>CM075338.1:43306254-44637504 GCA_037788925.1 Mytilus galloprovincialis
CTTTGAGGGGTCCGTAGGTGGCCTGTTGCAAGGCAAAATTTCTGTCCCTATCCAATATACCCTCATTTTCCAGTGGCAGTCCAAATTTCCCCGACCATCATCCCAGATGGCCTCTATTGCATCAACCTACCTATTGTATTTATTGTGAACTTGTTCTCGTCCTGAATATGCATGAAATATTTGCCACTGGACGTTAAGCAACCATCAATCAATCAATCAATACTAATACAATTTAACTATTTGGGTTAGTCACTGGTCATTTTTACAATCAGGAAGGCGGAAGACTAATGTAACCGCTGCAGGTACTTGTAAATTTATTTATTATTTTAGCCATGTTTAAAATGTTTCAATTAAAGTAAAGTTACTTTAGTATTTCATATATAGAATTCAGTATGGCTTGAAAGTCGCATTTTGGTATGTAGGTTAAGGTCAGAATAAAGCTCTGTTGCATGCAAATATTTCAGTCAAATATATTGTTCATATTTATTGGAACATAATTGTAAACTTGGTTTACAATTTGTATACTTGCAGATTATATAATAAAGTATATATAAATTGGACGACGCATTAAATGCAGAAATGGCCCACACGCATTACCACGACTATTTTATGGGTTTATGGTGACTTATTTATTCCTCATCCCAAGTCGATGTTATATTGGTGTCCCATTTTTCCTGCGACAGTGATGAAGATATTTTCTGTAAGTAGGGAAATAAAACATGAAAATATATCCTGCTCATTTCTTTCTAAATTTATATCAACTGGT
Organism: Mytilus galloprovincialis; assembly: GCA_037788925.1. Classification (NCBI taxonomy): domain Eukaryota; kingdom Metazoa; phylum Mollusca; class Bivalvia; order Mytilida; family Mytilidae; genus Mytilus; species Mytilus galloprovincialis. The sequence goes on from CM075338.1 coordinate 43,307,021, forward strand.
AGTATTTCGTTTGACAGAATTAGGTCTTACTCCACATTAAATCTTTCTAAAACTTAATACTTTTGAACAATCTTGAACGGGAAATTAAATCGATTGCTAAAAATTAAATGATTATGGCATAATCATTTGTATGAAGTTTAAGTCTTCATACTTTGACTTGATTACAGAATTACTAAAAAATAGTTAATTAATACTTTAATGAACGCTGCAAACTGTATTTGATGTCATTTATTTGAGACCAACTTCCATTAATTCCTACTACATGTATACGGATTAAGTAAAGTATAGGTAAAATATTTGGGTCGAGTTTAAAGTATTAATCTATTCAATTATGTTTAATCATACGATATGTTTGTATTTCTACACACCAATGATGTAAATATCATATTACATCAACAAATATATTTCTTTATTTCGACCCAATTATTAAATATAAAAGGCTCTTAAATACAGATGTGTTAATGTAAATTTACAAATATAGTTTAAATGGTATTACTAACTAAACATATATGTATTTCAAAACCTGTTAATACGTCCATATAAAACTATTCATTTAAATTTTGTGTCTGGCAAAATTATTCATCTGAAGCGCTATTTGTTAAATGTTTAATCGGTACAGGTAAATTGTAATGACTCGGTATTTGCATTTAAGCAATATGTTGTTATTTGGAAGAGTCAAATATATAATATCTAGTTCACTTCTTACTACCTCTAGGAATCATTAATTTGGAACACTAAGACTAAATACATTGCTGTTTCAATAAAACAAAACTTAATGTGGGAATACATCATATTACTACCATAAGGGGACATTTGATAATATGGGGGGGGGGTCCTATTTGGACTTTTTTCCACTATCTTTTCTCTCCTGTTGTGTGTGAACATTTATATCACTTTCACTGACTTAATCTTGTTAAGGAATATTTTTGCTCATTCTCAAAATTATGGCATATATGTTTCTGTGCTAATTTTGCTTATTTATACTTTATTTTAGGTATTATGTTATCAAAGTTTTTATTTAATTATATGCATAAAATTGAGAATGGAAATGGGGAATATGCATTTATTTGATTTCCTTCATACTTTGAGTTCTACCGATGTCATCATAGGTTAGGTCTGTTTGCTTACAGTGTGTTTGTTTGAAAACTCAAGAAAGTTTATATTACTGTTGTTTTCATACATTGTCAGTAGTGTGTCAAAATTACCTCACATCTGTATGAAGAACTCAATGCAAAGGGTAATCTCATTGAATTTGGAAAGTAATTAAACGTCTTTACATTCTGTATAAGGAGCATTTTATTTCAACGGATTTGACCATGGAACATAAATAAACCATGTGGCTATGTTTTTTTCTACCCTGATTTATCATTTTTAAATAAGCTTTAGTTTAATGAAAATTTTTGAAACTCTTTAGTGATGATATTCTCCCTTATTTGTATGTCGGTTTGCATTATACTTTGATCTGTTTTCAAGCTGTATTTTTATGTGATAATTGTAAGAAAGTATTTTTTCGTAACATATCTATAAGAAACATTCGGAAAAACACAGTTAACAATATCCTCATAACACGTGGTTAACGTGTACTTTCATTAACACGTTTGTCTACATTTTTTTCGTTTAATATCATAAACAAATTTAAGACGCGCAGCCTGAAAACCTAAACTTTAAGTATATGCTTTAAAATAAGAAATGATGACATAACTGCAAATTCATGATTAAGCAAACAAGAATCAATTAGTGAATCGATATGTAAGAGAAAGAAGTAACACATTGTTACTTTATTTGTCCCCTTGTCAATAAGATAATATAAATGTTAAAGGTGGTTTCATACAGAGGAATGTTTCAAAAACTTTAAGTGTATAAAGTATATATATATTCTTACCTGTGTATTGACTCACGTTTGTGTAATGGCCTTAAACATCAAGAAAGAACGCTTCCGTGTGTAACCAATGTGAAGATAAATGAGGATTTCTAACATAAACGCAGTATTATTGCTTAAAATATTAACAATATCACTAAACGAATATTCCTTGTTTGAAATGTTTTAAAAGTAGTAATGTTTCTTTTAAACATAAATAACGTAAGTATTTTTAATTGCACATGCTCAGTCTATTTCGTGATATAGATATCACGTGATATGCATGTGTTGTATTTTTTGGGTTAATACAAACGAAACTGCGATCCAACAACAGGGAAAATAATGTATAGACATCTTTATTCAAGATTCATGAAGTTTAAAATAAAGCGTTCCATTTGATCAGTATACTGTATACGGTAAAAAGTACCACTATATTAAGCATGTTTCTCTATTATCATACAAATTCATAATATCTAATAAAATTAATAGATTTAGCTAACAAAGTCCTTATATTTCAATAACACCGTGTAGAACGCCACATGCGGGGTGTCGGCCATGTTTGACACGGGGTGGCAATTTCGAAGCGGAGAAAAACTATCAAAGTAAGTTCATGTATCAAAATTACTTTTTTTTATAATTCTTAGTACCATTTAATGCATTGCACGGAATGAACTGAAACATAATCTATTTCCTGCAAGCAGAAGCAGTCGTTGTCAGTGCTCTGTTTCCTCAAACACCTCTCCCTTGTTTTCCGTGATGCAGATTTTGAGGCTTCATATGCAAATTTCTGGATAAAAAGCTACTTTAGACGATTCCTTCCGTATCATTTATATAGAATTGAATTCCTGTCATGGAATTTAACCAAATACCAGCTTTACTTAACATTAATTGGTTTTAAAACTAGTTTTTTTTTATCTAAATATGAAGTGTCGCTCGGGGTGTCAGATTTTGGGTCTCCAGGGGTAGAGGCTTTTAATAAAAATAAAATAGATTTGCATATAATTCGGTCTTTATCTAATACTTTTAAGTTCAAACACATCTACTTTATTATGATAAGATATTACAAACTGAAGGTACATCATTTTGCCTGTTGTTTTTTTTTGTCTCATAAGACATGTGCTTTTGATTTCGTAAAAAGTGAAAAATGACTCAAAATACTTTGTTTTAAAGCTGGAAAATGATTTCTTTTCCTTTTCAGTTACTATCATAGTAAAAAAAAAGTCACGGTTGAAGCTCAATGCACAGAAACATGGAGGATAATCACAGAGCAGACCTCCATAAAAGATTTTGTCGAGGCTACCTACAGCCAAACTCCATCAAAGTGCATCACCAGGTTCCTCTCAAAAGCTCTCGTGCAAGCCGCAAAAAACAACCACTCTAAAACAAACTCGATTACTCTCTCCAATGAACCACTCACCGGAATCTTTTACATCAAATGTCAATACTGCTTCAAGGAGACATTAAGACGGTGACACTAATATTCTTAACGATTTCAAAACAGAGATTCAAAATCTTAAAAAACTTAATCTGGCTGCTGATTTTCTATCTTTTATCCAAATGGTAAAATAAGAAAAAATCTTTAGACAATATTTCTCTCTTTCTTTTCCTGTAGACGGTCAGATATATGTCAAAAAGAATAACATCGGAAATGTGGTATCGAGAAACAATAAGGAGGTTTTGGAAAACAGACTACAGATTTATTTAATTATTTTATGGGTGGACCAAAAAGTATTGGACACATTACAGAAAACTTGTGTGAGCGCGGAATGACGATCCAAAGATGCAGGTATTAATTTTGCAGTTCCAAATCAAAAGATACGATCAGAATTCATCGCCATGGACCTTGATATCCCAAATTCTTACTTCGGCTTTAGATATCTTGGTTTTAACGTTGAAACATTTCATCAAGTTCAATGAGGCTGACATGGTTTCCTTGTGATCAGTGGATTACAGGCGTAACTGTTGCAGTTATCGGAAATTGTCGGAAATGACCTTTCTTGTATCAACTCGGTTCTTTCTAGTGCAAGTGACATATTTGGAACACACTCACATTATGTTAATAAAAGCACAATAGATATCTCGTATCAAGGAAACCATGACAGCATCGTGGAACATGAAGAAATGTTTAAACGTTAGAACCAAGATATATAAAGCAGAGGTCAGATTTAGGGTTGTCAACGGCATAGCGATGAAGTCTGATAGTATCTTTTGGCTTGGAACTGCAAAAAAATTTCCTGCGTCCTGGGGATCGTACATTCCGCGCTCATACGAATTTTCTGTAATGTGTCCAATACTTTTTGGTCTACCCATAAAATAAAAATTTACTGATGGTGGCTTCGGCCAAATATTTTATGGAGGTCTGCTCTGTGATTTTTCTCAATGTTTCTGTGCATTGAGCCTCAACCGTGATTTTTTTCTGACCATGATAGTAACTGAAAAGGAAAAGAAATCATTTTCCAGCTTTAAAACAAAGTATTTTGAGTCAATGTTTTACTTTTTACGAGATCAAAAGCACATGTCTTAAAAGACAATTTCAAAGAAAACAGGCAAAATGAAGTACATTCAGTTTGTAATGTCTTATCATTAAATAGCAGATGTGTTTGAACTAAAAAGTATTAGATAAAGACCGATTTATATGTAAATCTATTCTATTTTTTATTGAAAGCCTCTACCCCTTGAGACGCAAAATCTGACACCCCGAGCGACACTTTATATTTGGATGAAAAATTAGTTTTAAAATCAGTTAATTTTAAGTAAGAAGCTGGTATTTGGTTAAATTCCATGACAGGAATTCAATTCTATATAAATGGCACGGAAGGAAGTCGTCTAAAGTAGTTTTTTATCCAGAAATTTGCATATGAAGCCTCAAAATCTGCAACACGGAAAACTAGGGAGAAGTGTTTGAGGAAACAGAGTACTAAAAACGACTGCTTCTGCTTGCAGGAAATAGATTATGTTTCAGTTCATTCCGTGCAATACATTATATGGTACTAAGAATTCTAAAAAAAGAAATTTTGATACTTGAACTTACTTTGATAGTTTTTCTCCGCTTCGAAATCGCCACCCCGTGTCAAACATAGCCGACACCCCGCATGTGGCGTTCTACACTGTGAATAAGGTAACTTTATTTGTTAGTGGAAAATTGTTTTAATGTTAATTAGGCTTAAATTTAAAATTGTTTGCTTTCCCCTCTGTGTGATTAAGGTAAGATAACTCTGGTCAATTTTCCTTACATTTAATCATTATGGGAAGATGATATAGTTCTGTTTTCATTTTGTAGTCTTTTTCAGAAAAGTTCTAATTGTTTTGGGTAGGTCTCAATTACAATTTTACACTCTAGCATTCGACATCAGTTAGAAGCTTCTGAAATAAAGTGGTGGCTATGGTGTACTGTTTTGTGTTTGTGCGTATGTGTGTTTGTGTTAGGCGTTATCACACTTCTTTCGTGTATTTGTCTTAAGGGATCGAGTAAAGCAGATAAGTTACATCAGCTTTCTGCTTCATTTGAGTTCTGGCATAATGGTATACACCATATCGATCTTAGAAACAAATGCCTTTACGAGTAGAAGAACGATTGCTGTTGAACATTTTTTTATGCATACCACAACTTGAAACAGTGTATTCGTGACAGCACAATTAATGTTTTTCACCGGCATATTGTACCTCAAATTAAAAGTAGGAAAAAAGTGGTTTTTTTTTAATAGTTTCCAGGATATTGCTTTAATAGAGAGCAATTTCATGAATACTTGGAAGATGCTTTTTCTGTGACATAGTCACTTGTTTCAGAATATTTCCCCCTATATACCTTAATGGCATATTAAGGTATATTAAAGGAAATTTTTATTCTGAAACGAGTGCCTGTGATCTGTAATTTAGAGCAGTTTGTCTCATCGCTCTGTAAATGTTAGTGATGATGAAGGCAGATTTGACCTTGTTTATTTTTGACGTATAAACACTAAATGAATACTTACAGATAACAAAAACATATTTATAAGATACCAAAATAATTCTTTATATTGGTATATATTAATTTTAAACATTTCAAAACAAATAAAAGAAATTATAGATATACATAAATGTCTTTGATAAACTAATGAAAAATACGAGTATCTACTACATTACAGATTTTGTAACGATTTTAAATTCAATAAAAAAAACTACATGTATAAGATAGTTATAACCCTGTTCAAGGTAGACAATCAACATATTGACTTTATGAAATTAAACATAGACTCATAGTTCAAAGGAATATAACTCTTGTATACAAATGACACATCAATCGAATTAGTTAGCTGCGAATTTGTGTGCGACCTTCAAGGAAATTCTAAATTTTCAATATAACCACAAGTTGTTAATCTATAGATACTGACGACTAATGAATGCTAACCACAGTAAAGATATTTGTTTGAAATTTTTTAACACTTACTCAGAAAAATGCTCGAACTACTTGACTTTCAAAGCTCATAATTAACGTGTTTACACACTGATATAGGGGTAAATTCAGTAAAAAATCTCCCATTGACTTTAATGCTAATCTATGTATGGAATTAAATTTATACCTGATTTACCTTTAGAATTTGGAAACTTTCATATAACATTCATGAAAGTACAAATGTAGCCCTATCTTTTGCAACAATAAAAACATAGGGTCATGCGGCATTTTTGGGCATTCACATGACCTTGTTTACAAACAATGTAGATTCGCACTGAATTCCTATATTGACCCCTATTACTTTTCAACCCTGTAGTAAAAAAAATTAGTACATTCAGCATTTTTTTAAATTTTTTTTTTCAACTCTAGTTTTGATCCATCTGCCAACAAATATTTATTACAAACATTATCTACCAATCAGAAGAGCATATGACTTTAGTGTTATACAGAAAGCTCTCCCCAAAATGGGCGGTCCCTGATGACGTATATTTATTTACTGAATTTACCCCTATAACATGGTTGTTAAACATTACAAACCTGTAATCGTATAAGACACTATACACCTCGTGTGCTTGCATTACCTTATCCAAAAATATATTCATTTCAAGCCTAAATATTTCGACATGTTGTTTACATTTTATAAATTTTACATTCTAATTGTGTCACAAATTCCGGTTAAGATTTGACTAAATGCCAATATCCTGATATCGTTAGGTAAATATGATACAATATTGAATAAGGAAGTGTCTTAATGTACCAATTAAATGAGAGCACATTTATTTTTTGACATCAAGGCTGAACTGAAAAAGACTTAGTAAGGCCAGAGACATATATACACAGAGATTCGCAACTGTAACAGTGGTCAGCGAAATCTAATCCAAACATTGCATCTCACGAGACTTTAACGAGATCGCCATTTTGATTCTATCACGACAAGTACACAACCTCGCTTCAATTTTTATTTTACATCAAGCATTTCAAAACAGCATAATGTAAGTATATATTTCAATTTCGTATATGAATTACCTTGTTTTAGTCAGTTTGTAGTCAGTTATTAGTTAAAATATTGCGACGATTAACGTTTTATTGCAGTATATAATAATGGAAAAGCTTGGCCGTCATGCACGTTATGAAAATTTTTAACAAGGTCGTAATTTTTATCAAAACATTTTCATTCGCGACTTTTATATAATGACCCTACAAAGTTACCACAAAGCAACGACACAGCAACGTTACCACAAAAAAAGCGACTCAACAAAGACAAGTAGCACTTCAAATCCACAAAAGAAACGTAAAAAAGACGAGGTTTCCGATAGTAGCGCATCACAATCTTCTTTAAGCCTGGACAACAGTAAAGTAGCTAATATTGACAAGGAGGACTCAATATCGAACACTATGTCCTTCGCCTTATCTTGTATGAACAGTTTAAATGAACATACCTATGCAACTCCGAATAAAACAGCAGGATATACACATCAGCTTGCTAGTACACCAATATATCCGCCACAGTATTTACAATATCCACCACCCCAACCTCAAAATGTGCCGATGCTATTCCAAACCCCCCTCCAAACACAGCAGTCTCCGCCGGTGTTACCTCATCAACAACCTAATGATTTTAGTATGATATTAACGGAAGTACTTAGCCGACTGAACGGTCTTGACCAGAAACTAGGTCGTCTCGATGAAATTGATAACAAAACTATTAAAGCTTGACACTGTTTCAACCAACTTAGGAAAAATAAACAACCAAGTGAAAAATTTAGAAGGAAATTTAGCTACAGTTAATAAACGGTTAGGAGATGTTGAGAAAAGTTCAGTTTTTGTAAGCGGCAAACTTGACGATATTACGAAAGAGAATAAAAATAGTATGGCAGTCTCAAAAAAACAAAATAAAATTTTGCACGAGAGAATAGCTTCAATCGAAAAGCAAAACGTTGTTTTTAAAGCGGAAATTTCGAAAATAGCAAAGGAAAAAAAATCTAAATCTGACAAAATTAGTTTAGATTGCCTAAATGTTATAAAAACAGATAACGCGCGCTTGAGATCGTCCGTACTAGACTTGCAGTGTCAAAAGCTGAACGAAAATTTAGTTTTTAATGGTATTGACGAACAAACGGGTGAAGTAACTGATGACGTAGTTAAAGCCTTTGTTAGAACTGAGCTCGAGATCGTTCGTGAAATTCCTATTGTCAAATCTTACAGAATAGGAAAACATTTTGATGGGAAAATAAGACCAATTGTTGTCAAATTTCAAAACAGGAATGATCGACAAGACATTCGTTTTGCAGCCCCAAAACACCTAAAGGGGAAATCTTTCGGAGTAAATGAACATTTTCCTCATGAAGTTGTGAAAATCCGTAAAGAGCTACTACCAATACACAAAGAAGCACGCAAGCAAAATCTCAAATCAGTACTTAAACGTAATAAATTGTACACTGTAAAAACAAGTGTTAATTTATAACATGTTAAAGTGTTAAAATGAAAACACGGACGTTAAAGTCATTAATGGTAGTGTAAACTTTTATTTATACTGGTGTTAGAATTTCCCGTTTAAACAATTCTACAATTTTTTTTAAATAACACGTTAATGTGTTTTATAAAATATATTTTTCGAATATGGATATTTGTCCAAATTTACTTTCTTAAGTAAAATTGCCAATATTTAAGACATTGACATATCTCAATAAAAAAAATAATTTTCATGGAATGGTGTTTATTTAGTATGAAATAATTGCTTAAACGTTATTAAATTATGCCCTTTTTTTGGGGGGGGGGGGGGGGTAGTGTTTACTGACTATCCTTTCGGGTATAACGAGCCGACAGCACTTGCCAAATCATATCCTGTTCTAATCAGAAAACATTGAAAAACATACCCCCCTCCCTTGGGGTGAGATATAAATTCCAATATTCGTCCTCCGTTTGAAAAAAAATATGATTTCATTTGGCTTTCTGTTATTCGATACCGGGAAATGCAGTGAAAATTTTAAATGTGATAATAACAACGACAGGCTTAATACTTATATTACTATTTGAAACCATGTGTTGGAAATGTATTAACACATGGCGTTATAAATAATCTCGGTTTACCGGATTAACGCCAGCATTAATCTGTTGAAATGGCATGCAACTTTTATACGCCGGAAATTACGTGGAAAGATGCTAAAATTTAGCCGCTCTCTCTCATGGTTTCTGTTCTTGACAAGACTGTGACAAGCTTTAATATAGTCACAACTTTATTAGATTAATATTACAGAGGTTGAGATCGGAAACTTGTACGTGTACCGGTACGTGAAACTTGTATTTTTTTCGTTATACGTCATCAGAAGTAGAGTGACACGTGATTTTCACTGACGTCACAAGTACGTTGTCCAGAACGCCGGTGTGTCAGAAGGCTGCTAGAAGTAAGTGTGACACGTATAAGTTTTTAACTTTTACAATATCAGTTGAAGTCAGATATCAACTAAACTATTGACTTCGATGAAAAGGGTTATTTATGTATCACATTTCTACAAAATTAATCAAATTCAGCATCAAAAACTATATGAATTAAGGTGGTTTTGGTGTCAATGAATCATCAATCGGGCGTCATTTCTCAAATTTGGCGGCATTTTCATAATGTAGTAAATATTAATGACATTGTGACAAACATTTTCATTCAGATTATTTTTCTGGCAATTCTTACTGGACATAAGCTCTCTAGACTCTAAAGCACCAATTTCTTAATTGTGAGTAATTTACTATTTAAATTTTGGCGCTTAAACTTGGGCGGAACTCCCGAAAGTTTCCCCTGACCTTTATTATTGAAAACAAACATAGAATCTAATGCATCCTGGGTAATATTTTCAAAAGCGTACACCAAAGCGTTTTGATTGGTTTAAAACGTTATAAACAATGGAAATTCAACCAATGACGTAACGTTATTTTCACTTTGGGGTACGAACAATGAAATTACCCATGATGCTCAAGCTATCTACTAACATGATTTTGCTCATTATTTCATTATTTTGACATTTGCACCAAATTAAAAAAATTAAAAAAAATATAATCAGGAACTACAATCACAGGCACAATTGTTTCTATCCATAGGAAGGTCGACTATCCATATAAATAGGATAGTCTACCTTCCTATGGATAGAAACAAGTGCCTGTGACTACAATATTCAAAAAAGAAAATTAATAAAAATTCAGGTTGGGAACAACCCCCCAAATGAGGGGTACCCCTTAATTGAGGGACTGTCCCTAAGACGAGGGGTCATTTTGATGTTGTAAAAGAGAAAAATGAGAAATATTTAGATATTTTAACTTAAAAGTGGGAAAATTCATTATATTTGGAACAACTTTTCTAAAACAGGGGTCCAATTATTTTTAATGATAAAGAACAGGAGTGGATCCAGGCATTTTAAAAGGGGGGATTCCAAATATATGTCCCCATTCAAATGCATTGATTGTCCAAAAAAAAGGGGGGTTCCAACCCCCAGAACCCCCCTGGATCCGCCACTGAAGAAGATACAAGTCCAGAAATATTACAAAATTCTTCGACATGTTTTGACCATATATTACGTTCCAGATAGATGTATAGTTCTTTGGGAAAAGTTTCTTCAAATGATATGAATATGTGTTTTTTTTAAAAAAACAAAATTTATTACTTGAAATGTACCCCTCATTTGGGTTTTTTTTTCCAACCTGTGAATAGCGACCTTTAACTTAGGTGGGCATGCCAATGTATATCATTTATCTGTTAGATATTTGAATATAAAGTCTTTTTTGCGCGTTCATGAATATATATATGAGAGGGTATATATTTTTGATACACAAAATATATGAAAATGATCGGGTAAATGATGTCTCGACGGCTTCCCTACCAAAAAAAATACTGAAATGCCCCGCCCTCAAGTGTTCACCTTTATTCTTATACTTTTACATATCATGATATGAATGTTACAATCATATTTTGTCTCTATAAATACTTTTTTTTAATTGTTTAAATGAAAAAAAGTGAACTTTTCAATTCCACAGGTAAAAAGGTGTCTACCAGAACAGAAGGAGTCATCACATCTTGACTGGCCAATTTGTTATTTGAACAAAACTTTTAACTTTAAGGGAAAAGGGTTCTGTTAGATTCTCTTATGCAAACAAGATACTGATATAAGTGCATAACACAACTTGTACTATTAACGTTGTCTTATGGAAACAATTCATGATACTTTCATTTTTTAAAATGCCAGAGAGGGTATGCAGCAGCAATTTAAAATATTGTATTTTATATTGGACTATTATACTAACATAATATATATAGTATAATATTTTTAATAGTCCCAGATTTTATGTGGCATTTATTATTTTTAGCACGTTTGAAAGGTACAAAACAAGCAGATCTGTGCAATTTTCTAGAGAAAACACAATAGATCTAATTCTAATTCTCATTTTTTTATTGAACCCAAAATATCAACATACCTAGAAATGGAATACAGTTGTACTATGTGTCCATATGTCACTAAGTATCATAAAGACTTTTGTAATCACATTGTTCGTGTACATAAAAGTGACCCAAGGTTTTTAGTTTATTGCCAAGTTGATTGTTGTGGTTTCAGTACTAAAAGTTGGAATAGTACAAACAACATGTCAGTGCTTATCACAAAGAAGTAGCTTTAAATGAGAACATTAATATTGATAACAATGATTATAATATTGAACACCAAGACATACTTCTAAATCCAAACAATGAGGCTCTAGATTTTAATCAAACATACATAAATGCCACATATCTTTTATCACTGGAGACTAAACACAACCTTTCACAAGCTGCAATAAGCATTGTTGCTGAAAACACTTCTGATTTAATCAAGAGGCATATAGAACTATTTAAAATGAAAATACGTAACCAAATACAAATAAATCGACCTGAAAACATAGATGAAATTTTAAACGATGACACTGATGAGTGTTATTTTGAAGATTTGCTTTCTGAGCATAGACGTTTAGCTTTTTATGAAAAACATTTTAAAATGATCAGTACAAAATCAATTGTATTAGGTCATCATTTGAAAAAGTCAAAAAATGTTGTTTCGAGGGTTAAAGACCATGGTTATATTATTCCTTTGCGGGAGCTTGTAGCAGCTTTACATAATCTACCAGAATTTTTGTATTGGTGTCAGCATACTCATGTATCACAGGGGAACTTAATGACAGATATTTGTGATGGACAGTATGTAAAAAATAATCCCTTTTTCCAACAAAATCCCAATGCACTCCAGATTGTGCTTTACAATGATGACATTGAAATAGTTAATCCATTAGGTACACATGTTAAGAAACACAAAATAACATTATTTTATGCTACATTTGCAAACATTCCCCCAGAATATCGCTCTAAACTTCAGTCAATATTTCTTGTTGCCGTAGCAAAATCCAAATATTTGAAAAAACATGGTGTAAAAAAACTTCTTAAAGATTTTATTGAAACTGTGAATATAATGTCTTCAATGGGTTTACCAGTGGAAGTAAATGGATTGAATTTAAGGGTAAAAGGAGCAGTTGTCATGGCTCCAGCAGACACGCCTGCAGCAAACAACCTTGGAGGTTTTAAGGAAGGTGTAGGCTTTGCCTATAAAAAATGCCGTACATGTTTAATTTCAAAAAATGAATTGAGTAGGGTCTTTCGTGATGAATATTTTAATCTAAGAACACATACAGATTATGTTAATAAATGCGACTTACTTAATGGAGACATGTCAAAAGATGCTAGAAAGTACTGGAGTAAAATGTGGGGCATCAATAAAAAAAGTTGTTTGACAGAATTGTATGAATTTGATATAATAGAATGTTTGGTTCATGACCCAATGCATGTTCTATTAGAAGGGTTATTACCATATGAATTGGCACTTCTGCTTACATACTGTATTCAGATCAAGAAATATTTTACCCTTAGTTGGATAAATTCACAAATTGAATCATTTCCTTATACTTCACTGACTGATAGTAGCAAGCCAGAGATTATACAGCGTAAGCATATATTCATTGAAACTCATGTGAAACAAACATCTGCAGCTATGTTAACACTTATTGGTATACTGCCCTTTATTTTGGGCAAAAAAATTCAAAAAGGTGATTCGAAGTGGGTTTTATTCTTAAATTTAGTTCAAATCACCTATATGTGCACAACTCATCTTGTTTCAAAAGAAACTGTAGAGGACTTGCGCAATTTGATTGAAAAACATCACACTAATTTCCGAAAAGAATACCCAAAGGCTTCAGTGCCACCTAAAATGCACTTTCTTATTCACATTGTCCAACAAATTTTAAGATTTGGACCTGGTAAATTTCAGTGGTGTATGAGGTTTGAAGCTAAACATGCATTTTTCAAAAACAAAAAGTGGAAATGTTTTAAAAACCTAGCTTTCAGTATGGCTAAATATCATCAAAAATGGCTATGTGGTCAGATGATGACTTCTTTAGGAACATTTTCCGAGAATTTTTTTTATGCTGGTGATGAAGCCAGTAAGGGGCAAGAGATTGAGTTAGTTGAGATGAATGCTGCCCAAAAACTATGCATTCAAGAAACGTTTCCATATATTGAATCTGTGTTTGTCACTAAACAGGTGAAAATCCATGGTTGCACTTTTAAAGATGGTTGTATTTTAATAGAGTCAATTGAGGATAATATTCCAACTTTTGCCTGTATAAGGAATGTTCTCATTAAAGATCAAATCAAGTATTTTTTGGTGCAGAAAACTAATATAATTTACTTTGATGAGCACACGCTTAGTTTTCAAGTTGAGTTTGAAGAAACGTTTAAACTGATAAAGTATCATGATCTATTTGTGAAACTGCCATTAGATATGAATTTTTATGACAACAAAGCTTGTGTATTAAACAAATATGCATTCATTTCCATGGACTTGGAGTAAATTCAGCATTATATCTGTCATCTGCAATATTTGTGTAGAGGCTAAACATTTTTTTCCTGAACAGCTTATGAAATGTAATTTAATTTTTTTATCTCGTGTGTATCAAATAAGTTTTACATTGGTAAAGAAGAACATCGTATCTTGTTTGCATAAAATCCCATTAATAATTTTCATTTTTTACCAAATTAAGTTAGAATTAAAATCATGTGCTAAGTAAGTTCAATCTTCAACAGATCATGCCTGTGTTGAAAGTATTTGATGGAAAAAGAGAGAAAAAGAAGATAGTCAAGATAGCTACTGCATCTATAGAAGAATTCAAGGATATTGGTAAGAATAACTTATATAGATAAATATCTTTTGCAGTGATCATCAAATGATATGTAAACCTTTTAGATCATTTTATGACCTTCTGGTGGTGTACATTACATATTAATAAATACTATTAATTGAACATGTTTTAAACTTCATATTTACTTCGGTTGCACACCAATTTTGTCATGTTAAATGTTTCGTTGGTCAGAAACAGCATATTGCACAGAGCATACAATATGTTACTTAAAAACATTCCAGAAATTTAAAAAAATACCATTAACAATTACAGTCTTCAGTTGAGGTCAATATTCAGTGGCGGATCCAGGAATTTTCATAAGTGGGGGGCCGCTCCAGTCACGCTTCAGTGATTCCCTATATAAGCAACCAAATTTTTTCCCAAAAAGGGGGGGGCCTGGGCCCCCCCCTAAATCCGCCTCTGATATTTATCAATAATGGACTTTTGACGAGGTCAATACATTATATATGGACCTGTTCAGATTATATTGACCGAGGAGGAAGTTCGAGTGTCAATATATATTCTAACAGGTCCATATATAACGTATTGACTGAGTGAAAGTACTTAATTCATATATTACATATGTAAATAATATATGAGGAAAATGGCTTTCAATGTTCTTTCTGTGTATTTTTAAATTGTATTTTGCAATAAAATTAACATGTTATTGAAAATATCAATATTCTTTGAACAACTTCATAGCTTGTTGCATTAGCTTTCTTATATTCTTAGCGTCTGCATGTAAGGGCTATTCCAGAAAAAAATGTATGGGGGGGGGGGTTGGGGGGTTGGAAGGCACGTTGTATTAATAATACATGGGTGATGGGTATCCGAGCAACTTTTCACACTATAATGCACTATAATTCTCAATTACAATTGTCTGGGTGGTGGGTGCTGACAAAAACTGCCTTCCAACCCCCCCATACATTTTTTTCTGGAATAGCCCTAACATAAAATTTTTGATATCAGTTTTTATCTCCTTCTGATAAACTTGCAAATTTTATTTTCGAATTGTCTGCTGGGGCGCTTTCTCCATGTATGTTATGTGTGAAGTCGTGAACCTAAATTTTATTTCAAGATTTTTGATATTGACCGTCAATATACATAAAAATAAAAACAAGGCTTCGGATACATAAAATAACCTTTGAAATAGGTGATCGCAATATCCAATGAAAACAAGAGAATGCTACATGCACCATATGTATAGTATTAAGTTATATCGACCAAGAGACGCTTATCGACCTCAGACTTCGTCCTCATTCTATATGCATTTCTTTGGTAGATATTTCATCGTTCTGACCTCATCCAATGGCTATAATTATATCCCGCTTTAAAAAGGGTTGGTATACTGTTTTACCTCTGTCTGTCCGTCCCATGAAATTTTCGTCGCATTTTTCTCAGGAACTACACCTCAAGGCTTTCTGAAATTTGGTATCAAGGTTTATATGATGGAGCTGTATTGTTAAGGCGGTTTATGCATTTTCAGATTCATCACTCAACAACAACCTGCTTCAATACCGAACACTTACATATTTTAACACTAAAATAATAGCAAAGTTGTAAATTTTCGTCAGTTTTCTCAGGAAGTACAGATTAAGGCTAAAGTTCTGAAATTTGGTATCAAGGTTTATATACATGTGCGAGCTATACCGTGTGATGGATTTTCAGATTTATCTTTTAACAAGTTTCTGTTTACCAAATACTTACATATTTTTATATATACATTTTTTTTGTAATAGCCAAGTTGTAATTTTCATTGCATTTTTCTCAGGAGCTACATGTCAAGGCTTTCTGCAATTTGGTATCATGGTTTATATATGCAAGCTATATACCATGTGATGTGTAGGTTTTCTGATTCATCACTTAACAACTTCCTCACATTGTTGACCCTATTCATTTAGCGTGGGTATCATTAGTGAGCAGTAGCTTTATAATGTAATTATCAAATGGATATCTTATTGTATATATGAGTATTGAAAATTTATTGCATCTGTTAAACATGCATGGTTTCTGTGTTTGTTGTAGTTAAAATTAGATTTGGATTTGAGTGTGAGAAAATAGTCCTTGAAGAAGATGGTGCAGAGATAGAGGATGATGAAGTCTTGGAAGAATTGTCGGGACAACTTTTTATTGCTCTAACAACTGGTGAGGAATGGATGCCAAAGAAAAAACATGAGAATCCAGGACCAATTCAACAGTGTATAACATTACCTGAACAAGAAGACACTGAACCAGATAATACTCCTAGTAGGATTTTAACTTTTTATATATTCCATGAAAAATAGATTAGATATATATTTAGTGAACATGCACGAAATTCAGTTTTTTAACATTAATGCACAAAGCAGCTTTTAGCTACAGATCTATTTATGTTTGTCTAATTTTAAACCTAGAATTTGGTTAGCATTGTTTGTCATGCGCATTATAATGCGCAGTATATTACATTGATTTATTTACTGCATTTTATAATGCGCATGACAATATACTGTAAACACATTTTAAATTCAGAGGTTTTTTGCAATATTGCGTCAAAGGCAAAGTTCTATTTTATATAAAGTATCAATATGTTTTTTTAAGCTAGATGCATTTATATTTCAGATATTGTTAGTACATGTAAAAGGGTCCTTCCAAATGGTTTACCACCTCCTGATAGAATGCCGTTGCCTGATTTGTCACCTTCTGTTAGTCTAGCACTAAATGCAGGCCATAAGACATCAGATATCTTTAACCAATTGCTCAAAGAATGTGAGATATTTTATACGACAAAATATCCAACCATGGCAGATTCTTCCTATTACCAATCAATAGGCAAGAAAATGATTAGCAAGTTTCCTTGCCTTGCCTTTGTAGATGGGACCAATAAATGGGTAAGGAAATTCTTTGTGTGTATATATTAAAGGAAAGGAATACAAAAATATTAATGGCATAAGTAAAAGGAAAAGAACACCTGGCTTTAAGTATCAGCTAGTATAAAATATTTAACAGATTTTAAATACTAGAAAATAAAGGGATATGGAGTAAATATACATTGGACAAAATCGCACAAAATACATATTCATAAGAAAATACAAACTATCAATGAACAGGGCTTGTATTTCTGTTCTTCAACTTGATGGTAGATGTAGAGTCTTCAACAATGAACGAATCATTCATATCCCTACAACAAGGTCAAGACAGCCCCTAATATTGACTAATGCGGTACTATTGATAAAAAATAAACCACAGTTCACCTTCTTTCTCCCCACCCACGTCGTAGTGCCAACTTGTGCGATGCTTATGTTTGCTTGTTCACCAGTCGAAAGCAACAGGGATACAAGAAGAGGGCATATATTTTGATGGACATCGATCGCCCTTACATATGTGTGAAGCTACACATGTCGGGAACGGTCAATGAATTACATAAAATCTTAATAACAGGCGAGGTTTTTAAACATCATATTAGTCATACATTGCGCAACAAAAAAAAGACCAATACAAATAAAAACAAAACAACAAATTATGGACAATACATATAAAATGAAATAACAAATTATAGACAGCACCTATATAAATAATTTTTCCTCAACAATTTATGAAAAGATACAAAAAGTTATGATGCAGCTTGTTATAATAATCAATTGAATAGATCTGCCTAAATTGTTGAAAATAATTATGTATTTTTGTCATGTTGATCACTTGATTTTCTCTTTTTATTTTTATTCACATGACTTTTTCATTTTGTTTTCTCTTTTACAGAGTTTTTTTGTTTCAAAATTAGGACAGAGAATCCGTACAAGCAGATGGAAAGAAAATAGAAAATCAAGAAGAGAAGTTCCGGATGACAATGAAATTCCAACGCCACAGAAAAGATTTAAATTAGGATCTAAGCAAAGAGAACAATCATCACTTCAACTAGTACCATCTGAGGATTGGGACAACCATGTCGAAGAACTTGGAAAGGAGTGGGATGGGAAAAGAGCAGTCTCTCATATCAGGATTATAATGTCGCAAACAAGAACGAGACGAATGGAGTGGCAGCATACTCTTAAACCTGGAAAGTTTCAACCTATAGTTGAAAAATTTCCTTGTTTTGAAGAAGGAAGTTTTGTAAGTAAAAATTAAGCCTTTGATACTTAACATTCTAATGACCAAGTTCAATTTTGATGATGGCGGTACATTGTATAAAAAACAAATATTTCTTTTACTATAAAATACGCTTTTTTACAATCTTAAATTCTAGTTGAACAGGGCAGTATAGATAGTATCGCCATAAATGTACAAATCTGTCTAAAGTTTGTATTACAAATAAAATGAGTACCAAAGACTAAATTATTTTGATGTGATGAATAACGAAATATAAAACTCTGAGATAATACAGTATTCATTTGCAGGTTCTTCGTGAGTTCTTTTGCACGAGAGGAAAAGAAGATCCTGACAGTGTGAGAAGTGAAATCAGTAGCAAAATGGAAAAACTTCTTAAACATATAGCTGAAACAACAAAAAATTCAGAAGTAAGTTACAAAGTAAATGATGTTTATATACTACTATATTTTTAGCTTTTAAATTACTTAGGCCTAAAAAAAAATAATGTTGTGTTTCCGATCACCCCCTTGAAATTTTGAAGGGACGGTAGGTAGGGATTTTTTTTTTTTTTTTTTTTTTTTTTTATAATATTATGCTTCATTGCTGTCTTGGTTTTGTTAAAAGGCAGAGACACTTTGTTCATTGCTGAAGACCATTTGACAATTTTCAAGATTATTGTGTGAGTTCTTATCAGCCTTATCCATTCATTTTCTTTTGTATTTTATATATGATAATTTGTATAGTAGTTTACCCCCTTTTAAACATTTGTGTGTTAGAAAACAAAACCTCATTGTAGATACTTTTATCAAAACTGTAGATGAATTATTTAGTCCAATTGCATGGTCACTGATACCAAAAAGTGCTAATTTATTCAACCTTGAAGCTAAACATTCACATTTGTCTTCTATTTGCATTAAAATGAATTTTGAATTATTATTTAATTCCATTATGAACAAAATTGTTGCTCTTAAAATTCTTAATTATTTAAGAGAAAAAAAAACCACAATTAAATAGGTGTTTTACTACTTAGCTAATCTTGATTATACTTTCATTCCTTAATCTTACAACATGTTTACTAGTGTTTCTGCATATCTTTGTTTAAATTGTTACAGGAAACAGAGGCTTTAAAGAGTTTATCTTTGTTTAACAGTCTGGAAAATGCAGTTGCTAGAAAAAAAGGAAAAGGACAAAAGTCTAAATCATGCATTAAAGTTGTAAAGGTAAGTTATTTTGAAAAGTTTAGCTTAAGCTTTGTTACATGCTTTTGATGTTGTACTTCTTATTGAAACAAAAACAAAACATTGGTGGTCTTCTTTTCTCGTAAAGTAAAGAAGTCAGTCATGGGTTCCATCTACTTAATCACACTTTTGTTGAATACTTTCTTACCGACTAGTCTTGTTAATAATCATTTGCAATCATGCCTTAGTTTAAGTATAATATATAAGAATAAGAGTCTTATTCATTTCACACTTTAACATTTTATTGTCCTGAAAATACTATATTTACTTATCTATCTATACCTGTCAATATGATAGATAAATTATTTTTAGCTGAGGTAAACTACCCACCTTTTGGAGTAGTCTAGTCCGACAGGCTTGACAGACAGATTACTCTAAAAGTAGGAAAGTATACCTAAGCTAAAAATGATTCCATGTTGCAGCTAGCTAGCAAGGTAGCCAAGGATTTTTTAGTAAAACCTACATACTCCGAAACCAATTGCTGTAAAGGTTAATTAAACGACATGAATTTTGAAGTTAAAAGGGTAACAAGTTTTAGCTTTCTTAAAAGCTGTGCATGTGGTATTTTTAGATAGTTGATTGATATAAAATGGATTTACTTTAAGAGTGTGCGTTATGAGTGTGCCTCTCTGGAGGTGTGCCTGGTTTAGGAGAAGTTATAAAATACAAATAATGCTTTTTTGAAAACGTTGTATAGGAACATTGTTAAGCAAAACAAATCGTGCACATTGCAGATTGACAAAGCAAATAAACGTATTGATAATTGATATTTCAATATTGAATTTCAGTGTGCAATATATGCATAATAAAACGAACATGAATTAATGACAGTTGATCGGAATTGATATAAACAGTTAATTTTCCGCATTTTAATGACTTATCCTGGACGAGAAAAGTCTGTAATTCTTTATCTCATTTAAACCAATGGCTGTTGCTGATTCTCAGCCGCATCATAAAGTAACCAATCAGAGATCAGTAATTATTTCAAGATAGCGTGTATGTCTACAGAAACTAATAGCTCCGCACCGTGATGCGAAGCAAATATTTTAATATCATATCATATTTGATATAAAGTTTAGCCAGTTGTTACACAGACCTGTATAAGTTAATAATATCCTTTTTTTTAGAATGTCCAAAATGTAGACCAGTTACCACAAACTCAGTTAGAGACAGCAGCTGAAGACCCACCTCGCTTAGTTGTCTTCCTGGATCCAGAAGAGGATGTGTCTTGCATATATGTAGTAGGGGACAATACCCAAATATTTGGACAGACAACTAATATATTGGATGCAATTGTATTGCTAATAGCATGTTACTATGTTTTTGATCTGGATTATCCAGCAATTTATAGTCAAGTTCTTGGACTTATACAGCATTGGGTAATAGGTGACCCTTTCACCGAGAATAAAACCAGCGCATGGATTAAATTCTCTGATGAATTATCAAGAGGAAAGTTTTCAGTGTCTGAGTAAAATAAATTTGATCATGTCTAATATAATAATTTAAATTTAGAAAAATTAAACAAGGCCCCAGGTTTGGATGGACAAAATGTTGAGTTTTATAGAAAATTCTGGGAACAGATAAAAGATTTCATAGTACCCGTTTTCAACTATTGCTTTAAAAAAGGTGAATTAACCAACTCCCAAAAAAATGGAGCTATATCTCCTCTCCCTTGATAACTATAGACCTATTACATTATTAAATTATGATGTTAATTTACTAGCTTATGCCTTAGCGCAACGATTAAAATCAGTACTAATCCAAAATCATTCACTCTGATCAAAAAGGTTACATAAACAAGAGGCTCTCAATATCTATAATATTCAACATGTTCAAGATAATGACCAAAAACTGCAAAATAATGGATGGGTGTCTGCCCCCTTCAATACATTTCGTGGGATTAGACAAGGGTGTCTTTGTTAATTTTCGTTTTATCTGTTGAAATAATGGCAATTAAATTAAGGGAAAATAAGGAACTAAAAGGATTTAAAATCAAATTAGATGGAAAATCTTGGCAAGCTCACTTAAAATATGTCAATTGGCAGATGATACTCAATTGTTTTTAAAAACACACAAAGATATAAGTATAACCCTTAATATCATTGAAACTTTTGGAAGCCTTTCTGGACTCAAACTGAATAGAAATAAAACAGAAGGTGTGTTGCTTGGCAAACTTGAAAATTCAAAAGACAAATTTGAAAATATAAACTGGAAACAAGACCACATTTAAAGTCTAGAAATATATTTCGAATACAACTATCAAGATTGTCAAAAATTAAACACAGACAAGCAAAAAGATAAATGTGAAAAATTAATTCAATGATGGAGCAAACGAAACTTAACATTAATAGGAAAAATTACTGTTACAGTAGTAAAGTCCTTAATTTTACCAAACCTAACATACACTGCATGATGTATGATAATAACACATGAAATAAAGCAAAAGTTCAAAAATTTAATATTTAATTTTATATGAAGTGGAAAAAAAGATAAAGTTAAACCCTCTATATTATGTAAACCATATCTTGATGGAGGATTACAAATGATTGATTTAGATTACTATATAAATTCCTTACAAATCAGATGGGTTTTAAAACTAATAAAAAAGGAAAACATAACTGGAAAATTATTCCAAGATTTTACCTAGATAAATTTGGGAAAGATTTTCTTTTATTCAGAATGAATTTAACAAATGTAAATTTGCTTAATAAAATAGATTATAAATCTTTACCTGAATTCTATAAACAATTAATTAAAACATGGGTAGAAGTAAACCGAGGTCAAACAATCATACCAAGAAACTTTCTTGAGGTTAGAAAACAACTTATATGGGGAAATATCATGTTTATATAATTTATCATGTGATGTCTATTATAGCTACACTGAATTAGTATTGTTATTTGTTAAATAATTTAAATTTGTATGTTTGAAAAATTATTAAAGTTATATAGAAGCTGATTTAGGTTGTACACTTTATTTACTTCAAGTTTGTTCTATACCAAACACAGATTAAGGCAAATAGTCAAATATTCAATACAATAACTAAATACTCTTATCATCTTGCTTGGTAAATAACAATATACAAAATGAAAAGATGTGGTATGATTGCCAAGATGGATGGATGGTTGTTTAATGTCCAGTGGCAAGTCAAATGCATATTCAGGACAAGAACATGATACGTTTAAAGGTCACATGAATGCTTTTTATAAGTATATTTATTCTTCTAATTTGTCTTGTAAGTCATTTATTAGTTATTTTTTTTATTCTTTTCAGAGATGTTTCTCAGATCTTTTTTTCTTGTTACTTTTTTCTCTTTCTTCGGTGTGTTGTTATTCTGAGCATGGGAATTCTGTTAATGCTGTAGTGTTAAGCATATGTTAAATGATTAACACTTAGGTGGCTTTTAACATGTTCAGGTGTTAATTAAGTGTCATGGACCATTTGAACGTGTATTGGGTTTTATAAATTAACACTTTAACATGTTAATGCATTACACACTAGTGTTACTATATTAACTCATAGCATGTTATAGAGCATTAATACCAGTGTTAATGGATAAACGCAAGTGTTATGGATTAACACATTAACATGTATATTAAGTGTCATTCCTCGGGTGTTAATAATAGCGTAAAAATATTAACACTTGTTTTTACAGTGTATATTGATGGTGAACTTTTTGACAAATCCAAACACAGTCACTTAATAAAACAGCCTGATGCTATGGATGAAGGGGGCGCTCAAGGTGGTGGAAACGGGAACTAGGACAGACGGGAAGTTTTCTTACCAGATAGTAATATTAAATTCCTAGCATGGAATGTCAACGGTGGTTTGCAGAATAAACTCGATGATGAAGCTTTTGTTAGTTATTTAAAAACTTACGATATTGTTATACTTTCGGAATGTTGGATAAGTAATGATTTTACTTTTGACATAGAAGGATTTATGTGTAAACCAGTACCGAGAAATAAATCAAAATGTATGCAAGGCGGTGGATTATGTGTGATGATAAATACCATATACAGTCCGTATATTTCCTTTATTGAATCTATAGCTGATACATTCGTGTGGTTAAAATTCGACAAAGTGCTATTTGATTTTGATCAGGACTTATATGTATGTGGTGCCTACATACCCCCAATTAACTCAAAGTACCATACATTATACGAGTGTGATATTTTTCGATTAATGGAAGACAACATAATTTCATATTCGTCCAAAGGAAAAATATGTCTTGTTGGTGATTTGAACTGCATAACGTCAAATGCCTCTGACTTCATTGAAGATGATTCAGTCCATATAACATTACAAAATCAACTACCGAATTTATTTAATTATAGTAATGACTATTCGTTATCTACACGCATAAATCCAGATACTATATCCAATGATTATGGATCGAAACTAATAAAATTATGTAAATCGACAGGATTAAGGATATTAAATGGTCGTCATAAAGATGGATTATCAAATGACTACACATATTGCGGCCCAAAGTCATTTTCAGTTATTGATTATTTTTTAACAACTGTTGATTTATTCAGCACTATTGACAAATTTATTATATCCAGCTTTACGCAATTTTCTGATCACGCAAGTTTGCACCTAGAAATAAAAATCAAGAATGTGAATTTTACGGATGAATTAATTACTGATTGTGAACCTGATTATGGAGTTGAAAGGGAAACTTTTAAATGGAGGGATGAATACAAATCTGAATGCAAAGAAACACTGGCTAATAATATTGACAATCTCAACTCATTGTGTGAAAATTTAAATTTTGAATCACAGGATGGCATAGATAAAACTGTTTCCGACTTCAGTGAATTTTTAAATGGAATCATGTCTCCTTACTTTAAAGTTAGGCCAAAAGTGAGTACGTCTAGGAAGAAACAGGACAGAATTATGCCCGTAATTGAAGACAAACCATGGTTTAATGATGAATGTAAACGTCGGTATAATCTTTATAAAAAATTTCTAAATGTGTTTAACCATAGCAAGTGTAGTACACATCATCTGAACTTAGTAACAGGAAAACGAAATTATAAATTACTTGAAGCAAAATTGAAACGGAATTATAAAAAGCAACAAGGAAATATGTTAGAAGGCTTAAAGAGACACAATCCTAAATTATTCTATAGAAAATTTTCATCTAAGCGTAAAGTTAAACCTAAAGCTACGGGGAAAGAATATTTTGATCATTTTAAACGAATAGCGTCCGAAATTAATTCAGAGGAAAATTCAAGAAATGGAAATTCAAATAATGATGAAATACCGGTATATGAGGAATTAGATTGTGTTATTACCAATAAAGAAATACTATGTGCTATATCTAGTTTAAAGAGAAGTAAGAGTCATGGTATTGATGGTTTGTTAAATGAATATTTCATCGAATTCCAGGATATGTTGATGCCAGTGTTTAGTAAATTATTTAATGGTATATTGGATTCAGGACTTTTTCCAGAATCATGGTCTATTGCAGTTATGGTACCAGTCTTCAAACGCGGTGACCCAAGTGACCCGAATAACTTTCGAGGCATAAGCCTAGTCAGTTGCTTAGCCAAACTTTTTACACACATTATAAACAATAGACTAATTAAATGGGCAAACACGTATGATACAATAACTGATGCTCAATTTGGATTTAGAAACGGACTTTCCACTGTTGATGCAATTTTTGCTCTGCAAAGTATTATTTCAAAAACATTTTCGGAAAAGAAGAAACTGTATTGCTGTTTTGTTGACTATACAAAAGCTTTTGACACTATTGATCGAATGAATTTATGGTTTAAATTGTCTAAAATTGGTATACAAGGAAAATTACTGTCTGTTATTAAGTCTATGTATTTAAATGTCAAATCATGTGTTACAATAAATGGGTTTTATACAGATTTTTTCAAAAATAATGTTGGTTTAATGCAAGGGGAGGTATTATCGCCCATTTTGTTTGCTTTGTATGTTAATGATTGTGAGATGGAGTTTATAAACAATAATTGTATAGCTGTAGAGTTGAAAGAATTAAGTTTATTTTTATTAATGTATGCAGATGTCATGGTCATTTTTTCGGAAACCAAAGATGGTTTGCAAGAGATGTTAAATGCATTGTATATTTATACCAAGAAATGGAAATTAACTGTAAATATTGATAAAACCAAAATTGTAATTTTTAGAAATGGTGGCGTAGTAAAGGATGAAGATAAATGGTTTTATGATGATGTACAAATAGATATTGTTAATAAATTTACTTATCTAGGTATTGTTCTTAATTTTAATGGAAAATTTGCTGTTGCACAAAAAAAAGTTGCAGAACAAGGTAGAAAAGCTATGTTTTGTTTGTTTAGTAATATTAGACAATTTTCATTTAATTATGCCACGTTATTGTCATTATTTGATACATATGTGAGTAGTATTCTATGTTATGGTTCTGAAATATGGGGTTTTCATAAAGCGCAAGACGTAGAAAAGATACATATTGATTTTTGTAAAAGAATTTTGAATGTTAAAACAAGTACACCGAATGTCATGGTCTATTGTGAACTTGGAAGATTTCCAATGTTAGTAACCAGGAAATTACGTATATTTAAATATTGGATAAAAGTATTGAATAATAACAATTGTATATTAGATGGTTGTTACAATTATTTATATGATATGTGTTTAAAGAATCCAAATGATAAAAATAACTGGGTTTGTAATATACGAAAGGAATTGTTCCATCTTGGTTTAAATGATTTGTGGTATTCACAAAATTCTTTATGTATAGATCATATTATTGTTATTAAACAGAGACTTTGTGATATTGTCAAACAAGAGTTTGATGCTACTTTAGAAAGTTCATCAAAATGTTTTTTGTATAGATATATGATATCCAATTTTTCTTTGCAGTCATATTTGTGTAAACCCATACCCGATATTTATAAAAAGTGTATTGTTAAATTTAGATTATCATCACATAATCTAGCTATAGAGAAGGGAAGGTATTCCAATGTTAATAGAAACCTTAGAACCTGTACATTGTGTATTGATGATATTGAGGATGAAATGCATTTTATTTTATCATGTCCATTATATTCTAATCTGCGTGAATGTTTGATTAAACCATATTATTGGCGTAAGCCATCTGTTTATAAACTGTTACAATTATTAAGCACTACTAATGTAAAAGACTTGTGCAACTTGGGAAAATATATATTTAGAGCACTGAAGCTCAGAAATGACTGTTTTTAGTAAAATGATTTGTAATTCATTTGTTACAAATATTTGCTATTTGGAATTATATTTATATGTATTTATTTTTTGTGTATTTAAAACTTCTGTCTGTTTTGTCATGATCGTATATTTTTGTAATATATATTTAGTATATATTGATTATACATGTACCTATATGTTGTAAAACATTTGGTTAATAAAGAATTGAATTGAATTGACTCCTAGGAGTCGAGATTAAGAATTGAACGATAGACACTAAGTGCGTGAATTTTTCTTGCTACCTGATTGGAAGATATCACGAGACGTGAATAATAAAAATTTATTGATTGGTTAGGACAATCCAAACCAAGTAAATGTCCTTCAATCCCGTAGCAATTAGATTTTACACAGGTAACTTTTATCTATAAATAGACGAATCTTCTTGAGTAAACAACAACGTTAAACGATACTACAAGTTCATAACGTGTGACCTCACGTGTGTGGTAAAATTTGTTGATTGATGCACGTGGCTATTCTAGTAAATGAATTAATCTACAAAGCGAGAGCTCTTTCAATTTTCATCAGCTAAGAGTCGAATTTAGCACTTTTTGAAAGGCTATCGCTTGTGCAATTTACAATTAAAAATCAGTATTTTAGTTGTCGGCCATTTTTTTT
Organism: Mytilus galloprovincialis; assembly: GCA_037788925.1. Taxonomy (NCBI): domain Eukaryota; kingdom Metazoa; phylum Mollusca; class Bivalvia; order Mytilida; family Mytilidae; genus Mytilus; species Mytilus galloprovincialis. The sequence goes on from CM075338.1 coordinate 43,334,709, forward strand.
TTGCTTCAATATCAAGACGGACCCCTGTCTGTTTACACTTTATAAACTTTTCCGTCTTCAGAGAAATATTGTACCCAGCACATGCATTACTTTCCTATGACATACTGGATTGGTATATATAGGTTGTTTTTTCATATTTTCAACCACTTTGATGCAATTTACAATTAAAAATTAGTATTCTAGTTGTCGGCCATGTTTTTTTTTGCTTCAATATCAAGACAGACCCCTGTCTGTTTACACTTTATAAACTTTTCCGTCTTCAGAGAATTATTGTACCCAGCACATGCATTACTTTCCTATGACATACTGGATTGGTATATATAGATTTATATAGATTGTTTTTTTTCATATTTTCAACCACTTTGATGCAATTTACAATTAAAAAAATCAGTATTATAGCTGTCGGCCATGGTGTTTTGCTTCAGGTAAACGGACAGAAAGTCACAGGACAAAAAGTCACAGGACATAAAGTCACAAATTTGATAGGACAAAAAGTCACAAATAATTTGGTGACAATTGTTTGAATATATAAGAGAAATATTTTGAAATATTTACTTTTTAATACATATATATTCATATTAAAGTTTAGGAAATGTGTCATTATACTTGAAAAACCAAGATTTATTTAATTTTAATCAGGCAAAAGATACATTTATTGGCACCATGAAGCCATTTAAGTTCCAAACCAATTTGACATTTTGTTTTTTTTAACAATTATTTGACCATCTTTGATATTTTTATGATAAATTTTGTTAACAAAGTTGGTTTATATACAATAGTTCAAGAAAAATACAAAAATATTTTTGTAGAAATAAGCGGTTTTTATTCAAAGAAAATAATCAGAAAAAATGAATTGTGACTTTTTGTCCTGTGACTTTTTGTCCGTGACTTTTTGTCCTGTGACTTTCTGTCCTACATTCTTGCTTCAATATCAAGACAGACCCCTGCCCGTTTACACTTTATTAACTTTTCCATCTTTAGAGAATTATTGTACCCAGCACATGCATTACTTTCCTATGACATACTGGATTTGTGTATATAGGTTTTTTTTCATATTTTCAACCACTGATGCAATTTACAATTAAAAATCAGTACTCAAGCTGTCGGCCATGTTAATTTTCTTCAATATAAAGTCAGACCCCTGTCCATGGCTACAGTTTATAAACTTGTCCATCTTTAGAGAAAAATTGTACCCATCACATGATTTAATTTCACAAGACACTGGATTTGTGTATAAAAATTGTTTTTTTCATTATTTCCACCACTTTGATGACATTTACAATTTTATATATATATTTACATTTAGTATCTGACAGCTTTTTTTTAACAGGATCCTGCACGTTATAAAAGAACAAAGATGTTGATCAAATTTACCTAACAGTGCAGCATACAAGAGATATAATATCATACATGAATGTAGGACTCTCAAGTCTTTCCGATTGAAAATAAGACTCCCTGGCAAACAGGAACAACTATTAGTGATGACTTTATCCAAATGTGACGGCACTAACATGTAGTGGACTGATTACTACTATCAATGTGATACTTAACAATGGTTTTGTAAGAGAGAAAATTACATGTGCTTATCCTGACTGTAAAAACACCATACTATTGTAGTTCATATGCCAAACTTGATGAACATGTGTATGCGATTTTTGTGCAATTGATGGCGAGACCATTGAACTAAAACAAATACAAGACTCTGCATTCAATCTATTGAATTTGAAGCAGAAGTATTATACAGTGGCAGTTGTGCAGATGGATAAAAAAGCAAATAAATATCTTGTGTTCAACTTCATTTGTCTTCTTTATGTTTACAAAGTATACATGTACATAGTTTTTACATACATGTACATGTATAACAATATGGTGATGTAGTATGATTGCTGATGAGACAATGATTTACATGTATGACTATCATTGGAAGGCCACTCTATAATATCTTTGTACATCATGAGAATGGACAATGCTACCCTTGTAGCATAAAGGTAGCATAATGTAAAAAAAGAGAAACTGTTCATTTATCTTACAACACCCCTGTGATATATCTTGACCCAACTAAATAGCAAAATATTTCGTTTCACACATTCCTTCCTCTCCATGGAAAGTAACATATTTAATTGTTTACATGAAATGACAAAATGTGTAGAAAAAGAAGCAAGAAATGTTCACTCTACTACTGTACACTAGTCGCTCACATTGGTCACCATCTATGTTTGTTTCAGTCCTTTAACAAATTGTCAATGGTGCTTATTTATATTTATCTGTTTCAGTTTTACATGACCTCATTCTGTGATCACTATTTCACCTCTCCTGTTTTGAAAAAATGTTTATATAATATTTTCTTCAATAAATTAAAAAGGCACAGATGCTATGACTAAACAGAAATGTGAGGTATAAGTCATTGAGACAACAACCCAACGACAACAATATTCTTTACACATCTATGAATGTTTAAGAATTCTTGTGAAGGTCAAAAGCACATAACATGTACTTATATATCCATAACCTGGTACATGTATGTACCTATTGATGCATTTCGTCCTAAACATAAGTTGTGTGAAGAGACCAAGCAGTTTATATGCTTATAAAAAAGCTGATTTTAAAATGAATTACTGTATAACAAATTCCGGGAATGAGACTTTTATTTAAAACAGATGACATCTGTTTTAAATAAAAGATATTGGTGGAAAAGGTTTAAACAGAAGTAGGAGATGTCAAGGGGCAATACAAAAAGTGCAAGGTCGTGTAATACAGAGGAAAAAATAACAAATGAAAAGAAAATAACTGCACCGAAAATTACCTTGAACAACATAAACCCACAAAAGATGAGATAAAACTTGTGCACACTTTTAAATCTTTCTAATTTCAAACTCAAGTTTCACTACCCGATAGGAAAGAGTAAAGATAAGAATGTTGTAGTACTGTCACAGTGTAATTTTGCTTAAAAATTCTTATTTGAATTTTTATTAAGAAAAGCCTTATTTTAATATTTGAATTTTTATATTGCAATAATTTTATTTTTAATGAAAAACATTTTGAAGTTTTGTTACAAATAGACGCTTCATTCAGTCTTTGTTAAATTTAGCTTAACTTTATTTATTCTTTGTCGCATTTAGAAATTCTTAAGGACATAAGAAACAGGTGTTTAATTAAGTATTAACTTTTCTCTTTGTCAAATCTTAAGTGACAGATTTTATTATATAAGATCCTCTTACAATCTTTTGTTCAAAAAGATGTAAATTCTTTGTCTACATTAGTTTCAATTAAGCTCTTACGTAAAGCTTCTCCGAGCGATATAGGGGATAATCCTAACACGTGGTAACTTTAATTTTTGTGTTACCATGGATTAATATGTAGAAACGAATTCTGATTGGTTGAACCTGCAAAATTGTTCAAATCTGTGAATTGTCTTTATTCACTCAATAGCGTCACTTTTCAAATTGAACGCATTGAATAAAGACCAATTCTCAGAAAACAGATTTGACTATTTTCAGGTAAGTGAAAACTAAGTTTTATTTTTATTTTAAAAATCTAGTTCTTTTATAGATTCAAAGTATTTATTTCATTTTTACAATGTATATTTAAAAGTTCTAAAAGCTCATTCTAATGAGTTAAGCCAATTTAGCATTTTTAAGAGAAATTATCATTTTCAATAGTTAGAGAAAGACGCCAAACCAGTTGGTCAATTTTAAATATGTATATATCTTTTCCAAGTTAATATTTTGAAAGTTTTTATTAATTTCAAACATATTAAGTATTTTTGTAAATGAACACTAGTTGCCAAAACTAGACTAAAATGAACACGCTTCATCAGAAGTAATTTTTATATGGGAGACAACTCCAGTTTTACTGCGACAATTTCATGAGCAAGTAATATGTCTCAATTTACAGTTTACCCATTATTCGTAAACAATGGTAGGTGTAAGAACATAATTATTCAAAGCTTTTTGCATTAGTTCTCATGGTCGTTAGGTAACAGAAAGCTCTTAGAAGCTAGTAAACTGATGTTCTCTATTTATCCCATTGCAAAGCCCAGTGTTACTTGTTTTCTTATTTCATAAGATTCCCGGTTTGTTTACATAGTTTTCTTGTTCAAAGTAAATGCGTTTATTGAACTTCATTTATTGTGTTATATGCTATATGTATAAAGTCCCCCATGTTATTATTTTTAGTATGTGAGCTAGTCCCAGTCCCAAGTTTTAACTTTCAGTTATCTCCCCCTTTTAATATGCAAATTTGTTTACAACTGTTTGCTTGTCTGTAAATAATAGCCTTCAGCTATGTCATACTGTAAATACATATTTTTAATAGTAAAAGTTTCTGAGAATTAGTCGAAATTATTATTATAGAGATATTTGGTTGTTAAAATAGTACAAATGAGAAGTTTATAATTTGTTTAATTGTTTACTGCAAATCCTATGCATGTCAGGCTGCACAATTCAGAAACCAGTCAAACCCTTTAGTATTCACACCATTCAAGGTGAAATAGTAAGAAACTTCACAGTTCCATCTTCAGTATTGATATTCATGATTTGTTATTATATTGCATATATTGACTGCATTAATATTGTTATACTTTATATTTTATTATGTAATACTGTTATTATATATGACTTTTCAAATTGAACGCATTGAATAAAGACCAATTCTCAGAAAACAGATTTGACTATTTTCAGGCCTGTCAAAAGACTCCCGTCAACAAGATCATTATATCTTGTCACAGCTGAAAATCATACAGTCATATCACCCTGCATCTGCCTGTCACACTTGCTTCAAAAAGCTCTACCACAAAAGAACAAACAACAAACACCCAAAATCTAAGTTTGACAATTGGCGGCGGACCCAAAGTTCCCAGCAAGAAAAGACAGCAGACCGCAACTTCAGGACAAACAGTTGATGAGCTACTGGTTAAGATCTGCTAACATGCAACCTCAAAATGCAGTTATAATGGACCAACCCATCATCGAAGAAGTACATGTTCAGCCAGAGAACCAACCACCTCCACCTGTTGAAAATCAGCCACCACCACCTCCACCTGTTGAGATTCAGCCACTAGTATTGCAGGACCAACCACCACTGGTTCCAGCGCAGCCACCACCAGTTCAGGCCTCAGCTTCAGGGCAGGGTAGCAATAGACCCGCGCCCCCAGGTTTTTCAAACTCAAAAATCATGGTAAACTTAAAGCATTACAATGGTGACACTGATGCGGTTCAATGGTGGGCAAGTTTTCTTGCCTACATTACCCTTCAGCGAATGGCAGAATGGGAGGCAATTCTTGTAATACCCTTTTATTTATGTGGCATTGCCGAACAATGGTTTGAAATGATTGATTCAACCACAAAAGCCTCGTTGGCTAACATAAAACTATCCTTTCTCAACCGTTTTAAACAACACAAACAAGAAGACATTGGTCTTACTTATCTCCGCCAACAAGAAAATGAACCGGTTGATCAATATCTACACAGAGCCTTAAATTACAATAAAACGAACAGTGTTTCAGAACAATTTTTAGTAAAACTTGCTTATAGAGGTTTGAAACCACAAATTCAACAAATAGTGGTACCTCAAAATCCTGTATCAATGTCCGACTTACTCAGCAAGTCGATTACAGCTGAAATGACCGTCAATATGGTACAACCTCAACAATCTAGTGTTGAAAATTCTATACTTAAAGCTGTTTCATCAATTGAAGACAAAATTATGGACAAAATTTCTTCTAGATTAGACTCTATAGCGGCAATAAGTTCAAATTCCAACAAACAACAGTCTGATTATGTGCCTTATCATCAAAGAAATAATCATGCTAATAGTTATCAAAATTCACAATCTTTTCAGGTGCCTACTTACAATGACCGCCAGCCAATGATGCCAGTTCAGAGACAAAGACCAGTAATGAATAATGGTCCACCTGGATCCTGTATTGGGTGTGGTAAGTCATGTAAATCAAGGTCAATCTGCCCCGCTTACAAAAAGTCATGTCATAAGTGTGGCAAACAAGGTCATTTCAGCTATGTTTGTTTAAGTAAGGGAAACCAACATGTGTCACAAGGAAATAGGGGATAGGGATTCGAGCCTTCCTTTAGGCATCAGTCTAGGGGTAGGCACAAGGATGATACAAATCATTGTCATAAAAATGACAAAACTGGTACAAACAATGAGGTTTGCACAATTATTTCTTTAGACTCAGACAAATGCACAACTTACGTCACCATAGGTACAACCAGAACCAAAGCTTTGATAGATACAGGTGCAAATATTTCTGTCATAAATAGAAATCTTTTAGATAGGACCTCTTATGCTAAAGTTCCATTGCAACCTGGTGCAATGAAGCAAGTTATTGCAGCCAATGGCAATCATGTACAAGTTCTAGGCAAGCTTTCAATTACCCTTCATGTAGGCAATAAGCAGTTTATTCAAACTGTTCATGTTCTTGACCAACTTCACCATTCCCTCATTCTTGGTGTTGATTTTATGAAGAAAAATGGAGCTTTCATCAATTTTCAAGATTGTACTTTAGAGTTGAAAGATAACCCAAATATTGTTCTTAGTTCTATCACTCTAAATTCAGGCTTAGTTCGGACTAAAAAGGTGGTTACTATTCCTAAACATTCTGAAACCTTGATTCAGGTATCCGTCTCAAAGCAAGATGAAGATAGCACAGTACTTTTAGAACCTTTAGATGCTCCTCCTCAATTTCTTCAGAATGTAGTTGTGGCAAAATGTCTAGTCAAAATCCATAATGGCAAAGCTCATTTAAGACTTTTAAATCCCACTGCTACAGACATTAAGCTAAGACCACACAAAGTAATTGCCAAGGTTTCTCATGTCAACACTGAAGAAATTCACTCTATAGATGATAAGCAATCAGCTGATACTCCTTCTTTTCCTCCTACTACTAAATCAAAGTCTGAAGACATCACTTTTGATCTTACTAGTGCTTGTTTGACTTCTATTGAAAAACAACAGCTTCTAGCTTTCCTACAGAAAAACAGGTCTATCTTTGCAAATTCTCTCAAAGAGCTAGGATGCACCCATTTATACAACCACCACATAGAGACAGTTCCTGGTGCAAAACCTTTTAGATCACCTCCATATAGGCAAACTCCAAAAGTTCGAGCAGAACAAGATAGGCAGGTCAAAGAACTTCTTGACAATGACATTATTGAACCCTCATGTTCTAATTGGGCTTCACCCGTTGTCATGTGCTTCAAGAAATCAGGCGAGATGAGGATGGCGATTGACTATAGAAAGGTCAATGCGCTTAGTATTCCTCAGACCTTCCCGTTACCCCATATGGAGAGTGTATTTGATGCGATTGGAGAGGTCAAGGCCCAGTATTTCTCATGTGTCGATTTAAAATCTGGTTTTCATCAGGTCCCTCTAACTGAAGAGAGCAAACACAAAAGTGCCTTTATCACACAGACAGGAATCTATCAGTTTAAGAGGATGCCATTTGGTCTAATGAACAGTCCTATCACCTTTCAGGCTATGATGTCTCATGTTCTTAGGGGCCTCAACTGGAAATTTGTATTGGTATATGTCGATGACATTCTCATTTTCTCTCAAACTTTTGAAGACCATTTAAACCACCTGTCCCAAGTCTTTGATCGGTTGAGGCATGCCAATTTGAAACTTCACCCTAGTAAGTGCCACTTTGCAGTAAAGGAAATTATGTTTTTGGGTCATATCATTTCTAGAGAAGGCGTCAAAGTAGATCCAGCTAAAACCAATGCTGTCAGCAAGTTCCCAACCCCACAAACACAAAAACAGTTACGAAGCTTTCTAGGCATGGCAAACTACTATCGTCGTTTCATAAAGGACCACTCTAAGATTGTCTTTCCTTTAAACTCTTTACTTCACAAAGACCAACCTGTAAAACTGAAATGGACTCCAAAATGTCAAACAGCCTTTGACACTATCAAGCATGCCCTTGTCAATGCTCCAGTTCTTAGTTATCCAGATCTAGACAAACCTTTTATTCTCACATGTGATGCATCTGATACTGCTATTGCTTTTGTACTAGGACAACTGAACTCTGATAACAAGGAATATGCTATTGCCTATGGTAATAAGTCTTTAACAAAGGAAGAGCGCAATTATACCACATCAGAAAAAGAGTGCTTAGCTATTCTCAAAGGTGTTGAAACCTTTCGTCCTTATCTCGCAAACAGTGCTTTCACAGTCATTACTGATCATAATGCTCTAGTTTGGTTAAAGTCAGCTAAGCACACAGGTAGACTTTCTAGATGGGCTCTTAAACTTCAGGATCTTAATTTTGACATTATTCATCGTCCAGGGAAAAGTAATGTTGTAGCTGATTGTCTCAGTCGTGTACCCAATCCTTTTCGGGCCACACAAATTGACACTGGTTCTATACCAATTCAAGAGCAGGGTATATCTTCTTTCGACTCTATTGAATCCCATGTTTCTTTAGAAAATCTGAGTTCTGAATCTGATGATGAAGTACAGTTTGGAGCTGAAGTGCATTTCTATTATGCTTCAGAACATGCAACAGATTGTCAAGAATGTCCTATCATATCTGCAGTTGATACTGAAAACATTCAAAACATAGTTGAGGATAAACCTGCACTCTCGGAACTACAAAAACAATGTCCTGAATTCTCATCCATCTACACTTATCTTGAATCTGGTGACCTTCCTGAAGAATCAAAACACAGAGATAAAGTTGTTTCAGAGAGCAAATATTTTTCTTTGTCAGATAGTGTTCTTTTTCATTGGTATCAGAAACGTTGCAGAGGCATGGACCCTGAGTTTAGAAGAATCAAGCAAATAGCCCTTCCTAAATCTCTTCGACTTGAAGCACTCCAATCATATCATGATTCATTAGCAGCAGGAGGACATTTTGGTATTGATAAAGTCAACAATTCCCTCATACAAAAATATTGGTGGAAAAGTATGCATCAAGATATCACAGACTATGTCAAGTCTTGTGATAGGTGTCAGAGAGCCAAGCAAAACTGCAATCCGAACAGACCTCCTCTAACCAAGATGCCCCAAGTTGGTCGTTTCGACAGATGGCATATAGATGTTCTTGGCCCCCTTACTAAAAACTCTCAAGGTTATGAGTACATCTTATTGGTCATTGATGCTTTTACTAGATGGTGTGAAGCATTTCCCATGAAAACCCAGACTGCAAAGGAGATAGCGGATAATCTATACACAGGAGTTGTATCTAGATTTGGTTGCCCAAGAGTTTTGCTAAGTGACAGAGGTCAGCCCTTCATGTCAAAGATTGTCAAGGCCATGTGTGAAATCTTACAAGTTACTCAGCATCATACCACATCTTACCACCCTAACACAAATGGCACGGTCGAGAGGCAAAATCACACACTTGCTCAATCCTTTCGAACTTACTGTAATGATACCCATGACAAGTGGCCTTCTCTCATCCCAGGTATTATGATGGCCTTTCGAAGATCAGTTTGTGCAACCACAGGTTTTTCTCCATTTTACATGTTGTTTGGCCAAGAGATGAAAATTCCATTTGATATTGCTTTAGAACCAAAAGACTCCTTGCCACAAGACACACGAGTGTACATTGACCAGTTCCTGTCGAACATTAAGATGTCACACAAGATTGCACTTCAGAATGAGGCAGCTCAAAAAGAAAAGACAAAGTGAGGCATGATCAAACAGCCAGAGTACGCACATTTGCTATAGGAGATCTTGTTTTACTAAAGGTACACAAATTTCCCAAAGGTCAGTCATGAAAGCTACTGGTCCATATCGAATAGAAGAAATTGGTCCAAATTACACATATGGAATTAGGAGAATCTCAGACCACAAAAAGCAAGCTTCATTAGTCAATGCTACCAATCTGCAACCATACATACGACCTGATCCTACTCGGCAAAGACTCTCTCAAGAAGATCAAAATATTCCCCCAGATCCAGAATCAGACTCTGACTCAGACCCAGATGTTGACCAAGGTGATGAAGTAACCCCAAATGTCGATGTTGAAGCAACCCAACAACCCACCCCAACCCCTCAGCAAACTCCAGACCCCGCTACAAGGTACCAAATTCAAAAAGTTTTAAGAGGTCGACGAAAACATGGACATAGAGAGATGTATATTAAATGGCTTGATGGTTCATGCACTTGGGAACCTGATACATGCTTTGACCAAGAGATGTCAGATTTCATTAATAGTAGATGGACAAAACAAGGAAAACGCAGGAAATCCTACTTTAATTGATACTGGGTTTTTTTTTTTTTTCTCGTTTTCTACCTAGATGTTCTTTTGTTTTCACTCTGATTTTATTTCTCATTCTGGTTAGGTTTCAAGTCATTGTTTTTCTACATTTCATGCAAAGAAGTCTCTACTTGAACTTAGTATTCAAACATGACCACGACCATACCAGGACCAAGAAAATACAAATGAAGAAGATACATCAGTATCACCACCTTGTTCATAGAAGATACCTCAGTATCGCCCCCTTGTTGATTATAGGATACTTCAGTATCACCACCTTGTTTATTATAGGATACCTCAGTATCACCCCCTTGTTTATTAGAAGGATACTTCAGTATCACCCCACCTCTTTTGAATGTGTATGAAAAGAGATTTTCACTTTAGTTTTATAAGTATATTATTGTATGTCTTTTGAGGTTCACCAATTACTACTTTTGACTCATATACCTTTTTGGTAATAATAGGTTGAAGAAATGCTAGCTTGAGATTATTGTTCTAAATATATATGTCTTAGTTTATTATCTATTCTGATAAGTGGCTTTACTTGTACTCAGATCTCGAAAATTGGATTGGCTTTTGATGTTATTTTACAGTTATTTCTGTAGTCTTTAGTGCTAGATTGTATGTTGAGACGTCAACTTTCAGTCACCTTAAAAATTGGCATATCTAACTTTCTGCATTTGATATCGTTGTAGGCCACTCTTTGACTATTTGGAACAGTCTCCTTCTCACCTATATAGTCCTTTTAAGTATGTTTTCTGTTGGTGCCACAACCTCATCTCCCCAAGATGTTATCCAAAGACTCAACTATGGAGTAGTGTTTCGCCCAGATTCAAAGATGTACCTAGCCAAAGAAGCATGGCTACACACATTCCAAATAGATATACCAAGACCCAGAGAAATTCACATTTCTAAATTGCCAATTTGTTCGTACAAGAACCACTCCAGTATATGTTCATCAATGAATAGTATGAGACATTTTATCCAGCATTTACACGACTCAATGGAACATGATTTGAAAGAAACAATACAAGCAATTAGAATATTAGTTCCTCAGACTAAATTATTTGAGTCAAATAGAAATAGTCGTGCCATTCTCCCTTTTATTGGCTCAATGGCCAAAGGTTTATTTGGATTGGCAACAATGAGTGATGTTCAGTTGTTGGCCAATCACATAAATGCTTTAAATGCAAAATCTAGAAGTATAACTCAAGCTCTCCAGCAACATAGTGATCACCTTTCATCTTTTGTGAAAGTGATCGATAAAAGAACATCCAATTTAATGCAGGGTATTAAAGACAATTCATTAGAAATTCAGACAATTGCCCATTCATTTCAATTAGAAATAGTTTCGTCGGAACAATCCATGGTGAATATTTCACAGATTCTAATCACCCTAACTAACAATTTTAATGTTTTGAAATCTAACTTACTTCAGTTACAGAATGCTTTTCAATCCTTGGTAGAAGGACGAATTTCACCTTTCCTCATTTCAAAGCATGATTTTTCTCGCACACTTCACCAAATTCAGAGCACATTAAACAAGAAGTACCCTGGTTTCTACTTAACACATTCTCATCCTTCATACTATTACACTACATCCAACTTTATATTTACACGTAATTTCTCATCTCTTTTCATCACGGTTCAATTTCCAGTATCCTCACATGCACAACCTCTTCAACTCTATAAAATCATATCTTTACCTGTACCAACCCCTACTAATAAGACTACTAAGCATGCTACTAAATTGTTAGATTTACCACAATACCTTGCACTAACCTATCAGCATGATTATTATCTCCCCTTATCTACTGATGACCTAACTAATTGTGTGCATGGACCTATTGTTTTCTGTAGTTTTAATAAGGCACTCATTCCTATAACTGTTCCTGATTGTTCCCTTGCATTGTTCCAAAATAATGTCAAACAGGTATCAAGACTTTGCAATTTTAGGTTTCTAGAAAATCACCTTTCTCATGATATAATTGAGTTAACACCAACTTCGGTGCTTGTTTACGACAGTGAAGAATTGGACTTAGTTTGTCCTCAAAGCCAAAGAAAGATACCTGGGTGCACATTCTGTGTTATCAGCATACCCTGCAAATGTTCATTGTCAACTAGGAAACTCTATTTTTCTCCTAGATTAGTTGATTGTTATGAGTCAAGTTCAAATTTTTCAATTTTTCATCCAGTTAATTTAGCCCTTGTACAGGAATTTTTCGATGAAAAGCGATTTACCTCCCTTTTAGCAGATTCTCTTTTTACTACTCCTGTACAATTAGCAATCCCAGATTTTTCTTTTTATAACCATAGTATGTCAAAGATTTTAGCAGCAGACACAAAGACCCATTTAAGTTTAAAGAAAATAGCTGTTGCTGCTAAAAAGGATAAAATGATTTTTAAAACTTTAACTGAACCCCTGTTGTCTGGAGATATAAGCTTGCAGTCTTCTTGGCTGGATACAAATACAATTGTTAGTTTTTGTTCACTTGGCATTGCTATTCTTTCACTTTTCGCTTTCGCATTTTTATTTTGTAAAACAAGAAAGATAGCAATGACCATGACAATTATGCAACAAATGTCACACACCAAGTCTCAGAGTGTACCTTCTTTTATTTATGTAAAACCCACTCAGCTTACTGAAATGGAGCAAGATGATATTATGGATAGAGTTAAGTCATTTTTCTCATCAGAATTTTCCTGGGTACACGCTTCTGTTATTTTGAGTATTTTAGTTTTAATCTTTTTGTTATTTGTAATATGTTATTTGTACAAATCAAAGCACAATCGGTGTACCTCATTAGTTCTGGAAGTAACCTGTGGCGGCGACTGTGTTGTCATCCCAATATTAGATTTATCCTTGTGCCCATCTTACTACGGATTTTCAAGACCATCGGTCTTAGATTTGACTGTTGCCTCATTCCCCTCATGTAAAATGTTCGCAGTGTGGTCATCATTTGAAGTTACAAACAAGCTTACTCAAAAGTTTGTCAACATTCCGACCACACTTACCCTAAGTTTTCTTCAATCTTATAGAATTAAGAATGTTTTGGCACAGCCATTTAACGCCTATATTTATGTGACACATCAAGGTTTCGCTACTATGTTGAGTCAGCCAGCAAATGTTTCTAAGCAAACAGTTCAAGCATTAGCAGCAGATTCAGATTCACTTTATCCTAGTCTTTTAGCATGAATTTTCAATTCATTTCCTAAGTTAGTGAACAGCTAATTTTCAAAAAGGTTAATTATTGTACCTTGTTTGTCACAATTCAATGATTCTTAATGTATATATATGTGTAAATATGACCCCTTGATTTTTGGTTATTAGACATGACTTTATCTAATTCCCCCTTTTATGGCAGATATTACGACCTTGATGAGCATGACTTGCATTCAAATTTTGTTTAATATATTACTGGTTTTATTATATTTTTTGGTTTATATATATGTATATAGAACTATTGGCACCATTGGCAACAGCAACCTGAAAAGTAGGCACCATCGACAAAAACCGTTGTGAAAACAAAGCATGATTCTTGGATACACATTAATTCACTTGGACACTCCGTCTCCGTATCAAACATAGGATTGGACCTAATCTCCAACTACACATGAACATTCAAAGGATGGAATTCATATCGTAACCGATCATTATGTTTCCACAAACCGTACCATTGGACATCCCAAAATTAACCATGAAATGATGACCATCAGCCCTAGTTCCAGCAGATGTGTGTTTCTCAAATGAACAATCAAAGACTTTATTTTTTTCTATTGATGACATTTAATAAAAAAATTGTATATGTATATAACATTTTGAAGCTTTGGGGTCCAAAGCAGTTGGGCCAGGGAGGAGTTGTCACAGTGTAATTTTGCTTAAAAATTCTTATTTGAATTTTTATTAAGAAAAGCCTTATTTTAATATTTGAATTTTTATATTGCAATAATTTTATTTTTAATGAAAAACATTTTGAAGTTTTGTTACAAATAGACGCTTCATTCAGTCTTTGTTAAATTTAGCTTAACTTTATTTATTCTTTGTCGCATTTAGAAATTCTTAAGGACATAAGAAACAGGTGTTTAATTAAGTATTAACTTTTCTCTTTGTCAAATCTTAAGTGACAGATTTTATTATATAAGATCCTCTTACAATCTTTTGTTCAAAAAGATGTAAATTCTTTGTCTACATTAGTTTCAATTAAGCTCTTACGTAAAGCTTCTCCGAGCGATATAGGGGATAATCCTAACACGTGGTAACTTAAATTTTTGTGTTACCATGGATTAATATGTAGAAACGAATTCTGATTGGTTGAACCTGCAAAATTGTTCAAATCTGTGAATTGTCTTTATTCACTCAATAGCGTCACTTTTCAAATTGAACGCATTGAATAAAGACCAATTCTCAGAAAACAGATTTGACTATTTTCAGGTAAGTGAAAACTAAGTTTTATTTTTATTTTAAAAATCTAGTTCTTTTATAGATTCAAAGTATTTATTTCATTTTTACAATGTATATTTAAAAGTTCTAAAAGCTCATTCTAATGAGTTAAGCCAATTTAGCATTTTTAAGAGAAATTATCATTTTCAATAGTTAGAGAAAGACGCCAAACCAGTTGGTCAATTTTAAATATGTATATATCTTTTCCAAGTTAATATTTTGAAAGTTTTTATTAATTTCAAACATATTAAGTATTTTTGTAAATGAACACTAGTTGCCAAAACTAGACTAAAATGAACACGCTTCATCAGAAGTAATTTTTATATGGGAGACAACTCCAGTTTTACCGCGACAATTTCATGAGCAAGTAATATGTCTCAATTTACAGTTTACCCATTATTCGTAAACAATGGTAGGTGTAAGAACATAATTATTCAAAGCTTTTTGCATTAGTTCTCATGGTCGTTAGGTAACAGAAAGCTCTTAGAAGCTAGTAAACTGATGTTCTCTATTTATCCCATTGCAAAGCCCAGTGTTACTTGTTTTCTTATTTCATAAGATTCCCGGTTTGTTTACATAGTTTTCTGGTTCAAAGTAAATGCGTTTATTGAACTTCATTTATTGTGTTATATGCTATATGTATAAAGTCCCCCATATTATTATTTTTAGTATGTGAGCTAGTCCCAGTCCCAAGTTTTAACTTTCAGTTATCTCCCCCTTTTAATATGCAAATTTGTTTACAACTGTTTGCTTGTCTGTAAATAATAGCCTTCAGCTATGTCATACTGTAAATACATATTTTTAATAGTAAAAGTTTCTGAGAATTAGTCGAAATTATTATTATAGAGATATTTGGTTGTTAAAATAGTACAAATGAGAAGTTTATAATTTGTTTAATTGTTTACTGCAAATCCTATGCATGTCAGGCTGCACAATTCAGAAACCAGTCAAACCCTTTAGTATTCACACCATTCAAGGTGAAATAGTAAGAAACTTCACAGTTCCATCTTCAGTATTGATATTCATGATTTGTTATTATATTGCATATATTGACTGCATTAATATTGTTATACTTTATATTTTATTATGTAATACTGTTATTATATATGACTTTTCAAATTGAACGCATTGAATAAAGACCAATTCTCAGAAAACAGATTTGACTATTTTCAGGCCTGTCAAAAGACTCCCGTCAACAAGATCATTATATCTTGTCACAGCTGAAAATCATACAGTCATATCACCCTGCATCTGCCTGTCACACTTGCTTCAAAAAGCTCTACCACAAAAGAACAAACAACAAACACCCAAAATCTAAGTTTGACAGTACTCCGGTGATCTATGAAACAAAACATTAAAATTCTACAGTTCAGCAGGGCATTTTTATGTACCTATGATACAAATTGTTTTTAATCAGAGTCTGTGATATTAAGTCTTAAAAAAACCTACAAATAATGACAGATTCATATTCAATATTTCATGGCAGCAAAAATAGTGATTTCGACAGCACTATAATGTACGTGCATTCAGGAAAATCAAATTTATGCAAAGGTTCCATAAATAATTTTATTCTAGGTCAAATCGACAATTAAATTTTTTTTCCTGATTGAATACTATAGTATTGGCCAATGCTTCTGTTGATTGTTTTTTATGTTTATACTAAAAGGCGTTCTACAGGATACCATGGGCGGTCTACAGGATCCCCTGTTGTTTTTAAATTATATATCTACTATAGGACGTTCTACAGGATCCCTATATTGTTTGTTTATTATTTATATACTAAAAGACGTTCTATCGGATCCTCTGGACGGTCTACAGGATGCCCTATTGATTGTTTTTTTATGTTTATACTATAGGGCGTTCTAAGGATCCACTAGGCGGTCTACATGATCCCCATTTGTTAAAAAATATATATCTACTATAAGACGTTCTAAAGTATCCCCTGTTGTTTGTTTTTAATTTATGTACTATAGGGCATTCTACAGGATCCCCTGGTCGGTCTACAGGATCCCCTGTTTTTGCAACATAACATATCTACTATAAGACGTTCTATAGGATCCCCTATTGTTTGTTAATCACGTATATACTAAACGGTGTTTTACAGGATCCCCTGGGCGGTCTTCAGGATCCCTTGTTGTCTAAACATTATATATCTACTAAAGGACGTTCTATAAGACCCCCTGTTGATTGTTTTTCATGTTTATACAGAAGGGATTACAATATGATCCCTTGGGCGGTCTGCAGGAAACTTTTGGCGGTCTGCAGGAATCTTTGTTTTTCAACAAAATATATGTACTATAGGACGTTCTGTTGATTGTTTTTCATGTTTATACTAAAGGGCGTTCTACAGGATACCATGGGCGGTCTACAGGATCCCCTGTTGTATTTACATTATATATCTACTATAGGACGTTCTATAGGATCCCTATATTGTTTGTTTATTATTTATATACTAAAGGGCGTTCTATCGGATCCCCTGGGCGGTCTACAGGATGCCCTGTTGATTGTTTGTTTTTATGTTTATACTATCGGGCGTTCTACAGGATACCCTGGGCGGTCTACAGAATCCCCTTTTGTTAAAAAAATATGCATCTGAGATAGGAAATTCTATAGGTTCCCCTGTTCTTTGTTTTTCATATTTATACTATAGGGCGTTCTACAGGATCCCCTGGGCGTTCTACCGGATCCCCTGGGCGGTCTACAGGATGCCCTGTTGATTGTTTGTTTTTATGTTTATACTATCGGGCGTTCTACAGGATACCCTGGGCGGTCTACAGAATCCCCTTTTGTTAAAAAAATATGCATCTGAGATAGGAAATTCTATAGGTTCCCCTGTTCTTTGTTTATTATGTATATATTATAGGGCGTTTATGATCCCTTGGGTGGTCTGCAGGATCCCCTGTTTTCTCAACATTATATATCTATCATAGGACGTTCTATAGGATCCCCTGTTGATTGTTTTTCATGTTTATACTATAGGGCGTTCTACAGGATCTCCGGTTGTCTGAGCATTATATATTCTTCAGGATCCCCTGTTTGATTTGTATGCATCTAGGTAATAGGACCTTCTATAGGTTCCTCTGTTTTTTTAAACATGTATCTACTTTACGTATATACTAGAGGGCGTTTTATAGGATCCCCTGTTGTTTAATAGTCGTGTATCTGTATGCTGTAGGGCGTTCTATAGGATCTCCGGGGCGGTCTATAGAATCACCTGCTGTTTGTTCATTATGTTTCTAGTATAAGACGTTCTTTAAGATCCTCTGGGCCGTCTATATGTTCCCCTGTTGGTTGTTCATCATGCATCAATAACAGAGCGTTCTATAGGATCCCTTGTTGTTTAATAGTTGTGCATCTGCTATAGGGCTTTCTATAGGATCTCCGGTCGGCCTTTAAGATCCCCTATTGTTTTATAATCGTGAATCTGCTATAGGGCGTTCTATAGAATCCTTGGGTCGTTCTAAAGGACCCCCTATTGTTTGTTCACCATGTATTTTCTAGATGGTGTTCGATATAATCCAAAGGTCGATCTAAGGGAGCCCCTGTTGTTTGTTCATCATGTATCTATTAGAGGGCATTATATAGGATCCCCGGGACTGTCTATAGGATCCCGTTGTTTTTTTTATCATGTATCTACTAGAGAACGTTCTATATGATCCCCTGTTGGGTCTATATGATCACTTCTTGTTTAATAATCGTGTAGCTGCTATACGGTGTTATATAGGATCCCGGGGCGGTCTATAGGATCCCCTGGTTATTTTTTTCATTATGTTTCGAGTATAATGCGTTCTATAAGATTCTCTTGATCGTTAATAAGTTCCCCTGTTCGTTGTGCATCATGTATCCATAACAGGACGTTTTATATGATCCCCTGGGCGGTCTATAGGATCCCCTATTGTTTAATATTTGTGTATCTGCTAGATGTATCCACTTGAAGGTGTCCTATTTAGGATCCCCTATTGTTGAATAATCGTGTATCTGCTATAGGGCGTTCTATAGGATCCCCGGGGCGGTCTATAGGATCCCCTATTGGTTGTTCATCATTTATCTATAATAGGGCGTTCTATAGGATTCCCTTGGTGGTCTATATGATCCCGTATTGTTAAATAATCGTGCATCTGCTATAGGGCGTTCTTTAAGATCCCCGGGTCGGTCCATAAAATCTCTAGGTCGGTCTATATGAGCCCTGTTGTTTGTTCATAATGTATCTATTGGAGGGCATTCTACAGGATCCCCTGTGCGGTCTGTAAGATTCCCTGTGGTTTAATAATTGTGTATCTGCTATAGGGTGTTTTATAGGATCCCGTTGATTGGTAATCA
This sequence comes from Mytilus galloprovincialis, assembly GCA_037788925.1. Classification (NCBI taxonomy): domain Eukaryota; kingdom Metazoa; phylum Mollusca; class Bivalvia; order Mytilida; family Mytilidae; genus Mytilus; species Mytilus galloprovincialis. Next base: position 43,353,686 of record CM075338.1, read on the forward strand.
CGTATCTACTAGGGAGCGTTCTATGGGATCCCCTGTTGGGTCTATAGGATCACCTGTTGAGCAATATTTGTGTATCTGCTATAGGGCGTTCTATAGGATTCCCAGGGAGGTCTATAGGATCCCCTGTTCGTTGTTCATGTATCTATAACAAGGTGTTCTATACGATACCCTGGGCGGTTTATAGGATCCCCGGGTCGGTCTTAGGATCCCCTCTTGTTTAATAATCGTGCATCTGCTATAGGACGTTCTTTGTTATCCCTTTCAAAGGGGGCATATTGTTATTGTTCGTTTCTTTTTTTTTCATTTCGTTTATAATATATCTTCTTAAGTGTATAATATATCTTATTGAATTAATAAGATATCTTATAAAGTATATATATATAAGCTATCTTTTAAAGTTGATAAGATATCTTATAAAGAGTAAATTATATAAAATATCTTATATATTATATATTATATGAGATATCTTGTATAGTATATTAGATATCTCATATATTATATATGAGAGAGAGATTTTATATATCATTTGAAATATCTGATATATTATATGAGCTATCTTGAAGTTAGAATAAATAGTAAAACGGCTTGCCATATATACTCATTGAATCTATTATCATTAATAGACAGTACATCATCAATATATCGGAAAGGGATATTAAAAGACGGGTCAATTTCTTTTCTCCTGTCTGTACAAATATATAAGAATACAAAAACAAATAGAATTGGCATTGCGAGCAAAGGCGGATGTCATACTGTTGTCAAGTTTCCAGACGACCTTGCCATTGCTAGGTTACCGTCAGCAATTTTGAAATAAAATGTATACTAAAAAAACACAACTACCTACTGCTAGGTACATGTAGTTCTGAGGATCATACAAATTGTTGACACCTACTTTGTATATTGAATATCATGACCGCCAAGGTATAAACAATAGGGGATCCTATAGACAGACCCGGGGATCCTATAGAACGCACTATAGAATATGCGCGATTTATATTAAACAAAATGGGCTCCTATAGACCGCCCAGGGGATCGTATAGAACAACCTGTTATAGATACATGATGAACAACCAACAGGGGATCTTATAGACAGCCCAGGGGATCGTATAGAACAACCTGTTATAGATACATCATGAACAAACAACAGGGGATCCTACAGACCGCCCCGGGGATCCTTTAGAACGCCCTATAGCAGATACACAATTATTAAACCACAAGGGATCATAAAGAACGCATATGGGAGCATAAATATAACGCCCTCTAATAGATACATGATGAAACTACAGTGCTCCTATAGACCGACCCTGTGGTTTTATGGAACACCTCTAGAAGAAACATGTTGAACAAACAACAGGGATCATATTCACCTCCCCGGAGAACCTATAGAACGTCATATAGCAGACACGATTATAACACAACAGGTGATCCTATAGACCCAACAGGGGATCCCATAGAACGTTCTTTAGTAGATAAATCTAGTGAATACATGATATCCAAACAATGGGATCCTATAGAACGCCCCGGGGATCCTATAGAACGCCCTATACAGATAAACAACTATTAAACCACAGGGGATCATATCGACCGCCAAAGGGAGCATATATATAACGGCCTCTAATAGATACATGATGAAAAAACTAAAGAGCTCCTATAGACTGACCCTGGGATTTTATGGAACACCCTCTAGAAGAAACATGTTGAACAAACAACATGCAGAGGATCCTATGGACCGACCCGGGGATCCCAAAGAATTCCATTTAACAGATGCGCGATTATGAAACAATACGGGGTCCTATAGACCGCCCATGGGATCCTATAGAACAACATGATATAGATTCATGATTAAAAACCAACAGGGGATCCTATAGACCGCCCCAGGGAACCTATAGAACACCCTATAGCAGATGCACTATTATAACACAACAGGTGATCCTATAGACCCAACAGGGGATCCCACAGAACGCTCTCTATTAGATAAATCTAGTGAATACATGATAACCAAACAATGGGATCATATAGACCGCCCTGGGGATCCTATAGAACGCCCTATACAGATACACAACTATTTAACCACAGGGGATCATATCGACCGCCCATGGGACAGTCGAACCTGTACAGCGTCCTTAAGTAGATATATAATGGTCAGACAACAGGATATCCTGTAGACCGCCCAGGGGATCCTGTAGAACGCCCCTTAGTATATACACGATAAACAAACAATAGGGGATCATAAAGAATTTTCTATAGTAGATATATAATGTTCAGACAACAGTGGATCCTGTAGAACGCCCTTTAGTATATACATAATAAACAAACAATATATGGGATCCTATAAAACGTTCTATAGTAGATATATAATGTTTAGACAAAAGAGGATACTGTAGAACGCCCTTTAAAATAAACAATAACAACACCAACAGGGGACCCTATAGAACGTCCTATTTTAGATATATAACGTTGAGAAAACAGGAGATCCTGCATACCGCCAAAGGGATCATAAAAGCCTTATAGTATATACATGAAAAACAAACTACAGGGGGACCTATAGAATTTCCTTTCTCAGATGCATAATTTTTAACAAAAAAGGATCCTGTAGACCGCCCTGGGGATCCTGTAGAACGACCTATAGTATAAACATAAAAAACAATCAATTGGGTGTCTTATAGAACGTCCTTATAGTATATATATAATGTTCAGACAACAGGGGATCGTGTAGACCGCCCAGTGAATGAACAACAAACAACAGTGTATAATTATGAGAAAACAGGGGATCCTGTAGAACGTCCTACAGTATACACTTGAAAAACAATCAACAGTGGGGTCCTATTAACGTCTTATAGTAGATATATGATGTTAAGACAACAGGGGATCCTGTAGAACGCCCTATAGTATATACTTAAAAAATAAACAACAGGGGATCCTATAGAACGTCTTATAGTAGATAAATAATGTTGAGAAAACAGGGGATCCTGCAGACTGCCCAGGGGATACTGTAGAACGCCCTATAATATAAACATGAACAACAAACAACAGGGGACCCTATAGAACGTCCTACAGTAGATATATCATGTTGAGAAAACAGGGGATCCTGTAGAACGCCCTATAGTATACACTTGAAAAAACAAACAACAGGGGATCCTGTAGAACGTCTTATAGTAAATAAATAATGTTGATAAAACTGGGGATCCCGCAGACCGCTCAGGGGATACTGTAGAACGCCCTATAGTATAAACATGAACGACAAACAACAGGGGGCCCTATAGAACGTCATATAGTAGATATATAATGTTGAGAAATAGGGGATTCTGCAGACCAACAAAGTGATCCTATAGAAAGCCTTATAGTATATACATGATAAATAAACAAAAGGGGAACCTTTCGAAGGTCCTATCTTCAATGCATAATTTTCATAAACAACAGGGGACCCTGTAGACCGTCCAGGGGATCATGCAGAGCGCCCTATAGTATAGACTTGAAAAACAATCAACTGGGGGTCTTATGAACGTCCTATAGTAGATATATGATGTTAAGACAACAGGGGATCCTGTAGAACGCCCTATAGTATATACTTGAAAAATAAACAACAGGGGATCCTATAGAACGTCTTATAGTAGATAAATAATGTTGAGAAAACATGGGATCCTGCAGACCTCCCAGGGGATACTGTAGAACGCCCTATAATATAAACATGAACAACAAACAACAGGGGACCCTACAGAACGTCCTATAGTAGATATATCATGTTGAGAAAACAGGGGATCCTGTAGAACGCCCTATAGTATACACTTGAAAAACAAACAACAGGGGACCCTATAGAACGTCTTATAGTAGATAAATAATGTTGATAAAACAGAGGATCCTGCAGACCGCCCAGGGGATACTGTAGAACGCCCTATAGTATAAACATGAACAACAAACAACAAACAACAGGAAATCAAATAGAACGTCTTATAGTAGATATATTATGTTGAGAAAACAGGGGATCCTACAAACCAACCAAGTGATCCTATAGAAAGCCTTATAGTATATACATGACAAATAAACAACAGGGGAACCTTTAGAAGGTCCATTTCTTAAATGCATAATTTTCATAAACAACAGGGGACCCTGTAGACCGTCCAGGGCATCATGCAGAACGCCCTATAGTATAGACTTGAAAAACAATCAACCGGGGGTCTTATGAACGTCCTATAGTAGATATATGATGTTAAGACAACAGGGGGTCCTGTAGAACGCCCTATAGTATATACTTGAAAAATAAACAGCAGGGAATCCTATAGAACGTCTTATAGTAGATAAATAATGTTGAGAAAACAGGGGATCCTGCAGACCGCCCAGGGGATACTGTAGAACGCCCTATAGAATAAACATGAACAACAAACACCAGGGGGTCCTATATAACGTCATATAGTAGATATACAATGTTAAGAAAACAGGAAATCCTGTAGACCGCCTAGGGGATCCAGTAGAACGCCCTATAGTATACACTTGAAAAACAAACAACAGGGGATCCTATAGAACGTCTTACAGTAGATAAATAATTTTCAGAAAACAGGGCATCCTGCAGACCGCCCAGGGGATACTGTAGAACGCCCTATAGTATAAACATGAACAACAAACAACAGGGGATCATATAGAACGTCTTATAGTAGATATATAATGTTGAGAAAACAGGGGATCCTGCAGACCGCCCAGGGGATACTGTAGAACGCCCTATAGTATAAACATAAAAACAAACACCAGGGTCCCTATAACACGTCATATAGTAGATATATAATGTTGAGAAAACAGGAGATCCTGTAGACCGCCTGGGGGATCCTGTAGAACGCCCTATAGTATACACTTGAAAAACAAACAACAGGGGATCCTATAGAACGTCTTACAATAGATAAATAAAGTTGAAAAAACAGGGGATCCTGCAGACCGCCAAGGGGGATACTGTAGAACGACCTATAGTATAAACATGAACAACAAACAACAGGGGATCATATAGAACGTCTTATAGTAGATATATAATGTTGAGAAAACAGGGGATCCTGCAGACCGCTCAGGGGATACTGTAGAACGCCCTATAGTATAAACATGAAAAAACAAACAACAGGGTCCCTATAGAACGTCATATAGTAGATATATAATGTTGAGAAAACAGGGGATCCTTCGGACCGCCCAGGGGGATACTGTAGAACGACCTATAGTATAAACATGAACAACAAACAACAGGGGACCCTATAGAACGTCCTATAGTAGATATATAATGTTGAGAAAACAGGGGATCCTGTAGACCGTCTAGGGGATCCTGTAGAACGCCATATAGTATACACTTGAAAAACAAACAACAGGGGGCCCTATAGAACATCCTATAGTAGATATATAATGTTGAGAAAACAGGGGATCCTGTAGGGCCCCCTGTTGTTTGTTGTTCATGTTTATACTATAGGGTGTTCTACAGTATCCCCTGGGCGGTCTGCAGGATCCCCTGTTTTCTCAACATTATTTATCTACTATAAGACGTTCTATAGGATCCCCTGTTGTTTGTTTTTCAAGTGTATACTATATGGCGTTCTACAGGATCCCCTAGGCGGTCTACAGAACGTCCTATAGTAGATAAATGTATATAATGTTGAGAAAACAGGGGATCCTGTAGACCGCCTAGGGGATCCTGTAGAACGCCCTATAGTATATACTTGAAAAACAAACAACAGGGGATCCTATAGAACGTCCTATAGTAGATATATAATGTTGAGAAAACAGGGGATCCTGCTGACCGCCCACGTGATACTGTAGAACGCCCTATAGTATAAACATGAACAACAAACAACAGGGGACCCTATAGAACGTCTTATAGTAGATAAATAATGTTGAGAAAAGAGAAGATCCTGTAGACCAACCGAGGGATTCTATAGAAAGTCTTATAGTATATACATGACAAACAAACAACAGGGGAACCTATTGAAAGTATTATCTTAAATGCATAATTTTTATAAACAGGGTATCCTGTAGATCGCTCAGGTATTCTGTAGAACGCCCTATAGTATATACTTGAAAAACAAACAACATGGGAACCTGTAGAACGTCTTATAGTAAACAATAATGTTGAGAAAGCAGGGGATCCCACAGACCGACCAAGGGATCCCGTAGAAAGTCTTATAGTATATACTTGATAAACAAACAACAGGGGAACCTATAGAACGTCTTATAGTAGATATATAATGTTGAGAAAACAGGGGATCCTGTAGACCGCACAGGGGATCCTGTAGACCGTCTAGGGGGTCATGTAGAACGCCCTATAGTATACACTTGAAAAACAAACAACAGGGGATCCTGTAGAACATTCTCTTAGCCTAGTAGATACATCAAAAACAAACAATAGGGTATCCTATAGAACGTTCTATAGTTTATATATAATTTTGAGAAAACAGGGGATCCCACAGACCAACCAAGGGATCCAGTAGAGAGTCCTCTAGTATAAACATGATAAACAAACAACAGGGGATTCTATAGAACGTTCTCTTAGTCTAGTAGATACATCAGAAACAAACAATAGGGTATCCTATAGAACGTTCTATAGTTAATATATAATTATGTTCAGACAACAGGGGATCTGGAGAACACGCCCTTTAGTATATTCATGATAAACAAACAATATGGGATCCTATATATATTTTTTCCAAAATTTACAGGGCCCATAAAGGGCATAGAATCAGACACAATGGATTTACATAATTGGTAACAACAACAACAATAATAGAGGCATATACATATATATTTGGAATATAAGCATTGGTCAGAATCAAGCCAAAAACCACATATATATTGTGAATAAAAGAATTATAAAATTACATTATATATGTATTTATTCTCAAATTGTTTACTTGACTTAGAGTCAGTGTTCATATTTGATCTCCTTAATTCAAAAAAAGTCACCAATATAACAGCCCAGTTTTTCCATAAGAGTAACATTTTCTTGGGTCAAGAGCCATAAAATTTAGAAGATTTATTTAAATTTATCAAATTATAACAATTGTTAGAAATGTCTTGGAAAAAATCGTCCCTTTGAATATCATAAAGAGGGCATTCTGATAAAAAATGAAGCTCATCTTCAACTTTACCGAGTGAGCAATTAGAACAAAGACGCTCAGATCTTTCTACATGTTTTTTGAATTTCTGTTTGTCTTAATTTTTAAAGAGTGAGCGTTTATTCTTAATTTACAAATTGACTGTCTTTTTTTTGAAGTCCTGTAATTCTAAATATTTTTCTTTTTTAAAACAATTTTTTCCCTTTTTCGGAGTTAATTGTTTGATACTTCAGTTTATTCCAAAATGTGAAATTACTTTTACATAGTTTATTTTTAACATACCGACATAAAGAACCAATTGATTGGTCAAAATTTGGTAATTCAATCTCTCTCTGAATATAATCTATACTAGAATACCATGTATTTACATTAGAACTATGTAACTGTATGTTTACAACATATAAATGCATCAAATAATAATCCTCCTTTCAAACGTTCCAGTCTATGACAATATTTTAACATTGATAAAATTATAGTAAAATACATAGGAAATCTACCAATCTCTGACATTACAGCTATATTACATGACTTTCTGTTTACACCAAGATTATATTTCATAAATTTGGTTTGAGCTTTTTCAGAAGAATCCTTACCAAAAGCTTGTTCCTATAGAACGTTCTATACTATAGTAGATATACAATGTATATATACAATGTATATGTATAATATTCAGACAACAAGGGATCCTGTAGACTGCCCAGGGGGATCCTGTAGAACGTCCTTTAGTGTATACATGATAAACAAACAATATAAGGGATCCTATAGAACGTTTTGTATATAGTAGATATATAAGGTTCAGACAACAGGGGATCATGTAGAACGACCAGGGGATCCCGTAGAACGCCCTAACAGTAGCTTTATTGTAAACAAGTAACAATGGTTCCTCTAGAGCGTCCAGCTATAGTAGAATGGTCAGACAACAGGGGGTCAGATTACAGATTCGTTTCTTTAAACGCAGACCAGTTTAAAAACCCTCTCACACTCCTGTAAAGCCTTAGTACGTGTAACATGTTTAACATGTGTAAGCTACATCTTTTTTCAATTTGCCTACATAAAAGTACTCTTTTAAACGGATAATAAAAATATTATTAACTCCATAGTATATCCAAAGCCATGGGACCACGTGCATGTGACATTTGCAGGTCTTTACAACATAATTAAGGCACTAAGTCCTACTGTTTATCATATCTATATGAAATGTATCATGTGTATTTTAACTTTGAAAGGAATCTGTATATATATTTGTAATATGATATATGCTACTGTAATGCGGTACATTTTCCTTTTTTTCATGTGATAAAAATAATAAATAAAGCAAATTCACCGTGTTACATGAAAGTTAATGATTTTGAATCGTTTTTTTTAATAGTTGTACATGTTGAGAATATACTATTTTTAGAATAAGTATTTTCAGAATCGTTTATAAATAGCATATAAATAGAATATGCATAATTCATGAATCGTTACGTAGGGCGGTCTACGGGATCCCTTCTTCCGCTTACCGACTTGATTACATGTTCTAATATTTATCGACGAGAATCTCATCCCGGGCCGCGATCTTTTACGGGATTTCACGGAGTTGCCAATCTCTGTGTATATATGTCTCTGGTAAGGCAATAACGATTACGAATATATATATTTTTTTATAACCAAATATTATTTCCAGAATAAAATAACAGAAATGATGCTTCGAAAAATTTTCTAAAATTATTGGAACAAATGAAAAAATGAAATATTCGTACGTGGCTCTTGACGTTGTCGTGAGATCCTAGCATATAATAATAATATACAAACGATATATGATAACTCACCAGGGTTTATTCTGGTGATACAGCAATAATACAAAAAAATACAGTTATAATATAAACAATCAATAATATCAATATACGATCCATGCATGTAGTCAAAAGATGAAGAGTCAGAATGTCTCATTATGCATACAACGTCATTGATCCACGATAAGGTACATATAAAACATGAACTGGTTCAGTACTATATATTGGTGTTCAGCACCACAATCGCCCCATCTCAGTAGAACCAGGCCAAGGGTAAATAAAACGACTAGAAATAACGCACTATCTTTGAAAAGTAATCCATATAGTAAGGATATGCAATAAACAAGGTCTCATAATACATTTATACATTTCATAAAAGTTCTATATTCCTTTAAATACAATTTAAGATTCGGAGTTCATGAAATTCGTAAAAAAAAACTGTCTAAAGAATAAATATGTCTCTTCCTCTTCAGAAACATAATCCAATGCAACTAAATTGATATATATAGTTACTGTTCGAGTCATTCTCTTTGTTTTGGCATTTGAAAGAATTTCAAAGCATTGTCATTTACAGTCCACATTAGAACAGACAACGATATGTTCCTAAATCGACTAACTTCAGCGGCAAACACTGGAAGATTCCATGGGTGGTTTACTGGACACCATGCGAACGTGGACAAGAAAGGTGAATCAGTTTTAAGCACAAGCTGGTGTGACGGAATCATAGGAATTACTTCTAAACCGGTATTTTCCCGAATGAACTTCCCAGATACACCGAAAATTATAGTTGGTAGTTGTTGCCAAGCAGTCAGCTCCTCAATAGTTCCACCAAAACAGTGGCGGTAAGATTTCATGTCCGCAATATTATGGTGGAGTATTAGTTCTAATGTCCGTTTGACTGCTGAACCGTCACCGCAATCCCTGCAATGAATTATATCAGGAAGACTTTTTCTCCTGGCTAAGAGCAGCATATTTATGAAGGCTTCCTCCTGATTACGACGTGCCTCTTCTTTACACCTGCTAAGATTACGACAGGGACGACAAATACAGGTTTGTAGTGTAGTCAAGTCCAACTTCACCTATGGCAACACATAAACGGCTGTCTGTGAGTGAGTCCAGTTGATCCATCTGCCTCTTAGATACGCCTTCTGCAGCAAGATGTGGATGTATACCGAAAGAGACTTAAAAACCACGGGCAAAGCCCACGTCAGAATCCCAGTTGTTCCATCTTGATGGGAAAACATAATTTGCCACTCCATAATAGAAATATTGAGAGCAGCCAGGTGCCACTACTGTAAGTGTTGAACATTTCTAGGACGCATTCTTCTGAGTATCTGATCTAGATGAAAATGACTATTCACGAACACAAGTTGTTCCTCTGACTGTGAAATTGGCTCGGTTATGTTAGCCCCTTCATATGTCAAGCGTTGTTTCTGTAGTAAAAATCTTTCTTGTTTCACTGTACCAACTCGGGAAAGGAGAACTGCTATCAGTTCCCAGTTGAATATACAAATGGGATGATTTAGTGGATTACAAATATAAGTCGGTACTGATGGAGGACAGTAATTATCGGCCCAAAAGGTCAAAAGTTCTTGTGGTGAAAATTGATTTTTCACGAAAGTGTAAAGTTCTCTCTGTAAAATAAAGTCTAAGAGATCGTCAAGAGTAGAACATTCTAACCATGATCTAATTTGATGAAGTGAACCCACCATAAGCTGGCACCAAAGATGCATATGGTCTTCGTCATATCTGGTATCTCATGTTCCATTGTATGTCGGTGTGCCAAATAACTGGCTTGAGCCTCTTGAACTTCACAGCTCCAACAGGCCGTGTGTGGTTCCCAATATCATGGCAAATGTGTCTTTAAGACATAGAGTCTCATCTTGCCATGTGTCACTAATCCACACATGAAACATTGATGTGATGGACTCTTAAATGTGGTTATGGAATTAATTTCTTCTGAATTGGATGAATTAACAGTATACGGTGCGGGACCTTAGGCCCCTGCAGATTTCTGACGATGAACTTATTGTTGGTAGATTTCCTCATCATGCACCTCACGATTATCAGATGGTTCTTCGGTTGTATCTTCATACCCAATTTCATCAATGACCATTATATATGAAAGCTCTGTTGCTTTAAATGAACTGTCATCTCCAATCGACTCTCCATGAGCACTTAGTGAAAACTCTGTTGCCTTAGAAGAACTGTCATCACCAATCGACTCTCCATGAGCACTTAATAAAAGAACATTATCCTCCATATTTAAGCTAACTGCAAGAGACAAAGGATAACGTAAGTATATACAATCCAATACTATAAACAATATGTACACTGCGTAGCTACGTTTTGAAAAACTACTGGAAATCTGTGTACCGAGCTGGAGGCTTAACTGTTCGCCCATCCTAGTACATGGATAGCCATGATTGGTGATCGGAGACCTGGTCCCCTGAACATCTGGATAATGACCAGCAACTTCTGAAACGAGAAAATAACCATTAGTAGACGAGGCTAAGAGCCCCTGTGGTGCCTCATCGTCCGGATCCTCCTGATCAATAAATAGCTGCTGGCATTCATCATTCAGAGAAACGTCACTAACCAAATCAAGGTTCTGTAACAGCTGTCCACAACTGTAAAGAAAGGTCTTGCCAGGATCTGTTAGTTGGTCTTCACCTGTACTCTCGTCAGCATGCACAAAACTTGTGTCTTAGAACAGATTTTGTCTCATTTGGCGTAACCACAGTGGTATCTCTCTGTCATTACATCTCTTCAAACGGTCATGCTGAATCACGGACTCTCCCTTTCGATCCTTTATTGTATAAAGCGGAAAATGATCTGAAACAACCAAATAAGGTCCTATCCATGGAGATCGAAGTTTCTTACTGTGTCCTATCTTAGTTGATGAGTCAATCTTGTAAACCAAGTCTCCTGTATGATATTGATTTTGTGCCAATCGCAGATCATAATCTCTCTTCTGTCGATGTAGGGTTGTCATAAGGTTTTCACGAGCAAGTTTATGCACCTCATTTAATGATTTCGCCAGATGTGCTACCCAGGAATCATGATCGAATTTCCCAACGGAACAAGGAACAGTTCCAAGCAGTAACTGTATTGGCTGAATTGTTTCTTTTCCTAACATGAGACGATTAGGTTTATAACCGGTTTGTCGGTTTACCATCGAGTGTAATGTCATCGTCAGTAATGGCAAATCAACGTCCAACAACTTGTTTTTCTTCTGTATGTAGCAACGTATCATTTGAAACACCAAAGTGTTAAATCTCTCTACCTGCCCATTTGATGAAGGATGGTTAGGAGTCGTCCTACTTTTAGCAATTTCCAGAATTTCGCAGAGTGCTTTAAACAGATTACCATCAAAGTTACGGCCCTGATCTGTGTGGACCTCCAAAGGACATCCTAATGTGAGCTATAAAATGCAAAACAAACTTTGGAGCTATAAGAAGTGCTGATTGCTCAGGTAGTGCGGCCATCTCAATCCATTTCTCAAAAACTGATCAATCGTCATAAGTACGTGACGATTCCCACTCTCACTGGTACTAAATGGCCCTAAAATATCTAGGTGAATACGTTGCAAAGGACAGCCAGCATGAAACTTTTTAATGCAGCTCGAGGGTTAATGTGAACCTTTTTGTTCTGGTCACAAATATGGCATGACTTACCACAATTGTTGTGAACGTTAAATATCGCGGCAGTACCTTTTTGTAAACGTTACGTCGTTCCTGGCAAATTTGACAGTTGCCGATTTAGCGTTACGAAATTGTGCCAACATGTGGCGTTCGAATAACATCTTTGTTTTCTAGCTTGTTATGAATCTTACATTTCTTTAGATACTTGTATTTACATGCTTTATATTGATAAATCGGTGTCGAGACGTACGAAATCATGCTTGCTTTCTTTATAATTCATATTTATGTACGTACTGCCAGTTATTTACACGATAAACCTTGACCGGTAACGAACTTTATTCGTAAACGCAAGGATAAGGCGTGCTAAGACCTATAAAAACCGGACTTTTCTTATAACGAAACGAATTTGAACCGATCTTGAAAGATTCCAAGAGGTAATAACACATAAACGAAATTACATTCAACCGTTTTAACATATTGTATTTTATTTACCTGTATTACTATTGTTGATAATAATAATCTCTGATACTTTAAATAGTTGTTTAGTCATCTAGAAACCAAAGATATTGTTTTTAAATTAAAGATTGGCAACAATCTTTACAATAATCAATACAGTCTGACTAGAGGTGATACCAGAGGAACGACTGCTTCACCCGGTCCAACGTTTTCTCTTGTCCAAGGTGTCCCGCTACTTTTAAATCATGGCAATGCAGAAGAACATCAGATTTCAAACTATTGGGTACAACCAAGCATGTTTTTCGTTCCGACTGGTTGATCCATTTGTAATAAAGGACACCGTCAATTACTTCTAAACAGAAACCGGGTAACCATAGAGCTCTTGTAGCTGGGCTCTGTAATCGTAGCTCGGCATCACTAGGGTCGTACTGACTTTCTATCACTCTATGAGAGGGGAAAGATCTGAATCTTGTAACTGCAATTGTCTTAGATGCTGAGTACTATAGTTCTTCAACTTTTCTGTGTCATGATCCTCACATTTAACTTGATCCAAACAGGGCGTTAGACGAGGGTCATTTATACATCACATTTTGCACATATTGTCTGAGATAATCTTCTTTTCTGTAGACTCAGAGTTCCCAAATGAGTAATACAACTGAATTAAAGCACAGAAACACAAATATTGACACATGAAAAAAGTAAAATCACAAAAATACTGAACTCAGAGGAAAATCAAGTCGGAAAATCCATAATCACATGGCAAAATCAAATAACAAAACGCATCAAAAACGAATGGACAAGAACTGTCATATTCCTGACTTTGTACAGGCATTTTCAAATGTAGAAAATTGTGGATTGAACCTGGTTTTATAGCTAGCTAAACCTCTCACTTGTATGACAGTCGCATCAAATTCCATTATATTGTCACCGATGCGTGAACAAAACATACAGACACAATAGGTAAAAGTGTCAAAAATAGGGGTACAGCAGTCAACATTGTGTTATCATCTTAATCACTATAAAAACAACAAATGTAACGAAGAAGCACAAAAAGGCATACATCAAATTAACATCCTCATTTTGATTATATTATACGATTTTATTTGTCTATGTAAAATGCACCCATCAAGGAAGAAGGGTTTTGAGTACTGGTGTAAAATTGCGCGTTTGAAATTCGCACAGGTAGACATGAAATAATTTTGTCGTTCAAAGTATGACGGGATGCATAAATACAGTCACGCAAAATAGATCTAACAAAAAAACTGACTTATCAGTTAAAGTAGTAATAATAAATAAAATAATAGTGTGGTTCAAAGTATGACGGCATACATAAGTACAGAGTCACGTCAAATGTATATCACAAAAAAAGTGGGTTAACAGTAAAAGTAATATTAATAAATAAAATGATTTTGTCATCAAAGTATGACAAGATACATAGGTACAGAGTCACATCATAAAATAAACAGACTAAAAAGTAAAAGTAATATTAATAAAGACAAATAAAGGAATAATATAACACGTTATTAAGATGATAAACAACGTCAGTACGCAAAATCTATTTCAAGACCATCGTGTATTATTTGTGAAGTTGATACGGAATATTTATCAACAAGTTCTGGGTACCTTTCGATGAACTGTTTTAGAAAAAGGACGAGACGTTCTTTGACATACCCCTGGTTCATCAACTTTCTGCTCAGACACTGGTGACGTTTTACAAAGTCTGAGTAGGAGCTGAGCTCTTGAATACCGAATAAGTTGGGAAATGTATATTCCATATGCAGGTGAAGTTGGTATATTGCTATTAAGGTGGGGGAAATTGATAATTTCAAAATCAAAATCGTCTCGTTTGTCATAGATACTAAGATGACCGTGTAAGTCAAATTCGAGGTATAAGTCTAAAAATGAGGCGGATGAAGCCGTGTCTCTTTAATTTCTAGTTCTGGTGGATATATTAATGGAACCCAATCAGAAAAGTTCGGATTGTTAATGGAAAGAACATCATCAATATATCTGAAAGAGAAATTAAATAACCTGGCTTCTTTGATCTTCTTGTTCTTGAAAACCCGTCAGATAGAAAGTCAGAATGCCACATATGCATCAAAATTGAAAAAGCTATGAAATGCTTATTTTGACCATATAATGCAAAAACTTGTCATTTTTGCAGACTTGCTATCAAATAAAAGTTTAAATCCTTTAGTTTTATACTATTTGACCAATTGACACCATCAAATCATTCAGGGAAGTTGCCAAAGTACATATTCTATATTTTCTGATTTCACCTAATAGGATAGAAAAAGTTGACCAATCTTAATAAAACTTGGTATGACCAAAGCTTAATAAATAATAAGACTGCTTTCAAAGTTCATGGCATATATGTTAAAAGGATATACATTATAGACAATATGATTATTTCTATATTCAACTTTGCGTGTTAAATTTAGACGTTAAAATTGATAAATTTCAACTATCAACATTTGTGACTTTTAAAATTAAAATATTGCAAAAAAATACTTTTAAAATGCCTTAATATATAATATATCATTTATTAAAAGCAATAGAGTACTCATTTGATATATCAGACTTAGCATAATTATTCAACAGTCAAATTAATATGAGTCTGTGCCTAAAAAATAAACTCATCATAGATACCAGAACTAAATTTTGTATATACGCCAGACGCGTGCTTCGTCTACAAAAGACTATCAGTGACGCTCGAATCCAAAAAAGTTAAAAAGGCCAATGGAGGTTTTCTAATGAAGGGGGGCCTTACATGAAGATGTAATATTTTCCAGCCATTTTAAATTTGTGAAGCTTTTTGGTTATAAATAATCCTTACATATGTATATAATGTACTTTAAATGGAAAGAAAACTTACACATAACATATCATATTAGTTTAAAAGGGTCTTTAGGGCAAGTAAGACTAAATATAATTTAGGGTCAATTTAGGCCGTAGCACATATTTACATTTAAAAATGCATATTTAAGCTATAGGAAATACAAATTTGTGTCTGTTATATCATTTCTATACTCAGGTGACATGATACAATAAATATGAGCACAAAAAGACTCTTATATTCAACTTTTTTTTGCAGACAGTGTGGTCTAATACAAAGATTTTTCACTTTTTAGTGAAAAACTTGCATGCAATTTTAGTCTCAACAGGCTTATATTTGAACCACATGCAATCCTACAGAAGTAAAGAAAGATATTATGTGAAATGAAACAGGTACAAAAGACATTGTTCAGTGCTTTTTATACAAATTTAATGAGGTCTTTATTATGGACTTCAACTTTTATGTGCCATACTCCTCACATTTAACTTGATCCAAACAGGGCGTTCGACGAAGGTTATTTATACAACACATTTTGCACATATTGTCTGAGATAATCTTCTTTTCTGTAGATTCAGAGTTCACAAATGAGTAATACAACTGCATTTAAGCATAGTAACACAAATATTGACATATGAAAACCCGTCAGATAGAAAGTCAGAATGCCACTTATGCATGAAAATTGAAAAAGCTATGAAATGCTTATCTTGACCATATAATGCAAAAACTTGTCATTGTTGCAGAAATTCTATGAACTAAAAGTTAAAATCATCTAGTTTTATACTATTTGACAAATTAACACCATCAAATCATTCAGGGAGGTTGCCAAAGTACAGATTCTATATTTCCTGATTTCACCTCTTATAATAGCATAGAAAAAGTTGACCAATCTTAATAAAACTTGGTTTTACCAAAGCTTAATAAATAATAAGACTGCTTACAAAGTTTCATAGCAATAGGATATATGTTATAGACAATATGATTAATTCTTTATTCAACTTCGCGTGTTAAATTTAGACGTTAAAATTGATAAGTATCAACTATCAACATTTGGGGCTTTTAAAATTAAAATATTGCAAAAAAATACTTTTAAAATGCCTTAATATATAATATGTCATGTATTAAAAGCAACAGAGTACTCATTTGATATATCAGACTTAGCATAATTATTCAAAAGTCAAATTTATATGAGCCTGTGCTTAAAAATGGAGGTTTTCTAATGAAGATGTAATATTGTCCAGCAATTTTAAATTTGTGAAGCTTTTTGGTTATAAATAATCCTTACATATGTATTTAATGTACTTTAAATGGAAAGAAAACTTACAAATAACATATCATATTAGTTTAAAAGGGTCTTAGGCCAAGTAAGACTGAACATAATTTAGGGTCAATTTAGGCAAAAGCACATATTTACATCTAAAAATGCATATTGAAGCTATAGGAAATAAAAAGTTGTGTTTTTTGTATCATTTCTATACTCAGGTGACATGAAACAATAAATATGAGCACAAAAAAACTCTTACATTCAACTTTTTTTGCAGACAGTATGGTCTGATACAAAGATTTTTCACTTTTTAGTTGCTTGAATCTTGCTCTTATTTGGACGCGATCTCATCTCTGTTTATCATTTGCTTGATCAAAGAATTGGCTCTGAAAATGCGACTAACGCACAGAAACCTCCTCTGGGATGGACAGTTATTGGCGAAACCTGTCTCGGAAAACTACATCATCCAGACGAAGCTCGTGTTAAAAGACATACTTACTTTCTTCCGATAGGATATTGATATTTCCACTGTGTACAAGTGAGCTTAAAATTGATGAAGTGCGTAAACTTGAAGTTAATGAAACTGCATACGAAAACATCGGAAAAGATTTGTTTATTCGCCGTCCTGATGATGATATCGTGTTGTCAGAGAATTTATTGATTACAAGGATACAGACTTTGGAAGGACTCAAGTGGTGATTGGTGCGCCCCACTACCGTTTCGACAAGATTGTCAAGTTCTACCATACAAAAGGAAACTAGCATGGAAAAGAGCCAAAGGTCTAGAAGCGTGAACATTTCTTCACCTTTATGAACACAATTCTAGAAAAGGGTCATGCTGCGATGGCCCCACATATCAACAATGATCAGGAACAATGGTATTTGCCTATATTTGTGGTTTATCACCCCAAGTAACCTGGGAAACTTCGTGCTGTGTTTGATTCCTCTGCACAATTTGATGGATTGTCTCTTAACAATGTGTTGCTAAGTGGACCAGATATGACGAATAATTTAATCAGTGTTTTGCCCCGCTTCCGAAGGGAGCAAGTGGCCATTATGGGCGATATAGAACAAATTTTCTACAGTTTCAAAGTTGATGAAAAACACAGAGACTATCTACGATTTTTCTGGTACACCGACAATGATTTTGACAAGCCTCTGACAGTGTATCGCATGTGTGTGCACGTATTCGGCAATAGTCCTAGCCCTGCTATCGCATCTTACGGACTTAAAAAAACTGCTATGGAAGGAGAAAATAAGTTTGACTCCGATATGCTTGATTTTGTCACTAGAGACTTCTACGTTGACGATGGTTTAACTTCAAAACCTTCTAGCGCCGACGCAATTGATCTCATGAAGAGAACCAAGTCAGCTTTAAAGTATATTGGTACATCCGACTACACAAGATCTCTTCAAATGTTGAGGAAGTCATGCATTCATTTGACAATGAAGTTCTTGCAAAAAGTCTGAAAGATCTCGACCTTAGTTCCGATATTCTTCCAGTACAACATAGTCTCGGTATGAACTGGACCTGGAAACTGATACTTTCATGTACTGCATCGATAGAGATGTCAAACCATATACTCGTCGAGGATTATTATCCACAATAAACAGTATATTTGATCCTCTTGGATAATTAGCGCCAGTAACTATTAAAGAAAAATTACTGCTCTGGCCTCACGGTCATAAAACTTTCGAGCATGATTTTTGTACTCAGACTCGAAAATCAACCAATCAAATTGCTGGATTTCATGTTTCGAGCATGATTTTTGTGCTCAGAGCACTGAGCAAGGTTTTATGTCTTCAGGCCCAGGTCAGTTATGACAGGACATATCATGTGGGAGACCCATTACCGGAAGAGGTTTACAACGACTGGGAATCTTGGAGAACGTCACTCTTCGGTTTGGAAAAAGTAAAATTCAAAAGGATGTTTGTACCTGCTTCATTTAGTTTAGCGAAAACAAGGAAGATTCACATTTATTCCGACTCTTCAGCTTACAACTATATGACGATAAGAACTTTTGTTTTGTTATGGGGAAGGCCAAGGTTGCACCCAATCACGGCCATACGATTCAACGCTTACCCTTCCGGAGCACCTGAGATCACCCCTAGTTTTTGGTGGGGTTCGTGTTGTTTATTCTTTAGTTTTCTATGTTGTGTCGTGTATACTATTGTTTTTCTGTTTGTCTTTTTCATTTTTAGCCATGGCGTTGTCAGTTTGTTTTAGATTTATGAGTTTGACTGTCCCTTTGGTGTCTTTCGTCCCTCTTTTAGAACTATGTGGGCATTGCTAGCAACAGAGATAGGACAAACAATATCCGACCAGTTAGATATACCTTTGTCTGATATTCAGTACTATACCGATAGTAAAGTTATACTAGGATACATCTTCAATTCATCACGACGATTTCACAATTATGTTTCAAACCGTGTTGCAAAAATTCACACAGTGTCAATTTCCGAGCAATAGTCTTATGTGCATACAGATGGCAACCCAGCCGATCTGGCGACTCGATCAATAATTCCTTCGAAATTAGAAAATGGTATATGGCTATCTGGTCCGGTGATAAAAAGTGATGCCGATTAAACTCTTTAAAGCTTTTCTCTCATTAATCCTGACACAGATACTAGTAACGAAATATGTCCTGAAATTACAAGTAGAAAAACAACGAGTCTCGAGAAGTTCTCCTTATGATCACAACGACTCGAAAGATTTTGAAACTGGAAGTCAGTCGTTAGATCAATTGCGCTGATAAGGAACCTTCTTGTTAATAGAATCTCAAAAGACATTAGGTGTCGATTCAGGGATGCAGAGAAGTTCGTCGTTGGAGTGGTGCAAAACGGATTTTTTTTCAGATAAAATCGATTGTATTAAAAATGGCAGGGCAACCCGTGGAAATAGTGCACTGTTGCAGTTAAGTCCATTTATCGACAATGAAGGCATTCTGCGTGTTGGTGGGCGTATCAAAATGGCGATTGTGCAACCCGACGAAAGGAATCCGATTATAATATCAAGTAGACATTAGATAGCAACTTTGATCATTCGTTTCTTACATCAAAATATACAGCACCAAGGCAGACAATTTACATCGGGAGCAATACGAACAGGTATACTGGATAGTAGGTGAAACGCGTCTAGTTTCTTCACTAATTCACAAATGTATAACTTGCCGTTAGCTTCGCAGACCTACTGGTTAACAAAAAATGGCTGACTTGCCTAAGGACCGTGTGATTCCAGAAACACCATTCACGTCAATTGGTATCTACACTTTTGGACCTTGGTCTGCCATAAGCCGACGTACGAGACGTGGAGTCGCAAATGCAAAACGTTGGACAATCATCTTTACTTGCATGGTCACGAGAGGTGTACATCTAGAAGTTGTAGAGGAAATGGGTTCCTCGTCGTTTATTAACGCCTTCAAGCAATTCATAGCTATTCTACGAGAAGTAAAACTTATCAGGTCTGACAGAGGTACTTATTTCGTCGGAGCCACTGACCAACTAGGTATCTATAGTATCAATGTAGAAGATGGACCAATTAAGGAACATTTATATGATAATAACATAGAGTGGCATTTCAATTCACCCCATTCATCTCATATGGGAGGTATATGGGAAAGAATGATAAGAACAACTCGATCAATCCTGAACTCCATGTTATTAAAACTTCCCTGAAAACTATCGCACGAAGTGTTGGTAACATTTTTAGCGGAAGTGTCTGCAATCATTAACTCCAGGTCTCTTACGTGCGTACCAACAGATGCAGATGAGCCATTGCCTCTTACTCCGAATCTTATCATTACACTAAAGCCGAGTGTTTTGATTCCAAAGGATGTGTCATTCGATTGTAAAGACATGTATTATGCACAGTGGAAACGTGTACAATACATTTCAGACGTTTTCTGGAAACGTTGGCGAGTGGAATACTTGCAACTTTACAAGCTCGACAGAAATGAACTCAAGAAAGTGAAAACTTTCAAGTGTTGCTCAAGGACAATAAAGTTCGTCGCTTAAGTTGGCCAATGGGAATAGTCACTAAAACATTCCCTAGTGGTGCCAATTTAGTACTTAAGGTAGAAATTCGTATAGTGCGTACTGTGGACAAAGACTGTGTAAAACCAGCTTATTTCGTTAGACCAGTGACAGAACTTGTGCTATTGTCTAAAAACTTGTGAAAAGTGTAGTGGCATTAAAAAGATGCCAGACGGGGAGTGTACTGTCTTGTCCGAAATTATTTCATGATGTTTCCGAATGTTGACTTTCATTTATTATCTTCTTCGTTACTTTCCCTCTTTTTTGTCATTTTCCCTTTTACATGCTCACGTTAAGAATACAGCAATATTTATTGACATATTTGCCAATTTCTGGCACAGTGTAAGTTTTATAGCATATTATAAATTTGAAAAATTGTTTATTGTAACCATACATAACAAGTATTGTTGTTGTGTAGATAGTTGTTTTACACTAACATCGGACACATAATAACAAATAATCCTTTTCCATATTTAATACGACACTTGAACATCAACATACGTATCAAGAATAATAAAATGATTATTTGAAATTGCTTTTATAGTCAAATATAAACCAGTTGCATGATATTCACATGAAGTATTTGAAAATTTAACATAAAAATACAATTACCGGATTTAAAATTACAAAGAACGGAGAAAATTTCTAATGACAATTAGCGGAGTAAAATAATATTTAGCGGAGATAAATAAATCCATAAAGTCCATAAATTTGAATAATAAAATTTTCGCTATTCGCGACCCTCCCAACCACACAAATGTCACTCGAAAGGTTCAAAATAGTCATTAACCACATCATATGTGCTACCTGTCTTCTCTTCATTCACATAGTATGTTATTTTCCTCATGGATATCATAATTGTCTGAACATATGTTCCTGACCGTCCAACACTAGTGTCTTCACTCAACTCTTCGTCACTTACGGTTATGACACTAACGGCTTCTATGTTGTTTTCCTGGCCATTGGCGTCGGTCTCCATATTCTCAGCTGGTGGTTCTCCTTTTGATGATTGACTATCAGATTCTTCTAATGGTTGCCCCATATTGTCATCTTGCGATTCATGGTTGTTTTCGTCTGGAATAATTTTATCTATATCTAATGTTTGTGAAGTGTCACTGAAATCAAGCTCTTCTATAAGATCGAAAATGGTGTCATCCTCACTAATATCTTCGTAGTAGGAAGGTTGTTGATTCTTGTCACCTCTTGTGGATTCCATTGCCATTCTTATTGATGTTACTTTATCTGAACCATGAATTTTCTGCAAATGTCTGTATAAGTATTATCGTCTTGTATTTCTTTTGCACATACTACAATTCCAATGTTCGTAATCAGGGTGGTGTTTTTCCATCATGTGTCGAGACAGGTTCTTCTTATATTTGTAATCCTTCTGGCAAGTATCACATCGAAACATTTTGAACTAAAGCTAGGTTCACACTGCCGATCAGATCAACTCGATGAACCCGATTGTCAAAATTTCCACGACCAAGCTCAACCAAATTCTTGATCGGGCCTGTTTACGACTCCTACCCGACCGCCACCCGACTGTACACGATCTTAACTCGACAATTCACGACCCCATCAGGACTCCATCCCGACAACAAAATGAATACAGCCAGTGCATGGTGTAAACTTCCCCAAAAAACGTGTATGGTGTATGGCATAAAGTGTAATGGTGTAAGGTGTATGGTGCTATGGAGTATGTTGTAAGGGTAATGGTGTAATGGTGTTCGAGTAACGTGTGATCGGGAATGGTGTGAATGATGGTGTACAACATTTCATTGGTTGAAAACAAAGTTCTTTTTATTTTATTTTTTCGAATTGTAAACATAAACAATAATAATAATCTTAATATTTGATATTTAATTGCGTTATAGGTAATTTCGGATCGTGTAGATAGAATGGGGAATGGTGCATGGTGTAATGTGTAAGGTGTATGGTGCAAAGGTGTAACGTGTATGGTGTAATGGTACAAGGTGTATGGTGTATTGGTGTATGGTGTAATGGTGTATGGTGTTAGTGGGAAGTTTACACCATCCAAGGACTGTACTTATTCGATAATTCCGATCAATTCACGATCTTTACACGATCTTTACTCGACTAGCTAGACCAAATAATTTTTTTCACGATCTTGGTCTGATCTCGACCAGACCAGATCGACCTGATCGTGTATGGGTTGTAGGGATAATTGGGAATTGGTCGAGTATGCACAATTTTAGTATAAAAACGTCCGAAACTTTTATTCCCCGCCGCTTCGGAGTGGGCATTACGTGTTACCCTTGTCCGTCCGTACGTATGTGCGTATGTCCCAACAATATTAGTTTCCGTTCTCTAATTTTATTTTGCCTCAACCAAATTTTATGAAACGTCGTATACAGAATGCTTATTTCCATAAAACACAGTTAAAATGCAAATTTTGGGTGACCGTTGTTGAGTAATGACCCTTTATAATGTTATATATGCTAGCTGGGGTATTATCAGTGTCCCATGGACACATTTTCCGTATATTTGGTTATATTCAGTAGAAGGTCCGAATAAAATCATACATTTAAAATATCTATATAGAAATAAAGCAATTGGATTTAAGGGCAAGGTGGTAAGAGCTCAGAGAGACAGGTAAATAGCTGTAACGGAACTTGGAGAGTGAAAAGAAGACGAACACGCAGGTGTAGACAGCAACGGGCGCCGATAAATCTAAGTGAGGCAGTGGCTGACACGTCGACCACATATGGGCAGTATGAGAGACTTGCACTAACTTAACAAAGAGGAATCCAATGCTTACAAAAACTTCCTCATAGTGGACACTGATATGTAATGGTAGTTGTTTTGGTATTTTTTTGAGTAAGTTTAGACAATATTTTGAGTTATGACAAGCAAGAACATGTTTAGATAATTGATGTAATGTTAAAGTTAGAAAGAAATGCATCGTTTGAACTAACAAAACGACAAACGACAAACAGTAGCAGCGAGCGTATAGTTTGTCAAAGTTTATGCAAACTTTGCAAAAGTATGTTAGAAACAAATGATCAAATCGTGTGCAAATGAAAAAAAATATTTGTCTCCTTTTTGTGTGAAATTACGTAAAAAAGGTTCGAATGAAGAAAAAAATTGACAGTAATTTGACCTATAGTTGTTATTAATCATTTCTATGTCATTTGGTGTTCTGTGAAGAGCTGTCTCGTTGGCAATAGTACTACATCTTCTTTGTTTATACTAGTACAAATATTTCTGGACAAACGAGAAATACGGACAGACAAAACATAAAATAACCCATAAAACAGGTTAATATAATCTTGATCGATGTTCTTATAAACCAACTTCGAAAGATAACTTAGTCGTCAGCAGTCTAATAATGAATATTATTGCACAATTACTTTCATATTTGAAAAATCAGGCAGTGCCAACATTGCAGGATATTCTTCCCTTCCGGAACACCCATGAGTTCATCCCAGGTTTTTGTTGGGATATGTGTTGCTAAGTTTTTAGTTTTCTATGTTATGTGGACTGCTGTTTGTCTTCTCGTCGGTTTTCATTTTTTGCTATGGCTGTTGTTACTTTATTTTCAACCTTTCAGTTTGATTGTTCCTTTGGTGTCTTTTGTCTCTCTTTTAAAATGTCACCTGTCCTTGCAAAAGTAAAGACACGTACTGTACATAAAGGAATTTGTGTACAGTTAAATATGATGTTGCCAATATATTTTTGCGGAGACAGAGTAATGAGAATGAATCAGATCTGCACAAACGTTTAGAAAAATCGTGTAGCAGTCATGTGTTCTCGTGTATGGGCGAGTAGAGACCGAAGAGTGGTCGAATGTTGTCGCGAAGGGATCGGGTATTGGTCGAGTTGGTCTAGGGTAAAATAAAAAAAAGAAGTCGCAGTGATCTGGAAGCGATCGGACATTGGTCGAGTTAATCTGGAAATGATCGGACATTAGTCGAGCAAAGGTCGAAATGATCGAGTACTGATTGGAAATTTTGTTGTATTTCGACCAAACTCGATCTCTACACGATCCTTTCCCGATCAATTCGACCGCTACTCGACGAATTCTCTATCTCTTCCCGGGTGACTTGCTTCTCGGTCCTTACTTGATTGTTTTTTACATGTCAAAAACTCTCGGGTAGATAGTCAGATCGATTACGAGTAGGGTAGACTATCCCGAACATCCTTGTCGATTGAGTCAGACCAGTCTCCCGATCACGTAATTTGTCTTGATCGGGCTTGATCGAGTTGATCTTATCGGCAGTGTGAACCTAGCTTAAGGTAATGAAATCGTCTTTTATATAGTAAAATTAAATTTTGTAGCATGAAATTCTCGTGTATTTAAATTTGGCGGTATATAATTCTACGGAGTCGTTAAACTTCTCCGTTCACTATTAATAAATCAGGTAATTTAAATGTCTCCGTACACTAAAATAATCTCAGGTAAATTAAATGACTCCGTTAACTATAAATAAACTCAGGTTAATTCCAAAATTTACTACACGTATAAATTTCAGCATGATTTAATTTGACTCAGTTTGGTAAATAATATTAGTCCATCACACTTTATACATTAAACTGAATCACTTAATTCTTTTATTTTTCTTTTGGCAATGACAGCTGCCCTTCGAGGGGTTCTTTTGTTCTCATTCATCATGTCCGTTGTGGATTGAATATCCTCTGCTCCATTGTCAACCTTCCCGTGCTTCCCGTTCAGTATTTCTGTCTGAATACTGTTCATGTACCTTGTTCGCACACCTTTGAGGAATCGCACATTTGACATTTTGAATTTCCTGAATTAAGATCCAATTTCAGAATAGACTTAATCCCGGGTTCCGGCACCAAAAAATGTTGTGTAGACATATTTGCCAAATTCTGGCACAGTGTAAGTTTTATAGCATATTATAAATTTGAAAAATTGTTTATTGTAAACATACATAACAAGTATTGTTGTTGTGTAGATAGTTGATTTACACTAACATCGGAAACATAATAACAAATAATCCTTTTTTCATATTTAATACGACACTTGAACATCAATATACGTATCAAGAATAATATAATGATAATTTGAAATTGCTTTTATAGTCAAATATAAACCAGTTGCATGAAATTCACATGAAGTATCTGACAATTTTACATAATAATACAATTACCGGAGTCAAAATTACAAAGAACGGAGAAAATTTCTAATAACAATTAGCGGAGTCAAATGATATTTAGCGGATATAAATAAATCCATAAAATCCATAAATTGGAATAATAAAATTTTCGCTATTCGGGTCTATTGTGTTTTGATGACGTATAAAACGTAGGGTAAATGGCAATGATGAAAAAATATGCCACGTCACCAGATTATTGTTTTATTGTTTCACAACCGTTTGTTATTACTTGTAAACACACAGAGACAACATTGCACTATAAAAATGTTATATAAACATTCAAATACCCTTTTTAATAATTTTTGTATGATTCATAGCACCCCCCCCCTCATTCCGATATTTTTAAAGTATGGAAAGCAGTTTGTGTCATAATTTGCATACATAATGTTTGATACTTGCCGAGTTTTCAACACACTAAAAGCTGCGCATACCATTTTAATGATTTTTGACTCGCAGTTATGTAACCAAACTTGATATGTTGTTATTGCTTTTATTTTTTATGTGAATGTATGGAACACAATTAGTGTCATAAGTCAACTTTGTACTTTTGTATATTTTTGCAAATTGTTTTGATTGATAGGTTTTATATTGTTTTTATTTGTTCTTTCAGCTTTTTATCGTTCACTTTGAAGTTATACTCACCTGTCATCATTTGTAATCATTCATTGAACACCAGCATACCTTTGTTATGCATGCTACCTTGTGTAAATAGAGTGGATTATATGACAATAAATTAAACGGTTATTCTTAATGAAGTCCATTATTTAATGCCCAGCAAAAAATAGAGTCATTACAAAGATGTTAACCAAATTGTCATACCTAAGGCACCGATTTATCTTATGTGTGCGTGTTGACTGGGGTGGATGGTAAAATTAAATAGGATTTTCAGGAAAAGAATAAAATATTTAAATTACCTGAACGTTTAGGTAATGCAATGGTGACCTAAGGTAACCTGACCATGTACAGTAATACAGTGGTGGCAGTGACGGATCTAGAACTTTTTATAAGGGGGGGGGGGCTACTGACTGCATTAATAGGCCCACTACAGTTGTGATTCCCGATATAATCAACCACAGTTTTCCCACAAAAGATTGGGGGCTGGATCGACCAATGGGTGACCTGAGGTAACCTGACCATGCACAGTAATACAATGCTAACTTGAGATAACCTGAAAATATTTGTGTTTTGTAAAGCTGGTCTCTGGTATTATGACTATGTACAGTAACACAGTGGTGACCCGAGGTAACCTGACCATGTACAGTAATACAATGGTGACCTGAGGTAACCTGGAAGAATTTGTGTTTTATAAAGCTTTTTTTTGTACTAAAAGTTGACCTTTGAATAAACTGACTACCATGTACTGTAATTGCAAATGAGGCAAGTGGTAACCCGAATAGCAATGGTATTGTAAAGGTGACACTAAGGAACCTGAGCTAATTTTGCATTGCAAAAGTAAACTGGGTAACATGATCAAATATTGTATTATAGATACTATTTTTGTTTTTCGTAAAAGTTTATCGACAGGTTGTAGGTATTCCAATGGGCACTAATTGCCTCTTTAAAAGCAGACTTTGTTTTTGTACTGTTATGAATCACAGTTTATGACCAAACTCAGTAAAGACCCGTCTAAATTACCGTTATCTTGATGATATTTTTTCGTTAAAAATCAAGAATTTTCAAAATATACTGCCGACATTTACCCAAAGGAACTTACTTTGAATGAATCAAATTTAAACAGTAATAACTGTCCTTTCCTAGATTAAGATATTTCGGTTTTACACGGGGAAACTCCACACTAAAATGTACGTTCCTATTGTTAATTTTCCCTTTTTGGATGGTGATGTTCCCTTGGCACCATCTTATGGTGTTTATATTTCACTAGTTCGCTATGCCCGTGTCTTTTGTGACGTTTTGGATTTTAACGAACGTAATTTATGTATTACTGGTAAATTATTAAGCCAAGGATTTCGTTACCAAAAATTACATAAAACCTTTACTAAATTCTTACATAGATATAATATTTTTATTTTGAAGTTTGGTTATACCTGTAGAAAACGTATTTCAAACGGGATAACACATCCTCAATTTTACAGAAATGTTGTTTACCGTGCCCGGAAATTTAAAAACGATCCTGGTAAACTTATAGACCCTTTAAATAAACTTAATCTAAAAGGTTACCAATTCAACACTGTAATTATATTATTGAATATTGTTTTTATTGGTATTAACATTGATGTTGTTATCAGTAAATTAAAAGCAAACTTAATATTATTGTTATATACATATACACATTCATGGATCTACAATCTGTCGATACATGTATCTTGGCATTGTACAAGGTCATGTTTTTTCTCTGACTGTTTATGACGTCTTTACACTAAATCCAGTAACTGCTAGTACTCTAAGATCTTTACTTAGTGTCTTTTTGTTGTTGGGATATACAAATTCCCGGCCACGTCCACTCTGCGTTTTTGTTAAATATATTTCTATTTGTATCCATCTGATTAGTTAAGCCTTTTTCAACTGATTTTTATAGTTCGTTCTTATTTTGAACTGTTACACCACTGTCCCAGGTTAGGGGGAGGGTTGGGATCCCGCTAACATGTTTAACCCCGCCAAATTATGTATGTATGTGCCTGTCCCAAGTCAGGAGCCTGTTATTCAGTTGTTGTCGTTTGTTGACGTGTTATATAGTTGTTTTTCTTTCATTTTTGTACATTATCTTGTGGCTACCTAATTACATGTGATGTATTTACTAGAAATGAAGATGTCCAGGGTTTGCATATGCGCGAAAATGTAACAAAATGCATTCAAAAACATTTGAACTATTTAATATATATTTAGTGTTTTTGGATTTTTAATAATATTATGAATTGGTCAGATAACATTTGTCAAGATTATGATACACATGCGTTTAACAATTTTGCGCATGCGCAAACTATTTATAGACATAAAGAGTGGCATGCACAACCAGGACACACTGGTATAAATCGTAGTTCATCTCATTACTCTAAAAATCAAGGCTCTTCTAAAGCTGTTAAAGAAAGTGAAACTTCTATGATGCCACTGTTTGAAAACACGCACATTCAGGTGCAATGCTCAAGTTTTCGATTGATAAGGCGAAAAATGTGGTTGATCCCGGAGAAACATCAATTGTAACTGCAGATCAGCCACTTTTGGTAATGGCTAAGCAAATTCAGTGGGAAAGGCCTGATTTGTACAGAAAAGATAAATTTATCGTCATGTTTGGTGGATTGCACATTGAAATGACTTGTTATAAAATTCTGGGTGAAATATTGCGTGATAATGGATGGACATGTGCCCTCACTGAAGCCGATATTGCAAAACCTAGAACGGCAGATTCTTTTTATGTATGTTCAAATGTACCTAGGACTAGACACGCGCATTAGATAATTGCATGAGTTTTGCTTGAATTGTTAATGTCCGCGTATGACAGCTAAACGCAGAAAATATAATTATGTCATGACTCTGTGACGTTCAATGATTTGATAGACTGGTGTAAGAAAAAGAGTCATCTCGACCACAGTTTATTTTCTGGCGTTCAATTATAAATCAAGATATTATTGTGCTTTTTGTAGTATGTTCATTTCATGAGTCATATTTCGTACTTTACAAACAGTCCATATAAAGCATGATACCGTATTTTTTTAGGCCTTGATTGTTTAATTTAAGCTCGATCGTTACCGATCAATCTCTGAGATATGGTTTCCATTCCCGAACATCACCCACAGGTGGCAATGGAATTTGAAAATGATAATTTCACTGCACGTAAGACCAGATTTTTTTTTCTTATAGCAGAAGTGATCAGGCACAAAAACAGAATAATGCAATTGTGAAGGGCGATGTTGGAACGATAGGTTTAACCGAAGATCCCTTTTAGACAAATGGATGGTAGCTGGACTAGAAGTCAGTAGACTAGAAGATGAATTTGAAAGATCTAGTGGTTTGAGTCATTCTACAACAGATGGACGACATAATGATGACTCTACGTAAGCACAAAAGGATTTCTTTAAAAAGCTTCAAAGGCTTTGTAAAGTGATGAACAAGTTTGGAAATCCATTTCTAGAAGAGTCGTAAGATTGTAAAAAGTAAAATAAAATTGCTCTATTAGGGAAATTGTTGATTCGAAAGCAGGTAAGATATATATTTAAACTCCAAGATATTGGTCCAAACAATACGAAGATCTTTTGAAGCAAATGCAAAACGAAGGAGAACCTGCTTCTTATAACCAGATCAATAAGAACAACTTTCTATTATGGCCGTAAAATGAAACTAAACACGTCTTTGTCAAAAACAAAGCTAGAGAACCTTAAAAGTGATTGCGATATCTTTTCTAGACTTTCATTTCTTGTCACAGTAGACAGTTTGACTTGGAATATTTCTTTATCCATAAAAAACAAACTGCTCCTCCGTCTTTGTCTTAGGATGTAACTTTAAACAGTGGTATTAAATCGCTGCAAATTGGTATATCAGAAACATTCTGCGATTTGCTGATCCAAATTCTGACGCATTTATCGTTGGTGGGGCAGCAATGGTTAATTGCAGGCCACCAAGTTAGGCAAAAATAGTTGATGATTTTGCAAAGGATGTCTTACTGCCATACATAAGATCTTGCATCGATAAGTATGCAAGAGTAGACATTGTATTTAATATTTACTAAATGAATAATTTAAAATCTATGACAAGACAAAGGCAAGGTTCTTGTGCTAGACGGAAAGGTGTTGGTTCTGGTAGAACAACAAGGGTTTGGTGTAGTTTCATTGTGAAGATGACAACGAAACGAAATTTTTTAAGTTTCTTGCCGACAAAATTGCATCTTTAGAGACTAATAAAAATGTGTATATTACACATGGTGAAAATATTCTTTGCAATTTTAATAAGGTTACTTCCCAGCTATCCCCTTGTAATCATGAAGAAGCAGATGCACAAATGTTTGTCCATGTTCGGCATGATTATGACAATTGTTGTAAACAGTAATTGTAGGTAGTACAGACACAGATGTAGTAGTGTTTCGAATTGCAGCACTCGCAAAATTAGGTGGAACAAATTGTGGATAGTTTTTGGAAGGAATAAAGACGGTTGATGGCTTCCTGTACGTAACATATAAAATGCGTTTGGTCCTCGTGTAGCTGCCATTCCTTTCTTCCATGCATTCAGTGGATGTGACACTTTGTCGGATTTTCGTGGAAAGGGAAGAGGTCAGCTTGGCTGACAGGGGAAGAATTTCAGATGTAACGGGCGTTTTTTCCCCGCTTAAGTATGAGAACACAGACATGGACATCATAGAAGCATTTGTTTGCATCATGTATGACAGAACAACATCAATATTTGCTGTTAACGAGGAATGATGTAAATTTTTTGCCAGGTAGCAGCGGCATTGTGATGTAATTCCGCCTACAAAAGGTTCTTTTCAGGAGAACATCAAAAGAGAAGCATATCAAGGTGGACATGTTTGTGCTCAGCCTGATTCATGTATTCGACAGGTACATGTACCAATTCATGAACACTGGGGTTGGATGAAAGAAAAAAATCAATAAGTTGGAAACCAAAACGAACTTCTTTGGCTGCCGTTGCATTCTCGTGTCAGAAACTTTTGAAATGCAGAGGCAGAAAATCCAACTGTGTTGTTAACTGTTAATCCTACCGTTCTGGCCTTCCTTGTACGGGTTTTTGTATTGGCAACTGTCAGAAAATTATAAGATAAGCAATCTGTCTTTCTTACCACACTAGGCATTTAAACTTAACAAAGAAAGTGATATCATTTGTTAAGTTGATGGAAATTATAAAAAAATACATTTTCAACGTTTTTGCCGCCATTTTGGAACCGGAAGTCACTCTTTTTCTTAATTTATGTGTTGTTTTCCCGTTCTTTAGGAACTGTAATTTACGTTTTATCAAAACTAACATTGGATTATACCTATAACACAGCTTTCAAGGATTTACGAAATGTAGCCAATTGGATATGACGCCATTTGTAAAATGAGGGGTGGCCATCTTGAAAAAATGAAAATTTCTAATGGCCAGCAGCTGATTTTTTTTTAATTTTCGTTTAGTCAACCTTTACACCAAATTTCATGCTTGTATCACGATTTGCACAATTATTTCCATAATATCTACCACTATTAAGGCTTTTTAATTTATTGATACTGTCAAAAGAAGCTTTTACAATTGATTTTAATTTTTATATACATTGATATATGATCATTAAGTACATAACAGATTTCACTAAAAAATCTGCCTTTCTAGATTTTATTTAATTTTTACATCTTAACATATTATTTTAATATATAGATCTTATCAAATAAAACCTCTTTTAATGAATTGTTATGCATTAAATCAAAATCAAATGAAACATACTTTAATTTAAAATTTTAAAGTTAAGGTTAAACTGCATATGGAGGTGCTACTAATTCAAAGAGGCTTATACTAAGAAAATCATTAACATTGGTTTCTGTCCCCCATACTTGTATTCCCCTGGTCAATAGCCGCCAGCATGTACAAATACGTTCAATCAGAGACATATAATAATTCAGGGGTGTAGCTAGGTATTCAGCCAACTGTAGGCACCAATCGGGAGGGGCTCTGGGGCCGCTCAAGGCCCCCAGTAGGTCCAGGGCAGAGCCCTGGTATGGGGGTTCAGGGAGGCGAATCCCCCCCCCCCCGACGGAAACGGTTTTCAGCATTTTAGCTGCATAATTTTTTGTACAAAAATATTAAATTTACTGGTTATTTATTCATGTTAATTATAATATACATGATGGTAAGTTCGAAAAATAATGAATAATTCACCATTACATCTGACTTGTGAGTTAGATAACGCAGTACAATCGGAAATATGAAAAAAAGAAATACAATATGCACTGCCCAGCTTAGATCAGCGTATCCCTTCAATTAAGCAGTACACCCTGTTTGGAATTTTCATATCTATCCCGTTCTGATTGATATATACGTATAACTTAATTTATAGTAAATATTGTGACGATCCTTCATTAAAAAAAAATAGGCACCCACGTAAACACTGATATTACTATATAATAAAACTATCCTTTTGGCTAGACAGGAACCAATAATCTTTTTTATTCTGAAACCTTTACCCTAGCCACACAAACACTTACACAATTCGTATTTCTTTATGTCCTCTACTTAAAAATCCTTACCTGCTTAGGAATTTGGACAAAAAAACCCAAATTTACAATAAATACAACAGGGATCTAGGTCCTGTAATAGGTGTCGTCCAGGACGAAGGTCTGGAAATTTGAAAATGCCATGCATTGGAAAATGAGGGATAGTTGGATAGAACAGAAATTTTGCCTTTCAGTAGACCAACTACGAACTCCCCCAAGAGTGGCATTCTCTTTACAACTAGGCATCGGATTTAATGTCCCCATTCTGACCTGACGTGACTGCGTATTTATACATCCTACACAGCCAAACTGACAACCAACATTGGCAAGTCGGGTGAAGGCATAGTGGAAAGCTAGTTGAAAACTAACAACAACTGATTAAAGTAAAACACGCATGTGTCTAAGTTGAGGTTCGTTCAAGTTTTTGTTTATGGAAGTGAAATGATCTGAACCAACTAAAATTCTAGTTTATAGATTCCATATAAGGTTAAATCATAATAACATTCATTTCTATCAAATATTCCATTCACTAAGAACGAGAGACTAGTTTGCATGTAACAGGGTCGATTCTTGGGTCAAGTAATAATAAACTCTGTTTAGGGTTCGGATGATTTAATACCAGTATAAGAAAAATAAACTCGGAAATAACAATTTCACAATTATAAATAACAGTTCTATTTTAAAACACAAGTAGCTTAAATTACACATTATCACATATGGTAATAGTAAAATACAATGTTCTTTATTATTGTTTACTTTACTGAGGGGGGGGGGGGGGGCAAGGGGGTCCCAATAACAGCGAAACAGCAAATTGATTTGGCTTATAACAGATAACAAGGAATTAAAATGGACAAAAACAGATAACAGCAAATGAAATATTAAAATAAGTTGCAATTGGTTCCTTGACTAATCCAGTATTTCTAATTACGGGTATAATCCTTTGTGATGAATTCCCTTTCTATGAACATGTTTTGAGAATAATGTATCTCGAATGTGTTTACTACTCAATATATTATAATATTTTTATACGCTCGTTTACAGGACATATTATGTTAGACTGTTGTCCGTCCGTCGTCAACATAACTCAAACACTCTTTAACCAATTTATAAAACTTTGGGAAATCGTTTATATATCTATTGACGTCAGCTCCCTTTCAATTTTTATAAATTTTAGATTTTAAGTTTCTGAGTAATGGGGTTTTATTCAATAAAAATTGGTTTTTTTCTGATCATATCTCAACAATCCTTTCACAAATTTGCAAGGAATTTTAGAGAATTGTTTATATCTATTTACATGAGCTCCCTTTCAATTTTTATTAGATTTGACATTTCCAAGTTAAGGGGTTTGATGCTACTAAAACATTACCTAAAAGAGTTTGAATATATATTCGCATTCTACCTTTTTTTAAATGCTAATTTAATGAGGTGTGTGAATTTTCTTAATAAGACTACGAGGCAAAGTGGTATATAGGACAGAAAAAACCAAAACACCAATTATAAGCATGCAATTTATCAAGTACCTCGAAACAATTTTGACACTCCAAAAGCAATTTATTCCACTATTTTCAAAGGCCTTATTTGAACATTTTTTATCAGGTTTTTGATAGTACCAAGTGTACTAGTAAGTAGAATACATATTTTAGTAGGGAAACAATGGATTGAAGACGAAATGAATCTTTGTTTGTAATGAGCTATGTGCAGCTTCGGAACCCAGTACATGGTTGGAACTTTCATTGTACAATGTATTTGGTTCTGCTTTAAAAAGAATTACAGAGCTGAGTATAAAAGGTTAACTGGTTATAAGAACCTAGTCCTTAATTGAGACCCTTGTCAGATATTCGCCATATGTTTTCCTCTTTGTTATATTAAAAATTGTTCTAATTAAATATGTTCGTACGGGAAACAAGGAACATTATCCTCATACAAAAAATAAGATAATTCTAAATACATGTTCCAAAAATAATGGAATTTATTACAAAGGATAATCATAATATATACTGGAATTGTCCTGGACCTCACTTCTGTGATGGGTATATGTTAATGGGATCCTTCTCCGAATACGGGACCAACATATTAGTAGTGGTAGACTCCAATGTCCAATGATCTTCAATTTCTACCGAATATTGGCTGTCAAAAAATGCTAACATTCCAATTTTCAATAACAGTTAACAGCATATATACATTATCACAATAACAGATAACAAAAAAACTAAAAGCCCAATAACAGCTAACAAAGAATAATACAATAACAGCTAACAGCAAATATATTTTCAGAAAAACAGATAACAAAGAATTAAAATTGCCCCATAACAGCATAACAGTTAAACCGCTTGCCCCCTCTTTACTTCAATTAATTATAATAGACAATCAGTGAGCTGATGTCACGTGTACTTTGTTTTTTATCTTTATCATAACCTCACTTCTATATACATATCACAGATTACCATTACACATATATAAAACATATATATCAATTATTGTCATTTTTCCATGAAAAGAAAAAAAACACCCAACAAATCGCGTATTTACTCTAAGTCATCAAAATGTCATATACTAAACTGATTATATCAATGCCACTTTT
Source organism: Mytilus galloprovincialis (assembly GCA_037788925.1). Taxonomy (NCBI): domain Eukaryota; kingdom Metazoa; phylum Mollusca; class Bivalvia; order Mytilida; family Mytilidae; genus Mytilus; species Mytilus galloprovincialis. The sequence goes on from CM075338.1 coordinate 43,389,629, forward strand.
TTAATCAATCTATCCTATAGTAAACTAATTGTATAAATATACTTTTTTTTTCATATTTTCATTTTTATATATAAAACAATAAAATAGCCATTGAACTATTACAAGAAAAAATACACAAAATGTTAGCATACGCAAATGTTATATTTAACTTGTAATATATGGAAACTGTCAGTAAATGTTGAAAAAACTAAAGTGATGGTATTCTCCAAAAGAAAGTACGCTTTGATTGATAATTTTAAACTAGACTAGAACACACCCGTGATATCGCGGGTCGGTGACTGAATTAAAATACATTACTATGCGTATGCCTTATTTTAGTATTGGTATTGTCATCTGATAAGGTCATGCCGATTACAAGATGCACAGTTTTCTCTACTTTTAAAATCTTTCTGTTTCAACCCGTCGAATATACTATTGGTATCGGTGTCGGATTCGATCCGGAAGTTCTTAATTATTGGCAATATTAATTACGTGGAAAACAAAGGGGCCTGGAGTGGTGTAATTTTTAATCAACACTATTGTACTATATTAGTTATATATAAAGTTGATTTCTTTGATTCATCGTTTTTACGTGATGACGGCTGACAATTTGGACCTCGTAATTTTAGTATTATAGATGGTTCAATTATTGAAAGAGTGGAGTCGTACCCGTATCTTGGTTTGCTTTTAAACCAAAACGGGAAATTTGTAATAACAAAAAAGAAGTTAGCAGAACAAGGACAGAAAGCACTTTATGCTCTATATAGAAAGATTAGGGATATATCTATTCCAGTAGATCTACAGCTTCAGCTATTTGATTCTTTAATTGATCCTATACTATTATACGGGAGCGAAATTTGGGGATATGAAAAATTAGACATATTGGAAACGGTGCACTTGCAATTTCTAAAGAAGGTGCTCTCTGTCCGAAGATCAACGTCAAACTTCATGGTGTACGGCGAAACAGGTATATATCCACTAGACATACATGTAAAATTACGTATACTTAATTTTTGGGTAAAACTACTTTCGAATGCTTCTAAACTGTCTAGTATTATGTATAAGTTATTGTATGAAATGAATTGTTCAGGAAATATGCAATCTAAATGGTTATTAAATGTGAAATCTATACTGAATGATGTTGGTTTATCGTTTGTATGGGATAGCCAAGAAATTCTTATTTAAAATAGTATAAAATATTATGTTAAACAAATCTTACAAGACCAATTTGTACAAAAATGGTACAGTATGGCTGAAAGTGCCTCAAGAGGGGAACTTTATTTATCATTTAAAAGGGATTTCTGTCTTGAAGGCTACTTGATGAAACTAAATAAACAACGCAGAGTACACTTGCGTAAACTGCGATGTTCAAATTTAAAATTCCCTATAGAAGCCGGTAGATGGTTAAATATACCTCGTGAGGACAGAATATGCACATTATGTGACATGGGGGTGATAGGAAATGAATTTCATTATCTGCTAGTATGTTGTAACCCTAATATTGAAAGAATTAGAAAAATACATATACCAAGATATTATTTTTTTTAACTCAACAGAGGACAAGCTATTTGGTTTGCTATACTATTGTAAAATAAAAGTGCTCAATAATGTCGCATTATTTTTGATAAAAGAAACTGTTTAGTACTTACCTAATTCAAGTTGTGTGTTATAATCCAATTAATCATATGATATATATATATATATATATATATGTCATGATATGTGTATTTGTTTGGATCGTTTAAATCACGTGTCAAACAACCGTATGTTACGGTGTGTTTGATGACTTATATTAAATTGACATGTATATATGTTTATTCCAATTTTGTTCTGTTATTATACCACTTCTGTCAAGCTTTATATTATTTATATCTGCCTCTTGTAACAGTGTAAACTGTCAGAGTGTACAATAAAATCTTGAAATCTTGAATCTTGAACTAATATTTTTAAGTCCTAACAAAAATAGGTTGGTGTCCAAGCCTCAATTTTGATACATAATAAACAATATAATTTAAAGAGTTAATTCACGCATGAAACTGATCTTGTTTTTTCTAATAACTGTTCATTCCACAAAACACCACGGACAAAGTTTGTGAACTTCCGCGTATGTTTCTAATTTCGGAACATGAAAAACATAACTACTAATATCTTCATCGTCCGTTTTTCTCAAATCTCTACATCTATTAATATAATACATTGTGTCTTCATAATCTGATTTGTTCGTATCAAGATTCACATGATTAATTTTCTGCTTTGTTATATTACAAATAACTATTGTATCTCTCTTTTTAATTTTTCCTAATACGAGATCACCTTCTTGTTGTCTGTTAAACACTATTTTCTGATAATGGCTATCGTTATACGGACTGTTCCCGGTAATTTTCGATTTGGATGCTCCTGTTTTTATTTTGTCATCTATTTCTACACGTTCACATTCCTTTATATTTGTGTGTACACTTTGTTTTTTAATCTTCCACACTCGTTCCACATATCGAACTACGACACACTCTTTTTTCTGGTGGCGATTCATGATTGCTTTTATTGATTGACTTATTAATATTAGACACTCGTACCGGGTGAGTAATTTTCGTTACAGGTCTCATGTTTACTTTTTCGGGGGCTACCAGCGGGATATCTACCTTGTCAATTTGTTGATTTTCATCACTTGATTCACTCATATCTGAACTATCAGTATCTATATCACTAGTATCTAGATCGTCGTCGTTTTGTAAATTTTTCTTTTTTTATCTTGCCACGTTTTTAATCGTTTAGTGTCCCTGTCTTTACTTGATTTCGACTTATGTTTTACACCTTTGTTTGTATTCACATATTCAACTCTGGTCCAAATCAACGAAATTCTCATTTTATCACCTAGGTAATTCGAATTCCAAGTAAAATATTCATAATTGTTTTACAATACTGTTAATTAGCGCAACTAATGCTTTTTGGTGATTTCTTCATTATAATATCCCTGCTTCGTACCTCAATATTTACACATGAAGAAGTAAAGTTCACAAAACATCAAATTAAAGGCATTATTTTTGCAAAAATGTCAGTAACAAAACTTACATTACTGTTAGGAAAGCTTTTTTTTTTTAACTATTCCGGCTGATAATATCCAAATCCAATAGAAAAATATAACTTCAAAACAGGACAAGCTAAATATACGTCTTTATCAGTGTAAGGTGTACTCGACTTTTCCTGTACTTTTACGTTTTGTAAAGTACACAAGAATGTAACCCTTGATCGTAAATAATATACTATATAGTGTTTACTGGTTTACTATGTGTATGGTACAATACTAAAGTAAAAACTGCAAATAAGGTAATCGGAACATAAGATATTATTTGTTCTTTAGATACAGTTACATTACAACAATCTGAATTAAATTGTAAATACTATGTTCATAAAGACTAATTAAGCCAATATATTAAATATGCTTAAAACCGCATATTTTAAGGGAAATAATCCATAACGTTCTGTTTACAACATTACATAATTAAAAATAGATTGACTCTTACCACTTGTAGAGTGAGTTTTTACTGGCAAGGGCAAGGCACAGTTCAATAATACACTTTGAAAATAACTACATCAATGGAGTCCTAAAAACCAAAATGCAGACATAAACATTCGGACTAGTAAAATATTAAAATATACAATATGACAAAATAACTCAAGCTCATTCATAGTTATACTTCAATCGTTACAATGTATAATATAAGTGTACAAATAAATATCAACTTCATCATTTTTCCTTATTTTGTCTCATATGACGCCATTTATGAATTATCAATTATCTGTGTCAATAATCAAATAGCTATGCAAATTATCTAGTTCTATATTCTATCGTGACAAATTAACGGTAGATAATACAAGGGAAGGAATCTACGTCATCACGCAGGGTGTTGGCGATTGAAATTGGACCACCATCTTGTCGCTTCAAGGTAAGAATTTTACTTATTATGCCAGTTATATGAGGGTTATGATTATACAAAATAGTCCACCAAAGGCTTTATAAAGTAGGAAAATAAATGAGCCATCGCTCAATATTATTGGTTATCTCAATTTTGCAAACACTTCGATACCAGTTTTAGGAATTAGGTCAAACATGCAGGATATCGGCAAGATTTTTCATAACAACATCTTGATTATCAAGAACCGCCTACTTTATCAACAAATGAACATATCCGAATTCTTTATTGTACTCGGGGAAAATACTTGTTTCTCACAAATATCCGTCATTATGGTCGAAAAACGTCTTATTTTAAAAAAATGGAAAAAGGATGTCGGCAACACATCGAATATCGAAGGATGTCGGGGACATACTAATATATTAAAGCCAAGAAGATTGATATCACCGTGTGTTCCACTTAAACCTTGTTTTAGTTTCTTTCCATCGAATGATAAGCATGCTGAAGTATCCTGTGGGGAATTGGCGATATCGTGCATAATGCCAGTGAAGATTCCAGGTTCACGTATGATGTTTTTCGTAGAGTTATATGGTTGAAAGTTTCTGAGAATTTTAATATCTGGGGCTGCAAAGTTTATATCTGCTTCAGTTGGATTGGAGGAACCTTGCACAGTTTCACCAAACGTAATTTGCGACCTATTTTTGAATCCCATCATGAATCGAACAAACTACTGCCAAATAATATCCATCCAAGTTTCCAAAACTTTTTTTGTACTGTCCATATATCGCATTTCACAAGTGTTTGAAGTGCTGAAAAAGTTAACTAATTCAATCCATAAGAGAAACGCAATATTGTCAAGGGGAAATTTTCCGTCTGATACAACCTTGAAGAACTTAACGATGTAATCAGCACAATTGTTTTAATTAAGAACTGTAAGAACTGCAGGATCATGTGCCATCAATTCTTGCAGTTTGTCATTTTTTTGGGGATTTTTTTTTAGGTTTTATTTCATGTAACATGTCGTTTTGAAGTTGATCTGCAAACAATCGTATGCATGGCCCTGTTGGTCCTCTATCGTGATATTTGCTCAAGTCTACTGGCGGTTTTGTTGAAATTCTTCAGTAATTGACATTGGGTGAAACTTAATATTTTTTGCAGGCGTTTTTATTTTGATGACAAATGAGGATTTACATAATTTTGATTTTTTTTACATATCTATGGCGATTTAGTGGGCGATCTGGTCGGTTGATCAACATCAGGTTGTATTCGCGATCGTTACGGCCTGCACAAGTTTAAGTTTGATTTGCGTCTTGTCATGACCATTAGTTTTATCTGAAAAAATAAGAAATTAGATCTAGTCACATGTTGAATAACATATATGTTATTGGAATTCCATATGTTATTCAAGTTATTGGAATTCCAATGGGGACTAACTGTGCACCACTTATTGCGGACCTGTTTTTGTATTGTTATGAGTTACAATTTATGACTAAAATTAGTAAAGACCCATCAAAACAACATTTGATACAAAAATTTAACAATACTTTTAGATATTTGGATGATATATTGGCTCTAAATAATGACGACTTCAGTATGTATACTAAAGAAATTTATCCTGTAGAACTTACTTTAAATAAAGCTAATGATAACAATGACCACTGCCCTTTCCTCGATCTTGATATTTATATCATAAACGGGAAGCTTAATACAAAAATTTATGATAAAAGAGATGATTTTTCATTTCCTATTGTTAATTATCCATTTTTAGATGGTGACGTTCCCTTGTCACCATCTTATGGTGTTTATATATCTCAACTTGTACGATTCGCTCGTGTATGTAACAATGTATTAGATTTTAGCGAGAGAAATTTATGTATTACTGAAAAATTATTACACCAGGGTTTTCGATATCACAAACTGGTCAAAACATTTACTAAATTTTATCACCGGTATAAGGAAATAATTCGTAAATATAACTCAACATGCAGACATCTTATACGTTCAGGTATTTCACATCCAAAATTTTATGGAAATATTCTTTATAAAGCACAAAAATGTCAGTATTCTCCTCAGAAACTAACAAAACCTTTAAATAGACTTATTAAAAGGGGATATAGTTACGATACTGTTGTCAGGTCATTAAAGATTGCATATTTTGGCTTTAACATTGATTCACTGATAGGGTCTTTGCATCGGAACTAAACACATTTATTTCTAAAAAAACAGTTTTTGGCATGACACGGGTTATGTTCTTCTCATATATTTTATGATAGTATGATACTAAACCCCTAACGGGAGGGATTGTACCTGATATTCATATGATGAAGACATAATCTTTCAATCAGTTTAATTGAGGTCTGGAGCTGGCATGTCAGTTAACTGCTAGTAGTCTGTTGTTATTTATGTATTATTGTCATTTTATTTATTTTCTTTTGTTACATCTTTTGACATTAGACTCGGACTTCTCTTGAACTGAATTTTAATGTGCGTATTGTTATTGTTTTACTTTTCTACATTGGCTAGAGGTATAGGGGGAGGGTTGAGATCTCATAAACATGTTTAACCCCGCCGCAATTTTGTGCCTGTCCCAAGTCAGGAGCCTCTGGCCTTTGTTAGTCTTGTATTATTTTAAATTTTAGTTTCTTGTGTATAATTCGGAGTTTAGTATGACGTCCATTATCACTGTACTATTATGCATATTTTAGGGGCCAGCTGAAGGACACCTACGGGTGCGGGAATTCTCGCTACATTGAAGACCCATTGGTTGCCTTCGGCTGTTGTTTGCTCTATGGTCGGGTGGTTGTCGCTTTGACATATTCACCATTTCCTTTCTCAATTTTATGTTAAAAATAGTATATGATGTGTCCCCGACATCCTCGGTATTCGATGTGTTGCCGACATCCTTTTTCCATTTTTTAAAAATAAGACGTTTTTCGACCATAATGACAGATATTTGTGAGTAACAAGTATTTTCCCGAGTTCAATAAAGAATTCGGACATGTTCATTTGTTGATAAAGTAGGCGGTTCTTGATAATAAAGATATTGTTATGAAAAATCTTGCCGATATCCTGCATGTTTGACCTAATTCCTAAAACTGGTATCGAAGTGTTTGCAATATTGAGATAACCAATAATATTGAGCAATGGCTCATTTATTTTCCTACTTTATATAGTCTTTGGTGGACTATTTTGTATAATCATAACCCTCATATAACTGGCATAATGAGTAAAATTCTTACCTTGAAGCGACAAGATGGTGGTCCAATTTCAATTGCCGACACCCTGCGTGATGACGTAGATTCCTTCCCTTGTAATATACAGGTAATGTAAATTCGGGACACAAAATATCATACGTCTGCAATTTTCAAGTTCCCGTGCAAATCTACCTGGTCAATACAAAATATAAATTGACCGCGAAATCACAATGACCAATCAAATACGTAATTTAAAGGAAGAACCTTTTGAATATTCATGAACTAAATATAAAAAGTAAAGTGTAGATTTGAACTTAAATAATAATATTCCTTTATCAAAATTTAAGACTTAAACGTTTATAATAAATACAATTTATTTGAAGTACTTTAAAGATATTTTTACTATTATTTAATAGGCGTAAAAATGAAACTACTACATGCACATGACATTCGATAATCAAAGAGTTTTGACAACTTCACTGGCGTTCATCTACAGATAACGTTGTTTATCATTTTTTTTAATAAAAAAAAAATTTGTGAAAAATTATGTGTAGGCAGCTACGCCCCTGCCGCATTAGCGGAGCATATTCAGGGCATGTTTTCATGGAAAAACAATCTCAGTTAACACGAGAGACTACCGAGAAATTGTCCAAAATGTCTAAAATTTTCGATTTTTCAAAATCCCTCCTTTTGACCTTTGACCGCAGTTTTTAAAAACTCTGCACCACTTTGGCACTCGGTCCATTAAATTTTCAAATTTACCTTATTTGTCACCGTACTATTAAAAACAAACAAAAAACAACACTAGAACATGCTGAAATTATACAGTGAAACCTGGGTAAACCGAACCCTGATAAAACCGAATTTCAGTTTAAACCGAACAATTTTCAAAGTCCCACAAAATTTCCCTATCAATTAACGTTAATCTAACCTGAAAAAACCGAACCCTGTCAACACCGAATTCCGAACGCTTTTTGAAGGCTCGTTAGTAAATTTGTATCTAAAAATTACCTGTCAAAATCGATCAATACCAAACAAAACAATAAAATATTTTTAATGATTTGCTTGTTTCAATTAAACAAACACAGGATGACAGAGTATTCCCGAGGGTATTTGAGGTTTAATGAACTTGTGAGTTGTTATTACAAACTAATGAGCATGTCTGTGTCCATGTAGAAAGTGATTTTTTTTAAAGACACGTTAAACTGGTCAGCTACCCCATCGCCGATAAGGACAAGAAAGGAACTATCCCTCAGATCAATTAAATGCACTTTACTCAAATTATTACGGCCACAAAATCGTTACTGCCATTCTGTAGATAAACTATTTAATTAAATTATAGTTTTAAGGCCTTTCACTTGATCAAAAAGTCGTGCAACACAACAAGGTCAATGGATTTCGATTGCTGGATTCCCTTTAGAGGCCCTATATATTTGATTCGAATGCTCCCGAAGAATTCCGTAAGCTATTCAGCAACGATAAAGTCCGAGAATACACTGGACTCCTGCTGTTTTTTCACTGTTATTGTGTGCCAAGGTATCAACCAGCAGGTGACCAGTTGCGTCCGAAAACTCGTGTGTACAATGAAGTTCCTGATTCAACTACGGAATCGTCATTTGACAGTGACTGTGAATCTGAATTGGTCATTGAATTAACGGTTTAGAAAATAATTCTAAATAGCAATATCGATCAACGTCGGACACCTCCCAACGACGAGCGTGATTGACGGAGTGGCGTTAGATTTATAAACAAAAATGTAACAAAACATCTATCTTCATCTTCTTTTATTTTTACATTTACATCTAAATCAGCACAAAAATAAACTATCGTCTGTTGTGTCACCTATTATCCCTTGTCAGTATATGCAACATTTATTTTTTTGTCCAGTTCCGTTTACCTCTACAATCCGAACACCTGTGAAAACCGAACAAAACGCAAAGTCCCGTGGGTGTTCGGTTTGGACAGGTTTCACTGTATATTCATGTACAACCTGTATACACGTGAGTAATAAACGGATCATGATTGAATGAACATGAATTTCAATCGATTACACACAGATGACAATCAATAAAGTATGGCACGTGTCGATAAAACTTCGTAATTACTAAAGATATGATCATATAATTTGGCATTATTTATTTATATTAACATAGTCTACTTCATGTCCTTTGTGCCAACTATATCATCCCATCAAGTCCGTAGTGCGAAATCCTGATTTAAAGCACTAAGGTGGTCATTTGCGGTATTTCTACAGACTCCTTTATTTCAACATTTCGATACCTTCCGTATTATATTCTGTATACGCAGTTTATGTAGATGAATTACAAAAAAAAGAAAATAGACAATTGAAACCATATTAGTAGTCTCTGCTGTATTGCTTTAAAAACTTGATATTGACATAAATTAATGATTTCTGTGCCTTTGTTTTTACATATAAACGTGCATGTACCAAATGTACAATAGGCGAGTGACATTTTCCAAAAAATGTCTTAGCTTTTTGTTGTTGATAAAACGCCTTGGAATGATAACCTTATTATATAAAAGTGGGGAGAAGGAGGATATTAAGAACTGGCGACCTATATAACATTATTAAATGCAGACTATAGAATTTGCTCAAAAATTCTGGCTGAACGTTTGTAAATTGTTCTACCATCAATTATAGAAACAGATCAAAAAGGGTTTGTCAAGTGCAACATATTTTTGATTCTAATGGAATGCTGCAAGATATTTTCGAATTTATAGATATGGAAAAACAAGGAAGGATCCATAATTTTTCTTGACCAAACAAAAGCTTTTGATTATGCAGAATGGGAATGGTTAGATGCATGTTTAGAAAAAATTTAATTCGGGGAAACCTTTCTGGAATGGGTTAAAATGGTACTAAAAAATGCTAAAACTTGTTTAATGACTTACGGTTTTCAATCGAGATATATCCCCATTTCTAGACCAATCCGTCAGCGCTGTCCAATATCGCCGGTGCTATGCATTTTACCAGCAGAGCCGATGGCAGCCACAATTAGGTCTAATCCAAAAATTCAAGGAATTCATTTACCCCACCCCAACACAGAAAATGAAAACAAAGAAGTTAGAATAAACATGTTTGCAGACGATATACTATTTTTTAATAGAACAGAGGAATCAATCGAGGAAACATTTAAGGTCTTAGAAATATACGAGAAAGTATCGGGAGCTAAGAAAGACTGTAGGGGTATAATTGGGTAGTTGGAAAAATAAAACACCAAAATATAAAAAAAAATAGGTGGTCAAGTGAACCAATTAAAGCATTGGGAGTCATGCATGGATACAGTGTTAATATCCGAGATATATGGTTAGAAAAAAATCTGAAAATTAGTGCGTGTCTTGAAGTTGGGAAATCTCTTGACTGAACATTCAAGGGCAGGGTCTTTATATTAAAATCAATGATTATATCGAAAATAGGGTGTGAAATCGAAATGCGAGGAATACCTGGAAAATATAAAAAAAGAAATAAACACCGTCATGTAGGATTTTATATGGGAGGGAAAAGTAAATTTAATTAGAATGGACGTGCGTTGCTTACCAGTAGACGAAAAAGGGGGCGGGGGTGGGGGGTGGTGGTTGGGTGGATATACGATCAGAAACCGATAACTGGAACACGATAGCCAAATGGTGGTTACAGAAATACGATATCTAATATAATTGTGATATTTTTTTAGCAAAATGTTCGGATTTACGAGGATTCCAAATGGAAAATTTTCGAAAATTTTATCTTGATTTAATTAAAACGTGGTCTAAATTTTTAAGTATACAAAGTCCAATAAATAGAACCGATATCTTAAACCAACAATTATTTGGAAACATAAAAATTCAATACAACAAAAAACCTATTTTTTTCGCTAACTTCGAAAAATATGGAATTCATACAATTAAAGATATTTGGGATGAAAAAACAAGAAATATCAAAAGCGGCAACTTTACAATATCCTTAAAGATAAAAGAAACTGGATTTCGGAATTGACCAGATTGAAATTAGTTATTCCAAAATCGTTCAAGGACAGACTAAAAAACGTCCACGTTCATCCCGAACCACAAAAAAAATTAGTTATTATATAAAAAAAATACTTTTTTAATTTTAAAAGTCAATCATAAGTAACGGTAATGTGTAGATTAAAGTGTGTCTTTTGATGTATTTTATTTAATGTAAAATGTTATATTGTTTTGTACGATTTTTTTTGTCTGTTTAATGAATATGAATGTTACTTGTGTGCTAAATATAGAAAATACATTTTTTTTATATATTTTTTTTTTATCCCTGGACGACGGATAATTAATTGTAAACACAGGGCTCCTTGGGTATACTTCCCTGGGTTATACAAGGTAAATTATATTCAGTTGATTTTCAATAAATGTATTTCAAGTCTTACAAGAAAAAAGGACTTTAATGCACCCATCTAACACACGGCTATACTAAATATCATTCGATAGCTTGTTATCTGTACGTTCTGTTTTGCTCGGTCGTAAACAAAATGTACGGTGCAATTTCAGTTAAATCAAGGTCAAACATTCCAAAATTTAGCTAGAACTAAACAAAATGCCAATTTCTGGTTATTGTATGATATTTTTTTTTCAAAATATCATATCAACCTTATAGAACGGGATACAATAATTATAAATCAAACAAAAAACTTAGAGGCTATTTGCGCAATAATTATAGAAAATTGCAATTCTTGAAAAATCCTCCGAAAATGTAAAAAATGCTGATAAATGTAAAATACATCTGGGATGATCGATATTTATATGACCAAAGCTAAAAACAATGTATAGTTTCTATGTCAAGGAAATTTTTTACATAATGCAACTTATGTATTTTGTTATTGAAACAGCCTTTTATTGAAGGTTTTGCAGTTGTCCAAAATTCCGTCATCTGCGAAAATAGATCATTTTGCTTTTATCTGTTAATATAGCACATCGATTTTTGTCAATATCAGGAAGACAATAACTTTCAATAAATTTAGAAGAGGTAAATAGATTTCGAAAATAAATATACGATCTAATAAAATTGAGAATGGAAATGGGGAATATGTCAAAGAGACAAAAACCCGACCAAAGAGCAGATAACAGCCGAAGGCCACCAATGGGTCTTTTACGCAGTGAGAAAATCCCGCAACCGAATGTGGGTCTCAGCTGGTCCCTTAATAAAAATGTGTAGTAGTTCAGTGAAAATGGACTAAACTCCAAAACATATAAATAAACTAAAATTAAAAAACATACAAGACTAACAAAGGCTAGAGGCTCCTGACTTGTGACAGGCGTAAACATGCGGCGGGGTTAAACATGTTTTGTGATTTCTCAACCCTCCACCTATACCTCTAGCTAATGTAGAATAAAGAAACACACATCAATACGCACAGTAAAACTCAGTTTAAAAGAAGTCTGAGTCCGATGTCAGAATAGGTAACAAAAAACACTAAGCAAAATGACAATGATACATAAATTAACAAAGGACTACTAGCAGTTACTGACATGCCAGCTCCAGACCTCCATTAAACTGATTAAAAGATTATACACATTTGTTTTTTTTCGAAGTTGAACTTATTTACTTTTTGAAGTCATGTTGAAATGCTAACATGACCTTGGTTCTAAATCGGTTGCATAATGAAATAAGTTATCTTCGTTTAGAAGCATTTTGTTATTTTTTGCATGATAGCAACTAGAAATAAAGATGTTGCTTCTAAGCTTAAGAAAATGTAAGACATGTTTAACGTGATCAGAAGTTGAATGATTAAAGAAACAACAGACACGGCTTCCTCCGCCTCATTTTTAGACTTATATCTCGAATTTGACTTACGTAGTCATCTCAGTACCAGAATCTATGACAAACGAGACGATTTTAATTTTGATCGTCTCGTTTGTCATAGATTCTGGTACGGAGATGACTGAGATATGCATATGGGATATATATTTCCCAACTTATTCGATATTCAAGACTTTGTAAAACGTCATCAGTGTCTGAGTAGAAAGTTGATGAACCAGGGGTAGGTCAAAGAACGTCTCGTCCTTTTTTCTAAAAAAGTTCATCGGAAGGTACCAAGACCTTGTTGATAAATATTCCGTATCAACTTCACAAATAAATACATGATGGTCTTGATGTATATATTCTGCGTACTGATGTTGTTTATCATCTTAACAACGTGTTTTATTGTTCTTTTATTTGTCTTTGTTCTATTATTAATGTCATTACTTTTACTGTTGGATTGTTTTATGTGAAATGCATTTAACGTGGCTCGGTACTTAAACATCCCGTCAATGTGTTTTGTATGTGCTACTTTTTGTGTTTCTTTGGTTCTTATAACGTGACTCTGTACTTTAAAAGATCCCGTCAGTATGATATCGTTCTATTATATGTCATTATGATATATTTCTATCATGAATTAGAAAATACGTTGAACCACAAACGTCAAAATTATTCAATCGCGTAAAGGAACGAACTATTTGTGGATTCTTATAAATTCTATATAACTTTTGGACTAATTTAAATCTCGGTCTATTTCTGACATTAATTGTTACATAGTTTTTGATTTTTTAACCCTGTGTGCTAACATTGCCCATGTCACGCATGTGAAATTTTAAAATTATTTGTATAAACAAATATATGTGACGTATAAATTTTCTGACGTCAGACGCGCGAATCAATGAATGTGTTTGTAGATAGATGTTTTTGTGTTCTGTTAAATTGTTCCTTTTGAAATTGTTACACGATGATGACTGCTGTACCCATATTTTGACTGTTTTATTTATTATGTGGGTCATTTTCAAAAAATGTCGAATTTTCAGTAAACCCATGCTAATTGTTTTTATTTCTAATGGAAAATTCAGTTGTAATGGTTTAAATGAAAGCTTGTCGGATTTGTGATTCATAACATTAATTATAAACACACCTTACATCTATTTTGATAAGATTAAACTGCATTTAAGTCCGATTTAGGGGGTATTTATGTGCGTACAGTGTCAGAAAAACACATTTCAAATGATTTTTTCCCGATTTTCTGATCGCCTTGATATCTGCAAAAGGGACTTTTTAAGAACGTTAATTATTATTCTAACGAAAAATCGTAGCTTCTTTATCATTGTATGTAACAGATTATCTACAAACTAAATTCAATCAGCGTACGGGAGGTTCATGTCTATCCTGTTACCGCTACTTAAATCAGTCGTTAAATTATTATCCCTATGAATATTGAATCAGTCAGTGTTGATTTCAAAAGTGCAAAGTAATCTTTACATTTAAAACGCATCGTTTCTTGAACGGCAGTGTAGAGAAAAGAAATTTCAAGACATTTAGTGAAAAAAAATAGAGTGTACTTTTTTTCATGTCTATGCTGTTACCAACCATTTTGATTAATTACACTAACAGTATGGTTGTAAAAAGTGCAATAACGTGTTGGAAACCAAATTCACAATAGAAAACCAAAATCACTTCATCAAAGGGAGTAGTTATTTCACAACAGCAATCAAAAACAAAGACATTTGTCAATCCTGTTACTATGGTTGCTATGGTTACAGTAACAGGATAGACAATTGCAGACAAAACGTCGTTAAATTTTTTATCTTAACATATAGGTGGAAAACGAATGAAAATTTAATACTTCATTGTTTGAACTCATCTTAAGGTTATAACGTCTTAATCTTCCCAATTAAGCATTTGCAGGTGCAATACTGATATCGGTAACAGGATAGACAAAAAGGTAACAGGATAGACTTTTATATAGTGATATATCAGAAACGTACGTTCCTGTTACAAACGAAATAAAGAGAAAAGTAAACTAACTTATAAGGGATTTACTTGATGTTGGGTTTATTTGAAAGGGTGAAAAAATGCCGAACAATATAAATTGCTATCTTAGACTTGCATGACTGGTGGTAATTTTTACAACCTTTGAAAACCAAATTTTAGAGCCATTTTTCAGTACAACCTAGAAAATTGGCAAATAATCTATTATTTTACAGAATGAATATATATAGAAGTTTATTCTCTTAAAAACCATCTAATTGGCTACGTAAAACAAGCTTAACATTTTATCTAAACCTTTTCTTAATAACCCAAAATTTCTTTTGAAAATGGTAACAGGATAGACAAAATATTGTACCACCGATCAAAAAATGTTTCAAGATATTCTTGTATAACATCATTAAGATTGCATCTTTTGATATGTTGTTCTAAAAGTACTGTTTGTTTTGATTTGCTTATGTAGAGGGTTGTTTGAATAAGTAACTTTTAATAAATTTTTCAATTTCAAAATTCGACATTTTTTTAAAATGACCCATGTCTGTTTGGTTCACGTATCATTGTGAATATAACGGAATTTGATGAGACTGTCATCAAAGTGAGAGGTTTGGCGCTTTAAAACCAGGTTGAATCCACCATTTTCTACATTTGAAAATGCCTGTACCAAGTCAGGAATATGACAGTTCTTGTCCTTTCGTTTTTGATGTGTTTTGTCATTTGATTTTGCCATGTGATTATGGACTTTTCGATAAGTTTTTCCTCTGAGTTCAGTATTTTTGTGATTTTACTTGTTAATTATGACTTTAGATTACTTGTCATATAATAAAAATATTAAAAGGTTCTTGAACAGAGAAATATTTTAATGCTCATGAATAACAATAACGGAACTAGTTTTATTGCACCATATGCGCATTTTGACAACTTATATCTCTTCAGTGATTTTCGAGACCAAAATATATGAAAGTTTACAACCTAATACAAACCTAAATTAAGATCTAACAAAACCAAAAAAGGACAAAACTAAAGCCAAATAAGGACAAGGATTCGGATCTATGTACGAAGGGTATTCAATCTTTCATTATGATAATTTGAAGTCATCTTTAATAAAACAACATACATACTATTCACTTGCAATTGTGTTTTAAAAGCAAATATTGTTAACAGTATTCATTCGATTATTAAGACGGAAGTGTTCGCTGTTACATGTCGCCGTAGAGTTTTGTGAACTGCTGTTTGTCTGTTTATTTTTTTCGTTTTGCTTTGGTCACGATGATAGATGCATTTATTCGATTCATGGTTTGTGATTGTTCCCTTAGTATCATTTTTACTTTAAAGACACTTATTGCAGTTAAGACAAAATAGCAATTTCAAATCTACCATATAATTGTAATGCAAAACCATTGCCCAGTAAAAGTCGTCCAAATATATATCTATCTTTCACAAATTTGTTTGTCACAATCAGTTTAATCAGCAACATTAAAGCGTTTTTTTTTCTCAATTTATTTTCTTAGGGACGCTCGATGGATGGATGGATTGGTGTCTGTTTAACATCGAATGGCAAATCATGCATATTCAGGACGAGAACATGATTATGATAATGCTTTGTACTGAGCAGTATTTTTCAAACGTGCTAGTTCAAATGGTTACAGTCAGGAGGAAGCTATGTCACCCTACCCAGAAACTCTATTCTGACTCCGAGTAGATCGGTCATTGTTCTTACACATTAATACGGAGAAGCAGTCAATACATATTCAGGACGAGAACACGAAGCCTGCCTCCGGGTGCGGAATTTTCTCGCTGTGTTGAAGACCCATTGGTGGTCTTGGGCTGTCTTCTGCTTTAGTTGGGTTGTTGTCTTTTTGACACAATCCTGGTTTCCATTCTCAATTTTACATAAAGAATATGGCGGTGTAAAACATGTTATCGGGCGCTGAACCTTTCCCCTGACCATTGACTGTGGTGCAACAGCACAACACAAGACCAAATAGTACAATACATAAACACAAAACAAATATGATAACCGCTATATACGACAACCATTGAATGACAGCACCTGAATTAGGACAGGCACATATAGAATGTAGCAGGGTTAAACGTGTTTGCGGGCGACCAACTATCTGAGATAGTGGTTTGACAGCACAACATAAGAACAAAGTATACAAATTATTTAACCCATAAGATCGATTCAAAGCACAAAACAACTTACAAAACACTTAAGTTCAGATAGAAGAGTACTTGCAGTTTCTGAAAGCTAATTCAAAACCTACTTAAATACGTTAAGAACTTTATGACAAAGGGAACGACAAATACATGAACTTTTTAGGGAGTTAGTACCTTAGTCTCCGAGTGATCTTTACAATGCCTAGTATATGATAGTTTTAACATATCTATCTGTCATCAATGAATTGTGAATATATATAAACAACGAACAAGGCATTATTCAGGTGAAGCAGCATAGAAGACGAGTGTTCTATTTGTAAAATACAAAAGTCATGAAAGATAAGAAAATTTTTATTCATTTGTGCATACATTTCTTTGTATGGTTAATTTAATATAAATAACGTTTTTTAAAGGGGCACTAGCTGTCAAATTCATGTTTACCGCTTTCACTAAAATTGTCATATTTGATTTAAAACAATGCAAAACATCTATCCAAACTATTGAAAGTCTTAAATAAAAAGTTTACAGGTCGTGAGCTGGATAATATGTAGCTTCGTTTCATGTGTATTTTAGTCTAGACGCCATCTAATTAACTATCGAGATGACCCCCGAACTCCTCCGATGACCATACAAGCAATATAACCATAAATATAGATATAAATAGATTAAGCAACTCGTGCAATTAGATTTTTCATGGTCTGTTTAATTTCATATTATTATCGATTAGAAATATATGTTTATCATCGTTTTTACCTGTAAAAGAATGTTTTTTGTGGATCGAATCAGTCAATTAAATGATTTACCTTTGTTTCATTTTCAATGTTGACATTCTTTTCCTTTAAATAACTTTACACGGACAATTCATGCGTTATCCATCTCTAGCTTAGGGGTTAAATTGAAGTTCACATAAATACGGATTCAATGAGGTCGAATTATTCACTTGCAAGTGAATAATTCATCATCAATGTTTCATAGCTTATTTTGACAAAATTGAACCATACTGGCTGCTAAAAGCGAATAATTATTTCACTATTTCATTTTTGTTAATGATTGAACAAAAAAAATCATACTTTAGATTTTTGATATATCTCGTAGCTAGTGCCCCTTTAGCTGTATCATTCAACGTTGATTATGAAATTACAAATCAGATAATAAGTAATATCGAATGACTTTTTTTTTCTAACAGAGTAGCAGTTATGATCCATATAAAAATATCAAACGATAAGTTTCACCTCCTAAATCACCATAAAAACACAATACTTAAATGTCTTATTTGCTTTCAATGTTTTCCAATTGTTTGAGAATTATGTTTTGAAACATTTTAATATTGACAACATTCACTGTTTTAACTGTTTTCGCAGATGGCGGTATTTGGGGCAACTGCATGGGTTGTTATGATTGATTGTTAAATTAGCATAAAGCGGGCTTGTAGTAAGTTGATGATGTCAAAAATTCTTTGTCACTTAACAATGGATTCTTTTTTGGTTTTAGGCGACTACCAGTCGAATCACAAAGATTTTATGGGGGTTTTCACTCAGTTTTATCATTTTTACTGGAATTTATATAAAAAGGTGCTCTCACGCCAGTTTGAACTACCTAATAGTCTGATTAATAAGTGACTATCAATCTCTCTTCTAAAAGTTTTTCTTATTTGCATACATTATTTCAATATAAAAAAGACAGAATGTGCAAGAATGCGGACATATTGAAAAATATGAAAGTGTTCGTCCTTGACCTTTGATCTTGATTTCACGGAAATTTCACCGTACGAGTTTTTTACAACCGGCCAAAACATACAGCACAGATGATCAGCTTTCGAATGATATATAATTTAGCCGTGTGTTAGATAGGTGCATCAAAAATTATTTTTGATGGTTAATGTCACTCCACTACAAGTTTGTTACTTTTTACCTGTGAGTTTTTTAGTGTGACTTATTTCTGTTTATTTTGTTTAAGAAAGAATTGATGCAAGCTATACTTTATTGTAGTTTTAACATGGGTAGGCTTATTATTCGTGATTATTTTTGCCCGAGCGATAGTGATGGCTAAAATAACACGAATATAATGCATACCCATGTTAAAAGTACAATAAAGTATTATAATAGCTTGCATCAATTACTTCGATTCTGATTAGGACAATTAAGGTAATTTCGATGTCCGATGTCTATAGGTGTAGAGCGTTTGTGTAGGCTCTTCCATGAACCTCCCTTTTTTGTTTGTAGACAAGCAAACTACTGACAATGTGATTTTTCAGAGGGAGCAGTTTTGAACAGCCAGCATGTAGTATCTAGGTCAAATATGTCAATTTCGAATTGCAACACATTACAGTCATGATAAATGAATTAGTAACAACATGCGCATCATTTAAGAGTTTGGAAGTGTTTTAAGTTAAGGAAATATATTAAAAATGCATGCCAATTTGACAAAGTTAATTTTTTCTGCAGAAGTCAATATACGCATGTGCAAACAAATTTTATTGGATTTAGAGCATTGGTTTATTCATAAAGCGAAAGAAGCACGTCATATTAGAATTTTGTTTAAACATATTTTATTTCTAAAAATAGCAAATGGGATTGAACACAAGTTATAACAGCATTAGTGAAGACTTCATTCACCCTATACAAATATAAACACAAATACATTAGATAATGGCGAAAAACAAAATAGGAATGCATGTAATACAAACTACATGTATAAACAACAATGAAAATACAATATAATATTGTTGTAATATTGACTGGCGTGAAGTATGAGAAAGTAGGAATTCAGAATTTTAATTGCATGTTCTAAATCTTTGTGTTATTCTGATATAAGAGTGAAGAGATTCAAATATTTCTTTATTAGTCTTAATAAGTTTTAGCGCCAAAGTACAGTTCATTTGAGCGCCCGATTTTTAATCCATTCTCCCGAAAACAGAATTATCAATGCCATTTTAGAGAATGTTATTTATTTATTGTAGAGTAATGAATTTTAATAAATTATCATGATAGCACAATAAAAATATATGACGTTAAAAAAAAACAGCAATTAAAGTCTAAAAAGTTAAAGGAAAACTCCGCAAAAAAATGAAAAATAGATATTATGTCCATTTTGTATAAAACAGCACAAATTCTACTGGATAAGACACACAATGAATTTTAAATTCAGAATATCAATTCTCTACATGTAGCCATCTTGACGGCTTCACGGTAAAAAAAAAAAAACACGTGATTTCTATAAACCACAAAGTACCAAACAAGAAGGGAGTCAATCGTACGGTTGTATTACCCGACAAGATAATGACAAACGCATAAACATATTCACGGATCCTAAAAAAAGAATTGTACCAGACATTGTTCTGTTACCTATCGGCAAACATTTTTATAACTAACTTGATAAGGAACAATGTTCAAAAAAGTTTAAGAGTCGGAAAAGTCTGCCGATTGGATGTCTAAATTTTTTAAATAACAATGATCTGTCATTTTTAATTTTTTTTTAACTAAATTTATGAAACAAGTACATATAGGTGAATTAATTAAGAGTGATTTCTTTTATGAATTCTCACATAGTTTAAATTCATATATAACTAGCGGTGTTCCGTGAAAAATTATTCTCAATAATATAATTTGTTCATAACTCTTTTATCAGGGACTATTATACAATATATTATGTCTCAGCTTTTATATAATACATTTATTTAGTTCCCTAATTTTACCATCAGCATGGCTAAAGGAATTATTGCCAAAGGTATTATGAGGTGACACTTCCAGGTATTCAAACGATTTCCTGTCGGGCTTAAAAACTCTTATTGCACGTAATGCAGGTTCATGCATTGGTTTACTGCTGAGCAAATAGATCGGTGTACACGTCCGGTAATTTGGAACTTAATTGGATTTGATGAAGTAACAATTTATCTAGTTATTTTCTATGGAAAGCCATATGGGACCCCCCGACTCCGTGCAAGTTTTACAGTGTAATAATACAGTACTTGCACGGCCGTGTAAGATTACCGAATTCCGTGAATGTTTTTGCCGACTCCGCGAAAGTTTTAGACCGACTCCGTGAAAGTTGGTGACCGATTCGCACAAGGATAATAGTTACGCTGAACGGTGCCCTCTGGTCACCTGAACAGAAACGGTTAAAATTGAGTCTATACGCGAAAAAAAATAGTACATGATTAACGGTTTAAAGTGAAAGTACGTTACTAAGGGGATACACAGTTTATAATTGCTGATATACAAAACGGATATGAGCTTAATGCAAAGTTCCGGAATAACCATACTT
This sequence comes from Mytilus galloprovincialis, assembly GCA_037788925.1. Classification (NCBI taxonomy): domain Eukaryota; kingdom Metazoa; phylum Mollusca; class Bivalvia; order Mytilida; family Mytilidae; genus Mytilus; species Mytilus galloprovincialis. The sequence continues at coordinate 43,410,901 of CM075338.1, forward strand.
CAAAGGATACTGTTGAGAGAGATACAAAAAGTAAACAATAATACACAAATAATCAATAATCATAATGATTAACTCAAAACTAACGATTGAAAATGCATAGAAGATTCGCCCTTTACTCTATTAATATCTTAAAGCTAGTGACACGGCTTATTTTTCAGAAAAAATAACCTAATGGCCTATATTGCACTCTGATGACATATAACTACAAAGATGGTATGCCTCGAACGCAGGTACCTAAAAACTGCCATTGGTTACCTCTGGTCACCCTACACAAAAACTAATAGTGCTTACAGTTACACTGGTCATTTGATACAAACACATAGTTACTTTATAAACCATACTCCCTTTGCAGATAAATTTACAGTGGTTCTTCTAATAACCTGACACAAATATAGATATTGAATGGCCACCTACACAGATATTGAATTTCGTTACATCTTGTCACCTTTTACATAATTAATTGTGGTGACCTCTGGTCACCCTACACATATATTGAATTTGGTAACCTCTGGTCACCCTTCACATATATTTAATTTACCTACAAATTATAAGAGACTGAATTAGGTAACCTCTGGTCAACCTTGAAACCCCAAACAGATATTGAATTTTGTTACATCCTGTCACGTTTTACATAATTAACTATGGTGACCTCTGGGCACCCTACACATATATTGAAATTGGTTACCTGTTGTCAACCAACACATGTATTGAATTCCCCTGAAAATTAGAAGATATTGAATTTGGTAACCTCTGGTCAACCTTGCCACCCTAAATAGATATTGAATTTTGTTACATCCTGTCACGTTTTAAATAATTAACTGTGGTGACCTCTGGTCACCCTACACATATATTGAATTTGGTTACCTGTGGTCACCCAACACATGTATTGAATTCCCCTGAAAATTATAAGATATTGAATTTGGTAACCTCTGGTCAACCTTGCCACCCTAAACAGATATTGAATTTTGTAACATCCTGTCACGTTTTACATAATTAATTGTGGTGACCTCTGGTCACCCTACACATATATTGAATTATGTAACCTCTGGTCACCCTTCACATATATTTAATTTACCTACAAATTATAAGATACTGAATTTGGTAACATCTGGTCAACCTTGCAACCCCAAACAGATATTGAATTTTGTTACATCCTGTCACGTTTTACATAATTAAATGTGGTGACCTCTAGTCAACCTACACATATATGGAAATTGGTAACCTGTGGTGACCCAACACATGTATTGAATTCCCCTAAAATTTATAAGATATTGCATTTGGTTACCTCTGGTCACTCAACACATGTATTGAATTCCCCTAAAAATTATAAGATATTGAGTTTGGTTACCTCTGGTCACCCCGGCAAGCCTTCACAGATATTGAATTTCGTTACATCTTGTCACCTTTTACATAATTAATTGGGGTGACCTCTGGTCACCCTTCACATATATTAAACTTAGTAACCTCTAGTCATCCTTTACATACAAATTATAAGATACTGAATTTGGTAACCTCTGGTCAAGCTTGCCACCCTAAACAGTTATTGAATTTTGTTACATCCTGTCACGTTTTAAATAATTAATTGTGGTGACCTCTGGTCACCCTACACATATATTGAATTTGGTTACCTGTGGTCACCCAACACATGTATTGAATTCCCCTGAAAATTATAAGATATTGAAATTGGTTACCTCTGGTCACCCCGGTAACCCTTCACAGATATTGAATCTCGTTACATCTTGTCACCTTTTTTTATAATTAATTGTGATGACCTCTGGCCACCCTACGCATATATTGAATTTGGTAACCTCTGGTCACCCAACACATGTATTGAATTTACCTACAAATTATAAGATACTGAATTTGGTAACATCTGGACAACCTTGTCACCCTAAACAGATATTGAATTTTGTTACATCCTGTCACGTTTTACATAATTAACTGTGGTGACCTCTGGTCACCCTTCCAAAATTTTGGATATGGTTACCTCTGGTCACCCTACACAGATATTGACTATGGTTACCTCTGGTCACTCTACACATATTTTAAACATGGTTACCTCTGGTCACCCACACAGATATTTGCTATTGATCTATGATATTTCTACAAAAGTTGGTTAAATTTTATATTTCCTCAATTGTTTTAGAATTTACCAGAATGCTGTAGCTGTACACGAGCTATACACACACATACTGAAGGAAGAGATGATTCTTTACCAAGAATTGAAAGACTAATTATTCTTATATAATAATGTACTTTTGTAAATTTTAATGACTGATATAAGCATAATGCTGATAAAGAGTAATTCAGAAATTACTGATTGATACCCTGTTTTGTTCTTCAGACATGACTGGATTGCCTTATGTTCAAATGACATATTTTTTATAGTACTCGTCTGTCCAATTTTGTATATGATTTTGTCCAAAAAATGTTTCAATGGGAGCTGTACAGATGAGTTTTCTGTGGACTGAACGTATATCTGACTTCTTATAATAGATGCTTTGTATTTTTCGTTTTTATCCTTTTGAGTGTTTTTAGTGCTACACTTGTTCACAAGTCATATATTGTGTCAATATAGATTTTACATTTTTGTCTTTTCAGTTTTAATTGAGGTTATTTAATATGAGTACAATGTAGCTAGTTTGTCGTCTTCTCTTCCATTAAATGAACATGATTTCATTAATAGTTATCCCATAAGGACGCGGTGTGTCAGTGTAAGATCATCCCGATGGCCGGAGGCCAGAGGGTGATCTTACACTGACACACAAAGTCCGAATGGGATAACTATTTTACATCCCAGCTGTTTTTAGATTAGACGAAAAACCATTTACAATTCATAAAATCTAGTTTAGAACGCCACACAAACATTATAATTTACTTTATATATTACTATATGATGTATACCCTTTATGACCCGCTAACACGATGAGTAGATATCAAACTATGTCAACTCGCCCCACTGGCCAATCGGCCCACACTATATCGCCACTTTATGAAAAAATCGTCCCACTCTTGTAACCGACTCGCCCAACTTTAAAAAGTGTAAAATCAAATTGAACAATCAGTCTGACAACTCATTTATTTAACGAAAAGGGTTTAAACCCCACTGAGTAAAGGTCTGCCAAATCGCCCCAGTTTTAAAAATATCTTGATTCCTTTAAGTATGTTAAATTTCTGATAGTTTGTATCCAGTCGTCCTGGTGAAGTGGTATGTGTCGTGGCTTGATATGCTAAAGGTCTTGAGTTCGAATCCAAGCATATACACTGGATTTTTTCTACGTGAATTTTGATAGATAGTATTCTCCGTATAATTAATTTATAAGTTTTATACTGGATTTGACATTCCCGCCAAAATGTTACAGAACAAAGGAAAGCATGCATAACAAAGAAAATTAAACTGGGGTGATCTGGTAGGGGTGATCCGGCTCAGATCACCCCTGTTAGAACAAAGGAGCTGGGATGTAAACATAAAATATATAATTCATACTCATACTTCTGGACATTAAATATGTAGCATTTACATTGTAGGGGAGTACAGCCATTAATAATCTTTTACCAGAATGAAGCACAAAGAAAAAGAATGATGAAACTAGCAGAAAATGTGGTGTTTTTAGATGCTACATATAAAGGTATATACTTATATATAATCATGGAAATTTCAATTTAAAATATTGATACGTTTAAAAAAATTGAACTGTGTGACAATAAACTTACAACATATTTTTTGTTTGTTTAAGGATTAACTGCCTATGGTTATTCATTCTATGCTCTTGTTGCAAGAGATGAACAGCAAGGCCACTCCTCTTTCGTACTGTATCTCGTCAGATGATACTGGTGAAGTTGTCAAAATATTTCTGAGATCTCTGAAGACTACGGCTGAAAATCATGGATTTGATTTCTGTCCAAGGTTTGTGGGTATCAAAGTTGACAATATTTCGAATTCAATATCATTGCGTATTAACACTTTTCATTTTCGTCTTATTATTTGTTTACAATCAGTTACATTATTCGGAGTCAACACCCAATCTGATATGGATATAAAAGATAAATATAGGCCATTCAATTATATCTTTTAATCCACTTGTCTGTAAAAACTACAGGTTAAACTATGACATTATTCACATATCTTTGCAGTGATAGTTATTTGACAATTGACCAAAAGGCAATGTTTTGAAAGATTCATCTAAAGAAACATTTTTTCCTGCATATCAAAATTAATACAATTAAGGTCAACAACAATTTCAGTTGAATTTTGGCAAAGAATATTAGATAAATAATTGTGCATAATAATATTTATTTCATGGACTAATGAAACTTACAAAAACATCAATTTCCTTAAAAACTTCTGAGAGTGATCTATGGGAAGGCCATAAAACCAAAGCATGTAAGATTAATTCATAGCCAGGTTTACATATAACATAATAATTAAAGCTTTGTTGGGCTTGTTTACAAACTTTTCAATCACAAATTGAGAAACTAATTGATATAAAAAAAATAAGAATTTACATAATTATTTACAAATTAATAAATAATATTAAAGAATAAAACCAATATGAGATAAATGCCTTGGATTTAACATTTTATATCTTGTTTTTGTTTATAAGCCTGAGGTCAGTTTTGATTTAATAAATCAACTCTTTCGCATTAATACTTTCATAGATCAAATATTATCTTGTTGAAAAATAATTAGTCATGATATATTCAAGACAATATTTAATTATTATTATCAAGAAATCTTTAAGACATGAACTAAATATAAATGATTTGGTTTACAGGCTGTGTACACATTTTTGAATAAAAAAGAATCTGATGTATCAGGACACATGCATGCACAAACCAGAAAAAAAGTTATTGACTATATCAGAACTATGAAAATATGTACCAAAGTCAAACGTGCTAGTTAAGACAAAAAAAAAATATAATGAACCTATTTCTAAATTGGTCAATAATTTTGAGTTGATCCTGACAAATTTAAATAATGTATTCGAGTATTAAATATGTACTAGGTGAATGTTAATTTACATAGTATAACTGGACCTGATTCTGATAAAAAAAAATTATAACAGTCTTATACATTTTATATGCAGAGGATGTGAAACATTGTTTTTAAAAATTAATCACGAGTGTGTTGCCTCACAATGAAACACGATTGGTTATTGATATGTTAATATCATTAGAAAAATCCCTGTAGAAACGAGACATCAGTTTGATCTTTTTCTCTTTTTCCAATATTATAATTGTTTTAATATCTAAAGATGATAAATCATATCAACAAGATTTTTCAAAATGAGTCAATTAAAACGCAAAAATGATAATAATGAAAAAAAAACAATCAATGAATTTTGGTTGATAAAAGATAAAAAAAAACAAACAAAAAACAAAAAAAAAACAAAAAAAAAAACACTAAAACATATAGCAATGAATCTCTATTGGATTATATTCGTAAAATAATTTAGAAAGTACAAAGAGTTGCTTAATGCGATTTAAAGATCTTACCTATAAATGTACAATGGTTATGAGTACATTCGCGTTTAATCTATAAATTCTGTTTCTATACTCAAAAGAAATGTGTCAATATAATTTTTCCTCAGAAAGAAGACTTTTCTCAAAAAGTTGAAATGTTGCAAGAGAAGATGCCTTCCGAACAAATAACAGACTACTTGTTAGAGTAAGACAACTGGTGTACTGACAAGTGGGGATGTCGATGGGCCAATTATGGAAGACATTTTTTTATATTGAAAATCAAGATACAAATAACTTAGTTGAAAGGTTATTAATACATTTTATTACTATACACCTTATATATTACAAGATCGAAATTTTAAGCATCATCTAATCATTATCAGTTTGATAATAATAACTAAGTATATTTTATTTTGGGGATAAATTTTCTGAACTGTCTCTGTTTTTATGACCTGAAGTATAAAAAGTGTTACGCTTTGTCTAAATCCTACTTCTTCGTGGGTAACCAAATACTTAGAATGATATAAACTATACAATTTTTAACTATACGGAGAGATTATTGCCGTTCTTTCATGAGAGGGTTATGCAAATTTAATACAAATATCATAACCGTCAATGCAAGTCGATAATTACATAAAAGCAGACAAAATGAAAAATGCAGTCTAGCAAAACCTGATGTGTATGAGAACATTAAAACAAAAAATATAATGCTACTTATTACATTCAAATGTATACACATTAAAGTTTCATGTACTTTCTATTTGTACATTCAAACATAAATCATAAATTCAAAGTCATTAACATTTTGTCATTTTCAGGTTTTTCCTGGGCATGAAATACCATTTCCTTGGTGGGTATGCCAATTGCATAGTAGATGGCTTACTAATCCTACTCCATGGAATGTAACTATGTTTTATAAGTAAGTAAGTTTAAATTTGTCACAATCCTGTTCTTCTTATCGTTCACTTGAATCGTCTGAAATAAGAAAGATCATTTCAATTAAAGATGCAAATACATTGAATATTAAATACTGTGAATTCAATTTTTTAAGAAATATTTGATTTATATATCTTTGAATTATGTTTTCATAATAAGAAATAAAAAAAAAACATTGTAATTTTAGCTATCTAGATGAACTCGCAAAGATTGGTCGCCTGAAAAATATGGGAGGACAAAGGGAAGACAAAAGTAAATTGACAGCAGAGAATATGCTCAAGGCAGGACTCGACGAAACTGTGCAACGGATTTCATACACAGAATGCACTGTTCCATCACAGACAGCAGTTGGGACGATTTATAATGTGGACATTGTCAATGTAGTGTGCAATTGTCCAGCTGCAACAACAAGAGGTAAGTTTTTTATTATTATCTTAAGTCAGTTCAACAATGTTTAAAAGTACACCATCAAGTATGAATTGTTGAAAACAAGATTATTAATTTCGGGTGCCGTATATGGTCCCGGAAATGCCTACCCTTCTGGAGCACCTAATTTTACTTCAGGTTTTTAATGGAGTTCGTGTTGTTTATTATTTTTTTTTACTGTTGTTGTAAATGTCTTTTGGTTTTATGATTCTCCTCGGTTTTGATTGTTTTTTTCTTCCAACAAGGCGTTATCAACCGTCATCAGGTTATACAAGTGCAAATAATCATTTGCCTCATCAAATTTTCTAAAACAATGCGATCCAATTTAAGTAAATATTTACTGAATGTTCATTAGTGGTTTTGTTTAAAGTTTGTACAATTGAAAGTAAACCATAAGGGTACAATGCAGTTAGTTATGTTCCATTCTCTACTATTTTTCAGGAATGTGTGAGCATGTTCATTTAGCTGAATTGATTGCTTCTCAAAGGAACATCGACCTCACTGTATAGCGCAGATCAGAAGCAATGGATGTATTTAATGCAAAACAATATTTTTATGACAGAGATAACAACCAGGTAGAGGTTTTATTCAGATTGGGAAATGTATCAGTTGTTAATTTAACCTCATTCAAATGTACATGTTTTGTCAATAGCCATGGTATACATTGTGTTTGTGTGATGGTAGCAAAAATGGTAGTTCCATCACCTGACATAGAGTCTACCTCAATTGATGAAACAAGACAACAATTAAAGGAAGACAACGAAACAACCGACCAGGCTATTAAAAGAAAAATTGAGGAAATCAATATATATGTAAACAATAAAAATTTCCAGACAATTGATGTGAAAAAAAAAGAAAACTATTTTACAAGCACTCACAATGACATTACATATTTGTAAGACAACCGACTTTTCCAAAACAACAAGAAAACGGCAACAACCGTTGTTTCCAAGCAGAAAATCCAAAAGTTCAAAAACTGATCATGACTATTCAGTAAGCCGAAAGTGTGTTCTGAAAAAACTGGGGCGTAAAGTTAATGATGATGGCAGTTTCAAATCTACTCAGAGAAAGAAAGGATCCATTCGTAAACCATTTCAATGAAAAAAATAATGAAATATTATACTGATTTTGAAAAACTGCTTTTTCTAGATATTCATTCAAAGATTTATACGTTACATTGGTACCTAAAGGCTTTAAAAGTAGGACATATACAGTTTGCCCTTGAAATGTTTTGCAAAGATACTGATGTTACCAAATGTATATAATTTAATATAACAAATACCTATTCCTAATGAAGATTTTGTCAAGCAGATAAATTGCCTAATTATTACATTGGACTAGGTCTGTTTGCTGTCTCAAGTAGGTTATATTTTTTAAGCAAATGATCAAATATGTTTTAAGTTAAGATAATACGTGTGATATGTCAAATAAATCATTACCTGGCAGCATTGTCTCTATTGTCTTCCAAAAGGCCTCAAAAACTTTCCCATGCATTGCCTTGTTAACATTTGATTTATTTAGTTCGCCTATAACATGACCAATAATTTCTCTAGAAATATAAGTTAAGACAGCAATTTTATTATTACAGGACATTTCTTTACCTACATAATTTTATATAATGACACCATTTTAATTCTTCTAGTTTTAATAAGAACCATTTAATCTAAACAAAGAAAAGATTTTACAAGAATGCCTTTTATTTTATTGACTTAAATATTCTTCTTAAAATGTTTTAATATGTTGGTACTATAATGCTTAGTTTATGTCATTAATAACAGTAAATTGTATTCAATAATTTCAAATGTTTCCTAGCTACAATAAAATAGAGCATGTTAAACCGTTGGTCAGAGGTCACCAAATCTAAATTTAACATAAGATGACCAGAGGTCACCAAATCCAATATATCCATAAGGTGACCAGAGGTAGCCAAATCCAATATTAACATAAGGTGACCAGAGGTCACCAAATCTAATATTAAGATTAGGTGACCAGAGGTCACCAAATCCTATATTTACATTAGGTGACCAGAGGTCACCAAATCCAATACATGAATAAGGTGACCAGAAGTTACCCCATTCTAGCATATTAAAGCCAACAGAGGTTAAAAAATCCCATTTCTAATTAAGATGATCACATGTAATCAAATTAAATATTTGTGTAAGGAAATCAAGAAACAAAAAATGATTTGTTCAATCAAGCCTAATTGGCCATTTTAACAGAAACGATAACAAGTTTTAAGTGCAAAAAGAATAATAGTTGCAGCATTATATAAACATAGTGTATGTTTCCATCATATTAAAGGTTTAATACAATAAATTAAATGCATACATACCACTCTCATCTACATTTTCTGAGGACTTCTGAAAAAAGAAGATAAACAGATGATAATTGTATTAGTAAATTCAATTTTATTTATCCAAAAGTATCTTATGAGGATAAGTAGAAATTGACTAAATTATCAACGGTCCATGCTCTTGGCAATGTTTGCAAGATCAATGATTTTTCTTAGATTTGTTTGTAGATGATCATGAAAGATAATGTTCATTGTTTAACGTTTTATCGATATATTAAATGTAATGTTATAATATTATATATTCTTGTTGAACCCATGATGTAGATCAAACCTGTTCTTCTTTTTTTTCTTTCTTTGATTGTCTCAAACTTTCTACAAATGATATGAAAAACATCAACTAGTTGTATGTAAATGTTAATTACGAGAGATAACCAAATCCGAAATCTGCATAAGGTGACCAGAGGTAACCAAATCTGAAATCTGCATAAGGTGACCAGAGGTAACCAAATCCAATATTAACATGAGGTGACCAGAGGTCACCAAATCCAATATTAACATAAGGTGACCAGAGGTCACCAAATCTTATATAAACATAAGGTGACCAGAGGTTACCAAATCCAATATTTACCTAAGGTGATCAGAGGTCACCAAATCCAAGAAGTTATCCCATTCTAGCATATTAAAGCCAACAGAGGTTAACAAATCCCATTTCTGGTTAAGATGATCACATGTAATCAAATTAAATATTTGTGTAAGCTTAAGGTATTCAAGAATAATAGTTGCAGCATTATATAAACATAGTGTATGTTTCCATCATATTAAAGGTTGGATACAATAAAATAAATGCATACATACCACTTGCATCTACATTTTCTGAGGACTTCTGAAAAAAGAAGATAAACATATACTGAGTGCCAATGAAAACGCAACACTTGGTTTTTCTAAAATAAAATTTATATTAGAAATGATAATTTTTCCAAATAAATTATTCTTGAAAATTAACAATTCTAACAATAGATCGATATCAAACAAAAATGTTTCATTGTCATCTTTCAAATGCTATAGGTAAAAGAAACATCCAATGTCGAATCATCAACTCACAGTCCTCACAATGCATGTTACAACCCCGTTGTGCAGCGCAATCTCGACAGCGCCGTGGAATTGATCATCCAGGACGTTCAATGTGATCTCGAGGAAGATTATTCCACTTGTCCCGCAAAGCAAACTCTAGCTGACGTTATGATATTGGTGGTGGTTTTCATCGTCTAAACCATGTCCAATCTGATGCAAAATTTCTCGATCGGACCAAAATCGGGCAAAACACTTTACTGTTGGCCAAGATGGGTGACAAATGTCTATGGAACCACCACTGACGGGTTTTTGTACATAATGAATGATTTTTGGTCTACAGAATTCGATGTATACGCCTGACGGCCGTTTAGATATCACTGAGGAATGACTTTGGTGCTCTTTAACAATTTCTGCGCAAATTGTGCTTTACTGAAAATGCTCCAAAAGATCTACCATGACCACCATTGAACTCTCGTGACCTTTGGACAGCAATCAGAGTCAATATTGAATTGGTTTAAGACCAAATGTATCGGTCTGACTGAGCGTTTCTTGCTTTTTGTACCCTGGGATGTGGCTTACCATTTAATGATCCATTTTGGTTGAATATGTGGATGATTTGGGTTATTGTAGAGGCTACAACTGCAGTCTTCTCGTAATTGTATGCTGTGAAAGGCTTCATTGGATCATGCCCAAAACTGTATGTCGCTGGTTGTCAGAAAGTCCTGACATTTACTCAGATAATTATTGCAGTTTCCTTACAATAAGGACGGGAAAATTCGTGACATTAGCCAAGCTTTAAATGACAAAATCGTGAAAATGGTGCGTATGTTGGAAAGCGGTGAACTCGGTTTATGTCCGTTCAAAATAACCATTACTTCGCATTTGTTCCGAAAATCAATCAACCGTACATTTGTCGTCAATTGTCTTCAAAGTCATTTTAAACAAACAATACAAAGATCTAGTATAAATAAAATTAAAATTATTAGATTTTTTTGAAAAACAAAAATGTTGCGTTTTCATTGGCACTCAGTATATGATAATTGTATTAGTAAATTCAATTTTATTTATTTTTAAGTTCATCCATTGCTTAAGTTATCTTAACATTATCAATAGTATCAACTACATGTATAAGATTAGTGAATTATTTATTTCGTAAACATATTTTATATCTACTTCTACTTAGAGTCTTAGAGTGAGTCTATCCTTCTAGTCTGTGATTCGAACATTTAAAAAAACTTGATGAAACAAATATTTTGCTTTGAATGACTTACAGTGACTTGACTGTTAGTGTTGCTATCAAACAATTGCAACTCATTCAAAATTTTGACCAAATTGCAATTTGTTTTATTAAACCAAATTGTACAACTGGTCAGAAATTTGAACCAACTGCTGAAGAAAACCACAGTCAGGTTGTGAAAGTGCAAGGTGATAAAAATAAACATACTTACAATCCTATAAGACTTTAACTCCACTTTAATGATGTTGTGACAAAACTTGTCTATCAGTTTGTATAGGTATATTATAGTCATTACCATGCTTAAGGTGAAATTGATATTTTGAATTGCTGTAAAAATGTCCAAACTAACCTTTCATATAGTTTTTCTTTCGAAAAGTCTTTTATATTCATAAGAATCAGACAGTATGTGAATTAAAACATTTCATATTCAGTAAAATATGTGTAAAATTGCAATATGTTTGTAGGAAGTTTCCATGGGGAGATAATATTTTTTTTTCTTCAAAAAGTCTTAATCCAAAAGATTAATACTTTAGGTTATCTCCCCATGAAAATTTAACAATAGCATATTGTTATTTCACACATATTTTCCTGAATATATGATGGATTATTTAAAATGATATCTGGTTCTTATAAATATAGAATACTTTTAGGAAGAAAAACTATAAGAAAGCTTAGTTTGGACATTTTTATAGCAATTAAAAAAAAACAATTTCACCTTATAAGCATGGTAATGACTATAATATACCTATACAAACTGATAGACTAAATTTGTTACAACATCATTAAAGTAGAGTTAAAGTCTTATAGGATTGTAAGTATATTTTATTTTATCACCTTGCACTTTCACATTTTGACTGAACAATTTGTACAATATTCTGACCAGTAGTACAATTTGGTTTAATAAAACAAATTGCAATTTGGTCAAAATTTTGAATGAGTTGCAATTGGTGGATAGCAACACTAACAGTCAAGTCACTGTATTTAAACTTAAGTTTGTTTTATTCGTTGTATTCAATTGCTCGGTATGCTAATTTTACTTACAGATAATACAGACGGTGATAGGCTCTAGATCTATGATGTATTGCTAAATAGAAAGAAGAATTGTCTATTTTTAGTTTTCTATTTTTAGAACTCCAATATTACTACACAGAAGAGTACTATTTATAGGGTGACCAGTGGGCAGCGTTCAGCGTAACTATTATCCTTGTGCGACCGATTCCGCGAATGTTTTTTTACCGACTCCGTAATAGTTATGAACCGATTCCGTGAAAGTTGTTAATCGACTTAGCGTTTTGGAGCGACTCCGTGAAAGTTGTTGACCGACTTCGCGAAAAATGTGAACTGACTATTAAATTTTTTTATAAATTCCTCTTTCCGTTATAGTATAGGTATAGAACCACTAATTCAGGCCTGCTCGAAAAGAACATACAAGAAAGTAGTACATATTTTAAAAAAATAGTTCCTACGCATATCTTTATCTTTGTCAATAGAGGGCATATTTGGGTAGTTTTTGGAAAGCTTGGGGACTTGGGAACACTGTAGATACAGTGGAGATCAGTTCTAACCTCTCATTAGAACTGTCAGAATATCTGTCATAGAACTGTTCTAACCTGTCCTAGAACAGTTCTACCCAGAACAGTTCTACCCTAGAACTGTTCTAGGTAGAACTGTCAGAATCAGTTCTAGGTAGAACTGACTAAATCTACTGCAGTAAGGGCACTTTAGAATTTAGAAGAAATAAATCACTTCGAATAAACTTTGCCACATAGCAGATTTTCTATATTTTTTACTGATCAAACTTTACATGTACAAATATTGAAGTGAATAGAAGGTTATCCAACTCATCGGAGAAATATTTTTATATATAAGATTGCATAGGAAACATCATTGTTTACGTTTCTTCGTTCCCCGTTTTTAACAGTCTCTTCATAAATATAACCATGGAATGTTAATCGTACCTTGTTTGCCTTGGATTTACATTCATTTAAGATTGTTTTGACCAAATGTTCAAACGAAAATTGTACAGTGGATGAATTATGGGATATTAATGAAAAAAGTGTTGTATTATAACGTAAAAAAACTATATACATTTGCACCATCTCGTCAATTTAGCCAGACTTATCCATAACGATTTTAAATGATATCTGGGAGTCTGGAACTCAGAAAAATATACTCATCTGAACATGAACGAAGCATTTTCCCCTGGACGTTCGGCTTCAAACAAAATCATGCATTTTTCTTTGCCTTCTTCAAATCATATTAACAGTATACTATTCCAAGAAGAGAACTTCCCATACATGTACTTTTTATTTTAAAATAAAGTATATGAATCAGTCATGTGAGTGTTGGATGATGCCGTAAAATAGGTTTGTTTAAAAAAAAAAAAACCATCACAAACTAACTGACTTAAAAAGTCACTTTAGTGTCGGTTCATTATTATGGATACAGAGAGGAAATAACGGCGCGCTAATTTTTTAGATATGGTATAAATACACCTTATCGCTATTTGTCTGCCATTACTGGATATCACACAGGTTCCCGTTAAAATTTGACGTCATAAAACAAAATATCTGACGCCACAATGGAAAAGTGATTGTTGTATGCTTCAAAAGTTCAAGAGGTCGGGTCAGCCAGGATTAGCAATAAGGTGTATTGTGTTCCAAAGTTGGTGTCATTTTTATCATACAATCCGTCCTGACATAGAAATATTATTGGTTTACAATGAGGCCATATATATTTACATGATAAGTGTAAATAAGTTCAGTTTTAGTTGATGTGATCAAATAATTTTGTTAAAACGACTCAGTCTAATACATGTATATCGAAACTACTGAATTTTTTTTACAATTCAATATTTTGAAGAAAAAGAGGACTTGCAGAACATTGCTGGTACTCTAAATTGATGTGGAAATTATTTTGTAGCCAATGTGTTACACTATTGCTGTCATTTGAATTATACAATCCATCGTGATATGTAACTATAAGTGATTTACTATGCGGCTATATATATATGTATATATATATATTAAGATTTACATTATAAAGTGTAAATATGGTCAGTTTTGGTTGATGCTGTTACATATGGTCAGTTTTGGTTGATGCTGTCAAATATGGTCAGTTTTCATGGTTTTGGTTGATGGGTGATGGGGACAAATAATTTTGTTATATCTATGAGTCAGTCTGAGATATCAAACAACTGAAATTAGTTTACGATTCAAAATGTTGATTAAAAAGAGGACATGCTGGCACAAACTGATGAGAGCATAATTTTGTTTTCCAATATTGCTTTCTTTTATATTAAACAATCCATCCTGATATAAAAATATAAGCTCGTGCAATATAAAATTCTACTCGGAATAATATTTCCCAATATTCATGCAATAACCCTATAAGTATAATATAGATCATTTGTATTATCATATTTATACACTCCATCCTTACATAAAAAATATTACAGATTTACTATGCGACTGAAAGACTTCATTTTTTTACATAAATAAGGCCGTTAGTTTTCTCGTTTGAATTGTTTTACATTGTCTTATCGGGGCCTTTTATAGCTGACTATGCGGTATGGGCTTTGCTCATTGTTGAAGGTTGTATGGTGACCTATAGTTGTTAATGTTTGTGTCATTTTGGTCTTCTTTTTTTTTCAATTTTAGCATTACATATAGTAGAATCTGAGGATGAAACAAACAATTTGTTTTCTCAGGGTGGAAAAAGAAAAAAAAATTCTCCAAAAACAGGAAACAAACTTTTTTCATAGCCCCCCCCCCCCCGAAAATCAAATGGTTGAGGCCTTACATGCTCCTGACTTGGAACAGGCACATACATGCACCATATGGCGGGGTTAACAGGTTAAAAATGTTCTCTTGCCGATTATAAATCTGAAATAAAACCGACAAAATAGCAAAACTCTACATAATTTAAATCGCTTTTTTACCCAAGCCTTTACATAATCAGAGACATATATACACATATATGTGTATATATGTCTTCAGAGACATATATACACATATATGTGTATATATGTCTCTGATATAATTAAGGCAAAGAGTTAATCAACTCTATAGCCGTAGGATTTTAAATCAATTTTACCCGTAGAATTCATAATTAATTTTAGCCGTAAGTAAGTAAGTAAGTAAGTAAGTAAGTAAGTAATTTTTATTGGTATAAAATCCAAAATTACAGGATTGATACCAAGATAATACAAATTTGTTATACACAAACATACAAACCTATATATATATCATACCAAATTTATAAACATTATATGAGGAGGTGGTACCACAAAGTTATTTAGTGCTTAACAAAGCATTTCTAGAAATGTACATGTCGCTAATAAATTTAACAATAATTCTAATTATATCAGTCTCAACACACGTATACAAAAATTTAAATCTTGCTTCATTAGCCATACTAAAAAAAGAGGGAACTATGTCACTATTTTTTGAAAACAGTTGGTCTCTAATTATATTTAGTTTTGTACATTTTAAAGTGAAATGAAATTCATCTTCTACTTCTAAGAGACACAAAGGACAAATTCTTTCTTTTACAGGGGTTTTAGTGTGACGCCGTAGAATTTATAAAAATCAATTCTAGCCGTAGAATTAGAAATCAATTCTAGCCGTAGAATTAGAAATCAATTATAACCGTAGAACTGTTCTAAATATTTGGTCAGTTCTAGCTAGAACTGTCAGGATCAGTTCTAGGTAGAACCGTTTTAAATATTTGGTCAGTTCTAGCTAGAACTGTCTAAAACTGTTCTAGGGTAGAACTGTCAGGATCAGTTCTAGGTAGAACTGTCCAAATCAGTTCTAGGTAGAACTGACCAAATCAGTTCTAGCTAGAACAGTTCTAACCTAGAACTGACTGAAAGGTGTCAGGCTGACAGTTCTACGTACTGTTCTAGAACAGTTCTCCTGACAGATTTGATGAGAGGTTAGAAGTGATCTCCACTGTACCTTATTGTTAAAAGATTTATTTGAATAATTAAGAAGTATACGAAATTTGATAGGAGGGCATATTTGGCCTGTTGTTTTTTAGTTTAAACATATTTTATTTACTCAAAGTAAAATGGATTGGACACAAGTAAGCCATACTTATGAAGTCCGCTCCGAATGACAATAATTTACAATACAATATTAATATGAGCATGCAATATCAAAATAAACAATATTTTACGAGTCTATCAATTGAAAAAAAAAATGAAACAGAAATAGATGTAAACATTGAAAACGTTGATGATGATGATGATGATGATGACGTGGATGTACCGTAAATACATTTTCTACATAACAAGAAATCTCTCAGACCTTTTGATAAATTCGAATACGTGTTTGAATGTATTCACATTTTGTTCATACGAGAGATTCGGATTACCAGATGTAAGTAACTTTACATTTAATATTAGGTCATCAGGAAGCCATCTTAAATTATTCATCCAAATTTCTCTCTGGTGTATATATAAAGAGCATTCGAAAAGGAAATGGTGTACAGTCTCAATGTTACATCCACAAAAGCAAGATGGATCAGCAATTATATTGACTCTAAACAAGTCATAGTTCAAGAAAGATGAGTAGCATCTGAATTGTGTTAAAATCATATTTAGTTTCCTCGGTCCATATAGAAAGTGCTTTGGTACATCTTTATTTGTGGTATTTAACCTTTTTAATTGGATTTTAAACTTTGCTATAGAGTCTGATTTTCGAAGGGACAAATCGGTATGATTCCAGAGGTTAATAGTTGATGGTATAAAAGATTCTTTAGTAAGAGATAATCTACAAAAAGGAACAATGATGTCATTGCCATTTCTCAAGGGATATGCAGTTGTGCTCTGTACACTAGGTGGAACAAGTTTGCATAGATAATCCGGAGCTTGGTTATGTTGAATGTTATAAAACATTTGTAATTTTCGTCTTTTCCTCCTGTCAGCTAAAGTTTCCCACCCAATTTCCTCATACAGAATTTCAGATTTTGTAAATATAGGCAAACCAGTAACTATTCTAGCAGCTTCTAGCTGCAAACTTTCAAGTTTATTAACATATCCTATCCCGCAATTATCCCAAACTTCAGTTGCATATTCAAAAACTGGTCTTATAAATACTAAATAGAGTTTTTCTACGTTTTTCCTACAAAGCTGATACTTGAGTTTTCTCAGGATATTTTAATGTTTCGTAACACTGATAATCAGATTGTCTATATGACTGTTCCATCGAGCATCAGAGCAAAACGTTTACTCAAGGTGTTTGTGACATTTTGTTATAGGGATTTCTTTATCATTTAAGCAGAATTTTAAAACGGGTGCATCTTTATTTGAAAAAAATCATTATTACTGTTTTGTCTGGATTAAAAGACATTAGCCACCTCCGTGACCATTCGTTTAGCTCTTCGAGGTCACGATCAATAACAGTTTTTATTTGCTCTTGGTCGTTCCCCGAATAATTAAACGAAGTGTCATCCGCATAGAGTCTAGTTAGAGATGTGAGTTTCTCTGCAATGTCATTTATATATATTATGAATAATAAGAAACCAAGTACTGAACCTTGAGGTACTCCAACTGAAAGACTGCAAAATGAGGATGATGATGTATTAATCACAACTTTTTGTTGCCTTTCACAAAGATAACTCTCAAACCAGTTAAGTAGATTACCATGTATTCCGTAAGCTTTCATTTTATGCAAGAGTCCTCTATGCCAAACCTTGTCAAAAGCTCTCGAAAAATCACAAAAGACAAAACAATTTATTTCCTTCTTTTCTAGTGAGTTAAGAATACAATTATACATTTCTAATAGCTGATGTACAGTTGAATTTATTGGCAAAAATCCAGACTGATATTCATAAATTAGTTTATTCATATGTAAATGATTATATACATGTTTAAAGACAATTCGTTCCATGATTTTACCTACACAGCTTATTAACGAAATTGGTCTATAGTTTGAAGGTAATGACGAATCACCTTTTTTAAAAATAGCAATAACATTTGCAATCTTCCAGCTAGAAGGATACTTACATTGTTGGAGGGATTTATTTAATATTATTTGTAAAGGAACCGCCACTTTCCTAGGACAAATTTTCAGCATGCTGTGACTAATCAAATCTGGTCCTGATGCCTTATTCGGATCAATAGTTTTGATAATATCAATTATTTAATTTTGATTTATGTATACATCTTGAATATAAGTATTAGTTTTTCTTTAAACTCTGGAATAGGAATATTTTCTTCCTCGAGTTTAGATATCAAGCCAAAGTATTTGTTCAATAAGTCACACTTATCGCTATCTTCATAAACTATGTCACTGAACTCTTCGTCTTTTATTATGTTTTGTAGAGGAGGAATATTATTTGAACTCTTATTCGACTTTATAAGCATTTTCATTATTTTCCAATAGTTTTTTGAATTTGGGGCATTACTCAATATAAGGTTATCTAAATTAGTTTCAAATTTTTCCTTAGCAAGTTTTTTTAAATTGTTAACTCTGTTTCTCTGTTTCTTGTACTTCGCAATATCCGATTCTCTTTTAAATTTCAGGGCATATTTTCTAAAACGGTCTCGTTTTCGAATTTCTCTTTTTAATTCACCATTAAACCATGGTTTATCAGAACTACGTATAGTAACTAATTTAGTGGGAATGCACTCCCTCGCGATATTTAAGAATGTGTCAGTAAATATTCCAAATAGTTCGTCCACGTCTTTATTATCAGGAAGCAGTGCATGCCAGTCTACGTCATCCATTTTTTCAGAGAATTTAACTTTGTCAACTTTTTCATAAATCCAAATGTCTCTTTTATACGAACGTGTAATAGTTGTCGGACACTCGAGAAAAAATATTGGCGCATCGTGGTCCCTTATTTTAGAAGGCGTTGGTAAAACATCTGAGATAAAGTACGACAAAGTGTCACTTAATATAATTGGATCAAGTAATGTGCTACTGTGATTTGTCACTCGAGTTGGTTTATCAATAACATTTTGTAACGAAAATCGGTCATAGTTTATTTATTTTGATGTGAATGCAAGTTGTCTTTTCTTGTTAATTGTGTTTCTATGTGTTTATAAGTTTCTCCACAGTCGGAGCACCATCTTTTACTTAAAACACCCCTAAAATTGGTATATTCTTGATTTTCACCCCTTCACGTATAATGGACCGTTCCATATGGTAGTATATAAGCCAGCTCAAGACAGAGAAACTTTGTCAGTTTTATGTGGACCATTGAAGAGTTAACTTCTAGGATTTAATATTCCAACTGGTAAGTAGAGTGGCTTTAGTGATTCAAAGGATATAGATTATAGTGTTTGGATTTATATGTGAATATTTGGAATAGTGATTGTGTTATAAAGTGAACTTATATAATAAGTTATTGTACAGTGAAAGTACAAAGTGTATATTTGCTTGTGTTGCAAGTTGTTACATTGTGACGTGTATTAGTGAGAATACATTGTGAAATCTTGCTGGTATTGCAAGTTGTTATATTGTGGAAGTGTTTAAGTGAAAGTGCACTGTGTTTAAATCTTACCAGTTTGGAATATATTCATTTCGTTCGGATTCATAGTGATAATTAGTGTGTGAGTTGAGCTGTGTTCATATACATTCCTTGTGCATTGAAGCATTTTGCAAGTGTTATTGTGTCACTGTGTTATAGTGGTTTATTGAATATTCAAAGGTGATATTATACAAATATAGCATTTCTATGAGGTCGATACAAGGATATATTGATCTGAAAGAAGTATATTGACTGAGGACGAAGTTCGAGGTCGATATACTTCTTTGGGTCGATATATCCTGTATTGACCTCATACAAAGGCTATATTTGTTATATTATTAATTTCCAACCATATTTGTATCAAAATCGTCATTTAGGTTTGTTGGAATTTTATAAATATTACATCAATTTGTCTCCTTTACAATAACAACATATTAGTTGTTATTTAATTTACTTTTTTTGACATTTGATGTATTTGAAGATTTTTTCCGTCAAAATTATTGATCACAGAATATCATGTGTTTCAAAACGTTAAACAATATCCTGAAATTCATTACATGACGTCAGAAAGTATAATCGGTTTTTAGATATTCTAAAAATAACCTTGCGATATGCATTTTGCCGGTCAATATGCTTTTTGCTATACGATGAAGAGAGAAATACAAACGATACTTATACCTCAACATGATTTTACTCTGAAGTATTGAATGATATATAAACGTAAGGTACATGTGAACTGTTCACCCCTGTTGTTGAGATCAGATGTTCCTGTTTTTGTCTTATCAAACTTTTGGGAACCAGTGCGCTCTAATATGCAATTAAAGGTATGTTGATTTTTTCAGCACAAGTCAGGATAACTTAAAGGTAAAGTTTTGACATGAAATTACTGTCACTTGATTTGAACTAAAGACAAAGTTGCCATTACACGTTATACTTGAAATTGAAGAATTTAACATAGAAAGCAATGAAGCTATGAATTACTGGTTAATTTATACCTATAATGTCTGAATGGATTTTATAAACATTCGATACATGCCAAAATTGAACATATAATTTTGATATTGATTATACAGCACAAAGATCATGAAAAAAATATGTCGACTCTGTTATAATTAATAAAGATATGATGCAAGAATGCAGCTGTCTCTGGTTATTTTATAAACTACATTTGTGATCTTAATAGTTCTTTTTGAAATGATTAAAAAAATGAAATGTTCATAGATAAGGCTTGTATTCTTTAATTTTAAGGACTTTTTCTCATTTTCCTTTCTTATTCTTAATGATTTACCATCCCATTATTCGTTTTATTTTCTAGCACTCCACTATTCTCATTTCTTTTATAGCTGGTTTTTAGATATTCTAAAAATAACCTTGCGATATGCATTTTGCCGGTCAATATGCTTTTTGCTATACGCCGTTTTCTCTCTACCTTCGAAAATATAGTTTAACATGTGACTATGCCTAAAACGAATCAAATTTGTTAAATAATACGAATTAATAATATTATAAATTGGTGGATATTGTTAATAGATGTTGTATATATGTGATAATGTGTTTATACGTTTTGTGTGATATAAATTGATGCATGTTGCATAGTAATCCGTTGGTGACATTGTGTAATAAAGTGTCTGATGCATGTTGCATAGTGATATATTAGTGACATTGTGAATACGCAGGCTTAATACATGTTGCAAAGTGATTGCATAGTGACATTGTGTGTATATATTCTATAATAAGGCATTGTGTTTATACAAAGTGAATGAGGAACTTCACCTTGTAATTTAGTTTATGTGCATTGTGTAGCTTATATATTTGACATTGTGAATTCATTTAAGGGTGTGTTAATTGTTTTAAATAGGACAACTTGTTGTGGTGCAAATTTAGGTTGAACACTTGAAATCCTGAATTATTCAGATACGGATCCATTGATCGCCCGGTTACACGTTACAATTTCGTAAATTAAATATATTTAAGATTTCAATTAATTTGTTGTTTTGCGCCTTGAATAACTCACTGTTCAAATCACCCGTAGTTACAATGTTTTCATTGAATTGATAAGCCAATCCTATTGCATGATTTAAGCGTGTCCAATAATGACCGTCGTTCGATTCGGGAGGTCAATAGGTATTGCAGAGTAAGAATGTTTGACCTTTCGCACGGATTTAAACCCAGAGAGTTTCAACTGATTGATTTTCAAGATCATTTCTACGGAGAATACCAATATTACTTTGACATAAATAAGAAGGCCGCCGCCAAAATTGTTACGATCTTTTCTGATGATTTTGTTTGAAAATGAATTAAGTTCGATGTCTTTGTCGCATTTATTTGGATCTAAGTGAGTCTCTGTGAGAGCTAAAATATCAAATTCATCGCTGAAATTGTCTAGGAACTTTAGTTTATTCCTTATACTACGGATATTTAAAGTGCATATAGAAATAGTTTTTTCATTGACCGTTAAAGGTGTATTCGATTCCTTCATTTCACAAGGACCAGGATTTGTTTCAATATTCCCAATAATTAGGATTAAGTGAAGTACAAAAAACAGAAAAACTATGTCGATGTTTGGATTTACTGACTGTAGAAGAAAAAGTGAGAAGATTAAACAAGTGCAGCGTAAGTTGTTTATCAATATTTCGTAATATGAACTTGACCGACAGTCGAAAAATTTAAAAGTCTTTTTTCTTGTCATATGAAATGAACCTATGGCTGCCCTGTAGTCTTCTATACTGTTACCCATTTGGGTTCAGTATAGCAAATAAGTTACAGCAGAAGGCAGCCACACGATTCAAGTATACATGTAAATACACATACAGCAGCATCATCATCATCATAGAAACAAAATGAAAAAATATATACAAACTAACACAAAGTATAAACAAAATTGAAAGAGAAAAAAACAAATAGATGTGGAAAGTCATTTTGTTGGCTATGGGATTTATATTCAAATTTCATAAATAGGGATGATGAAGATATGTTTACAACATTCTTACTTTGACGTTGTGGTAAATTTTGGATATATAAATAATTTTAACGTTATGTTATTAAAGCGAAATACGATGAAGAGAGAAATACAAACGATACTTATACCTCAACATGATTTTACTCTGAAGTATTGAATGATATATAAACGTAAGGTACATGTGAACTGTTCACCCCTGTTGTTGAGATCAGATGTTCCTGTTTTTGTCTTATCAAACTTTCGGGAACCAGTGCGCTCTAATATGCAATTAAAGGTATGTTGATTTTTTCAGCACAAGTCAGGATAACTTAAAGGTAAAGTTTTGACATGAAATTACTGTCACTTGATTTGAACTTAAGACAAAGTTGCCATTACACGTTATACTTGAAATTGAAGAATTTAACATAGAAAGCAATGAAGCTATGAATTACTGGTTAATTCATACCTATAATGTCTGAATGGATTTTATAAACATTCGTTACATGCCAAAATTGAACATATAATTTTGATATTGATTATACAGCACAAAGATCATGAAAAAAATATGTCGACTCTGTTATAATTAATAAAGATATGATGCAAGAATGCAGCTGTCTCTGGTTATTTTATAAACTACATTTGTGATCTTAATAGTTCTTTTTGAAATGATTAAAAAAATGAAATGTTCATAGATAAGGCTTGTATTCTTTAATTTTAAGGACTTTTTTCTCATTTTCCTTTCTTATTCTTAATGATTTACCATCCCATTATTCGTTTTATTTTCTAGCACTCCACTATTCTCATTTCTTTTTTTAGCTGGCGCCGCTTATTCTCATATATATATTATCTGCATATTATTCTCTATTTTGTAAACCGTATCCACACCCGCATACGGATATTATTGATAGCATGTTCCTAAATTGTGATATGGGGAAAATAAAATGCTTCAAAATACGTGAATGGCTCGTCCTGTTAATATCATACACGTTTAGATATCAACTTCTTGACTGTGGTACAAACTTATAAATATCATATGTTCCCTCAGCAATCCAGAAATACAAATCACAAATAACATGCTATGTGTTTCCAAGAGTTAGACAAACCTATAATGTTATATGCATGGGCCAGTTTCAAGAGTATGACTTTGTCTATCAATAACTACTCACAAAGTTTTATATTTGACGAGTTTAGAGATGTCTAAATGGAATTTCCATAACAAAGTTTTTGTAAATGAATGTAAATGAATGTTTGAAAACAGGCTTGTTCATGTTGTTGTGAACATAACTTTCTTGCTAAATCCTTTCTGTGTCGTGCTTTGAGGTCTAATGTTTGTTTCCCAGTAGTCTTTTGGTTCTGCATATATAGTTGTTTGACAAAAAGTCGAAACATATCGTCATTCACCAGTCGAATAAAAGAACCGTTTAAGAGTTTGGTGCTACGTTTCACTCATTGTCTGTTTTATTCAATTTCAATTGTACTGTACGAGCAGTATATATATATATAAGACATAACCATTATTTTGTACCAGAAGTCTACTTTCAAGGGAACATGTTTTGAATTATCTCCCGTTTCCCCAGATAAAATATTTCCGTACTGAGTGCGGTGATAGGTATTTCTTATAAGCATACATTTGTGAAGTTCTGTTTAAATACCTTTGAATTATTTTTTTTTATATCAAAACGATTGCGGCAATCCTTATGGGGTAATAATCAATGATTCACTACCAATATAGCAAGTATCAAGAAAGTTTGCGTATTTATATTTGCATTGTTTTTTTTACTTGACCAGCCAGTGACCCCTTTACAAATAACCTTGTCATTATGCTTCATGTTGAGTTTAACACAGTCACAAGGTTGAAACTTTTATTAAATCAAATTGTGTCTTACTGTTGCTATGAATTGAAGAACAACAATACAAACGCTGTTCTTTTGCTTTTGTGTTGTTTGGTTGTATTTTTGTTTTTTTGTTTTCGCTACTGTGCCATGGACGCGGATAATACATATATCTTTACTTGTATATAATTAACCCAATATGTATGCGTCAATGGGACAGTAACCCAACGACAAACTTAGCAAACAGATGATGTGCGTATATTGTTGGTTATCAATGGAGATGGGTGTGATGCTTTAGTGAGACAGCGACCCATCGACAAAAATATGCCATGTCCTCAGCTGTGAAACAGAAATAACCAATTTCCAACTTCTTTTACACATAAACTTCTTACTTAAACCTTTAGACGTATTTCCGTTCAGGTCAATAAAGTCTTAGATGCATGATTGGTTTTATAAGTTTTAATTGACTTTCGCGGAACTAAATG
This sequence comes from Mytilus galloprovincialis, assembly GCA_037788925.1. Classification (NCBI taxonomy): domain Eukaryota; kingdom Metazoa; phylum Mollusca; class Bivalvia; order Mytilida; family Mytilidae; genus Mytilus; species Mytilus galloprovincialis. The sequence goes on from CM075338.1 coordinate 43,436,063, forward strand.
TCAGTAACTGCGATAACTAGCTCTCTAAGATCTGTACTTAATGTCTTTTTATTTGAATATGTACCTTGTCACGTCCGATCTGTGTTTTTGCTTTGTATCGACTGATGAGTCGAGCCCTTTTCAACTGATTTTTATGGTGTCCATATTTTGAACTGTTATACCACTGTCCCAGATTATGTGATGGTCGGTGCTTTCAAACTTGTTTAACCTGCGACATTCTGTTTGTGATCCCAAGTCATTTCCGTTGAATTGTTTTGACATGTCATTGCGAGACCTTATTTTTTTTTATAACTAACTATGCTGTATGGGTTTTGCTAATTGTTGAATGTCGTACGATGACATATAGTAATTTATATGTCATTTGGTTTCTTGAGGAGAGTTGTATCATTGGCAATCATATCTTGATATTTTTTTATTGATACGAAAAATATGATTACTCATGTGTGTTGCTTAGCTTGCACATGTTTGGGTGGGTATTTTTAAAAGTATGTATAAAACTATTTCTAAGGTGCTAGTAACATCATGTGGAGTACACCAACAACCAATCAACCAGCAAAAAAAAACATATGCAACTATTACAGTCATAATAACGTCCGATAACTCTGCATGTTACTGGTTCAATTAGGATTATGTAAAATTTACTGGTTACCTGATGAATGATTTAAAGAAAATTGAAAAATGAATAATTATTTCGCCTCGGTTTATAACCATTCGAGGTCTTCTTTTATAAATATGAAATAATATCACAATGAATTTCATTGAGAATGGGACAACACTAACCTGCATAGGTATTGTCAAAACTAGAATCTACATAAGTATTGTCAAAACTTACATCGTGATTAGGTGCCATGTTTGTTTTCTTTGATCACGTTGATGTTATGACTTAATTAATATCTCCTTAATTTGGCTATGTCCAAGGGTTCATTCTCATTTATCCAACTTTTTTAAAATATAGGTAGTACAGGTAAAAAAAAAAGTTGGATAGTGAGAGATCAAAGGTAATCAAGAACAAAGGGTTTTCCAATTAGAGTTTGGTTGAATGACAGGTGAAAAATAAGACTGAAAATTATACCCGGATTAAATTTTCTGTAGTATTATTTAGCATAGCATGTTAAAATGTGCAACTTAGTGCATTTAGTTAATGTAATGTAAATCATTTGAAAGTATTTTTAAGTTATTTAACCGTTAACTAAAATGTGAATTGGATAGAAAAATATCAGTTGCACTTTTATTCATGAAGCGGGGATTTGTCAATGAGATGGAGCTTTTTTGTGAATTCACAAAACATATATGCATACATATATATAAACAAAGCAAAAGCAATTCTAGAACAAAGATTATAAAATACTGGCACAGTAATATCAACTGCACACCTAGCTGCGGAGCCGTAGCTCTTAGGTCCTTATGCTATTTTTTGACTATTTGCGGATCGATGGTCCGTAAATAGTAAAAAAATAACATGAGGACATAAGAGGCTACTGCACACCCTGACAAAATGAAGGTTCAGTAGATTCACACAACATACAATGACATTAAAGAAATGTCCACTATAGATACACACATCATACAATTTTTTATTAAAAGGTTAACAAACGTAGCAAAAAAAAATTTCGGATTAAATGGCTATATATATAGTACACCATAAATATTCTTTTAAGAATAGAGTTCATTCATTCATTCATTAACATGTTTTGGAAAGATTGCTGAGTACTGTTACATAGTTTTAATTATTAACACTTGGAGATATGGGCTTGGGTTGTGAAATATTTTTAGATTTTTGCATTGATGAGCAAATGTGCTGAACACTAACAATGATTAATTTGGTAATTACTTTGAAGCAGCACAAATAAAAGTAAAATAACAGGTCTAAAAAAGTGATAAACACATCATATTTACTCAATAAAATGTTAATATAAAATTATTAATGATTTATGGGTTTCTTCTGTATAAAAGATGAAACATTTTTTTATTAATCAAAATTTACTGAATTTTATTTGAAATATACTAAATTTTATTTAAAATATACTTAATTATATTCAAAAATAAAATGTAACAAGTTTACTATAGCCTATTTTATATATATATATATATATTTAAATAATATAAAAACATACAGGAACAAATTTACTGTCAAAATTTAGAAAAAACACCTTATAATTACTAAACAAACAACCCAATAATTAACAAAAATAAAAGTTGGCTAAATGAGAATGCCTTATTTTAAAAAGTTGGATAAATGAGAAGACACCTGTCCAAGGCTATTATCATAGTGACAATAACGTGTCATATTTAATTGCAATATAAACAGTGACATTAAATTGATTTATGATAAGTGTCGAACATCCTTTACGTTTGAAAATTATTTGGTCGCCATTTTTCAAAATTTTCTAAAAATAACAACAGCATGTTTAAGTTTAATCAAAAGGAACCAATGTTCGATTATATGATGCTTTAAGGTAAGACAATGACTGAAAACGCGAGCATCCAGCAGTTATTTCATTTTCATAGTAAAAATCTTACAAATTATATTTTTACCATGTCGCCCCACGCTGTCAATGTGGTCGTCATCTTGAAAAATAAGAACCGATTTTCTGAAAATAGCTTATTTTCAAATCAATATGGAAGGGACATACTAGAAAATTAAACTATTCCTTATACGATATTTCAAATATTTATGAATATAATAATAAGCACATATTCCCACAATTATTCCATCTGTTTTGTTTAAATCGTAATTTAAGGTTAAACACGACAGAAAATCCAATATTTATCGTAGTTGTATGATTTAACAGTGTGAACTATCGAGATCTTTGAAATGGTTGTCTCCCTTACATTAACCGAAATTTTTATGATTTTTATGATTTTTGTAACGAGAACGAGGCAGCAAGGAGAGTGGATGTGAAATTTGTGGAGCGCATTTTATCCCTTTTATTGTTTTAGCACGAACATTTTTAACATTTACACACTTCCTTTTAAGTACCAGTGTATATAATTACCAACGCATGAACATTTTACCTTTTATGACTGTAAATATTTTTTATCCCGATAATTTTATCATGGAACATGTGTGAGTGATCATTGTCGGCAGCCATTTTCAGCAGCCATCTTGGAATTTCCAGAAAACATTTAAGTTATCTCTTGAGATTAACATTTAATTACTTCAATTATAAGACCAAAGACTAATTAATGACTGAGCATAAACTATTGAAATATTTGAGCAAGCCATTTGAATTTCCTACGGGGAAAAGAAAACTGACGCCCGTGGTCATTTCAGATAGTAAAGGTTTATACTTACAAAGAGCAACAACATCTAACTTTGAGACCCAAATTAAGTGGTGGTGCGCAAAATCAAGAACTTCCGCACAAGGTGTAAGCTGGCTCACGCAAAATCTTGACCAGAAAATTCAACATTTACATAACATCTCTGCATACGTTTGGCTAGGGACATGTGATTTAACCCAATATAATAAAGGGGTGATTTCTCTTAAAACTGAATCTGATGAAGCAATCAACTCATTACTGAGCAATTTAAACAAAATTGTTGAACTTTTTCAAAGATATCCAGAGAGCAAAATAACCCTTATTGAAATTCCAGTTTATTCAATATACGAATGGAATAAAAGTAGAAATCATACTGACCCAAATCAATTTCTAGCTCAAGACGAAAAACTATTAGAACAAGTTCTTAGAGTAAATGATAAAATCAGAGAATTAAATACAACTTTAAATAGTAGAGCTCCAAACATAAATGCTGATTTAAAACGCTCAAACCTGAAAAGCTCCAAAAATCAACATAAAAGGATTCGAGACCAATATAATTGGACACTTCATAAAGACGGTGTACATCCTAAAAGAAACCTGTCTAGGGTCTGGTTACGAAAATTTAGCACTCAAATAAAAGCTGACTGCTGGTAGACATCTCAATCGTTCACAGGGCGACTGTGGGATTTCCACTACGACCCTGAAAAAGAACATTCAGTGAATTTCCTGACTTTCTCATTACATATATATATTGACAGGGCGACTGTGGGATTTACCACTACGTCCCTGTACAATAGATATATCGACCACACCAGGTATCACCATGTCACGCTCAATGACTCGACAGCTATCCAAAGCGCTATCTACAAGCAGCTTATTGCCTGCAAACTCTGTAACTCATAATAGACCATATCACTTGAACAAACAAAAAGCTCTAGACAAAAAGCATGACAACTGCCACAGAGAGCATATCAAATATGAAATGAAGGCGGGCAAGAACTTTGTCATAATATATAGTACAGCAGCATATGAGCTAGCTAAAACATCAATTATGGAAATCTTAATTTCAAAGGAATTTAGTGACCCTTATACTATTCAAACACAAACTGGCATAGACAACTCAAACTCAATCATAGATCATTGCTACAAAGTTTTCAATAGAAAAAACAACGGCCATCCTGGAAATCAGTTAAAATTCACAATAAACTGCTATAACTCCACCAACACAATGACCGTAAATGGAAATCATGTAGATATATTTGTCAGTGACATATTAGAAATATTATGCAATATTCTCAAAGTAAATCTGAAAACATTGGATGTGATAAACCAAAACATCTCAACACAGTTGAACAACCAAAATATAAAAGAGAACACTGTTTCAAGAACTAGTACAACAGATCAAATAGCCATTAAAGATAATGACTTGCAAGAGCAACAATCAGATACAACAATGTCAAAATCTAGAAAACTATTAGAATACAACGATAACAACACAAATTGTATAATAGATACAAATACAACATCAAATACGAACAGTAACAACTCGTGCATATGTCCTATCTGTGAATCCGATGTAACTGTTGAGGGTATAGCTTGTGACTCTTGTGACCAATGGTTTCACTTCAATTGCGCCAATATACTCCCATCAGCCGCTGACAATATATACAAAGAAATTGGATTTCATTGTGCTCAGTGTAATGATCAGTTATTGTTTGATAACATTAATATACATGAAACTACACCAAAGCATGTACATGTAGACAAAAACACATCAATTTGTCCTACTCTAGAGCATGATAAAGATCTAGATACACATGAAACCACACCAAAGCGTGTAGACATTAATATGCCAAATTTTCCGACAAAAGAGCAGAATAGCGAATTAGAAAATCTGAGACAGTCAAATATTAGGGTACCACAAAATCCTGACACAGAAATACTGATACAAAATATATCTTCTGAGCCAGACATAGTGCCTACAATATTACAAGACAACATTACAACTGGTATCACATTCAAACCAGCTAATACTATTACACCAAATACGAATGTACAAAATAGGAAGAACATAAGGAAAAACCAACCAAAAATAGAGGAAAGAAAGATTTCCAACTCTCAAAGAGCCAGAATACTGAGTCTAGAAAACGAAATTGTACAACTAAAGAGAGTAATTGAGACTATACAAACTAAATCAACTAATATACATGTAGAAGCTCCAAACACAAATCATGGAAGCAATTCGATAACTAACAACTGCCAAAACAACATACCAAATCAGCAATATAGTAGCTGTAATACTTGCCACCACCACTCGTGCAATGATAGACAACAATCTTCCAACCTTCAACAAGAGCTAATGGAACAACGTCTACGCTCTCTAGAAAATCACATAAGTCTCAGCACGGCTCTTAATCTTCATATCTCATTACAATCGAGAATAGTAAACCAACAGACAACTCAAATACCTTATGCGCAACCCCCAGAATTTCAAGGACATTACGCCTATCCAAATCAAATGGGGTACAACACATATCATCCTAACAATTTCAATGGAGGACACATGTACCAACAAGGGATTCCACAATTTGGACATTCCATATACAACAACCCCTACTATTTAAATCAAGGAGGGATGCCACACTTTAGCACATTACCAAATCATAATGTCAATGTTTCAAGACATCATATAGGTCAACAAGTACCAACATATCATCAAGTGCCAACGTTTGGTCCACCAACATATCGCCCGCCAACATATCAAAAATTGACATAATTGCGAAATTGACATAATTATATATTGTACTTTTGAAGTAAAAGCAATTTTGCTTGGGTGCGTACCACAAATAATACTAGTTCATTAACTGATTGACGATGGATGACAAATGCAATAACGATAAAAAAAAAAAAATCAAAACAAAATGAAAGGGAACCAGTTTAAACAAAACGTACTATATTTAATATTTCAATTATGACCAATCTACTTTATGAACAAATGGTGAAGTGGTGTTAATGTGAATTTTACACTTCATTTAAGAATTGAATGCTTCTTTTTGTAAATTTATTGGGGTGTAAAAGCGTTGACCGAAGTACATTTTGTATGAAGCGCTTCATTCTAAAAATGTACGCATGGTCAACGCTTTTACAACCCTATAAAGTTACAAAAAGAAGCATTCAATACTTATAATTACATTTTTTTTTAGCTATGATCAAGAAAAAACGAATTTTATATTGTGTTTATTTAATTCACCTGTGCATTTTATTGTGGGACCACGTGCTATCATGAATGACAAGTTTTATTGAGTGATACAATTGCTTACGGATTAACACGTGATGTGCTATTAGCTAATCAGAATAAAGTATTATAATGAAACATACATCTAATGTAATTATTTAGTTTTAAAACGTTTACAGAATGTGTGTTGGTTTTTATTTTATCTTTATTATTGAATGTGTGTTCTTAATTTTTTTTTTATATCTTTGTATTTGTAAATGATTTGGTTTTTATTTAATCTTTATTATTGAATGTGTGTTCTTAATTGAATCAAACGGGCCATTTGTTATATCATTATGTTTTTAAATACTATATATATGTAAATATTGAAGGTTTCTAAATGTTGGTAATTAAAAAGTTTTAACTTTCCAAAAAAGATTTAAAAAATCCATATATTAGTTATATGTCTTTTTGAATGAATTATAAATACTAAAATCTAATCAATATAAATTATTTGTAAAATTACAACATTGAATGAATTTTAATCATTTACAAATACAAAATCTGGTAACAAAAAGGGAAGATAACCACACATTTAAGTTAAATTGAACTTATATTAAGTTAAATATAAATGTGAACCGTGTGGATCTAGTCAGTTCCAGCTATTAGACACTAAAAAAGACAAAATACGGAATTATTTTCATGAAATTCAGTTGATTCATTGTCAGATCATGAAACATATAGTCGTTTAACTAGGAATGGGTTAAGCTAGAGAATTGATAAGAAGTGGTGGATTCGAAAACGATAATCAACTCGCGACTAAAGTCCATCGTTGATTATCGTTTACGAATCCACTACTTCTTATCAATTCTCTAATACATAATTCATCAACTGTACAATTTTCGTTTGAACATTTGTCAAAACAGAATCTTTTTTCAAGATTCAATATTCAAAGTTTTATTTAGAGTCGATATTCAATAAACTACATAAACAAAAGCTCTAGTGAGCTTTTCAAATCGACTTAATAACAAAATACAATACACACACACATACAAAAGTCATGAAAACAACACAATTTTAAACATATAATGCACAGTAAGATACCATAAATGACATATATAAGTTAAAAGTATATAGTACACTTTAAACATAGCACAAGATAATAATAAGATTGCACAAATCATATACATGTAGTCACACAAACAATAAAAGTTAAATAAAACAGGCATAAACACGATATGCATGCACTGCACTGACATGAGCTGTTACTTGGATCCCATGTTTGTACCAATTTTTTGAATTGGTCAAAAGATGTTTCCATTCGACAATGGTTCGGTAGCTCATTCCAGATTTGTGCAGCATTATAGAGAAACGATCTTAAGCCATACTTAGTAGTTCGAACTCTTGGGAGTACTGCTGTTTCCTGTAATCTTAAATCATTCTTGTTAATTTTTATATTGATCAAATCATGAAGGTTGCTCGGACTTTTTTTGTGAATTATTTTAAATGTTTCTATTGCAATTTTTATTTTTCTTATTTTTAAAGATGGTAATTTTGATTTTTCTAGCAGTTTTTCGTAAGGACTATCATAATCTTCATAAATGAATCTTAGAGCTTTTTCTTGAATTTTTTCCATTTAAAAGATTTTTTGTCACTACAGTATAAATATTTACCCATACGTTTTAGAATATTTAATTGTATTGATGCCTTTTTACATATTTCAGATATATGATTGTTAAAATTTAAGTCCGAATCTATAGTTATTCCAAGAAGTTTAACCTTTTTTCACAAGAACTTTTGTTTCCATTTAAATTAAATATCAAATTATGTTTTTTGTCTTATTTCCAATGGCTATAGCCTTGAATTTGTCAGGATTAGCCTTCATTAAATTTATAGAAAACCAGTTTATTAGATATAAACTCTCAGTTTCTAAACTTTCAACAACTTTATCTAAATTATGCTGTATGATACAGTGTTGTCATCAGCATAATTATAAATGGTGCTTTTTTGTACAAAATGAAATATGTCATTTATGAAGACATTGAAAAGAAATGGACCAAAAATTGACCCTTGTGGTTCGCCTTTAAACATACGATCCCATTCACTGTAAGAACTTCCAATTTTAATGCGTTGTTTTCTGTTTTCTAAATAACTTTTTAATAATTTTAGAGAATTTTTAGACAGACCGTATGCTTCCAATTTAAGTAAAAGTAAATCGTGTGGTAAACAATCAAATGCTTTAGATAGATCCATCAAAATTGCAGCAATAAAGTGCAGTTTGGCAACCAAAACCTGACCTAAATGCCGAAAGAAGAGGATGAAAATGTTTATTTAAGAATTCCATTAGTTGGTCATGTAAAGCTCTTTCATAAATTTTAGAAATACATGGTAACACACTTACAGGTCTATAGTTTTCTTTATTAAGAGAGTTATTCTTTTTAAAAAAGTGGGGAAACCTGAGCAGCTTTAAGATTATCAGAAAAAATTGAGCTTTCAATTGATTTATTAACTAAAATTTTAATAGGATTTGATATTACTGGCTGTGCCAATTTTATAATTTTTGGTGAAATATTGTCATATCCAGTGGCTTTTCTGATATTTAACCTATTTATTTGTTTACTCACAAACTCTTCTGTTACAGGTTTAAAATTCAACTCATTATAATCATTTTTATTCTCTTCAATTTTTATTATACTTGGATAATTTCTGTCTATTTTAATGTTTTTATCTCCCATATCTTTAGCCACATTTATGAAAAATTTATTGAAAATTTCTGATACCTCTTTAGGATCACTGAGAATTTTATCATTTTCATATCAAATTATGTTATTGCTTGATTTAATATTTTTATTTGATAAAAATGGTTTAATAGTGGAATAAAATGTTGTTGATTTTGGACCACCAGCAGTTCTTTCATAAAAATATGTTTTAATTGAGCTTTTTTTTTTATTTTTGTCATAGTATTTCTCTGTTTTCTGTACAACTCCCAGTTGACATAATTTTTGTTTTTAAGAAATCTGTTATGGTACATTCTTTTTTTGTAAATTGCACTTCTTAGATCTTTATTCATAAAGGGTGTAGGGGATACTATTGATCTTCTTTTTTTCATTGGTATATGATTGTCTATTATGTTAACAAATTCAGATTGAAAAGAAATAGGTCCGGTAAAAACCCTTTTTGGCCCCAAAATATAGCAGTTTTACAAAATTGTTAAACAGTAAACTTTTAGTTATTTATTGGACAGTAGAATGCTTCTGCTACATAAATACGGGCTGTTTTTGACAATACAGTGCACACATATCGGGTACTAGCACCATTAAGTCATGCTAAATCACTGAAATCTTCACAATTCTAGCATTTTAGTTAAATTTTAGACGGTTTTCGTGTATAAAGAAAGTGGCCGCATTCATGTTCATCCTTAATATTAAAATGTAAGTTGTATATGATGATAATACATAACGTATACAAAGGTTGAGGATGTACGAAAGCCGAGAAGGATTATTCAAAATTCAAAATTCAAAATTCAAAATTCAAAATTCAAAATTCAAAATTCAAAACTCAAAAATCCTACATTATTCTATCATGATTCCCCGCGCTTACGAAAGCAAAGAAGATCGCACTTTACACTTAAATATATTACTAAAAGCTATTTTAGAAAGTCACAAACCCATTGAAACAAACCAAAGGGTCCGTTACACCTTCATAGGTATACATCCAACTTTTATTATAACCTAGTTTTCCAACGGAAGAATCTAGTTATTAAAATATGTATATACAAAAGACAGATTTTGTGTATCGTTTATCAAATTCTGATAAGTTTATGTTGTTATATCAACAAAATTCGTGTTACGTTTTTGACGATTTTTCTTTATGTTATTTGGGAGTTACGGTCTATGATTGACGAAAGATGATACTTTTGGCTTTTACTTATGTTATTCCATTTATAACGAAAGCGTATTAGGGTCATCCTTTTTTATTTATTTTTTTCAAACTGTCGACTTTAATCTTGGAATTATCAACTTTAATCTTGCAATTTCCAACTCTTTTCTTGGAATTATCAATTTTAATCTGGGTGGAGGGGTTAACTTCGATTTTTTTTTGATAGGGGTGTGCTATGTTTGTCTAAAACAATGTACCCATTTTTATACAATATTAACTAATATATGGTACCTATATTTATATATTAAAATTGTGACCCGCCATGACATTTCCAGGCTTATGGAGGTAGAACGTCATTGTTAGAAAAATTATAAACATGATAAATATCGAGATTCAATGAAATACGTATGGCTTCTTTTTTGCGGACGCCGAACTATACATTATAAGTTTTGAAGAAGTTTTACTTTATCGTTTGAAGTGAAAATTATTTGAATCTACGTTTTAAATTGATACACAAAAAAATCAAAATTCTCTGCTCTATAGATTTTATTTCATAAATGCGTCTGAAATATATCCATAACAAATGCAGCGTATCAAATTCATATATCAAAACACTTAAATGTTGTTATAAACTGTTACGCGTCGCATACTATGTATAGAGACATGCATAATAAACCTAAAATAAAAGAAGGAATTCTTAAAGCTTACTTTGACAAATTTTAAACTAATTTCCTTTCAACAAGTTTAAATCACATGTTCCAAAATAGAGCTACAAAAAACAAAATGCTGTGCTCTATAGATTTTATTTCATAAATGGAGTCTGAAATATATCAATAATAAATGCACCGTATCAAATGCATATATGAGAACACCAAGACTTATAAACTGTTACGCGTCGCATACTTTGTTTAGAGACATGCATGATAAATCTAAATTAAAAGACAAATTGAAAAAAAGGAATTCTTAAAGCTTACTTTGACAAATTTTAAACTAACTTCGTTTCAACAAGTTTAAATTACATGTTCTAAAATAGAGCTAAGAATTGTTTGTATTGTAGTAAATTTAATTCTTTGAACATTACTAAGCGCCAATAAATACAATAATTTTGTATTTTATAAATTAGTGCCTTCAATAAATAAAAGTCGTCATAGAACAGTCTCTAGTATATATTTGTTTAGGGACCAGCTGGACGACGCCTCCGGGTGCGGGAATTTCTCGTTGCATTGCAGACCTGTTGGTGACCTTCTGCTGTTGTCTGCTCTATGGTCGGGTTGTTGTCTCTTTGGCACATTCCCCATTTCCATTCTCAATTTTATGATTTTCATACCGGTATTCGAAATGACTCGTTTCATTGCTATTACAACACATATGTCATAATAACAGAGTACGTATAGGAGCCAGGAGCAAAAAGGGGACAAAATTATGCCCCCACCCATTTTAAGACAAATTTGAAACTAAAAAATGAAAATGAAAGAGAACAATCACTAAATTTAAGATTATTACACTACACAGAAAATAGTTTTTTTTTCTTGTCACTTTTAGAAGTTTGCCTTCCCCCTTTTCAACACAAACTTTTTTCAAACTTATCCATTCTTATAAATGGCATATTTCTATACGAAGGTATACACAGACAGACGTGCCGCCGGAATAATCTTAGCTACAGCGGAGGGGGCATTAATTTTAACGGTTGTCCGTCTGTACGTCCGTACGTATTCATGGGAAAATTTACAACTGGGAAGTTTCCGCAATTCAACTTTATTTTGCCTCAAACAAATACTATGAAACTTATACACAATGCTAATTACCACCAAAATGAGATCAAATTAGAATTTGGCTGGCAGCACTTTCACCGTTCAAGCCCTTTTATAAATGTAAAAAAAGGTTAATTTGTCGTCTTCGCGCTCTAACTTTATTTGCCTCAACCAAATGTTATGAAAGTTACATACAATGCTTATTACCACTTCAACAATGAGCAAACTCCATACCACATAGCAAATCATATAAAACCCCGATGTCATTAAATGAAAAAGAGGATTGCGTCAAATGCAATCAGCACCACTGAACCAAAATGTACATATGTATGGAACGCCATGACTGTCTTCTGATGTTGATTGTTTAATATGTTCGGTGCTTGATGCATTATGTTCAGTAGTATGTATATTATGTTCAGTAGATATCCTATTATGTTCAGTAGATATCCTATTATGTTCAGTAGTTATTACATTATGTTCAGTAGTTTTTACATTATATTCGGTGCTTTGGTTATTATGTTCAGTAGTTTTATTTTTATATGCAGTGGTATTTAAATTATGTTCGGTACTTCTGACGTTATATTCAGTACATTTTTCATTATGTTCAGTACTTTCGACATTATGTTCAGTAGATTCAATATTATTTGCAGTACTTTATGTAATACCTTCAGTAGTCCCGGTTTCTTTATATTCAGTAGATTATTCATTATGTTCAGTAAAAGCATCGGTATTATATTCGGTTCGTTCAACTTTATGTTCAGTGGTTGTAGCATTATGATGATGTAGTAAAAGTCGGAAAGTATATAACGGAAATTGTCGGCAAAAAAACGAACGCGGATATTTTTGACGGACGTTTTATTCATGAATACCTTTACGTGATTGAATGAAAATAGAAGAAATGGAAGCAGGTTTAAATCGGTGTGGTTTACGTTCCCAAGTTGGCATTTTCCACCAGGAAAAACACAAACTCCTGACTTAATTTGTAAGTTGTCGCTACAAGATTTCGCATATTTTGGTATGAACGACAGGAGAAAGATAATGGAATGAAGAATAGCTTGTGTTCATTTCAGCAGCAATATTTTGACTAAGAATTATACCAAGTTTTTCATTCCCAAAAGAAGCACTGGAATCCTTACTTGAAATCGATTGAAGATCATTTAACTGTTATTGTAATAAGTGAGATGTGTTAATAATAACAATAAATAGTGTATCGGAGAGTACAATTTATCGGAATATGAAAATGTATAATTTGTGTAAACTTGAATTTTCTAACATTTCTGACGAGGATTAAGCCCCAGTCCCACTAGACCACGATCGCACTACGCTCATCACGATCTAAAATAAAATCAGATCGTGGTGAGGTCGCGGTATGAGCGGCCTGAAAATGTACATTTTCGTTGCTTTCACGATGCTACTACGTCCTCATTACGCTTCTACAACGATCCCGCTACGATTATACCACGTTCTCACCACGCTTATTCTGCGACCTCATTAGGGATGACATCAAAAGTTAAATGAAGGATAAAAAACTTAATTCACATAGTTTTTCAGTCACTGACCTCCTACCCCCTCTTAACTTAATTTGGTAAAAATTGATTGACCCATATGGATATATGTAAAAATCAATGTCGGATAACCAAATCTTGTTGCAATTCAACCCCCCCCCAACCCCCAACCCCCAAACTATTTGAATTAAGTTTTTTTTTATCTTACATTTATCTTTTGATGTCGTCCCTTACGCTTATCAAGACCTTTCTACGCTCTTCACGTTCTTACTACGACTATACCACGATTTATGCGATTGCAACACGATCTTACCACGCTTCTACTGCGATTATAGCACGCTCGTCCCACGACCTTACTACGACCATACCACGCTCATACCGCGATCTTACTAAGCTCTCAACAATAATGTCAGCACCAAACTCCATATAAATACTGTTTCATTCCTTCTATTTCTCATTTATAAGAATATTTTACGGAAACAACACAGACACCTCAACTTTATATACGTCAACTATTACTCGGCAAACCTCGGGTAAAAATGTACTTATGGAATACCGAGCAACTCTGAAGTCATACTGCAAGGTCGAATACTTGTCACCAGTAGCTAAATGTCTTAAAGTGATGGCAATTTTAAGACCAGGCGATATGGCTCTTCTAAATAGCGTATCCGTCTTCTTAATTCTTGGACCAACTCGGTTAAGAAGTTCATCGAACATCACTGGAGACATTCTTAAAAAATTGAAGAAGGAAGGTTCATCCTCAATTCTTTACTCGTTCATCAACTGATCATAATGACCAAACTAGAGTCTCCTATCCGTTGCTAACAAAGGACGAATCCAAAAGAACCTACGCCGTCTAAATGTTCTTCGAATCCTTCTTCTTCGCTCTCTCAATAACAACATAACGGCTTGGTCGTTAAGATTCTGTATCTGAGTTATTGATTGAAGAAGCATAACTACATGCACTTGGTCTTGTGTTTCCATGGTTTAATTGAAATTGATGTTTCAAACAAAAACTGAAGAGCTATTATAAGCCCGAGTCCCACTAGACCACGATCGCACCACGCTCACCGAGATCTAAATTAAATTCAGATCGTGGTGAGGTCGCGGTATGAGCGGCATGAAAATGTAAATTTGTGTTGCTTTCATGATGCTACTACGTCCTCATTACGCTTCTACAACAATCCTGCTACGATTATAACACGTTCTCATCGCGCTTATTCTGCGATCTTACTACGCTTATCAAGATCTTTCTACGCTCATCACGTTCTCACTACGACCATACCACGAGTTATCCGATTTCAACACGATCTTGTCACGCTTCTACTGAGACTATAGCACGTTCTTACCACGATTACACTACGTTCAAACCGCGATCTTACTACGCCCTAAGCAATAACGTCAACATCGTGTTCCATTTCATTACAGTATAATTCCTTCAGTTCTATTTCTAATTAATCTACGTAGATTTCTCGAAATACACAGTCATGCAACCAAAATCTACTAGAACACGTGGGCGTGGTGTAAGGGTTGATGTAGAGGCAGATGGAGCTCTGATAGTAACGAATCCTGATCAAGCAGAGATGTCGGACCGACCATTCCAATCTAAATTACCTATTGCTGGTCCATAAAGCTGAAATGACGATATTTTAGTAAACGATAGCAGATATGAAACAGATGTGTCAATAGATATAAGAAGATGTGATATGATTGCAATGAGACAACTCTCAATCCAAGTAACAATTTTTAAAAGTAACAATTATAGGCCAAGATACAACCTTCAAAACGGAGCCTTGGCTTACACCGAACAGCAAGATATAAAAGTCCCAAAAAGTTACTAGTGTAAAACCATTCAAACGGGAAAACCAACGGTCTAATTTATAAGAAAACAAGAAGCATGGTTGAGCCGTTAGAAAAAATGAAGTTCCATTTACATACAGACAAACAAAACCTGGAGATAATTAATATATTTTATGGGAAAATGACAATGAGAATAATGGTCGTAGTATGAACGTAGTCAGGTCGTAAAAAGAGCGTGACAAGGACGGCAAGGGCGTGCTAGAATCGTACTATTGTCGTGAACAGCGTGGTATAGTCGAAGTGGAAGCGTAGTTTGGTCGCGGTGAGAACGTGATGATCGTAGTGAGGTCGTAATAACGTCGCAATGAGATCGTAGCGCAGTTTCTCCGAATAGAATCATGCTTTCGCTACGCTCTCACTACGATGGTACAGCAACCTTTGCGATCTTACTACGATCTTAGTGCGCTCTCACTACGCTTTTACTGCGACCTGATTTCGCCACGACCGTGATACGACCTTACTGCGATCTACACGATCGTACTACGATCATCAATATTTGCAATTTTTTCACAGATCGTAGTGCGATCGTGGCCTAGTGTGACTGGGGTAATACATTTATGTGACAATGACAATGAGCATGACAAAAACTCGAAATAGTCGTGGTACGAACGTAGACAGGTCATAAGAAGAGTGTGATGAGGACGGCATGAGTGTACTAGAAGTGTTCTATGGTCTTGAACAGCGTGGTGTAAACGTGGTATGGTCGTAGCGGGAGCGTAGTTGGGTCGCGGTGACAACGTGCTTATCGTAGAGAGGTCGTGATAACGTCGCTGTAAGGTCGTAGCGTAATCTCCCCGAATAAAATCACGCTCGCGCTACGCTCTCGTTACGATGGTACAGCGACCTTTGCGAGCTTACCACGACCTTACTGCGCTCTCACTACGCTTCTGCTACGACCTGATTTCTTGTAGCGACAACTTACAAATTAAGTCAGGAGTTTGTTTTTTTCCTGGTGGAAAATGCCAACTTAGGAACGTAAACCACACCGATTTAAGCCTGCTTCCATTTCTTCCATTTTTATTCAATCATGTAAAGGTATTCATGAATAAAACGTCCGTCAAAAATATCCGCGTTCGTTTTTTCTCGACAATTTCCGTTATTGACTTTCGACTTTTACTACATCATCATAATGCTACAACCACTGAACATAAAGTTGAACGAACCGAATATAATACCGATGCTTTTACTGAACATAATGAATAATCTACTGAATATAAAGAAACCGGGACTACTGAAGGTATAACATAATGTACTGCAAATAATATTGAATCTACTGAACATAATGTCGAAAGTACTGAACATAATGAAAAATGTACTGAATATAACGTCAGAAGTACCGAACATAATTTAAATACCACTGCATATAAAAATAAAACTACTGAACATAATAACCAAAGCACCGAATATAATGTAAAAACTACTAAACATAATGTTATAACTACTGAACATAATAAGATATCTACTGAACATAATATACATACTACTGGACATAATGCATCAAGCACCGAACATATTAAACAATCAACATCAGAAGACAGTCATGGCGGCCATACATATGATACAAATGCGGATAATTAGCATGTTCCAGAGAGGTCTACAGCCGGTAAAAACATAAATTAAAGCTGGTACTCCAGGAATATATTCGCATAGGAGGATTTTCACCTTATTTGACACAAAGCTTCTCCTTTTTATCTTTTAATTATTATACACAAAGTTTCTGTAGCCTGTTGTACTCGTCGTTTAATTGCTATTTTAGGAGGGAAATGATAACTTTATTTGGAAATGTAATTTTTTAGTGCAAATCTTTTTTATTGTTACTACCAGAAAGTTTTCTTGTGAATTTTTAACTTATAATGTCTTTGCTAAAACAGAACAAACATTGAAAGATCAAGATTTCAGTGTTTACTTAGAAGGTAATATTTTGACACTAGATTTCCCAATGACAGCTATGAAAAAATCCGAAAACACTGGGTAAAATTGATATCCAGGAACATTGCAAAACATTTTCACCAGTTTCAAAGGCGTTTTCGGGTTAAAGAAATAACAGAAATAAATTAATAAATAATCATTTAAAAAACAGTTGAAATTTTATATAACAATCAAATATAGTATGTCAAAACTATCTAAGCATCCTCTACAATGAAAGCAAATTTATCTTTACGGACACAATGCGAAATGCTTAATTTCTTACAGCATAAAACTCTCAATGTGTTCCCTGTGTGGATAAAAAAAACAACGCTACGATCTCCATTGTTCGCCTGCCTATTCTCTTATTTTACACCTGACAATAATTCTAATTCATTACACCGAAAAGTGGACGACATATTTTATGTGTTGTATAAATGAGGATGGTGCACATTCTGTATGTGCCTGTCCCAAGTCAGGAGCCTGTAATTCGGTGGTTGTCGTTTTTTGCTGTATATCAAATTTGTTTATTGGTCTGAATTGTTTTACATTTGTCATTTCGGGGCCTTTTATAGCTGACTATGTGATATGGGTTTTACTCATTGACGAAGGCCGTACGTTGACCTATAGTTGTATATTTCTGAGTCATTTTAGTCTCTTGTGGAGAGTTGTCTCATTGGCAATCATACCACATATTCTTATTCTTATATTATGAAAGATTCTCAAGTCATGAAAAGAAGAAGAAAAAAAATCGAATAAGGATTGAAGTGACACTCGATATATCTCTCTCCCGGGGTAGAAGTGATAACAAGAAATGTTTCACTTGTCTGACATAATGTCGGCACATATCCTTTGAAAAGTGTTATAATGTTTGTCTGTGCACTATTACATTATTAATCTACGGTATATTTTATCAGATCAGTTGATCAGATTAAGATAATATTTATTGTGTTTGGATTTCAACTGCAATAAAACAGGATTATCTTTCTTGATTTGCGAGTTTTGAATTCTGAATTATGAATGATCCTTCTCGGCTTTCGTAAGGATGAACACGGATGCGGCCACTTACATTTTTGACAAAAAACATCTGAAAAGGGACATTTTTCGGCATATTTTGTAGATTTTTCATATTTGAGCTTGAATCGGATCGTTTTTTTTATGACAAAATCAGTTAAAATCTTTCACATAAACTAATAGAATCAAATAAAATAGACACTTAAGTGTTTAAAAAGTGGTAAAAATCTTTCGTCAGATGAATCTGAAATTTGAGGCCAAAATCGGTCCTTACTACTACTCCTTTGAATACGCTTCATTGACATCAACTGACAGTAACTTATCAAAATTCATGTACAAATTTTTCCTGATCAAAACTTTAAAAAACTTCTGTAATTTATAAATTCCTTTTTAATTTTAGACACAAAACATTTTAACTGAAACGAAATTATGCTGTGATAATCACTGAGTCCACAATTAAAATTAGATATATTTTGACAAAAAATTGGTTTGTTTGTCAGGATAACATCAAGTAAAGTCGGTAATGCATTTTTGTAAAACATGTAGCTTTTTTAACTGTTTGTAAAATAAAAAACATCACACATATTTATTAGAGGTAAACATTTTTCTTCATCTAAACAATTGTAATTTAGATCACCAATAATAATAACATTGTCATATTTTTCAGATATTTTATCAAATGTTTTATTAAAGTCTTCAATAAATAAATTATCATTGAGGGATGTAAAGACCACATATCAACAACTTTCTGTCTTTTAAGTTTATTTCAGTAAAAATTGATTCGATTTTTTTACATTCAAGTTTGGTATTTCTGTCTTAAATCATGAATGTAAATCCAAGGCAAACAAGGTAAATTACGATTAAAATTCCATGAATTAAATGCAGAGTAATATTTAGGAAGAGACTGTTAAAAACGTGGAGCGAAGAAATGTAAACAATGATGTTTCATATAAGGATACGAAAAACTAAGGATTTTCTTATTCCAGGCATAGATTTCCTTAGCCGTATTTGGCACAACTTTTAGGAATTTTGGATCCTCAATGCTCTTCAACTTTGTAGTTGTTTGGCTTTATAAATATTTTGATATGAGCGTCACTGATGAGTCTTATGTAGACGAAACGCGCGTCTGACGTACTTAATTATAATCCTGGTACCTTTGACTATTTCATATGCAATCTTATAAAACTATTTCTCCGATGAGTTGGATAACCTTGTAGCCACTTTGATATTTGTACATGTAGCGTTTGATCAGTAAAAATATAGAAAATCTGCTCTTGTATAGTAAAGTAATTCGAACTTAAATTCTAAAGTGCCCTTACTGCAGTGACGTCATTTAGAACTGTTCTACAGTCCTGACTGATTTAGTCAGTTCTGCTGACAGTTCTACGGTTAGAACAGATTTGGACAGTTCTACCTAGAACAGTTTTAGACAGTTCTACCCTAGAACTGATCCTGACAGTTCTACCTATAACTGATTTAGGCAGTTCTACCTAGAACTGATTCTTACAGTTGAACAGTTCTAGGGAAGAACTGTTCTAGGTAGAACTGTTCTAGGACAGGTTAGAACAGTTCTATGACAGATTATTCTGACAGTTCTAATGAGAGGTTATAAGTGATCTCCACTGTACACCCATCGACAATGAGAGATTGAGGTTAGACTCCTCACTAGGACACATTTTGTGCATTTCATTTATGCATTAAGAATCGGGTAACTTTGTAAAAATACAAACTGTATTATGAAAATGGTAAAACCAAAATCACTATAAATTATTTTTTAACCATAATTACGATAAAATAAATGAC
The DNA here is from genome assembly GCA_037788925.1 of Mytilus galloprovincialis. Classification (NCBI taxonomy): domain Eukaryota; kingdom Metazoa; phylum Mollusca; class Bivalvia; order Mytilida; family Mytilidae; genus Mytilus; species Mytilus galloprovincialis. Next base: position 43,456,255 of record CM075338.1, read on the forward strand.
CTTAAAGTTTCTTATTATTCAAAAAACCCAATATGATTTCTTTAAAAGTGATGAATACCTCTAAATAATTTTACACCCTATTGTGTCTGTTTGTATGTGTTTTTCTCATTTCTTGCTCGGGAAATCTTGTCAAGTTCAATCTCTGAACAGGATTTGACTCTCTTCTGTGCAGGGACAGTCACAATATTTTCTTCATCTTGTTCATCATCAGCATTTTGTGGTTGATCAGTACTCTCTATATTCAAGTCATCATCATCTAAATTAGAAAGTTCCTCATCTGATTGAGATTCTTTCAGGAACTGCTCTTTTTTTTATAGGCTCAGACTGACATAACTGATGCTTGAAAACTTTGACAACACGGGTAGTTTGGACAGATTGTATAGTATAGTGTCCAGCAAAATGTTTGTAAGGTTTTTCATAATTGATAATCTTGTAACTCTCTCCTTCTAGGTCTACTATTGTTCCAATTTGGAATTGAGCTTGTACTGCCGTCATTTTCCAACGAGTGTTTGTTTACATGCAGACGACAAATTAATTCTTTAGATCTATATCTTTTTTATCTGTTTAAATACTTACCTTTTACTGAATAGATTTTTTTTATTTTATTTTTATTTATTAAATCTTGCTTTCAACAAATTCGTATCATCGTTTGTTTATGTTTCCGTGTTTATTTTAACTGCATACGACATGGTGAGTAAATAAGAATAGCATAAACAAACCGTGTGACGTTGCCGATCAGGTGACACAATATATTCACATTTTACCACGGGTGTGTTCTCAAAGCGTTTGAAGGACGTCATGTTAGAATAAAGGATTAACCACGATTAATGTGGGAAACCTCTCGTTGTGAAATATTAATTACTACGTCTGTCGAGTAATGTTTTTATTCTCGGACTAATATTTTTTCGACATTCCATTTTACTCTCAATAACCCACAAGAACAATTTTGTTTTTAAACTGACGAGGTATTTCTTTTAATCCTGTAATTTTCAATGGGAACTGACAATATTTGTTTAAAAAGTTCTTGCCGCTTCCCCTTCCACAAAAAAATGTATGGCCAATGTCTAATATAAAATCATTAATAAAATGATATTTCATTCCATCAGATATACTTTAAGTTTACTCGGGGTGGGGAGGGGGGCACTTACTATGTAATGAGTGGCATGGATGAGCAGCTGGAATGGGTTACAATTTCTTGCTCCATGATATATATTGGGTGAGAAATTCAAATATCAATAGGTTTTAATTAAAACAAAAAATATTCTTATTCTTATTCTATTATGCCAGCTATGCTGGCACTTATGGTAGAAGCATCGTTTTGGGACAAAGAACGATAACTCTTGCTAGACGACCCATCTGAAAAGTTTCGTCACTCTCGTTAAATCTCGTACGATTATTTTTTTTTAATGGCTGCCAAAATTCTCGTTCAATCGCGATCTTGTAAAAACAGGCAGAACGGAACAAATTCGATGTTAAATACGACATGAATTTTTATTTGTTTACAAAAACAAGAATTCAGAAATTTTCGTAACTTGTGTAGTTAATTTAAATTTTATTGTACCACCATGACCACGGAAATTCACGGACGAAACATGGCGTCAGATGTTGTTGTCCTAACTTCGGTAATCATATCAGTGAGGCCAAAACAAATAACCCAAATAACCACAGGTACTTCATTTAAAAGTCACATTATCATAATTAACGATAACATATTTAGCGTAAATGTTCCGTCCAGCCATGGGAACACAGATAAAACTTCCGCAAGCAATACATTTCGATTTTTTTTAAATGGCCATGCGGCATGCGGGATAAATTTTGGTGCACTGGTTGACCATGGCTACTTATGTTCATCTGCCGCACAATTCCCCACATCAAGGACCAGTGAAAATGACGTAGGTTATTCTGTTGAATGTGATCACTTTTATTCATGTAGTCAGTGGCGAATACATAACTTTTCAAGGAGGCCAATAATAATCCCGCTGACTAACATGAAAAAGGGGGGGGGGGGCTCCAGTCATGCCCTTCATAATAACCAGGGTTTTTTCCACGAAAAGGAGGGCACACCCCTTGATCCGCATATGGTCACAGACTAATTCAAAACTTAACAAAAGTTTAAAACACAGAAAAGAAATATTCAAATAATTGACAATTCTAAATTATCTGCTTGATACTTCCTTTGGCAAACTAAACTCTCAACAAATCTTTTCATTGAGTATGTCACATATCAGATATCTACCTTAAAAGTCCCAGGAGATGGACACTGTTTTGTTTTCTCTCTCTAAGTTTAATAAAAAAAATTGAGACTTGAGTTTGAGTAGTACATTTAGTCTGAGACTACTATAACACAGAGATTGGTCACTCTCAATTTCCCTATAAAACCGTACACAGTGTTATAGTAGTCTCAGATTTAGTACTGTATACATTTTGTATACATTTGTATCTTGTATGCTCCCATATTGTCCAAAATTAGATTTTATTGGAAGATGGAATTATTATGATAACCCATGAGAATACCATGACTTTGAAAGGTATATACAGGGCAGGTTACTTGGAAGTATGTGGGCTACATCCTTTAAAATTCAAGCTGCAGCAGTGGCCTGATCATAACATTTTCAATATACCAAGTACTTTATCACTATATCAATTTCAGGTTTACATTTCAACCTATTTATCACTTTGGTTATATGACATCATAGTACCAAAATTGCACCTACATGTATTCAACAAAAAAAGCTGCAGAAATCTTTCAAGCTTTCTTTCACCATGTGAAGTTATATAATTATCATATTTCTAAAAAGAGCAAATTAAGAGCAAGATGTGGTATGATTGCCAATGAGACAACTGTCCACAAGAAACCAAAATAACACAGAAATTAGCAACTATAGGTCATCGTACAGCCTTCAACAATGAGAAAAATCCATACCGCATAGTTAGCTATAAAAGGCCCTGATATGACAATGTAAAACAAAAATTAATTTGTTACCAGCATCTTTTTCTATAAAAAAAAACTGACAATGTAGGTGCAATTTGGGTACTCTCATGTTAGCAACTTTACAACTACAAATTTATTTTTAGGACCAAAACAAAAAAAAGTTCAAACCTAAAGACAATAAAATGCTTCCCCATGCACAGCCTGATACAACAGCAGAACAGATGTATATTTAGCTTATAAAAAATACAATTTTTGATTATGTCAGATGAAATGAAGCATATTTTAATTTTTGACCTTCAACCTTCAATATGGACTAATTTGAAAACAGGTATAAGGTCAGTAATATTGTTTGCCTTAAATTAGAGGAGAGTAAAGGCTTTTTCTCCTGGAGAATTATCCCAATTTGAAAAAAAATGGCTAAAAATAATTCCCAAAAAGAAAACTTTTTTCCCAAACAGTGCAGTCTCATTGGTAATTGTGCATGAATACAAACTGAAAAACTCTCATTTAAACAATTTCTTGCCTAAAGTACCTATATGTCCACATTGTAGGGTCTATTTATGTATCATCACTGAAAAAATTGGGTATTATTTTGAAACAGGGTTTGACTCTTGAAAATTGGTCTGTAAATTGAAGCTTCAGTCAAATTCATGGTTTATCTTAAATTTCCCAATTTGATGAAAATGACGCATATTTTCCCAATAAAAAAGGGCAGAGGTAGTTTTGAAAAAAGCCAGCAATATCACTGCAGGTGATCAACCCAAACATTTCTATTCAGCAGCAGTCTCTAACTACATATCTCCTTAATTTTATATGATAGTCCTACAAAAATATTGAAAATGTGTAGATTTTTTTCTTTCTAGCTTCTCTCATGTAAAAGCAGCACCTTTTTGGTCACTATTTATGTGTTGCGTCTAAATAAGAATTGTAACACTTTATAGTGACTGAACAGGTTAAACAAATACTTCTCAAGAAACAGAAAAAGAAGACAACTTGGAACAGCACCAGCCATGCCAGTATATGTATGAATAAAAACTCAGATCAAAATAGCATGGACAATATGTTAGATATAGGTCCTTGTAAGGAAAGTTATCAATAATTCTGCAGATAATGCAATTTTAATATCAAGTGTTTTGTACATTTGCTGTTAAAATTTTCACACAATCAGTGAAACATTCAAAAAGGCTTTTAACTAAATTTTGATTACTGAAAGTTTCAAACAATGGCAAGTGTTTTGTTTACAAATAACTCATGTGTTTCTGTGAGAAAAAAAAATAAAGTGCAATTTTTGGAACTAACTTGGAAAAAATCTTTTTGACGCGCACTGGCGCATACCAATTGTGAATATACTTACCAGATATATTTTTTTTATTATGATATATCAATTACACATCGTAGGAAAACATGCACAAATTACAGATGAAATAATTAAACCACCCTTTTTTGTGTGCATCTCCTGCAAAATCAGAATTAGTTGAATCTATATATATATTTCTCTAATTCTATCGAAATTTATCCCTTTCTGAACCCATTGTATAAAAAAATTAAATCAACGTGTGGTTGCTGGTGATCTCAAAAGATCATTGGATGATTTAAAGGGTCATGAACTTTTTAGCTAACTGGATGAATCAAAATTTGATAGCAGGTGTTAATGAAATTGACAACTTCGTGCAATTTGAAAGGCAATCGAAGGGGATTTTCGGTTAACAAAAAAAGAAAATGTTTTTTTAATCATTAGAGAAACAGATTCTTACATAATTACTCGTGGATTATCGGATTTATCCAATCTCGATAGTTAAACTATAAATGTTAAAGTCCTCGCCGCGCGGCTCGGACTTTAAAATTGATAATTTAACTATCTTGATTGGATAAATCCGATAATCCACTGGTATCAATGTAAGAATCTATATATATACAAGATGAGTAATAATCAATGTAAATTATATAAAATATGGTAATTTTTTTAAGAAAAACCAAAAGTTTTGGTAAAAACCACCCCAAAAATGTTGTACCATAACCCCAAAATCATTTCTAATCTTCCTTTTGAGTATTGAACCTTCTAGCACAATTTCATAGAGATCCATTCACTTATACTAAAGTTATTGTCTGGAAACCAAATGTGTCTTCTTGAAAACAACTATGGCATTATCAAGCATTACTCGAAAGCTATTGTATATTTCCCATTTCCATTCTCAATTTTATTTTGCTGTCATATAATAAAAACTTGAAAAGTAAGCTAGCAAAAAAAATATATGCAAGAAATGACATAAAACTGACTCTGAATTAGTACATGAAATTGATGTAGAACCCATAAACTGAAAATGATCAGGAATACAAATGTTTTTTTTGTTTGAGTCGGATTTTTTTTTATCAAAGCCATTCTGACAGCGCTATCAATATAAATCATTTGGTCAAAATCTAACACTAGTATTAAGGTTCATTGTAACAAAGGCCGTGTTCACATTGACCTAAATTCGGTGTTGTGTTAGTGTAACTCACACGTAAACTAAACACAATTGCGTTCCCATTGATAAAACTCAATGTTTACATGTAGTTTAAATCATGTTTTATCTACACGCAGTCGATAGTCAATGTAGGCCTTGTGTAGGTTAAGTGTACACAAAACTAGGCATTAAAGGCATTAGTTTTACCGTGTATATATTTAAGGAGGAAACTATTTTTGGAGTAAAATTGATATATTTGATAATTATTAGTATAGTTCTTTACAGAAATTGTTGTTTAAATTTTACAGGTTTTTTTTGTTAAAAAAAATAACGTACTTTATTAACCCCTGATCAAGACTCAATGCAGCATCATTGCCGAACCCATTGATTTTCGGGATTTTTGAGTCTAAAACATAAAGGCAAGGGGGTAAGGGTGGTTAGCTATGGATTTTGTTTTTGAAACAAAAAATGTTTCCAGTTTTTGGCCCTGAAATTATTTTTTTTGTTTCACCCTCAGCTGCCACTATATATAACGCTAACATTGATTTAGACTTGTCACCAAAATTTGTCCTGAAAACAATCAATAGCTCACGCCCCTCTACCACCGCTCCCCCTCCCTCTCTACAAAAATTGAAGTAAATAGTTGCTGCCTAATTCATTTGAAAAGGTCTTCCCGAATCGACTTGACGTACACAGAAATATTCGCCACTGGTCTTTACTCAAACAACGATTCACGCATAAATGCATGACTAAAAAAGTCTGAGGTAAATGATTTGTTTATCTAGTATCTCAGATCCGTTAAATAACACTTAAAATAAATTAAAAAAAAAAAACGTTACCCTATTCCTTTACCAAATACTCCTTGGAGAAGAAATACTATTTGAAGCAGAAAAGATAAAAATGTAGTGATCCCTTATATCTCAATCCTTTTTTTTCGGCTGTTTTATTCTTTTTTTTTTATGCTGGTGATCAAATACTTTTTTTTCAATATTTAACACTATAATGTATGGGGAAACTCTTGATTCAGAATATTTTTTTAATCATCTGTATGACCATTTTTTTTTATTATCAAATTGGGGATCGGAATATTTCCATTCTCATCCCCCACCCCCTTTTTAAAGTCAAATGGTTGTTCCCTTACCGCTAGAAAAATTGTCCGAAAAATTTTGAATTCAGTTCTACGTTATGAACATTTAAATGACATATAGTTTACAAGTGGGAACAAATCTTATGTACAGGTAGCTAAACAAGGTGTATAGATGTGAACAAATGTAATGTGAAACCAGTGTACACTACACTAAACTAATTGTAAACATGTTTACTCTACACGGCGTTTGGTGTGAACACGGCCTTTAAATTGACAAATACATGTACGACCGTATTTTCACCTAAAAAATAATGTGTACAGACTTACCTGTGCGGTTTGGGATGTTTTAAATGTTTTAGATATATAAAAGATAAATTTATTTTGCATGTCAGAAAGATAAAATCGTTTTTGGTGAAGATCTGAAAAAACAATGTTTGTCCTCTTCCTGAACAGATATTTTTTTCATCAATTTGGAAATTGAATATTTTTTAATAAGAAAAAAAAAGTACCATACCTACTCCTGCCTTTTGAAACATTGAAACATTTATCATTTCCTTAACATTTTCAATTTGCACTTTTTATTTTATTTAAGACAAAAACTATATGTTAATGTAGCCTAGAACATTCGTCCTGAACATGCATGAAATATCTGCCATTGGACGTTAAGCAGCCAACAACCAATCAATATATATAGGACATTGTCTTGGTATAAAGCTGGCATTTAAGGTAGCGCCTTCCTCATATTAGGTGGTAACATGGCGCATGTTATGTTGCACCTGTTTAACCATTTCAAATTCTAAGTTTTTTTTTAAAGTTTTAATCTGCATTTGTCATTTTTGTTCATAAGAGGATGAGATAACACGAGAAGATATCCTTGACAAAATACAACTTTAAACAACTGGGCAATTTTCCATGAATGAAAGGTTGACGACAATGGTATTTGTTCAACCGATTTACAAATGATCAACTTTAAAATGTAAATGAATATTTAAAGTAAGACTTATTGATTGAATATATGGTATCCCTACGTCCATAATAAATGTAATTTCTAAGCATAATTTTAACCCTTTATGTTTCTATATCCTCTTATTTTTTAATGTATAACTTTATTGTGTATTATTATTTGGTATACAATGTTGTTTTGTTGATTTTATTATTTAGTTTCTAATCATAAATTTGTTATGATTTGGTAGAAATAACCCCTTTAAAGACTATTTGGTTCATCATAAACTCGTGTCATACAATACCAGAAAACCAAAAACTGTATACGCTAGACGTGCACTTCGTCTAAAGAAGACTTATCAGTGACGCTAACATCAAAAACGTTAAACTTGTCATATATAGTACGAAGTCGATGAAGAGCATTGCAAACTTAAACTCCGAAAGGTTTTGCAAATACAACTTTGAACGTAGGTATTTGACAAACATGTTCACTGCATGATGTAGCCTGCTGTTGAATGCATGTAAATTTGAAATTTTTATATATAAACTTATTCATGAAGACAAGTATATTTCATAATTTTAATTTTGACTTCATAAAATTGAGAATGGAAATGGGGAATGTGTCAAAGAGACAACAACCCGACCAAAGAGCAGTTAACAGCCGATGGGTCTTCAATGCAGCGAGAAACTCCCGCACCCGGAGGCATTCTTCAGCTGGCCCCTTAACAAAAATGTGTACTAGTTCAGTGATAATGGACGTCATAATAAACTCCGAAATATACACAAGAATCTAAAATAAAAAATCACACAAGCCTAACATTGGGCCACAGGCTCCTGACTTGGGACAGGCGCAAACATTCGGCGGGGTTAAACATGTTTTTGAGATATCACCCCCTTTTACCTATAGCCAATGTAGAAAAACAAACACACAACAATACGCACAGTAAAACTCAGTTCAAACGAAGTCCGGGTCCGATGTCAGAATAGGTATCAAAAGAAACTAAACAAAATGACAATGATACATTAATTAACAAAGGACTACCAGCAGTTACTGACATGCCACCTCAAGGATATCAAGTACTATCTTTCCCGTTAGGGGTTTAGTATTATACCATCATAAAATATATGAGAAGAACGTAAAATATATCATGCCAACTGGTTTTATAATAAATGTGTTTATTTCCGATGTAAAGACCCTAAAACTGAAACAATATTAATGCCGAAATAACAAATATGCAATCTTTATTGACCTGACAACAGTATCGCAACTATATCTTATTTCTTAATAAGTCTGTTTGAAGGTTTTATTAACTTTTTGAGGTGAAGGCCGACATTTTTGTGCTTTGTATAGAGTATTCATAACCATAAAATATTGGATGTAAAATACCTGAACGTTTAAGATGTTACAATTCATTTTAAATAAAATTTATCCTTTTCCTAATTTGTGTATCTGAAAAACAAAATATGAATGATAGACAGTATAGCCATCAATATATATATATAGACAGAACCAGCAGTCAATATATAGTGATAACCAGCAGTCAGTATATAGACAGATCCAACTGTCAGTAAAGACATCAGAACCAACTGTCAGTATATAGACAAAACCAACAGTCAGTATATACAGAACCAACTGTCAGAACATAGACAGTACCAACAGTCAGTATATACAGAACCAACTGTCAGTATATAGACAGTACCAACAGTCAGTATAGACAGAACCAACTGTCAGTATATACATAACAATCAGTCATTATAGATAGAACCAGCTGTCAGTATATAGACAGAACCAACAGTCAGTATGGATAGAATTAGCAGTCAGTGTATAGACAGAACAAACTGTCAGTATAGACAGAACCAACAGTCAGTATAGATAGAACCAACAGTCAGTATAGATAGAACCAACTGTCAGTATATAGAAAGAACCAAATGTCATTATATATACAGAACCAACAGTCAGTATAAAGACAGAACCAAACGTCAGTATAGATAGAACCAGCAGTCAGTGTATAGACAGAACCAACTGTCAGTATATAGAAAAAACCAAATGTCATTATATATACATAACCAACAGTCAGTATATACAAAACCAACAGTCAGTATAAAGACAGAACCAAACGTCAGTATAGATAGAACCAACAGTCAGTATATAGACAGAACCAACTGTCAGTAAATACAAAACCAACAGTCAGTATAGATAGAACCCACTGTCAGTATATACATAACAAACAGTCAGTATAGAAAGAACCAGCAGTCAGTATATAGAGAACCAACTGTCAGAACATAGACAGTACCAACAGTCAGTATAGAAAGAACCAACTGTCAGTATATAGACAGAAACAACAGTTAGTATGAAGTCATAACCAACAGTCAGTGTATAGACAGAACCAACTGTCAGTATATACATAACCAACAGTCAGTATAAATAGAACCACCTGTCAGTATATAGACAGAAACAACAGTTAGTATGAAGTCATAACCAACAGTCAGTATATAGACAGAACCAACTGTCAGTATATACATAACCAACAGTCAGTATAAATAGAACCACCTGTCAGTATATAGACAGAAACAACTATTAGTATATACGTAACCATCAGTCAGTATAGATAGAACCAACTATCAGTATTTATAGAACAAATTGTTAGTATATAAAGTACACCAACAGTAAGTAAAGACATAACCAACAGTCAGTATGTAGACAGAACCAATTGAGAACTGCGACATGCGTCAGTTAAAATTCGTTTGAATTCTTTAATTAAAAAAAATACTATTTCCTATTTGTCAGCTGATAAATTATCTGTACTCTTTTTCTTTGTATGTGCGTTTTTAAAATAATTGAAAAAATTAAAACGAGAAAACTAACGGATATATATAAATATTTATAACTTATGAATTATTTATTAACGAAATAAATATATGACAGATCTATATAACCAATGTACTGCCGGCTCCTGACGTTGGATCGACACCAAAACAAATGCGTCGGGATTAAACATGCGCCTCCCCAACCCTCTCCTTAACCTGGGACACTGGTGTAACAGCACAACATTATAAAAAAAACCTGTACAGTTGCAATTGGCCAAACTCAAAATGTCGATACAAGGCACAAACACCATATACATAAAATATCGACAAAGGAGTAATTGTAGTAACTGGTAGTTATTTCAAAGCGAATTACAACTAAGAGGTAAATCATATTACTAACGTATCAGTCAGTATATATCCAACGGATTTAGGTAAAGACGTAATAAAAGGCATGAACTTGTGCAATGCAAAATATAAGTAAACAGTATCGAGAGGATGTACGATCTTATTAGTTTTCATAAGTGTACATATTTTGTAATAGTGTTAAGTGATGTTTTGATTTAACAGGTACAGCAAAACTTTCTACATTGTAGCCAAATTTATTTTTGTTATCTTTGAAAGAATTTGGTAAAGGGTGATATACTAGTAAATATGGTTACTTTGGTCTTTTTCCGACAGGCAGTATAAAACCTGGCCGAAATTAATCACCCGTTTAACTGTGTGGGATGAAAAAGTACGTCGTCACGTCCAGCCCGAATGGGAATATAAGATCAAATGTCTCGTGTAGAGATAGCACCACGCTAACTACACTGTACGAACCCTTGCAAAAACTTTATGAGGGGTTCAAAAATGGCGTGTCCCCGAGGGTATCACCAGCCCAGTAGTCGACACTTCAGTGTTGACATGAATATTAATAATGTGGTAATTTTTACAAATTTCCTGTTTACTAAACTGTGAATTAATCGAAAAACTAAGGATTTTCTTATCTCAGGCATAGATTACCTTAGCCGTATTTGGCACAACTTTTTGGAATTTTGGATCCTCAATGCTCTTCAACTTTTTACTTGTTTGGCTTAATAAATATTTTGATATGAGCGTCACTGATGGGTCTTATGTAGACGAAACGCGCGTCTGGCGTACTAAATTATAATCCTGGTACCTTTGATAACTGTTGCAAGGCAACATTTATGTCCTTTTTCAATATACCTCATTTTATCCAGTGGTAAAGACTTTAGAATGACCAATCAGTTAGATTTTGGCAACACAGTAGACAGATTATAATGTTCGAGGAATTTAAGCATAATCTTTATACTTTAAAAATTAAAAAAAAAACAAAATCGAAGAAAGCAAACCATTTAATATTTTAATAAAAGAATTATCGCTTCATCTTTATATCTCCACGTTAAAGAAACTGTATTACTTATTAACGATGACTATAATTAAGTTACATGTTCATTGTATACACATGTTCTTTAGCCTTAATGTAACTCTATTGTAATCCATGACCCCTTTGAACCCGCCTCTGAGATTCAGGCCAAAAGCCAATAATCCATTGATTGTTTTTGATTGCTGTGTATCAAAAATAAGATGTGGTATTGAGATAACTCTTCACAAGAGAGCAAACGACACAAAAATGAAAAAAACTATAGGTCACCGTACTGCCTTCAACAATGAGCAAAGCCTATACCGCATGGTCAGCTATATACACACACCGAAATGACAAATGTAAAACAATTTAAACGAGAAAACTAACGGCCTAAATTTATGCACAAAATAGTGAACAAAAAAAAATATGTATAACCACTGAAATACACGCTACTGGCTTCGGACATGGCGGGATTAAACATGTTAGCGGGCACCCAACCCGCCTCTAACCATACATTGAATGTCGTATGGTAAACACTTTCAAAAATGCTATCATTAGAAATCGGACGTGTGTATCTTTATGCTCAGCCATATTTGCATCTGTCGAGTTTTCCCCACCAATTCACAATTTCGTATACATAAGGATTTTTTTTACAAGTACAAAATACCTCCAAGAGTGTTTCGACAAGACAACAGATATTATGGGTTGCTGTTTGCATGTTATGGTGGTATTTTTTTTTTTAAACATGTATATTGGTTAAAATCATATTAAAGCATACTTTAATACATGCAAAATTCATTGACAAACGCAATATTGTCGCAACGAAGCGTACAGTATAATAAGGTGTAATGACAACGAAGCGTACACAACATGAAAATAAAGCCACTTAAAAACGTGTATTTTTTTTTGTTTCTGGATACAACATAAACCTACGATCTTTATAAGTTTGTTAATTTTAAACTGTGAAATTTTCAAAAATGTCTGTTTTAAAAACTATGAGACATGAGAAACATTAAGTTTTGAATATTTAAAAATTCCAAGCACGTTTTATCATTGAAATCGTCGTGCGTTTTGTTATGTTTGTATATAAAAATGTCACATATTTGAAAAACCTTTAAGTAAGTAATGAGTACTATGGCAAACAATATATTGGAGCAAAATATCCGAAGAATAGATATTGGATTTTCTTTAAAAGTATTTATTCTTTACTGTCTGAACTCAGTGGTACACGGTGTGTTCGATTCGAACGCGTCAACGTCTGGATTCAGCTGTATCGGGTTATACAAGGTGTAATTACTGGGTATTTATTTTGGATTACAATATATAACGACCTAAAGAATCCATAACTATATATTGTCTTGGTGTGTTCATTGCTACGAAACAAGACTACATGTTTGGCGCCCAACGTAATAATCGTCACAGATCAAATCAGTTGATGTTATACCTGTGTGCGCGTCATCGATAATACTACGTCACAGACCTACTTACGTATATTGACCAGTAACATTTAGTTAGCTTCCGGTGTCAACATTCAGCACGTTCAGAAATTGGATCCATGTGGATATCAATCTAATTAAAAACCGACCTCTCATCGCTCCTGTTTCTGATATGTCGCGTGGGAGATCTAACGAAACCCACTTTGAGGTCACATGTGAGTGACCTCGTAGGTGTGTCTTTTTCGACCAATGAAATTGAGTCTTCCACGATCTTGGAAGTTTAACGTAAGGCAAAGGGATGTAACTCATTTTATTTACGACGAAATCGTCAGTCATAATAATTCATAAACTTTTTTGATTGGCTTATTAATAGGTCGTCAAGTCATTTGCATATCTTTATAAATTCATGACTTTTAGTTCACTCACATGTGACCTCAAAGCCGGTTTCGTTAGATCTCCCACGCGACATATCAGAAACAGGAGCGATGAGAGATCGGTTTTTAATTAGATTGTGTGGATATCAACTTGGATTGTGAATTTATTAATGGGTCAGTACTGTGAATATGTGTATACATGTTGCATTGTTTGTCATATGTATTGTATATACCAATCGTAGTTGATTGTTCATTTGAAAATTGCCACAGAAACTTTAATTGAGTTTGAAAATAAAACCTTTGTCAAAATTTTCATGTTTTAGTTTACATTGAAAAAAAACCTTGATATTTCATATTAAATAGATAGACAATTACTATTTGGTATTGAGCATAAAGTTTACATGTAAATTAAGTGTGATATAGACATTATTCATACATGGTTTGTAATTAGACTTGAACATTTGGTGTTTGTTGTGACCCCATACACCACTTGTATTCCTACCCCCGGGAAAGGTCATAGAGGTCAACCGGAAGTACTATATATTGACATCTTTGTTTACATTAGCAAATACATATCAGTAGTTAGCAGTTAGATACACTGATTTAAAATTTACCTTTAATTTTTGTGCATACACACATACACTTAGTTGTACATTAAAAATATTTTACAAATGTATTTGTCCTTCTTGGACTTAGTAAAATTACCAGTGAGATATCAACATACACTGATTGATTGATAGTTACATAGTTATACACATAGTCCATTCTACCTTGACTTTTAGTATTTCACATTGTACTTTACATTGTTTATTTTTGTACATTGTCATGTTTATTGTTCATGTGCATTGTAATTGACATTGTTCATTGTTATTTACATTGTCATATGCATGTGTATGTGTATTGTGAAATTGATTTGTTTGTGTACAATTGTCATTGATATTTGTTACATTTAACATTTGATGAAGTAGTTAAACTTTTCTAGAAACTAAATTTTGAATTAAAAGTTTAAACTATAGGTTGCACTTTGTAAATACAGCTGTTTCTCAAAACACGCCTCTTTTGGGGAGTAATTGAATATTCATAGAAAATTGATTTTGTTTACATACTGGTTCCCAGTTATGCTGTCTGTGTTCCATATCGCAGAGACAGAACTTGGGAATGTTACCAGTAAATAAACACGTGCATATTGTTTACATTGAAATCTGTGGTAACCTTTCATTCGAGGTAGGGGTAGTTAAGAAAATTAGTGTAAGTTTAAACTCTGAGAAGTTCAGGGCATATAAACGTTGAAAATATGCCGCACAGCCCTATATTTTGACCTTTGAAAAAAAATGTGGTGCATATGAACTTTCAATTCTAGGATAAGATTTTTTTCAAAACTTCATAGTAAAAGTGGTACAGTTTTAGCCGTAAAAGGAGTTCCTATGGGAAATTGCATTGTCAATATTTACAGAAATGCAACCTATATAGGGTGAAAAAGGGGAACATTCAGAATTTAACCAAATTTGCTTTATTTCACAGATTTTAAAGAAATTAACTCAAATAAGAAGTTTTATAAATATCTAATGAAGATTGATAGAATCCTGGGCCTTAAATATGATGACTCAGCATAAATTCACAGTTTACAGTATGCAAAGTTTACTCAAAGTCCTGAATACAAAATTAAATCATAATATTTGCATATTTGTAAGTTAAATTGTTAAGAAGTGCTTATATTTACTCTTCGCAGTCATTGAAACTCATAGATCCTTCCTGAATATTATTTATGGGGTATTTGTGTCCTTTCGATAACCCAAAAGTAAGCCGCAACACCTAAATCTGCTTTTTTGTCACCACGGCATAATAAATACAAGCTAGAAAAACAAAAATATCTCAAGAAAACTTACAATAGTGTGTTCTTTCCTGAATTTGTACTAAATATTCCAAATTGCTAGAAACAGCAGAATGATTTAGGAAATTTGAGGCCCCAGGGGCAAAAAACATAGAAAATTGCCTACCCCCTGTGTCATAAAACAAATAATTTAACTTGTAAATGCTATGATTTTATGATTTTAAAGTTCTTGATATAGAAAACAATAACTATGCTTGGAAGTTATGCAAAAATCAGATGTTAGCAGTCATCTCTACAACATTTTGAGTGAATCTACATCTCAGACTGGTATCTGCATACATACAACTATTGCAAATATGGCTTTGTTTGAACACTTCTAGTATATATAGTAGCTAAATTGTGTCATATATATGGTTACAGATGATACTGTTGTGACAAGAATTCTAAATTGACCATTTGAGGCAGAAAATGTGTCCTTCAATTGACAAATAGGCATACAGTAAGATGTGGACTGGAGATAGAGGCTGGATTGGATACTTTATATAATCTTGAATGTTGTAATGATTGACTGCTAAACATTACATTTATGATATTCTGATATGCTTTCAATATGTTATCAAAACAGTTTTTAACAGGTTCTAGGCATTTTTTATCAGAAAATATGCAAATAGGGTAAGCTGGCAATAATTAAAGTTTTGATTTCAAATTCTTTAAAAAATTGAAACATGGGAGGGGGTATAAAATGTATAGTAAAGAAAAATTTAGAGTATACACAGTGATTTCTTTAAGACTTTAATTCTGATAAATAAGTATTAATGTGAGAAAAACTGATTTTAGAGAGTTTTCTATTTGAATAAATGTCTGTATAGGTTGCACTTTGTAAATACAGCTGTTTCTCAAAACACGCCTCTTTTGGGGAGTAATTGAATATTCATAGAAAATTGATTTTGTTTACATACTGGTTCCCAGTTATGCTGTCTGTGTTCCATATCGCAGAGACAGAACTTGGGAATGTTACCAGTAAATAAACACGTGCATATTGTTTACATTGAAATCTGTGGTAACCTTTCATTCGAGGTAGGGGTAGTTAAGAAAATTAGTGTAAGTTTAAACTCTGAGAAGTTCAGGGCATATAAACGTTGAAAATATGCCGCACAGCCCTATATTTTGACCTTTGAAAAAAAATGTGGTGCATATGAACTTTCAATTCTAGGATAAGATTTTTTTCAAAACTTCATAGTAAAAGTGGTACAGTTTTAGCCGTAAAAGGAGTTCCTATGGGAAATTGCATTGTCAATATTTACAGAAATGCAACCTATAAAAGTTTAATTGAGATCAGTAAGCTTGAGTAGTACAATTAACACTTGATTATTTAACCTTCATACTTACCATCCTTATTTATTCACCATACCTAGGAAAGGCACTTATACTATATTAATCTTTGCTATTACTATTTCTTGGAACTTAGTCTTTAGTGGAGAGAGTTATTTAGGTTGTTTTAGGTTAGCTTGGTATAGTTTGTTACTTTGACTTGAGTAGATTGGAGCATTGATACAGTAGATTCATCTTGTGATTATCTTGTCCTAGTTGTATATATATATATAGTTGTCTGTGTATTCATTTGTATATATTTAACTTGCATATTTATTTACATATTATTTTTTTTCTTTGATATTATAATCTTCTGAAATGGGTTTGTAGACGAACAAGGTTTTACATATAGTTGGTAATTCATTGCATATATATATATTTCTTCTATTGATTTGTGTTATTCACTTATAAGTGAAACATATATATATATCAACATGGCGGATCCAGAAGAAATTGCACCTGCAGATATTGCTTTGTTGAAATTATTAAAGAAAGAGGTGGGAGAACACCCAAAAGATATTGAGGAATGGATGATGAAATGTTTTGCTTCTAAAGGTGAGGAGGCTAAAGCTAAAGTGAAAAATGAACCATCCAAACATACCAAGTCCATAGATTCACCCAGGATATCCAACTTCTCTGGAAACAACACCAAAGGTGAAACCAGCTATGAACTTTGGAAATATGGAGTTACTGGATTGATGGCTGATAATTTGTACGACCAAGAGAACATCAATTATGCTGTTAGACGATCACTGAAAGGAGATGCAGGAATGGTTGCCATTCACCTTGGAGCAAAAGCCAGCATACCAGATATCTTGCACAAGCTTGACAGTATATATGTATGGAGCTGTGGAGAAAAAGGAAGATTTACTTGCTCAATTCTACCGAGCCAGACAAAATGATACTGAGACAGTTACTAAATGGAGTTGTAGATTGGTAAACATCTTTGGTCGAACAGTAGATAGAGGATTAGTACAACAAAAAGAAAAAAATGGCATGCTACATTCTATGCTATGGACTGGTTTCAAGACATAATTAAAGGATATATCAGGCCGCACGTTTGACACCATTAAGGATTTTGATGAGCTCAGAGTTGTACTTAGACAGATAGAAATATATCACGAGGAGAGGAAGTTATCATCTCATAATTCACAACCAGCCAAAGCAACTGCAATTTCTGATACTACAATCACAGATGAATAAATTTGAAGGATTGATTAATCAACTTACTACCAGGATGGATAGATGGGAAACAGATTTTAGAGAAAGAGGATCAGGTAGAGGTCGAGGTTATAAGAACAATAGAGGATATTTCAACAGAAACCAAGAACAGTACAACAGATGAGGGGGACAAGGACAACAACAGGGATATCATGAGTCATCTACACTACAAGCTACTTCAGATTATCAACACAAGGATGAAAAGAAATGCTTTAGATGTGGATTACCAGGACATTATAAGATTGGTTGTACAGCACCACTAGATGGAATGAAGAATTTAAACTACATGAAGTCTATGGGTCAGGACCACCATTAGGCTTATGTGAGTCAACTTCGACAGGTCCGACAACAAAAGTACCACCAGGATTATTTGGAAGCCCTACAGAAACTGAGGTTATACTACATGGTAAAAAGGTTAAGAGTCTTCTTGACACTGGATCAACAGTTTCAACAGTCAGCCACTCATATTACAGCAACAACTTGATTGATTTGCCACTTCCACAGCTTAACACCTTATTAGACAAAGAGTGTGCAGATGGACAGCAACTGCCATATGAAGGATATATAGAAACAGAATTTCAGCTATCACTTCAGACTGAAAAATGCCCATGTATTATATTGGTTGTTCCATCATGAACTTATTACAACACCAACATGGCAACATGTATTTACAGACATTTAAACTCAGCACTTCATGGTACCTAACCCTCACTCAGAGAAAAGGAACTTCAACGTCACAACAACATATTTACTGTTATCAAGAATGCTATTGGCAAACCAGTTACCATCAAGCCAAATTCAACTATTCAGATACCAGGTTATATCGACAAAGAGCTACCGTATAGTACAACACCCGCTTTGCTTTTTCCATCAACTTTACAACCCAACTGCAACGACCTTGAAGTAGAACCATCACTAATAGAATTCAAGTACAGACGTAATGGACAGATAGACGTACAACTAGCCAATGTAACATCACGCACCATAACCATTCAACCAAGAACAGTATTAGGCGAAATACAACCAGTCTGTCTGTATTGAACATCAAACAGAAGACACTGAAGCAAAGATATCCATTATTGATCAAGTGGAAATAAACACCATTGACTTAACAGAAGAGCAGTTGAAGATAGAGAAAGATTTTATTAAGTCATACGAAGACATCTTTGCTAAGAATGATCAAGATATTGGCAACACTACAATGAAACATCGAATAGAGTTGTTACAGGAACACCCGTTTAAACAACGATTCAGGCGTATACCACCACCCATGTATGATGAAGTGAAGGCACATCTCAAACATTTATTGGGAAATGGAACTATTAGACCATCACATACCGTATAGCGGATTATTTTCGCTGGGTGTAAATTTTCGCTTATTTTCGCGGATAGAACAAAATCGCCAAAATAAATTCCGCCAATTTAAAAGTGTACCTGCAAAGGTAATGTTAAAAATGTTGAATCCGCCAAAATAATAACCGCCAAAATTTTTCGTATACCTTATTCAATGAAAATCGCGAAATTTTACACCCGCGAAAATAACCCGCTATACGGTAGCCCTTAGGCTTCGAGTGTAGTTCAGGTAAGAAAGAAGAATGGCAAGCTGCGCCTATGTACAGATAATCGTCAGCTTAACAGAATCACGATAAAAGACAGCTATGCTTTGCCTAGGATAGAAGATCTTGTTGATGCTCTTGCAGGCAGTTTATACTTTTCATGCGTTGATATGAAGAGCGGGTATTACCAAGTGGAGATCATAGAGCAGCATAAAGGATGAACCGCCTACACAGTGGGTCCAATCGGGTTCTACGAGTACAACAGAATGCCGTTTGGTTTGACCAATTCGCCTGCAACCTACCGAAGAATGATGGAGGAATTTTTATCGGATTTGCACCTTAAGATCTGCTGCATCTTTATAGATGACGTCATCATCTTTGGCAGAACATATAAAGAACATTTGGACAATCTCCGCCTAGTATTTGACAGGATCCGGAAACACAACATGAAGCTTGCACCAGACAAGTGCTCATTCTTCAAGACCAAAGTGAAGTACGTCGGCCATGTTGTTTCAGCGGAAGGCGTGGAGGTTGACCCAGCCAAGACAGATAAAGTAGTGAATTGGCCAAAGCCCACCAGTCTTGAAGATGTAAGACGATTTCTTGGAATCGTCGGATATTATCGTCGCTTCATTCGACATTTCAGCAAGATCAGTAAGCCACTTACAGAATTGATGCCGAATCCAATGAAGAAGAAAGTAAAGTAGCACGAACAAAAACCATGGCAATGGGGTCCAGACCAATAAAAAGCGTTTGAAACACTTAAGAAACGGCTTGTGTCAGCACCTATACTTGGATATGCCATTAGCAATCTTCCATACGAGTTACATACAGATGCATCAGGATTTGCACTTGGAGCTGATTTGTACCAGAAGCAGGGAGATCATTTGAGGGTTGTCAGCTACACCAGCAGAAGTTTATCAAAGTCTGAGAAGAGATATCCACCACACAAGTTGGAATTCCTCGCTTTAAAGTGAGCTGTTTGTGAGAAGTTCATGGATTACCTCTTAGGCAGCAACTTTCCAGTCATGACAGACAACAACCCCATGACGTATGTGTTGACCACGGCTAAACTCGATGCCACCGGTCACAGATGGTTGAGCAGCCTTGCAGACTTCAACTTCAACATCTTGTACCGACCAGGAAGGAAAAATGGAGACGCAGAAGGACTCGGTCGAATTCCAGATGCGCAAAGTACAGATTCCGATAGTGGAGAAATCATATCTATAGAGTCCGTACAGGCTATCTGCAACTAACAACTACCGAACATTCATCGAGAGTTTAGCTGTTAATCCAGATGCAGTGCAGTCTGATGATGATGTAGATGAATACACAGATGAAGATATCATCGATTGGAAACAACCACACACCATGGATTCACAGATAGCGCCGTTTGTGAGATATGTTAAAGAAGGAAAGAAACTTACAACGGCAGAGATCGGATCACTACTCTTGCGACAGTTTCAACACCTTATTCTCAAAGATGGCGTATTATACGGAGACGTGATGATTAGTGATGACAGGAAATCACAGCCGGTATTACAATCAGCACATATAAAGATCGTCCTTGAGGCACTGCATGATGATATGGGCCATCCAAGCAAGGATAGAACACTATCACTACTGCGTGACAGATTCTACTGGCCAGAATGGACAAGGCAGTTGATGATTGGATATTACAGTGCAGTAGATGTTTGAAAAGGAAAACACCAACTAGCAGTCAAGTTGCCCCTTTGGTCAGCATTACTTCCAGATTTCTATTAAAGCTAGTTTACATTGATTTCCTGAAACTTGAGCGTTCTAAAGGAGGATACGAAGATGTACTTATCATCATGGACCACTTTACTAGATACGCCCAGGCTTTACTAACGCGGAGTTAAACAGCTAGAACTACTGCACTCTTTGACAGCTACATTGTTCACTACGGAATTCCGGTACGTATACACTCTGACAGTGGAGCGAATTTTGAAAGCAAAGTGATCAAAGAGTTGTGTACCTTGACTGGGATGAAGAAATCCAGAACAACGCCGTACCATCCCATGGGAAATGGTATGCCAGAGAGGTTTAATCGCACCTTGATGGGGATGCTTGGTACACTAGATTGACAGAAGAAGTCTAACTAGAAAGCTTACGTTGCACCCATGGTTCACGCCATGCATTCGTCACGAGTCAACAGCAGTGGCACCTTTCTTCCTCATGTTTGGACGACAGCCACGTTTACCGATTGACTTAGCTTATGGACTTCACAAAGACACCAAGATGCCAGCCACAGAGTACATCAAAGTTCTTCGTGATAGACTTTATTCTGCATACCAACTGGCAAAAGGAGCATCCAAGAAAGCACAAGCAACCCAGAAGGAAGCATACGATCTTCGAGTCAGAGGAGCCTCTATACAGAAGGGTGACCGAGTGTTGGTGAAGATCGTATACTTCGATGGCAGACACAATTTGGCTGATAAATTGGAGGATGTACCATATGTTGTTTTGGATCAGCCAAATCAAGACATTCCTGTATTCACCGTTATCCGTGAAGATGGAGAGGGAAAAATAAAGAAACTTCATAGAAACCTGCTTCTTCCAGTCGCCTACATCAGAGACCAGGAACCAGTAGAGTTACAACCTACCAAACAGAGACCAACTCAACGCCCACGTGCTAGTAAGCAACAGAAACTACCAGTGGTTCATGCAACCAAGGAGGATTCAGCTGATGACACAGCATCAACTATTTCAGAGGACTCCGAGGTTGGATTTGTGTTGACAGTGGACAGCGAATCATCTCTTGCTGAAGGCTCCGATGCTAACACAGATAACATTGATGAGGTTAAGTTTTTCTTGGGACGCCCAGATTGAAGAGACTGAACCTACTGGAAGCGCTTCCGAAGATGCTGAGAATATTTCATCAGAAGATACTAAGATTGATGATGATGATGTACATCAGGATACTGATGAATTACCACTGGTAGAACTCAGACGTTCTGGAAGGGAACGAAGACCACCTGCTTGCTTTCGATCTGGACAGTTCGATACAAGTATGGCTGTTGTTGGACGAACTAGTATTCCAGAGTGGTGACAGAAAGCTGATTACATCTCGTCTTTGGCCCAGACGCCATTATTTAAAGCCACTGGATTAGAGAGAGATGCAACAAGGACCATCTTGGACATTGTTAATCACCACTAGCTTGAAATGACGGGACGTCATTTTACAGCTGGGGGGAGTTTGTGGTATAGTGTTAATTTAGGATATATTTATTTTATATATAAGTTTAATTATTTCTATATTTTGAATCTAACTTTATTATTTCATAAGATATAATTAATACTGTAGTATTATATTATTGCATGGTTAAACTATACGGAGTGTAAATATTAGGTTCGCTCAGGTGTGACTTTAATCAGGTGTTTCAATTGGGTTTTATTGGTATTGAATAGTGGTCAATTCTTTGGCGGGAACTTTACATTTCTACATGGTCACTTTGTGTGATGACACAATTTTTCTATGTCTAGTAAATTGTAATATTATATTCTATTTTGAGTTTGGTTTTCGCATTTATAAGGTTTCTACCATATTGATGACCCACCATATTTGCATCAACCTGATGTGATTTAACTATAATTGTATTCAAGCCTTCACAAATACCTGTGAGGTAAATTATGATATGTTGAATCTATGTGCGTTTTGCTTATTGTATTCTCTGATTTAGAAAGTGTTTTATGCTTTGTTTGCAGGTATGTTCTTGCTTTGCATGTATATGTTATTTTTAAATATGCTTATTTAAATTTGATATTTAACAGTTTATTGCATTACTGTAATAATGTATTACTAATGCACCGATATATGCATAATGATAAGATTTGATATTCAGATGTATTCATGAGACAGTAGAATTGGAGATCACTATTTCCGACTTAAATGAAATTATAATATAGTATTCTTTTATTATTGAAATGCTTGGAAAAGTAAATAGTGTCCTTGTTCATAATTGTTTACATAATGTTTTAAAGCTTTTATATAGTTACTTTATTATATTCAATCCATTAATAAAATGTATTGATATTACAGGATATTTATTTTGGATTACAATATATATAACGAAATAAAGAATCCATAACTATATATTGTCTTGGTGTATTCGTTGCCACGAAACAAGACTACAGTTCTATTCAATTAAGATTGTAGTCCAGCTTCGTTTGAACTCACAAAATCGGTGTTGACAGGCCATTGATACAGAAGATGAAGTAATTAGACCGCTCGACCACTGTTGTCCTACTTCTTTACAATGTGACAGAGAATAAATTAAGTGTTAAAATAATTGACTTTAAAATATAGCTAAGCACCAAAATATAATATAACTGTGAAGGGGTTGTGGCATGTTAAACAATAAACGAAAAAGAAATTTAACAAGACTGGAATCTGTTCCAGACATTCGATAACCAAGAGATACAGGAACAGAAACAATATGGCTATGACACACATGACTGTGGGAGCTCAATTATCCCCTAACCAGGAATAAGGACTAAACTTATCCAATCAATACAAATCATTAAAAGACCATACGTTGATAAGGTAGTTTACCACCTGCAAATCTGAAGACGTCATAAACAGTTGAGGATTTTTTTAAAAGTATAACACTATATTTTAAGATGATAAATTTTGATACTATCATAATGGTAGTTTAAATGACCCGACATTTTTGTAAATCATTGACAGTAAGCTCAAATTACACTTTCTTTATAATTTAGATATAAGACATGAATATTAAATAACACCAATCTGCTGTCTTACTATATTTTGCTCCTATTAGAAAAAGAAAAAAAATACACCAAGATGTCTCTCTTTAAAACTGTCTTCTTTTTTCATTTTTCAACAGGATAGGCCAAACACATCACCCAGAAGACCTAGCAGATCTTGTGTTTCATCTGCACTTGGATCACCCAGTCAAAGAATACAGCTTAATAACACGGTAGGTGAATTTTAACCGACTTTCAAAATTTGTTTACTCAAAAGTTGAGGTCTAAACATAGTTTGACTTCTCATACCCCCATTAGTAGCAATCTCCCCTTTTACGCAGCAAATGAGTGTAGGTCTGGAAGAATTGAGAATCTCAAAATAATATTAATTATATTACTAATAAATGTAAGCAATACAGTGCATTGTTATGCAGATCGATGTTTCACGACTTATTGTTTATCTTATTTGCTCTGTTGAGATCCTAATAATCCTATCATTTTCTCGATATCAACTATGAACATGATGAAATAAACAATTATTTTGATATATTTAATTTGTGGCGTAAGCTCTTCCGGAATTAATAAGTGTGTGTCGTATAATTAAAAAAAATTATCAAATTTCAAAAAGGGGATTTTATAACATTATGTGCTTTTAAAAATAAAAAAAAATCAAGATATATATTATTAAGTATTAAATTTAACTTGAAGCAGAAGAAAAACAATTTATCCTTTCGGTTCTCACAGACTATGTCAGTGCTATTTCATTCCATTCGTTGAAATGATCATTACCTATGTTTTACATTCACTTCATTATAAAAAGTGAAATCTTATTTAGGTTTGAATATTACAATGGGAAAAGAAAATTTTGTAAGGTCACTCGAAAGTGTGAATATGTTCTTAATGGTCAGACAATACTTGGTTATGTTTTATGATTATTTTAAAACCAAGTATTGTCTAACCTGTAAATAGTGCATACAAAAACTATATACTGTGAAAATTAGACGGAAAAAAATCTGACTTTTCATTGGTTGGTCATTATAAAAAAAACATGCAAAACTATGTTATTGGGTCTTTTTTAGTCACAGACATGAAAATATATCAAAATAACACTTGCATATGTTAGATATGAATGTTTTGTGATACACAATATACAGTTTATAGTTTGAAATGTTATAAAAACATCCTTAATGTTTTCTTAAACCCTTGGAGATAGTCAGAATTAACTGTTATTTTTTACTATAAATCCTTTCAGACTTGAAATAGGACTATTATTCATATCATTTGTTATTATGATTTATCACTTTTTATAGCATTTTGATACATACAAACATTTTTTAATGATTTAGGAGGTTTATGTTGCTTTTATAATAAAAAATTTCACCAAAAGGAAATGTAACATTTTTTAAGTCAATGGTGTATTAACCAAAGGACAAATTAGTAGGATAAGAGTTATCCTTCGCAAGATTTCGGCATTTAAAACAGTTTCCATCTTAGCAATGTTACCTGTAAGCATGTTATGAAAAAGAAAACAAACAATTTTGTTGAAAATTTAGTGAAAAAATCTTAATAGTAAGTGAAAGCTATATCATAAATGAAAATAGTGTCCATCGTGTACCCTTGTGAAAATCATTTTTGAAAACATTTCCTTAACTTTTAATTATGAAATATATTGATTATAGAAACATGCAACAGTAACAACATATAGAATAGGGGAATGTAGCAATTATTTCGTAACAGAATCTTAAAATACACCTTAAATCATTGGTGTTACTGTCAATGGTGAGACCATTTTGATAAAATAACACCATTGAATAGTTTAGTATTACCACTGAATATATTATGACTATCAGCATTGTTTTGTGTTCCTTTCATGATTAACAAGCGAAACAGTAAAACAATACTTATTTAACAATTTTTTAACAATATCATGTATTACATATACAAAGTTTTCACAAACTGATGTATGCTGGTAACACCAATAACACTATTTAGTAACACTATTGACATTTTTAGTAATGGATGTTATATTATATAATTTGAGATTTTTTAGCCCAAGAAGTATTTTTTCATCTTTTTCTTTTGCTCGGTGTTCTTGGCTTTGTGTTCAGTACTTATCAAAAGTAAAATTTGAAAAGTGATGTCAACGGTGATACTTTTGTGTCATTGGAGTTACTGAAGGGTCAGTGGTGTTACTATATAAAAATGCGACATTTGTTTTATTTTTATTCATAAATGAAAGTGTTTTTAGGTCGTATACGAAGGATTAGGTATATTATTATCATTTAATCTTATACATTTTTCATATATTCAGTTTAAGTGTATTTTTTAGTATTCACAAGGGCCAAAATTAGGACAGCCAACTTATTTACGACAATGTATTCTGAAATTCATGTTTGAATAGAATGCACAGCTATATGAATAATGTCAATAAGTCGTAATTTCAACCTAAACAACAAATTGGAACAGTTGTTTGAGGTTAAACAATAATATTTAGTACCTAAATGTATTTTTTAAATTGGTAACACCTTTGACACGATTCTATCAAAGGATGACCTAAAATTGTTAAAATTGAAGGAACTCTTCATTTTTCCCATTGCAATATTTCTGAATATCGATGCTACCATACTGTAGAATAGAGTGAAACCTTTAGATGTTTTAAACAATGCTACATTTTTCAAAATATTACCTTGTCGAAATTTGCACTTTTTTTTATAATGACCCTGGTAAGAACGGGTTAATATGTTCTTAAATACCTGTTTAATTGTCATTTTTTGTTGTGGTTTGTCTTGGTCAATTTTTGAACTTTTGGGTTGCGTTTTGCATTTGCACCGATCTGCTTTTCACTTCCGCCGATTTTGACATCCATTTGAATCGTTTCACAACGAAGTTCCCGTACAATATGAACAAAAAATACTAAAACATAAATGCACACCGTTTATATCCACATTTATCAATATACCTTCTATAAAATTGAGAATGGAAATGGGGAATGTGTCAAAGAGACAACAACCCGAGCAAATAAAAAACAACAGCAGAAGGTCACCAACAGGTCTTCAATGTAGCGAGAAATTCCCGCACCCGGAGGCGTCCTTCAGCTGGCCCCTAAACAAATATATACTAGTTCAGTGATAATGAACGCCATACTAATTTCCAAATTGTACACACGAAACTAATATAAAAATAATACAAGACTAACAAAGGCCAGAGGCTCATGACTTGGGACAGGCGCAAAAATGCGGCGGGGTTAAACATGTTTGTGAGAAAAATAAACGCATAACAATACGCACATTAAAATTCAGTTCAAGAGAAGTCCGAGTCTGATGTAACCAAAGAAAATAAACAAAATGACAATAATACATAAATAACAACAGACTACTAGCAGTTAACTGACATGCCAGCTCCAGACTTCAATTAAACTGACTGAAAGATTATGATTTCATCATATGAACATCAGGCACAATCCTTCCCGTTAGGGGTTTAGTATCATACCATCATAACATATATGAGAAGAACATAACCCGTGTCATGCCAACAACTGTTTTTAGAATAAATGTCTTTAGTTCCGACGTAAAGACCTTATCAGTGACTCAATATTAACGCCAAAATATGCAATCTTTAATGACTTGACAACAGTATCGTAATTATATCCCTTCTTAATCAGTCTATTTAAAGGTTTTGTAAGTTTCTGAGGTGAATACTGACACCTTTGTACTTTATAAAGAATATTTCCATCAAAAATTGGATGTGAAATACCTGAACGTATGAAAAGTCTGCATGTTGAGCTATATTTACGAATGATGAAATTTAGTAAAAGTTTTGACTAGTTTGTGATATCGAAAACCCTGGTGTAATAATTTTTCAGTAATACATAAATTTCTCTCGTTAAAATCTGAAACATTGTGACAAACACGAGCGAATCGTACAAGTTGAGATATATAAACACCGTGAGATGGTGACCAGGGAACGTCACCATCTAAAAACGGATAATTCACGATAGGAAATGAAAAATCATCCCTTTTATCATAAATTTTAGTATTCAGCTTTCCGTTAGTGATATAGATATCAAGATCGAGGAAAGGGCAGTGGTCATTATTAGTATTAGCTTTATTTAAAGTAAGTTCAGCAGGATAAATTTCATTAATATACATACTGAAGTCGTCATTATTGAGAGCCAAAATATCATCCAAATATCTAAAAGTATTATTAAATTTGTTTATCAGATGTTGTTTTGATGGGGCTTTGCTTATTTTTGTCATAAATTGTAACTCATAACAATACAAAAAGAGGTCCGCAATAAGTGGTGCACAGTTAGTCCCCATTGGAATTCCGATAATCTGACGATATACGGAATCCCCAAAGCGAACAAAATGTTATCTAGTAAAAATTCAAGGGCATATATAGTATCAAAGCATGTCCAATTAACATAGTTTTTTTGTTTATTGCTACTAAAAAATGACATAAAAGAGTATGAACATATATATTCACATTCTGATTTTTTGAATGCCCATTTAATTAGGTGTGTGAATTTTTCTTAATGAGAATGTGAGGCAATGTAGTATACAGGGTAGAAAAATCAAAACTTTGAACAGATTCAAAATCACCAATATGAGCATGTAATTTATCAAGTACTTCCAACGAGTTCTTGACACTCCAAAAGTAATTTATTCCACTATTTTCGAAGGCCTTATTTGAACAATTTATTATAAGGTTTTTGTATGACATGTTTTTACTCACCGTTTTAAAAATGCAAATGCAAATAGGAGCAAATATAGAATTAAATCGGCACAAATGAAAGATCGGGTTTTTTTTAAAACGGCGCTAATGTCATACACGCTTTTGGGTGGATAATGTTTTTTCTCTCTTGGTCATGTGTTAGTCTGTTTTTCTTCGACATGTGCTTTTATAAACTTTGTTAAACGCTGCTTTGTTTCCATATAACCTCACTTCAGTAAATAGTAAACAGCTAAGTCTATATCCTTATAAAAAATAAAACGACGTATGTCTTAGATTTTTATAATAATCGACGAAACTTTACCACAACTTATCTGCTA
Source organism: Mytilus galloprovincialis (assembly GCA_037788925.1). Classification (NCBI taxonomy): domain Eukaryota; kingdom Metazoa; phylum Mollusca; class Bivalvia; order Mytilida; family Mytilidae; genus Mytilus; species Mytilus galloprovincialis. Next base: position 43,485,402 of record CM075338.1, read on the forward strand.
TATCAAACAAAATATTACAATGCAACATCATGCGCAGTCAAAAAAGGCAAAACATTAGAGATAGAAAGAAAACAACTTGGCATAAACACATTAAGATTGAAATCGGGATTCTAACTGCATCTATGTAAATTTAAGACAAATATTTATTTTGATTGGCAATGAGACAACTCTCCACCAAAGATCATATGACATAAAAGTTAACAGCTATAAGTTACCGGCCGGATTTCAACAATGAACAAAATTCATGCCTTACACTAAGCTATGATGACCCCGAAATAACAATTTAAGCGAGAAAACGATATTTCATACTACGAATTTTTGAAGTCAGAAAATTCCAAGTTGAAAATAAATAATTCGTAAACAACTACACAAAAAATCTTTCATAATAAAACAGTGTGTGAGCGTTTAGTATTAAACAGAAGCCAAAAGGGGATGCATTAGTAGGATATAAAATATCGCAACCCGTCCAGCAGTAAACACATACAGAAGGGTTGCGTCTGCTTGGCTATGAAAAATGGTATATAAAATGTGCAAAGTCAATTAAAAGAGGGACGAAAGATACCAATGGGACAGTCAAACTCATAAATCTAAAATAAACTGACAACGCCATGGCTAAAAATGAAAAAAGTAAAACAATAGTACACATGACACAACAAAGAAAACTAAAGAATAAACAACACGAACCCCACCAGTAACTAGTGGTGATCTCAGGTGCTCCGGAAGGGTAAGCAGATCCTGCTCCAAATGTGGCACCCGTCGTGTTGCTTATGTGATAACAAATCCGGATAGTCTAATTCGGTAGGTCACATTCATGAAAGGGAAGGGGATTGTAGTTACGACGTAAGGAACATATCCGATATCATTTGTGAAACGGTTATTCCATAACGGTCAACCAACTCGTGATGGCGTCCGTAAAATTTACGAAGGGATGATTTCAACTTCACCATTTGGAACTCCTGGTTTAATAGCTTCCTTGTGAGCATCAACCCTCTATCAAGAAAATCATGATAGGAAATGCAAGCACGGGAATATCGTATCAATTGGGAGATATATACCCCGTATGCATGTGCTGCTGGAATGTTGCTACTTAGAAATGGAAAGTTTACAATTGGAAAGCTGAAATCATCTCTTTTGTCGTAAAGTTTTGTTTTCAACCGACCCTCATTGTCAATTTCTAGATGTAAGTCAAGATATGAGGCCGACTTAACTGTATCTGTAGTATCCTTTATCTCTAGTTCGATGGGATAGATGCGTTCCGCATAGTCGCCAATTAAATGCGAGTACTCTCAAATCTGTACCTAGTGTTTTTGTTGTTGTTGGGATGTACAAGTACCCGGCCACGTTTACTTATATTTGTAGTATTTGTATTTTTATCATGAGTTAAGCCTTTTTCAACTGATTTTTATAGTTCGTTCTTATGTTGTACTGCCATACAACTGTCTCAGGTTAGGAGGAGGGTTGGGATCCCGCTAACATATTTTACCCCGCCACATTCTGTATATGTATGTGCCTGTTCCAAGTCGGGAGCCTGTAATTAAGTGGTTGTCGTATGTATATGTGTTTAACACATATTTGTTTTTCGTTCATTTTTAACCGGATTTTTGTGACAAAAATGTCGGTTTTTGATTTGAGGATGTACGGCGGGAGGGCGGGCAGTCGGTCGGGCGGGATGCAACCAAATGTTGATCGTGCATTTACTCATGAACCGTTCAATCAAAGCTTTTAAAATTTTAATATGTTGTTACTGATGACAAAATGGAGGTCAAGTTCAATAATGACGATTTTGAATTTTACCGTTCAAAAGTTATCATGGTTCTTGAAAGATTGAAAAATGGGTTTTCCAGTCGTGTCCGTGCATTTACTCATGAACTGTTCAACCAAGACTTTTCAAATTTTAATATGTTGTTACTAATGACAAAATGGAGGTCAAGTTCAATAATGTCGATTTTGACTTTTACCGTTCAGGAGTTATGGTTCTTGAAAGATAGAAAAATGGCGTTTCCATTCATGTTGTTGCATTTACTCATGAACCATTCAACCATTTTAAAATTATAATATGTTGATACTGATGACAAAATGGAGGTCAAATTTGATATTGACGATTTTCACTTTCCCGTTCATCAGTTATGGTTCTTGTGATTTTGGCAGGACACAAATAAATGTTATCAATCCGGTTTGCTGTCGTTGTGACAGCCTCTTGTTTGTACATACATTAGGTCGTTAGTTTTCTAGTTTGAATTGTTTTACATTGTCATTTCCGGGCCCTTTATAGCTGACTATGCGGTATGGACTTTGCTCATTGTTGAAGGCCGTATCGTGACCTACAGTTGTTAATTTCTGTGTCATTTGGTCTTTTGTGGAGAGTTGTCTAATTGGTAATCATACCACATCTTCTTTATTATAAATACTTCTGATCAGAATGAGGACATTCTATTATAAACCTACCTACGGCATTGTTTAGTTCATTTTTTCTAGACTTGAATATGCACAGAATGTTTGTCGCTAGACGTTAACCAAATTTAACAAGAGTGCACACGCTGAAATGTCTCTACCTTCTTTGCTGATCATTGATTCTATATTGATAGTTATTAATATAAAGCTGTACTACAAGAATCACTTAAACTTAACATGATCAAATAAAATGTGGTCAAGGTCTAATCAAATCAGAAATAGTTCACCTAACAATCATCAAATACAATACATATAGGTTTCCTATTGCTTCTAGTTTCTAAGAACATGAATTGACCAATGAACCATGAAAATGAGATCAAGGTCAGATGAACCATGCCAGACAGACATGTGCACCATACAATCACTATATGCAATAAATATAGTTGACATATTGCTTATAGTTTCTAAGAAACAAACTTAAACATGCAAACTAACATGACTAATTTGACCAATGAACCATGAAAATGAGATCAAGGTTAGATGAACCATTCCAAACTTCACATTGATAAATAAACATGAAAATGAGGTCCAGGTCAGACAGACATATACACCTGACAATCATTCCATACATCAAATACAGTTGACCTTTTGGCCACAGTTTAAGAAAAACAGACCAAAAACACAAAAACTTGAACACTGAGCACTGAACCGTGAAAATGAGTTCAAAGTAAAATAAAACTTGTCAGACTGACATGTCCATCGTAAAATATTTCCATGCATCAAATATAGTTGCCCTATCGCATATTGTTTATTAATAAAAGACAGAAGCACACACTTAACTTTAACCACTGAACCATGGAAATGAGGTCAAGGTCAGATGACACCAACCAGTTTGAAATGTACAACGAACAATCATTCCATACACCAAATATAGAAGACCTATTGCTAATATTATCTGATATATGGACGACCACGAAAATGAAACCTTGTTCACTGATCCATTTAATGAGGTCGAGGTCAGATGACAACTATCTGAGGGGCATGATGATCTTGCAAGGTACGCACATACTAAATATTGTTTTCATGTTAATCATAATAAAAGAGATATCAACATTACAAAAAATCTTAACTTTAAAACGAGGTCAAGAACAATGGACAAAAGACAGACAGGAACTTCATAACATAAGGCATCTATTAACAAAGTATGAAGCATCAGGGTCTTCCACTTTAAAAAAATATAGAGCTTTACGTAGTTAGCTAACGCCGCCGCCGCCCCCGGATAACTATCCCTATGTCGAGCTTTTTGTCTATCAAAGCTGAGAACATATTGTGTGTGGGTTTCTCTATTGAATCTGTAAAATTCTGGCTTGTAAATATATTTAAAAAAAAAATAAAAAAAAATTCAGATATAAGCACAATTATAATAATATTCAAGTTTTCTAGATATAGATCTCACAAGCAGCGATCAAAGACATCGTCTATTGAAGTTATAAAAAAATGACAAATATAAACTATTTTACTCAAACCTCAAGAAATAAAAGAATATAAAATGAGAGAGTTTTTCATTGAAACATCCAAAAATATATTCAAATGCAAATTAAACATGATTCACTCCGACTATAACTTCGTGTCAAGTCTATCTAGACTTCAACAGGTATATTTTCTTTCAAATTTGTTTAAAATAATTTTTACTATCAAAGCATTTTATTTATCTTAAGTTATGTATTTTATTTTCATCACCATTGCTCAGGAAATTGAAAACTTATTCATATCTTAAAATATAATTCGGCAGTTAAAAAAAAATCGATGCACACTTTGTTTTGTGCAGAATGAAATTTGATAAAACAAAGTGTGTATTGAAATTTCTGAAAAACGATTTAAAAAATTCAAACCTTTAGAATTATTGCTACCGTTCTTTTTCTGAAACGTTTCCTTAATAGCAATACAAAAGGAAGTAAGTAAGTAAATTATTTATTATAGTGACATGTTTAAATATGTACAGATTATAAAAATATAATTTATGATAAATATTAATACACCTGGCCCAATGGACCTATAAGTCACCTCAAATGAAATTAAAGAATTATAAAACAATACATATTACCAAACATGTATAAGAAAACAAGCTGATGATGAAATATGAGACAAAAAAAACCCCCCAGCAAAACAGCGGTATACACATGTATACATGTACTTTCATAATTTTCGTAGTTTTGGTAAAGTCTATTATCTTAAAAAATATTACAATAACAAACTATTAAGAATAATAATTGACGTTTTTATCATTTATATTAAACCATATAAAAAATCACATAAATGAGCTATCACATTGCCCGGATATAAAGTCGGTTCCGAACTGATATCGGTGATAACACCAAATCGTACATTATAAAAATCGAAATTTTTATTGAAATTGTTTATTTTTTTTACATTTTTCTTCATAAATTATAATATTTTTATGCTTTAAAGCGAATTTCATTTTCCGGCAGACATATTCCTAGCCTCCTATTCCGGCATTGGTCCATTATGCAACATTACACAAGAAACGGTTTAACTTCTGCAAAACACACGAGTGTTCCGTTTTTTTTTAGTATAACTTGTGACTTGATTGTTTTGGACCATTTTACGATTGTTTTACAGTGTGGACTATATAACGTTCATAATTAACTCTATTTGCATAGATGTAGATGCTCATTTATTTGTTGGTCCGTTATGTTCTCAGCTGTTTGTGAGGCTGTGTGCGTGTTAATTGTTCCCTTGAAATTGACACTGTATTTCACATTTTCGCTTGTGTTCTGTGAATGCTAAATGCACCACTGGTTAGTTTAGAATTACTAAATTATTTTAACCAATTGACGGCGTTTAAGAAAATCTAACCAAATCAGTCGTGCATCTAGCATTAAGATGATACTAGTTGAATACAGACTAAAAACACATTAATTGTGAAAATACAAAGGCAACGACCATTTATCTTTCAGAGGGGGGCATAGTTAATATTCTGTTTAACTTTTGTTTCATGCGATTGCAAGTGTCGCAATATTTTCGGTTTAACTTTAACCTTTAAATATATGGAAAAAAAACTTCAAAAAATCTTTTTTTTTCCTTCTCCAAGAATATTTTTGTTCATACATTTTTCCATTCATTGTACTTTCTTTGTCTGGAAAAACTCAGTAATGCTGCTGCACGTTGACAATTTGTTGATGGCATACTACATGAACGTTGTTTTCAATTTAGACTTGTATATATACATGATATATATATCTTTTTGTTATGTTCAATAAATAACGTAAAATTTATTTCCATAATAATCTTGTTTTTGTTTAGTAATATATTATGTTCAATAAATAACGTAAAATTTATTTCCATAATAATCTTGTTTTTGTTTAGTAATATATATATATATATACAAGTCTAAATTGAAAACAACGTTCAAACCTATGATTGCGTTGGATAAAAACCGCAATTTGTATACGTGTGCATGTACCAAATTTTGTTGTAGAGGGGTCTAAATACAGCACAAACAACATTTTCCAAAAGACCAAAAGAGTGAAAAAACATATTTTAATAAAACGCATTTGACTAACAGGTGTTCTTAAACCCTGCTGACTGCCATTGACGATTGCCAAATAAATTGATCACAAGGTGTAACAAAATGGATCTATATTAATTTAATACGAAGTAGAAAACAATAAACTTGCGGCTAAGACGGTAAACCACAACATAAGGTGCTAAATGATTTACACCATATCCGGATTTCGACAATTAATGTCTCTTCAGTGATGTTAGGGATCGAAACAGAAACAAGATTATTACTTGGGTTAGAAGATTATTAAAGTCAAAATCTAAGTGGATTCAATTACTTACCTCCACCCAAAATATAAATTTTACAGAGTTGGCTTATTTTGGAATTACTAAAAAATCAAAAAACTAATTTTGGGATGAAGTTTTTCATGCCTGGAAAACTATGTCAAAACTCAGACATCCATTTTGTTTTGAGGAAGTAATTTCTACATCTATATGGCATAACGAACATATTAAAATTGATAATTTCAGCGTTTACTATAAAAATTGGGCACATCACGGGGTATGGACTGTAAATGACCTGTTAGATGAAAATCGAAATATATTAACAGATGAAAATTTTGAAATTATGTATAATAAAAAGTGGCTACAAGACATTGAAATCAACACTGAAAGAGAAAAAAAATATCAGGCTATTATACCTTTTAATATTAATATTTTCTTCAAGTCCGAAAAAGGCTCAAAGTACATGTATACTATTTTAAATCAAGGAATTTTACCTACAGAATTGTAGCAGAAAAAAAATGGGAAGGTATTCTAAACAAAGTTGTAGAAAATTGTAAAAAAATACACTTGTGTGTTACCAAGGTTTCAAAAAATACTAGGTTATGTTAGTTTCAATATAGAATTATTCATTATATTTCAGGGACAAATGCTTTACGTTTTAAAATGAAGCTTGTTAATTGTAATTTGTGTACATTTTGCAAGGAAGAGCCTGAAACTATAGAACATTTACTTTGGGGTTGTCATATTGTAGCCGACATTTGGCACAATCTAAATTCATGGATTTTCGATAAGGTTCTTAATTTGAAAATTGTAATTTTTGGCCTCTATAAAAATTATAAACTGAATTTTATTAAAAATAAAGTTATCTTACTGACGAAGTACTTTATTTACAGATGTAAGATGCAAGATATAAAACCTAATATAAAAGGTCTTCAAAATTACATAAAAGAAAACTTGATTTTAGAGAAACATATTACTTCAAAATACTTAAGTGTGGAAGAACACAACATGAACTGGAACCCCTGGGCTAAGGTCATTAATTAAATTTAAACATGTATGTATATGAGCATTTGAAATTATTTGTATACTGTTATACCATACCATATGTATGCTCATATATTTCTTGCACTACTATTACTATATTGATGAAAATGTTATTACTATACTTAATCCCTAGATTTTAAAGTGTTAGTTCATAGAATGCTTATTATGCTTTTTTATTTCATTTGCTTGCTTTGTGTGCCACAAGATAAATATATGTTGATACTTGTAAATCCATAAAGAAAAAAATAAATTATATATAAAAAAAACAATATTATTAATAAATAAATTTTACGTTATTTATTGAACATAAAAAAAGATCAAACTCGCTATTAGAAATAAAAACCTGGCGTAAGAAACTTTGAAAGAAACTAAAATACATTTTAATTTTGATTTATCAAGTTGAATACCTTGTGCGATCTTTGAAAACACTCCTTTAATGTTGAATTGGGGTTTGGCTGACCTCATGGGATATTACGTTTTATAAGTTAACTAATAAAGGATATATAAAATTATTTTACTTGGGGGGAGGGGGGGTATAATTCCTTGCCCCTAAATATTTTTTTAACAACAATAGGCTTATAGTATTTTGAAGCATTCAAAAATGATTGATATAACAAAGACAGATTTAGTGTGTGTACAGCAAGCTTATACATGTACCAGAATGTGTATATATGTCTCTGCTTATACATATGTGTGTATAACAGTAACAAATCACTTCTAAGCATTAAAAATCAACGATGTAACATAAATGCGTTAATGTTTTATCGAAAGTGATAAAGATGCGTTAATTGCGTAATTCAAATTTTATGACACTTATTTTTTTTTCAAAACACATAATAGTCATGCATCCTTTTATCAAAGTTTTTTTCAACACTTTAAGACCGTATCTCGGGGTCACTGCTGAAAATAATCTATGAAAAAAGCAAATTTAACTTGCCATGAAATGTATTGCAATTATTTCATGATATCTTAAAAACTTGTATATGCGATAAATTTGACCAACATGACCAGTAATACTACAAAAACATTGGCCACGCACGACATATATACCGAAGTATGACACGTGCCGATAAAAACCTGTATAACGTTGTAAATATTGCTTTGAAAATCTTAAAACAAACATTTCAACTAAAGAAAGACATTTTTCTATCGAATGAAATATACAATTATATGTGTTGTTGCTAAAGATTGCCAAAAAAACCTGTTACAATGTCATTGCCAGTTTACACGCATCAGCGCACACATGTTTGTCGAATAGGCCAGCTGATTGATTATTCGATATTTGAATAGTGACTCTTTATTCAAACTTAGAAATACAAAATATGACCATAATGCAAGTTTCGCGATGTTGCAATAAATCTTATACATTGACGTGTAATTCCCCGGATCGTTATATTTAAAGATTTGGCAGAGACTAGATAATAAAAAAATTAACTACTTACTGCAGAAAAATAATCGAAATTTAATAAAATTTGCAAATTTGAACAATTTCGAATTGTTCTCTATTTGTACAAAAAATTACTAGCAATATTTTTTTTTACCTGTATGCAATCGCAAAAAAAAAACCCCAACCCTAACAACATTTAAGTCTTTGGTCTAGTTGCAAAAGACGACAATGCTCCTTTAAACTGTAAATTACCTGAAGACAGTGTAAGGGTAAATTACAAGTGAAAATAATACCATAAAGTATTTAATCCCCAACCGTCCTTGTAAATGCAAAACTCTGGATTCTTTTTTGATATTTACCTAAAAGATCATAAAATACAAATCTAACAAGACTTTTAATGGTGTTTGCGAAAAAGGAAATAAAATAAAAGTTTTGTTGTAGACGAGTAACACATTGAATTAGGAAATTTGACCGAACGAATAAAATAAACTTTAAAAAAATCAGTGCACACCTTTCTATTGGCGAAAAAACAGGCATATCGAGTTACGTAGATGAAAAAGAATAAGTATATTAATAATAATTTTGATGTCAATTTCATAAATTCAAGGATTATAGGGTGTCTTCTCATTTATCCAACTTTTTAAAATAAGGCATTCTCATTTAGCCAACTTTTATTCTTGTTAATTATTGAGTTGTTTGTTTAGTAATTATAAGGTGTTTTTCTATAATTTGACAGTAAATTTGTTCCTGTATGTTTTTATATAATTATTTAAAAAATATATACATAAAATAGGCTATAGTAAACTTGTTACATTTTATTTTAGAATAAGATTTAGTATATTTTGAATAAAATTTTGTATATTTCATATAAAATTCAGTATACTTTGAATAATATTAAATAAATGTTTCATCTTTTATACAGAAGAAACCCACAAATCAATAATAATAAATATGATGTGTTTATTACTTTTTTTAGACCTGTTAACTTTTATTTGTGGTGCTGATTCAAAGTGATTTCCAAATTAATAATAGTTCGTGATCAGCAAGGCAAAAATCTAAACATTTTTCACAATCTAACCCCATATCTCCAAGTGTTAAAAATTAAAACTATGTAACAGTACTCAGCAATCTTTCCAAAACATGTGAATGAATGAACGAATGCATGAACTCTATTCTTATAAAGAATATTTCTTCGTTAAGCTCATGGTTAGTATATATATAGCCATTTAATCAGAAATTTCATTACTGCACAAATGGCAAACGCACAAGTAAGAGTACAACTAATTCCTCATGCCAGAGGTCACTACCTAGCAGTTGCAGGCTACAGATATTGTGTTAAGACCAGAAAACAGGGAAGAGATGGAGAACTTGTATACTGGAAATGTACAGAAATGGACTGCCCTGGCACCGTCAACACCACAGATAATCTAGTTACCAGATTTCCAAGAGACCACAACCATCCACCATCACATGCTGATATCAAAGCCAAACTATTCCTGTCACACTTATCAGAGAAAGCACGTTCTGAGTTGGTTGTATTCGTCGAAAATACAAAAACCATTTATAGCCAATAGAATTACAGAAATCCGACAACTTGTGGAAAATAAAACTTGGAGGTAATGTCCAACTGACTGTAACCCCGCCGACTATCTTACGCGCGGCATGTCTTCATCTAAGTTTTTGAATAATGATAATTGGTTCAACGGACCGAAATGGCTTGCACATGAAGAACAGTGGCCGCATTGGGATCGAAATTCCGTTGCCAGTTGTGCCAGTATTTTATAACCTTTGTTCTAGAATTGCTTTTGCTTTTTTTATATGTATATATATATATGTATGCATATATATTTTGTGAACTTTGTTCTGTTCAGTCTTTGTGTAGTAAAACGTATTCAACTTATATTTTGTCCTATTAGGATCATTTGGACAGAAGAACAGAAAAAAATGAACGAAGAGGATCTAATACACACAAAAAAAGCTCCATCTCATTGACAAATTCCTTCATGAATAAAAGTGCAACTAATATTTTTCTATCCAATTCACATTTTAGTTAACGGTTAAATAACTTTAAAATACTTTCAAATGATTTACATTACATTAACTAAATGTCAGTTGCACATTTTAACATGCTATGCTAAATAATACTACAGAAAATTTAATCCCGGTATAATTTTCAGTCTTATTTTTCACCTGTCATTCAACCAAACTCTAATTGGAAAACCCTTTGTTCTTGATTACCTTTGATCTCATCTATCCAACTTTTTTTTTAACCTGTACTACCTATATTTTAAAAAAGTTGGATAAATGAGAATGAACCGATTATAGCTAGAACACAACTTTAAACACGATCCGTGATTTCCCATGTATATAAATTAAAACAGATTTATTCATTTTTATCTATAAAATAAATTCAGAAATACACAGGCCTCTGATTCTTGGCAGTTCAGGGAACAATATTGCATGAAATGCACGATGATATTAATCAAAAACAAAGGTAAAAGATTCAAATTGAAAAATCAGCCGCTGGACGATAATCCAATACAATCAATGTGTTTCTGTCAATCAATTAATGAAATGATAGACTTTTGAATGTAAAAGTATGATAGAAATACTTTTAATTTATTGTCATTACATTTTTTTTATCAAATGAAAATTTCTTAAACTGCTCCTGGTTAGTTGTACTCGTCAGTTCGTTGCGATATTTCATATTTCATAGTTCTTTTACAAATTCCGAAAAAATATAGGAGGAATAATATATGTCCCCATAGGAAGAATAAATGTTCCCAAGGGAAAAAGATGTTCCCATGGGAAGAAAAATTAGATCCCTCGGGAAATTTTAAATGTCTTATAGGCACAAATTATTTACTTATGTTCCCATGGGAAATTGTAGTTCCGATGGGAACTTTAAAATTCCCATGGATAAAGTACTTTTTCCGATGGGAGCTTTAAATTTTCCCATTTAAAACTTTCCATGGAAAATGTAATTTTAATTAGCTAGAGTGACAACAGTGACAACAGTGACATGTTAGGACATATGGGGAAATTATCTATTTTTAAATTGTCTATCACTTAGCCAAAATATATTTTGTTATCTTGTACGAGTTTTGAACAGCGGTATACTACTGTTGCCTTTATTTGCCAATTCTGGAATGGTAAATTTGTCCCGCACAGTGTTAAGTCTGTATCAGAAGAGGATCTTGATGACAAATAACGTTATTTGTGAACCGTATCTTTACATACTTTCCGTTCACTACAAAAAAAACTACTTGAAAAAGATTGCTCCCTTCTTAAACAGATGAATTTTACAATTGGTATGTTTGGGTTATAATGCAGGTTTGACAATGTTTGTTTTTCTTGTGTTTCAGTTTTTCAATTTTCGTTTGGCTATGTCGATATATTTCCATCTAAAAGGTTAAGTTTTGTATTGATATTTTTTAAAAGTATTTAATGGCATTAATTTTTTCTGCTCGAAAACGTGCAACTCAAATTAGATAATTCAAATATGTAACATGTTGATGGTACAGGGATGTTATGAAATATATTGAACGTAGTTTTGAATTGGGAACTATGCTTGATCAATTTAATAAATTTTGATATGGATCAAGGAAAGTATATTTGGTAATATAAACAAGCCTATATGATTATCACATGTTCATCTTGAATAATTTAACTCTGCGTTCTGAATATAAATTTGGTTTTGACCTCATTTGCATTGACGATTTATACATAGTATATTTTTAATCACCATCATTCTTGCTATTATATTGCATGTTGTTTTGGGGCGGTATAGGAAACAAGTAAATTCTTCACAAAAATATGTAAAGATAAGGTTTTAGAACCCTTTGCTTTTCGAAAATGATTAAGCAACGAAAACTGATATTTGAAGAATATAAGTTAATATACACGAGCGACAAAAGATGCAAATAATATACATAATGGGTTTAGTTTATGTATTGGACCATTTTATGATTAATCAAGAGCTACAATATTCTCAAAGTTCATATATCACATTTTCCTTTCAGGGGTACTTCGTATCGCCTAAAACATGCAAAATGTAAATTCATTATGAAATTTAAGAATTTATAAAGATCTACATACTAAGCATTTTTTAAGCTTTGATTTAATATTATTAACAAGCCATGTTTGACCATTAAATAATAATAAGTGTTGACCCCAGACACGAAATAGTTTTTAAGTGCACAGCTAATATGTTTCTGTTCATGTTGGCTGCGACATAATTTGTAAGTAAATGTGAATGACACGTTTCAATAAAAGTAAAGTATGACACCAAATTATGTGTTAATTGGTAATGGTCAAATGTTCGTGTTTCTGTAACACCTGGCACCTTTTTTTATTATAATATATATACCCATTCATATGCGCTGAAACATAAACGTTGGTAAACAGTTTAGTATTACAAAACAGTACATTGAAATAAGTTAAAGGCCAACTTCAATTTAAAGCAAAGTATTCTCTTTTTTAAATGAAACACCGGTGGTAATCCATTTCATAACTTCAGCTATTTTGAAAAAAAAACTTTTTTGTAAACGATTTAATGCGACTAAAAAAGCCTGGACCATTATCCCATTCCCATGTCGGCATAACATAGCGAAATGGCCACACATCAGTATTTTTCTTAAATGTTGCAATTCTTTTTTCAGCATTTTGAAAGTTTTCGTTTGAGTAAAAAGATCCTCCGTTTTCATCCATCATGCGATCTATTATCGAAAACAGCTCCCTAACCTGTTCTTCCGACTCAGCCCCTTCCAATTTGTTATCAAAGGCTACATATCTTGACTTGCATTTGTCGATAATAAACTCTTGCAAATATTTTGGCAGTTCGAATTTAGCGTTTGCCATTTTACTATTAACCATTTCGTACACAAAATGGTCATAATGAACAAAAACAAATATTATGTATTGAATCAAGTTTTCCCCAAAAAGACAAAAATACTCATCTAAAACGTCGAAATCGATTGGATATTCAATCGGCGTTACAAACAGGATTGCATGTGGTCCAGGAGCGAACATTCTCTGTTCACTTAAGATAAGATTTGTGCTGTTGCGTCCTATAGTGTCCCTTAGTCCAGGAGTGTCTATCACGGAAACATGTCTATCCATGACTAAACCCGTACAGCGATAACAATGAGGTGTAAAGGAATTGGCAGAAATACTGGAAAAAAATTCCTTTCCATTTAAAATGGTATTTCCTGTTGCACTTTTACCACCTCCTGTTGTGCCAATGAGCAAAATTCGAATCGAATCAGATCGTATATTCATCTACAAAATATAACAAAAACAAAAGTAAAATGTCTCGCCTGCCAATGTATAACACGACATCAAAATATTATTATCTATCTCTTATATTTTTGTCAATATAATGTCATACAAGTGAGAGGTTTAGCTGGCTATACAAACCAGGTTTAATCCACCATTTTTTGCATAAGGAAATGCCTGTGCTAAGTCAGGAATATGACAGTTGTTTTCCATTCTTTTGATGTGTTTCAGCTTTTGATTTTGCCATTTGATAAGGGAATTTCCGATTTGAATTTTCTTTGGTGTTCGGTATTTTTGTTAATTGACGTTTTTGTAAATGTACATATATACATCCTTTCTGAACAAAGAAAATACAGTTAGTATACGTATGCCGTGTAACATAGTCATTTCCTAGACTGTCCGTAAAAGACACCAATGCCATCACAATTGTTTGAAATTCTCTCAATTTAAAACTCTGTTAAAATCTTCTGCAATGTCAGCAACATATGAAAAATATAAAAGTCGATCGAAACCTATGGAATAAAGCATCAATCCGTCCATCTCATAATTTTTTTCAAAATCTGATGAATTTCAAACTAAACCTAACAATACTAAAACTTGTACTGTTTCAAAACTTGATTTATCCAGGTTAATTAAAAATAAAAAACAAAAAATCCCTGTTTCTGACAATGTAGTGTTTCCAAACGTTGAACAATCTAAAACCTAAGATTTATTTTTGCCAAGACAATCCTTAAAGTAAAGTACAATATCCAATCCGTTTCACGGCAGTATTTTACAAGTGATCGCAAACGTATTGTTCACAGAGATGGTGCAGATGTAAGACCAAATACTAAATAATCATAAAGCCCCTTTACAGAGACTACATCTGGGTATTACGGAGTGGGCAGAAATACTGTCATTAAAATAGCGTCCATTTAAAACGATATTTTCAGTTCTACTTTAACCGTATCCTGTAAGCACAATCGAATTGAATGAGATTGTAAAGTCAACTACAAAATATAACTTATGTATAACTTATGTATGGAAAAAAATATTAAATAGATTTTTTTTTTATGATAGAGTCAACCGTTTATCCCTGGACGTTGGATCATTGTAAACACAGGGCCCCTTGTGTATTCTTCCCTGAGTTATACAAGGAAAATGTAATCCGGTGATTTTCAATAAATGTATTTCAAGTCTTAAAAAAACAACAAAAAAACTACAAAATATAAAGAGTGAAGCTGTTATGTCTCGCCTGTTTTATTGAATTTTAAAAGGGTGTAGTACGTAGAAAAACATTAAAACAAAATTCGTAATATTTTATACTGACTAGAAATAGAAAACATCTTGATTTCATAATATATTCTTAAAATTTGAGAAAGGACTTTCGTCAGTAGAATGATAAATGAAAAACAAATGCCCAACTCTCAACTGACTTATGACTGATCACTGTAAATTATTACATCTTCGTATATTCTAATTCACCAAACTGAAACTAATATGAGTTATTTAATAAATAAAACAACACATCAATAAGATAAGTGTGTCAGCCTTTAATATATGTATTACAACAATATATATTCTTGAAACTAAAATCAGTTCACTATTTGTTATCATCAGACATGCACTACCAGTCAAGACATATACAGTATATACACAATCAAAACCATCTACAAAAGAGGAAAAAACATATTACGTCAAGTTAATATAAATTATGAACCCAAAATGGGTGGGTTGGTATATAAACATAATTACGAACTTCTGCTACACAAACTGATTGGCAAGCTTCGCATAGCTTCAATAAACTCCTAAAGTATTAATCAATCATGCTATCCACGATTGTTATTAACTGTAAATACACGGAAAAAGCGCATTGTGGGTATCTGCATTCCAATTCCAATTAACATAAACAAAACCCATGTGCTTACTCACGCCTGGTAAACCATCAAATCTAAACCAAATGGTCGAGCGAGTAAAAACTTTACTGGTACTTCCTGTTGAGCTTTTCTGGTATAACATATTTTAAAATATATATAGGGTAGGTCGGTTTGTCATCAATTTATTATCAATCCGTGAATTGTTTTGTTTTAAAGGATAGTGTCATGCCATAGATAACTAAATGAGAGCTTGTTTCGTTTTTTACTAGGACGAAGGTAAGTGTGGCCAGTTCAGTGAGTTTTTGACAAAATGACCGGGAGTTAATGAATAAAGTTAACGTATATATCAGTATATTAGTGTTCTTCTTCAATCAATATAAACGTATATTAACAGTGTGTTCTATTCTTTACGAAAACTAGTTTTATTGAGCTGATTATGTTTTTAAGTATGTCAGGTTGACATTATCTGGTATTGGTTGTGATTTATGGAACAATGTTGAGATCTACTGTCGAATAAAACTTTCAACTAACTTATTGTCAACCGGTTACAACCGTAAAAATTCGGGAACCTTCTGTATAGTGGTTTTTATATTAACTTGTTTCTAGTTTTTATATTAGTTTTATGTGATCGAGACCTGTTGGTCTATTAATACAGGTACTAACGACTAGTAGTTTTTAAAGTAAAGTGACCGAGATGTAAAGTCTAATGTTGAAATTTAAAGCCTAGAGGTGAAGATGTAAAGTAAACGCTGCAGAGGTATAGTCTAGCGCTCAAGATCTAAAGTTTAGCGCTGTATATATAAAGTCCAGCGCAGTACGTATTAGGTAGCAATACCAAGTTAGGATATTGGTTTCGTAATGTTTTAAATAGAAAAGTTATTGAGCAATTTAGGTAATTCTGAGATAATTGAAGAAAAATCAAACCTTCAAAGGGGGTTTATATGAACATCAAGATTGGTTTTTGCATGTTTCAATATCAATTATCTGTTTGACAGTCAGAAATTATTGAAGCTTGTTTTCAAACAGTTTACAACGCTCGGACTTTTCAGTTCTATTTTATTGAAAAATGAGGTTAACAGCAAATTATTTTTATTTGACAACTTGATAGAAAAATGTCAAAAGTTTAAGTAAAGGTATCACCCAAATGGATGGAAACTTTACTTTGGGCCATATTTTGGGGATATTTGAGATTGAGTTCGGTTTTGTTTTTATTTTACTTTTGACTAATACCAAGTTAATGTCAATTTTCTTCAAAGAAGAAACTTTACTGCTGGTGGATTATTCCCCGAGGGCATCGTTAACTTAATGCATGATGAATACAAAGAATACAAAGAACAAACCGAGTTGGACGTCGCCCAGGGTACCGTTTCACAAAGCCTTAGTAAATCATCGTGTCATCGTACGTCCATCGTAAAATAATCGTAGGATTTACAGCCGTTTCACAAAGCCGTCGTAAGTTAAGATGAATGTAAATAGTGCGTAAATACTGGCGTAACTTACTACAGCTATACCCAGTCGTAACTCCATCGTAGCTTCAGTTCTACGAAAATGAATTAATCCATCTAAAATGGCTGCAGCGTTCTTTATTCTTGGTTAAGATGCCTCAAATGTTAGAAGACGAAGAATAATCTTCAATATTATAGAACTACACTTAAAGTCTTTCTTCGTTTGATTATTAGTATATGCAAGCAACTTACATAATGCAAATCTAAGGTATTAATCACTTTTTACTCATCTTATTTCCTACCGGCGTCCGTCTTAACAATTAAATAAATAGGCTTTCTATCACGTCCGCGTTCTGAAATCTATTTATAATTATATCACTACAGGCACAGTGATAATCGATAAAACGTTTAAAGAGAACACAATGAAAATAAAATCTGATTTTGAATAGTTTCGTGGTCAATGGAATTCATTGCAACTATTTGGATATACATGTATGCCTTTCTAGTGACTATTTTTGGGATCGAATTTATTGGGATGGTATATACCAAAACTGAGGAGGGAGGTGGTAAGCTGCAGGTCAATTAGACTTCATTTAATTGCGACATGTCTTCAAAATTTATACAGTAGAAAAAAAATAACCTCTGACAACAAAAAGCTCTGCAATAACAGAAGGCCATAAAACAACTAATTATAAATCATACAATCAAAGAGCTATTCTCTATATTTACCAATTACGATTAGAGCCGAATATTTGGAACCAAGGATGCAAACAGAACAGAAACAGTTGAAGAGCTATCTGACCAAAAAGGACATAATAAATAACCAAATCAGTCGAAGTTCAACTTTGCCTGATGGTGTTAAAACCTTAGTTTCTTTATATTGTCAAAATTTATGGACAATTAACATGAGTAAAGGTGATATCAGAATCACAACGTCGCTTTCGTTGGAATGATTCCTAAGTCTTCAGTTTCTTATTTGTAAGATCCAAATTCATTCCAATCTAAAAACAACAATTAATTAAGGTCTGGAAAACGAATGCTGAGGACGGATGACATTTAGTTTTGGGTTTCTTTTTTGGAAGGGGGGGGGGATAAACAAGTTTGTTTTACTACGTATATAAATCTCCAAAAACAATTGATTGATAGGATTTTTTTTTCTATATTAATTTTGTTGGACATTGGACAGTTGGGCTATGAATCATAAAATTTAGTTCTGGTGATCAAATTTTACTCTATCAAATTCCAGATTACTCTTAATGTCGGATAACTAATGCTGCTGTATATGTTATAAAATTAATACTCAGCTTCGAATTCTTAGTACTATTACCTCCTATCTCAAAAGGGATACATAATTCAAAGATTAGAATGAACATATGTCTTACTGAATAGATAAGAATGGCAAAAAAATACAGAACAAAGAATTAAATGCCCCCCACCCCCCTCCCCCAATCAACCAGACCCTTACTTTGACAGATATTTTTGTTTCGTACATTTAACTGTTTTTGTCTTCAAAAAGAGTACATATGTTTGTTCAAGGTGTTGTTAATATATGTAATGGACAATATATTAATACCATGTCCTCTCAGCCGTCGAAGTAATTTATTTTCAATGAAAGAAAGTATTTGAAAGCATCCCTCCCTGTGCAATATGAATTAAACTCGTAATGCAAAATAATTTTCAGGATTACTTGCATGATTCTTTAGATTATGTATTAAGTTTATATCTATAATAAAAGTGTCATATCTTGATTATTGAAAAGGGGTTCAAATTCTTTACTTGCATTTATATTGATACATGTATGAACACATCGTCCAAATTTGCCATCCGTAATAATTAAAAACTGTGTGAGTGATCGACAAAAGTCCGTTTTCAGAGACAAAGAAGCTTTGGAATGTCTTTCATCTCTTCACGATAAATATTTTGTTGTTTCTGTGGACAAAGCTTCAAATAATATTGTCTTTGTATGTAAATCGTACTACTACGAGTGTCTTGTAAAAGAATTAGGAATAAAATGAGCACTCAGGTAATCCCATATACAAAAACATATCATTGGACAAGGATGATATTTTGCCGAATCATAAGTCCTTCATGGTTTCAACGAACATTACATTGAACAGCAAAACTGAGGACTTACCTTGTTTGTATTGGATACCTAAGCTTCATAAAATTCCGTATAAACAACGGTACATTGCCGGCTGATATGCATGCTCTACAAAATAATTGTCCATTAGATTGACAAAATGTCTGTCCGCAGAGAAATAGGGTGTTCATAATTACTGTTAAAACTGTTTACTCGCGTAGTGGTTTTAACCATATGTAGATTCTAAAAAAACTCTAAAGAACTTCGGGATAATTTTGTATCTCGATCTTTCTCTGAAATTATTCTATCAAAACGTTTGATTTTTCAACCCCCGTATACCATCATCCCCCATGTGAAATTGAAAAATCGTCTAAATGAAATAATCCACAATGCTTTTCAATATAAAAATGGTAGCACACGCTATAAATTAATTACTTTGGGATACCATACGACATATTTTGTTAAGAGTGAACAAAAAGGTCAAACATGCCAGACAGGAAAAAGTGATCAGTATGTTGGAGTTACTTATTGACAACATATTTGTTAAATTTGGAGGTGGACGTTTTCAACAAATTGTGGGCATTCCTATGGGAACGAATTGTGCGCCTCTTCTTGCTAGTCTCTCCTTATTTCATATGAGTTGGAGTTCTTTCAGACACTTGTCAAATACAAGAAGATCAAAGTACCTAGATCATTTAATTTCACATTCAGATATATTGATGATGTTATTTCCCTTAACATCCAAACTTTTCTGATTGGGTTCCATTAATATATCATCCAGAACTAGAAATTAAAGGAACAACAGACACGGCTTCCTCCACTTCTTTTTTAAACTTATAACTCGAATTTGACATAAGCGGTCATCTCAGTACAGGAATCTTTGACAAACAAGACGATTTCAAATTTGAACTTATCAACACCCCCCTCTTAGTAGCAATATTCCAACTTCACCCGCAAAGCAAATGGGATATACATTTCCCAACTCATAATTCAAATTTTAAGTTACAGTTGGTAAACTTTTATCGAGTGTAACACAATATTTATGATTTTCTCTATCGTAAAATATCATAAAATATTATTAACTTATTTATCAAATATGTTTTAAAGACTAAAAGAGGTTAATAATTACACACATGTGTTGTCCTCTACATAGCAATATCAGGTTACAAGACATGCAGATGAATTGTTACACCTTTTATAATAATTCCAAAGTTGAAAACAAACCTTAAACATTAAACCTAGTCTGAGATAACTCGGACGTCTGACAGATTTATTTTTTACGGATGGCTTCAAATATTTCTGGATGCATTTTTATTAAAGAACGATCACCATGATGGGCTCTGAGCAGTTTTTTTTTATCATGGAAATCAAATTAGAATTTATTTATGTGTTAAAAAGGTTAACAGTTCTGAGACATCTTACAACGTATGCTAAGCAATTTATGTTTTTGTTTCTTGCTTAATTGCATGAAATATTTGCCATTGGACTTTCAGTAAACAATTAATCAAACTATTTAATATTTTTTCGGATGAAAGCTCTGTAACCCCGTCCCTCCAAACCCTTCATATTGATTGTAACTTAAAATGAAATGTTATTGGTTTGTGAGTATTTTAACTCTTTTTTTTTTATTTGATGAAAACAGTCGTGGGAATTTCCTTTCATTTCATTTCTTTTTATTTGTTTTTAGCAGCAAAACCATATTTGTCATTCACATGGTTGGTTAATGTCATTTCCTTGACAATTAAGTACACTTCCGGTTATTTCGTTCCGTAATTACGATAACTCACGAGGTTCCAAATATTTGATCGGAACTCATGCATCCATAAGACATGTCGAGTTAATTAACAAATACTTAACGATTTTGCGGCATCGCACTATACACGTTTGAAGTCTGCGTGTTGGAGTTCCTGTCAATATAATACTTCCATGCTTATACTTAGTACTACTAACTATGCTTATGATTTTACTTGAAGTTACTTAATTGAATTGTTAATTTGATTTTGGTAATAACTAATGTTTTGAGTAAAAGTAAATTACTGTAAATTGAGAAATTATTGCGTGCATTTATTATTGCTATTTTTGAAAAAAAGATCAAAGATGCTGGTGTAATTATTGCGACCTGAGGAAAAGCTACATACATAAAAGCTTCACACAGAATGCGAGTTCTTATTATTGGGATACACAAGTAGTTGCATTATTCACATTAATAAAACCTCGCAATAATTTCTGAATTTACAGTACTTGAATTTGATAAACTTTAAATATTATTGATATTTTTTATGATTACTTTAAACAAAATCTTATTACTAGATATGCTTAATGAATGTAACCTCCAGTACATACAGCTGGTTAATAGAGTAGGATAAGGAAATTACTGATAATACTTACTACTAAATATTAATCCATAATTGTACAACTTCTAAAATAAATAGTGAGTATACGGTGAAGATTACTATTCACCTTGGATTGATATAACAGAATTAATTTAGTGTTTGGATCCTAGCTAGCATTTTCAGATTAGTCTTACTACTGAAGAACATGATTATACATGATTTGTATAAATATGTGAGTCAGTTAGGAGCACTGTAGATTAGTATCTTTTTCTGCGTTTCGTAGTATAGCAGAAAAATATTTGCAAGGTTCATCAAGACTAAGTGTAGCCACGTGTTTTAGAATGACCATGGTTTTTATGGTTTGGCGCCAAATATATTGTCTTGTATATATTGTTTTCAATTTAGGTGTTTATATATATGCTTATGTTATAACCAGTGACTGATAATTTTTGTATTTGTATTTTAAGCGCAGGACTTGGCGCTTTCTCTGGAAGTGGTGTCGGTATTACCTCGTGTTACAGGTTTCCATGAAATTATTTTTATGGTTTTTCCTGGGTGGTATTCATCACTTATGACAGAGATAATAAAAAAATCAAAGAATAGAATCTTTAACATTGTTTTTAAAATATAGACTACGATGGGCATATCTGTTAGTCTAATTTATAATTTTTTATTGATGTATTGTTAAATATGTATCGTTACATAATGTCAGATTATATCATATTTAGAGTGCATTTCTCCTAACACAAACGATACAAACGGTTCAGCGGGCACACATTTAGATAATTTGTTTCTAACATACGTTTGCAAAGTTTGCGTAAATTTTGACAAACTATACACTCGTTGAAAATGCGTCTACAGTTTGTCGTTCGTCGTTTGTTAGGACAAACGTTGCCTTTCTTTCCAACTTTAACATTCAAACAATCATCTACACATATTTTTCCCAATAAAAAGATTGTTTCTGACATAAAAAAAGACACAATTCTACTTGATTGTCATAACTCAAAACAATGTCCTCCTTTCTTTCATTGCTGCTACTTTCAATAAAAAGGTTTAATCATCAATCATCACGATCTTCATACATTCATCTGATGAAGACGTTGAAATGATAATAAAAGTATATATGAACAGATGAGCGTGGCCTGTATGTCTAAAACATCTTCTACAGAAGCTTTTTTCCCGCATGATAAGTTTGATCACAAATAACATGTGCATGCATTATTGACAGTTCAAACAGGGTCAAAAAACAATAATTAATCGGTGCATTTGTTTCTACTCTTTTAACGTTTAACAAACTATAACAAACAGCACAAAACGTTTACAAAACTTTGGTTAGAAAGAAATGCACCCTTAATGACGCCTTATCGTCCGTACGGCAAATGCAGCATAAATTAGATGAATATTTTTTTTTTTAGATTTATACAGTTTTGATGTAAAGTCCAATTTGTATTCGGTATACTGGTCAGTCAACATTTTAAGTATGTTTGGTATATCTAGAATGGTATAGTAAATACCTCCGGTTATTGGTGATTTGTGTTGCTCAAACACAGTAGTTTGTCTTTTCGTCGTATTTCTTTGTCTTTGTTTACGATGGAATTGTCTGTTTGTTTTGACTAATTTGTTATCTACGGCTCTCGTTTATATTAGTGAAAAATTATTATTTGAAGGTGAAGGTGAAGGCAATATACAATTACACAGTGACTAACAGTTTGAGTTACATGTTAGCGTCTGTGAATTTCGCAAACTTTAGATAACTAGCAATGTTCGTGGAATAATACATTGAAAAAATTAAAATAATTGATTTGGATTACTTGATTTTACCTAAAACTACCAAAATGATTTCTTTGAATTATTGACATTTACTTGAATTGTTGTTAAAAATTTATGAAAACTTTTAAAAATTGACTATCAAGGGCAATAACTCCTTAAGGGATCAATTAGCCATTTTGGTCATTTTGACTTATTTGTAGGTCTTGCTTTGCTGTACATTACTGCATTTTAGTACATAAATGAGGCATGATCTTGTAATAGATCTGATTTAATTTGAAAAAAGGCCAAAAAAGACACAAAGGAAATTCCTTTAGTATTGGTAAGCAAAAAATTCAAACAGAAAATCAGAATTAAGCTCTCATTTGACTTCTGTGAGCTGTTTTTTGAAAAAAGAAAAAAATGGCTGGTGGGTATTCATGTTTCTGGCTTCTGTATGGTACTATTTAAAATAAATAAAAGAAAAGCACCAAAGAGTGGCTTTGTTAACATATGCATATCTGTATTGACAAATGAAAGTATATTACCTTCGTACTTCCTCCTCATTTGAATCGAAATACTATTTTTGGTTGATAAACACATTCGTTGAAATATGAAATATGAATATGAAAAGACAATTGATGTATAGTATCTCCATGATACTTATGTTAATAAATAAAATTTACTTAAATTAATTACTTAGAAGATTCATGAATAACTAGGTAATGAAATATTAGTATTTAGTAAGAATTACTACACATGCTCAATAATTATGACAAATTAAATAACTTTATTTCAGTAATTAACTACTTTTTTTGGGGAATTTAAAGTAATTCATAATTCTCGGCAGTATTTTACATTTGATTGCAAACTTTTTGTGAATGAGATATGATGCATATGTCAGACCAACTACTACCTATGAAACAGTAAACTTTATTTTTCAAGAAAAATTGAGTACCAACGGTATGATGACAATAATCAGACTTTAGAACAAATTTAAAAAAGATAACAATCTCTTGTCAAATGATTATACAGTCCCATTCCAGTTTTCTTATGTATCCTCTTTTATAATAAAAAACAAACAAAACAAAAACAAAAACATAAACATTTGGTTCATTTACATTTAAAATCAAGCTATGTTGGCCTGAAATTCGAACTGCAACAGTAGGCAGATTTACAACAAACGGTTGAAAATGACTTTCAATTACACATTCCTTATTCAGTAAATCTAAAATAACTTCAACTGTCGATTTTTAATGTACATCTAATTAGTATATTTAGTTTATTAGCATACGATTGACTGGTTGCATACCTAGAACGTAACCATATTTGATAGTATTCACAACAATATCAATTACAACTCTATGTTATGAGATTTGTATATCTTTGCGTAAACTATATATTTTTAACTTTTTATCTATATTATCACGACATGCGACTGATACAGTTTAATTTGTCCGTAAAGATTACTATCATCTAGAAACGTGATATAAAAATACTTAACTGTGTTAATTGCGTTGATGTCCCTGAGTCAACTGGTTGTCATTCGTTATTGCTCGCAATTACAAAAGTAATCTAGTTATTATTATTATTCTTCCTCCTATTAGTCCGATTGATTCCCGGGTGTTTAGTGAACAAATCCTTATGAATGGTTACCATAATCAGGACCACCATCTAAAATATTGAAAACCGCCTGTGGAAATTTAAAAATGGCCGCCATTAACATTGCAACCGAAAAACGGTGACAAAATAAAATATTGGGGTTTGGTGAATTATTTGGATATGCTTAAACTTAAAATCATCAAATTTTATTACAATGTAGTCCACTGTATACCAGTTTTGGATGAGTTTGACAATCATCGGAACTACTTTTTTTGCCAAGGAAACTGCAGCAAAATCTAAAATATTTCAAAACGCTCCAAACTTGATGAAACTTCACAGTAATGTTGACTGGCATGGGTAGACGATGCATTTGGCTTTGTAATTTCAAATGTGGCTGCAGTTACCATGGAAACAATGCAAAATAGGTCAAATTGTCTGTAAACCTATTAGTAGCATTTCCTGCTATAAAATGGCAGGTCAAGCCCAATAAAGCTTTAATGGTATGGTCCCTCTTATGTACCAATCTGTCATTAACATTTTGGAAATGGTCAATGTTACTTTGGAAACAGCAAAAATGTCCCAAATTTCGAAAAGCTCCAAATTTAATGAAACTTTAGATAAATGTTGACTGGCAAGTGTTGATGAGACTTTTGATCTTGGAATCCAAAATGGTCACCTTTGCCATGGAAACAGCAAAAGGGGTAAAATTTCAAAATACTCCAAATATTCTGAAAATTTACGGAAAGATGTATAGCACTCATATATGTGCATTCATTGTTTTCGAATGTTCAAAATGGCTGCCGCTTAGTGGCAATGGGGGAAAGGTGACATCCGCTATTGCTTGCTTGCAATAGCAATTCTAGTTTGAGTTTGCATTTGCAATTGATTTTGGTTAATTCACTCTTTTCCGTAGTTTTCTTTTAAAAAAATGTCTAAAGCTAGAAATACTTTAATCAACTGGACACCGTCAATTAATAATTAAAAATAGTTAACAATACTTATATATTTATATCTTTTTGGATGTTTTGCTCTGCAGTAAAGATATATATGATGTCCTGTTTATTTACACGAAAAACAATAACGATAGCGAGACCGTGTAAACAGCAAAAAAAAATAAACAAGAAAAAATTGAGCCACATTCATTTTGTCGATTGTTTATATGTAATAACTGTTAAAGAGAAGGTCAATTGCTCTGATATCTTAGTAGGTTTGTGTCATTGATTTAAAAACTGATTATTGACATGAATATAGATATGAAATGTTTGACAAGTGGAACTTAGGTTGTAAAAACGGTCTATCAGGCACAATTAGATTTTGATTTTCATCGCTGAATCAAATAACATTTTAGTAAATTGATTTTGGTTACATTTACCTTAAATGTGGAAGAGAAAAATACAGGGGAGAGATAACAGATGAATATTCATACTCATAAGCTGAAAAACAAACTGTCAATTCATGGCAAAAAAAAAATGACGAAAAGACAAACAACAGTACGCAAAACACAACAAAAAACTAAAACCTGAACGACACGAGCCCCCATAAAGAACTGGATCGATGTAAGGTGCTGTTGAAGGTTAAGCAGATCATGTTCCACATATGGCACCCGTCGTGTTTCTCATGTAAGAACAAAGCAGTGACAAGTCCAACTTGGTAGGTCACATTCGAGGGAAGGAGGTGATTGTGGTTACGACAATTGTACATTTTCTTTTTCTGCATTAAAACTGTCACATAACCGAATCTCATAAAAACCTGGATTAACTGGATTTCATTTTGCTTTATCTATATTTTCTGCGTGGCTTGTTTTATTAGCTGTGTAGCAGCAACGCCATTTTCTGTTTTTTGTCATCGAATGATTTTTAATTGCCAGCTTGTTATTTTCTCGTGTTGCACATAAAATGTAAAAATCTGTGGAATGCAGCGTTATGACTCATTAATGTAACATGTTCACTGTCATATAGACATATCTTTTCTAGAACTGTAAAGTATTATAATGGACTCAGTAAAAATATCGAGGAGACTTCAACTTTTCTATGAATAACACTTATTCAGCATACAATTAGCCAAATCAATTTAAGGTCAACTTTGCCTGAGGGAGTTAAAACCTAACATTCTTTATAATTTCAAAATTTATACACGGACACTTTTAGAAAGGTTTGTTATAAATCATGTAAGTCATATACAAAGATGAAGTTATGACCAACAAAAAATTTCAGATCAAAGAGTTTTCTTGATCTTTTTTTAATAATTAAAATGTGGTTGATTTTTGTTTCGTTCCAAACAATATCACTTTAAAGTAGTCAGAATATGAACATTTTCTTGTTTTCCGAAGAGGAAAAAAATTGTGGGCCATATTTCGTTATTCAAAATATTACCTTTTGAAATATATTTGTCAATATATTTTCAGAACAAAATATTTCGTTATACTTTAATTTAAGACCAAAAAAAAAAAAAGCCTCCAAGCATTGTTTGATGCATATTTTGTCAAGCCGAAAATTGATATTTCAATAATGAAATTCAAATTCTAAAGACTACCGAGGAAGACACGAAAACGTTAAAACAGAAAAAATAGACATTTTTTACAGTTTGAGCTATGAACCAATTTATTCCATTGATAAATTTCAAATATTTATATATGAGATTTTGGATTTTCGAATAGTTTAGCCTCGAACATCACTGAAGAGACATTAACTATCTGCATCTGGTGCGTTACAATTAGTACCATTACAGTGGAGTCCCCGGTGTCTGCGCGGCCCGTGTTATCGCGCATTAGCTGATTTCGTCATATCAACACAGGTACACATACAAAATCGTTCTTGTTATTGTTTTAGCCTTCCGAAGTGATAAAAAAGAATAAAATTGATAAGTTCAAGAATTAATTAATAACTGAAATCTCGTGATTTACCATATCTGGCCAGTTTCCATTAAAAAATATTACATCATCAGATAAAATTTGTTTTATCTAAGTCAAATTAATATCAGATTGAAATAATTTTTGCTCTGCATCCTTTGAAGTGTGTTTGGTACAAACTGAGCTATATTTCGAAGTATAAAATCTGTCCTTTATTGCAAATAAGCTATCTTTGGAAGGCATGCGCGAAATCACCGGACATTGGAGGAACTCTCAGAACAGGGGTTTCCCTAATTTTGAACACACATTACACAAAATCTAGAGGATGAAACCATACAAACAGAATATTTAATGAAATAAAAGTATATTATGAATGTGTTCACACAAAATTCTCCAATTATTGGTTTTATCAGTTGAATGAAGTTAAGTCATAAGTCTTAGGTGCGCGGAAACACCGGACTGCACCGTAACGTTACTGTGCATAACAAATCTATATAAATACCGTATAGTCATCTCTGTCTGTTTGTCTGATAGATAGGTCTGGTGATGGGCCTTCCATTTCGTCTACAAAACAAAATTGCGTGGATTGGCAATGTAAAAATAATGGTACAGACTGACATGGTTCATTAGTAAAACAAACAAAACACGCTTATATTTCCATGTTAATAATAAGCAGTACAATTGGTTACATACATGGTATAAATCACGCTTCTGTTGCAAGGTCAGTAACATAAAAAAATATATCTTGAATAGTTTAGGTATTCCTCGTGAATATTTATCAAAATAAAAGTTAAAACCTTGTTGAGTATTTATGTCCATTTGATTTCAGTTGAATATGTCATCTGTGTGTATTAGTCATTTTGTATTGATCAATCTTGGTATCAGATTTTGGAAATAACAGTAAGATAAAAATAGTCTTTAGTGGAGTAGCAGATTGTAGCAAGTTTGATATAGTGTATCACCCGTTTTTCCTACATTTACTGTACAAACTCATATATTTATTACAAACGGGTGATACACAATATCAACGGAGGCTATTGAACTTTTCAAAAATACGAACAAAGAAAACAGACGATCCGGTAGGAAACCACTTCATTCAGCATAATCTTTCATTGAAAAATTTACATAAAAACTAAAGAAGCCTTTTGGATAAAAAGATTAAAATTTTTAGAGCCTGATGGACTCAACACAATGTATGAACGATAGTGAAAATATTTATAAAAAAAAAAAAAAAAACGCGGCAAATGAACGTCATAGTAGTTATCATAACGTAATGTATCCAAGGGATGTAATTGTTGTTTCAATGTTGTAATGTTTATTCCAATGAAGGAGGCCGTAATGGCAGAGACGTATGGGAAATTGTGTTATAGTTTTTATTATATATATATAAAGCAAATTTACAGATCTAACATTGTTGGGTTGATGTTTAGACGAGTTATATATATACAACTCGTCTAAAACTCTAACATTGTTGGGTTGATGTTTAAACTCGTCTAAACATCAACCCAACAATGTTAGATCTGTAAATTTGCTTTCGCAAATTTTTGGTTCTTCCCTCGCCGGATTCGAACCCATGCTACTGTGATATCGTGACACCAAATCGCCTGCACTGCAGCCGTCCCGCTAGACCACACGACCACCTGGGCTCTCAAAAAAGAGCTTTCGGTGGGCATGTGTTACCTTTCCACGTCAGTTTTAATCTAGCGGCGTACCACAGTACATGATATATAAGGCATGAAGATGATATTGTTACAGATCAGCTAAATTATCTATAGTAAAGGATCCTACAAATTAATGTAAGATACAGTCACAGAAAATAATTATATTTATAAGTACGTCTGAGTCAGTGACAACCCTACAACAGATGTATCCATCGGATCATATATAAAAGTCTATAAAAAGGACCAACCAGCAAATTTACTATGTACCGGATCGTCTAGAATAGGCGATACTATGCAGATAAGGAAAAAATTATATCAGTCTAAAGATTTGCACAACGGTACTGATATACTGATATACGGCTACAGTGCAGGCGCTGTGCATCACTCCAGTGAATGTTCTGTTCAATTACTTGAATTTTCATGCGGTTAAAGTCATCAGAACATTCACTGGAGTGATGAACAGCGACAGGTTCGGGAAAGCTTTTGGACAAAGGAACTTAATGTACATCACCCAAACGGTATCAATAAGAAATACTAACAGTTTTGTTTTTCACTCATTTTCGTTTAATAACACGTTATATCAGTACCGTTGTGCAAATCTTTAGACTGATCTGAGTCAGTGACAACTCTACAACAGATGTATCCATCGGATCACCAGCAATGATGGTGATACATGGCTGTGTACATAATGTATATACAACTCGTCTAAACATCAACCCAACAATGTTAGATCTGTAAATTTGCTTTCGCAAATTTTTGGTTCTTCCCTCGCCGGGATTCGAACCCATGCTACTGTGATATCGTGACACCAAATCGCCTGCACTGCAGCCGTCCCGCTAGACCACACGGCTGCAGTGCAGGCGATTTGGTGTCACGATATCACAGTAGCATGGGTTCGAATCCCGGCGAGGGAAGAACCAAAAATTTGCGAAAGCAAATATACAGATCTAACATTGTTGGGTTGATGTTTAGACGAGTTGTGTATATCATATATATATATGTTATTTGTCGACTAATGATGACACAGAGGCAAGGGACTTCAAATACATCTTTTAACTTTATTTAGCAAAATGATTACGTCAATCATTCCTGCAATGGTTGACTTTGCCTATAACACTTTATTTTCAAAACATTTTGACAATGTATATTGATGTGCCCGCGATTGAATAAACGGATTATTGTTTCTGTAATATTTCAGTTACATTATCAGATAGTTGATGACAGTACTTGTAAAGTATTTACCAGATGAAATTTATAATTTGTTGATATTACCGATGGCTGTGCAATGCACATATGTTGCAGGAATGACTTCTAACAAAAAATTCTGATTTTATTTTTAGATTTTTCATAAAGGGACTTTAGTGTCACGAATTAAAAATCATATCGTTTCCTTTCTATCATTAGCTTTGTTATATTTTATCCAGAAAAAAAATATTTTTCTAAGTTTTGGTGAGAAAAAAATCAAATAAAAACATATTTTAATAAAATTGGAATACCACCAAATTTTCTTATAGCAGGAAACAGGAACATACATATTTTGTTCAGCTTAATAAGTGTCATCAGGGGAATAAATAATAACCATCAAACGGCAAATAATCTGTCGAATTTGTTATTACTAGTGTATATTTGTGTAAGTCGTGGTCTATTATAATAGACCAGCGGTAGAATCATGAAATTAACTTTTTAATGCACCCACCGAACACACGGCTAAATTTTATATCATTGAAAAGATAAAATTGTTAACTTTCATATTAATGATGCCGTAAGTCGAAATTTTGCATAATTGAGTTCAAAGGTCAACAATTGAATATTACAAAATTTCGCCTTTACTAACAATTTTGGGCTAAACTTAGGAACATAAAACATATTGAACAAACAGGGGTCAATATTTCATTTTACATGTGTCGAGCCTGTTGGGAATACCATATTTTTTTCAAATACGTAATTTTTAACGTTAAAATTGACGTTTTTCGTTATATGATACATTTTGTTTATTCATGACTTCATTTTGTTTCCATTCAAGGATGACCTTGAACTTTGGTGATATTTTTTCCCCATCAAAATGAAGTCTGAACACTACTTGCTACAACACAAAAGTTAATTTTATTGAATTCAGTCGGTTATTTTAGTAAATTTTTGACATTTTGTTTGCAGACAAAAGCTGTCATCAATATTTTTGTTGGACAATCAAAATGTATTCATATAAGTTTTATGAAATATATTAGCATCCTATCAACGTTTTATTGACGTTTTGTTAACATTTGGAATTCCCCAATCATCCTATCATGATAAACGGAAATAGCTTCAGTGTCAAAGTAAACTAAACGTATATTAAAATAACAGAAAAAGTGGACAACAACTGAAGACAAAACAAGTTTATATATGAATTAGCATTTTTAAGACGTAAATAGGTCAGGTAATCACGCTTCATCATCATCATCTATATCTGTCAGGTGTGTAATGATGTTTTAACAAAGGTCTGATGCTTGACATTGACAAAGTTCATTACAGGACAAATTCTGCTCAAAACACACAACTTTTACTGCAAACTGATTTTCCTGTGAACGTGCACACCAAATCTTGAAGGAAATCAGATGACATTTGACCCTCAAACAAGACAGGTTCAAGACCACACTTTCCTTCTCTCCAACCAAACTGTAGAGGCGATCCAATAGCAGACTTGGCGATAGGTGCAGTCATTCAGATTTTGGTTTGGAAAGAAGACATAATGACGTGCTGTTCAAAAGAAGCTTCCAAATGAGGGAGTCGGATCAAGCTAGAATCCTTACATATGGCTAATTTAACACGAAAACAGTTATGGCAGCTTTTGTTCATTTAGGATCATAAAGCCTAGTTACGAGTTTTCGACTGACGGTTACCGAATCTTCTATATCTAATGCAGATATCTGGGACAAGTCAATGAAATGATAAGGCGTTTTTTTGAGTGACTTTAGCATGGATGTGTTTGCCTATACCAAATAAAGACGATGTTGTATCACATCCTGTAATAACATGTGCATCTTGTAGGATTTTACACAAAACTGACTTTAACGACCCACACAGCTCATGAACAGGAATGTAACGCCGACCATCCTTAACGCTAGTGATCATTCCTGTTTGAAACCATAATTCTGATATATGAGTCATCTGTGGGAAATAATGAATTAACAGTACCAACCCGTCCGTATCCGGAGACCTTACAATAATGCCACCGTTTACATCGTTTTCCCTGTACAGTTTGTCAGCATTCAAGGCATGCAGAATAATACGTGCATCTGCTTCTTCTTGTGTACTTGACAATTCACTGCAATCTGATATACCTTTGGGACTTATTATTTTCACTATTTCTGGATTGGGAAATGATCCAGCAAGGTAGAATTTTTGTCCATTCATTAGACAACTATTTTCTTTCAAAAATTGTGAATTCTCCAAGATACCTTATTAGTGACTACTTGTTTTCACCTGAACTAAGAAATTTGTTCCAGTCTGGAATGATTCTTCCTTCGATTACTTGAAACACCTTTGGATAAAAAAAGACTTTGATCGACGTTCCCGTTCAGAGCTTTTAATGGAATTTTGAATGTCATATCTATCAAAAATGTCAGCAACCACTGAAGCATATTGAAAGCAAGCAACCTGATTGCGCACAAAATCTAAAGCCAATTCACCAAATGTTTGAAACCTTTTTGCATTGACAGATTGCAACAATGCCATGCCATCTCTTATATGGGTGGTTCGAGATATATCGAATATTGGAAGGATTTGACAGACTACTACATCCTGTTCCAAAATATGACCTTAATTTGCCTTGCAAGTCTTCCGCATTGTACCATCGTCATGGAACATGACTGTTGGAATTGGACCAATTGGATGCGACAGAACTTTTTCAACTGTTACATCCTCTCGACAATTTGCCAAAGATAAGGCACGTCTGAAACTAACCCTGGGTTGATATGCACATTAACTGTGTCACCAGAACGACACTTAAGTTTAGTTTTTTTTCGTCATATCCTCGAAAGACTTTAGTTTAGATCTTGCTATAGGGTTATAGACTTCGAGACTGTCCATTCGACAGCGAACCATCAACAAACGATT
Organism: Mytilus galloprovincialis; assembly: GCA_037788925.1. Taxonomy (NCBI): domain Eukaryota; kingdom Metazoa; phylum Mollusca; class Bivalvia; order Mytilida; family Mytilidae; genus Mytilus; species Mytilus galloprovincialis. The sequence goes on from CM075338.1 coordinate 43,518,974, forward strand.
TCACCCTTTGTGTGCCCTCATCAATAAAATTCAACAAAGAATCCTAAATTTCTATAGATGCGTGCATCACAGTTGAAATATTAATGAGAGGAACTGGATGTAAGGTAACAGTATTAACCAACAAATAAATTTGGTCAGGTTATGGGGCATTGATTGAATTGACAATGGCAGAAAACATTCAGAAGGTGTTGGGTAATAATCATTGTTTAGATCAAGGCTATGTATATCACGCCTTAAAATATTGGCAGCGGTGTGTAAAATCTGTTCTTCACTTGTTATATTTTTGTAACTTCCTATTTCCAAATCTAACTGTGCTGTTTTGAGTTCAGATTTTAGCTGACCTGCAGCTTTGATGGCGTCACCAATAGATATAGAGCTGCTAAACATGATATTTGATTTACCCTGGCCTTGTTGTGGTTGTATGTCAATTTTTACGCCGTAATAATTCATTAAACTATTTTGCAATTTATAGGTTGTGTATTTGTCGGCATAGTCCTGTGGTAGCAAGAAACGAAATTTCTCAAGTAAGGTGGACATCAAAAAAGTCTTATGCTTTACGATCAGGTTTGTATTAATTTATTATACCAACTTAAAAAATGCAGTATCGTGGTCAGAAGATTCTGTTTTTACTTCTTTGGGATGTTTTCAATAGATTTTAAGTTATAATGGCCGAATGATAAAGGGCATTATTAGTAAAATTTTCATGTAAAACAATTGACTCAATTTCATGATCCGAATTATTTCTAGCTGTCTCTAGTATATTCTTAATTCTGTCTTTTGATTCCACTTTGTGCAATTTAGCATCTCTTTTGTAGGTTTTGTTCTTACAAAAAACACAGAAATGCCACTCTGGGTCGAGTTGTGATTCTAGATGTGCTTGTAGCAGGTAAAATATTGTTCTCCTCCGTTTCCATAAATTATTGTTTATAACAAGATAGATTCTGCTTACTGGTGTAAGATTTACAACACGATCTATGATATCTAATATCAATAGTTTCCGAAAAAAATTATTAATAGAAGACAACTCTTCTACAATCTTCAAGTATATGTTATCTTTCCGTAGTTTAGTAGCTTCAATAATAACTAACTTTGCCCTTGTCAGTGAAAAGATATAATTTTTCCGGGCTTTTAATCTGACAAATTATGCATTCTTGACAATCTAAGGAAGATTTCCCTCTCTTGGCACTTGTTGGTGTGAGTTTTAAAGGACTACATTTGTACCTATAGACTGCGACATTATCCGGAAAATTTTCACAACTGATCCGGAATAAATTTTAAGTGATTAATTAACACAATGTAAACAATGATAAAAACAATATATTTTACCACTCTGTGTATTCAAAAATAACAAAACAACAATGGAATCAACTACAAAGCAAATATAAAACTAGTTTACAGACAGATATATAAACCCTTAAAGTGATATTAATTAAACAATTTCATTGTGAAATGATAATCGACATTTGGTTTGTACAGTGATAGAGCTGAATGGAGTGAGGATTAAAAAATAATTAACGTCCCGGACCGTAATTCCGGAATTAAATAAATTACGAATTTCTTAAGTTCTTGATCTCAAATTCAAAATATTATTTGAAGGATCCTTAATGGGCTTTCTTTTAAACCCGACTCCGCACGACAACTCCTGAATATCGTTACTTTTCCCCTAAACTGTCTGATGACTCCTCACTATGAAATTATCCAGTTCAATATCTAACATTCGTTTTTCAATATCAAAACACATTAAAATTTTCAACATTCGATTTTATTTCACATGCATTTGTTAACGTTTAACAATTAAAATTAAATTTTAACTATTTAACATAATTAATGACATTATATTTTAATATTCAACATTCAAACTTTTCAACAAGCTTATGTAATTTTCTTTTTCTTTACATCTAAAATTAAAATTCAACATTCGATCTGCAATATTTAACATTCGATTTTAGCATTCAACATTTAACATTTGATTTTTAACATTAAACATTCGATTTTTAACATTAAGCATTCAACATTTGATTTCAACAGTTAACACTTTTTTTTCAACTTTAATTTTGAAATATTATTAACCATTCGGTTTTCATCATTGACAATTTTACACTCAATTTCAATTTTTAACATTTAGAATAAGATTTCAATATCCAACAAACAAATTTTCAACATTCGATTTGTTAAATTTTACATTCAATTTTCTTCATTCAACATTCAGAAAAATAGTTCAACATTCAATTATAAATCATACCATATTCGATATCAATATTCAATATTCAATTTTAATGATAGATTGTCAATACAATACCTTGACGCGTATAAAATAAATCAAGTTTCTATTCTGGCGACATGTGGATTGAGAGGCACCATTCGTTGAAATTCTGTGGTTCAAATGAGCGATAAAAACACATCAAAGATACCAAATATACCAGGCTAAGTTGTGCGTTTCGTTCACACGGGAATCATCAGTGGCGCTCAAATCAAAACAAAATTGGAAAGGAAGTTCAAAACGGAAGTATAATTTTGTTAAAACAATGATACTTACTGTAATCCAATTTTTGAAATCATCTTAAATTAAGAAATGTATCTGTCTTGTCAAAGCTTTGTCCGAGTTTTGATTTTGGTAAGGTTCTGTTTGGTTTTATAGGCTCTTTAACGTTAATACTAGTTTTCGGGTTTTCAAATATTTTTGCCTCAAGTATCTAGAAGACACATTGATTATCGACATATGCATTTGGTTCAGTACATTGATACCGTTGATGTTATTAATGAGCATTGCAAGCGCAAATTCAGATAATGTGTGCCAAAAACAACAAATACCATCTATGGCATAGGGGTAGAAAACTCAGGTCTGTTGAATAATTCAAAATTTTATGATTTGTAAATTTAAAGAATGTTAAATATGAAATATGTGTAATGTCGACACAAAACACTGACTACTACACCTTGACGTGGCAGAATACACATACCGTATTGATTATTGACATACTAGTGTTTTTAATATTCGACATTCAATGTTCAACATTCGACAGTCCATTTCAATATACGACATTTGCATGATTTGATTTCAACATTCAAAAAGGTAAAGTCGAGCGTTTATTTTTGTCAGTTTTTATTGATTTTCCCATTTTGAATTTTAACTTTGAGTTTAATATTTTTGTTATTACATATTTTCAACATTGGAATATGAAGATGCAGCATACACTGTTTAAGGTTAAGCATTCTAATTCATTTTTTAGTATTAGGACTTTTTAAGATTTTGCCATGACATTGTCATTTCGTTTTCGACTTTTTCGTTTATTCATTTTTTAAAAATTCAATTAATATTTGCTTGCATTAATCGGATTCCAGTAGTGACTTAAAGTGGAATGCTTTAATATTTAGATTTGGATGTTAAAACAAAATGTCTACAATTGAATGTCAAATATTAAAAATGTAGATTGAAAATTTACATGCTGAATATTGTAATCTAATGTTTTATATTGAAAACTAATTGTTCATTGTCAAACATCGAATGACGTAATGATTTGAATGACGTATTTTGAAATTGATTATAAAATAAGTCGAAAATTGAAATCGAATATTGAAAATTTAATGTTACGAATCTATTGTTAATTATGTGAATGTTGAAACCGAATGTTGAATGTTGAACTCTGAAATCAAATTTTAATGTTGACTTTTCAAAATGATGAAAAAAGGATAATTGCATCATAAATCAATCTTAATAAGACATGATCGATGATTTTTAAAATTGAATTAAATAATAATAAACGAGTAATTAAAAAAAAAAAAAAGATTGTTGAAAATTGAAATCGAATGTGGAAAATTGATTGTAAAATCGGTGTTGAACATTGAAATCGAAAGTGAAAATTTAATGTTAAACATCAAACGTTGAATGTTGAAAAAGAATGTTGAACACTGAAATCGCTTGTTCAAAATAGAATATTCAAAATCGAATGTTGAAAATTGGAATAGCTAATGTTGAAAACGAATGCTGAACGTTGAAAACCGAATGTTGAATATTGACTTTGCAAGTAGGCTATTCAACATTGAATGTTGAGAACAATGGTATTGGTCATACTTATACATGTCTTATTTATATTTATTATACCTCAGTATGTTTTTACTGAATTTTTCGAATAACTAAGGATTTTCTTATCCCAGGCATAGATTACCTTAGCCGTATTTGGCACAATATTTTTGGAATTTTGGATCCTCAATGCTCTTCAACTTTGTACTTGTTTGGCTTTATAAATATTTTTATTTGAGCGTCACTGATGAGTCTTATGTAGACGAAACGCGCGTCTGGCGTACTAAATTATAATCCTGGTACCTTTGATAACTATTTACATCACTGGGTCGATGCCACTGCTGGTGGACGTTTCGTCCCCGAGGGTATCACAAGCCTAGTAGTCAACACTTCGGTGTTGACATGAATATCAATAATGTGGTCATTTTTATAAACTTCCTGTTTACAAAACTTTGAATTTTTTGAATAACTAGGGATTTTCTTATCCCAGGCATAGATTACCTTAGCCGTATTTGGCACAACTTTTTGGAATTTTGGATCCTCAATGCTCTTCAACTTTGTACTTGTTTGGCTTTATAAATATTTTGATTTGAACGTCACTGATGAGTCTTATGTAGACGAAACGCGCGTCTGGCGTACTAAATTATAATCCTGGTACCTTTGATAACTATTTACTAAATAAAAAAGAATGCAATATTTGTGCTATTTCCCGTACTTTTTCATACTAATTTTTCATTGGACGACAATATCGTAATTGACTATTCTGCTTTATGCGCTTGGCAACGTTAAACTCTGAAATATCGTAAACGGTATAATCTGTATGTGTCTGTCGTCGTAATTTCAAATTAATATATTACTTACAGAAGCAATTAAAAACGAAAAAGAACATATATGCGACATATTTTAAGAATTAAAACAAATGTATGGTATGGGTCTGTCGTCACGGCGTCTTCATAATCTGGGATTGATTTGGTGTAAGGTAGCTAGCGTTTATTATATGCAAGGGAATTGTTACACAAGGATTCCCGGTTTTGATTACAGTAATCAAAATATTGACAAATACCATACGGGCAAAACAACCCTGATAGTTCATCTTGTGCATGTTTAAGTGACTATTGTTTTCCTAGTTGTGTATGCAGATCCACTTTTTAGAAAGCTGTTTTGTTTTGTATAATAAAACACGTAATGACTAGTTTTGAGTGTTATAGCAAGTTTGTTGTCCCTTTGATACTAATTATTGCCCTCGGCTTCGCTTCGAAAAATAGTTGGTATCTCAGGAATAACAAACTTGATATTACCCTCATAACCAATCAATAGGTGTATATTGTTTAAAAACATGAATTTCGAATGTTGAATATCTAACGAACTTGACAGACGTGTGTATCCTTATTATAATCTAATGTTTCAAATTTAAAAACATACCATCGGGTAGTTGGTACAACTTGACGGAAATTGTAATCCATTCAGCACGTTTATAGTTGGCTGCTGACCTAGGTGAAAAAGTATGTTGAATGACCTTGTCAATAACTGAAAGGATATTTTCAAAACTTTGTGTTCCGTCTTCTCCAGGAGGTACTCGTATGTTCTTGGATTTATCTCCCATGTATGTATCTCTATTGATCCTTAATGTCAATTGTGTATCGTTTGCTGTAACATAATGAATAAAATAATTAGCATCCCCATCTTTGAAAATCATTTTAAATGTACAGAATGATCTCCATATTAATGGCTAACATATTTTCATATTTAACATTTTCTTAAATTATTTATATTATTATTATGAACTCTCGTTGTGTTACTCATTTTGAATACATTTATAGTGATTAGGCAATACGCGATGGCTGATTGTTTTATGACTTTTAATTGACGCAGACATCCCCAAATTTGTATACCATTAGTCATATAAATATTCTAATCCTGAAATTCTGTGGGTCCCGTAAAAGAGGCCGCCCGGCATGAAACTCGTGGGTTTTTTTTCCGGTCGGAAGAAAAATTAAGTAACCATAGTTCTATTCCCAGTCACCCTTGCTCGGTGGCTGATTTTTTAACACTGGATAGACAGGAATGTTATTGGTAGAAAAAACAAGGCCATTGGCAAATTAAATTGCTCTAAGAAAACCATTGAAAACTGAAGCAAGAGCAGCGCGATACACATACACGTGCTTACAAGAACGAGGAATGAAATTCATATTAACAGTGCAGTTTTGTATTAGAACGAAATCGGTCTTTGCACGTGCTACATATTGTAAGGTGATAACTAACTTAAAGAGTATACCAATAGAAATTAAAATTTCGACGTTAAAATTTGGGTTAAACAAGACGCTTGTATCATCCTTTTCAATTGATCTCGTTCATCGTTAAATTTGACAAAAACAATCCGTGATCGTCTTTTTTGCTTCTGTATCCTACAGTGATATCGTACTTTCAAAAAAATGACTTCTTTTTTTCAATTAAAATCTTAGATTAAATCTTATAATCTCAATTAACGTGATGATATCAAACACAATCAAAATGTATCGTTTTACATTTGCAGTGTCTTGAAGTTGCAATCAAGTGAGTGCTACGAAGAATAGCAATGCCTTGTCTATTCATTGCTAAGTGCCAAAAGAATCTTATTAAATTCGATGCACAGTCGTTTTTTTTTTATAACTTAAATAGATTTGTATTTATTTCTGTATATATTCAAACATATATTTTGGTTTAAGGGTAAACGTATAATTCTAAGAAAGCCTTACCTGATTTACCGGTTTCACTTCCTTCAAATGCGTCGTCTTTGTTGAGAGTGTAATGCAGTTGTTGAACACAGTTCAGGACTTCTGTAAGATAAAATAAGCTATAAGGAAGAACACCTATTCTTACATACAAACTACATAGAAAAATAAAATGTATCCTTTGATTTTTTTAAACTAAAAAATATTATACAATTATGGCCCGTAGAAAAGGTGAATATCCAAAATTGTCAACACGAGACGATATTTCACTGAGTGCGCAGCCCGAAGAGAAATACTTTTTTTAGGGTTGACAATTTTGGATATTCAATGCTTCTCATGGGCCACAATTGTTTTATTATACCGAACTAACAGTCGAAGGGCCTTTTGAAACATTTAAAAAGCACCTACCTCACTATACAGTTGTAACAATCACAAATTGACATTCGAATATACATTTGTGTCTTAGAATTTCTCGTTTGCTCGAGCTCGTATGTACAACAAATGTAGAATCTATTTGTAAAATATTGATGGCCCTAAAAAGGACCGTTTATGAGAGATATCATCGGCACTAGATGCATGTCCAAAGCCTTGTTTCCTCGTCACTCGATGTGCTTCCTGTAACGTGAATGTTGCCATTTTGTTGACTTACGTGTGTGACGTCATTTTCATGGGAGATAACTCGTGTAAAAATCAAACAACTCAAAAGGTTATTCGCCCGTAAAAAATAGGGTTGTTTAGGGTGTAAATTTTTAAGGTTATTCGTTGTACCTTGCAATTAAATGAAAATTAACTGAACTATTCCATGTCACGTGATAATGCGATACCAAATAGAAATGTTTATAATATATGTAAAGTATAAGAAATGATAAATATTACCTTCCAGTTTTCTTGAATACCTCTCATTTTGCACTTCAGTTTCTGTTAAACGTTTTAGTCTTTCAGAAATTTGCTGTTCAAGATCACAATTTAAATCTGTTAACAATATATCAATTCTTTCTTCGTACTTTTTACCTCCAAGAGCTACACAGCTCTGACGTATTGCTTTCCAGATGTAATGAAATTGTGTGTATCCTATAGCACATTTGCCTAAATGAGACACAATCAAGTTCTTGGCAATCCATATTCTGTCAATGTACGCAGACATACTTTTATCAAGCTCATGTGGGTCTTTCCCCCATCCCTTCTTATGTGGACTTATTCTGCCAAGATTTCTTAATACTATATATAAAATAGTTATATCCATTTCTGAAAAATCCCCTTTGTATTTAGAACCTTCTGGATATAACAATTGTGTCTGGTGACAATTAAGCAATGGAAATAGTCTGTTTTTCATTTTATTTAATGCGTTTCCGTAGTCTGTTCCAGGTAAGCGTACTTTTAGAATTTCAACTAGAACATTTTGAGAAACGTCTTGGATTAAATAGACTAATTTCCTGTAGTTGTGCCGGTCTATGCTTCTCTGTTCTCCTACAACTGATAATAGATATAAACAGAAGATGTGGTATGATTGCCAATGAGACAACTCTTCAAAGCAGACCAAATGACACAGAAATTAACAACTATTGGTCACCGTACGACCTTCAACAATGAGCAAAGCCCATATCGCATAGTCAGCTGTACTCTTGATGAAATAAGCTTGTTTTAAACGTTTTGTGTTTGATACTGAATAAATCTTAAAACGTGAATGTTAAACACGACAAAAATCTCAATTGAAGTTACATTCTTCAGGCAATAACTGTTAGAACTTTGCAAAATACTACTATTAAATTTTGTTATCGCAATATAACAGTTAATATTCCGGGTTTAAATTACTGAGATATCTTTACAAGTCAGTTGATTTTCCGGTTTTTTAATTGTCTCTGTACCTCAATCGTTAGTTGTTTGCACGGTATTGGATAGGTTGTTTTGTTTTCACCCTTTCTATCGGTATTTAATTGAATGCCTTATCATAACCTTGGTATCTTCTCATTTCTGAAAACAATTTTAAATATTTTCCTTATGGAATTCATCATTTTTAGTTCATAAATCGGAATATACGTGTTTATCCTATTCCAAAAAGTATTCAATTGAATGTATGATTAAAGTTGTTTGGTCTTTAGTCATGTTTTCGCCATGGCTTTGTCAGTTCGCTTTCGTTCGACTTTAGTTATCCCTGTTTCTATAGTTGGCCTCTCTTTTAGTGTTGTCAAGTTATCCCAGTCGATCATCACTCTTCATAAACTGTCTGATGTATAATCAATTGTAAATAGGGGGAACTCAATTTTTTTTATTAACTTACCCTCTATCTGTTCAGAAGCTGAAATTTGTTTCGAATCAGCAACCTAAAACAAATGAAAAACATAAACAGGTATATACAGTTTAGTTATATGAAAGAAAATCACAAATATTTTTTAAATTGGTTTTCAAAGCAAAAGACACGGTGTCATGTCAAACAAGTTATGTGTGTTAAAGAAATATAGAAAACACCAAAGATAAACTGTTAAACAAAGTGAAATTGACCATAAAAAGAGTGAAAAAAAAGAAAGACGACAAAATAAATAAAATATGTTAAAACCCCTAATGTTGATAGACCATGACCATTCCTTACATAAAATATAGATAATAAATTAGTGATACAAGCTCCTTGCACCTGTGATGTTAAACCAAATCAAAGCCATAGGGAGGTTTAATATGTAGCAAAATTGCATCTGAAATTCTGTTAATTAATATCGAAAACAATATTGTGACTGAGGAAAGATAAGAACACAATGTTATAACCTGTACCTATGTTATAATAATAAAACAATTTCACGCAGGGTTATTATAATTTCATCAAAAGTATTATAAACAAGCTGTCTCTGTATTGGCTGTGTTATAGCATGTAAGTTTGCTGTTTACGTCCCAAAAATGAAAGCATTCGTAAATGACCCTCTATTATAGCATTCTACCGTGCGTTGTTTTGCACTAACTTATAACAAAAATATGTATGGGATCTACTACGTCATCAAATTCAAATATAGCATATTCTCATTAAAGACTTTATACACATGAGCAAGAAGTTTAGCTCATGCATGTATATTTTATTAAATGATACAATAATGATAAAAAAAATAATATCATTTAACATGTTTAAATTGGTATCTTTGATATTTCATCAAAAAGGATGGAAACATGAACACTGTTTTTCAACTGTTTTTATTTTGAAGAAAGATCAGGCATATGCAATACTCGGTCGTGAAATATTAGCACACCATGATAACTTCCTTAAATTATCTATTTATACATTTAAAAAAGTTATGAACGACAGTATAGATCACAGGCAAAGGCAACAACATATAATTATATATCCCGTCGGTTTTTTTTCATGATATTCGAGGATATACTCTTTCTATGAAATATGGGGTGTGGGGAAACCAAAAGGCGTCTAAAGTGCAACAGTCAACAATATCCGCGTTACTAAACAATATCGCCAGCTCTAAATTCTTCCATAAAAGTTGGAATAATTTAAAAAGCAACAATCGAAGATTTGGATTTAACACATCCATTCGATTTTGAGAATCGGTAGCAATGAAACCTATAACCCTTTAGGTATACTTGAGGAGCAGTAATTGTCGTTAAGGCCATGGAATTGTCTGTTTGAGAGGACGTCTATTGCCCCATTGGTGTTTCCAGGTTTTTAACAATAGACACGGACTTAATTTTTATACAATTTTGTTTGCTATATGGTCGAGGGTCTTTAATTTAATACGTGAATGTGTTATTGTGCTTATTGGTTTAAACTGATATACTTGCAAAGTAAAAGTAAATTGATTTAATCGTATAAGAGACGTAAAAGTTAATTTTTGATGACGACTATATAATACAGAAAACATAAATTAACTAGATGTGTCAAAGCGAAACGAATGACCCCGTCTCAAAAAGTTGAAAAATCTGCAATTTCAATATAAACACATGTGGACACAACCATGATGGTAGTCTCACATATCAAAAATCAGCTTAACATCTGGAGGCGTATAGAAAAAAAGTCTGTATAACTGATATTCAACAATTTTCAAAGTTGTAAACCCTGAATTTTGGCAAAAAATTAGCGGAGTGGAACAAAACGTAAACTTGATATGTAACTCATTATGAATAACTCACATACCAAAAATCAGCCCTATATCTGAAAGCGTTCAGAAAAAAAGTCTGTATAACTGTAATTTTCAACAATTTATCAAAGTCCAAAGCCCGTACTCTCGGTAAAAATTAGCTGAGCGGAACGAAACATAAACTTGATCTGTAACTCATCATGGTTAACTCACATACCAAAAATCAGCCTAACATCCGAAGGCTTTTAGAAAAAAAAGTCCGTATAACTGTGATTAGCAACAATTTAACAAAGTCCAAAGCCCGTAATTTCGGAAAAAATTAGCGGAGTGGAACAAAACTTAAACTTGATCCATAACTCATCATGGTTAACTCAAATACCAAAAAAGAAAACAATATCTGAAGGCTTTTACAAAAAAAAACTCCGTATAATGGTTTGTTGCGGAATGACGGAATTTAGGAATTACGGAACTACGGAATTTCGGGATTTTGGACTTTCGGAATTACGGAATTTCGGAATAACGGACAAGGGTAAAACTATATGGCGCCGACAACTTCGTTGCGGGGCCATAACAAAAAATTAGTCACATCGATTTATATATATATTTTATATGTTATGCAAAATTTCAAACTATATAGAACACATATCTTCAATCAAGGGTGGAACAAGATATATGGTATGTTGAGTATCTTGAATATACTTGTTATTAAAGCTATATTGGATAGAAATCTTAGAAACCTCACTGTATGAGTATGACTTATAACTAAACTTGTATTTACATGAACAACACGAGGGTTGCCACTTATGGAGCAGGAGCTGATTACTCTTCTGGAGCACCCGAGTTCTTCCCAGAATTTAGGTGAGGTTTATTTTGCTTTGTTCGTCTTTTCATCAATTGTTTTTCTTTTGCCATGGCGTTGTCATTTTATCTTTAACTTACGTCATTGACACGTTAAAACGAAGTTGCGAAATATAAATCATTAATTTCAATGTCTTTTGTCATTTCAGAACAACGATACATGTTTTGATTTTGAAAAAAACGACTATACCATCATTATTCTGTAAACAAAGTAAGCGTCTTCTCCTAGGCATGCATCATCCAGTGTAAAATTTGAATTAAATTGTATTTAACTTGGACTAATCTGGATTAAGGATTTTGTGACAATTGGTTAAAATAGTAAGTTGAAAAACATTTTTGACGACTAGTGTATCAGCTTCAGCTTCAATCTATAATGTAGGAGATATATTCATGGACAGAGGGAAAAGAATATTGATAAACTATAATAAGTTCTAATTGTATAATTGTTCAATCAATGAAAGAATGGAATTGAAATTAAACTTGATTTGCTTTCAATTCAGAATTCAGAATTAAGCTTGTGTTAAACCTTACATTATGGAAGATAAATATTAGAAATAGAGAGGAAAACATAATAAACTCAGTCCATTACGAGTATCACGCCTTGACTTCTGTCATAATTACAGTAAATCAGGTCAAAATCCATTACAGTCCTTGGATGGTGTAAACTTCCCCAAAATACGTGTATGGTGTAATTGTGTATGGCATATGGTGCAATGGTGTAAGGTGTATGGTGCTATGGTGTATGATGTAAGAGGAATGGTGTCATGGTGTTTGAAGAATGATATGGTTGTGTAACGTGCGATCGCGGATGGTGTGAATGATGGCGTACGACATTTCATTGGTTGAAAACGAAGTTCTTTTCATTTAATTTTTTCGAATTGAAAACATAAACAATAATAATAATCTTAATATTTGAAATTTAATTGCATAATGGGTAATTTCGGATCGTGTAGATATAATAGGGAATGGTGTACGGTGTAATGTGTAAGGTGTATGGTGCAAAGGTGTAACGTGTATGGTGTAATTGTACCAGGTGTATGGTGCAATGGTGTATGGTGTAATGGTGTATGGTGTTAGTGGGAAGTTTACACTATACAAGGACTGTATCCTACCATTTTAACATCACGAGTTGGTTGATCGTTATGGAATAACCGTTTCACAAATGATATCGGATATGTTCCTTACGTCGTAACTACAATCCCCTTCCCTTTCATGAATGTGACCTACCAAATTAGACTATTTACTGGATTTGTTATAACATAAGCAACACGACGGGTGTCACATGTGGAGCAGGATCTACTTACCCTTCCGGAGCACCTGAGATCACCCCTAGTTTTTGGTGGGGTTCGTGTTGTTTATACTTTAGTTTTCTATGTTGTGTCATGTGTACTATTGTTTATCTGTTTGTCTTTTTCATTTTCAGCTATGGCGTTGTCAGTTTGTTTTAGATTTATGAGTTTGACTGTCCCTTTGGTATCTTTCGTCCCTCTTTTAAGGAGAACCGATTTTAGTAAGATGTAATTAACAGAAATTAATCCCTTTACACAATTATGTTCTGTCTGTATACATTATATATAGTCTAGAGCGTTGGACACAATGCAGGCGGTGTTGTCTCGATATCTCCATAGCATGAGTTCGAATCCCGGCGAGGGAAGATTTAACATTGTGCTTGCACCTCGTGTGGTAACAGACGTTGCCTGACTTGTCAACAAATACTGAATACGCAAACATTCACTTGCCACTCGACTGGGTCTGTGTACACTATATATTGCAATGTAACTTGCAAAACCCAGAATGTTGTATACCTCCTTCAGTGTCGATGTGGCATGCAGTATGTTGGCGAGACAGAGCAGCCATTTAACAAACGCATGAATGGTCATCGAAGTGACTACACTTGCAATCCCAACCTACCCGTAAGTCGTCATTTGAGATCACCTGAACACACACAAGCTGATCTCAAAAACCTTACCATCACAATCATAGACCACAACGAGGGTTGGTGAAGGTAGACTGAGTCGCTCGGGAAAGATTTTGGGTAAGAAAGTTACGGACAGTTTCCCCAGAGAGCATAAATGAAAAAACATAGAACGAGTCCCCCATTTTTCTGTGACCACCTGTTTCAAACAACGCCGGATTTAGAACTGGCTTTACAGTTCGAAATTATTTTTAAAAATAACAGTTTAAATTACATGTTTCCATTGATTCGGGATGATGTATAAGTACGTTGCCACGTTCAATTATTTTACCTCATTATATAAAACTTATTTTTTCAATCATTATTAGACTGCTATTCGTTTGGGAGGCTTAAGGTGTAATACCACCAAATCATGGTACGCCACATCCGGTTGCATACGAAAGTAGGCCTAAAAAAATATTCCCTTGAATTTGACAGTTGTAGAAAATTAACCCTGAATTTCAATGCACTTAAATTTTTCTGAGTCGTAAATATGTATGTTGGATGTCTGAATGCATCATTCTTTTTTTATTTGATCGTCTTATAAAATATTCTGGAGCGTTAAGGTTACATAGCATACCAAGCAAGTAACCAGTAAATACAAGTGTAAAAATTGGGTTGTTTACTTCCGGTGATGATTATTTTCTTATATGCAATGAAATGTAGTGTGAAATTTTCACTGTATCACTGGAAAGGATTAAACTTTACACATGCAAAGTATTTCTTTGGTTGAAATAAAGGTAAATAATGTACAATATTTTTAAAAGTGTCAATTTAACAAAGACTAATAGGGAAAAATCAATGGTGGTATTACACCTATTTAGGGAAACCATATGTGCACTCGTGACCTTTTTGTACTTTCATTTTTAAAAGTTATAAATAAACCAGTTCATACATTGTAAACATGGACAATTCGGAATGGATTTAGACACAGAAAGCACGTTTGAGGTAAAATTGCCTTGAATTGGGGGTTTACGGGTGTTTTCTAAGTCAAATGGGTGGACAGACAAAGCTGTATTTAGTTTACTGTGTTAAATTTTAAATTACCCTTACAGTTTTGTTTATACAACATGTGAATTTTTTATTTCAGTGTTAACCATGTTCTGAAGAGCATTCTGTTGAAAAATCTTATATGTGAATTGGTCTGCAGATGACACTTCAGCATTAAAGTAAGTATCAACTATCATCATGTTTTTTGTTGTTTTTTTTGGCCGCAAAAGTTTACAATTTGCCATTGTGCCGTCTACATTTTGTACAGACAATAAATCATCTAAACACTTATTTGCCCTGGATTTATACACATCAGATACCAGTCTCACATACTTAAACTTTATAATTCTTACCAATTATTTTTTGTACCAGCATTCCAAGGGACATAACCCTTTTTAAAACATTTTGAGGTATTTTTTATAACTCTTTTTCCCCATTTTTTAATGTAAAATACAAGAAAGTTGACTCTTTGTATAAATCTATTAGAAATATACTGTTATGAGTAAATAAAAAGACCTTGATACCAGTAACAAAAAATGATTGACTGAAAGGGAACCGTTATTTGTCACACTAGGCGAACAGACCAAAAACTCGAGTTACACATAAGGGCTTATAGAAACTTTCGTGTAGACTGTTAACATTTATAGAGACAGTTCTTTCAGCTAAAACACTTTAATTATTGATTTAACATTATATTTATTTATTTTTTGTGGGTAAATAATCACATTTGTTTTATTTTTTAGACAAAAGATATCAAGTTTTGATGAAAAAGGAAGGAAGGAGGAAAAATGGACCAAAACAGACCAAAACAGACCTTCAAATGAACTCTAAAAGGTGCAATAAAATTGTTTATCATCTTAAAGTTGTCTTTTGTATTCTATTTAATTGTTTGAATGCATAGATCATGAGTTTATGATCAGATAGTAGTCAACACTGCATTTTATAATGATACACTGAAATGAGGATTTTTCGAAGAAATTAGACTGAAATTGCCGTAGGATATGGCCTTACATTATAGTGATTTTCTCTGAAACTATAGCTCTGACTGAGACAAAACTTGACAGTTATGCTTGAAATAACTTGCAATTGGAGGGAAAAAAATTACATTAAGTTTATTTGGTATTTAGGTGTTCTTTAGGGAAACCATATGTGTACTCGTGACCTTTTTGTACTTTCATTTTTAAAAGTTATAAATAAACCAGTTCATACATTGTAAACATGGACAATTCGGAATGGATTTAGACACAGAAAGCACGTTTGAGGTAAAATTGCCTTGAATTGGGGGTTTACGGGTGTTTTCTAAGTCAAATGGGTGGACAGACAAAGCTGTATTTAGTTTACTGTGTTAAATTTTAAATTACCCTTACAGTTTTGTTTATACAACATGTGAATTTTTTATTTCAGTGTTAACCATGTTCTGAAGAGCATTCTGTTGAAAAATCTTATATGTGAATTGGTCTGCAGATGACACTTCAGCATTAAAGTAAGTATCAACTATCATCATGTTTTTTGTTGTTTTTTTTGGCCGCAAAAGTTTACAATTTGCCATTGTGCCGTCTACATTTTGTACAGACAATAAATCATCTAAACACTTATTTGCCCTGGATTTATACACATCAGATACCAGTCTCACATACTTAAACTTTATAATTCTTACCAATTATTTTTTGTACCAGCATTCCAAGGGACATAACCCTTTTTAAAACATTTTGAGGTATTTTTTATAACTCTTTTTCCCCATTTTTTAATGTAAAATACAAGAAAGTTGACTCTTTGTATAAATCTATTAGAAATATACTGTTATGAGTAAATAAAAAGACCTTGATACCAGTAACAAAAAATGATTGACTGAAAGGGAACCGTTATTTGTCACACTAGGCGAACAGACCAAAAACTCGAGTTACACATAAGGGCTTATAGAAACTTTCGTGTAGACTGTTAACATTTATAGAGACAGTTCTTTCAGCTAAAACACTTTAATTATTGATTTAACATTATATTTATTTATTTTTTGTGGGTAAATAATCACATTTGTTTTATTTTTTAGACAAAAGATATCAAGTTTTGATGAAAAAGGAAGGAAGGAGGAAAAATGGACCAAAACAGACCAAAACAGACCTTCAAATGAACTCTAAAAGGTGCAATAAAATTGTTTATCATCTTAAAGTTGTCTTTTGTATTCTATTTAATTGTTTGAATGCATAGATCATGAGTTTATGATCAGATAGTAGTCAACACTGCATTTTATAATGATACACTGAAATGAGGATTTTTCGAAGAAATTAGACTGAAATTGCCGTAGGATATGGCCTTACATTATAGTGATTTTCTCTGAAACTATAGCTCTGACTGAGACAAAACTTGACAGTTATGCTTGAAATAACTTGCAATTGGAGGGAAAAAAATTACATTAAGTTTATTTGATATTTAGGTGTTCTTTAGGGAAACCATATGTGCACTCGTGACCTTTTTGTACTTTCATTTTTAAAAGTTATAAATAAACCAGTTCATACATTGTAAACATGGACAATTCGGAATGGATTTAGACACAGAAAGCACGTTTGAGGTAAAATTGCCTTGAATTGGGGGTTTACGGGTGTTTTCTAAGTCAAATGGGTGGACAGACAAAGCTGTATTTAGTTTACTGTGTTAAATTTTAAATTACCCTTACAGTTTTGTTTATACAACATGTGAATTTTTTATTTCAGTGTTAACCATGTTCTGAAGAGCATTCTGTTGAAAAATCTTATATGTGAATTGGTCTGCAGATGACACTTCAGCATTAAAGTAAGTATCAACTATCATCATGTTTTTTGTTGTTTTTTTTGGCCGCAAAAGTTTACAATTTGCCATTGTGCCGTCTACATTTTGTACAGACAATAAATCATCTAAACACTTATTTACCCTGGATTTATACACATCAGATACCAGTCTCACATACTTAAACTTTATAATTCTTACCAATTATTTTTTGTACCAGCATTCCAAGGGACATAACCCTTTTTAAAACATTTTGAGGTATTTTTTATAACTCTTTTTCCCCATTTTTTAATGTAAAATACAAGAAAGTTGACTCTTTGTATAAATCTATTAGAAATATACTGTTATGAGTAAATAAAAAGACCTTGATACCAGTAACAAAAAATGATTGACTGAAAGGGAACCGTTATTTGTCACACTAGGCGAACAGACCAAAAACTCGAGTTACACATAAGGGCTTATAGAAACTTTCGTGTAGACTGTTAACATTTATAGAGACAGTTCTTTCAGCTAAAACACTTTAATTATTGATTTAACATTATATTTATTTATTTTTTGTGGGTAAATAATCACATTTGTTTTATTTTTTAGACAAAAGATATCAAGTTTTGATGAAAAAGGAAGGAAGGAGGAAAAATGGACCAAAACAGACCAAAACAGACCTTCAAATGAACTCTAAAAGGTGCAATAAAATTGTTTATCATCTTAAAGTTGTCTTTTGTATTCTATTTAATTGTTTGAATGCATAGATCATGAGTTTATGATCAGATAGTAGTCAACACTGCATTTTATAATGATACACTGAAATGAGGATTTTTCGAAGAAATTAGACTGAAATTGCCGTAGGATATGGCCTTACATTATAGTGATTTTCTCTGAAACTATAGCTCTGACTGAGACAAAACTTGACAGTTATGCTTGAAATAACTTGCAATTGGAGGGAAAAAAATTACATTAAGTTTATTTGATATTTAGGTGTTCTTTAGGTGTAATACCATCAAATCATGGTACGCCACATCCGGTTGCATACGAAAGTAGGCCTAAAAAAATATTCCCTTGAATTTGACAGTTGTAGAAAATTAACCCTGAATTTCAATGCACTTAAATTTTTCTGAGTCGTAAATATGTATGTTGGATGTCTGAATGCATCATTCTTTTTTTATTTGATCGTCTTATAAAATATTCTGGAGCGTTAAGGTTACATAGCATACCAAGCAAGTAACCAGTAAATACAAGTGTAAAAATTGGGTTGTTTACTTCCGGTGATGATTATTTTCTTATATGCAATGAAATGTAGTGTGAAATTTTCACTGTATCACTGGAAAGGATTAAACTTTACACATGCAAAGTATTTATTTGGTTGCAATAAAGGTAAATAATGTACAATTTTTTTAAAAGTGTCAATTTAACAAAGACTAATAGGGAAAAATCAATGGTGGTATTACACCTATTTAGGGAAACCATATGTGCACTCGTGACCTTTTTGTACTTTCATTTTTAAAAGTTATAAATAAACCAGTTCATACATTGTAAACATGGACAATTCGGAATGGATTTAGACACAGAAAGCACGTTTGAGGTAAAATTGCCTTGAATTGGGGGTTTACGGGTGTTTTCTAAGTCAAATGGGTGGACAGACAAAGCTGTATTTAGTTTACTGTGTTAAATTTTAAATTACCCTTACAGTTTTGTTTATACAACATGTGAATTTTTTATTTCAGTGTTTACCATGTTCTGAAGAGCATTCTGTTGAAAAATCTTATATGTGAATTGGTCTGCAGATGACACTTCAGCATTAAAGTAAGTATCAACTATCATCATGTTTTTTGTTGTTTTTTTTGGCCGCAAAAGTTTACAATTTGCCATTGTGCCGTCTACATTTTGTACAGACAATAAATCATCTAAACACTTATTTGCCCTGGATTTATACACATCAGATACCAGTCTCACATACTTAAACTTTATAATTCTTACCAATTATTTTTTGTACCAGCATTCCAAGGGACATAACCCTTTTTAAAACATTTTGAGGTATTTTTTATAACTCTTTTTCCCCATTTTTTAATGTAAAATACAAGAAAGTTGACTCTTTGTATAAATCTATTAGAAATATACTGTTATGAGTAAATAAAAAGACCTTGATACCAGTAACAAAAAATGATTGACTGAAAGGGAACCGTTATTTGTCACACTAGGCGAACAGACCAAAAACTCGAGTTACACATAAGGGCTTATAGAAACTTTCGTGTAGACTGTTAACATTTATAGAGACAGTTCTTTCAGCTAAAACACTTTAATTATTGATTTAACATTATATTTATTTATTTTTTGTGGGTAAATAATCACATTTGTTTTATTTTTTAGACAAAAGATATCAAGTGTTGATGAAAAAGGAAGGAAGGAGGAAAAATGGACCAAAACAGACCAAAACAGACCTTCAAATGAACTCTAAAAGGTGCAATAAAATTGTTTATCATCTTAAAGTTGTCTTTTGTATTCTATTTAATTGTTTGAATGCATAGATCATGAGTTTATGATCAGATAGTAGTCGACACTGCATTTTATAATGATACACTGAAATGAGGATTTTTCGAAGAAATTAGACTGAAATTGCCGTAGGATATGGCCTTACATTATAGTGATTTTCTCTGAAACTATAGCTCTGACTGAGACAAAACTTGACAGTTATGCTTGAAATAACTTGCAATTGGAGGGAAAAAAATTACATTAAGTTTATTTGATATTTAGGTGTTCTTTAGGTGTAATACCACCAAATCATGGTACGCCACATCCGGTTGCATACGAAAGTAGGCCTAAAAAAATATTCCCTTGAATTTGACAATTGTAGAAAATTAACCCTGAATTTCAATGCACTTAAATTTTTCTGAGTCGTAAATATGTATGTTGGATGTCTGAATGCATCATTCTTTTTTTATTTGATCGTCTTATAAAATATTCTGGAGCGTTAAGGTTACATAGCATACCAAGCAAGTAACCAGTAAATACAAGTGTAAAAATTGGGTTGTTTACTTCCGGTGATGATTATTTTCTTATATGCAATGAAATGTAGTGTGAAATTTTCACTGTATCACTGGAAAGGATTAAACTTTACACATGCAAAGTATTTATTTGGTTGAAATAAAGGTAAATAATGTACAATTTTTTTAAAAGTGTCAATTTAACAAAGACTAATAGGGAAAAATCAATGGTGGTTTTACACCTATTTAATGTGTAGTTTCTGTTGTAATTGCCCTACTGTTGTCTTATTTATACCATCCTGGATCGGTTAGGACATTTTTGATCTTTTTGTTTGAGGACTGCCCTCAATGCAGTTATAACATCTCAACTGTCACAACCTTAGAAATCTAGAGTTGTGCCAGTTCACAACGAAAATAACTATTTTCAGTTGGCATATCTTTGTAATCTTTGCGCCGTTTTTGGAAATTTTAAAATTGTATCAGCGTCTGTGGTGTTCGCTTAAATTGTATAAATTCAAGATTTAGAAAAAGTATCTCAGTTGAATATATTGACATGATTCATTTGACATCGTGCTATTATTGATGAAGGATATCTGTTATCCGAAATATCTAATATTTGTATATTTTATAGTTATTTGATGGTGATGTTGTACCCTTTTTGACGTGTTATATATTATATTTTGTAGTGTAGAGCATCATATTACATGATCCATCGCCCTGTAAGATTGATCGTTGACTATTTATTCAGTCATTTTATATATATATATATATATACAAATGTATATTCCAGTTTATATGATCCGTTCATCCTTAATTGACTTTTAAAATTCAAGAATCTATCTTAAATTGGGGGTAAATTATATGGCCTTCCAAATACCGTTTCGATCCCTAACATCACTGAAGAGTCATATATTGTCGAAAAAATATTGACACCTTATGTTTGTGGCATAACATCTGGGCCAAAAGTTTATTGTTTTCTGTCTAGTATTAAATTTATATTAAGATCCATTTTGTTACCTCTCGTGATCAATTTTATTTGGCAATCGCCAATGGCAGTCAGCAGGGTTAAAGAACATCAGTTGTTCAACCTGTTAGTCAAATGTGTTTTGTTTAAATATACTTTTGTACTTTGGTCTTTGGAAAATGTTGTTTATGCTGTATTTAGACCCTTCTTCGTCGAAATTTGTTTTACACGCACACGTATAAAAATTGCGTTTTTTATTCAACAATTTCGACTTATTTATATATATATATATCAGTAGCATGGGTTCGAATCCCGGGGAGGGAAGAACCAAAAAATTTGCGAAAGCAAATTTACAGATCCAACATTGTTGGGTTGATGTTTAGACGAGTTGTATATACATTATGTACACAGCCATGTATCACCATCATTGCTGGTGATCCGATGGATAAATCTGTTGTACGTATATATATATATCGAAATCTAGATCTGGTGTACCAAAAAAATATTGACACCTTGTGTTTGTGGCATGACATCTTGGTCACAAGTTTATCGTTTTCTGTTTAGTATTAAATTTATATTAAGATCCATTTTGTTACATCTCATGATAAATTTTATTTGGTAATCGCCAATGGCAGTCTGCATGGTTTAAGAACATCAGTTGTTCGACCTGTTAGTCAAATGCGTTTTGTTTAAATATACTTTTTCACTTTTTTGGTCTTTTGGAAAATGTTGTTTGTGCTGTTTTTAGACCCTTCTACAACGAAATTTGTATTACATGCACACGTATAAAGGTTGTGGTTTTTATCCAACGCAATCATAAGCTTGAACGTAGTTTTCAATTTAGACTCGTGTATATATATATATATATATATATATATATATATATATATATATACAACTCGACTAAACATTAACCCAACAATGTTAGATCTGTAAATTTGCTTTTGCAAATTTTTTGTTCTTCCCTCGCCGGGATTCGAATCCATGCTACTGAGATATCGTGACACCAAATCTCCTGCACTGTAGCCGTCCCGCTAGACCACACGACCACCTGGGCTTAAAAAATCTCCAAATCTCCATGCCTTATATATCATGTACTGTAGTACGCTGCTAGATTAAAACTGACGAGGAAAGGTAACACACGGCCACCAAAAGCTTTATTTTTAAAGCCCATGTGGTCGTGTGGTCTAGTTGTATATATATACAACTCGTCTAAATATCAAGCCAAATATGTTAGATCTGTAAATTTGCTTCGCAAATTTTTGGTTCTTCCCTCGCCGGGATTCGAACCCATGCTACTGTGATATCGTGACACCAAATCGCCTGCACTGCAGCCGTCCCGCTAGACCACACGACCACCTGGGCTCTCAATATATATATAAAAAATGCGGTTTTTATCCAACACAATCATAGATTTGAACGTTGCTTTCAATTTAGACATGTTATATAATTCGTCTAAATAACAGCTCAACAATGTTAGATCTGTAAATTTGCGTAAGCAAATTTTTTGTTCTTCCCTGGCCGGGATTCGAACTATATATAAACGAGTTTTAATTGAAAACAAAGTTCAATCCTATGATGGGTTGAATAAAAACTGCAATTTTTACACGTGTGCGTGTAAAACAAATTTCTTGGTAGAGGTGTCTAAATACAGCACAAACTACATTTTCCAAAAGACCAAAAAGTGAAAGTATATTTTAACAAAACGCATTTGAATAACAGGTCGAACAACTGATGTTCTTAATCTCTGCTGACTGCCATCGTCGATTGCCAAATAAATTGATCACCAGCTGTTACATGGATCTTAGTTATTAATTTAAAACCAAACAGAAAACAATAAACTTGCGAAAAGATGGTAAATCGAAAACATGAGATGCAAAAATGTATACACCATATCCAGATTTCGACAATTAATGTCTCTTCAGTAATGTTAGGGATCGAAACGGTATTTGGAAGGCCATATAATTTACCTGAATTTAGGATAGACTCTTAAATTTTTCACCTCATGTTTGCGATATACCATCTTTTTGCAAGTTTTTTGTTTTCTGTTTGGTTTTAAATTAATAATTAAGATCAATGTAACAGCTGGTGATCAATTTATTTGGCAATCGACGATGGCAGTCAGCAGAGATTAAGAACATCAGTTGTTCGACCTGTTATTCAATGCGTTTTTTAACCAAACAGAAAACGAAACACATGCGGAAAGATGGTAGACCGCAAACATGAGGTGAAAAATTTATACACCATATCCTGATTTCGACAAGTAATGTCTCTTCAGTGGTGTTAGCGATCGAAACGGTATTTGATACGCCATATAATTTACCTGAATTAAGGATAGACCCTTGAATTTTTAAGAGTCGGAATAGGATGAATGGATCATATAAACCCGAAGGAAAATATAATACAAGCCCAAACGAAAAAATATAAACAAGTATAAATTGAAAACAAAGTTCAAACCTATGATTGCGTTGGATAAAACTGCAATTTTTATACGCATGCAAAACAAATTTCTTGGTAGAGGGGTCTCAATACAGCACAAACAACATTTTCCAAAACACCAAAAAGTGAAAGTATATTTTAACAAAACGCATTTGACTAACAGGTCGAACAAATGATGTTCTTAAACTCTGCTGACTGCCATTGGCGATTGTCAAATAAATTGATCACCAGCTGTTACATGGATCTTAATTATTAATTTACAATCAAACAGAAAACAATAAACTATATATGTTCGTACAATAACGTCAGTAATGCCCGTGATTCGCCATTCATATGTCGTTAGTTACGCCAGGTCAACGTACCTGAGAGCATCCATTTATAAGTTAACGTAATTTTGTAACAAACATTCTACAAAACAAATATTTATAAAAGGATACGTTATTCTGTTTGCTTGGTTGATTGTCAAGAACACAACAAAATGAGAGGTAATTATTAGACGATAACAAAATTGTCAAAACAAAAATCATCATTCGGCAATGATTTAAAAAACGCAAGATCTACGAATATTCAAAACGAGTGAAACCATTAATTGACTCTATATAGACTGTGTTGCCCTAAATGACATTAACGGTACCCATTGTTAAGTTACACGTTGTGGTTTACAAGTGTTCTTTAAAGATGAGCAAACTGTTCAAATCATGATACAATATATTGAGGACATTATGAAATTCTTCAGAAAATAATATTGAAATACCTGTCTACTGCAAACGTTTTGGCAGACTTCCAAGACATCCTTTCCTAGAAAATGAGAAAATAAAAACAATTATAATTGACAATCAGAAGTAAACGTGTTCTTACAACAGCTATTTCGATACTAAGGAAATCGGAATCGAATTGTTTTTTTCACAAAACTAAAATTAGATAATCTAATTTATTTACCCTATTCGAGCTTATATGACCTTATAATTAATTTGTCTTTTCAAGGTCGTGAAAGACTGATACCGCAAAGTCATTTTTCGTGAAACCATTACGGATGAAAGGTTCAAATCTAACTAGAATCCGCACTGAACATTCGCTTAAAGCCTATTAGATTCCAGAAAACAAAAAAGGCGATCATAGATCATCCGTTCAAGCGTTTAGCAGACACAACAGGTAGGACCAATTGTTGACGGTCAATAGTTCAGAGGATCTGTATGATCTTGTTTATTTTTTGAATATGCCTTACGGTTGTAAGTTTCAAGAAAGGTGGTAAATCGCCGTATTCCCAGATGTTATTCGTGCTTTAAAAGTTGATAGTAGATATAATCAGGACAACACAATAAATAAATGATGGATTTAAGAAATGTGTACCTCAGTGCTGACATGATTTATAACAATTTCCTCTAAAATTGCCCGTTTATAAATTTTGAAATTATACAGAAATAAGGTTTCACCTCAATCAATCAAAGTTGCCCTTAAATGGATTTGGCTATTTTTTTTATGTCCTTTTTGGTTTAAAGTTATTCAACGTTTTCGGTCCTTATATATCCTTGGCTTTCAAATATTCGGCTTTAAGCGTTCCTGATGAAGGTCAATCCAGAAAAGCGCATCGGACGCATCAATTTTATAACGTGTCGTTTTCATTTTTTTTTTATAAATTGAAGAGGAAGTAGGCAAGGGTGTCTTTTATCTGTTTTACCTTTTTCGTTGGTTTTGAGACTAAAGATTTCAGACACAATTTGGTAGGAAAACACACTGTTTTAAAATATGATAATAACTGATATTACAACATTAATCAAAATAATAATAATAATTGTAAAAAGCACAATCTTAATATATTAGGGATAATTTTGACCATCATATCTTTAATTGTACCATTTTTTTCAAAATTTCAGCTAGTTTATGTGTATTTCCAGAAAAATATACCAATTAACTGAAATTAAAACAAAATGTTTGAGCTTATTTCAGATGACAATCCAAAGAAAGATAAAGAAATACAATGATTTGTAGTACGGTGTTTAGTAAATATATTGTCAAAGTGCATCTATTACATTTAAAATAATTCAAAAGCTTAGAAAAAAATCACTCCCAGAGGATGTGTTACAAAGTCTATGATCAGAAAATACTGTGAGAAGAATAAATGTAAGGAGAAAACATTTTCCGTAAGCGGTGGTTATATATATATTTCATTGTTTGTCAAACGTTATTAAATAACAAATTATTGAATGAAAAAAAAGTAAAACCGACCGGTGTTTATATTTATTTAATTACTTTAACAAACATAATTTCATTTACAATCATTGCAATACATTACGTAAAAATGTTTAAAGGAAGTAAAGGCAACAGTAGTATACCACTGTTCAATAGTCATTAATAGATTAAGGATTAAGCGAAAACAAATCCGGGTCACAAACAAAACACCGAGGAAAACACATCATCTATAAGAGGTAAACAACGGGATAACAGAAAAACTGAACTGCTTCAAAAACCAACGCCAACATACATAGAAACGGACTATTTGATAACAACTGCCATATTCCTGACTTGGTAAAGGACATTTTAGAAACAAATGGTGAGTTCAACCTCGTTATATGGCTAGCCAAATCTCACGTTTATACGGCAATGTTAAAAATACCGCTAGAATGACGTGACAGGAATATAGTACAAATGAACAAAAGAACACTCAGGACAGAGAAATGCAAAGATAAAAAAAAATAATGGTGCAATACAACATGTAAATCACGGAATAACAACGGGCACCTCCCACAAACAGTACACAACAATAGAAATATGAACTGTGCGTCACACGAATGAGTAAAAGCCACAAAATTGACGTCACAGGGAAAGAAGTAGGTCCAGTAAGACCCCCTTTTGGCCCCAAAATATAGCAGTTTTACAAAATTGTTAAAATGTAAACTTTTAGTTATTTATTGAAAAGAAGAATGCTTCTGCTACATAAATATGGGCTGTTTTGACAATACAATGCACATATATCGGGTAGTAGCACCATTAAGTCATGCTAAATTACTGAAATTCTCAATTCTAATTTTTTAGTTAAATTTTAGACGGTTTCCGTGTAAAACGAAAGTGGCCGCATTCGTGTTCATCTTTAATATTGAAATGTAAGTTGTATTTGATGATAATACATAACATATATAAAGGTTGAGGGTGAACAGGGATGCGACCACTTTCATTTTTGACAAAAAACATCTGAAAAGTGACATTTTTCGGCATAATTGGTAGATTTTTCATATTTGAGCTTGAATCGGATCGTTTGTAATAACTAGATCAGTTAAAATCTTTCACATTAACTAATTGAATAAAATGAAATAGACACTTTAGTGTTTAAAAAGTGGTCAAAATCTTTCGTCAGATGAACCTGAAATTTGAGGCCAAAATCGGCCCTTACCAGACCTACTCCTTTCTAAAAATAGAATACAAAATTGGGATTGAGTTTGTAATGGTGATATTTTTTGTATTTTCTAACCATTACAAGAATATTAATATAGAACTATGTTAGTACTGGTGTAATTATTAGTATTTTCTAATCATGAACATGATGAAGGCTTTTCTTTTAAGGGGGCTCGCGGGTCTAAATCAGTTTTTTTATTTAATATAAGATTTCTCTAATTGTTTCTATAAATGAACTTTATCTTATACCTAATAGAAAAATAAAATAAAAAAGAGGGGTCACCGATCATTTACGCTTACAATCTGCCTTCGAAAGAAGCATACATTTTTGTAAAGGTACTTTTTTTCTGTTGAACTGATAGGAGAAAAAGAGGTAATATCGAAATAAAAAAGAACCTAATTACAGAAATCGCTTAAATTTTACAATTGTTTAATTTATGTATAGCTTATTTGAAAAACAATAATAAAAAAATATATGTCACCGATGAGTAAAAAAGATATTTCAATTTAAATGCCAAAAAATAGCATTTTTGCGCCAAAGGGAGATAATTTGGAGCTTTTTCAATGATCATGATGATATAAACATTTTAAAAGTCATCTGGGGCCAAACCGATTTTTTGGGTTAATTTTTGTATCATATCATAAAGTCATAATGTAATAAATAAATTTTGTAATGAAAAAACAAATAACTGAACTATAGCTGATTCATTATCGGATCTTTTACATACATGTAGAAAATAAAAATAAAATTCAAAAACAACAAACGATAAGACATAACACAATATCGAACCAGACTTACAAAAGACATATCATAACTAAATACATGAATGTTGGATGTATCAATACCGAGACACGTCTAATAGCAATGCGAATTCACACTCGGCAAATTGTTCATATTCGGAAATAGGTAATGTCGGTACTAGGCAGACTAGACGACGTAGATGGTAAGCCATCATCTAAGACGTTGTAAAAATTTCAATAGTTAGTTTAGACGGTGAAATGGTGTCCATAAAAGTGTCGGAGTGTCATTTTTAATCTTTCCTCCTTTTAAATATGTTGGGAGCAGTTACTCCTGTATATGAAGCCCGTATAGTGTGAACATGCACGAGCATAGCTTATCAAATGAGATATGTAAACACTATATGATGGGGCGAAGGGTATGTTACTGCTGAGAAATGGAAAATTGATAATTGGGAAGAATATTATCAATATTACTATTCATACAATGTTGCTTTTTGAACAATTTTTGGAGAAACATACTTATTTATAGCAAAACGTAGACACAATAAAAGTATTCTGTTTCACATTCAATGTTTAATTTACTTTATGTTTTTATAATCACCTGGAACAAATTGCACTGGACCGATTTCTTACATCATCGTAGTTATTGACTGCCTTTATTTTCAGTGACACCGTCTGCACCAACATTTCAACACATGTAACATGGACGACATTTAATTTTCTGAGGAAATCGAGACATATCACTGCAAAGTACGTGTCATTCATTTATAAACTGTGATAATTTAATCTATTTAACTCCGCTAATTTGGATATTAAGTGATTTATTAAATGCATATGAACTGTGAGTTATTTATATCCGAGAAATTAACTGTAAATTCTACTTTCGTTTTTGACTCGATTATTAATATTGCATTTAGCGTTCATATTTCATTCATACAAATTGTAAAATATTGTATTTGTATTTCTTTCAGTTTACCAAACAATCTACTGACTACTGTAACCCTTCTGGTGGAATATCATAATACAATTTTCCAAACTTGTTGTTTCCTTTATATATTCGCCGAGATTGCGATTTCAGTCAACTGGTTAAACTAGTTGAGTCCGGCTCAGCATAGTAAATTGACATCAACTTGTCTACACATCTCCTGAACAGGAAATACAACGTAGCATCGTTCGTAGCATTTACCTTGGCACTACGCAACACAACTTGTTTGTCCCAGGCAGCAAACCAAAACCGTTGAATAAACATTACCTAAAGTTAGTTGATTTACATCATAGATCCCAGTCACGCGGAGCAGCAAGAAGAGGTTCAGCCCCCGGAGGGAGATGTCCCTTAAGAACTTGTAGAAAATCCGTCTAATACCACACAATTAGATGAAAATCCCGAGACTCGGCGAGTAAGTGACCTCACGGAAAAGGTAAAGGAGCTTTCACAGAAAACTAGAGGGCATATGGTCAGATATAGCACTCCAGTTATTGGAAATCACCACACCTCCTAACGAACTTCAGCAACTCGTAACAGTCCAGGACAATCTTGTAAAAACCTGTACAAATTATCGTAGGATCACAGACGAATACCTGGACCTTCTAAATAGGACCAGAACGTTGGACAGTCAAAAAGTCATAGACGCATGTAATCTCACATTGGATCTTCGTCTGTCCAAAGTGGAACTGGCCATGGAAACTTTACACGAGCATCGCCTTGCCCTCACAAAGGCTTAATCCACAAAAACAAGAATATCTAAGAGTACAAAAACCTGACACAGCGGAAGCTCGAACGTCTCTGACATGTCAAGTCTAGCACGCAGGAAGCGTGCAAAAGCAGAGGCTGTCAAGTCTAAAATAGTCTTTGTCGAAAACATGCCCTGATCCTTCAACAGGAGGCAATGTTAGATGAATTAGCTCTTTTCAGACAAGATGAAATAGATCAGGAAATCACACGTAAAAAGGCAAAAATGGAACAAGAAGCCGCACAGAAACAAGTTCAGCTAGAACAGGAGACCGCACACAGAAAAGTGCCATACGCAGGAAGGCTCAAATGCAACAAGGGGCCGCACGAGTCAGCCGGGAAAAGGCCGAGCTGAAGGAAAAATTCAACCTTCCCGAAGCACAAAGAGAAGCTGCAGCCGCAGAAGCCGAGGCTTGTATCCTGGAATACGACGGCAGCCAAGCGTTTAGCGATCTCTCCCAACGAAACGGAAGATCCGCTCCAGCGTGTACAAGATTTCGTAAATAAACATCCTGTACCAACTACCGTACAGGAAGTGACAGGACCTCAAAAGATAAAACAAAATCCCGTTAAGCTAAGTCATGAAGCACCAGCGTTCGTGCCATCCGTAGCACTGAACTTGCCATCAAAAACACCTGAGGTCTTGCCTACACATGCTAAAACACTGAAATTTAATGTATTCCAAGGTCTGGGAACAATAACTGGCATATGAAAACAGGGCGTCTCAGACGAGATACTGATGCACACCAAAAACGAAGGCGTTATAGAATATATCCCTGCTGCACACCTGCAACCAATCAATCCTACATCGGGGATAACTAGATTTCGTCTACGTAAGGACCTGCTGTTCTCCCGGTTAACTCGCTTTAACGACCGGGCAGAATCCTTCCACACATGGAAAGAAAGGTTTTTAAACGTTACAGACGAGTTACAAGTTTCTGACTCGAAACAGATTGCTCTACTTATCAAGTGGCTCGGTCCAGAGTCTGCCAAACATGCCATTAGCATAAGAGCGTCTAACGCCAATAATCCTTCAAAAGGCATACAAAGATTATGGAAGAGGCTTGACGAGCGGTATGGTGCTCCAGAAATGTTGGAGCCTCTCTCACGAGTAAAATCGTCAATTGTCCAACCTTGATAACGAAAGAAGTCTGATATTCTATCAGAAATAGAATATCACAAGGAAAATCACAAGCTGGGAAGCCTGCTGGTATATTTCTACTCACCGTCTGGAATAAACCCGATGATTGAAAAACTACCCTATTGACTTCAAGAAAATTGGATAACTAGGGCATCTAGATATAAATCCAACCACGATGTTGCCTTTCCGCCTTTTACGGAGTTATCTGCATTCATCAGTGAAATATGCAAAATTAAAAATGATCCTGGGTTCATTTATGGGTCAAAAGTCACACCTAATACAAAAGGTGCTGCACCAATTGCAAGGTTCACGTCTCATCTCAAGAAAGTTGGTGCCCATACAACAGCGGGTGAGCAGCAATCTGGAGACGCCAGCAAACAAGGTCTTTGTATTCTGTACAATTCGAAACATTCCCTCAATGAATGCCGAGTGTTCCGAGCCAAGTCAATAGAGGAACGCAAAGGCCTATTGAAACAAAGCAATGTCTGTTACAAGTGTTGCGATTCCACCACACACAGAAGCCCGGAATGCCACCGCACTAGACCACAGCAATCTGCAAGTTCTCAGTCTAACTCGCCCAAGCAAGCCTACGGCGGGGAGCCAACAGAATCGGCTAAAACTAAGTCAACCTCAGTTAATTCTACCTGTACTAAGATCTGCAGGGATACATAAAGCGGGAAAACTGTGCTAATCATGCAGAGCTAGCTCCACCGTTGGACGACCATGAAGAGGGCTGGTATTTACCATCGTTTGGTATTTATCACCCGAAGAAACCCGATCTGATTAGGGGTGTGTTTGATTCTTCTGCCAAATGTAACGGAGTTTCACTAAACAGCGTCCTGCTAACAGGTCCCGACTTAACCAATGATCTCTTGGGAGTACTGCTGCGTTTCAGGAAAGAAATGGTCGCAGTAACTGCAGACGTTCAACACATGTTTCACTGTTTTGTAGTCAGAAAAGACCACCGAAATTATCTGAGATTTTTATGGCATAAAGACAACGACCTACAAGAGAACCTTGTCGAATACCGCATGAGAGTTCATGTTTTCGGGAATAGTCCGTCACCTGCCGTTTCTACGCTTGGACTGAGAAAAGCAGCTCAGGCATCAGAACAAGAGTCCGGCAGTCACGTGACTAGCTTTGTTACAAGAGACTTCTATGTTGACGACGGTCTTACCTCATGTCCTACAAAAGAGGAAGCTGTTAAGCTCATGAAGGACACACAGCAGGCTTTGGCAAAATATGGAAACTTAAGGATTCACAAGTTCGCCTCTAATTGTGCGGAAGTTATGTCTGTGTTTCATGCCAGTGATGTGGATTCAAATCTTAAGGATCTAGACTTAGAATCAGATAGCAAACTCCCACAACGTAGTCTTATACTCAACTGGGACGTAAACACTGACAACTCCTTATTTCAATTGTCATCAGAATATAAACCGATCACTCGGGGAGGAGTGTTATCAACAATTAACAGCATCTACGATCCTCTTGGATTTTTGGCTCAGGTGATTATATAAGGGAAACTGTTATTAAGGACAATTGTATCAGAAACCGTTGATTTGGACTTACCTCTCTCTAATGAGGCAGCAACTGAATGGAAATCTTGGAGGGATACTGTTATTGCCATTGAAACATTGCGCATTCCATGTACCTACGTGCAGTATTTCAGCAAAACCACCAGAAAGGAGTTGCATGTCTTCTCTGATGCATCAGAAAAGGCCATAGTAGCTGTTGCATATCTACGCACGACCGACAGAAGTGGTAAACCAAACATTGTGTTCATTCTTGGGAAAGCTAAAGTTGCACCAACAAGTGGTCATACTATTCCACGACTTGAACTTTCTGCTGCCGTATTAGCAGTTGATTTCACACAAACAATCGTGGATAATTTAGATTTACACATAGACACCGTTAAATTCTACACAGACAATAAAGTGGTCTTGGGTTACATCAGTAACGATACAAGAATGTTCTTTATCTATGTCGCTATAGAGAAGATAAAATAAGGAAATTTAGCTCTCCAAGCCAAGGGTTTAATGTACCAACTAACCGTAATCCCGCAGATTCGGGAACAAGGTCCGTACCAGTCCACGAAATTCATAGCAGTGAATGTTATTGGGACCAAGACAACTTCTTTCCTCAGAACAGAAGAATTCTGAGGACATATATCAGCTAATAGATCCAGAGGAAGATGGAGAAATCCGTGCAACTGTTAATGTATCAAAAACATTTGCCACATCTGAGCATAAGGTACTAAAAAATCTATAGGAACTGATAGATGCAACCGTTTCTCCAACTGGACATCGATTGTGCGAGCGAGTCAAAAAAGGCAGCATCAGTAACTTCTCTGGAAAGTTTTCGAATGCTGAAAATGTCATCTTA
This sequence comes from Mytilus galloprovincialis, assembly GCA_037788925.1. Lineage (NCBI taxonomy): Eukaryota > Metazoa > Mollusca > Bivalvia > Mytilida > Mytilidae > Mytilus > Mytilus galloprovincialis. The sequence continues at coordinate 43,552,099 of CM075338.1, forward strand.
ATATCTGCACAACATGAAGTTTACGGAGATGAAATAGATTGCATTAAACGTCAGGAACAAAATAGCCCGAAAGCTAACCTCAATCCTTATTTGGACGAACGAGGACTATTACGAGTAGGAGGCCGTATTGTGAAATCTGACTTAAACATTCGTGAAAAGAAACCATTGATCGTCCCTGGACGCCATCATATAGCAACATTATTAGTCCGACACTAACATGACAAGATAAAACATCAAGGTCGCGACTTCACAGATGGAGCAATTCGATCCGCAGGTTTCTGGATGGTCGGTAAACTCTTGATCTCTTCTACTATTCACAAATGTGTGACATGCCGCAAATTTAGAGGAAAAACCGAGTGTCAAATCATGTCGGATTTACCAGAAGATCGTCTTGAACCATCACCTCCGTTCACTCACGTTGAAATCGACACCTTTGGACCATGGACAATTGTTTCACGTAAAACCCGTGGTGGATACGCCAACTCCAAACGTTGGGCGATTCTAATCACCTGCTTAGTAACAAGAGTTGTTCACATCGACCTCATTGAGGAAATGAGCTCTTCAGCCTTTATAAACTCTGTCAGAAGATTCACGGCCATTAGAGGCCAAGTTTCGATCCGACCGTGGAATTAACTTTCTTGGCGCAAACGACGACTTGTTAATCGACTCAATCAACGTTGAGGACGGACCCCTTTAGAACTTTCTCTACAATTCCGGTACAACTTGGATCTTCAATCCGCCGCATTCTTCCCACATGGGTGAAGCCTTGGAGAGAATGATTGGTATCGTTAGGAGAATACTTGATTCTATGCTTTTGAATGCCGCTGGAAGGAGCCTCACGCATGCCGTGCTCAATACGTTAATGGCAGAAGTTTCAGCAATAGTGAACTCTAGACCTCTGGTACCGGTATCTACAGATCCAGATAATCCGTTAATCTTAACACCAACTATGTTATTGACACAGTAGACTGATTACGTCTTTACTTCAGATCAGCTTGGAGAATTCGACAAACGGGATCTATTTCTAGCCTAATTGAGACGTGCACAGGCTCTGGCCAGTGTTTTCTGGTCCCGTTGGAGGAAAGAGTATTTACCGCGTCTACAACTACGAAGAAAATGGACCGAAGATTGCAGTGATCTCATCGAAGGAGACGTCATTCTTCTAAAGGACAAAAACCTTTGCCGTACAATATTGCCCATAGGAGTAATAGTAAACTCACTTAAAAGTTCTGACGACGATGTCCAGAAAGCAGAAGTACGAATACTCGTAAATGGAAAAGCCACCATCTACACAAGACCAATCGTGGATATAATTCTTATCATAGAGAACGACTGTATATAATTCTGCGTTGATAGTGATACTTTGGACTTATATAATTAGATATTCAAGTATGTGATATATTTGAAATAGTGATATCAGTTAGACATCAGACGGAGAGTATTCTGTTTCACATTCAATGTTTACCTCATGTTTTTATAATCACCCGGAACAAATCGCACTGGACCGATTTCTTACATCACCGTAGTTATTGACTGCCTTTATTTTCTGTGACACCGTCTGCACCAATATTTCAACTAACATGGATGACATTTAATTTTCTGAGGAAATCGAGACATATCTCTGTCAAGTACGTTTCATTCATTTATAAACTGTGATAATTTAATCGGTTTAACTCCGCTAATTTAGATAAGTGATTTATAAAATGCATATGAACAGTAAGTTATTTATATCCGAGAAATGAACTGTAAATTCTACTTCCGTTTTTGACTCGATTATTAATATAAAGGTAATCTAACTAGTTGAGTTAGGGAAGATCTTCTTTGGCTCAATTGGTAAGAGCGCTGACTTTAGATCCCGAGATTGAGGGTTCGAATCCCGCTGGTACCATCCATGGATTTTCACTTCAGCATTTCACGTTAATAATTCATTCATACATATTGTAAAATATTGTATTTATATTTCTTTCAGTTTACCAAACAATATACTGACTACTGTAACCTTTCTGATGGAATATACACAATTTTCCAAACGAGTTGTTTTCTTTATATATTCGCCGAGATTGCGATTGCAGTGAACTAGTTAAATTAATTGAGTCCGGCTCAGCATAAAAAGCTAAGAAAAATTACGTTTGGCTATTATAATCTTGTATTGGATATTCTCTTTACGAATATTCTGTTAAACTAATTAGAAAATAAAACTAGAGGATCTCAAGAGCCTGTGTCGCTCACCTGTATCTACTGTAGTTTTGGAAATCATGTCAAATAAGGTTAAAATCATGATAGATAGTATTAGATACCATAATAATGATTGAGGCCAAGTTTGGTTTCATTTGGGCAAGTAGTTAAATAAAAGCAGATCATCCCATTGTAGTCTTACAATAGTAACTGAAGACCCCTTATCATTATTTAAATTAGTTTTCAAGTTGTGACCATTAGAAGTTGTTATTTTACAAATTTTCCATATACTTCTATAGTAAACCCATATGTTCTATTTTTAGCCTTGGTGGCCATGTTGGTTGGTTGGCAGGGTCATCGGATACATTTGTCAATCAAGATACCTGATTGAAAATTGTGGTTAGGTTTAATTCTATTTGGCCTAGTAGATTAAGTGGAGAAGATTTTTTGTAAAAGATTACATAATTTGAAAAACAATTGTTAAATATACTATAAAGGGTATTAACTCCTTAAGGGGACAATTGACAATTATTAACTCCTTAAGGGGACAATTGACATTTTTGGTCATATTGTCTTATTTATAGATAATAATTTGCTGAACATTATTGCAGTTTACAGTTTATTTCTATCTATAATAATTTTTAAGAAAACTGCAAAATTTCCTTTATATTACCAATTCAGGGGCAGCAACCAAACAACGGGTTGTCCGATTCATCTGAAAATTTAAAGGAAGATAGATCTTGACCTGATTTTACCCCATTCAGATTTGCTCTAAATGCTTTGGTTTCAGAGATATAAGCCAACATCTACATTTTATCTCTATGTTCTATTTTTAGCCATGGCGGCTATCTTGATTGGCACGCGGGGTCATCGAACACATTTTTTAAACTAGATACCCCAATGATGATTGTGGCCAAGTTTGGTTAAATTTGGGCTAGTAGTTTCAGAGGAGAAGATTTTTGTAAAAGTTAACGACGACGACGACGGACGCCAAATCATGAGAAAAGCTCACTTGGCCTTAGGAAAGAATTTCAAAAATGGCTTGAACTTTAAATGTGCATTATAACGTACGAGTGTGGTATATTTTTAAATGATATTGCAAAAATTGGAAGAAGATGTCAAACGGAAAAGTCAACAATTTAGCAATTTGGGCATTGTGATAAATAGCATTTATAATCTAAAGGTGTGGTATCAGTATCCGGTCAAGTTTAATCGTATATTTGGAATACATAATAATGAATATGATGTTGTTTTCATTTATAGTCTGGTGACCCAGTTATCCTTCATTGATTATCAGCATAATTGATAAAGAAATATACATGGATTTTTTTACCATATTGCTAGCAAATTAAATAACAGGAACAGTGACACATAGACAATACTTGATGCAAACTTACTCGTAGCTTTAACTATGGCTTTTTGGTAACTTCCAGTTGTATATTGTCCATTTTCTAGCAAAACAGGTATTTCTTTATCTGAAAATGAAGAGAACGAAATAAATATCTATTGAGCAAAAATATATCCCATGTACAAAAAGTATTGTTATTTTTTAGAAACAACAAAACTTATATTTAACTCAATGAATATTTATAAAAATACATTCCGAATATTTCTTGTAAGATTAGTGTTGTTGTTCTGATTGTCTGATACATGTTTTACTTATACATCTGGCCACTTACTGAAGATTACACAAAAATATCTTAGAAAAAAACCTTTAAAATGAAATGAACAAAACAACTCATGTATGAACTTGCTTCTTTATGACAGTTGCAACTCTATGACCAATATTGTTTTTAAATGACAAAACATTAATACATCTAGTTGTTTCTGTTGATGTTATGACCATTTAGTGGCATAAACGACATAATTTTCATCTGTTATATCTTTTACATACAAAAGGCAAACATGACCTTTAATGCCATTTCTACTTTAAAAACACAACAAAACATTAATTTTGAATCATGCATGTATATTCCTTCATTTGCAACTGTTATCAATTTCAAAGACATGTGTTTATTGTATCGAGAAATAATCTATTCATTTCGGATCTGCACTGGTTTGGATTCTAGTCTATTAGACCATTGTTTTGATATTAGTTTAATTGTGAATTAAGCAACTGCGAACACTCTTAGATCGATCTTTTGTCTTTTTTTAATTTCTTCGTTAGTTCATATTGTATTGTAACACCTCTGTTCATGTTCAAGTTCGACCACACACTCATATGAAACAAAAGAAATTATATTTAATGTGTTATCATTAAACTGTTGTGGTTTAAGGATTAGGATGCAATATCCAGAATTTGTTGAACTTATTCATATATATGATTTTATTTGTTTATCTGAATCAAATCAGATGACTTTGATATAATAGATATACCGGGTTATAAATTTATTATGCAAAATAGAAAAACTAAGTCAAAAGTAAAATCAGGTGGCATAGCTTTTGGTTATAAGGAAAAATATGAAAATCAAGTACATCTGAATGAAACAGAAAGCAAATTGGTACTTTGGTTTAAAATATCTGCAGAATTTTTTGGCACTGTGGAATATGTTTTAATTGGTAGTATTTATATTAAGCCTGAAAACTCTTTATATAAAATTCCAGATGCAATAAATGAGCTTTAGCAGGAATTTCTAAATTTTTCTCTTAATTATAAATATATTTTGCTCACAGGTGATTTTAATAGTAGAACCAGTACTGATTCAGATTTTTTTGAGATTTCAGAAAGTCATCATGATAATTCCGATTATGTTGTTATAGAGTATGCTAGTTGATTAAACCAGTTTATTCTGTTACGTAAGAGATTTAGTAAAGATGTATAAAAAAAATCATATGGTAACCATTTACTTGATATGTGTAAAAATAATAATTTATTTATATTGAATGGTAGAGTAAACGGCGATAAAGAAGGCATGTTTTTCTCTGGTTGTTTATGACGTCTTTACACTAAATCCATTGGATGTTGGATGTGTACGGATTGACAGTTTAGTCTTAGATGCATAATTTTTTTATTAGTTGTTAGTGGCTTTGAACTAGCTGTCAGATTACTGCGAGTACTCTCAGATATGTTCATTGTGTCTTTTTGTGTCGTGATGTACCCGGCCACGTCCCCTTGTATTTTTGTCCATCTGATGGGTTAAACCTTTTTCAACTGATTTTTATAGTTCATTCTTATGTTGTACTGTTACACCACTGTCCCTGGTTAGGGGGAGGGTTTGGATCCCGCTAACATGTGTAACCCCGCCAAATTATTTATATATGTGCCTGTCCCAAGTCAGGAGCCTGTTAATTCAGTGGTTGTCGTTTTATAAAAATAAGGCCGTTACTTTTCTCGTTTGAATTGTTTTAAATTGTCTTATCGAGGACTTTTATAGCTGAAAAGCGGTATGGGCTTTGCTCATTGTTCAAGGCCGGATGGTGACCTATAGTTGTTAATGTCTGTGTCATTTTGGTCTTTTGTGGATAGTTGTCTCATTGGCAATCATACCACTGCTTCTTTTTTTATATTACTTGTAGACAGTCAAGTGTTGTCGATTATTTTATTTGTACACATTCATTGTTATACTGTATTAATGAAATGCTTGTCTCTGATTTTTCGTCATTATATTCTGATGTGCACTCGCCTTTGTCTTTGACTATGTCATTTAAACTAACTAGCACTGTAGATAAAAAATATATATGAAAATACGAAAATGTCCAAAAAGATAAATAAATGGGATACTGAAAAGGAAACAGAATTTGTTGAGAGCATTGTCAGAAATAAATTAAGGGAATTAAAATCAGAGTTGAACATGCTAGAAACTAGCATTCTAGCTAAAGAAAACATAAATAGAGTCGTTGAACAGGTGAACTCTATAATTTTAGAATCTGCAGAAAAAGTTTTGGAATCACATAACAAGGGGGTAAACACACACTACAATGAAAGGTAAACAAGCCCTGGTTTAACAAAAATGATGGGAAACAAGAAAATGTTTCCATATCGCAAAAAGAGGGTATAAGTATAATAAGACGGAAAATAATCCAAAACACATGGAAAAATCAGAGCGAGATTATAATAGACAACTAGATAAATCCTTAAAGGAACATAGAAAAGAAATCAGAAAGAAGATGGGCATATTAAAAAACAGCAACTCGAAGAAATTTTGGAAGATCGTGAATACGAACAAGGGGATAAAACCAGCGAATTAAGGTCTTTCCTTTTTCTATAAGGAAAGCCTTACTGTATTTCTTCTGATTATTATTATTATTCTTTCCGCCAAACTTTAACGAAATTTCCCCAAAAAAGTACGCGACATGTTGAAAAGATATTAGGTATCTAGTATCGGTTGACCAAAAGTTATCATGTAGTGAGGGCACGACCCCATAACATTTCCTTTATAGCGGTTATCTCCCCTAACACTGAACACCTTGTTATCATTCTAACTCCATAACCATAATAGGTAGAAAAAAAACAAAGGGTGGAATTTGTTCAGGAACAGATCCTGGTTCTTCGTTACATTTAGATCGAAAAGATTGAACGACTCATTGGTAGGGTTATGACCCTTTGAAAATTAACCAATGTCGCTTGGCCCCTAAAACTCAGAAACCGTAAGTTGTAGCCACCTAGGATCATCACCAATGATCATCAATTCACGTGACCATAAAAATTGATCTAAGGTCAGAGGTCAATGTCATGACCTAAATTTTGACCTTAGATGTTATCGGATTTAATCAATAACCGTAAAAGATGGCTGATAAAATATAACGGAGAAAATGTGTGTCTTGTAGAGATCTACTTTTTTTATGTGGGTTGAAAATTATTGGACCAACTGTTATGGAACTAGGGTACCAAAACTGTTTTTGCGGTCCGAAATGATGATTATTTGCTTATTACTCAAAAGTGGTTAGAGATAGAAAGAAACTTTGAATGCAAAAATGTTCAGCATAATAAGATCTACAAAGTTAGGTCAAGGTCAGAGGTCAAGTCCCTAGCAACGACATAAAACACCTTAGCAAACATATATTTTTGAACTAAGAAGGCCATTAATAATATAAATATGAAATTTTTAATACTGGAAATGACATTTTTGTCCCTAGCAACGACATATGAGTCCTTAGCAATCACTTATTTTTATAACTTTAAATACTATGAATAGTACATATGACATTTTTAATACTGGAAATAATATTTTTTATCCTAAGGAATGATTTTTGTCCTTAGCAACCACTTATTATGAACACAAAAGTCCTTAGAAACCATATATTTTTTTAACTAAGAAGGCAATTAATAAAATAAAAAAGGAAAGACCTTTCAATTGTTCATGAAAAATTGACTTTTTAATATTTTTGTTGATGTTCTTTATGATTTTTTAAGAGTCTTAATTCTTCCAGTTTTGAAGATGAAAACGCACCTATTTCACAAGAATTGCAAGAATTAAACGAAATTATTAACAGTAGTATTACTGAGGTAGAAATTTTTACATGTATAAAAAAAAACGGAAAAACGAAAAAGCATGTGGTGATGATTTAATTATTAATGAATATATAAAGTCTACATGTAATGTTTTATGCCTGTTTACGTTAAACTTTTTAATGTTTTATTTAGTTCTGGGAATGTACCAGAATCATGGCTTATTGGAAATATTATACCTTTTTATAAGAATAAAGGAGATCAGCTCGATCCACAAAATTATAGGCCTATCACTATTTTAAGCTGTTTGGCTAAACTTTTCACTTCAGTGCTCAATTTAAGAGTAAGCTCATTTTTAGAGAATTTTTTATTACTGAAAGAAAACCAGTTAGGATTTAGAAAAAGTTATTCTTCTACCGATAACATTGTTGTACTTCATTTATTATTTGAACTGTTAAGAAATAAGAAGAAAAAACTGTATTGTGCGTTTATTGATTTTGCAAAGGCCTTTGCTACTGTTTGGCATGCGGACTTTGGTCAAAATTGATTAAAAACTCGGTGAATGTACTATTACAAATTCGTACAGTAACATTATAGTAATGAATTTTTAGATTTTTCCCCGTGTAATGTTGGTGTTAGGTAAATTTATCCCCTATACTTTTTTCTATATATGTTAATGATTTGGAAGATTTTCTAAGAGACAAGAACATAGATGGTTTGAAAACTTTATCAGATGAATTAGAAACCGATCTTGATTGTTATCTTAAACTTTTTGTAATATTATATACAGTTTTGTTATCAGAGTCGCAAGTTGACTTACAAAAGCAACTGGATACCTTATCTGAATATTGTGAAGTGTGGAAATTGAAAGTGAATGTACAAAAAAGTAAAATTGTAATTTCTCTAAAGGGAGACTACCTAATAATGTTCAGTTTAATTATAACGATATTGTACTAGAAATTGTTAATGAGTTTACTTATTTAGGTTTCTTATTCAGTAGAACAAGAAGTTTTTTAAAGGCAAAAAAAGCACAAACAAAAAAGCCAAATGTGCTATGTACGATGTTTCAAAAAAAGGAAGATTGCAAAATCTTTCTATTGAATGTCAAATCGAACTGTTTGATAAGATTGTTAAACCTATTTTAATTTATGGTAGTGAAGTCTGGGGTTTTGGTAATAATTCGGTTATAGAAAGGGTTCATACGAAATTCTGCAAACTTTTGCTAAAGGTTAAACATTCTACACCTAATTTTATGATATATGGAGAATTGGGCAAATATCCTTTGGAAATTGATATAAAACTCCGTATAATTAACTACTGGACAAAATTATTGTCTGGAAAACAAGAAAAACTTCCTGCAATTCTATACAAGTACTCATTGTATAAATATAAAAATGATATTACTTGGTTAAAAAATGTTAAATCCATTCCTGATGAATCGGGTTTGTCATTTGTATGGAACACTTAATATTTTGTAAGTGATACATGGCTATACACTATGGTAAAACAAAATCATGTTGATCAATTTAATACAGAAATGGCAGACTGACGTGCTAGAAATCGCCAAAAGCTTTAAATTATCGTATGTATAAAGAAAACTGTGAATTTGAATATTATTTTACAAATTTAGATGATAGAAATATTATTACATTATGTAGACTGAGAACAGGAAATCATAGATTTACTATTGAGACTGGTAGATGGCAAAATGATGCAAGAGAAAATAGAAAATGCTTAATTTGTAACTCTGGCGATATCGGAGATGCATTTCATTATTTTTTTTATATGCTCTGTATTTAATGATAGAGGTAAACAGTTATTGAGAAAAAAATATACAAATCAACCAAATTCGTTGAAATTTAATGAACTGATGAATAGTAAAAATCTTTCTGATCTTAACAGCTGGTGCAAATTTATAAGACTAGTCAATATGCATGTAAGCTCATGTACTTAATATAATTAAGTTTAATATGTATACTGTAATTTATGATATTTGACTCACTCTTGCTTTCATATAACTTTTGAATGTATGTACATATACATTATATAATATTTATTGTGTGTATCTCTATAGCAATGTAATTTGGTTTGTTGAGAAATAAAGATATATATAGAGGGTATAGGTGATCATGTCTTTCCTGTAATAATAAATAAGCCATTCAATTGCTTCTATAACACATATTATATTATATTAAACGAAATCCCTTTCAAAGTTGGTTGGATAAAAATATCTACCTTTTTAACTATAAACGCATTGACTCACCTTTTCCGAAATAAAAAACCCAAATAAAAAAACGACAAAAACATCAAAACAAGCAGCAGAAAAAAAGGATATAGAGCATCGATTCATGACACAAAATCAGAATATGCACAATAAAGAACGTAAAAAGAAAAAAGCAGCACTTTTATTGCTATTTGTCATTCCCAAATTACAGTGAGGTCTACATCACGGATCCAAAACTTTCATGTCACTGCCCCTCGCACCGATTTGAGTGTATATTTTGGCAAACTGACGAACAAGTTATAACTGTGAATTAAAGAACAAAGCAATTGTATAATATCAATAAAACACATCTGGCAAAGAAATCATCGGCAGTCATACCACATCTTCTTTTTTTATATTATATTATAACACTAAAATGATCAGTTAAGGCAGAACGGCTAAGACCTAGACAATTGAAAGCACTTGTTGTCGCCTATTAACGTAGGTGTGTCATACCTGGGACATACAACATGTATATTAACTAATTATCAGTTTACTATTCCTAAGTGATACGATGCATTATTTGTTATAGCCATTGGTCAGCCTCTCCTTAAAAGTAGCGAAGTGTCAAAAAACAGCCGTCTCACTGAAAACAAACTTACCACAAAGTCTATTCACGAGATCTTTTGTTTCCTCAACTTCAATTAGTTTCAATTCTTTTTGTACATGGTCAATATCCTTATCCTGTTTAAAAAAAAAACACAACCATTATCAATAAAAAAGATTATGTTTCTATTAACTTATAAAAATGTTCAAACAACATGATACCAAGCAACCTCATAAAGCTATTGTAATTTTAAATGCCTTGCAGAACATTTTCCAAAAAGATAAAATCAGTTACAAAAACTCATAAAAGATAAAATCTTGAAATCAGCTTAAATAAAGAAATGTATCACCCTCATGCACAACACTAATGCCTTGTAGGGGTTTGAATTTACTCCTGGTACTTCTTGGTGATATCAGCTCTTCACGTTTGAATTAGGTTTGGAACTTTCAAAAAAAATTGTCCCTGAGTATCAAGGAAGAGACAATAATTGTCGAAATATCTCACTCCCTCTCTCTCTCTCATTTAAATGATACTTGCGCTACACGTGTTTTAAACAATACATCACACGATAAAGCATGTAAACATAAAATCTGTTACCAAATTTCGAGACATTTTTAACAGTTTTTACGCAAAATAATGCAACGGTAATGTTAACACATAGCCATAATGAGACAGAAAACATTAGTATTCATTCAGACCGGCAATATCATTGATTTTAATTATAAGTCGCTGAAACACAATGTTTAAATTCAAGATCAAGCAATATTTAAGTGCATTCTCCGCTTTGACACACAACTCATAATAATTCGGATCAGAAACAAAAAATGAGTTGCAAAATGACATTTGAAGATTAAATCCTTAAGAAAGTATTAATTTAACATCTTCATATGTGTTGTTGACCTTGCAAGCATTTGTTTCCTTCTATGTCATATAAGTGTTTTAATTGTTTCTGTACTTTGCAGTGAGATTCTCCAGTATTCGGTCTGTTCGATTGCAATGCCTAGTTTAATATATTATTTGTTTATATTTCCAACCAGATGTAGCGGGTCGTTAAACTAAAAGTCTGCTTCAACCAGTTATCTCTTCTACTGATTTGATGATGGTTGTTTTTTTCTGTCGGTCCAGTGGTAAAAATTGCATACATGTTAAATACGAGAACAATTTCACATAAAATACAAAAGGTAGGTTCGGCAAGAGGTGGTCGATCGGTATGAAGGTGTCAACATCTGAGGTGTTACAACTGTTCATAGCGCGTACAGAAGGCGTGGTGCTCTCTCTTTCTCTCTACACGAGGCATGGATTGAATTACTGATCTCTACACTCCTCAAATTTTAAGGTATGTCCGACTGTTGCAAGGATTTAACTGCAAGTGATAAGCTCAAAGATGACCATATTTATATCCCAGTCGACCAAACCCATAAGATGAAAACCATTTGTTGGCACCAGGGAGATTGTAGTCAAAATGAACTACTGCAAGGCAGTTCATCAAAATGTCATTAATAATTTTGTACTGGAGACCGATTCCGCTTTCGTTTGTCGACATATATATCGGAAAATATTAAAAAAAAACGCTATAATAGGGCCATTTTCACAACATAGTTAGTATAACTTAAAAAAAATAATTATTAAGAAACTTAAGTTTCAACTCCCTCAGGCATTAGGAGCATTTTCATGCCTTTCCACTTTTCTGAGGAAAGACCTATTGTATTTGTTCTGATTATTCGGTCTTTCCACTCCTCTGTGGAAAGACCTATTGATTTTGTTCTGATTATTGTTATCTTTTTTCTTCTTCCGCCACTTTTATTTCTTGAGTTTAAATTTTCTTTCACAAGATGTCGCTTAGATGTTTATAATATCGCAAAGTGCATGCGCCTATGAACAAATGATACTGCTTAACCGAATACTTTTCTTTGCAGGAGTTATCTCCCCGAACACTGTTTTCCTTGTGAGTGCATTTCATCCGTAACCGTGAAAGAAAGCGACTTTATTGACCAAATGGCTTGTTATATCCTCAGGATGTTTTGTTCAATTTTTTCCGAAACGGTACGAAGACTCCATATGAGAGTTATTTCCCGTTCTGTATTTGACATAAATGATAGATTAATGTACAGCATGAATGGTAAATGATAGAGACCCAAGTAAGATTGATTTGAGGTCCTTGGTTCACTAAAATAAAATTGAGATTTAGTTCAAAAGTCAAGGTAATATTCTAAATTTTGACTTTTCCTTATTTAATGATATCCTCTGTCACTTTTAAAGATATATATTGAAGGACTACTGCAAAATGTTTGCCTGATTGTGATAAATATATATGATACATTTGGTCTGAAACAATCTAATGACATCTTATGGGAGTTATTGTCCCTGAAATGATTAAATTTAAGGTTAATTGATTATTACTCCAACGTTATACATGATACAGCCATGGGGTCTTTTGCAAACTGTTAGTTGATATATGACCTTTAAGAATATCAACCGGAAGTGACTTTGAGTAATCAGGAAGTCGCCAATTCTTGACTTATTTCATAAAAAGAAACCGTTTACTCTTTGACTGGGCATATATAAACCTATCATTTTAGACCGGAAATGACTTTTTATCAATCGGAAGTAGCATATTATCTCCCTTATCACAGGCATAAGTAAGTACAAACTATATTTTTGGAATCAGTGTAAATAAAGCTATAATATGAGACTGGAAGTGGCATTTTCTAAACCGGAACTAGACAATTATCTCTCTTTTTGCACGCAAAAATATATATAAACCATATATTTTTGGAATCAGTTTAACTAAATCTATCATATGTGAACGTAAGTGACATTTTTTTATCCAGATGTTTGCAATTTTCTCCCCAATTTCAGGCAAAAGTATATAGAAACCATACATTTATTGAATCAGTATGAAAACAACCTATGATTGGACACCAATAGTAACTTTGAGTAAACCAGAAGTAGCTTCTTATCAATTATTTAGAAAAATGATGTGGAAAGACCTTCAATTGTTCTTTGAACAATTGGTTTTTAATTCTTATTAAGTCTTCCACTTTTCTGTGGAAAGGCCTTTTGTATTTTTTCTGATTATTAGGTCTTTCCACTTTTCTTTGGAAAGACCTATTGGTTTTCTTCTGATTATTTATTAAGGTCTTTCCATTTTCTATAAGGAAAGACCTTACTTTATTTCTTCTGATTATTATAATTAAGGTCTTTCCTTTTCCAAAAGGGAAAGACCTTACTGTATTTCTTCTGAATATTAAGGTCTTACCTTTTCCAAAAGGGAAAGAACTTACTGTATTTCTTCAGTTTATTAAGGTCTTAACTTTTTCTCTAAGGAAACACCGTACTGTATTTCTTCTGATTATTAGGTCTTTCCACTTTTCTGTAGAAAGACCTATTGTATTTGTTCTGATTATTAGGTCTTTTCATTTTTCTGTGGAAAGACCTATTGTATTTGTTCTGATTATTAGGTCTTTCCACTTTTCTGTGGATACATAATAAAGCCATTGGACTTTTTGCATTACGTTGCAAGACACTTGACCATGGAAAAGCCAACCGGAAGTGACCTTGTGTTAACCGAAAGTAGCTTTTTTGGACTTATTTAATGTAAAAGTATATTGAACGATATCTTTTTAGAATCAGTATCAAGAAAACTATCAAATAAAACCGGAAGTACAATATTTCGAACCGGAAGTAACAATTGATCTCACTTATTTAGAAAAAAAATGTATTGAAACCATATATTTTTTGAATCAGTGTACAATAAGCTATCATTTGACGCTGGATATGCTATTTGAAACTGAGTTTCATAGTTCTATATCAAAATTGATCTTTATGGGTGGAAAGACCTTCAATTGTTCTCTGAACAATTGGTTTTTAATTTACTTGTTTTTCTTCCGCCTAATTTTGTTCTTGCACTAAATATTTGGTTTGCTATATGTCGTTTAGATATTTGATATATCATATCGAACAGTTTAAGCGTCTTTGAAATTTACCCTGCGTAACCAAATAATTTTCTTTCAAGGAGTCATCTCCGCGAACACTTTTTTTCTTGTGACTGCATCTCCTCCGTAACCGTAAAAGAAAGCAACACATTTATTTAATAAAAGTGCTCGTTATATCCTTCGCATGATTTGTTCTATTTTGACTAAAGCGATATGAACACCCCATGTGATAGTTATTTCCCCTTATGCATTTGATGTAAGTGGTATGCATTTCCATCTAAAAAAGCATAAGTGATAGAGACTTAGGATATTTTGATTTGAGAACCCTGGTCCAAAAAAAAATGAAAATTAGGTCAAGGTCCAAAGTCAAGGTCATATTCAAATTTTTGGATTTTTGCTTATTTTCATTTATATCCAAAAACCCAATAAGATATCAACATATTTTTACTAAATTGTTAGTTGAGACATTTCGTAACACGTGATTTTTTATTGCAAGGGTACATTGAACGTAAAAGGGAGTTTTTTTTCCCGTCTTGTATTTAAAAATACGCGTATGGTGGTACAACTCATTAACCAAATATAATTAAGACCTATGGTCTTTTGATTTGAGGTCCTTGATTTATAACCTTGGAATTGATCTCAAGGTCATAGATTAATTTGACGTTCTACATTTTGACCTTTGCTTTTATCTCATATGTATACATGATAAAGCCACGGGAATTTTTGCAATAGGTCTAAAACCATCTTTCCTTGAAAAAAACAACAGGAAGTGACCTTGTGTTAACCGGAAATATATTTTTTTAACCTTTTTAAGATAAAAGTATATAAAACCAGATATTTTTTGAATCAGTGTTAAGTAATTATTCAAATAGTATACGAAGTAACATTTTTCAAACCGGAGGTAACAAATTGTCTCCTTTATTTAAAAAAATATTGTAAAGAAACCAACTATTTTTTTAATCAGTGTACAATAAGCTATCATTTGACAATTGAAATGACATTTTAAACCTAATTTTACTACTTTCATATTAGAATACATGGTTTTTGGTGGAAAAACCTTAAATTGTTCTCTGAACAATTGATTTTTAATTATTATTATTAGATCTTTCAACTCTTCTGTGGAACGACCTATTGTTTTTCCTCTGATTATTAGGTCTTTCCACTTTTCTGTGGAACGACCTATTGTATTTCTTCTGTTTATTATTTTTTTTTCGCCACATTTTGAAATTTTTGTTTCGCACAATGTCGCATAGATATTTCTTATATTGTATCGTACAGTTTATGCGCTTTTAAATTTCACCCTGCTAAGACAAACAATTTTCTTTGTAAGAGTTATCTTCCTATTCACTGTTTATCAAGTTAGTGCATCTCCTTCGTAACAAAAAAAGATATCGACAAAATTCTTTTTCTAAATTGTTCGTTACATCCTCAGAAACTTTTGGCTAGTTTTGATCGAAGCGATTCGATGAAATTTTATAGGAGTTATCTACCTTTACCAAATAAATTTGTCGATATGTTTTTTTATCTCATAAACCGTTGACCGTATAACCGTGGAACCTTTTTATTTGAGGTCCCTAGGTCCTTACTTAGAAAATGAGGCCAAGGTCAAAGGTCAAGGTAAAGTTCTAAATTGTGACTTTTACTCGTTTTTGCAATATCTCCGACACTTTATATGATACATATAAAAGAACAAGTGCAAAATGTCTGCTTTATTGTTATGAAGATATGCTACATTTGGTCTGATACAACTTAATGGCATCTTATAGGAGTTAGTGCCCCTGTAATGTCTTAATATAAGGTTATTTGATTATTTCTTCAAATAAGTTCATTATAATGCCATTTGACCTTGTACAAAAGTTTAGGGGAGATATGACCTTGACAAACGACTACCGGAAGTGCCCTTGAGAAAACCGGAAGTAGCCTTTTTGCAATTTTTTTCATATAAAAGTACTCAGAATCCATATATTTTGTCATATATATACATAAAGTTACGACACAAGATTCCAATCCAATCCAGTCACGTCTCAGTCATTACAGCTGAACGGACGTTCTGGGCCAGCTCTCCTTTACCCGCTATTTTCGATGAGGGTTTGCAGTTAGATGATCAACGACCTACTTCTTCAGATGACAGAAACCAATCCAAGCCGTACATTAGACGTAGTCGTAGGCGTACCCGCGTTAACATGCACTCCAAAACCATTTGTATCATGGGGGAGTTTTATCCCGATTAACGTCCGAGGGCTGTACCCTAGGTGTTGGGTGATTGACCTTCATTTCACTGCCTCGCAGCTTTGGTCCTGATAACGCTTCCTGTCATCTATAATACTACGTCCACGATTCATCTACCAGTACTCCATCATATAGGTTAGCGGGCTGTCAAGCTGACCAAACTGGCCCTGAAAGCAGCCGTTGTGAAGAAATAAGATCAAAAATAGTCAACAAACCAAAATCTACTCACCAAAACCAAAATGGCGACCTCCAAAATGGCGTCCTCTACTACCTGTTCCTGACCCACGGCAGAAAATATTTAAACGGTCATCAATCGCCTCCGGGCACCGAGCCGACCGTGCGAGGGCTGTATAGCCAGTCAAGGTCGTTAAACACGGGTGTTGTTAAACGGCGGAAACGGAATACGGAACGGAAACGGAAAACAGAAACAGAAAGAATTAAAATCTTTTCTTTTTGATTATTTTATCTACATAGGCATGTTTTATTTAGTATTACACATGTTCACAAGAAAAAAAACCAGAGGAATGGATTTAAAATAAAAGTATTGAAATAATTAAGTCATGTGTACGTCGTTCGTGCGATTCAGGATAGTCTGTTCGACTTTTCTCTTTAAAAAAAAGTTTGATCAATGTCAATAAGATAGAAACCCAACAACCCAAAAAATCTCTATAGGCCTGAAAAAGATTGACATCGGCCTCGATTCTATAAAAAGGTTGTGAAGTAATAAACTTTTGTGGAAATCCTTTGCATCATTTTTTTTGTGCAAAAAAAAAGTAAAATGAACTAATAGGACAATGGTGTATGGACAAAATCCGATATGGAAACCAGGAAACTAGAATATAAACTTGTATACTTTATTTTTATGAGAGAAAAAAATGACAAAATCTTTCACTATGTATATACAAAGCTTATATATGAAAGCATGATATCTCCTACAATTTAAATCAATAAATACCGAATTGATGTGCAAAAAGTTGCGAACAATTAGTAGCCTACATGGATATATACGATTTGCACAGTGCCCTCACTAAGTAAAATTAGTCGTAGTCATGTCCTAAGGTTTTCAAAATAAAATTGTCTACGCTGCTTCAAATATCATGCCGCTTAGTCAGCTATAAAAGGCCCCGAAATGACAATGTAAAACATTCAAACGAGAAAACTAACGGCCTTATTTATATAAAAAAAATGAACGAAACACAAATGTGTAAAACATAAACAAACGACAACCACTAAATTACAGGCTCCTTACTTGGGACAGGCACATACATACAGAATGTGGCGGGATTAAACATGTTAGCAGGATCCCAACCCTCCACATAACCTGGGACAATGGTATAACATTACAACATAAGAATGAACTTACTATAAAAAAAAATCCCTTGAAAAGGCGTAACTCCTCAGATGGACACAAATACCAGTGGACTTGGCCGGGTATTTGTACATCCCAATAACAAAAAGACACTAGGTACAGATCTGAGTACTTGCAGTTAACTGACAGCTTTGTCAAAGCCACTAACAACTAATAAAAGAATCATGCATCTAAGACGTAAAGCATTGAAGATATTATAATAATCTAGACGGTAACATATTATGTTGGACTATACTATATGCTGCAGCATCTTGCAGAGAATGCATGTTTGAGATACTCAAATTTGCGGAAATGCACAAATGTCTCCTGTTGTCCATTCATCAGGTATCAAGCTGGTATTGATGATTGTTGAACAATTGGTAAATAATAATATGATAGCTGCTAATTCATTATATATTTTTTAGGTCTTTTTTTTTTTACATTCTATGACCTATTTCTTCTGGCCCTCATACTTTTTATGTATTGAATCCATATTCTAATTTTGTTTTCGCCCACACTTAAGTTACTCATGTGAGTGTCTTTCCATTTTGGATGTAACGGTTTATTTAGTGGTACATATTTAGTTGATATCTTCTTAGTTGATACAATTACAATGTATAGTGAAATGTTCATTCGATGTTTTTGTACTTTCACGGTCGTTTTCTGCTGATACTAAGACCTGCTTAAGTCTTCAGTGGAATACTTTGCGAGAGTTCTTTTTTATTTGACCTGGCCCTGAGCTTTTCTTGTCACTTGGCGTTCGTCGTCCGATTTCGTCTTTGTTAACTTTTACAAAATTTCTCCGTCTCTGAAACTACTGGGCCAAATGTTATTGAACATATGTTTTTTAGAGAGTCGCCTGATAGTTTTGGTTAAACTTTGCAACTATTATCATTGGTGTATCTAATTTAAAAAAAACTGTGTTCGATAACCCTGCCTGTCAGCCGAATTAGCCGACATGGCTTAAATCAAAACATAGGGATAAAATGCAAGTGCTGTCTATTAAGAAACGCTATAAATAACGAAACCTGATGTAATTTATATGTTTTGGAGTTAAGTGTGACGCCCATTTTCACTGAACTAGTACACAATTTTATTTAGGTTCTATTTCAACGTCTTTTTCTTTGAGGTCAATTTCTGACATGCACATTTTCAAGTCAGTTGTCAATGGCGGTGGACGCACAAGGAGAATCGGGTAGGTCGATCTTTATTTACTAAATTAATTGTCAATGTTCCGCCGGTTATTGAAGCATTGGTAAATATGTTCATATCTGATAGAGGATTCCCTGATAAAGTTGTGCTGACATTCGAGACTTGGCAGGTGGGGCCCTTTGACAGAGATTCATTTATACTTGCGGTAGTACAAATAATAGCAAGGCTATTTTAATTTTTTTTCTAGGACGCCTTCCTACGACGGCGTCCCAGAAAAAAAATAGCCTTGCAAGACGTCATAATTATTTGGACTATACTTGCGGTAGCTACACCCTGTAAAGTTGATGAAAGGGCACGCCTTTGTGTAGCTGCGGAACCGTAGCTCTTATGTCCTTATGCTATTTTTTTACTATTTGCGGATCTATGGTCCATCTTACGATTTCAAATGCTGTATTACATGATGATTAAAATAATACTGAGTGACAATCTTGTTGCATTTATAAAATGGATTGGAAACCTTGGTGGTATATTGGTAATTACGCCTATTTTTTTTTTTTTATAAGAGAATGGGGTTCGATTCCCTGCTAGGGTCAATCCGTTTTATCATAGATATGAAACAATTTTGTCATTTCAGTACAATAGTTATAATTAACCTATACTTTATTTTATATTTTATCGTCAGATCATATGTTTCAATGAAATTGTTATATACGTCATGCCTTTTAACAGGATAGATGAAACGTGTTTTTCAGAGGGAGGGGTTTGGAAGTTAGAACAGCCAACCGTTGATGAACGTTGCGGTATCTAGGTCAATAAGTCAATTTCGAATTGTGCAACACATTGTTGTCATTGGTAAAATAAAGGTATTAGTAACAAAATGTGTATCATTTTAGTGTTTGAAAGTGTCCTAAGTTAGTGAAATTCATTAAATGCGTATACCAATTTGATAAAATTCATGTTTCTGCCGTAGTCAATATACGCATGTGTAAACTAATTTTATTGGATAATAAAGTATGGTTTCTGTACAAAGCTAAAGAAGCACGTCATATTAGAATTTAGAATTTAATTTGAAAATAAAAATAATAAATCTGTTTTAATCTCTATATATGGGGAAACATGAATCGTGTTTAAGATTCTTTCTAACTTGAATCCTATAACTTCATGAAATTGACATCGTAATTATTATTATTGATATACTTTTCTTTTTCGCCACTAGAAGTATGTGCACTTACTCTGTTAAAAGTTTTTTTGCATTCATTTGGTCAAATTTACTTTTCATATTTATAATTATATAATGCAATGTTGTTACTCGTCTGCACAAAAATCTTTTATTTCAAATAATTTTTGGCAAACAAAAGAGTCTTGTTAGATTTGTATTTTATGATCTCTCATATTTTGGATTGCTGGTGATTTTTTTTTGTACGAATAGACTACTTAGACTACCGGCTTATACATAGAGAAAAATTCGAAAAACTTTTAATTTATATTTTTTTTTTCAAATTTGTATTTTTTCATCACTAGATAGCTGAAATTTATTGGGAAACTTGCATTTCGGGCATATTCTTTGCTTCTTAGCTCGAATTAAGAGTTTATAAACTTTTTCAAATGTTGAATACGCAACCAAATCTCCATGTATTATTTATGTTTCTGGTAAAGGCGTTTGTTTGGGTATTAGTTTGAGGTAGGCGTGTTTGCGGTAACATTCCTCCAATCAACTGGCCTATTTGACATACATGTGTGCGCTGATGCGTGTACACTGGCTATTGTAACGGCACGTGTGACTGTCTCACATCGGAATCTGTCGTGCGTGATCAATGTTTATTGTAGAATTTCTTGTCAGGTGGTCAATTTATCTGACATACAAAATTACGCATATGTTAATTTTTGCTTTTGCTTCATTTCTATGGATTGTCTCGTTGGCAATTATACAACATCGCCTTTTTTTAGGTTATGTTTTCCTTCATTTCTACGGATTGTCTCGTTGGCAATTATACAACATCGCCTTTTTTAGCTCACCTGGCCCGAAGGGCCAAGTGAGCTTTTCCCATCACTTTGCGTCCGGCGTCCGTCGTCCTGCGTCCGTCGTCGTCCTGCGTCCGTCGTCGTCCGTCGTCGTTAACTTTTACAAAAATCTTCTCCTCTGAAACTACTGAGCCAAATTTAATCAAACTTGGCCACAATCATCATTGGGGTATCTAGTTTAAAAAATGTGTCCGGTGACCCCGCCAACCAACCAAGATGGCCGCCATGGCTAAAAATAGAACATAGGGGTAAAATGCAGTTTTTGGCTTATAACTCAAAAACAAAAGCATTTAGAGCAAATCTGACATGGGGTAAAATTGTTTATCAGGTCAAGATCTATCTGCCCAGAAATTTTCAGATGAATCGGACAACCCGTTGATGGGTTGCTGCCCCTGAATTGGTAATTTTATGGAAATTTTGCTGTTTTTGGTTATTATCTTGAATATTATTATAGATAGAGATAAACTGTAAACAGCAATAATGTTCAGCAAAGTAAGATTTACAAATAAGTCAACATGACCGAAATGGTCAGTTGACCCCTTAAGGAGGTATTGCCCTTTATAGTCAATTTTTAACCATTTTTCGTAAATCTTAGTAATCTTTTACAAAAATCTTCTCCTCTGAAACTACTGGGCTAAATTAATCCAAACTTGGCCACAATCATCTTTGGGGTATGTAGTTAAAAAAATGTGTCCGGTGACCAGGCCATCCAACCAAGATGGCTGCCACGGCTAAATATAGGACATAGGGGTAAAATGCAGTTTTTGGCTTATAACTCAAAAATCAAAGCATTTAGAGCAAATCTGACGGAGTGAAATTGTTTACCATGTCAAGATCTATCTGCCCTGAAATTTTCAGATGGATTCGACAACCGGTTGTTGGGTTACTGCCCCATAATTGGTAATTTTAAGAAAATTTTGACGTTTTTTGTTATTATCTTGAATATTATTATAGATAGAGATAAACTGTAAACAGCAATAATGTACAGCAAAGTAAGACCTAAAGATAAGTCAAACATGACAAAAATGGTCAGTTGACCCCCTAAGGAGTTATTGTCCTTTATAGTCAATTTTTAACAATTTTCATAAAATTTGTAAATTTTTACTAACATTTTCCACTGAAACTACTGGGCCAAGATCATTATAGATAGAGATAATTGTAAGGAGCAAGAATGTTCAGTAAAGTAAGATGTACAAACACATCACCATCACCTAAACACAATTTTGTCATGAATCCATCTGCTTCCTTTGTTTAATATTCACATATACCAAGGTGAGCGACACAGGCTCTTTAGAGCCTCTAGTTTAGGTTATGTTTTAGATTTTTACGTTTCTGATTTTCAAATACGAAAAATATGTTCACAAAGGGTTCACAAAATTTTAAGGTTAAATGTATGGCAAACATTTTTGTGTGTATATAATTACCATACGTCCTTGCATTTTATAGTTAATTTAAATAAATAAACTAATATTTATTAAAAAATAAGCAACATATATAGACGAATAATGTATTAGTTCCTCAACAAACTACAACAGTAATAAAGAATCAACAGAGGATTTAATCTTTAATTACTTTTTTTTTTATTATTTATTCGAGAGATATAATACTTCAAATAAATATATAATTAATATAATATTCACTTATCAAGCAGAAGGGGCGTAACTCGTGGTATCATACCGGCATACTGAACGGATCTAAACAAGGTCTGACACTTTTGAACGTTATTTTTGAGATTTGATCTGTTTTGGTCTGACACGGTCTTAACGGATCTAAACAGCTCGCTAGAAGATTCAGTCTGATTTATCTTGACATGCCTTACCGGACTGATTTACCTGATGAGACTATCGATCGGAACGGAAACTTAACGATCTTACAAGACTTGACGTTTTCCTCTAGCGGTAAATCCAGTCAATTAAGATATGATCAGACCAAAATGACCGTTTCAGACTGAAATCGTGCTACTAGTGTTAATATGTATACATGATAAAGCCATGATACTTTTTGCAATAGGTTTCAAACCATCTAACCTTAACGTCCAGTGGGAATGGAGACATTAAATATAATGCATGGAAATTGTTTTTAAATTTTTTATTCATCAGAACTAAACAATATTTTTTTATATATATATGCTTTGATCCTTCTGAATATTATGAAATATTTGCCACTAGACATTAAGCAACCAATCTATATTCTTTGCAAGATAGATTTTCCTATTATGTATAAAATGATAGAGTTTACATGTTTGTTATAAACATATAAGTAAAGAACAAATGGTAATAATGTGTACTATTTTATACTTTCAGGTGCTGAGCAATAAGATTAACTGTTTGGTGATGGAACTTTTTAATTCAGACTAAATTTAGAACATTATGGAAAATTATTTTGTCATTTCATTGTACATGTATAGAAAGCCAATAAGGAACCAAAAAAAAAAAGCATTTTAATTTTGAGATTTTAATATTTCCTTGACTAACGTGAGTGACTGTAAGACCTTCTCCTTCTATGGGAAAGGGGAGGGGGTCGTAGGGTGCTGTACAATCTCCAAATCCCGAGTTTTCTATTGCCTTATCCCGAATTCCCGGGCCTTATTTGATACAATATCTCGAAATATCGGTAAAATAACATATGTTTTTTGGCAAAATACATATAGTTAATGATTGTGGACAGTAATTGTTCAAAGCAATTAGTCAGTCTATTGTGCAGATTCCCTGTATCTTATTAATATAGTATAGTCGCTAGTTTAAAACAGATTATGTATACATGGAGACTGCGACATACTAAAACTTAAAAGACACATAAATGAAATAACATTGCCAGCTATATAGTTTGAGCTCAATAAAACAAGGTAAGAAATCTTCGTCAGTTACTTGTAGTATCATGGTACATTGTATACATTATCGCTCTTCTTTACTCTGCAACTTGTTTGTGTGCTAGTGTTTTGTGACTACTCATTATTTCGGATGTACGTATCTGGGATCGAGTAAACCAACTTGTCCGTTAGCATAGGGAACCAGTTATTTTAATATTTCACCATAAGCTCACTACTGTCTATATAACGAAGTCTGTTTAAATTTCACGCGTTTATTCGTTTGGATATTCATATAACAGTACATGTAATATTACATGAAGTGTAGTGTATAATATAAATATATAGGTTCACAACTATAATTTCCAATTAAACTTGTTACTTCAAATTTAACTCCATAAACAATTGAACAAGTTACTTCATTCTTATTTATAATACAACTGACCACAAGATCGTGCTATGAAAATATGTTCTTAATTTAGACTTAACATTGCTTTATGGTCTAAGATTATTTTGATAAACTTATAAATATTATTTCAACTCTACTGTGCAACTCATGTACCGCATATAAACTGTCGCAATAATCAAGATTAAAGATCATTTAAGTGAATAAGTATTGACCATCAACTCTTTGATGTAATGACCACCCACACTAGTCCGTAGTCAGGATCCTGTGTCAAGTAGTTGTGCGTAAACAGTGAATTCAATTTTTTGTCCGGGTAATTCCTCGGGTAATTCTTGATTTGTGTCTTGCCATGTGATGTTGTCCGACATTTTTTTTCTTCAATTCTATATTGGCCATATTTTGCTCTGTGGTATGGGTGATCACTGCCACAGTGACTGACATTACACATGTATTCTGTAAATAACTTTGTAGAGTGCTTTGAATCAAAATTGTGTAAGCCAAACTCAAACACATTTTTGGGGGGTCAAAGTTAGACGCTGTGGGAGGTTTACTTTTTCTGTGAATACTTACCTGGTGCTGATGTACCTAGTTTAATTACATGTAAATCCTGTTTTGTGTCTGTGTGTAATCGTGTCCTCTGGTTTACTAATTATTAATTCTTATAGATTTTTAACTTTGACCAAGATGAACAAAATTATCTTCAGAGAAATCCAAAGACTTCAAACTATTGAACTATAGAACAAATAATGTGCAAATATTTGCAAAATAGTAATATTAAAAAAACATAAACCGTTGAACAAATAAAACGCAGGTACAGAAGGAACAATCACAAACAACATCGAACAGTAAAAACATGCACCAACTCCTACATAAACCAGGAGTAAACCCAGGTGCTCCAGAAAGGTAAGCTAATGCTATTTTTTTTTCAAGCAAGGGTCCCGATAGATAAAAATCCCGAATAACTCGACGTAAATACAAGTAAATTTCGTGTCTCGATTAAACTATATCCCGATGATAATATACTGTGTTTCCGAAATCCCGAACTTACAAATGAACAATCCTTGAATCTCGATAATGGTCCGACCCCCCTTTTCCCCCCTTTTTGTTCTCAAGTTTTTAATGATAAGAATGTTTTTATTTCCACCCGATCAGTTACAATCATTTACCATACATTAAGTAGTGAAATTACCACTGTCCTGCTAAATAAATTACCACTGTCCTGCTAAATATATTTAGTAAAACGGCCTTTTATCTTTTTTGCAATTTTATTATCATAATCTCTGTATATTTCTTTGAGCTCACCTGGCCAAAAGGGCCAAGTGAGCTTTTGTCATCACTTGGCACCGTCGTCCGTCGTCCGTCGTCGTTAACTTTTACAAAAATCTTCTCCTCTGAAACTGCTGGGCCAAATTAAACCAAACTTGGCCACAATCTGTGTCAATCATCATTGGGGTATCTAGTTTAAAAAATGTGTGGCGTGACCCGGCCAATCAACTAAGATGGCCGCTATGGCTAAAAATAGAACATAGGGGTAAAATGCAGTTTTTGGCTTATAACTCAAAAACCAAAGCATTTAGAGCAAATCTGACAAGGTAAAATTGTTTATCAGGTCAAGATCTATCTGCCCTGTAACTTTCAGGTGAATCTGAAAAACCGTTGTTGGGTTGCTGCCCCTGAATTGGTAATTTTAAGGAAATTTTGCTGTTTTTGGTTATTATCTTGAATATTATTATAGATAGAGATAAACTGTAAACAGCAATAATGTTCAGCAAAGTAAGATTTACAAATAAGTCAACATGACCAAATTGGTCAGTTGACCTCTTTAGGAGTTATTGACCTTTATAGTCAATTTTTAACCATTTTTCGTAAATCTTGGTAATCTTTTACAAAAATCTTCTTTTCTGGAACTAATGGGCCAAATTAATCCAAACTTGGCCACAATCATCTTTGTGGTATCTAGTTTGAAAAATGTGTGGCGTGACCCGGCCAACCAACAAAGATGGCTGCCACGACTAAAAATAGAACATAGGGGTAAAATGTAGTTTTTGGCTTACAACTCAAAAACTAAAGCATTTACAGCAAATATGACGCTTTTAAATTGTTTATCAGGTGAAGATCTATCTGCCTTGGAATTTTCTGTTGGATCAGACAACTTGTTGTTAGGTTGCTGCCCCTGAATTGGTTATTTTAAGAAAATTTTGCTGTTTTTTTTATTATCTTGAATATCATTATAGATAGAGATAAACTGTAAACAGCAATAATGTTCAGCAAAGTAAGATTTATAAATAAGTCAACATGACCAAAATGTTTAGTTACCCCTTTAGGAGTTATTAACCTTTATAGTCAATTTATAACAATTTTCATAAAATTTGTAAATTTAAACTAACATTTTCCACTGAAACTACTTGGCCAAGTTCATTGTGGATAGAAATAATTGTAAGCAGCCAGAATGTTCAGTAAAGTCAGATGTACAAATACATCACCATCACCAAAACACAATTTTGTCATGAATCCATCTGCGTCCTTGGGTTAATATTCAGATAGACCAAGGTGAGCGACACAGGCTCTTTAGAGCCTCTAGTTTAATCATTTGAAAAACTGATGACCACAACATAAGATTTTAGTAAATAGACATATAGTTTTAAAGACAATGAATTCAAGTGATCCATACATTTACACATTTTGTACATGTACATTCAGTTTGCATTAAGATAGAATTTTTGACACGTGCTCGGGGTCAAAGGTCAAATGATTGTCTGAAACCATGTACGTTAAATTTCTTCTTCCATAGGGTACATTCAAATAATACATGGATATTAAAGATGAAATACCTCTTTATTAATCCCACAGAGTCCCTAGTAAACGTTCCCATAGTTTTTTGGGTGTACTATCATGAATGCCACTATTTTGATGAAGGGTTTGTACTTACATAAGCAACACGACAGGTGTCACACGTGGAGCAGGATATGCTTACCCTTCCCGACCTTCTGAAATCACACCCAGTTTTCATTGGGGTTGGAAAAACAATAATAAAATTTGTAAATAAAGTACTCACCATTAAGAAGGCGGGTCTGTCAATCATAGACTTTAAAATATATTTGCGATTCTCTTGAAGTAGTGCTCGATTGAAAGTACTTTTCTTGATTGTTTCGAGTTTCTGCTTATTATGACTAGCACAGATACAGTATCTGCTTATGTGTATTATGTTGGCCTCCATTATGTTCCAGATTTTGTCAAATTCCTTGCTGTTAATTGTATGTTCAACGGCGATCTGCGATATTTTCATCTGATTTTCTGTGACAACTTGTACAAATTGATAAATTGGACATACAGTGCTTAACAGCACAATATTCATATCCTTATCGAAGGATTTTGTTGATAATCCTTTGTTTGGACTTTGCATTGAAAGTTGAAAACCAATTTCATTGATTACGCTCTCCTCTGGACCATTATATAACAAATCCCATTGTTTTTGTGATAAATATTTCTCTTTCTGAAAGCTTGTTAGGGGTGCACTATCATGAATACCACTATTTTGATAAAGGCTGTACAAATCCTTCTTGTATGTATATAGAATATTTTCAAGACTTGATGTTTCTAAACAGCAGTCCCAAAACAACTCGAAGCAATGATTCAATAACAGTGTGTCAATTTCATGAATTGCTAAATCTGTTAATCGATTATTATTTGTTTGGAAAAGAGGTTTGACGTCATCAATTGGCAGACAGTTATCCTTCCCAGATAAAAAATCCGCTAAAGTCAGATATTTTTCCATCAGATAATGTTGTAGCAAAGACCGCTTAACATCTGTTCCAACATGGTACAATGCCATAAGTCGATTGTGATTTTCGCTCTCGTCTTCAGAATCAGATGTACTACAAAATTCAAGTGTGGCCATATTCCTAAAAAAAAAAGGACACATTTGGATGCTTATATTGGCAATCTGATATTAAGGGGTATATTTGGAGCATGTGAGATAAATCTGTCAAATTTATTTGAAGGGTAGCCAGTCATTTCGTACCTCGCAGGGACGTTAAGGGCGTTTCAAGAAACTTCCAATTTTCATACACAGCAAAAATCATATAGAACTCAAAGTTAGTTTTCCTTGCCTAAAGGACAAAATGCACGCGAAAGACGTAAACAGGGGTAAAAGGGTCTATTCTGGATTTCATTCCAAACTTTAATTTATAAAAAAATATAAATACACTGTGTCACTTGACTTCAAACTGAAAGTAAGGACATTTCCCAAAAAAGTCAAAAGGGCAGGTGCAAGATGACATCGGATCGCCCTGGTTTTTGGCTTTCTGTATTCCGGATAACTTATTTTACTGGAAAAGTGCTGTGCCTAGTTTTTTAATTGAGATTTTGTTAAAACAATGAAATCTGCAGAATTCTATCGATTTATCTATTTTTTTGAACTTCGGGTTGTGAACTTTTCTTTTATTCAAACGCTACATGTATATAACTAGGCACAGCACTTTTTGAAATGTGGCCTTTCCACTAGTACCAACATGAAGTGGGTTAGTATAGCACTTGTATGGAAAGCCACAGAGAACCCCCCGATTATTTTTATTTTTCCCATTGGAAATGCATTAAAAATAATTATTCGGCGGCCTTCAAATTCCCGCCCGCAAATTATTCCCGCCCGACCGCAAATTATCATTATTCCCGCCCGCAGATTATTATCATTCCAGCCCGCATATTCATATTTCTCTATTCTTTTTGCGGCGGCCGCAGTTTAATTTAACAATGCCGATTATTATTACACAAACCTCGCCTTTTTATTTTACACAAGATCGAAAGATTATTTCAACACAAAACCCGCTTTTTAATACAAGGCCGACAGATTATTTCAACACATAACCCGCATTTTTAACAAAAGGCCGAAAGATTATTTCTAGCCAATCAAACAAAATCGGGCGGGAATCCTCTAAACCAAAAGCAAAGCCGAAAGATTATTTCTAGCCAATCAAACAAAATCGGGAGGGAATCCTCTAAACCAAAAGCAAAGCCGAAAGATTATTACTAGCCAATCAAAAATAATCGGGCGGGAATCCTCTAAACCAAAAGTTTGATGCGGGCCGACAATTTAGAAGTTTGATCTATAAATTCTCCCAACAAAAACATTTGCGGGCGGGAATCCTCTAAACCAAAAGCTTGCAGACAGGAGGAATACATTCGAAACTCTCTGGACTTGCACATTCTTGTTCAGCAATATGGCCATTACATGAAAAAAGTCGAGGTATGTAGGTGTCATTTTTGAACTGTTGAAATGTTAACTAAAAAAACATTGACCAGTAGTGTTGTATGTATGATTGTGGGTGTGTGCGATATGTTTGGCGTCTGTATCAATTTGAATTATAATTGGCATATAAACACACGTAAAATGGTAAAAGTGCTTTCGCGATACTCTTTTATACTTTCATTTAAAAAAACATATGACGACAATGCTAGAGTTTCCCAGTTATTGTCCCCTTATTGATGCTTCTATTTTTTTATGGAGCTTTCATGAAAAAGACATTTTTTACAAGTAACACACAGGGGGGGGGGTCTCCCAAATCCCTGCCTTCACCCCAGGATAAAAACCTCAGATAAAAACAATACATAAATTAACATGACTAACTATGATTGTAACATTGTGACTTATAAATTTTTACAACCCGATTTTGTACTTCAGCATGATTTTATGTATTGTTTTTATCCTCGTGACAGTGCCCGAGGCACTGCAACATGTCGATCAATAAATTTCTGCAGCAGTCCCTAAACATGCTATAGTGTTGTTGTTATAAAACCCTCTTCAAATTAGCATTTTGTTCATGTAATGATGTTGAATTAAATTTAAGCGGTACAGGGACTATGTATTGCCAGGCAAAATTTACAGAATGCTTGTAAATATAATCTACACGTAGTTCTAATATCGAACACACATGATCTTTCATATTGGTGTATTGCATTATTAAAATCCAGTGAAAATAATGGACTGGGAATTAAGTGAACTGGAACTTCATTTACAACAATTAACGGCCAAAAATTCAGTAAGAATCAATATGATCTTTGAGCAGGTACATGTAATCGTGTGAGATAATGTGGGTTGCTTTCTGTTTCATTTGTCTGACTTTTATTACTTGGGATTATAGTTGAAACCTGGTGATAATTCACTGTATGCAAGTCCTGGTTCTGGTTCTGGAAGAAGAAAAAACAACGCACAATGAACTACTGTAAATTCAGAAATTATTGCAAGGTTTTTATTATTGTGAAGAATGCGACAGAGTTGTAAACGCAATAATTTAAACTCGGATTGAAATTTTTTATATGAATTAAACAGGATTTGTCTCAAAATCGTAAAACTTAAAATCGCATTTTAGTTTAAACTGACAAAATCGCAATAATAAATGCAAGCAATAATTTCAGAATTTACAGTACATGTATTTATTAGGAACAGTGAGTACTCTCAGATTTGTCTTTTTGTTATTAAGATATGGAAGTACCCGTCCACTTGTATTTTTATCTACCTGATGACTAAAGCCTTTTTAAACTGATGTTTACAGTTTGTTCTTTTGTTGACTGTTACACACACCACTGTCCCAGGTTAGGGGAGGCTTGGGATTCCTCTAACATGTTTATCTCCCCCCCCCCATTCTCTATGGATGTAGCTGTCCCAAGTCAGGAGCCTGTAATTCAGTGGTTGGTATTTGTTTATGTGTTACATATTTTTGGGGGTTCATTCTTTGTTCATAAGGGTGGTAGTTTTCTTTTTCTTGTTGTTTATTGTTTTACATTGTTATTTCAGTGCCTTTTATAGCTGACTATGTGGTAGGCTTTGCTCATTATTGAAGGCTGTGCACCTACCTATAGTTGTTAATTTCTGTATTATTTTGGTCTCTTGTAGAGAGTTGTCTCATTAGCAATCATACTATCTTTTTCAAGTTTTAGATAGAATCATACAAGATTTTACTAGAGAACCAAAAAAATAGGCAAATACACAAAACGTGCAAAAGGAAATCCATTTAATCAAATTCAGGAGATGATTATTTCATTGTAATCTGTTGCTATTCATGCTTTTTATGTAAACCCATTCAAACAAACAAAGTTCTATGCAGATGACATTTTTCAACTCCGACCATGCAGGACACACGCAGGAGATGCATGAACAAAATGGAGTACATGCATCATCTCTTAGGAGGGGTATTAAAATCATAAGGAAAATAAGAGAAACTAAAATTGATTGTAAGATATATATCCTAGCTCTATAAATACATGTATGTACTTTTGTTTTTTAATACGCTGAGACATAATGTCATGTAACTTAGCAGTGGTAAAAAAAACCTTTGAAGTTTATAATGTAGTCAAATATAAATCAAAAAACATATATATATCTTACCTGCTGCAATGGCCGACTTCCCACAGAAATAGCAAAACCTCGCTGTTGGGGAAAGATTTTCCCCACAATGTTCACAATACATTATAACTGCAAGAAATATAAAAAAAAAGATCATTCAGATATCAATTTTGGACACTAACTTCTGCATTTAAACGAAATATGTTTGTACATTGCATTGCAAACATGTTTCTAGAAATACAGTCACCATTTTGTTCAAAATATCCTGATTGTGTATGTTATAATGTATATCAGATATTTAATTACTGGACAGCCATTATATTAATATCCGTTGTGAGATTTAAACAATATATACATTGAAATTTAGTGACATTATGACTACAAAAACAACAAAGTGTACACTAAGCATGAAAAGATTGAAAATTTACATTTTTTATATCACATGCACAAATTTGTAAATACAATTTCTTGTTTCTAAACTAAAAATGTAATTATCAAAATGAAATTTACCAGTTATATAAAAGTCCTTATACTTATCTGACATCAAAAACATATGTGCATGAACCTATTCTGTATGTGTTTCGCCTTTTGTTTTGCATAAAAAGTATGTAATATGTATTAAATGTATTAAATGTATATATTTAATATCATTGTATAATTTGAATTATTCAGAGGACACCAGGGGAGATTAGTTATTACTGATTTTACCCTCTTTACACAATGCTTTAAATAAAGTGTTAATTATAATGATTATTATTATATTGTGTAATTGCTGGTAAATTTAAGACTTCCAAAAACATGGACAATAAAACAATATCTATTTCCACAGTAACATTTACATTTAACCATATTAAATGGTTCTGACATACAGTGTACCATGTAGAACAATTGAACTGTTACAATAAACTGACAATAGCTTGAATAGAGTGACAGTGGTATCCATAAGAAAACAGCACTACAAATATGTGTGTTTTGCAAGTTAACCTATTATTAAATGTAAAAACAAACAAATGTCTAGGAACAAAAAAGGGTACATACCTAAAAAATAAAATGAAACAAATGTTCTCAATAAAAGAAATTCATTAATATACTTTACGGTGATATGTGGATCCAAAAAGAGGGGTGCTGTCGGACTTGGGGCCCTCCTTTTGTGGAAAAAAATTGGTTAATCATATAGGGAATCACTGAAGCATGACTGAAATGGGCCCCTCCTTAGATCTGTCAGTGGGTCCCCTTTGTGAAATTCTGAATCCTCAAGCAAACTGATGGTGATTTATATAATGACTGGCAAACTGCTATTTAAAAGTGTTGGAATTACGCTAGGATAAGACTGTTAAGGTTGTACCTAAGGCCAACTAAACTTAATTAGTAGATATTCATCCAAATATTTGAAAACAAGAATGTGTCCAAAGTACATGGATGCCCCACTCGCACATTATCATTTTCCATGTTAAATGGACCGTGAAATTGTGTAACAAATCTAATTTGGCCTTAAAAGTTGAAATATCAACCAATAGGCAACATGTACATGTGTACTAAGTTTCAAGTTGATTGGACTTTAACCTCATCAAAAACTACCTTGACCAAAAACTTTAACCTGAAAGTCATACTTTTAATTTCTATGTTCAGTGGACCATGAAAATGGGGTCAAAAGTCCAATTTGGTTTTAAAATAAAAAAAAGAACATATCATAAGGAACATGTGTTCTAAGTTTCAAGTTGATTGGACTTTTTGATTGATCAAAAACTACCTTGACCAAAAACTTTAACCTGAAACTCACACTTTTGATTTATATGTTCAGTGGACCATGAAAATGGAGTCAAAAGTGTAATTTTGTTGTAAAATAAGAAAGATCATATCATAAGGAACATGTGTACTAAGTTTCAAGTTGATTGGACTTCAGCTTCATAAAAAAACTACATTGACCAAAAAATTTAACCTGAAGTGGGACGGACGGGCAGACGAACAGACGAGTGTTCAGACAGAAGGGTGCTCAGACCAGAAAACATAATGCCCCTCTACAAATGTAGGTGGGGCATAATAGAGGGGCATAAAAAATGAGGCCGGTGGGAGGATTTTATTTTTTATTTCATATCAAACTATCTGTGACGTGTTCTTAATATGTGCAAGAGTAATAATAAGCTTATATATATATATATATATATATATATATATATATATATATATGCACATGTATAATGAATCATACATAATTAATATCTCTTATTGGCAACCATTGTTCTACATGTACATGATGTTATTGTGGCTTTAGAAACCTATTTTTAGTAAACGGTAACCACATGGAGAAATGCCCTCTTCAGCTGGACTAATTTCACAAAATTAATTTTGTTTTCTTGTTGTCCCTATAAAATGAAGCAAATATGCATTGGTATGCAACACAAGAATTATGTCCGTGTGTACAGAATAAAATGAAAATGCAAAGTGTTGAAAATAAGGGTGTTTAATGGCCCTGTTGATGGTAGTAGGACAGAGGGTGTTTGATGTTTGTCAACAAAAAACAATAGCCGTGGGTAAATTGTAGTGTATGTTTGTCAAATGTTTCCATATACAGTATAAAAAATCTAACAAGTTCGTGCTTGTGTCAATTTTTTAAGTCAGTCATTTTTTGTATGGATGTGTTCCACGATTCTTGTGCTTTAGATACCGTTCTAAAATTCACAGTCCTAAACCAACGACACAGTCATTGACATTGTACAGTATCAATAAAAAATCAATGGTTTTCTAATCATAGAAATTTGGGTCCTGCAGCGATTGCATTATTTGAAACAGAATATTAATCTCAAGCCGAATATGTTATGCCCTTCCCGTTATCAATCTCTATTCCTGGTAGATGAAGTTGTCAGTATAGATCTGTAGAATCATTTTAAATTAATCGTAGAAATACGAAAACCATCATTTGAAACAGGTAGTTTTGAACGAAACGAAATTATTGACAGTTACCGGTCACAGAAATGAACAAAATCCAGAAATACAAAAAAAATTTAATTAAAAAAATTTGGGTCAGGACAATTGCAGAGGGGCAGACGGTGATGAAAATCTATCAATTAATTTTAATTGGCCCAACATAGTAACACTACAGTGAGATAACTCTGTAAAATTAGCTAAAAGTTTTAATTACGTGTCCGTTGAGGGAATATTAACCCAAGCTTCTCAATGATCAAAGTTAATGAATGTCAAACTGCTATATATAACCAGTGTAATTTTTCTGATAAAATAATAGGTTTAAATTTTTAGAATTTTTTATATTTTTGTCAAAGGGTCAAAGTAAATACTTTGTCAAAACTTTATGAAAATTATAAAATGATTCAAATCAATCTTAGTGAAGGTGGTTGGTACCAAGTTAGACAAGTTAAACATTCCACCAACTTTCAAAGCAGCAGCCAAACAAGAGTGAGCGGGAATCCTGAAATCCTGAGCTTTAAAACACCGGATCCTGGAGTCACAATAAAAGTCCTATCCCCCTAGGGAGTGCAAACCCTCTTCCACTTGTTGTTAGTGGACTATATTATAAAGGAGGTGCAGATGTATCATGTATGATTTGAATATTAAATGAAAAAGGATGAGGGGGACTTTCAGTGACCATGGTGATACTCATGATACTTGTAAAACCTTTGTCATGAAATTTCCATAAAAAATCAAGTTGCATAAATAAGGGGACATCTTATTATTATTCCACTGTGGCTCTCGAGGGGTGCTAAAAGTTAATAAATAACTGGGAAATACTAGCAGATATTAATCAATGAAACTGTGGTCATGTTTTGTTTTTTTCAAATGAAAGTAACAAATATCGCCAAAGCACTTTAAGTGTGCAGGGGCAGGTCCAGCCATTTAAAAAAAGGGGGGTGTTCCAACTACATGTCCCCATTCAAATGCATCGATCTTCCGCCCCACACACCCCAACCCCCTGATCCGCGACTTATGTGTGTTATTCATATATGTCAATAAATTAAAATGATACAGGCGCGCGTATGGGTGTACTCGTGCCACAGGCACGTAATTCTGGGATCCCCGTGTTTCTATCCATAAGAATGTCGACTTTCCAAAAGCAAATAAATAGAATTATAATATGGAAAGTCGACCATCGTATGGATAGAAACAAGTGTCTGTGGCACACACCCACACTCATACATACATACAACTCTGACTTCTTAAGTACATAAATAATTCATTTCAACAGTTCAAAAATGACACCTACATACCTCGACTTTTTTTCATGTAATGGTCACATTGCTGAACAAGAATGTGCAAGACCAGAGAGTTTCGAATGTATTCCCGCCTGTCCGCAAGCTTTTGGTTTAGAGGATTCCCGCCCGCAAATGTTTTTGTTGGTAGAATTTATAGATCAAACTTCTAAATTGTCGGCCCGCATCAAGCTTTTGGTTTAGATGATTCCCGCCCGATTATTTTTGATTGGCTAGAAATAATCTTTCGGCTTTGCTTTTGGTTTAGAGGATTCCCGCCCGATTTTTTTTGATTGGCTAGAAAAAATCTTTCGGCTTTGCTTTTGGTTAAGAGGATTCCCGCCCGATTTTTTTTTTTTGATTGGCTAGAAATAATCTTTCGGCCTTTTGTTAAAAATGCGGGTTATATGTTGAAATAATCTGTCGGCCTTGTGTTAAAAAGCGGGTTTTGTGTAAAATAAAAAGGCGGTGTTTGTGTAATAATAATCGGCATTGTTAAATTAAACTGCGGCCGCCGCAAAAAGAATAGAGAAATATGAATATGCGAGCTGGAATGATAATAATCTGCGGGCGGGAATAATGATAATTTGCGGGCGGGAATTTGAAGGCCGCCGAATAATTATTTTTAATGCATTTCCAATGGGAAAAATAAAAATAATCGGGGGGTTCACTGTGGCTTTCCATACACTTGCACTTGCCCTTTTTAATTCATTTAACATGTAGTAGTAGTAGAGTGACCAAGCCAACCATTTTTCAACTTTAATGGACCACCCTACCTGCAGGCTAAATTATGACTTTTTGAAAAATGAAAATCCTTAATTTTTGCCTGTTCGTAAAATTGAAATATGGTGCATTTTTTTTTAGATAAGGTCAAAGTTCAGTGATTGAGTTTTTCACTTTTGCCAATTTATTTCACATGAGGTTATAAAAAGTCTCCAAAAAATATGCGAATTGTTACTAAACAAGAAATTCATAATGAAATAAACTGTGACACTTCATTTTCAACTTAATTTGAAAATAATGAAACCATCAAATGCACATTGCGTAATCGCCTTGAAATGTGGAAGAAAATCGTTTTAGGGTGTCCCTGCAGAAGTCGGATCGGATGACGGAAAAACTGAGTGTATATTCTGTACTAATCGTGAGGCGTTTCATATTTATATAACGACATGCTGGAGCGAATAATCATATATTAATGCTTGTCATGCTTGCTTAATTTTATGAAGTTTCCAATTCAGAATTGCTTTTTTTCAGAGAATTTTAATTGTGACAGGCTAAATTAGTTTTAGCTAAAATATTCCGTTTTCCTATCCAGTTGGATTGTTAACTTTTTTGACACATATGTCATGCACGCTTTTTTTTTATATTTTGAAGTTTATTACTTAAGAAATGGAACTTTCAGGAACGAAATTTCAGTGGCAGAAAAGGGTCAGAATGCAGAATTTCGCACCATTTATCCAAACAATTATCGGGGCCTTGAGCGGCCCCGAACCCCTACCAAGTAAGCGCCTCTACGAGGCGGGCTGACTCGCTTCGCGACTCATAAATTTTTCTGCCGTACCAATATAAATTTGGGTGCTAAGCCTCTGATTGATAATGTTTAAACAAACTTCCTATGAATATTCAGATTTCACTTGTTGAATATCTCTAGTATGGACTGGTATATATTTGTAAATCATTATGATTGGGAGGTCTTTTTGGATTTCTTTTGTTAGGGTACAGGGTGATTTTTTGCTGAATATTCATTTTCACCAGTTGCCAAGCCAGTATTTTGTGCGGCTTGCTTTCTTTTTGATTTTTTCCCTAATGATTTCCTGCATTTTGTTGGATAGAAGATTCCTTTTCATCCCATCTGGAGCAATATTTTTCTTATTTTAAACATTCTCACTTGGTAAAATTATTCTGCCCTCCTTGCTTATTTAATTTTGATTGGAATATTCAAAAGCACACACCAGCATTAACATGGAGGCTACAATTCCCTTTTCTAGAATGAGTAACTTTAAATATTTGGACTTACATTGAGTAACCCATCCTTAAACAATGTACCTTTAGCTCTTTATTCTTACACTATATCATGGAGCGATAAACAGATTTGACAAATATCAGATGCATTTACGGCTAATTTTAACTGCATCTGTGGAAAAAATCCTAGTTATATTTATCATCTTAATTTCTCAACCTTATAGTATTACCAGTCCGGAATGCGGTTCGATAAAATTGCTCCCTTTGTTTATTTCGCTCTCCTGTCAAATCATGTAATTTCGCTACCTCCAATGGTAGACGCTACAACGATGGGTGTCGTCAAGAAAGGTACGATTAAAGGAATCAGTTAGGAATTAGACGATCACCATTGGTATAGGTGAGTTGTTTAATAGTTGTTGCTTTGGGATAAATGCATGTTTTGAATTTATTCATAATCAGGAATAGCTGGAAAGGAAAGAAACGTGTTGCTACGTGAACCCGGAAAGGCCGGGACGAATTTTAAAAAAAATCTAGAGACGATCGTTCTGAGTGTGCCACCTACACATTCAAACGTGTACACAAGCACAGTATTCCCTATCTATGTAATGTGTTTTCATAATTATGTAATATAGGGCAAAAAAAGTTAGCAGCTTATAGTATCTTGTTGTTAAGCATTTCCAGGGGAGATAATGCTATTTTTCACGGTGTGTTCGATAGGTTTGTTACATTGTAACAGTATATAATACAAACTCATTAAGTGGATTAAAATAGCCTCCCACACTCAATTAACTGAATTTCAATTATTTTATTTACCGGAGTGCTATTATATAAGACTTCGGAGGTTCATATTACTTATATTCAACGTTTATATATCGGATTTTTTGTATACTATTGATGTTGAACGGTTCATAGTATAAAAAAAAAATCCGATAAAACCGTTGAATGTAAATGATAAGAATCTCAGAAGTCTTATATATGGTCCTTTAATATAAGACCGGAGGTTCATATCATTTACATTCAACATTTTTTATCGCATTTTTGTTTACTATCAATGTTAAACGGTTCAATGGTTCGACATTGGTAGTTAAAAAAAATCCGATAAAAAATAACGGTTAAACATAGATAGTAAAAAAAATCCGATAAACATGTTGAATGTAAATGAAATGAAACTCTGAGGCCTTACATTATAGGACTATCGTTTATCAGTTCTTTATCCTAACTAAATGTTATTTTGAGGTGTATATTATAAAAAAGGGGGGGGCTTTTAAAAACACCAAAATAGCTTAACAATTCTACAATTTCTGTTTACAGAATGAGAGAGATATTTCGTATTCTACAACCAATTTCTCTAAAGATATGTTGAAAATACAGACAAATGTTTAGTCCGTATATCCATCTTCTCTTTTTCGATTAATTAGTTCAAGATACAGCTCTGAAGAATACACAATAACCTACATTTTTCTAGCATGTGAAGACCAATGAAAACATTTGATATGATTTGAAAACATGGCCAATTATGTATGAACTTTGGGTTTCGTAGACATAAATTATAATTCAACATTTTCAATTTACATTTTTCTTTATTTCATATTCTAGTATATTTAATAAAATGTTTATATTTTGTGATGCATCTGATGTATAAACCCAGTGGCAGATCCGAGAAAGAGCTCTTGGTTCTGATCCGTTTGTACGGGGAGCATGTGGTTGCAACCCCCTCTTTAATTGCCTATTCGATTTTTTGTTTGCAGTATCGAAAAGGAAGATAGACACCAGTTTTATCAAATAGTTATGTGAAAGTTCTGCTACACATCTGACAGTCAGGAATTATTCTGAAGTACACATGTCGACCAGAGGCATGGAACAGAGAGGAGAGGTTTTAAAGTACCAGATGCTTATCTGAGATTCCAATTTAAACTAAAGAAAGCAATATATAAAGATATGTAGGAGAAATAATCTATATGAATAAAATTATGCCACAAAAGAACTTGATTTTTTATATACAGAATTTGTCAAACGTATCCATAACAGAAGAGTTGTGAATGCATCCTTTATAGCCTTGTAATACTGATGGTACTAATTTATATACTTTCTGAGATGATATAGCAGTGCTATTGGTTTCCCCTTTCTCCTTCTTCAAAGAACTTGATCATCTGAACCCTTCTTTTTTTTTTAAATTGGAGCCCTGTTCAAGAACAGTTAAAAGAGCATATGCTTAACTTTCGTTATCTTTTAGAATCATCATTTTTTCCTCGAAAAAATACGTTTGATTAAACATGGATTCACTGAATCACGACTGGAGCGAGCTCCCTTAGCTCAGTCAGCCCCCCCTCCTAATGTAAAATTCTGGATCCGCCACTGAATATTGGGTTGAACAGTGCGATGGAAGTCTTCAAATGTATAAAAAAAATTTAGGAAAGTCTTTGTGCTGGTTATTTACATACGGGAACGAAAATTTAACTTCAAATTGTGAAAAAGGGTAAAGGGTAAGATTCATAAAAAAAATATCGTCTGATCCAAAATTCGTTCGAAAAAATATTGTTGTCAGGCAAAATTTAAAACCAGAAAAAATATAATGAATTCTGATCTTCTAAAACCTTGTAGTGTTAAGTTTTGAAAGAAAAAAATATTTGATTGGTGGAGGCGGACAATAAATGGTCTTACTTTCGTGTTGATAGATTTTTTCCTGGCTTGCTTTGGTAGAGTAATTTGTTGCATGTTTCACATTCGAGTAATATATATACGCATGTGTAGTACATGAAATATGAAGACACTGGTGTACTATAGTACTTGACTTGCAATAGTGAGCATGTATGAGAAAAATAGAGTGAGCCAATTGTTAAATGCTATAAGATAGACTAACAAGTATAGTACACGGATGCCCCACTCGCACTATCATTTTACATGTTCAGTGGACCGTGAAATTGGGGTCAATACTTTAATTTGACGTTAAAATTATAAAGATCATATCATAGGTAACATGTGGCTTATTCTCATTTCGCCTTAGCTGTCAAAATTATAATATAAAATTAATCCCAGTTTGCCTTAGTACACATTTTCAGGTTAAAAAGAATTAACTAAGGCGAAATGGGAACTTGTGTAAACAATGGAATTAAGTTACTTTTTGTTGGTATTGCAATTATGTTCGATATTTGTTATTTTAATGTCAAAATCTGCCTTGAAATACTTTTTAAAAGATGTTTTTTTGTGTGTCTTAACAATGTCTCACTTTTTGAAAAATTCGTTAAGAGTGGCTCATCTTTTTTAAAATGTATTTTTAAATTAGCAAACTAATAAAGAATCTCATGAAAGAAAAGCACTAATACTTTAAGCACAAGAATTGTTTACATAATCATAAATAAATATTACTATAATGGTAGTGTTTTACTTATTTATAAGTGGACTTAGTTTTTCTACCAGGAAACATAAAATTTACTCCGTGGTTTAAGTTTTTACAAATTTTATAATATTAACTTTCTTAAACTATCCTGGATTTGTACCAAATTTGGACAGAAGCTTGTTTATGATCATAAGATAGTAAGTATACAGAGGTAAATTTTGTAAAATAAAATATTCCATTTTTTTCAGTATTTTACTTATAAATGGACTTAGTTTTTCTGCCAGGAAACTTTACATTCACTCTGTGGTTACATTTTTTTTAAATTTTAATTACTTTCTTTAACTTTCCTGGATTTCTTCCAAATTTGGACAGAAGCTTGTTTTAATCAAAAGCTAGAATCTAAAAAGAAATTTAGTTAAAATTTTGTTCATGTTTTTTCCATATTTTACTTATAGATCATGTAAATGGACTTAGATTATCATCCAGTAACATTACATATAGTCTGCAGTTAAAATTTTTTTTAAAGTAGGCAAGACAACAGGTTCTGCTGAATCCTTAAAAATTTAATAGGTACATTTGTAATTAGCACCGTTTAAAGGATAATTAAGTTATTTAGATTTTTCTACATTAACTGCTTAAAATAAAAAAAAAGTTTTAAGTTTCCTTAAATATGAAACAAACAATATTTCAAGCAAAGCAACTTTCCTACTTAAAAATGTTTTTATTGTAGATTTTCCTGATTTCACAACTTTTAAAATCATAAAAATGGTCACTTTTATTAAAAATACTAATTCAAGAGAAACAATTCCCTAATTACATGTTGTTTAAATTGCTATAAAACACAGAGGTTTAATATGTTTATTTAATATTTTTATCTAAATTCACATTTCGCCTTAATTCAATTCCCATCTGGCCTTAGTATATTTTTTACCTTTTTTACCTGGAATTCACAGTTAAGGCGAAATGAATACACACCGAACATGTATACTAAGTTTCAAGTTGATTGGACTTCAACTTCATCAAAAACTACCTTGACCAAAAACTTTAACCTGAAGCGGGACGGACGGACGCACAGACGAACGAACGAACGAACGAATGAACTCACTGACCAGAAAACATAAAGCCTCTCTACTATTGTAGGTGGGGCAATAAAAATGTATCGAAAATATAGCACAAAAGAATCATGAAATAACTCAGTGCAATCCCAATTTAAGATGCAAACACATCAAAACAAAAACAAAATCACACCACATTTTAAAGTGCTATCAACTGATATTATTTCGTTTGACAGACTTGTGTCTTCCTCTACACTAAATCTTTCTGAAACATAATCATTTTGTACAACTGAGTAATTCATTGTGTCATTACTACAGTGGATATCACTTCTAACCTTTCATTAAATCTGTCAGAATCTGTCAGGAGAAATGTTCTAGGACAGTACATTGAACTGTCAGCCTGACACCTTATAGTCAGTTCTAGCTAGAACAGTTCTAACCTAGAACTGATTTGGTCAGTTCTACCTAGAACTGATCCTGACAGTTCTACCCTAGAACAGTTTTAACCAGTCCAAATCTTTGGTGAGTTCTACTTGTAGAACAGTTCTACGGTTAGAACTGATTTATAAATTCTACGGCTAGAATTGATTTATAA
The DNA here is from genome assembly GCA_037788925.1 of Mytilus galloprovincialis. NCBI lineage: Eukaryota > Metazoa > Mollusca > Bivalvia > Mytilida > Mytilidae > Mytilus > Mytilus galloprovincialis. Next base: position 43,594,861 of record CM075338.1, read on the forward strand.
GTTTTAAGAACTCTTTGTCTTTATATTAAGGTTTCGTCAAATAGCGATTAATATTATATAGAGTTTTTGCTATTTTGCCGGTTTTATTTCAGAATTTTTATCGGAAACAGAACATGTTTAACCCCGCCATATTCGGCATGTATGTATGTGCCTGTTCTAAGTCAGGAGAATGTAATTCAATGATTTTCTTTTGTTGAAACGTTACATAAATTATTGTTTTTTCTTTCATTTTTTGTACATAAATTAGGCCGTTAGTATTAGAGGGGGGGGGGGCATTATTATTTGAATTGTTTCACATTTGTCATTCCGGGAGTCAGGGTGGCTCGTTTCACATAACAAAATCTTAATAGCCGCTAAGTTATTCACTTATATTTTTATATATTGGAAAACAATGACTACAAAAGTATGCTCGCATCAGTTTATAGTGCCAGCATGTCCTCTTTTTATTAAAAATTTTGAATCGTAAACTAATTTCAGCAGTTTTGATATCTCAGGCTGACTCATATAACAAAACTATTTGACAGCATCAACCAAAACTGAACCTATTTGACAGCATCAACCAAAACTGACCATATGTGAAGCATCAACCAAAACACTTTATTGTGTAAGTATTAATATATATATATATAGCCGCATAGTAAGTCACTTATAGTAACATATCACGATGGATTGTATAATTAAAATGACTGACAGCAATATTGGAACACATAACAATATATTATTTAAGTAAACAACAAGCAAAGCGTACAATAACCAACGACAATCACTAACTGTGGCATTCAGTAGTTTTTTTTTATACCAGTATCATATACGTTTTCAGACCACTTGAATTATATTCGGTGGATATTTTTTCACAAAATAACATGAATTGGCATTGCCAAATTCATCTGACAAGTAAGATCCAATTATGGAATAATCTGATATCTGGAGAATGTTAACATGTTTATACATAAAGTGAACCTACACTAAAGAAATGTTTTAACATACTCATGATGCTTGAACATACATGACAGATACACCATTGATATTTGATACCTTCGTTTTTTTAAGGATTCTTCTAAAGCTCTCCGATTTCGGTATGAAACTTAGTGTACTGAAAAAAAAGGATCAAATGTTATTATTTTACCATATGTAATAAAAAAAAAGCATTTTTATAAATATTTTTTTCAAATCATATGATAAACTTTGTTTTTAATTTTGCCTTGCAACTTTTTTAATTTGAGCGCCATTGATTAGTCTGTTGAAGATGAACGAACGTCTGTTGTTCCATATAATAATGAATAATAAGATGTGGTAGGATTGCCAAACTCAAAAAAGAGACCAAATGACATAAAACATGTTAAAGTTAACAACACTAGTTCAATGTACTGCCTTCATCAATCAACAAAACCAATACCGCATAGTCAGCTATCAAAGGCCCAAAATGAAAAATGTAAAACAATTCAAAAGAGAAAACTAACGACCCGGTTTATGTACAAAATATTGAACGAAAAACAAATATAATATTCAGCAACAAACGACAATTACTGAATTACAGGATCCTGACCTGGAACAGGCACACACAGAATGTGGCGGGGTTACACTATTATATATTTTAAAATAAGCCTGATATCTTTAATGCGTTAATTGTTTTCACAACCAACTTTTAGTTATTTCAACCTTCATTTAATGTGAATACAATGTATGACGTAGTAATAAATTTTGTAAAAAGTATGCATACAGGCCACCATGACTTCAGTAAATCTTTACCGATAGTGCACATATTTGATAACTCGTACACTCCAATAAACACACACAACTTCTCTTTTGAAATTGGACTAAATACATTTCATAAAAAAAAATTGAGGAAAGCACAAGATTTAGGCAAAATGTATGTAATTGAAAGCCTTTAGCAGAAGTAAGATTAAAAACGTCCATCGTTAGTTAATTGAAATATCTCCCTTATTCGACTAGTCAATGTTAAATGATTTATGGCGAAAACATCACTCCGATCAAAAATCTGTGCATGCTTATTTCTGCGATGCTGGTCATAATAGTACTTTGCATTTTTTTTTTGGGGTAGACTGAAAACTTGAGTGGACTCAAACAATAACTTGTCTGCTATAGAGAAAAAAAATTTCGACATATTGTCTATCAGAGTTATAATTTATCACTTGGAGAAATATTTAAATAGTTGTTTATGATAATCGTGTTGTCGTTCCTCGTAACAGAAGTGCATCTAGAAATTTTGACATAAAAATGCTTTAATTTACTTTAATAAACAACCGTTATTTCAACAGTAGAACTATTTTAATATTTCTTCCAGTGATTAATCCCAGTGAATATAAAATTATCAATGAAACCTTTAATCCTTTGCTGATATTGATTTTATGTAACTGAACAAAGGCATGAAGAATTTACCTTTACGAAACTGATAGACTTTAAACGAGACAATTTTATTTATTTTTTTGTAGCACGCATTTATGCACCTGTTTGTTTAAACTCACACATACTGAAAGGTATAACTCTGCTTTATATAAATAGAGAAATGATGGAAATCAACAATTACAATAACACCGAATTTTGTTCTTATGTTTCCAATTAATATTTATTAGGTAATCGTTCTACTGGAGCAGTCTATATGCATTAACTGTATGAACTTATATGATATACAATCACTGATCGTAAAAAGCTTGAAGCTTTACAATTTGCAATGGGAATTAACACAAGTCTGTGAGGCGTGCATCGATATAAACTATTTATTAAACAAAATGTATGGTGTGTTTTTTATATTTGTTGTGATTTAAATATTTTTGTTTATGTTCACTGCTTATTGTCGAGATGTCATTGTGTTATCTTCCGCACTCGATCACTTGACTGATTTCAACAACAAACTTTTTCAAACGTAACAAATTTACCTAGCCAAAGTAAGAAACCCTTTAAATAGGAGAAAACTATTTAAATAAACCAAAAGATAACACTTAACTGTTATTATGTCTTGTCAATATACTCATATTTTTTATTCAACACGCCACCAGATGTACATCATTTTTAGGAATCGGTTTGCATTATTCCTGAGTTTACCCGTTTCTCTAAAATATGATTACACTTTCGATGTCCTCTTTTTAATAAAAAAAAATCCTTCTGAATTAACTACAATACTAGCAAATTTGAGAAAATTGTCTCACATTAATGAAGTATAAAATACAGAGAAATTCAAAATTTGTATTGTAAAGAACACGTTTATATGTATAACTGCGTATATGTAGCAAATTAAAGTTTGTGTCTTACCTGTGTATTTATTCGTACATGCAAATCGACCTTCATATATGCACAGCGCATTCATTCATTTGATGAACAATGAAAATAAATTAGAATTGTAACACAAACTAAGTTTTATCACTTAAACAGATGTTTTCTAAACTCCCCCCCCCTTTTTTTTTAAATAACGAGTTGATGTCCAATTTTCTTTAACATATATGTACTTCAAACTGCGCATGACCACTCTACTGTTTATCGAAGTGAATCTTAATGTATAATTAGGGATTTAAACGTACCTTACTCGTACACCTGACTGATTTCAACATTACACATTTTCAAAAGTTACTAGTTTACCTCGTAAATAGAAAGAAACCTTTTTATAATGCGAAAAAATAAAATGGATAAACAAATGTTTTAGGTTGCAGTATACGAGTACAATAATAGTGTATTGACTTGACATAATAACGATATAAGGATTCAATACGATACGAGAGTAATTTTCCACGTTTCTTAGCTATAGGTTCGTACCTAAATTGTTATTATGTCAAGTACCATTGTCACCAACACGCCAACAGCTGAGTAACAGTTTTCGGAATAAATTATTGCAATATATACGTATCTTAAACAATCACTCTAACTTGCGCAAACTTAATTCAATGTAAACATCTTTAATCTGCTAGTCATATTGACACCTCAAAAATGGTTACAGAAAAAGTGTGGTGCCCAATAAAAACTTTGTCCTATTACAAAACCGGCGACTGTATAACAGTTCTTTAACTTTCCATTGCTGACAAAATCTGTTCTACTCTTGAAGACTTAACATCTAGATCGGGTTATAGCAGTTCAACACTAACTACCCTTAAACAGTTTCAGCCACTTGTTTTTTTCTAGACAATTTTCATCTATGTCCAATGCACAATTTAAAGACAATATTGGCTACATCGCAATATTTACAATGTAAACAGGATATCGTGTCAACATCGTTTACATCGTATGAACTATTATATACTGTTTACATCGTTGACATTGTGATGTAAACAATGTTGTAAAGTTATCAACAATGTTAACACGATATTGTTTCAACGTAGTTTACTTTGTAAATTCTTGTATACTATTTACATCGTTTACACCATATACATCGCAATGTATACAATGTACATGATGTAGTAACGATAAAGTGTTAACATCGTTTACATTGCGATATTAACAAAATTAACAAGATATCGTCTATGTATGTATTATCAATATCGTGTTTAAATCGTTTGCGTTTGTGGTGTGAACGATATGGTGTAAAGTGTTTAAACTGTTATATAATGTTTACATATAATTATAAATAAAATACTATACGAATAAAATAAAAAAAATAGCAACGTTTTTTGTAAAATCAAATACGAATTATACTTAGAAATAAGTAACAACTAGACTTATAAGAAAAGTTTGATTGAGTTTATAAATTGTTCAGCTCTAACAAGCCACCAGTTGACGATAAGAACTATGCTAACACAAAGACATACACACAGTTTACAATATAAACTCTGTTGACACACTATTTTCAACATCTCGATGCATACAATGTGATGGACATAAACACAAAGATATATACATGGTAATCAATATAAAAACGATGTTGACGCGATTTTGTCAACATCTCGATGTGAACGATGTGAACAATGTGAACGATGTAAATATTAAGGTATAGCCTTGGTATACAACATAAACACGGTGTTGACGATGTGGAAGATATTAGCACAATATTGTCAACATCACGATGTAAATGTTGTGAACGATGTTAACATAATATTGTCAACATAACGATGTAAACGATGTGAACGCTGTAAACGTAAAGGTATAGACTCAGTGTACAACTGAAACACGATGTTGACGATGTGAACGATGTAAACACAATTTTGTCAACATCGCGATGTATACGATATGGACGATGTAAACACATAGGAATAGACTTTGTCTACAATATAAACATGGTGTTGACAATTTAAACACAATATTTTCCACATCGCAATGTCTACGGTGTGAACGATGTAAACACAATATTGTCAACATCGCAATGTTTACGTTGTGAACTATGTTAACAAAAACATATAGAGTTTGTGTATATGAAAACGATGTTGACGATGTGAACGATGTAAACACATAGGTGTATACAATATAAACACGATATTGTGATTATTGCGATGTATATATTTAAACGATGTAAAGAAAATGTGTATACACGAGGTTTATTCGCTATTATTAACATCGCAATGTTTAAATTTTGAACGATGAAATCACAAAGGTATAGACTTGTTTTATGATATTAACACGATGTTGACTCGCTATCGTCAACGTCGTCTACTATGTAAACAATATACAGGCCGGGTATAGATATGATGCAATGTGAATACAAAACTGACACGATAAAGTAGAAATTGCGATGTTGACAATATCGATACAACATCATTCACTTGACATACATCACAGTTTTCGACCCAATTTATCTAGGAACATTATTTTATATTTAAAATAAGATGTAGTATGATTGCCAATGATACAGCTCTCTAAAAGAGACCAAAATGACGCACTATTTTTTGAATTTAACAGAGGGTTTAATTTTATCACAGGATAAACCAATGAATATAGCATTTGGTTAAATTCTAAACAAGGATTATGATATTTAACCCTATGTTAAAACAAATAAATCAACAACCGGGTTCGAATTTTTAATAAAAATATGGGTGGGCGAGGTGTAGCGCACATTTACGACACCAGCAGTACATCATTAACGACGAAATTATTTTAATTTAATTGGACGTCTTTATACAACGAAACATTATTACAAGTAAAATTTTCGAGATTTTCAGTGAGCTTTATATCAACAAATAGAACGAATAGAACTCAGCTATCATATTCCGGACTAATTACAGGAATTTCAGAGGGAAAAAGATGGTCAATATACATAGGAACCCATTGTGTGATTGCAAATGAGACAACTCTTCAAAAGAGACCAAATGACACAGAAATTAAACTTCAAACGAGAAAACTGACAGTCTAAATAATGTACCAAAAAATGAACAAAAACAAATATGTAATACGGCAACAAACGACAACGACTGAATTACAAGCTCCTAACTTGGGACAGGCACACACATACATAATGTGGCGGGGTTACACATGTCAGCGGGATCCCAACCCTCCCTTTATCTGGGACAGTTTTGTAACATTACAACATATGAACGAACTTAAAAAAAAATCAGTTGAAAAAGGTTTAAATCATCAGATGGATAAAAAAAGAAAAAACATCTTAACAAAAAAAAAAAAAAAACCCCAAAAAAAACAGAGTGGACGTGGCTTGTTACTTGTACATCCCAACAAAAAAAGACACCAGTTACAGATGTGAGAGTACCTGCAGTTACTGACAACTTATTCAAAGCTACTAACAACTTAAAAAAATCATACATCTTAGACTTAATTATCACTCAGCACACATCCAACATTTATTGTATTTAGTGTAAGGACGTCATAAACAATCATAGAAAAATAGGAACTTGTGCAATGCCAAGATACAGGTATTGACAGACTGTAGATCAATGAATGAGCATATGCATATAACAATAATATTTATCTTGTCTTTAATTTACTGATAACAAAATCAATACCATTAAAACAATATCCAAAGATCAAATTAAAGTGTTGAATTGGTAACCTTTTAGAATAAGTTTATTCAAAGGATCGATAAATTTACCATTTTTTATAGCTAGCTAAACCTCCAACCTGTATGACAGTTCTTTATAGTTCCGTTATATCGACAACATTGGATGAGCAACCGAAATAAACATAAATGGTTAATGTGATTTTTATTGGGATCCATCATCCAGAACTGTGTAAATGTGTATCACAGACAGAAAAAATAATTCGCATTAAAGAGTTTTAAACAATAACGATAAATATATAAATACTTCTTCAATTACTTTTCTTTTATCTTACTAATGATTTTGTTATTACTAAAAAAAATAAAGGTTGATTAAAGACCCCATCCTTTTATTCGATGACAAATAGAAAAGAAAACAACACCTTTCAAAGCCAATCGTCGGAAGCGATTGGTCTTCACCAGAAACTCTGTAATTTCTAAAGCCAATGAAACTCTGTAATTTCTAAAGCCAATGATGTATGAAAACCAAAACAGTTAACAAGCTAGATTACCAAAAAAATGTGAACATCAAATCCACTGTATCAATTGAATATGATAAAGAGATATGCTACAATTGCCAATTAGATAATTTTCTCATAGAGACACGAGTGTTGTATCAACTAAAAGACACTACACGACCGTTACATATGTGGAAAATCAATTCTTTATTGTAAGCTATGGAGGTTCCGTGATTACAAAACATGAAACATTTCAAAACAGAAACTAATTTTAATATATATTCAGACAAAAATAGAGAACATGTGAAAACGACAACCACTAACTATGGCATACTTCACAGTAGGATATTTTTGTGTGTACTTGTTGTCGACATTTGTTCTTAAATGGCTTTGCCCAATTTATCTGACAAGTAAGACCAAATCATGGAATAATCTGATATCTGGATTATGTTTACATGTGTTCACACTAAGTTAATCTACACCACAAAAATGTTTAAGCATATTTATGTTGATTTACATATATGACAGCTAAACTATTGATATCTGAGATCTTCGTTATTCAAGGATTCTTCTAAATCTCTTCGATGTCGGTATGAAACTTAATGCAATTTAAAAAAAAAATCAATACTTAAAATTGAAAAAGCGTTATAAATTACATGCGTCCGAGGCGCTTTTCTAGATTTTCGTTCATCAGTAACGTTCAATGTCAAATATTCGAAAGCCAAGGATGTAAAAGATCCGAAATAGTTGAAGAGCTACACAACCAAAAACGACTAAAAAAAACAAACACAATTAAGGTCAACTTTGCCCGAGGGAATTGAAACATTAATTTCTAAATAATTACAAAATTCATAATCGAAAAGCTTTAAAACAGCATGTAATAAATCTGTCAGTACCGAAGTACTGACTACTGAGCTAATAATACCCTCAGGGACTGGTAGTCCACCTGCAGAGGTATCGACCCAGTGCTGTAAAAAATTATAACAGCAATTCATGCGTCCGAAGCGCTTTTCAAGATTAATCTTCACCAAGGACGCTCAATACCAGATATTTGAAATCCAATGATGTATAAGATCCGAAACAGTTCAGGAGCTACACAACGAATAAAGGACTTACAAAATATAAAACACGTTTTTTCAAATCAGATGACACACTAATTTAGCATTGCAACGGCATTGGTTAGTCTTTTGAAGATGAACACACGTCTAGTGTAAATAATAGTAGTAACATAATAACATTTTGTATGATTGCCAATGAGACAACCCTCCACAAGAGACCAAATGACACAAACATTAACAACACTATACGTCACCATACGACCTTCAACAATCAACAAAACCCATACCACATAGCCAGCAATTTAAGCCCGAAATTATCACCACTGAACTACAGGCACATACAGAATGTGCCGGGGTTAAACTATTATCATTTCATAATAAGCCTGATATCTTTAATGAGTTATTTTTGCAATCAACTTTTTTTTATTGTAATCTTCATTTAATGTTAATTATGACGTGGTAATCTTTTTTAAAAAAGCATCCATTCAGGCCACCATGACTTGAATAAATCTTTACTGAAAGTGCGCATTTACAATAACTCGTACGCTCCAATAAACACGCACAACTTCTCCTTTGAAATTTGACTAAATAATTTTCAAAAGGAAATCGTAGAGAGCAGACGGTTAAAGGAAAATGTATGTTATTGAACGCCTATAGAAGAATAACGTGAAAAATCTCCATTTATTCGACTAGTAAATGTGAAATGATTTATTGCGAAAATACCACTCCGATCAGAAATCTAATCATGCTTATTTCTGTGATGCTGGTCATAACACCACTTTGGATTTGTTTGAATTTTTTAATGCAGTCTAAAAATTTGAGTGGACTCAAACATTCACTTGCCTGCTATGAATTTCGACATTGTGCCTACCAGAGTTATAATCAATTACTGGGAGATATATTAACATAGTTATGTATGATCAACATGTTATTGTTCTTCCCAACAGAAGTGCATCAAGAAATTTTGTTACAAAAAATGTATATTTTCATTTTATAAATGACCGTTATTTCGTCAGTACAAAGTATTTTCAATTTCTTTCAAAGATTAATCCAAGTAAATATAAAATTATAAAAGAAACCCTATAACTTTAATCCTTTGCTGATATTAGTTTTAAGTAAGTTAACTGAGGCGTGAAGTATTTACCTTTACAAAAACTGTTGGCCTTAAATGAGAAAACTATATTTCGTTTTTTTTGTAACAACCATTTATAAACACACCTGTACATTTAAACTCTGAAATGTATAACTTTGTTTTTAATAGAGAAATGATGGAAATCAACAATTACACCTTACTTTGTTCTCATGTTTCCAATTTATATTTATTAAGCAATCGTTCTACTTGACCAGTCTATATGCATTAACTTATGAACTTATATGGTGTACAATTACTGATCGTATAAAGCCTGAAGCGTTTTGAATTGTAATGGAAATGAAAACAAGTCTGTGAGACGGGTACCGATATGAACTATTTACACAATGTATGATGTCTTTTTTCCTGTTTTAGATAATCCATTTTTTATACGTTAACTGCTTATTGATTATTGTTCAAATGTCATTATGTTATCTACCGAAGTCGATCACCTGATTGATGTCAACAACAAACATGTTCAAACGTAACTATTTCACCAAAGCAAGAAACCTTTTTAAAGGCGGAAAACTAATTAAATAAACCAAACGATTAGACTCAACTGTTGTTATGTCTTGACAAAATACTAATAGTTTTTATGTAACACGCAGGTAACACACCACCAGATGTACATAATTTTTCGAAATATAATTTTGCATTATTCCTGAGTTTAATCGTTTCTCTTAAATATCAATACAATTTCCATGTCCTCTTTTATATACAAAAAAAAATCTTATCTGAATTAACTACACTACTAGCAATTTTGAGATACATTGTCTCACATTAATGAAGTATAAAATACAGAGAAATCCTAAATTTGTTTTGTAAAGAACTGGTTTATGTGTATAACTGTGTATATGTAGCAAATTTAAGTTAGTTTCTTACCTGTGTATTAGTTCGCATATTCAAATTGACCTACATATATTTACAGCGCAAATGTTGAACTATGAAGATAATTCAGATTTGTCCCACAAATTCAGAGTTATCACTAAAACAGTTGTTTTGTAAACTTTAGTTCCCCTTTTTTAATTACGAATTGATGTTTCATTTCCTGAACACGTAAGTATTTCAAACTGCGCATGACCAGTGTACTTTATTAAAGTGATGATTAATGTAGCATGTTTATCTATTGTCATAAAAGTTCATAACATCTAATAAAATTAAAAGATTTAGCTAACAAAGGCTTTATATTTCAATAAAGTAACTTTATTTGTTAGTGGAAAATTGTTTTAATGTTAATAATGCGTAAATCAAAAATTGTTTGCTTTGCCCTCTCTGTGATTAAAGTAAGATAACTCTGGTCAATTTTCCTAACATTGAATCATTATGGGAAGATTATATATTTCTGTTTTCATTTATAGTCTTTTTCAGAAAAGTTTTAATTATTTGTGTAGGATCCAATAACAATTCACTATAGCATTCGGCATCAGTTAGAAGCTTTTGGAATAAAGTGGTGGCTATGGTGTACTGTTTTGTGTTTGTGCGTATGTGTGTTTGTGTTAGGCGTTATTACACTTTTTTCTTGTATTTGTCTTAAGGGATCGAGTAAAGCAGATAAGTTACATCAGCTTTCTGCTTCATTTAAGTTCTGATAATAATTGTGTACACCATATCGATCTTTGGAACAAATGCCTTTACGAGTAGAAGGACGAATGTTGTTGGACATTTTTTTATGCATACCACAACTTGAAACAGTGTATTCTTGACAGCACAATTGAACCTATGTTTTTCACCGGCATATGTTGTACCTCAACATAAAAGTTGAAAGAAAGTGGGTTTTTTTAAATAATTTCCAGGATATGGCTTCAAAAGAGAGCAATTTTATGAATACTTGGAAGAAGATGCTTTTTTCTGTGACATAGTCACTTGTTTCAGAATATTTCCCCCTGTATACCTTAATGGAATATTAAGGTATAATACAGGAAATTTTTATTCTGAAACAAGTGCCTGTGATCTGTCATTTAGAGCAGTTTGTTTCATCGCACTAAGAAACTTAATAATGATGAAGGCAGATTTGACTTTGCACCTTTATGACGTATAAACACGGTATAAATGTTTAAATGTAACAAAAACATATTTATTTATAAGATAACAAAATAATTCTTTATATTGGTATACATTAATTTTAAAACATTTTAAAACAAATAGAAAGAAATTATAGATATACATAAATGTCGTTGATACACTAAAAAAAATACGAGTATCAAGTACATTACAGATTTTGTATTTTCCGTTTCTGTGTGTGTTACATTTTAAGATTGTGTCGTTGTTCTCCTCTTATATTTAATGCTTTTCCCTCAGTTTTAGTTTGTTACCCCGATTTTGTTTTTTATCCATAGATTTACGAGTTTTGAACAGCGGTATACTACTGTTGCCTTTATTTGTAACGATCTTAAATTCAATAAAAAAAAATATATGTAAAAAATACAAATATAACCATGTTCAAGGTAGACGATCAAGACATTGACTTTATGAAATTGAATATAGACTCATAGTACAAAGGAATATAACTCTTGTATACAAACGACACATCAATCGAATTAATTAGGTGCGAATTTGTGCGCCACCTTCAAGGAAGGTTCTAAATTATCAATATAAGCACAAGTTGTTAATCTATAGGATACTGAAGACTAATGAATGCTAAGCCACAGTAAAGAATATTTGTTTGAAATTTTTAACACTTACTCAGAAAAATGCTCAAGCTACTTGACTTTCAAAGCTCATTATTAACGTGTTTACACACTGATGTACTATGGTTGTTAAACATTACAAACCTGTAATCGTATAAGACATTATACACCTCGTGTGCTTGAATCAACTTATCAAAATATATATTAATTTCAAGCCTTAACATTTCAACATGTTGTTAACATTTTATAAATTTTGGAATTCTAATTTTGTCACAAACTCCGGTTAAGATTTGACTAAATACCAATATCCTGATATCGTCAGGTAAATATGCTAATAAATGTATGATAAGTGATTAAAACGTACACTACAACTCGTACACCTGACTGATTTCAACATTACACATTTTCAAACGTTACTTTCAAATCAATTTTCCATGATTGTAGCTCTGTAAATTTAAATATACCTTGAGTGACCACTGTTCTTAAGATGGCTTGCTTTTACCTACTAGAATTTCATTTTACTTTATCATATTTTTAATTATTTTCCTATTGAAATATTATTGAAATGACGGGGAGAAAACCTTCATTAGTTTTGTGAAAGAACTATAAGTTAAGTAATACAAGATCCATGCGTGAGTCTTGAAAATGTATTGACATCAGTGTTTTACTTGTGATATATGTGAAGATATCTTTCTAGTTTTGTGCTTTTGGTTTTCTATCTAAACCGAATAAATAGATGAGTGAGAAAACAATTATATGTGTTTGTCCTGGACGTTGTCGATGATAGTGAGAATTGAATACTTTTTAAAGATATTACTACATGTTACTATTAAACGTATAATTTTTGTTTCAGCAACTTAAACACTGCTGACAATTTTGATCTGTTCAGCCTTTGTTTAAATTTTTCAGTAGCTTTTATGTACCTCTACAATGCAAAATCATCATTAATTGTCTGAACTGTACTTAATTTGCTGCAAACAAAATATTTTTGTACAGCACGGATTACAACCAGAAAGTAAGGAAAATTAATTTAATCTCAAGAAGACTTAATATTCTAAGATTCACTCTGTTTAGATGACGTCTAGATAAAAATAACCGTTAAAAATGTTATTTAATTAACTAGACTAATATATGATAAGTGGTATCCTCAATAAAACACGTCATTCAAAGTAGGTTCATCAAATAAATGATGTTTCATTCAAATTTTATTAAAAAAAACGTGGTATCAACAGTAATCGATGTTCCGTGCCTCTGCTTTCAAAATGTCTCTCTCTGCAACATCAATGGCAAATATATGTATTACTTTCAAGATTGACGAAATTAGAAATTGCAACTATAATGAAATAAACACGTTATAAGTTTCGTGCTCTGCAGCCTTTTTTTGGTGGATTCATCAGAAACGCTTTTAAACCTAAACATTTGAAAGGTGCACAGTGAAAAAAGTCTTAAGGTTTCTTCAACGATATTGATAAAAGATTAAAAAAAACCCGACAAGATGAAACGAAATCGTTTTGAAAGCTGGGTAAGCCTAGCCAATGGTCTTCATCAGTGTGAGTCCTTTTTCAAAATGTGATAGAAATAAAGATTCTTACATTGTTATGAGTGAATCATCGGAGTTCACCAATCGAGGTACAATACGTGTATCAACACTTAACGTCATTTTCAATATGGTGGCGCAGGTCAAAAGGTCGTAGGGGAAAACGTCCGAGTTCCGTATCCAGTGTAAACAATATGGCCGCCGTGATAACGTCGAAGAAAGATGTGAAGTTCTGAACTTATTTTGATACAGTTTTACACGATTGTATTATACTTTACCTTTTATATATTTGACATTTGATACAATTTTACCTTTTATAATGGATACTACTGACCAAAACACTTCTTTAGATGATTTTTTAACCTGGAAAGTGAGTGCTTTGCGAGACTACCTGACCAAGAGAGGTTTGACGAAAGACGGTACAAAAAGTGAATTGGCGGCTCTTTGCTATTCGGCGTCGTCTGTTTTAAAAATTGAAATCATTCCATCTTCTTTTGAAATTATAAAAAACAACCAACTAGATTATCAGAACTTGCTAAAAATAAACGGTCAAGTTTTATCAGATCCACTTAAAAGATCCATGATAACTGGTTAGATGAGAAAAATGGCATGAAGAAATTTCCACCAGTCTATATATCTGACATTGTCAAGTACTTGAGTGAAAAAATACATCTGGTAAAATGAAAGAGATTCTCCAAGACTATAAAATTGGCAAGGCTTATGAATATTTTAAGAATGGATTCTTGCAAGAAATATTCTACCATGACATTGATGCAAGATCCAAGTACTGTTTTCTTAGAGCCAAATGTGTGCCTTCACAAAAAATAAAAGAAGAAGAACATGAAGTCTGGGTGTGTGTTGAGAAAGCAACAGGAGAAATTGGATCCTCATACTGCACATGCACAGCAGGGTAAGACTTGGCATACTCATGTTAATCACTATATAATGTACAGTCAAGTTCCTTGAATTCAATGCCTAGAAAACTGTGTGGAAGAGTTCAAAATACAATTTATTACAAAATATAATGGAGAAAATAATGATAACAAAAAAAATATTATGCTTATTAAAAATCAAGTCCAAAATACTGTTATCAAGTAATAAATGTAATAACACAGAATATCCATTATTTATGAATCAAAGATGAAGAAAAAAGCCAAAACAAAATAAGGTTTTATGGGAAAATATTAATAAATTCAACCTTCATCTTCCATTTCTTATTACATTTAAAACTAATTACTGTTTTGTCAATAAAAGTTATCTTGCTGATTGACTTGCATAATTTGCTATAGTATAAATACTAGGTTATTGAACAAGATAATTTATTAGTGGGTTTTTTTCAGTTTTGGTGGAACATGTAATCATGTGGCTGGAATCCTTTTCCGAGTTGAGGCTGCAAACAAACTAGGCGCATCTGCATGTACTTCCCTTCCCTGCACATGGAAAGTACCATCAAAAATAAAGGGAGTGAAGCCAACTAAAATTAAAGACTTAAGAATTATGAAGTCAAGACATGGACAATCAGGTATGTTTTTTTTAATTACCAAACATGAGAAAATTCTATATATTAAATTTGGCTAAAATTTCTGTTATATAACTACAATACATGTACATCTGATCAAGTATTTTAAAGGTTGTGTACACTTTATATGTCTTTAAATAGAATTTAGTACTCATAAACAAGTCATTACAAATACCCATTTTTAATTTTTGATATTTTATTAGCCACACTAAGTGTTTATTTCCATACTGCGTTACCAATCCTTTTCTTATGTCATTGATTTTACCAGAGACATAATACATGTAATATGTGTCTCTGATTTTACCATGGAAACTATCCTCAAACTAATAAGGCATGTAATGAGATTTAATATAAAAATAAGATAAGGTAAGATTGGCAATCATACATCTCTCAACAAGAAACCAAATGACATAAACATTAACAGGTAAATTAATAAGTCAATCACATAATTAATAACTGCAACATGTAAGCCAATATATGTCATGTGTTTTAATTTTGTGATTTGATATACACTGTTTTATCCATATTTCAGCATTTGAAACAACACCAGCATATGAGTGAAAGTATTCTTAATTTATGTCCATTGATCAAAGAGAGATAAGTCACTAATTGTTTTGGTTTTATTTCAGATAGTAAAAGACCTTTAGTTTCCCAGTCCAAGTCACAGTACCAGCCCATACCTGAAAGTAAAGACAACCTGGACATTTTTTCGGCAGTACTGAAGAAGTCTATTCCAAATGCTTGTATTTTCGAAGGTATATTTACAATGTTATAATAAAATAAACTTCCTGAAGAATCTCAATACTGTTTTAAGTATTAATATTCTCTCAAGTCTTTCTGCTTGATTTTTTTTATTTGTTTGTTCTTTTGTTATATGCAGCAGTTTTCAATAAATCTAAATTTACAAGAATATGTCATTTGAGATAAAATAAATAACTTAGACCACAAATATTGTTTTTAACAAGAATAGTTGAAAATAAAGTCACAGTATAAACATGTACTATCTAGTTAAAAAAAAAACTTTTTTCATTGTTTTTTCTTGAAGATCTCAAATGATGAATATGCCTTTAATTCTAAACACATATGGTGTGATATGTTCAGTTTTAGACGTTTTATATTTTTATTTTTGGTTCCAATTTCTCTAAAAAAAACTCTCAAAGGATGTATGTATTTGAAAAAAAATTGTGGCAGACATTGCCTTTAATTCTAAACATAAGGAAATTCTAAAACTCTACCCACAAAAAAGTACCATCCAAAAGTCAAAATCAATGCACTTAAATATGTAATTGAAAATATCTTTTTCAGGTTTTGTCACAGAAAATGTAGAGGAAACAGTAACAAAACCAGTTAGTGAAGACATCACAGCCTACACAATACAGGATATTAAAACAAAATGTAATGATCAAACTGACTTTTTAAGCAACATGCCAAAGTATAATGAGAGTGATATTCAAAAAGTAATGTTTTCTACGATTGGTCAGTCAAGCAATGAAAAAAGAGTTATAAGAAAAAAGAGGGTGTTACTTTTGATCAATTAATTTCACGTCTCATGGGATACAAAAAGTTAAATCCTAACATAAGGTCTCTTAAGCATGGGCGAGAAATGGAACCTGAAGCCAAATTGTGTTACCTTGCTGGTATGAAGAAAGCAGGCCACACAAATGTTAATATCACAGAATGTGGAATATTTCTTAATAAGGACATGACTTATTTTGGGGCTAGTCCTGATATACTTGTTGATTGTGTTTGTTGTGGCTTAGGTGTTGTAGAAATTAAATGTCCTCTTGTTCAGAAATGTGGAAAATGTACAACATTTTGCAATAGTTGTGTTCCTGACTATTTGTATGTTGATGGAACTAGATACAGTTTTAAAAAAAAAAAAAAAATATTATGGCCAAATTCAAGGCCAGTTAGCAATAACTGGAAGGAAATATTGTGACTTTTTTATATAGACATGTAATGGAACATTTTGTCAGAGAATTGTATTTGACAAACCTTATTATGATGAAATTGTTGATAGTTTAAAAAAAAAATTTGAAAAACATTTTGTTCCTGAACTATTTTCTGGTGAACTTAAAATGCAAACTACTTCAAATGTACAGGAGCTGTGTACAAGTAACAACACAGTTCCTATTGATGACCAAATGGAGTTTGAAACAACATATTTTTGTCCATCATGTAATCACATTGTGAAAAACTCAGAAAATGTTGAAAATTGTATTGATCACAGTATTTGCTGTGATATTTGTGACTTGTGGTACCATTTCAGATGTGTAAATATAACAAAAAAGGTAGCAGCAAAGTTAAAGCAATGGGTTTGCAAAAAATGCACCCAAAGTAATTAAATATAATTTGTGATACAGAATGTACATGTAATATGTTATTTTTTTAACTTTGGATTATTTTTTAAATATGGAATTTGCACAATTTCTTGTGCTTTAAATTTTTAATAGATTCCATGATGGACAAAAATATATTGTTTCAAAATCCAGCTACCATACATACATTGTACATTTTTCAATAATTAAACCTTAATATGTAAATCACAGTAGCAGAGAATAAATTTCAAATTATTATGATATACAAGTAAAATAATATAAGAAAAGAGATGTGGTATCTGTTGAGATCCAATTGATTGTAAATGAGACAATTGTTCAATAAAATGAATATTTATGGCCTTCAACAATGAGTCAGTGATAAAAAGCAATGACATAAAATAAATGTGAAACAAATGATGAAAACTGAAACAACAAAACCTAAATTTTGTGATATTTTTTCACAATTTCTGGATGACAATCAAGATTATGTTTTATACTTTGGAAGAGGGGGGTACATGTTACATATTCCTGCGATTGTTTTAAAAATACTATCCAAATGTTGAACCAGAGTAAGCGGCACTTCATATTTCAATATTCTAAAGTATTTCATTCTTCTGATAGCTTGTTCAATATGAATTCTTCGTTTAGCAATGTCTTTCGTTTGTTGAACTTCATTTGTAGATATTTGTGTAACACCTCTACGACCTGGTGGAATAAACAGTTGTGCTCTCACCAAAGCTAATTCTTCCCTTATGGTGAAGCCACGATCAGCCATAACACAGTCATAAGGTTCAATAATGTCTAAAAAAACAGAATTGTTAGTAATATATTTGTCACTACATCTACCACCAAAACCCTCTGATACATAATTAATTAAACCAGAAGGATTTATACTCACTAAGTATTTTGCTGTGTTATGGTGTTTATAATCACTCCATGTCTGAGCTGCAACCTCTAAGTTATTAGGTATCTCCAAAAATACTTTAGTGCAGTCAATGATGTGACGGACATCAATATATGTTGTGCCTTTGAAAGAGGGTGGTAAATTTGTTTTTACGGCCTCTTTAGATGGGTTAAACACCAACGCTCCAATAGTACTGGACAAAACTTTAATCCATGTGGTGAAAATGTTTGAAGCATGGGTGGTAGAAATTCCAAATCTGTCAGCTAAATCTTCAAACAACAGGCCTAACCTTAATTTCATAAGGGTCAATGCAAACTCAAATTTAAGAGATAATTTTCTGTTTGTTTTTGATTGTGTATATTTCCTGTTTTTAAGTGGGTTGCATGTCCTTTTTGGACCTTTCCAATGTCTAATTTGCCTCACTTTTTGTTCCAATTCAGCAAAAAGGTCATTGAATGTATCAACCTTTGGGATGCCTGTATAAAATTTGCATTTTTTGTCGCTTTGTAATATAATATTTATGTCAAATGTTGTTTTGCGTTTAGAATTGAGAGATCTTATATAAGCAGATTTATACATGTTGACCTCTTTTTGCAGTTTCTGTACTTGTTCTCTCAATAAAGTTACTTCACGATTGTTATTACAGTCTGTGTCTTGTATGAACATGTAATCATGATCAGTAGTTATATGTTTGTTCATATCTTGAACTGAAAGGTCATTTTCAAGTTTTCGCTTAGTTTTTTTTTGGAGGAGGAATGTCATGTCTTTCACGTGGAGGGGCCGAAATTTTTTTACTTGTATAGGTGTGTAACCCAAGTCAATTGTTGGAAATGGGTAACTTGGAGTAGGTTCACCATCTACAAAGTGTTTGGAGCAAATTCTAGATTCAGAATTAGGTTGCCAATTATTGTTTCCCTGTTTCCGATTTACAATTGCTGTCCATTTTTTTCGACCAGCAGGTTCTTTTCTCTCAGTAGGAAAAGGTATGAGTTGAAATGGAGGCGAACAGTCACATGATCTAGTTCCCTTGTTACAATTATGTATTTCACATTGTTCTTGCATCCATTTTTCTATTTTGTACCAACTGTTAGAGCAGGATATAACTGAACAACTCCTCCTTGAAACTTTAAACATTTTCAACAATTTAACCAAACATTGTAAACAGATAACCAAAACAAATTACTATACCCATTATTTCACTAGAAATCTGCAATTGAAATACCAGAATATGAATCAAAATAAAGAATAAGATGAAATAATGCAACTCTGCATGTTGTTGGATTACACTGTTTAAATTAAATGCTTGGGCGTTGACCATGGCTTGAGTGTGGATTTATCTTAAAATTTAGTTGATTTAATATTGTTCATCATTGTTCATATTCATAAATGTTATACATGTATGATTATTAAAATAATTGTGTCAATTATCATAAGCTTTGTTATATTTTTATTTTTTTTGCAATTACATGTAATCATGTTCATGGACATTTTATTGGAATAAGATATCTGATCTCATTACAAAAAACATGTACCAATAAAATTGAGAATGGAAATGGGGACTAAGTCAGAGACAACAACCCGACAATAGAATAAAAACAACAGGCTTGTTGTTCCCCCACAAGTACATTTACATTGTTACAATAAAAACTTTGATCATATAAACTTTAAACTTGGCAATTAACAACCAATAAACATGCAAAAATATCAGGTTCACATGATCAAGGTTTTATATGCTTGGGTACAGTCTTTTGTAGTATTCACAGGTCCGGTGGTTGAGATGTAGACCCTTCTTGATATTTTATTATTACTGACAATAATATTGTCAAAGATACATGCTAAAATAAGGGGTTGCACATGTATCAGAGTTAGTATATGGACTTGAAACAAGATGAGACATGCACAATAGCCTAAAATAAGCACAGTATTAAGGTGGAAAAGTAAACATTTTATTTAATAATATTTCTTTTAAAAAAAAGAAAATTAATAAAAGGGGATCTACATCACTTGTGTCTGATGCAGTCACAGCAGAAAGTTTTTCTTTATAGAAAAAAAAAGAAATATCATGTATATTGGTAAGTTATAATAATCAAGCTGTTCTTAGAAATATTTTTTGAAAGTTTAATTTTGACTGATTAATCATGCTGATCTGGACCATTTGGAACACTTCCGAACAGTAAATTTTACAAGAAATTACCCTTCTGGTGGACCCTCTAAACAATTATAGCGATCCCTATATATTTGTTTGCGATAAAATGGAGTAGTACTAGGGTCATAATAGATATAGGAAGATGTGGTGTGAGTGCCAATGAGACAACTCTCCATCCAAACAACAATTCAAAAATTAAACCATTATAGGTTAAAGTACGGCCTTCAACACGGAGCCTTGGCTCACACCGAAATAAACACGGAAATAAGTCACAAAAGTTAAAATATTTTCGGTAAACAAGGTAAACAAAGTAATCAGCTGGTTATGGAGACCGTGACCTACAAGTACCTTATCACGGCTTGTGTAGGACAAGAATATAGTTTTGCACCTCAGAAAAGATATACACTGACTAAGGTTTTGTATATTTACTAACCTAATGGAATATATAACTAATTAAAAGGGTATCATTTGCTAGATTTAAGACATTTGGCGGATTTGCAACTCAAGTAGCAATTTCGACGACCATTGTTTATTATTACGTTCTCAATGATGTAAGCGGTTTTTCCCCTTTCACCTTTGACCGGGCCGCTTACGTTCCTTGTGTTGATACAAAAAGAGGGACGAAAGATACCAAAGGGACAGTCAAACTCATAAATCTAAAACAAACTGACAACGCCATGGCTAAAAATGAAAAAGACAAACAGAAAAACAACAGCACACATGACACAACACAGAAAACCAAAGAATAAACAACACGAACCCCACCAAAAACTAGGGGTGATCTCAGGTGCTCCGGAAGGGTAAGCAGATCCTGCTCCACATGTGGCACCCGTCGTGTTGCTTATGTACAAGTATATAGTTAAATTATGGAATTTTAAGACCGAGCCTAAACATACATAATTTAGCTACCGAGATTGGAGAACTCCGCTAATTCACTCATAATAATGTACGAATCTATATTTCTATCATTTTCTCTAATTTTTTAAAAGAATGAAATTTAAATTGATGTCCCAATTCTCCAAACCTTTCTATCCACCTGTTTCGTTTTCCTTTGGGAGATTACTACACATCCTGTTGCCATGTTTGCAAATGGAATATATTTCAAATAAGAAAAATAATTCAAACAAATCAATCAGTAACTTCATATTTTATAATATTAATCAAGTAATTTCAACAAAACGACAAAATTTCAAATTGTCATCATTTCCTGAAAAATAACACGTCCAACGAAATATTAGCGCGGATGGATCCAAAGAACTAATAACATCAATGGCGGAACAGCTGTTCATATCTATTATTCCTGGGAAGTATCACCGTAAAAAATTACCCTCCTACGTTTCCGTTTCTGAGGTTGATTGTCAGGTACGCTATGTATGTTTATATTGAATGTTCCTTGATATATCGAGGCCCCGAAAACATAGTTAAGCCCGGCAGGTGCGGTTTGACCTTTTCCAACTGAGATGTGATGTTGTTGTTGTTTGATGGATTTTGCGTTCACCTTGGTTATTGTATATTGTCACTGATGTTTGTGATGCCTGGATTCTGTCCTCGCAGCTATTCAACTGGCGATCTTTTTTGTTTATTGGGATTTAGCTTCGTGTAACTTGATATGCCTTGGATGTTTATGTGTCCTGACATCTGTAAAAAGATTTTAAAGATGCTGACAAAGCTGTAGAAGCTTTTACCTCAATTCTTTATGAAAATGCTAAAAAATCAGCTAAATTAGTTAAAAGTTTCCAAAAAACAAAAAAACCAAGAGGTCTAACCGAAAACCTTGGTTTTCAGAATCTTGTAAAGAGCTTCGCACTTCAGTGAAAAATTATGAAAAACTTGTAAATAAATTTCCTGAAAATGCAGAGTACAGGAAAAAGTTTTATTCATTCCGGTCAAAATTTAGACGACTTTGTAAATATGAAAAAAAACATATAAAAGAAAAATATGCTCAGAACTAAGTAACACATGTGAAAAGAATCCCAGGGTTTTCTGGAAGATTTTGAACAAACTTAGTAAGCAATCAGAATTAAAAGATAAATCTGCTAATGATATTCCCCAAAAAGATTTTATTAAATTTTATGAAAATCTTAATAAGTCTGATCATGATTACAATGATCACCAAAGCAATGTAGTCCACAAATTTAAATCACTAAAAGCTAATTTAAACTATTCTGTTATATCAGATGAAGTAAACACAGAAATAAATGCAGATGAGATAGTAAAAGCTATTAGATTACTCCGTAATGGTAAGAGTTCATCTGCTGATATGATCTCAAATGAAATGTTGAAAAATGTTGTACCAGTTATAATTAAACCACTTCATAAATTATTTAATTTTATTTTTACTAGTAGAAAATTTCCAAAGACCTGGAATGAAAGTTTTCTAGTTCTTTTCCACAAAAAGGGAAACAAATTTGACCCTGGAAATTATAGGGGCATATCCATCAGCTCCAACCTTGGCAAGCTGTTTAATAAAGTTATCTATAACAGACTTATGAACTTCATAAATAGTAAAAACTTAATCAACAAATCAAATTGGTTTTAAAGAAAATAGTCGCACTGCTGATCACATATTTACACTAAAATCAGTAATTAATCATTATAAAGAACAAAATAAAAAGGTATTTGCAGCTTTTATTGATCTTAAAAAAGCCTTTGATACAGTTTGGCGAATAGGACTATTTTATAAACTTTTGATACATGATATTCCAAATAGAATTTTTAGAATTGTTTATTCAATGTATACGGACTCAGTATGCAGAATCAAGTTTTCAAAGTGACTCAGTTCCACATTTTTATCTGAGCGAGGAGTAAAACAAGGAGATGTACTGAGCCCTGTACTTTTTAATTATTATATTAATGACCTGACTAATGCTTTAGTCAATTGTAATTCTGATCCAGTTGTAATTAGGGACTTTTCTTTAAATATTCTTCTTTATGCAGATGATATCATTTTATTGTCTCAAAGTAAAAAAGGACTACTAAACAGTCTTAATGCTTTATATGATTATTGTGATTGTTTGAAACTACAAGTTAACACAGATAAGTCCAAAGTTATTGTATTTAATTCAAATGGAAAAACATTTTTGGACGAATTTACTTACAATGATTCTTGTATTGAAACTGTTAGTCATTATTCTTATTTAGGTATTGTATTAAAATGTAATGGTAATTTCAATTTAGCCATTAATACTCTTATGGAAAAGGCAAGAAAGGCCTATTTTAAAATTAAGAAAACTGTTGGTCTGAATAATCCATTTAGACTACTTGAAAAATTGTTCGATACATTAATATCACCTATACTGATGTACTGTTCTGAAATTTGGGGTGTTACCTCATCATTAAAGGACTCTGAACCCTTTGAAAAATTACACATTAAATTTATTAAAGAAGCACTTGGTGTTCATTAGAAGGCTTCAAATGATGCTTGTCGTGCTGAGCTTGGTAGAATTCTACTAAAAAATAAAATTGTTTTTTCAAGCATAAATTTTCTAGAGCATATACTTTCATCAGAAAATACACTTGTAAATCAAATTTTCTGTGCAACAAGATTTTCAAACCCCTGGATCCTAAAAACTCAGTGCATTTAACAAAAATTAGGATATTCATATCTTGTTGAAAAAAGTGGTCTAACAAAGCAGCACTTGGGACAAGTAAAACAGAGAATTTATGATCAATACTTGCAAAATCAAAATGCAAACATACAGGAGTCTTCTAAGCTCAGTTTCTTTCGTCAAGTCTACAAAATGGGTCAAAGACCATCATATGTTGATTCACTAAACAATTTAAATGATAGAGCAGCAATATGCAAAATACGCATAAGTGCACATCCTTTAATGATTGAAAGGGGAAGACATCTTAATATTCCTAGAGAGAAAAGGTACTGTCCTGTCTGTAAAAATGGGGAAATTGAGGATGAACAACATTTCTTATTAAAATGCAATAAATATACCTCAAAGCGAGAAATATTAGAAAATAAAATAAATGTTATATTTCAAATACAGCGTAACATTACCGTTGATGAAAAAATATCTCTGTTGGTCAATAATAACTCAGCATTATTACTAAGACTGTCTTTCTCTTTCATATCAGAGTGTCTAAATATAAGAAATAGTGAACTTATATGATACATCATTTTGTAACTTTTCATAATTTAGCATGATATGTTATCATGGAACCTTTCATTCTACCATGTCAATCATTATAGTTGTATGTATAGGTCTTAACCATTTATTGTTAATGAGTTTGTGCCAATAAAAATATTTGTATTTGTATTTTGTAAATGAGACAAACAAAAAAAATCTTCATGAGAAAACATAATAAAAGCACATATAAAATAAAGTCTCACAATCGTACACAAACACACATGGAAAATGCATGATAATATGATATTTTTTCATATTTTGGGATTTAGGAATATTGCATTTGACATTTTTAATTTCGGAATGGGATCTTCTGTGACTTAATCCTATATATTTATCATTATAAAAAAAAACCATCACCTATTTTTGCGATGTCAGTGATGAATTTGCGATGTGTAATGGCCGATCATACACAAATACCTACATTTAGACTACTTTGTCCTGTGAGAATAAAAATATTTTATGGTTTGGTCCTAATAGATATGGGAAGATGTGGTGTGAGTGCCAATGAGACAACTCTCCATCCAAATAACAATTTATTAAAGTAAACCATTATAGGTCAATGGACGGCCTTCAACGCAGAGTCTTGGCTCACACCGAACAACAAGCTATAAAGGGCCCCAGAATAACTAGTGTAAAACAATTCAAACAAGAAAACCAACGGTCTAATCTATATAAAAAACGAGAAACGAGAAACACGTATAAATTACATAAACAAACGACAACTACTGTACATCAGATTCTATAATGCCATTATTTAATAACACTCGAAATGGTGTCAAGGTTAAATTAAATAGCATAAAGAGTCATAAATATTGATAATTTAAAATGCCCATGAATATCTTCTGCTACATATGAATAAAAAAGTATTTACATCTTTGTAATTTTACATGTTTTGTCACGCATACTCTTTGCAGGCACATTCACATAGCAAAATATTTTTTTTCTTTATTATAATAATTGGAATTAATTTATAACCTTCTTAATATGATTATTCTCAACTCCTGCATCATCCAGCTTCTGGAGCATAAAACGTCGTGCAGAATGATTAGTGAGATGTCTTTCTGTTCCCTCATATTGATCATCATTTTCATCCCCGTTTCCGACTTCTTTTATAATACATAGTATCCCAAACAGATATCATCATTTTAGTTTTGACTTTTGATATATTTGTTGTACATATTATTATAAATATTGTATATACATGTACATGGTGTGATAGTACCAGTTTTGTTTCATTTCGAGTCTGTGGTATGATAATGAGAATGTTTCTCTAATTTTTGTGCTATTTTCACATTTCCTGAGCGGTGTGAGAAAAATATTTCTCCTCACCAGTGAATTTTCCTATTGTGACGTCATGAAAAAAGGCGACCATGTCAGATGACGTCACACAAAAAGAACACACTTTCTTCCAATCTTTGAAAAGGAAATATTAAACCTTTTTTTATAGTTCTTAACCACGCCTTGAAAAGCACATTTTTTGCCTGTTATCAGTTTTGTTCTGTATCATTATCAAAACCAAGATTTGGTTGCCAAAAGACTTGAAAATAAAGAAAAAGAGCCAAATTATTGTGTTAATTAAGGCAATACAAAATAAATTTATTCATTATCATTCGACCTTTCTTGAAAAATGCTGAAAAAAAATAAATATAAAGTTATTCACTAAAAAGAGGCAAACAACCAAAAGGAATTTATAAAGAAGGCAGATACATTTACATTATAAAACTATGTCTTTTAACTTGACTTTAAAAGATAGGGGTTGGAACTGTTTTATGGATGCCTATCACTCTAATTTACAAGTGTGATTCCCAAAATTTCAATTTCATATAAACTACAAACTCTTGAAACTTCCATCCAGTGACTCTGTCTCACATTTAATGAAGGTCGTGCGTACTGTTATGCGTTTACTTTTCTACATTGGCTAGAGGTATAGGGGGAGGGTTGAGATCTCATAAACATGTTTAACCCCGCCGCATTTTTGCGCATGTCCCAAGTCAGGAGCCTTGTATTATTTTAATTTTAGTTTCTTGTGTACAATTTGGAAATTAGTATGGCGTTCAGTATCACTGAACTAGTATATATTAGTTTAGGGGCCAGCTGAAGGACGCCTCCGGGTGCGGGAAATTCTCGCTACATTGAAGACCTGTTGGAGACCTTCTGCTGTTGTTTTTTCTATGGTCGGGTTGTTGTCTCTTTGACACATTACTCATTTCCATTCTCAATTTTAGAATTTGAAAATGAATTTCTTGTAACCTTTTCTACAAGCTTGAGAAAAAACATTCTTCACACTCGACAGTTAAATTTTCTCATTACAGGTCACTCGGCACGCCTCGTGCCTCTCATGAGCAATTTCAACTGTCTCGAGGGTAGAAATATAGTTTCACATTATAGTTGGAAAAAAGTATTAACACCTAGACACCTTGTATTTGTGTATTGTGATCTTTAAAAAGTTTAACATCTCCCCACCTCATCTGATAGTGCTCTATTAAACCACGAAGCCCAAAGTAAACAGTATTGCAGAACCAAACTGCATGAAGTAATGCAGTTGGATTGGATAATCCCAGCTGTGTACTGCAGACCAATGCATCAATATCTTCATCAGTTAACACAGTTGTCTTGCCAGATCCATTTCCCTTCCCCATTTTTTTCAAGTCTATCTGTTTAGCTGTTAGCGCATCTCTAGTTTAGCAAAACTCTATACTTTTGGTAAGATCACATCCATAATCATGGCTCTTAAGGAATCGGTTGAAACTGCAGAACTGGCCTTTCAATGTTACTGGTTCATTGTTTTCTCCATCACTCTTTCTAGTTGATATGAAAAGTTGGCTGAGTAAGTTGTTCAAATCTTTGGGTGGAATGTTCTGTATTTCTCTTTCATTTTTGTTTCGATTGACAGAGTCAAGAAGCGAAACATAGATATGCTGTTTCCAGCGTCGGCGTCAACAATTTTTTAGTAGTTTGTAATTAGGTCTAGTTATTGGTGAACCACTAGTGGTAAGTCAAAGATATTTGGTATGCAGTTGTATTATAATTGGTACATTTCAATACTATGGAGATTATTTGGCCCCGCCTCCTCAGTTATGGTCTATTGACTTTGAAACATTTGCTAAATTTTCATGAATTAGTTTGTGATTAGGTCAGTTTATGTAGTACCACTAGTGGTATGTTAATGAGAATTGGTTTTGCAGTTGTATAAGCTTTGACATATCTAATTTCCATGGAGATTATTCGGCTCCACCCCTTCTGTCATGATCTATCGATTTTGAAAATGTTTTCTTAGTTTCATGTATTAATTTGTGATTAGGTCAGTTTATGGGGAACCCCTCTTGGCAAGTTAATGATAATTGGTATGCAGTTGTATTAGTTTTTGCATTACTTATTTCCATGGAGATTATTTGGCCCTGCCCCCTCAGTCATGGTTTATAGACTTTGAAACTTTTGCTTGGTTTTCATGTAATAGTTAGTGATTAGGTTGGTTTATGGTTAAACCACTAATGGTAGGTCAATGATATTTGGTAGGCAGTTGTATTAGTATTGGAATATCTCATTACCATGGAGATTATTTGACACCGCCCCCTCAGTTATGGTTTATTGACTGACATGTTGCTTAGTTTACATGTATGAGTTAGTGTTAAGGTTTATTTAAAGAGAACCAGTACTTATGCTAATTCAATGGTATTTGGTATGCAGCTGTATTAGCATTGGCACATTTCATTTCCATGGAGATTGTTTAACCATGTACATTCAAACATGGTTCGTTGACTGAATATTTGCAAAACTAACATGTTTAAGTGTTGCTATTTAATTTCAATATTTGCATTGTCGAAATTACCAAAAAGCGAGACATATCTCTGTGATAACAGTTCATTTATCTCCAAGAACGGCATAAGTGTGCGAAGATCAGATGTTATTATTTTCACGGTACTCCTATTTTCCTGATCTGCTATAAAATTATCAACTTCTTCTTCATCAATGGAGAGAAACTGTCTTATATATTTTGTGGTATCTTTTCTAACATTGCTTGCTCTAGGTATTTCAGGTTAAGTTCTTCTGTTAGTGTAGGGGGGTGAAGAAATTATTGGTTCTTTTGGTACCTCATGATCAGAGATAGAACGTCAAAACTGTATCTGGCTTCAGTGATAATTTTCTAATCATTTAGTTTGATTTCCAATAACAGGAACCAAAAGTTTTCATTTTCCGTTAATATAACACCCTCTTCACCCAAGAGAAACTAACTCTTTTTCACCTTTTTAGAACATCGTTCAGGGACATATTTTTGTTAAATAATTATTTAGCAGACGATGCGATCGCGATTTTGTTTACATGTAACCAAGGAGTTTTACGAGTATAAAGAGGGCTAAATCCGAAAAGTTCGAAGGCAAACTGTTCCAAACAAGGCCCACCACATATTTCATGCAGATTGAGAAAAAAGTAGTCCCGGCAGAAACATTGACCTACATGTATCAGCTGCCGAGAACGGTTATTTCACTAGTGAGGAGAACAATTTTTTCAAAATCGGTTTGGAAAGTGGAAAATCGTGTAAGAATTACAGAACAATTAATTCTTTAAAAATTTACAGATCCAGAGCTCAAATATTCATACAGGAAATCATGTTAATTATCCAATAAAAAAATAAACCAACAATATGATCATAGCAGGGATGGTTGCGTATAATTTCATCCTAAATTGACATGGGCGGATTTTTCTTTGACATCCAAATATTGACCCTAGAATCACCATTCGATTGTGTCTATTTATATAGTTTCCAGTAAGAAAAGAGCATTATTTAAATTTCTTACCCAATACACTTTTCCGATCCATCACATTATGCTTCATGCACACAACAGAAGCTATCAGGGTAGGGGAAGTTGGCATGGGGGGAAAACAAGGCAAGGACTTTAACGTATTTGAGTAGTGTTATTATTATTTCTCAGTATTATTATTTTTATTATTAACACATGAACACAACGATTCCTGTTAGGTACTTGCCAATTCCTGGGAAATAAAAATTTAAAGGAACGGAGCCCATTATTTTTTTCAGGAATGGACAGTTGTTTGGACTTTTCCTAATTTAAAATACACCATAAATAGTAAAAGCAAATTTTTGGATGATAACATTTTAAAGAACTTTATTTCATTTAATTTAGTTATGATTTTCTTCTCATTTTCTTCGTGTTTTACATCCAAGCTCCTTTGTTCTACAAGGGGTGATCTGAGCCTGATTACCTCTACCAGATCACCCCAGCTTGAGTTTCTTTGTTTTGCATGCTTTCCTGTGTACTGTAACATTTTGGCGGGAATGTCAAATCCACTATAAAACTGATAAATAGTTATACGGAAAAGACTATCTATCAAAATTTACGTAGAAAAAAATCCACTGTCTATGCTGGTATTCGAACTCAAGACCTTTAGCTTATCAACCCACGAAAAATACCATTACACCAAGACAAATGGATACCAACCATTAGTAATTTAACATATTTAAAGGAAGCAAGATATTTTTATAAGTGGGACGAGTTGGCAGACCTTTATTCAGTGGGATTTTAACACTTTTCGTAAATAAGTGAGTTTTCAGACTGATTGTTCAATTTGACTTTACACTTTTTCAAAAGTGGGGCGAGTCGGTAAACAAGAGTGGGCGATTTTTTTTTAAAAAGTGGCGATCTACCGTGGGCTGATTGGTCAATGGGGAGAGTAAACAATGTTTCGTATTTAATCATCGTGTTTGGGGGTTATAAACGGTATACCTTATATAGTAATATATAAAGTATATTATAGATGTTGTGTGGCGTTCTAAACTAAATTTAACGAAATGTAAATTGTTTTTTTGTCTAATCAGAAACACCTGGGGTGTAAAATAGTTATCCCATTCGGACTTGGTGTGTCAGTGTTAAATCAACCTCTGGCCTCCGGCCATCGGGGTGATCTTACAATGACACACCGCGTCCTCGTTGGATAACTATTAGTACCAAATAATCCGACAGCAAAGAGCTAGCTAACCGTCTACTCACTTACCGAAGTATATATGAACAGCAGATTAATACCTTTGAAAAGATCTTGAATAAAGTTTATCCAGATTTATGTTTAAAGTCATAGGATTCGCACGCATTTCCTGTATTGGGATTGAAAGTAGACTTATTTGTGACTGTTAGTTGTATTTCGGGATAGAGAATAAAATAGTATTATGCATATAAGTGTTATGTATATTTTGGATGAAGAATTGTCTGAAAAATGAAAAAAAGTGTGTAACACTTTATTCTAGGTTTTTAAATTAATAAGGGTGTACCAGTATATGTCATATTAGCTTATAGGTCCTTATGTTATTTTTTTGACTATTTGCGGACTATAGACCAACTGATTTTCCTATTTCAAAACGTTCGGAATTGCGAATTTTTATAATCTATGCACAGCTTGTCAATATCTATTTCGTTTCGTTAGATATTTTTCTAGGATATGACGTACCTATTTATGTTCATTTTCTTAACACGTTTATCTAATTATTTCCATTTGAATACATTTTCCGCCTATTTTGTTCAGCCATATTGAATTTCGTCGTGTCGTCACGAAAAATCATCGATCTCCTATGTTGGAGGTGAGGAACGCCTATGAAAAACAAGAAAAGATAACTCTTTTACGAAAACACGTGTTGGTTTGTTTACTTATTTGTAAGCGGGATTCCTGAGTTTTAAAGACTTTACAACTTTAATTCATAGTAAATATTTTACCTGCTTGAAAGAATTATCATTTCCTTTAGTACTTAACTTTAATTAAACGTAAAAAGTCATGAAAACAAAATAAAGACAACGTAAACAAACCAACTCGTGTTTTCCTATAAAAGTTATCTTTTCTTGTTTTCGTGACGTCACGACGAGATTCAATATGGCTGAACAAATTAAGCGGAGAATATATACAAATGGAAATAATTAGATAATAGTCTCAGGGAAATGAATATTCAAACATAAATAGGTACGTCATATCCTAGAAAAATATCTAAAGAAACGAACTATATATATATTGACAAGCTGTGCATGGATTATAAACAATATTTTTTTTGGAAATTAGTGCGACCTGAATCTGGGTCACAATTGCGAAAGATTTGAAATAGGAAAAATCCGTAGCTCTATGGTCCGCAAATAGTCAAAACATAACATAATGACATATGAGCTACGGTTCCGCAGCTAATGTCATATCGGAAACAAAATGTGATTCTATATTTCAAACCCTTCTATAAGACCCCGTTCACACTAGTAAATACTGAATCGATCTAAGTTTGAATCGATCGAAATAAAAGCAGTTAGGGTTCACATTATCTTTAATTCGAACGATCTCTATTGGTCTAGTATGAACCACTGCGTTCATACTACAAGTAAAAATGCAATCGATCTGAACTTATTACCCTACATTTTGTAAAAACTAATTGTAAACACGTATAAATATAAACATTTAATCAGATAAAAGTGTAAGTACACACGCTTGAAAAAAAATGGATAATGTAATTGTTCCACTTACACTACAAGTTGAAATTATTTTCGATTCAATCGTTCTAGATTTGATCGATCTCTGCGTCCATTTTAGATCGATTCATACTACACCATATTTTTCGGTGATTAAATTTAGACCGATTCACGATCGATTCAAAGCGTTCACATTGTGCGTAATCGACCTAAAACTTAAGTGAACCGATTATCTAAATGTTCAAGTGTGAACGGGGTCTTAGATGAAATACAATTTAACAAGAAAATAGTGTTTCATGTATAACCAAACATTTTATTTCCCTTTGTTCATTACACATGTTACAACGAACAAAATTTGTATGCATTTTAAAGATGAGTCGTAAATAGCAATACAAGCATGTTGTAGTTTCCCCTATTTTCTGAAAGGAAGAGAAAAAGTTGAACTAAAATTAAGTGCAAAACTTCTTTTTAATTTCATCTTAACATTTCAAGATTAACGCTGTCATGAAACTGTTATTAGTTGATTTCCACAAAACGATATATTTGGATTTGAAAAGATTAAAATCCGGTTTAAAATGTAATTTTCAGTGTCAAATGATAGCTTTTTTTATGCTGATTCCAAAATGTATGGTTAATACTCACTTTTGTTGGAAAGAAGGGAGATAATTTGTTAGTTTGTAAAGTATCACTTTCGGTATTATTTGATACATTGTAGTTTACTTGACACTGATTCGAAAATGGAATTATTCTATAAGCTTTTACATTAAATAAAACCAACAAAGAGATAATTCCGGTTTGGAGAAAGTCAGTTCCGGTTGGCTTGTTTAAGGTCATACATGTATGTCTAGCGACCCAAAGCCAAACAAATCATGAATTTATCGTGAATACATATGAAGTTACCGCAAAGGTTTTTATCTAGAACGTGAAATAAACATATGACCTGACCTCAATTTCAAGGCCATACATAATCAAGTTTGAAATGAGATCTTCTTTGAAATTACATAATCCTAGAATTGATTTTATCATTGCTACAGGTTGCACTTTGTAAATACAGCTGTTTTTCAAACCACGCCTCTATTTGGGGGATTTATAATATTCATATATAATTTGATTTGTTGACATAAGGGTTCCCAGATTTGATCCCTATGAATCATCTCTTAGAGAAATACCATGGGAATGTTAGTTTGTAGTGATGCAACAGTTTAATAAGCTTCACTTCCGATTTAATTCCGCTAACGGTATTAAGGAGATTTAATTGAAAAATCAAAACTACTTTTATCAACAGACGATTTCAAGCTTTTTGAACGCTACAGAATGGAATCGAATTTGACCAAAAACAAAATTTGAGTTATAAGGCCACACCAATTAAATTCTTGTTCTACGGATTTTTGGACTCCATCAATTGGGCGAGCGAGCGATTTGAAAATTTTAATAAAAAAGTATTAATTTGCAAATTTTTGAGGCGAAGCTTGAAAAGTAAAGGCGAGCGATTACATTTTCTTTTGTAAACATAAAATAGTAGGTTTTGACAATATTAAAACTTGATTTATTACTTGTACTTGACATTTCTTTAATTTATAAAGTATTTTTACCCTGTTCACCAAGAAATAATTGTAGAATTAAATCTGGTCTATGTATGTGTGACTGACAATGAGACAATTCTCCATCTAAGTCATAATCAGGTAGGGAACAACCTCCTAATGTTAAAGATATCCCTTTTATGAGGGGTCAATATAAGTTATAATATATTTCTTTGTAAGAAACACTTTTTAGTACAAAAGGGCTCATATTTTCCCAACGAACTAAATATATATCTTGTATTAAGCGGTCAAAACATGTCCAAGAATTTTTTAATATTTCTGGACTTAAACACATTTACTTTCACACATTTTCATAATATTCAAAATAAGTGAACCCCTCTTTTAGAAAAGTTGTTTAAAATATGATGTCTTTCTCCTCTTTTTGAGTAAAAAAAATCTTAGTTTTCAAAGGTTTTGTATAGAAGCAGTATACAAATCCTTTGTATTTCTATTTCCTTTTCTACAACAGTAAAATGACCCCTTGTCTGAGGGAGGGTTGTTTCCAACCTGATTATAAACAACACAGGTCAAATGAGAACGGCCTTATACACAGGGGTTTGATCCAGACCAAACAGCAAGCTATAAGGGACCCAAAATTATAAGTGTACACAATTCGAATAGGAAAACCAACTATCTAATTTATATATCAAAACGTGAAAATACCAATGACCCACATCAACAAACGATAAATGCTGAACGACAGGCCCCTGAATCAATGAGTACAGGTACATAAACATGTAGCGGCTATTGTTTCGCCAGCATACACTATAATTGCAGTTGAAGACAAATCATTCAGAAGTTCTGTGTACTTTATTCTAACAACGAACATTTTTTGATAGGCAATATAAGTAAGGGGGAAAGAAACCAATGTTTTGTTCTGTACAGGTATTTCCGCTGTTATCAATCGGAGCACTCCCACGAGGGATAAATCGCTTTCATGCTGAAAAAAATATTCATACAGATATTTACACAGTGTGATGGGGTGCTTATGGGTTTAAAATCGTTATATACAGGTTAGACTGTGATTTTAAAAATAAATGTTGATATCTTTTTATAATATTTACAAAAAAACGGTGTGGGATATAGACATAATTTCATTTCCGGATGCGGGAAGCGGGAATATAAAAAAAGTAAAAAAAAATCTGTTTTGAAAAAATAGGTGCGGGCGGGTCCGTCGAACAAGGAATTAAATTGGTGTGGCCCTAATATGTGTTGTGCATACTATTAAAAAACACAAGCTTCAGTTGTGAAGGAAAAAAATATGTCCATTGTATGTTCATTGATTTAACTAGTATGAATAGGAAATATATAAATTTCGAAACATTGCTGGATAGACTAACACAATTAACGAAATCTTCGAATCACTTAGTCATATCAAGGGTCATTCAGTGAAACGACAGATATTTCTCCAAGAGGAAAAAAAGATAACGGACTACGACCATATTGAATTGTTTGACTAATTGATTTTGTATCTTCCTTCTCTCTTTTTCAAAAGTTGATTTTTTTACTATCGAAATATATAAATGTTCAGATTTACATTTTTGAATTCCTTGATCATTTTATCATGGTCTTTTCCCCAAAAAAAATGTTTGTGCAATATTTAGGGACCGTCTTGAACGCGAATATAGTTCTTTGTTGTCTTTTTTGTTCTCTGCCTTCCTGATTCATTTCTTAGTTTTTATAGAGTTAAAATAAATGTGTAGATGCATTAGTTTAACAACTCAGTAGTGGGAAAGAGTGAATAGACCAGTTGCAAAAGGTAACATTTATAGTTTTCGGACTCTTGATTTGTCCATACCAGGGAGATGTGATTTGGCTTATTCAATGACCTGTATGGAAGGGATTTTCCTTAAATTTGAATTTCATATGAGACTTGTATTGTACATTACACATACTAAACAAATTGCAAACTCGTAGGGTAATTTTATTTCATGTGAATAAACGTTATAAAGATATGATAGGGAAATTAAATGGGGTCGGTGGACAAGTTGAGAGTTGTTTGTTGCGTATTTAAGATCTATTTATTATTTTGAAAAGCAGTACGGCAATACAAGCGTTGTTCGTTTGTTTTTAGCTTAGTTTTAGCAAGTTTATAGAAAAAAATCTTTTCTTTGACTATTTACAATATGACAACATCTATTCAAATAAACTTACCTTTCTCGTTCGAATTGTTCGGTTTTTCAACTATGGATCGTTGTTAAAGCTCATACGTTGTTCTATAGTTGTTTATATAAACACCATGTTGACTGGCAAGGAAATATCACTAATCAATGTTTGGTATGTGAGGAAAAAAATAATTGCGATTCTCCTTTATGATTATTTTCATTTACGTTTTTGTAAATAATTGCTTTTCCGATAATATCATATAATAAAAATATATGCTATGTCAGTGGGTTAATAACTAGAAAGGTGTCAGTGAATGATTGTTACCATGAAATGTGTTTTTGATAGTAAAACAAATAACCCAACGGGCAACGTCGAAAATAAATACGTACTATGCACTGAGCGTGATGAACATAAGCACAACAATTGGCAATAAACCTGAAAGGACATATGTACTAGTTTTCCGTCTGTTTGTAACTGAAAGAAGCAATGAACACCGTTAAATATAAATGAAAATTTGTTTATCAAATCAAATGTGTATTCTAATTAACAGCACGATATTTCTTTTGCATTTATAAGGTACATGGTATTCATCATTCTTTTGTACGATTGAGTTCCTTTAAATTATTTAGATCATTCTTATTTTACATAAAACAATGCTTGAAATTAACGATACAACTTACATCTAAGGGTTTTTATGAGTGGAGCTACTCCATGAGCGAAAAGGTACAGTACGTGTTTCTTATACATTTTGCAGGACACGTTTTTGAATTTCGATATACCATTTTGAAAACTGATTTGTTTCCGAAAAAAAACCAACATGAAATGAATGTGAACATTAAAAAAATGATCAATTCTGTCCCAAATTTGCCAGTTAAAACAAAAAAGCCGTAGAATTATCTGCATTGTTGTACTTGGGTAAATGTCAAATCATTTGTTACTTGGAACAAAGCTAAACTGAGCAAAAATAAAACCATTTGAGACACTAGAGAGAGAAAAAGTCAACAATGTTCAACATCTTTATCTATGCTTTAAGAAAGGATCACAACAGTTGAACATAAGGGAAAATACAAAAATGATGTCATCTTGTGTATTTGAAATTGAAAGATAACTGAAACTAGTAAATACATTAGCCGCCCTTGATAGAGATTCAAACCGTTGACGCTTTAAATTGCATTGGTTTCTGCTTTGTTAGCCTGATCCCCGCTGCTATCCGAGAGAGCATAACTTAAATGCAAGTAGAGACACTTAAACTATACATGGACAAATGAATATAATGAATGATGAAATTTAAGTTTCAATGCAGTTGTAAAGCTGACATTTTGCCAAATGAAATTAAACTTGAAAGATATAAGCGAATACAGTCTTAATGTTGCATGTCAAACTAATTCGACAGAATCGCCGTGGTAGTATAAAGACTTACGATGAACTGTTACGTCCTCAAAGCTGATTTTGGATGGAGAGACTGAAAGAAAGTTGTGTATTCCTGCTAACAATTTGTACAAAAAGTTTTGACTGTAAAATAATTTTGAAAAAGTTTCAGAAATATGAATTGTAAAATGTTGATAAGTGGTCTCTTCAATACAAACCATTGAGAACAAAATAAAGATGATTTGGAATATTTTTATGACTACTGAATGAAATCAAAACAAACACTATTAACATATGAATTTAAGAGAGTCCACACTTTAAATATTCCCCCTAAAATAAAAATGTTATTCAGTACAGTGTGTTTTC
This sequence comes from Mytilus galloprovincialis, assembly GCA_037788925.1. NCBI lineage: Eukaryota > Metazoa > Mollusca > Bivalvia > Mytilida > Mytilidae > Mytilus > Mytilus galloprovincialis. Next base: position 43,632,492 of record CM075338.1, read on the forward strand.
AGGCATTTAATACTAAAATGGAATGTTTTAGAAAATTGGTATGTATAACACATCTTAAAAAAATGAAAAAAAGTATATATAAAAGCGATATAGAGGTAAGCAGAGTCTGCCTCACAAGTGGCACCCGTCGTGTTGCTCATGTTAGAACGATCCCGGTTATTAGTCCTATTCGGAATAACATTATAGTATGCATCAATATTTTTTTTCTTAGTAAAAAGTTTTACAAAAACGACTTGCCTACAACATTCAGTTTAGTAGAATCCTAATCAGATCCTCCACCAGAAATTACAACTTTACATATAAATTTGGCACTGTCTTTACATGAAACCTCTGTTGCTTTCACTGTTAAAATCAATGTTGAGTTTACTGATCGCACCAATTGAGTACCAGTCGTGTTGCCTCGGCCCTGTAGACTATATTCGTACCAAGTAAACTTAACAGAATAAATGCAGACATAGTTTAATCACTCTGGAAAGTAAATAAATAAATAAAACAAAAGTAATGTATATTTCCACATATAGCCTTTTTGGAATTCTGATCATTCAAACGCTTCATAAACAAGACCATTGCATGTGTCGCCGCATGCATTCATGATGTTCATTGATGTAAAAGAGGGACGACAGATACCAGAGGGAGACTCAAACTCATAGATCGAAAATAAACTGACAACGCCATGGCTAAAGAAAAAAAAGACAAACAGACAAATAATAGTTACATGTGTACTCAAACTGTAGAGAACACATATTTTGTTTGGCTTCCGTAGACGCCAAGAAAACAAACACGACAACATTACGTGTACAATGAGTATTGTTAAATTTCAAACTACCAACAAATAAGAAGTTGTTGTAAGACAGATGTAAACATTGCTCGAACACCTCAACTCAACACATTCAAACTCAGGCTGAAAAATAATTATGTTGCTGTAACCTTTAAGCCAAGAAAATAAAAAAAAAAAATGGCCGTGTCCAAGTGGGACAGATTGACGAAATGATGATATCACGGACGAATTCGTTTCATTGTGTTGATAATCAATGCATGACTTCATTTATCGATGAAGTAATGCATTTATTATAAAAAAGCTTCTATGACTTAAACAATTTATTTCCGTGTAAACACATAAACTGTATGACTATCTTTTATCATAGATATGTACAAATGATGTATATACTTATAAAGAAAAAAATATTACTCATAGCTTATCGAATCAGAAAACTTTAAGCACCTTTTGGAATGTAGGAGGATTCGATCTGTCAACTGATATTTGCAATATGTTGGAGGTGACATCTCCTACTTGTTTTCTCAAAAGATAACTGTATAGGACATCCTTATGCGTTACATGTGTATTTCATTTGGCAAACACTGGATCATGAGAGGTTCTTGATGATAAATAACAGTTTTTGTCAACTGTATCTTTACAAACTGTCCATCAACTACAAATTAGGGAAATGTGATAATAATATAAATCCTTTCTCAACATGTGAGTTCTATAGTTGGATATGGTCTATTGTGGATAATCTTTGACTTCTGTTTGTTTTGATATGTGTTTGTATTTTAATTTTTCTTCTTTGGTCGTACAGACGACTAATCGTTCAGTATTGTGCTATTATACATTTATAAAATCAGTTTTCCTGCATTAGAACATCAAAAAATATAGAATATATATGTTATGAAAAGTAAGTGTAAATATATTGTTTTGAAGTTATGCATCGCTAAAAATTATAATATATTCAAAGTATACAAGCAACGCCTCATATCCTTACTTTAACATAGACTTGACAATGAGCGTTGGTTGAAAACAAAACTTTACGAAAAAGGGATGAGTATAGGGTTCCAATTGTAAACTTTCCATTTCTTTGTAGTACTTTCCATCAGCGCCTGCATTCGACGTATATATCTCCCAGCTGATATTATAGTCTAGGGCTTGTATTTCTTATCATACTTTCCTTGACAGAGGTTTCCTCAAAATATAGGGCTGTTCGACATATTTTCAACGTTTATATGACACGTACTTCTAAAAGTAACTTAAACAAAATTTCTTAACAAACCCTACTTCAACTTTAGGATTACCACACCTTTTAATATGACCAATATGCATTTGTATATTCAATGGTAACATTTCCAAGTCGCTATGAAATGCAACATAGAGATCATAACTTAGAACCATTACGTAAACAAAATCAAATATCTATGAATATTATATATCTCCCAAAATGAGGAGTGGTTAAAGAAACAGTTGTATTTACAAAGTGAAACCTATAGAATTTCTGTTCTACAGATGATAACAGGATATATTCCTTATGTCGTGACTATAATCCCGTCCCCTTTTCCCGAATGTGACCTACCACATTAGACTTATTAACATGTTTGTACTAACATGAGCAACACGACGGGTACCACATGTGGAGCAAGATATGCTTACCCTTCCTGAGAGTCTAGGAACACCTCCAGTTTTTGATGGAATTCGTGTTTCTCAGTCTTCAGGTTTCTATGTTGTGTTTTGTGTACTTTTTCTGCCTGTTGATCGTTTTCTTTTCTAACCGTGGTGTTGTTCGTTTATTTTTGACTTATGTGTTCGAATGTCCCTCTGATATCTTTCGCATCTCTTTTACACATTTCTAAAACTAATTTGGTTATGCCATCTCCTGATGTAGCAATTTTTAGCGCAGTAAATTCCAAATCAAAACCCAATATTTGAGATATTTCAGTTCTTGTACTACTTTTGTCATCAGTGATGTGTAATTGTGAATGATAAAATCTTTTGATATAGACCTAAGGTCTTTGGTTAACGATTCTGTTTTTGGTACAAGGAAATATAAATCAGGGTAAAACTGTTATGGTTATTTTGTTTACCTGTGTTACCCTCTTTCAAACAATAGATACAACCGACAGAAATGTTTATCAAGCTGTAAGTTGCAACTGTATTAATGAATTTGAAATTTATTTCGCGGCTAAACATCAATTGACATTTTAAAATTACAAAGTGTGCTTGTTATCTTTTCTCTTTTGTAACGAAGGCAGTTTTGTGATTTTATGTTAAATGTATGTCTTATACATAATGTAATCTTATTTTTGAAAACTGTTTTTCTATAATTAAAACTCTATTTTTAAAATTGTAATTAAAATATGTTTTACTTATTCCAGATTTTTAAGGTGTGCTTATTCACTTTTTTGTTTAAACTTCTTAAATAAAACACGTATTGATTACAACTATGAACATTTTAAAAACAGCTCGTTCCATTTATAAAATCACCATATTTATTTGGAAAGACTACTGTTTAATTTATCAATTATCAAATCTATGATTAATTTATTTCTAATAATTTAAATTTAACAGCCGATGGAAAATACATCAAGACAAGTATTTCATCTGATATCAGGTTAGGACAAGATGAAGTCGATATTTTTTTGCAGTACCTCATTTTTTGATACCACAGATACAGTGAATCAGATTGTTCTTCCAAAAGAAAACAAAGAAGAAACACATAAACTAGTATCAATAGAACTCCTCACGGCAATGGGATTTTCAACTTACACTCGATGGCATGACAAAAACCTTAAAACTAGAAGCGAGGTATTGAAAGCTGTTGTCTATCCAGCAGATCGGGCTAAACTTCACATTAAACTGAATGCTACAACAGTTCTATGTGAAGACAGTGGTAAATATATTTGTAAAGTTTTTGCATCTTATGCAAAAAATGGGCGGACTGAAAATTATGTCAATATCATAAGTAGGTGTATACTACATATGGTTTCTTACTTTCCGTAAATACATAAAGAGATGATTTTATGTGCGTTACGCTCAAATACATATTTTCTGAAATTTTGTTCATTGTTTTGGTGTTAAAATTCATGTAGCTGGCACGTTTTTTTTTAAATTCTACAAATTATTTGGTGTTTTAGAGTTAACTAATACTGACAATTTTTTATATGCGCGCGCTGTGTCAGTCATTTCTTTGGTCCGTCACATTAATGTTAATACTGCTAATTCAATATGCCCTACGGCTCATTCAAAGTGTGAAATAAAACTCACTAAATAATCTAGATATAAACCTGAGTAATTATCCATACACAATACAAAATTACTGTAATTGCACGAATTAAGACACAAATGAATTGTAAGAATCCGATAACGGTGTATGAAAAATACAAGACGCTTTGTAAGTAGTTTAGTGTACCAACTTAGTTTATGGAAAAGGGGGGGGGGGGTTGGCGCTACATTTTTTTTTCTATTTGTAATGATTTTTTTATCGCGGAAAAGTAGTTCTTTTTTTATTGAATCGGATGAAATATTCAGAATGATCTTCTTTTGAATAGCAATACATTTTTTCACAGATATTAAGAATACAATTATATACCCCCCACCCCGACTCCATTTTGTTGAATAGAATATAAGAATATGTTATTAGTTGATCATTTGATAGAGTAAATATTAATACATGTAGGTCACAGTTTGATTTCCTATTCAGTGAATCAATAACATTTTCAAAATCTTACGCACGAATATGTCAAATCTGACCTTTTTTTTTTTTTAAAGTGTTATAGAAAGTTGTACATTCAAATTTATCTCACATATATGATAATGGATCTGTATTGTACCGATAAATAAACAAAACTTCACATTATGATTTCTAAAATTAAAATGCGGGCAATGACAATTTATATAACATCTAAAATAGATTGAACTTTAAAAAATAAATTACCTAATCGGTAACAAAAAACTATCAGACGAATATAATTTTGAAGTAAATTATAGATTGCATTTGTATCAAGGATAATAATGACCTGATACAGGTTATTATTGTATGCTTTGGAGCACATTTCATTGAAACTTGGTTTCGTCCGGGTTAGTTCTTCGAAAGAATGACCTATCATTCTGAAAAAAAAAATAACTCCATATACAATGTAGGTATGTTACTACTGTTTTTTGTTATTTCTAGAACCTGTACATTTAAATATAGTTTATATCGCTTAAGTCGTAGGCAAACAGAGATTTGCTATGGTAAAACATGATAGACCGTTACTTTTAAGCATGTTTAAAACCTTAATATACATGTCATTAGCGTCACCATCTGAAGTAATACTAAATTATGAGGCAAACAGCCTTGTTGTCAGGTCATTAAAGATTGCATATTTTGGCGTTACTATTGATTCACTTATAGGGTCTTTGCATCGGAACTAAACACATTTATTCAAAAACCAGTTGTTGGCCTGACACGGGTTATGTTCTTCTCATATATGTTATGATGGTATGATACTAAACCCCTAACGGGAAGGATGAAATCATAATCTTTCAATCAGATTAATTGAAGTCTAGAGCTGGCATGTCAGTTAACTGCTAGTGGTCGGTTGTTATTTATGTATTATTGTCATTTTGTTAATTTTATTTGGTTACATCTTCTGACATCAGACTCGGACTTCTCTTGAACTGAATTTTACATGTGCGTATTGTTATGCGCTTACTTATCTACATTGGCTAGAGGTATAGGGAGATGGTTGAGATCTCATAAACATGTTTAACATCGCCGCATTTTTGCGCCTGTCCCAAGTCCGGAGCCTCTGGCCTTTGTTAGTCTTGTAATATTTTAATTTTAGTTACTTGTGTACAATTTAGAAATTAGTATGGCGTTCATTATCACTGAACTAGTATATATTTGTTAAGGGGCCAGCTGAAGGACGCCTCCGGGTGCGAGAATTTCTCGCTACATTGAAGACCTGTTGGTGACCTTCTGCTGTTGTTTTTTCTATGGTCGGGTTGTTGTCTCTCTGACCGATTCCCCATTTTCATTCTCAATTTTATTATTTTTTAATCGTCGTTGTTTTCTTGAACTTTATTCAGTGGATAGCAAGGTGTTATTCTGTAACTGAAAAAACCTGCTCAAAGTCAAATGGACAGTATACAGTTAGACATGTTGTTATGCTGCATTGTGGAGGAGAGATTGGGAATCCCCCTATCATTCCCCAATAGTGTTAACAAAACCACAGAGATTCAGAAATGATACTATTTCCTAATGACAGTAAAGTATCATATACAAGTCTCCGCCAAGACGACTGTCAATTCCTTATATATATTCAATGTTAGAATACACTGTGACCGAAGATGATCTATATACTGAATTTGCGTGTGCAGCATCTGTCGAAGAATGTGAACTCGCCATGATTAATTCGAAGTTTGTAATAAAAAGAGTTTCCGGTAAGTCTTTCTCAATAAACAATATATTTAAGAACTAAAAGTACCTTTGTTCAAATTGTTGATTTTTGACGATTTTGAATGTTTGTTTTTCGTTCACTGTTTTTTTGTATGGCATTTTCTACTCTTTTAGTAGTATTTTCTTCTTTTTGCGCCCGTCTCTAATATCATGTAAAAAAATTACTTCACATTGCGGATGAGAAATGAGAAAAGACTATGACAACTTGACAGAAAAACAAATGGGACGGAAGGGAAAATCTAAATTTCATTATGAGAACATGACACAACCATAAAACATTTTACAAAATGTCTCAAATATCATGATTTCATAGTAACATACAACCGTGTTGCACATTTATACTTTACAAACATTTAGCAGGGCATCCCTCCATACAAAAAAAACATCTTCAACAGATTTGTACATTTGAGTTAAGAACTAACAAAAAAGAAATTGCATTTGATAAGAAGAGCAGGATGGAATGTTGAATAAAATATAGTTTGTTACACTGTTAATACACACAAAGCTTATTTTTCATTTAGATACTACATAACGGAGGTCGAAAATACTTTGGTAATACAGTTGCCAGCTCGAATAAGTTGATCGTTACGACATTAACTCAGACACAAAATTAGGTAAAAGATCTTAATGTGGTGCATTATACTACAGTCAGAAAACTTTTTAAAAATCGGCTGATTTTTATTATCACGCCCTATTTTTAAGATCATATTAAGCTTCTCAACGATCCTAATTAGTGTTTGCAAGATTGCTATATATCCATAGATTTTTTTCCGTAAAATATGTGGGTGATTTTTTTTTAAGTTTTCATATTCACGTCAAAGGTTTACAGTACATTATTTGTCAACTTAAAAATAAAGGAGCCTTATTGATTTTATTCTAGGTATTTTGTACCACCTCTGTCATGTACATGTTACAGCCTTGTCGTCAAATCCATATTTTTACCATAAACCCGACTTGTTTTTTCTGTATAACTGGCATGGCGTGTGATTCATGCATAGCAGAGTCGCCAACCATGCTAACGCACCTAGTTTCGTCACTTTATTAGTTCATGCAATATCTCAGGTTTTTTTGTGCTACATTTCGTCTTCTCCTTTTTCGAATTCTGCTTTTGAAACGTCGTAACATCCCTAATTTGAAACAAATGCACTGCTGAACAAAAGGAAAAATATAGGCAAGTTATATATTGCATCGTTTTCAAAGATTTATGAAGGATCAATACATTTCCACCTTACCAATATCATCATCATTTATGTTTTTATATGTTAAAGGTTTAAAAAAAGCACTTTAAATAAAAAAAAGTCTGTGGATTTTAACATATTTATAGCGTGGAATTGTTGGCTAAAAAGGGCAGATAATTACTTATTTCACTGAAAGTAAATTCTTCTTTAAATGTAATATCTAACTTTTCATGAAACAAAACATATATCAATGATTTAAATTCTTTATTGATGACCATACATTTAGAACTTTTTTCGATAACACAGCTGCAACAAAAATATTTCAACAGTAAAAGCATCAAAATAAATGATCACATCAGTAATACATCTGTCAATAAGACAATATATATACAGGAATTTTTTTCTGAACATGAAACACCCTTCTTAACCTTCAATGAAATGCCGTACAAATTATCGTCCACATTGTGATTACCTGTACACGGAGATATGAAATTGTCAGAACATTACACTACATTACACATTTGTTAAATTATGAGGTTTGTAAATCCGTTCACTTTTGAAATTCTTACATATTGATCTTATTATAAAAGTTAAATATTTTGCCTTGCACTTGAACTTTTATGTCATTGTACAATACACAATGCATCTGCTCCATCATTCAACTGTTTTATCTAGAAATTATCTTTACATGCTGAATATATAGTATTGTCATCATAATTGTCATGTTGGTTTTATATATATTAAACAATCCCGATTTTCCTTTTAATTTCAGCTTCGGAAAATCAAACGTCTTTTTGTAAGTATCGAATTAGTAGAGCAATTACTATACAAATAGCAATGTCTATTACAATACACATACTTAGAGTTGGAATTAGTTTTAACATTTTAAAAGTAATCTTTCGTTTAACTACTCTGAATGTTCAGTTTTTACATAAGAAAAGTACTACAACAGAACAATGTCGGAATCAGTTCTATTGTAAAGTTGTCCAAAATTAATCTAAAATGCAACTATTGAAAACCAGGAGCACTGCTAGAAACTATTCTATTCTAGGGTAAAACCGTTCAAAATGACGTTAATTGTATTGCTCCATGGTTGTGGTTTAGAAAAGGGAAGAGTTGAAATTTCTACAGGTAATGTGACCTTTGAATGGTGGGTTAGTTCCTGAAAAGTCATCATATTGTCTTTTACAAATTAATTCTCTGCTTAATGTTTTTGAAAAATATATATATATATTGCCATACACTATATTATGAACCTCAATAATGTATTTGCCGTTTAATGACACAAACAAAACACTGTAACATTCTTGCACTCATTTGTATTGGAAATTTTCACTTCTGTTCTCTTACTTTCAACAACAAAATTATTTATTTCCAATCTTCATACATTGTTAGTGTGTGCTTTAAAACACATTTATTTTGATTTACCTGGATACGTTATTTAATTTGGCGGCATTTTGTCCAAGGTTAAGGCTGTTTTCATAATACTGATAAACATCTCACCCCTTATTCCATTGATTTTGTATTAACATTGTGTCATATATCAAATGTATTCCTTGACTGTATGTTCACTTGCTATTGTTAACATGTCTTTTGATTAAGTTGAGCAATTTTAGTATTTTCTGGGGCCCTTTATAGCTTGCTATTCGGTGTGAGCCGTGGCTCCGTGTTAAAGGTTGTATTTTGACTTATAATGGATTACTTTATATCTGTATAAAAGCACAAAAAACATAAGCTTGACATAAAGTTTAAGTTAAAAAACTATGACGTTTCTCATTACGTCACAATAGTAGATTTTACTTAAAACATGAACATTTGACGTGATAATCGAATTTTGACGGAAAAAAACAACTGAGATAAAACGAACAACACGTTAAATTAAATAAAAATTAACAACAGGTCAGGAAAATGAAAAATCAGGTAAGAATTGGAGAAGAGAATTATCATATACCTTTAGAAATAATGATAAAATTGTAATCCTTGATAAAACTTGAAATTGTATATACATCTATTCTATAAAATCGGAACAATTGTCTTAGCCGTGTGGTATGACTTCCTTTACCAACTACTTCCTGTGTATACAACTTCTTTCGGTTATCTTGTTTATGCCTTTCTGTAACGTTATAGAATGACATTTCGAGGTTACTAGGCAAATACCAGGAAATAGACCTCCATGATCCGTTTTTAGTTAAATCCATAAAATGAATAAACAAAATCAACTTATAGATTATTCTTTAATGATTATAAATGAGATCATTACTTTTCTTTTACGTATCGATCTTGATATCATTTTCGAGCTGTTCGGATCTTGGGCTGATACAAAGACCTATGGTGGTTAAAAGGTCTGATAAAAATAAACCATGTGACAATACATACCTTCCAAATCTAGAGATATGACATAACCCTCGACTGGTGTTCTCGTTGAAAATCATATATTTGGGGATGATAAACCTTGTTCCAACCTCATCAATAATTATATCATGTAATATTTATATAATAATAGAAAAAAAATAACTGAGTAATTGTTGGAATACAGTGGTGAATACTCATAAATCAAAATCATGTCGATACTAAAGTGCTGACTTCGCGCAAAAGGTGAGATAGGTTATGACATCTTTACATGGAATCATGTAGATGTGTACTGATTGATTCTTACGTTAAAAAAACAGATGATTTATGTAGTATTTGTAACTAACTTTGAATTTACTTTCAGCAAATGCGAGCGCTCTTAGACCGGTTTGTGTGTTTTGTGTCTTTTTAAATTTTTTTAGTAAGTTATATTTGTGTCTCATGTCAATTTGCTGTGGTTATTTTTATACTATCAATTTTGCTGTGGTGTCACTCAATTATTCTAGTGCGAGGTCTCAGCGTTTGTAAATTGTCTTAAAAGATCAGTCACATCAGTGATTTCCCAACTTTAAGTCAGACATCTGTACATCAGTGGTTTCCTTTTGCTGGTTTTAGTCATATCTGTGTTATCTAAGCACTAGCTTTTCGTTTTCTTGTTTGAGTTGTTTGAAATTTTGTGTTTCGGGGCCATATGTAGCTTATTATTCATTTTGGGTATTTCTCTTGATTAAAGGTTTTATAGCAGCGAACTATCACAGCTTAAATCCACCACGTCGTTCGCTGATTGAAAATAGTTTCACGGGCATTTATACGACATCTTCGTATATATGTTGTTTATTTGAAAATATGAGAAGGCAACAGATATCCCAGTAAACACACGACGTACTCCCAACGTCGGTTAATGGTCGTCTGAACGTCATGTCTTGATTGTACGTCGTACCAACGTTGTGGGAACGTAAAAACCCAACGTTGGATGCAAACGTACAGACGACGTTATAAAATTACGTCGGATTTACGTAAATTTAGTACCCAGTCAGGACGTAACATTTTATTACGTTGTGACAACGTGCTTATAACTGTCATAATCCGACGTAACATTTTGTTACGTTCTGTCAACATTATAAAAACGTAGTGAACAGACCCTGTAAATACCAGCTGACACATTAAAATCTGGTTTTATAGAAGAATTTGTGGTTATGAGTCTTACTAGATACATCATTCACCTTCATTGAAATGTGCCAACGATTTTTTCGATTTTTAAAATATCCCCCCTTTTTCTCCGCACAGACATAATTAAAATTATTTGCACCAAAATATCCAAGAAAATATTACAAATTCAAATTAAATGTTCTCATATAAATATTTGATATGAATATTTATTGTTTAATATATATACCATTATCAAGTTTTGTCATTTATTATTTTTAATAATTTTATAATCGTTTTATAATAGTGCACGTTCAGCAGTCCTCGGGTTTTACCGCCGCATACTACGAAAACTCTGAGCATGCGCATTTTTACCGCCTGAATTTTGAAAACAGTGATAAAAGTTGCAGTGAAATATTTATCTCGATTCAGATTCCAGAACAAAGAAAAAGGTAAAATATAAATTGCACATTGCGTCAAAAAGGTTTTTCATGATAACAACAAGTATAATTCAAGAAAATATAACATAATTATGTTGCCGTGTAGGGCGCCTCGTTCAAATCTGTTGACTCATTGACTGGTTACCAAGTTGAAATATGATACTTCTTCTTTTAATGTCAATATATTATTGCACTGGTACATTGTACAGGATATTTAAGCCAACATATGTGTTATATGAATCCATTTTTCAAAGTTCTCCATTAACTTGTGTTGTTTTTTTAAGATATATTAAGCAATTGACTATAGAAAGTAAAAAAGGGGGAGGGCAATTGTTTTCTCTCCATGACACCTCCTATAATCATTAACCTTTTATTGTTGGAATCATAAAAGTCTGATCAATATCACAAATGCGAAGCTGCATTTTTTTTTTAGATATCTCTGTACATACATGTAACAAACTTGCCCTATTACCTGATTATAATCTCAGCACATTAAAAACTTGCCACATTTAATACAATCTCGGCACATTACAAACTTGGCATATTACAAACTCGTCCTATTAATGCTAATACTACATGTATCACCAGACGCAAGCGTGAAGACTGTATCACTGGTGGTCGTCCTAGACCTGCATGAAATATTTGCCACTGAACATAACGAAATCAACAATCAATCAATGTTTAACTGGGTCTGACATAGGAATAGACAATTTTACCAATAAAGACTGTCATAGATAGGCGTCACAGATTTTTTTTTAAAACAGCCTTCCAAGATGTCATAATTATTTAGACTAAGATCCATGTACCAGTTGGGAAAAGTTGGGTAAAATTATCCTTTTGTTAGGGTAAAACCCAGTTTACTGGGGTTCAAAAAACAGTATATAGGGAAGTCTTATTTGCTTTTCAATTTATGGTATGGAATGCATGTAAATTTTTTTCACTTACCTGGTTCTCCCAAAGATTTGTTGGACTGACACACATGTAGTTACGTACATTGTATGTACACAGACTGATCAATATAGAAGATAATTGATTGTATTTATGATTTTTTTCCAGAATCTTGTATAAAATTCCACAGATCCAATGTGTGAACATGTGTCTGAGGTTGTGGAATGCATTGCAGTTACAATACGAAATACAATGTAAGCATTTATAGATAAAAATAAGATTGCGTTCATTGGCATATATGATATACACAACAGCCTGGGTGGATTTTTTTTTCCACCGGCCCACCGTGAACAGCCCACCTGTGCCCACTCCAGCTTTAATTTTTCTTTTGTGAGAAATATTGATTATAATTGCTTATCTGATTTTTTCAATTGATTGTAAGTTTGCAAGTCTTTTGATTTAACAAGCTAGAAATTTTACCCACCCGGTGCCCACTCCCACTGTGGACGGGTAGACAAAGCAAAATCCACCTGATCTGTAGTGTAAGGTCTTGCTGTTATGATGTGAATAATAAATTTATTAACATGTCAGATTAAGGTAAAATCCTAAGAATATCTTGAATTAATTGATGAATGACAATTTGAGAAACCATACTTCCTTTTAATACGCCTGTTTTAATACGGGGGTGGTTGTTTTTGAAATACCAAGATGCAAATTAAAGGGAGTGTTGTTCTTAATATATATTTTTTATTCTGTCTGTGCTGGGGGTTAAACAAAAAGGTTGTCCCTGGGGGTGGAAACAGTTTTATATGGAACAACCATAATTTCATTAACATATTTTCTTTTAAACCAGGACAAAGGTTAACTAAAAGTTATAAATTATCATATTCTGTTGAAATTATGTCAGAATTTCTAACATACATTATCAAAATATGTATATAAAATTGGCAAAGATACAAACATCTCAGTAACAACACAACATGATTATGAATCTGCAAGATTTATTATACCACCGACCGCGCATAAAAAATATTGATTATGTTTAAACAAGGATACTTTTTAAGAACTGCTGTTATTCCTAAGTTGGGATAAACAAAATAACTATTTTATAATTTATGATTTTTTTTTCAGAGACCGGAAACCAACACAAGACCAGCTAATCAGAGGGCAGAAAACCAAAACTTTGAATGCCATGTATACAACCAACACAAGACTAGAATTTGGAATAAAATTTCAAAAAATCAGAAACATACTATTATTTTATTACATGTATTGGTTCCTGTACATAAGAAAAAAAGAAGTCCTAACTTTTGGATAGGTCTTTCTCTGGTTGGTCAATGGAAAAAAGCAATAGTTAGTTTGGTTGAATTTTCTTCATTTTGGGATATTTTTAGAAGTGTGTATAAGTTGGTCGTGTGGTCTAGTGGGATGGCTACTGTGCAGGCAATTTGGTGTCACGATATCATAGTAGCATGAGTTTGAATCTCGGCGAGGGAAGAACAAAAAATTTGTGAAAGCAAATTTACAGACCTAACATTGTTAGGTTGATGTTTAGACGAGTTGTAAAAGTTGTGTAGAAATATATATTTGTAAACTATTGTCAAAATGAAATCTACATTCTAGAATTTCCACCATCATATAGTGAAATTATTAGTCTAGGACACTGAAACCCTAAACATTTAGAAGTTGCAGCATGTACCAAAGTGTCATGTTGAAGGCTGTACATTTACCATAATTGCTAACATATTTAATTTTTGATTTTAGGAAAGAGGGTTGTCTCATTGGCCATCATACAAAATCTCGCCTTTTGAATAGTATTATGTGTTAAATTTTTGAAGAAAGTTGCTTTTGTTAAATGGAAATGTGTAAATCTTGTACTTCTGTATTGCAACAAATAAAACTAAGACTTTAACCTTAAAACTGTGAATCATGAATTAGACAAAATACATTTGATATTTAAACCCGACTAAAAGGTAAAAAAACCCAACACTTTTGTGACTCATATTGGAAACTGCTGGCAGTTTGGAAGTAAAGCATTTATCAACATTGTTGTCGTTTGTTAATGTAATTTATAGGTGTTTTTTGTTTTTTTATATATATATTTTTTTTTATATTAGACTGTTGGTTTTCCTGTTTGAATGGTTTTACACAAGTTATTTTGGAGCCCTTTATATCTTGTTGTTTGATGTGAGTCAAGACTCCGTGTTGAAGGCGGTACCTTGACCGTTAATGGTTTACTTTTATAAATTGTGATTTGGATGGAGAGTTGTCTTATTGGCACTCATACCACATCTTCCTATATCTATTGTGTCCATCTTTCCTACATTGAAAATTTTACAACTAAAAAAACAGGTGAAAAGAAGAAAATATAGACCCTGTTTACTTCTTCAATAACATTGTATTGCTCCTATCAATCAAATGAGGACAAGGGTCATTTACAGTTGATTTGCAACGTTCTCACAACGTCCTATGAAGGTCATAAATTACGTCACAAATTACGTTGTGCCAACGTTGTGTGGATGGTTGTCAGCACGTGCCTTGAAGTTCTCAAAATTACGTTGTACCGACGTAATTTCACTACGTTGTCACAACGATAGTATTACGTTGTCACGACGTAATGCCAACGTTGGATTGTTTACTGGGTATAGTTCTTCGCTTAAATAAAACAAAACAGAGGTTTCAGAAATAGATTGAAATAGATTATATTGTAGAATAGATTGGATTTATAATATGAATGAAAATGTATACCCTGTCCATTCTACCATGCGTTTTTATTGTCATGACATTTGTTGTTCATTTCATGTTTATCTGAAACATATTAGTCATTTAAGTAAAAAAGGCACATGGTATATCATATAGGCTTAGTATACATGGTATAGTAATTTGCTATTCTTATTTTAAATCAGCTTTTCATGGAGTGTTCAGAATTGTATTTAGTTTATCTGCATTTAATTTACAGACCAAATGTGCTAAAGGGATAATGTACAAGAAGATGAAATAGGTAATGTGTTAAAGTATATATTTCATACACTTTTAAGTAATTTGAAAGTATAACTTAAACAGTAATATTTTATCATAAATTTCGATTTATATTTACATAAGATTTACTCAGACAAATTATCTATACTTTTGCATTTAACTTATGGAGAAAGTATATTCTATAGTATATGGTATAGAATAGAGAAAAAAAGTCGCATCATGTAATCTTATATTACTGTCTGTACACACATTAAAAATAATATTTTATTTCTTAATTGCCCCTCTTGAAAGCTTTACTTGATAAAATAGATATTCTACTATGATAGTATCACATTATAATTTACATGCTTTATTTACCTTTAAAAGCAAATAGGGACATACAATTTGCTGCGTGAACACCGTAATATAGTCTCGAACGTTTGACTTAAAACCGTTTTAACTTATCATTTATGGAAATCAAACAATGTTTATTAAGGGTATACATGCACTATCAGAAGTTAATAGTCAGATAAAAAAAAACATTAGCTAAATGTTGTGACATTGAGTGCGATAAACTTCTTTTGAAGCATTTATGAAATAGAGAGCATTTACCCTTTATTTTACCTTTCAGAGGTAATAGCAAAACCGGTAACTTTTCTATTTATTATGTCCTTCTATTTGATTTAATATTAAATTTATACAAATTACAACTGGTCATTGGAAGTACCATTCAAACAGAAAAACCAACGAAAAAATCTATATATAAAAAAATAGGTACAACTATCACCCTTATCTGCGTTTTGTAAATAACATAGTAATTAAAATTGAGAATGGAAAAAGGAATGTGTCAAAGAGACAACAAGGCGACCGTTTTGGGTTTTTGTTCCAAAATCTTCATATATTTGTATAATCAAAAAGAAAAAAAAACTCAATCGTGCCCGATAACGTTACAAATAATCATTGGTCATACACGTGGAAATCTGTACCCTCGTCATAAAACAGTATAATGAGATTGACTGTTCAAGCTATGTACATGTACAATAAACGGCAAAGTTTCAAAACGCTTTCTTTTAAACATCTGCGGAATAATTTAGCATAAAAGCATATACGTCGACGACATTTGTTGATTTGGTTCTTAAATATTTCTCGTTTTCTGTATATATTAGACCGTTGGTTTGAACTGTTTTACACAGTAATTGTTGGACCTATTACAGCTTCTTGTTCGGTGGGAGAAAAACTCTCCGTGTTGAAGGCCGTATTTTGACCTATAACTGCTAACTTATTTTGACATGGATGAAGAGTTGTTTCATTGGCAAACATGCCACATCTTCTTGTTTATTCTTGAGATCTATATACAATCTTTAACAATATAGATCGGCTATGATACAGCAATGTTTAAATAACAAAGAAAAGAGTTCATAAAGATATATTGTGATTGACACTATTAAATTAAATTATGTTGCATGAACTGTTATAATTTCAGGATGTGAGAAAATCGATGGTTACATCGGAGGTGTGTCATTCCTGTGTATTATGTCTGCTTTTCCTATATTTGGAGTGTGCTATTACTGTCGTAAAACATAGACGAGGATTGGTTATCATAAATAATGACTTGGACGATAGATAGATGCTGATTATTTGACATTCTACCAGTTAGACTAATTTGGAATATAATTAAACAAATTGTTTTGCTTTACATATACCAAAATAAAATATATTTATAATTTTAAAATGACGTCCTTCAAACGCTTAGATTACACGCTTGTGGTAAAATATGAATATATTGTCAGGGATGTTCCAATCGTACTCCCACGTCATATGCTGTTTTATGAATGAGATACCCGACGTCATAGAACGATGACGTTAGAGTAGGAGCATTTAACGGGAAAATACACGCTTGCAAAAACAAAAATCATCACAATAAAGAAATGTAAACAAACGATGCTAAATGTGGTATAAGCTCAGGGTAAAATATTTGTCATAAAGGGCCAACCCGTGGTAAAATCACGATATATTCCACCCCTCGTGAATTATTTCTTAGTTGTGCACACCTAGGTTACATTATTTATATGATTGTTGATTGTTTTGCGCTGTATCAGCACAAAAAGGCATTATTGCGACGAGAGCTAATTCAAATATAATAATAAAACTTTTTTTATTTTTTTTTAAATCAGACAGAAAGTCCTTCAATTTAATTAATATTTAATTCTCGGATAAGTCAATACATTCAACTAAATATGTACAATAGCTTACTTGCTATTGCAAGATGAACAAACCTCTTCGATTAAATTTTTATTCTCATATGATCAATACGACATTTACTCCACACTGATTACTCCTGCTTATCAATTTTTTTAAATGTTTGCATAAAATTGTTTGAGTGTCATGCAATCTATTGTCATTTCTTTAACTGCAAGTATAGTGCCATATTTTTAAAATTTATTCCCTTATATTAGATGTTACATCCTAACCAACTGAATGACTTATAAAAGTGTGATTTAATTTCAATGAATAATGCATATTAACAGAGACTTGAAATGTGTACCATAAATTAGAAAATTATAATTATCTTGTAGTTATTGTCAACAATTTTTTAACATTTTTCAATATTTTTCATCGATGCAATAGTATTGCATGTTCATGTCTCAAATAAGAATAAAACAAAGGACATTTTTGACAATATAGACCCTGCATCGTATTATCCAAAGGGCTTCAACACTTTACAAATCATCGCCATACCTGTTTAGCATTACTAAAACCGAATGTAAAATCGAAGTCTTAACAAAATAATTATGTCACTTTCCTCAATTTGAAATGCTCTGAATTCAAATATTTAGCTTGACCTATCCTGATGAAGGTATTAAAAAAGCTTATTATTATTTACGTTCTAACTTCATAACCACGCATGAAAGACGTTTATCATCGATATACATGTAGTAATGGTGTGCTAACATCGATATACATTTAGTAACGGTGTAGTGTCATCGATATACATGTAGTAATAGTGTACTGACATCGATATACATGCAGTAACGGTGTACTGTCATCGATATACATGTAGTAATGGTGTACTGTCATCAATATACATGTAGTAATGTTTAATTCCATCAATATACATATGGTAACGGTGTATATACATTTAGTAACGGTGTACTGTCATCGATATACATTAAGTAATGGTGTACTGTCATCGATATACATCTAGTAACGGTGTACTGTAATTGATATACATGTATTAATGGTGTACTGTCATCGATATATATGTAGTAACGGTGTACTGTCATCGATATACATGTAGTAATTGTGTACTGACATCGATATACATGTAGTAATTGTGTACTGACATCGATATACATATAGTAACGGTGTTCTGTCATCGATATATATGTAGTAATGGTGTACTGACATCGATATACATGTAGTAACGGTGTACTGTCATCGATATACATGTAGTAATTGTGTACTGACATCGATATACATCTAGTAATGGTGTACTGTCATCGATATACATGTAGTAATGGTGTACTGTCATAGATATACATGTAGTAACGGTGTATATACATTTAGTAACGGTGTACTGCCATCGATATACATGTAGTAATTGTGTACTGACATCGATATACATGTAGTAACGGTGTACTGTCATCGATATTTATGTAGTAATGGTGTACTGTCATCGATATACATGTAGTAATGGTGAACTGTCATCGATATACATGTAGTAATGGTGTACTGACATCGATATATATGTAGTAACGGTGTACTGTCATCGAAATACATGTAGTAATTGTGTACTGACATCGATATGTATGTAGTAATGGTGTACTGACATCGATATACATGTAGTAATGGTGTACTGTCATCGATATACATGTTGTAATAGTGTACTGACATCGATATACATCTCGTAATGGTGTACTGTCATCGATATACATGTAGTAATGGTGTACTGTCATCGATATACATGTAGTAACGGTGTATATACATTTAGTAACGGTGTACTGCCATCGATACATGTAGTAATTGTGTACTGACATCGCTATACATGTAGTAACGGTGTACTGTCATCGATATATATGTAGTAATGGTGTACTGTCATCGATATACATGTAGTAATGGTGTACTGTCATCGATATACATGTATTAATGGTGTACTGACATCGATATACATGTAGTAATGGTGTACTGACATCGATATACATCTAGTAACGGTGTACTGTCATCGATATACATGAAGTAACGGTGTACTGTCATCGATATACATATAGTAATGGTGTACTGTCATCGATATACATGTAGTAACGGTGTACTGTCATCGATATACATGTATTAATTGTGTACTGACATCAATATACATGTAGTAACGGTGTACTGTCATCGATATACATGTAGTAATTGTGTACTGTCATCGATATACATGTAGTTATGGTTTTCTGACATCAATTTACATGTTATAATGGTAAAGTGTGCTGACATCGATATCCATGGGCATATGTATTGCATGTTTGTCACTTGTTTAGACTTGTTTTCATAGTATACTTATTTATAGTGACTGTAAAATTGATTGGTTCATTATCCAATACGGTATATAATAATTGTTGAATTCGAGAGCTGACAAATAAAAATATATTAAGGAGTAGGCTTATATGATTGGTTAATAGGGATTCGGGTAGTGATGTTTTGAACTTATTCATTTTTCGATAGACGACGTTGACAAAACTACGTTTTGTAACCAATATAAACAAGAGGGTGGTTATAATAACTACAACAACAACAAAAAATGCCGTCAAAATCATTTTTGTTCACTTCATGTCCATTGTCAAATTAGAAAAATAACAAAACAACACATTAATTTGAATTCGTATAAGATATTTTGTGGTCTTTCTATGAAAAGAGATGTAGATGTAAGATTAGAAAAGGATACAATTACCAAAAAAAATGAAGGCTGAGGAAAATTCAAAACGGAAAGTCCCTAATCAAATGGCAAAATCAAATGACAAAACACACCAGACGAATAAACAACAACTGTCATATACCGAATTATACAATTTATCGGATTTGATATAATATGAGCCACACGACGGGTGACACATGTGGAGCAGGATATGCTTACTCTTCCGGAGCACCTTAGATCACCCCTAGTTCTTTGTGGGGTTCGTGTTGCATATTCTTTTTTTTTTTCTATGTTGTTTCATGTCTTCTGTTGTTTGTCTGTTTGCCTTTTTCATTTTTAGCCATGACGTTGTCAGTTTATTTTCGATTGATGAGTTTGACTGTCCCTCTGGTATCTTTTGTCCCTCTTTCCTGACTTGGTACAGGCATTTTCAAATGTAGAAAATGGTGGATTGCACCTGGTTTCATAGTGCTGAACATTTCACATGTATGAAAGTTTACAGACGTATGTCGACAAACAGTTTTCACTTTTAACCATGTTTCAATAAAAATACGCACTTCAACATTGTAGACGTATTTCACAAAATGTCACATAGACTTTCAAGAATATCTAATTTGCCCAACACAACAAAATACTTAAAAAAAACTCAAAAACCACCAAGTGCTTTGGTGTATTTTAATTTAATAAACTGTACAATAATATTTAGATGATAATTTAAAAAGCTATGAGAAATATGGCATTATTAATTACTAAAAAAATAATAAATAATCACATGAAAAACAAGAGAGATGACAGTAAATACTTGTTATGGTGGCTATGCGCATACATGAGATTAATTGATGAACGGTAGTAAAAAGACCCAATCTTATTATATCATTCATCAGATACCTTTGATAATGAAAGGCATACTGTCCTTAACAATTTCTAAAGACCTATACATCCATTTAATAGATATACGAAGATGTGATATGAGATAACTTTATACCAAAGTGACAATTATTGACCAGATAAACAACTTATGTGTTTTCGTTAAAGTAAGTTCGATGCGAGTGTGAAGATCAACGTTGAGTTCATGTCCGGGTCAAAACAAAGACATAAAAATATATTCTCACGAACATTCGGTTTGATTTTTGATATCAGTAAAAATCATAAAATAAACAATCACATTACCAAAAATTATTGCTTTACGAATCTCCGTAAATGTGTACAACAATAAAATAAAAAAACAAAACAAACAATAATCAACAGCCCCCACTGAATGTAAGGCTGCTGAATTTTTCATATCAATTAAATATATTTTTGACAATTGGATTAACTTTTTAACTTTTTGCATTTTCAAAAAAAAAATAAAATAAAATTATGGTCTGTAAGGATAAGTGTTTTTTGAAAATATGCATTTAATAATCAAAGGATGTGCACATGATTAAAACAGAACAATGAACTTATGCATCTTTTATTTATAACGTTTTTTTTATGGAATTATGTTAAACAGAGTAGCATTAGCAATCGTTTCTAAATTGACACTTCGATAATTGGCATCAGTAGAATAACTTCTGAACCTTTGTTTTATTTACAGTTGTTGGTACCTAACAAAAGCACAATTTCTAGCTTTAACGCCCCATATTGAAAACATCATATCATAATTTTTATCTAAATGAATAGTTATAAGGGGACGAAGTCCCCTATTACGGTAGAAAAGTAAGAAAAAAATAAATCTGGAAAAATTTCACGAATTTTTCATTCTACTAATGAACTCAAAATCGTTCAAACGTTTTTTTTAGACTTTTTTTAATCCCCGCATCAGCGCAGAAATCTACTTTCTTTTCCGGTCTTGTTTGCATGAGACTTGATTAAAATATATATTCATCAGTCTAGTAAAATATACAGAAAGGAGCTCAATACTAATTCTTTTTAAAAATTGTTTATTATGAAAAAAAAAAAAAACGTTTCCTGATGACAGCTTTTCTTTGTATATATTGAATATGATGTCATAACTTAACAACGTCACAACTAAAATCCCAAACAACAAAACCAAAGTCCTAAACGTGACGGCATTTCCGTTTCTTTTTTTAAACATGTTTGAATTAAAAAAAAATTGATACAGACCGTCCCTATTCACAGGTAATGCCTGCCTCATATTAAATAGTACAAAGGTTATAATGTAATACGCCAGACGCGCATTTCTTCTACATAACACGCACCAGTGACGCTCAGATCGAAATAGTTATAAATCCCAAACAAAGAATAAAATTGAAGAGCATTGAGAACCGAAAATTCAAAATAAATTGTGTCAAATATGGCTAAGGTAATCACAATCATAATCCAGACAAATAGTAATCTCTCATTCATTTGAAGGAACACCTGCTGAAATATAAACTGATGCAAGCAGAAGCAATTATAATGAACTTTCATATTTCATTACACATATCACAATATTTCGTACTGTAACACGAGTATAAGTTATTCATGTTCAAAATCGTAGACCGTTATATATTCCAAAGCCACTTCTTTATCCGTGGTTTAACCTTACTACATACAGCTGTCGACATTCTTCGTGATTTCCGTAGCATCTGCCATTAAACCTATTCATTCGTCGAATCCCGTTACTTTAAGTGTCTGAAAAATGAAGAAAATGTCAAAAAGGCATCAATCCACAAACACAAGTTTGAAATATGTTGATAAAGAGAAACGAACAACCCAAATAAGTCAAATGTTTTGTATTGTATAACACCGGAGAATACACAAATTAGCTTTGATGACTAGAAATAAGACACAATTACAAACCATTTAAAAAAATCCCACTGTCGTTTATTACGTTGTAGATAATGCTTATTTTAAGGGTTTTCTTATCGAAGAACACATCGAGTGGTGTTTGCGGATTGATCATACGAAAGACCGACCAAATCGAGCTTTTTATTTAAGCAATCCGTTTACCACAACTTGTTTAAATGAAAAAAAGGTGCTTTCTTTCACATAAATACAGTAAAATTATGATTATTTATGCAAACATTTGAATACCGTTTTATGTACCACTTTAAAGCAGGTTAATCTTGAATCTTTCTAACGCATTCAAGTTTTTATGCGA
The DNA here is from genome assembly GCA_037788925.1 of Mytilus galloprovincialis. Classification (NCBI taxonomy): domain Eukaryota; kingdom Metazoa; phylum Mollusca; class Bivalvia; order Mytilida; family Mytilidae; genus Mytilus; species Mytilus galloprovincialis. The sequence continues at coordinate 43,655,636 of CM075338.1, forward strand.
CTAACGACTTATTTATGATATTAAATGAAACTCATTATCAAATCTAGATATAAACTAAAGAAACTAGTCAAGTTTTTATTTTTGAATATAACTATAACTGCATGACGAAATAAACAAATAAATTTTAACGGCATATCATAAAAACACGTTGTTAGTAATATATAATACTAACTTTATGAAAGGGGGAAGGGGGTATAGCTTTTAAGGTGGTACCTAACACTACATGAAGAAAACTCTGTAAAATCAGCTAAACGTTTTAATTACATTGTGTTGTTAAGGGAATATTAATCTTCTCGATGATAAAAATAAGTGTTTGTCAAACTGCTATATAACTAGTGTAATTTTTCTGATAAAACGGTTGGTTCAAATTTTTTGAAATTTTAATGTTTTTGTCAAAGGGTCAAAGTAAATACCTTGTCAAAATTTTATGAAAATTAAAAGAGCCAAATTATGTTTAGTAAAGGTGTTGGGTATCACCTTAAAACTTGTTTTATGACATTTTCGCACAAATCCGTAATGTACATTTTTACACGAAAACGAACATCCTTATTTCAGAGTGAGATCTAAAATAAGATGTGAATAAAAAAAATAATATATACCTTCGTTTTTCAAAATGTGAAATTTTTAAAAGTTTTGCATTATTAGTTTTTTTTAATCATCTGATACCCCTATATTGAAGCGATAAGTTTTTAAACAGTCTTATTTTTTTTCTCCGAAATTTAAATACGTGATATACAATTTTTTTTAAAATAGATTTGTTTGTATCACAAGGATAAAGGGAAAAATTGTACAACTGTAATGATATTTCACATTCACTTCATTATGAATAACTTATTCCAGAAAAAGGAAATACATAGAAAGAAAGAGAAACGCAAATCTAAATATCAAAAGAATTTGAGAGAACTCTGTGATGCAGTTTTTCTTGTGTTACTTCAGTAGTTTATTATTTTGTTTACTATGTCTCTTGTTCAGATATTATGCAGATAAGTCTTGTTCTTGAATTGCTTTTTATCATGACCTTTTTTCATATTAGAATATAAAGGAGAGGTTTCAAAGCCGTACTATCAAAAGTTGGTTGATTGTATACATTTAAATATGGAGAAATGTGTTTTTGATAGATATGGTGATGCTGATGTTTTATAGGTACAATAGTCTTTTGTTGAAAACCACGTTGACTTTAAAGAGTATTTCTTTTTTTCCACGTTGTGTTGCAGTCAAAATGTTACATACCTGAAATTACTTGTTCACATTTTTAACATAAATATATAAATCGCTATTATCGAGTAAGTTGCTAAAACATTTGTGTAATGAATGCATTGTCTAGGTTTTACCTGATAAAAACACTAAAGTTAATGGGTGTTGAATGTTTTACCTGCTGGTCAAATAAATGCCTTACCGTGTCAGTATCATAGTCGCTATCATCTTTTATATGCTTCCCTGTACTAGTTTCAGTACCAAATATTTTTGTCAAACTCAATATGCGTTGTTTTAATTCCTATATAAAAAGGACATAAATTGTTTGCTCATTGTTTCAAAAGCGCCCCAAAAACATCAACTTACGGATAAAATAAATCATGTGACAACCATACTATTTCAAAAATTGAAAGTTTAAAGAGATGGTAAATAGTTTCATATAATATCAGGAAAAAAGTATGAAACGACGCTGTAGTGCAAATCCATTGTTGTAGTGTTTATGAATTATTTATTATCTTATAACAGGACATTGAGTGGTATTTGGATTGATCAGACAAAAGACCGACCTTAGTGAGTTTTTTCTTTAGGCAACCCGGGCACACAAGTTGTTTACACGAACAAAATGAACAATAGAATGTGCGTTTTATCACTGAGATACAGTAAAACATGATTATTTATGCAAAGAATTTGCATACTGTTTTTTCGATCACTTTTTAAAAAGTAGATTAATCTTTTCTATCACATAACAGAATACCTGAAATTGCTTGTTTAGATTTTTAACAGATTAGATGGATAACATTATCGCTTTTATCGAGTAAGTGACTGACAACCTCCTTCTTTTAAAACATATGTGTAATGCTTTGTCTAGGTTTTAACTGATAAAAACACTAATGGTGATTGGTGTTGTAGGTTATACCTTATCTGGATCTGGCAAAATAATGCCTAACGTGTCACTATCGAAGTCTTTATCATCTTTTATATGCTTTCCTGTACTAGTTACAGTTCTAGATGGTTTTGTCAAATTCCACATGTCGTGTTTTATTCTCTATAAAAATAAGACATTAAAACATATATTTTTTCTCATTGTTTCAAAAGCAACACAACAAAAGTAAGCTTCCGGGGAAAAAAGAATGTGAGAATCAAACCATTTCAAAAACTGAAAGTTTAAGGAGATGGTACATAGTTTTATATAATATCAGGGATACAAGTATGAAACGAATGTGTAATGCGTTTCAATTCTTGTGGTGTCTATCAAGTATATAATTTCTAATAACAGGACTTATAAGTAAGGGGAAAGAGACAACGCCTTTATACCCTAACGTCGAGAAATGCTAATAAACTGTATTGTTTGTTTTGATTCGGTTTGTTTAGCCTGTTTTAATTTTTTTAATTTTGTCTTTAATACAGTTTAGATTATTATTAACAGTTTTGTCAAGAACAACGTATGTTTGCTGATAATCTGCTTCTTTTGATATATTTGTATAAAGCATACCAAAGGTTTTACTTACCGTTGTGATGGACATATGTTGCGTTAGCTGCTGGTCAAATTAATAACTTACCGTGTCACTACCGACGGTGTTCAGATCTGTCATATGCTCCTGTGCTCTAGTTTAAGTACTCGATGTTTTTCTCAAATTTATCGTTGTTACCAAAAAATATTTCCGATAGCTTGTTATTTTGAGAATATGTTTTTTCATTAAACTCATTCACAATATTTTCTTGAATTAACTTAGGCATTTGGAGTTGAAACTCGATTGACTTAAGCTCTACCAAATTAAGCATCTCATTATCTTTCTGAGACTTTAATGCCTCAAAAAATAAGAAACTAACTAGTACCCCATTAATGTTCTGCACCTCTTCCAAAAAATAAATAAATTGATATTTGTTCATTTTAACAGAAATCCACCACAAAATATTATCTGAAAATGACTTTTTTTATTGTTTTTTTAATCAAATGAATAGTAAAATCCTAAGAAAGATGTTTAAAGTAACTGTCAATTCTCTGAAAAGTATTGTTGATTATAATTATCTTTTTTTTTCTTTTTGTTATTTATTATACAGTTTAAATATGGATAATTGGTCTCCTAAATTTCTTGTATGATACCTTCTTAAAACTGTCTGTTATAATCTAATCGGTTATGATTTATTGGATCATGAAAAACATACGAGATACCTGCAATACTATTACAAACTTGCATTCTAGCATGCATATATAAGAAACAAATGTAGATTACGTCAAAGAGTCACGGCAGTTGGAAGTGTTTTTTTAGTATTGTCAAATTAACTACTGACTTTAATTACATTAATTGAAGAACGGAGGTACATCATGGAAAGTATTTAAGAAACAACTAACGAAAAATTATATGTATCGCAGACTGTTATATCTCTTTAAAAAAGCTATAGGTACCATTTGTCTCATTTGTTCTTCCAATAGCTCATTTCTTCTTTCCTACAAATAAAAGAAATATTTGATATGTATTTTGGCAGCAATCCAACATCATGCGTTTTCTTATAAATATGCCATATCAAACAGTAAACCTTTAAGGAAATGACAGATGGTTCATTATATATCAGTAAAAAGGGTTTGCAACGAAGCTGTAATGCATTTCCATCACTCTGGCGTTTATCGAGAATAAATTTTGAAATAAAATGACATAACAGTAATGAGAAAAGAATCACACGCCTTATTGTTTATTAACGTCGAGTACGCTGATACACGGTCCTGTTAATTGTCATTTGGCCTGTTTGCTTTTTATATATCTATAACACAGATATAATACATCTATAATACCACTAGTGCTTTCCTGGATTGATTTTGAATTTGACTTTTTTAAATTTCCTTTGTTATTCACATAATGTAAACATGGAAAATTTAAATGTATAATCAGAACTGTTCATGTGACCGTTGTGTGAAGAAACTTATCAATGTTTTTTTTTTGTACATTTTGTGTTTAAGTAGGAAATGTGATGTTCAAGGACGATGTTTTTCCCTTCCTTTAAGTTTATTTATCAAACGAAAATAGGCTCTACTTCAATAAACTTCTGTTTTTAAAGTTTAGATTTCATTACTCACTGGCATGAAATGATTTCAATGCTCACACCTTTAAACCTTTCAATGTTCTCTATATGATTGACAGTGCCATCCGATTGATATTAAATATGAATTTATCAGTATTTGGAAACGTTGATTTATGAAGCATCTGCATATTTGTCCGACGATGATACCATGGCTTTAAAAGTAAATGTCGTTGTTACCAAAAAATGTTGCTGATATTTTTTTTTATTAAACGCATTCACAATATTTTCTTGAATAAACTTAGGCATTTGGTGTTGAAACTCGATTGCCTTACGCTCTAGCAGCACATTAATGCATCTCATTATCTTTCTGAGACTTTAATGTCGCAAAAAATAAGAAACTAGCTAGTACCCCATTAATGGTCTGCACCTCTTCCCAAAAAAAAATGAAAAAAAAATGATATTTTTTCATTTTAACAGAAATCCAACATCAAATATTATTTGAAAATAACTTTTTTTATTATTTTTTAATCAAATGAATAGTAAAATTCTAAAAAAAGATGTTTAAAGTAACTGTCAATTCTCTGAAAAGTATTGTTGATTATAATTATCTTTTTTTTTTTTTTATTTATTATACAGTTTAAATATGGAAAATTGGTCTCATAAATTTCTTTTATTATACCTTCTAAAAACTGTCTGTTATAATCTAGTCGTTTATGATTTGTTGGACCACGAAAAACATACGAGATACCTGCAATACTATTACAGACTCGCATTCTATCATTCTAGCATGTATACATAAGAAAAAAATGAAGATTGGATCAAAGAGTCACGGCAGTTATAAGTGTTGTTTTTAGTATTGTAAAATTAACTACTGACTTGAATTACATTAATCGAAGAACGGAGGTACATCCTGGAAAGTATTTAAGAAACAACTAACGAAAAATATTATGTATCTAAAATTGTTATATCTCTTTAAAATAGCCATAGTTACCAGTTCACGTACTGTCATTTCCTTTTTCTACAAATAAAGGAAATATTTGATATGTATTGTGGCAGCAATCTAACATCATGCGTTACCCGAAAACGACTTTTGTGAGTAACTGATTACTTAGCAGTGTAAGATGTTGGTTTTTTTTCTTTCCAACTTTAAATATTTTATTTCACTACTGGTTGTGAACAATGTCCAATGACGCTAAGGTTCCTCCTTGTGTTGTTAATTGCTAATGAAACCAGGGGATTTGATTAGCAAAATATATCTTATATTTATATCTTGTGTTTTACAAAGTATTCATACGAGCACACAATACATATATATTATTCAGTGATCCTATATATAAACAATCATATAAGAAAGTAATAAAAAGAAGAACACCAGATAACCGGATTTTTGCCCGTCATTTGTTTTGATTATATAAAACTAATTTAACCGAAAGTAGAATGACCAAGAATGATCAAGCATGGTTGACCTCATGGCTTGACAAAAAATTTCATGAAATGGTGAGTAATTTATTACAGTCGTCAAGTCACTTATCAAATGGTTAAATTTTTAAACTTATAATAATCGAATATTTCAGTAAGTAAGGTTCTTCTTTATAAAATAAATAACGTTATCAAAAGTGAAATGATTTTTCCATACATAGAATCCTACTGGGAGCTCTATATTATATTTAATTAAAATATTATATATTTCTTTGAATGACATTTTGTCCAGATTGTAATACAATCCATGGCTATTCATCTTTATATCTTGTTGAAAATTAATTTTAGTATTTATAGATGTTTTACTCTTTAATTTTGCTTTCCAAGATTTGGGTATAGCATTACGTAACATACATGTTTCTGCTATCCAATTGTGTTTCCTTTTAAGTTTGTCTAAAAAAATTTGAGAAATTACTCCTTTATCGTCGATTATGTCATTAATAAAAATTATATCTTCTTCTATCAAATGTTTAAAATGCAAACTTTTGCCTTGATTCTCAATATATTGATTTCCCCATATAACTTGTTTCCTGATATCTAAAAAGTTCTCAGGGTTTTTTGTCTTCCCGCCACCATTTTTAATCCAGCATTTTAAGATTTCTAAGTAAAAAGTAGGCAGGTTTTTTATGTTTTCTAATGATTTATGAGAACCCAGATTCATTTTAAATATGAGGTTTTACCCCCAAACTCACTGAAATAGTAGGTTGGAATAATTTTCCAGTTTGCCCAAGTTTCATCTGTAAGTCTTTTAACCCAATTTATTTTCATTGCTTCAATGTAAGAATCTAGATCTGTCATTTTTAACCCCCTTCTAAATATTTTTTTTCTTAGCACTGAGCGTTTAACTTTCTCACTACCACCCTCCCATAAAAAATTATATATCATCTTCTTAAACTTAGATATAGTTTCCTTGCACAGATTTATTAGTAATGCAATATATGTTATATTAGGTATAACAAGTGTTTTGACGATAGTGATTTTACCAATCATGCTAATTTTCCTTTTTTCCAATCATTAATTATTTTTTCTGATTTTTCCAACTGTTTTTCTGTATTAAGTTTTTGAATTCTTTCTTATCATAGCCAAAATAAATACCAAGACTTTTTACATTATGTTTCCAATTAATGTTTTCGAATTTGTCCTTGCAGTGTTTAAGTTTAGCTAGCCATATACCTTCTGTTTTGTTTCTATTGAGTTTGAGTCCAGAGAGCGATCCAAAGGTTTCAATTATATTAAGGTGGCACCCTACAGATATAGCAATTTGTTTCCCCATTGAATTTTTTTTTAAATTTGCATACATATACTATGCAATGGCCTCTATAAAAATTTGAGTTAAAAATAGTATGTCACCAGACTCGTTTCCATGGTAACGGCCACCAAAGTTGGTACATTACGGGTATGCATAAATACATACCTGAAGTAGAAACCATGGAATTTTTTCAAGCTTTTGAAAGTATTTTGAAAGGTTTGTTCTTCATTTATTACAAAATTATTATTTAAAATGTAAATAAACCACAAATAATGGAAGTTTTATTCATATTCATTAATTTCGACTCCAATTTTATCAACACTGCTGCAAACAAAAAACACAGATTTTGTTAAAAATTTCTATTTTTCTTAAATTTCGCAAAAAATGGCCCATTGAATATTTTTTTTTAAATTTGACACAAGATGGTCATAACAATTCACTTTAAAAAAAATAAAAAAAAATATGGGTCACCAGACTATTTTTTTTTACCGAAAAACGTTTTCGTGACCCCTAACGACAGTGATCAACAGCAATTATTTGTATATCTTTCAAAATTGTGTGTACAAGGTGTGACACAAGTTGTCATATCCTTTGATAAACTTACACAGAATGATACAGTTACACAAGACAATCAAATGAATGCAATTTTTTATTTCTAAGAACAACCGTTACCATGGAAACAGGACAAGAAGTTGAAAAATTTAAGTTTTTTGCATTCTCCTGATGTGCAAAAGTTACTAACTAACAGACAAAAAGAGATCAAATACCAAATTAAGATGAAAGATGAAAGATATATCACACACAATTAGTGTATAAGTAAAAAAAAATTAAACAATGGCAGTAGTATGTATATTAAGTCATACTGACAAAGACACAATCACCATAGCAACACACCAAAAAACAACGATTTTTGTAAAAATTTCTCATTTCCTCGATTTCAAAAAAAAATTATCATTGAATTCTTCTACAAATTTGATATATTATAGCCAAAACAATGAGTTTCAAATAATTAACAGAATAATATGAATATTCTGATTATTTGAAGAATTATGTGTATGTTTGTAGCTATAGTCTCATAACAAAAAATAGCATTTTTTTGTTTTTTTAATTATTATGTACAGAATATGGCACGTATGGTAAATTTTCTCATATACTAACAGGATGTAATGCTATGTGAGGATAAAATGACAATCGGATAAATGAAAACAGGCAATTGATATGCCCCTCTACATTTTGCCACTGGTGTAACAACAGGGAACAGTGCTCTGTTCCCTCTGCCGCTTACACCACATCTAACATATACATGAAAATCAAATTTTACCAACAAGGTATTGGCAAACAGGAAGTTGATTTCTTAGGTTGTGTATTGCAAGTGTGTAAAGTTTCAATATCTATTAAGCTGTTAAGGAGGAGTTGCATTTACAAGACCTTATAGCTTGTTGTTTGGTTGGAGCCAAGGCTCCGTGTTGAAGGCCGTACATTATGACCTATAATGGTTTACTTTTATAAATTGTTATTTGGATGGAGAGATGTCTTATTGGTACTCATATCACATCTTCCTATATCTATCTGTTACCACATATGGCAATATTAAACTATGTAAGTTCAATTATCTCCCTTGAAATTTTTTAGACCAGTTTTATTTTTCCTCAGTCACATTCATAGGTTGTGTACTGCAAGTGTGAAAAGTTTCATCAATATGTGTCAATTTGTTCAGGAGAAAACTGTGTTTGTTGGGGTATAATAAACCATGACTGAGTCTGAGGAATTCAATTAATAAAGGATATTTATGATATACCCAATCAAATGACATATGAATTGATAAAAATAAATATACAAAAAGCAAGATTTGATTTTCTGCAGGTTAAGTTTACGAGTTTATTCCATCTACGCCAGTGACTTACAACCTTACAACTTTTCACAGTGTGCCAGAGGGTTGCATCCTGTTCTGCAAATCATGTTTCACATGTACAATTAATTTTTTTCACCAAAAGTTAAAGACGCCAAAATGATTTTTGTCAGAGTTACATAAATGTTGCTCAACTTTCCTAAAATATATGTCATTTGAAAAAGATATAATTTTATTAAATACAGTGCTTAATAATAATATATATATATATATATATATATATATATATATATATATATATATATATATATATATATTCATTAAATAAAATAATAAAATAAGTAAAAAGTTAACAGTTCCATTCTATCGATTTCATCCTTCCATTGGGACTCTTCAGGATAACTGATGTAGTGTCGCTATAGGCGACGTCGTTAAGGAGGTTTATGACGTTCCGTCATTGTTCGTTATTAAAAGTTCTCGGGATTTAATTTTGATCGGAACGTTGTTATGAAATAACGTTCCATCTCTTTTCTATATGCTTCATCCCGTCTACATTTAAAAATAGGCATTATTTGAAAATGCTTTTTACCACAAATGTCAAGATGGGCACTAATTGGCGAATTTCTGTATTGTGGGTGTTTTATTTGTTCTTTGTGAACTCGCACCCGTTCACAGAGGCTATTCCCGGTCTGTCCAATATAATTTTCGTGACAACCAGGACATGTGACGCAGTAAATAAGGTTTGTTGTCTTACATGTCATATTGGCGTTCACATGAAATTTTTTGCCATCTTTAAATGATTTCATATATATAGTAACAGTCAAATCAGATTTCTAGAATAACAATAACTTCATTTACATTAACATAGTGCTTCAATGAACAAGAATGCATTATTTCAACATACTGCTAAAAAACTCTCAATAAATTAAGGTGGCATATATACTCTGACACTTTTTATATTTTAAAATGTGTTGATTATATGTAGAATTAATCAAAACTGATAAAGGTCTTTAAAAATAGATGTTTTTTGTTAAATGCTGGGCATTTTGAATTATCATGGTAAAACTGAAAAAGGGGATAACTGTATTGTAAATTAATTACCCAAACAGCCCCTAAAATAGACTGTTAATTACTTCTACAAAAACTGGGACACTGTGCACCACACGATGATATAGTAAACTATACACATTTATGACAATATAGCATACTTTCAGAACATACAACTTATCATATTTCTTTTCCATTCAAACATGCACACATAAAAAATTGAATCATCCACACACAAAAATACTACAGCATAGTAAGGATCAATGGAAACATGTTATGAGTTTAGCTTGGTTAATCATGTTTGCTAAGGTGGAAATTCTTTATAAATATAAGAAATAGGAAAGAAACTAATTAAAGGCAGTTTCTGTACTGTACCAACACACATAAAAATTCAACATTCTTTTGATTTCTGTTTTATCAATTAAAGTTCACTTATTATTCCTCTGACTCTGTTAAATGTTGAATTATAGAACCAACATATTTACTGTTTACTCTGTTTTCTGTCAAAATAACTTTAATTCCATTAATGTCTCTTGTCTTTGCAATTTTTAAGTGAGCTAAAGTAATTCCACTTCTAATTTGAAAGATATTGAAGTATTGATGACTTTTTTTATCGACTAGAGGCTTCAAAGATAATCTAGATTGATAAAAGTTAAAGGGAAACTTCGCCAAAAAATAAAAATTGATATTATGTTCATTCTGTATAAAAATGCTCAAATTCATAGATATTAAAGTTTTATTCCGCTAGATAAGCGATCACCATCGTTTTGAAATTAAGAGTATCACTTCTCTGCGTTCGGCTATTTTGTCTTCTTTCCCGATTAATAACAACGATATGTCTATAAACCACAAAGGAACAAAACTACAGTAACCGATGTAGTCGTAATTGCGTGTCAATATCTTGTCAATCGTACGGTTGTTTTATCCGACTAACTAACTTGATACGGAAAATATTCTTATTTTTTTTAAATTACCATGGTCTGTTGTTTTTAAACTGTTGATATTGGAATTAGGTAAAAAGTCAAAGTTGAAATCATAAATAAGTGTTCCGTGAAAATTGTTTTCGAAAATCTAATTTGTTCATAATTCTTTAAAGTAATAAACTCTTTTCAAATAAATTCTGATCTTCCCTCATCTGATCACCACCATGGCTAAAGGTATTACTTCCAAAGGTATTGTGAGGGGTGTGAGGTGACACGTCCAGGTAATCAAGCGATTTCCTGTCGGGCTTGCAAGTTCATGCATCGTTCACTTCTGCAGGTATTGATCAGTGTACACGGCCGATAACTTATAACTTTCCATTTTGAACTATCAGATGTATAATATACAACTCTGTCTTACTTGTCATTACTAAACTCATACGCTTGTTTATAAATAACATTTCTGGTGTAAAGAATATTATTCATAAAAATATAAATAATACCCAAAAAATAAGATTTGATGAAATTAAACTCTATTTAAATATTTTTTCCAAGGGTGAATTTGGGAAAATGTAATATATACTGATTGTCAATAGTGAAGGACAGATTGGAACATACCAGAAATATTTATTTAAAAAAATGTACGCACTTGTCGATGATTCGTTTATACGACTGGGTAGAAAGTTACGGAACTATAGCGCAATTTAAAATATATACATGTATACATTGAACATAAGAAAAAAACATATATTTTGAATAAATTGGGGTAAAAGATTTGTAAATAGACTAGTCCACGTATGCCAACAGTATGTAATCATCGAATGTCGATAGACTATTGTATACCAGAAGAAGAAGAAGAAGAGAACCAATTTGATTTAAATACAGGTCGATGTATAATTTGCTTTGGTTCATCGAAGTTGTTGACATAGTAAAATCACAAATTTATATTTCAATAAGATTGTTCACGAACAAAGGCAGGAATTTGTCATCACAATTGTTATATATGCCACTGGACGAACACTGATTATCCCCAAGGGATGTGAATATTTTGCTGGGAAACTATTGAGTATCAAAGTTTCAAATTAATTTCGGGATTTATTTTCTTTCTTGGTATTCAATAACAGAAAATAGAATAAATTACTTGTCCACTAAATAGGGATATTCTTGTCAAATAAAAGACTTTTAGTTATATTTAAAAAATAGGGAAATATGACATTAAATTGGTTCTGTCCTCGTTAAAGAGATGTGTGTCTAAGGTGAACGCCACAAGAACCCTGTAATACTAGTACGAGAGTATAGCATGTAAACATTCCTTCTCAATAATATGGTTGTATTGGAAAGCTTTTCATACAGATTGACAACTCATGGTCCGATATGCATGTAATATTTGCCACATGACGCCCATAATTCTTTCTACCATCATCATCTTATTCTTTGATATTGCTGTAAACATCGATGGTTCACACCCAAACAAAATGGAAGTAATGTACCTTCAGAGCTTCTCCGTGTTATACACTTGTGAAACTTAATATATAGACGAAATTTCTGTATTGAAATGAATCTACATCTCACAAACAGGATTTTCAAATAACGATTTTGAGTAATCACCTTACAAACCAATATAAACGTATGGCAAGATTTAACCATGAAGGAATTTAGTTTTTGTCAGACGCAAGAACTCATCACTATCATAAACGTATACGTATATATGCATGCAGTTTCAAATATCAAGAACAAGCGGTCGATGTCGATAGTCCGTTTTCTAACTGTTCAGAGTTAGACATGTCACTTGTTCATTCTTGGAAGCCTTCATATTCCCCGTCCAACGATGGGAACTCTTTCTGGTTGTGTTGACTATAAATGCTTGTATGGTAATTCTGTCGTTTATCTGTACAAGTGGTTGCATTTCCTCTCCTTTACCAACAAACAAACTAACGAAACGCTACTAGTCTGCTTTCTCTGGAGCTCATCCTCAATGGCGCTTATACGTCAGGAAACTTACATGTATACTAATAATGATTGTTTCAAGAACAACGATGTATGGACGAACTATTCTAAATTCGTCAATATCAGTTATGCATGACTAAAATATAAGTTTTATTACAACTACTGTATTACTTATTTGGATTAATGACGGCTATCATGTTCAACATTGCACAAATATTATCATAGAATTTAAAAAAAAAAATGTACAAAAATCCTCAAAAAAAAAATAATGCCTAAGCTTAGATAATTGGTATTCTTTTCACAAAAAGTTCGTGTAAATGATTGTCAAATGAACTTAATTATGTAAGAATGAAATGTTAAAAAGAAACTAAAAAAAAATTCATGCATGTTGTGTGTTGTATTTTTTTTCAATTAAAAACTTTAAAATTGCGATAGTTTTATGAGCATTTAAACACAGCCAGATTTGAATACAAGTTAAGAAATTCCGGTAAAGTCAATGATATCAAACAGATGTGCAATGGTATATCAAATTGGGTAATATTGCATTTAGTTTTTATTAAAGATTAAAACTACTATTTTTTTCTTCATACATGTATTTGAATCTTTACGCCAATTGCCGCTTAGAAAGTAATAAAAAAATGTTTCCTTTTATTTTTATACACTTTCGGAATTACGAATCTGAATTTTATTTTCAATTAATTTACACAATTTAATTATTGTATCTTTATTCTCATCGTGTATTAAATCTTAGTGTGTGAAATACAGCATACTCTTTTTAATCCTTTCTGTCAAGTTATCCTTTCCAAATAACAACATTCATACCTGTGTACGCTTGAACTCACACCTGCGGATAAATAGCTACAAGGTAAGCGAACTGACCTCAAGCCGAGAAATATACAGTGACCTTTACAAAATAATATACACACTCCCGCTCACACATTAGTTGCATTGAAATGATTATAAAAAAAAACGGTAAATAGAACTGAAATATTTTCAGTTCAATATCAGTAAAAATGTTCAATAAATATTTTATGAAAAAAATCTCAACAATAATTAATGAAATTTATTCGAAAACATTTACTAGAGATAATTTTATAGGAGTTTAATTCAATCAATACAAAACGGTATATGCATATTCATTTTCGTTCAGTCTTATATTGTGGTTTATAACTACGACCATTCGTCAGCTGTGCGCTTTTAATTACGTATATTGTCGATAAGCTATAAGAGTTAAACAGATTTTATTTTTTTTCCAGAATTCAACACATCGGGCTAAAACGTCACGACCCACTCGAGAATTCAACCAAAATAGTTACAAATACTTGATGTTCTCCGTTATTAGAAGGAATATAAATTTAAAACTTTGCAAATGTGTTTTTTTATGTTAAGATGAACATAATTAGATGATAAGTAAAAAATCGCGGAATTTCCCTTTAACATGGTGCAAATCATCATCAGTACAATTTTCACGTAGTTTCTGGTAAAAAAGTTCCTTCAAAGATAGAACATCCTCTTTAGCATTATGGGCATGATATTCTGTTCCTAATACTTCCTTTACAAGTGTCTGCTGCATATAATTGCCAACCTTATCTTTTGGAAACACTCGCTTGGAAAGTTTCAATGTGTCTATGAATCTTTTGACATGAGCAGAAAATGTAGCAAACAAACTAAATTCTCTTAATCTGTTTTCCAAAACCATCATATCAAAATTGGTTATATTGTGTCCTACAAGAACAGGTTTGTTTTGTAATTTTAAGAAATCAATAAAATCTAATAGTGCTTGTTCAATAGCACAAGTCTGAACTATGGTTCCATTTAGGTACATTTTATTTGTAGAGTGTGAAAATGTAAGACCTGTGATTTTACTTGCTTCATGTGTTATTTCACATCTTGGCATTATATATCTTTGAAATATATTTGACCCACTTGATGCAGCAATCTGGGTGATGTCACTATTGCGAGATAAACCTGTTGTTTCTAAATCAAAGATAATGAATTCTTCAGAATCATTTACAGTAAGACGAAAAGGTATTTGCTGAATATCAGATATTGCATCATTCACTTCTGTTACATTTTCATAGGTGGTTCCTTCTTTAATCTGTGAACTGAATTCTGACTTTTTTTTCAACTTTCGAAGTTGAATCCTTCTTCTTTTGAAATGAGTGTTTTTTTGGTTAATTCTGTGTCTGTTTAATCTTTGGTCCATTTGCTTCTCTAGTTTTAAAGTATGTTGCCCTGGAGACAAAAGTGATGCTTCATTGACCTGAAGTATAATTAATATATGTGTCACCAGGTGAGATAACATAATTTGATATTTTTCAAAATAAATTACCTTGAAAAACATTTACCTAAAATTACACCTATGATATATACAATATGACAGATAGAAATAATGTGGATCCATACTATCTATAAACTATGGACATGCCAAGTTTGTTTACAGTTGACACAATTGTTTCATATAAAAGATAGTGTAATAAGGGCAATGCAAAGCATGGCTGTGTAAAAATTCGACTCTGTGAACTTGACCTTTGATCTTGAACTTATAAGGTTACTTAGTATGTATACTGTACCAAGTTTGGTCAACATTTACTGAAGGATGTTGATCCTAGTGTGTTCAAAAGTGTGTTGGCAATGGAATAATAAAGTGACTGATAAACTAAATCAGTGAATAGTTTAATGTGGTATTCAATGTTCTGAAAAACTGGCCTAATCAGGAAGACTTGTTGCAAAATTAAAAGTCACATTAAACACGAATGTAAGGTCAACTACATCTGACATGAAACAGACAGAAACCTTGAAACATAATGCCTATGTGGGTGTTTTAGGTTTACTACCTTTTGAGCTATAAAGATTTTGAAAAGTTTTTATAAACAAAAATGGTTCTTATTGTACAGTTTAAAATTTACCTTTGACAACCATGTATAGCCTTCATTCTTTTGTAAAACTGAAGCAGATAACCTGTTGCTCAAAGATGAGGATCCACCATAAGACCTATAAATAAATTAAAATGTTAGCTACATATATTTTACAAGTCACTTATTTACAAAAGGTAATTATTACATTGGTTGCAATGAATTACATTGATTTCCCAGTTAAATAAAAACCGATAATTTCACATTTCTACGCGCATTTATGAATTAATGCGTTGTTTTCGGGCACTCGTTGAATATTTTTCTCTATTTGAATTCTTCAATTAGTTATTCTATAAATATAATGTGCTTCACAAAGCCACAAGTCTCCTTAAAAAAGCAATCTATAAATGTACATATAAAATACATGATTAGACCGTTGGTTTTCCTGTTTGAATGGTTTGACACTAGTAATTTTGGGGCCCTTTATAGCTTGTTGTTCAATGTGAGACAAGGCTCAGTGTTGAAGGCCGTACATTGACCTATAATGGTTTACTTTAATAAATTGTTATTTGGATATTGAGTTGTCTCACTTGCACTCACACCACATCTTCCTATATCTATGAACATTCATTATCAGAAAATTTGATATTGATTTTACCCAATGTCAGATTTATGGTTTTAGAGTCATAAGCCAAAATCTACATTTTACCCCTATGTTCTATTTTTTATCATGGCAGCCATCTTGTTTGGTTGGCCTGGACACCAGACACATTTTCATTATACTAGATACCCGAATGATGATTGTGGCCAAGTTTGGTTAAATTTGGTCCAGTAGTTTCAGAGGAGAAGATTGTTGTTAAAAGTTAACAATGACGGACAAGTGATGAGAAAAGCTCACTTGGACCTCTGGGTCAGGTGAGCTAAAAAGCATAATTTAAAAAAAATAAAAATCAATAACTTCAGAACAACAAATATGAAATGTATCATCAAACATCCTGAATTTAATTTGGCACAATTAAACATTAAAATTATTATCTCAATAATTTACATATAGTCCAGTCAAACTAAGATTTAACCTCAAATTAATTGCAACAGAAAATGTTTTAGTTCTAATCTATAGCAATATGCCCTTTATGTACACATATAAAAGTCCCATAAAATCCAACTTGAGGAAAACTCAAAATCAGCATTTTTAATTTCTTCTGGAAATTTACATTGGAAGGGGCGATAACTCTTGCAAAAATGAGTCTTTTTTGGTCAATTTTTGGTTGTTTTTCTTGAAATTTATGTAAAGTATGGTACTTTGAGGGGGTTATAAGTTTGCATTTGACTAAATTATATAATCTTCTGCTCATGAAATGTACATAACTGAAGTGTTATGGGTAGTTTTATATTTTTCGTGCATTTTTCATTCAAGAAATTGCATATTTGAAGCTTTGTGACCATTTTGAAAAAATAATGTGAAAAATTTGGTATTGTTTATATCTGTATATTATATTTTTTTCATCAAATAACTTACCTAAAGAAACTTTAAACCACAAAAAGAAGAATACATGCTTAATTTTTTTGATTAAATTTGAGATTCTTTACCTTGACATGTTGAAAAATTCAATAAATGCTCAACTAATGAATTACAAAATCTAGATTATAGCTTGATTAAAGATATGAAAACACCTTTAGAGTTGTTTGTTATACTCTAAAGACTGCTAAAAATCAAGAATCAATACATTCTAATGAATAGAAGCGGTAAAGTTATCATTTTGTATCACTTTTTATTGATATTTCTGCCTTTTTTCAAGAGTTATCTCCCTTTTCAATGCAAATCTCCATAGGAGTTTTAAATGGTGATTTTTTAGTCTTACTCAAGTTAGATTTTATGGGACTTTTTTCTGTGTATATTTGGGGTATAATGCTAAAGATTAAAACTTAAAAATCTTCTCTTTCAATTACTTTCGGGTAAGGGTCACATTTATGCTAGATTGACCGGACTAATAATGTACCTTGATTTTGGAGCTTTGCTTGCAACTATGTGGTTAAAATTTTCATTGGCCTGGGTAGATCCCATATTCTGCAATGTGTTTGCCCTCCTTTCATATTTCCCCATCACTTCACTTAACTCCTGTTTCATGGCATCATTTGACAAACATTCACCATTTGGCAAACTGCTATACCTAGTAATAAAAAGAAAGTTAGTATCCACATGAAAAGGATGATTGTTCAAACATGTATTTTTTTCAACAATTTGTGCCAATTTTACATATATGATACTTGTCCTTGCTGATTACCATATTGACCAGTCCTTAAAATAATAACATAATTAAAAAGGTCATACATGTATACATAACTAAATTTTGAAAATGATCTGTAATTTATTCATCTGAACCTAATATCAAAATTTAAACCAAATTAGAATTTAAAGATGTATTTATCAACTCACTTAACCAGTATCACAAGCACAAGCTATGCCTGAACTAAGTTTTTGGTCAAAATCAAGTGCAGTTTTCATTATGCACAATTTTCATGAAAAAGAGACATATCTGACTGTTGAATGACAACAGTGGATATTGCCTCATGGCATATACATATATAATATACTTATTTGTTTTTCATTGCTAATTTTTTACATGAATCTGGCTGTTTGTTTATTTTGGGGCCATTTATGGCTAACGTTGTGGTTTGAGTCAAGGGTTCACATTGAAGGCTATGACGTGACCTACATGTATAATTGCTTATATTAACTGTTTTAGGTCCTGGATAAAGATTTGTCTTATTGTCAATCTTACCGGATCCTCAAGTGTTTTTATTAGGTAAACCCGCATTTTAATTATTATAATTATCCATATATCAGTCCTTGCATTGTCATGCATTTAAAACTATCTTACTTAAAATTGAATGGATCTTTTGCATATGTGCACCATTCTGCATTTTCACACAAGGTGTGGTCTCCAAAGATGTGTAAAACCATTCTCTTCAACGCTAGCTGAATGTTTTCCACAGATCCAGTGTTTTCTTTGACAGCATACATTAAGCATCTCACTATATATGGAATGACATCAGGGTGTTTCAACTCTTTAAATTTCTTTGACAGTTCATACAACTTCTTTGAAAATCCTTTTTTAACATGATTTTGGTCATCCTTTTTTTTCTAGGTCATCAAAATCTACTTTCAGTCTAGAAGTAGTTGTAAAATCATTGTCCGCATGTAATACTTGTATTTGGCATCCTGAATCTTTAAGGTTGTGGGTCATTTCAACTGCCATGTCTGGTTCCATACCTTTGCTCGATCCATACCAATTTTTGCTACAGTCATGTGCAGGAACAATTTCTTTTCTTTGCTGATGGTATTCACATACTTTGCAGATGCGGCTCCTAAGACTGAAGTCCATGACTTTTCCAGTGATTGACCCAATCGTACTAGCATGACCTATAAATATTATAATTTCTGATTAAAACTGTGCTATAAATACTGAATGGCATGAACATTAAATGCTAACATAACTGATTATTGATCTTGTATGTAAAAATCCCCTCTATAATTGCAATCCTAAAATAACAAATATACAAATACAAATATTCTATTGGCACAAACTCAATTACAATAATTGGCAACGGCCCATACAGCTAGCATACCAATAGTAATGATGCAGCAATTAAACAATACTACATAGCATATCATTGTGCACATTTCGAACAATTAAATGTGCAGTTATAAATATATCAATATATATAGGTTAATTTGTAAGAATAGACTACTGACATAAGTATATTGTATGTTATAGCTTCAAATTGTTCATATTACTAATTTATAAGGACATTTTTCTTAAGTCAAATGATTGATTAATAAAATATGATATTAATCTAAGTGTTTTTCTACACTTGCTATTAAATAATAGTTTGATATATTCATCCTCCATTTTGGATTGTTTGTCATAATTTTTAAAATAGAAAAATTTTGATCAAAGAACATTTCTTTGTGATTTATATTTTGTGCAGTGCAAGATAAAAAAATTTTCGTGTTTTATATTTTTATTATGACATAATTTGCACAACTTTTCTTCTCTGTTGACTTACATGTATCTACCTCTTTCAGTTTCAAGATTGTATGCACTTCGCCTTAGTTTTGCCAAAGGTGTCCTATCTTTCAACATATTCAATTGGTCAACATAGTGTGCACGTTTATTTGAAAAACAAAAATGTCGAAACAATGATAATTTTGATGATTCTGTAATATATGAATTCTGTTCTTGTAAAATTTTGTCATGAATTCGTTGTTTTATTTGAGCAAGCATAGGTGTTATAGGTACATTAATAGATGTTAGATATGAGAAACCCAGATTATTGATACATGTCTTCATATTACTTGTCCATAGGTTGTTTTCTCTTGTTTGAAGATATAAGATATCTTGAATTGAAATAAAATAGTAGAGCAAGAACAGTTGTCCACATTACAAGAGTATGATAATTTGTATACCTGTATTGCTATGTATAGTGCCAGCCACTACCACGCTTTTGCCACTCTCCATCGAAACTGACTTCAATCTAAAAAAAACGAACAGAATAAATAAATAAATTATTTATATTTGTTTTTTCAAAAAACTGCTTACTAAGTTAAAGTAATGAGGACCAATTTGAAAAATCTAAATACACAGCTTAATTTGGCATATCACTTAACCCCAAGAATTAGATATTTGATTAAAAAAAACAAATATAAAGTATAATTTTGGACCCTTTGGAACTCAATGTCCAACAATTTAACAATAGGCCCAAATTCCAAAATATAAATACATGTAGAGTTGTCTCATTGGGACTTACACCACATCTTCCTATATCAATGTAGTGTATGCCCTTACATTTTTCAGTAATTGGTTGTTTTCTTGTGAGAGAGCTTTCACATGTTTATTTGGATTGAGAGTGGTCTCATTGGCACTCATACCTTATCTTCCTATATTTAGATTTATAATATTAAAAAAAACCTAGATTATTCAAGACTTCATATTAAATCCGTGTGAAATGGGTTAAGACATAGATAAATAAACCCATCATAGATACCAGGACTAAATTATATATATATGCCAGATGCGCGTTTCGTCTACAAAAGACTCATCAGTGATGCTCGAATCCAAAAAAAGTTAAAAAGGCCAATTTATACAAAGTTTAAGAAAAGTCTTGTTTTATGCACCTTACTACAATGTATATGAACCAAAAAATCTTACCTTTCCATTACTTAAATTTTTTTCTTGCTGTTGAACTGTTTTACTGTTTTTACTGTTTTCTTTCCAACTTCATTTTCTTTCTTCTTGATTGTTGATGGATTGACTGAAGGGACATTTAAACCAGAAAGAAAGTTGTTCACATGTGTAGACACTATTCCTGCATGTATCATCCCTGAAAAGGTAGCATAGTATGATACAGAATTTTGATGTTGTTTTATATCTTTACATTTTCAGTGCTAAGCACATAAGTACATATACAGATGTAATTTTGTTTCAGGCTGGAAAACAACATGATTCAAGAAAGGCAAACGAATTGAAAAAGTGTTTCAAATTAGCTTACTATACAGAATATGTTTAAATCATTGTTGAAGACCATATATTGCATACTATTGGGATTGTTTGACACTGTCAATCATTAATTTTAATGAATTATGAAAAAAAGTTACAAACTTACAAAGCACACAAACTTATAAGATAATAAGACAACATCTTAAAATTGCATAAGATTGATTATATAACTTAAATATAAATGAAATGAAAGAAAATATACAGCAAAACAAACACAACAGTTGACGAAACTTCCATCAAATAATAACTTAGATATCAAATAATACAATATACATGTATGCTAAGAAAAATTAGTGTGAACGGACCTACTAAAGCGAACAAGAAGTAGAGAAAATGGGCCGTAGGTCAATCAAGAATCAGAGCGAATGGACCCAGATTAATTGGTCTTGGACCTAGAACAGAAGCTTTGGTTTAATCTAGAAAAATGGATTCATGGCTAGTAACACTACAGATATGTCGTTCAGTAGTCCAAATAATTATGAAGTCTTGAAAATCTATTATAATTTTTTTCTTTGACGCCGTACGTCAAAGTAAGGCGTCAAAGAAAAAGAATATAATAGCCTTTCAAGACGTACGTCATAATTATTTGGACTAGTCGTTCAGCAGCATAGTGCTTTTAGTGAAAAGATTTAAATAAATTTGATGCAGATTCTTTTTATGACAAAGGAGAAATATTCAGTTGTTACCAATTATGTAAATCAATTGTATCTGATATTCTATTCTGAACACATCAAAGCCAGACAAGATGGGTATAGTTACCAGAATGCATCATACTTTAAAAAATTTGGACAGCACTTCCCCTGCACGCAGCACTTTCAAAATACCGCCTACCCCGTTTGCCCAGGCCATTAAAAGAGGGATTAAGAAAGACAATGAAAGAGTAGAGAAGGCATTGGGCAAACTCATTTATAATCAGACATGAGCTTTTACCTTCTCATTGAATTTTAGTGTGGAAATAAAATGAATCTTACCAATTGCAGCTTTTGAATTTACGAGAAATGCTCCTTGCAACTACTGCAAGGAATGTACAAAACTCTTCCGAAGCCGTATTTCCGCTCCCCTACAGTATCCAGTAATTGGAGAGGACAGTTGCACATCTTACAAAAGAGGTTTTCAGCAAGGTGAAGCAATTCAACTACTCTTCTTCCTTCTTTCCAACTGTCGTCGTGCGATGGATCGTTTGATACAGTTACAGATGCTCCTACGTCAAGTTCACAATTAATTATAATGTCATGATCATCTTGTAAATTGCCAGAAAATTTCCCATATCGATGGTCGTCATTACATATCTTGTTCATGTATTTCATCTTTGATGACCCTACGAAGTTAATTTTTCTGTTAAACTTCCCGTTCTTCCGGAAACGAGCCATCGCGGTTGTTTACTCGTTACCAGACGACACTATAACTGTTCCCAGGTCTCCGATTTCTAAGCGTCATATTCGCGCGAAAATACAGGGAACCAGTCGTAATTGGGTTACTTCCCTTAGTGTCGGGATGTTCTCTATGTGATTGACAGTGCCATCCAATTGATATTAGATATGAATTTATCAGTAATTGGAAACGTTGAATTATAAAGCATCTGCATATTTTTCCGACGATGCTACCATGGCTTTAAAGGTAAATGTCGTTGTTACCAAACAATGTTGCTGATATTTTTTTTCATTAAACGCATTCAAAATATAAATAAACTTAGGCATTTGGTGTTGAAACTCGATTGCCTTACGCTCTAGCAAGTTAATGCATCTCATTATATTTCTGAGACTTTAATGTCGCAAAAAATAAGAAACTAGCTAGTACCCCATTAATGTTCTGCACCTCTTCCAAAAATAATAAATTGATATTTGTTCATTTTAACAGAAATCCAACATCAAATATTGTCTGAAAATGACTTTTTTTTATTTTTTTTTCAAATGAATAGTAAAATCCTAAGAAAATTGTTTATAGTAACTGTCAATTCTCTGAAAAGTATTGTTGATTATAATTACCTTTTTTTTTCTTTTTGTTTTTTATTATACAGTTTAAATATGGAAAACTGGTCTCCTAAATTTCTTGTATTATACCTTCTAAAAACTGTCTGTTATAATCTAATCGGTTATGATTTGTTGGATCAAGAAAAACATACGAGATACCTGCAATACTATTACAAACTTGCATTCTAGCATGCAAATATATAAGAAACAAATGTAGATCGGGTCAAAGAGTCACGGCAGTTGGAAGTGTTTTTTTAGTATTGTCAAATTAACTACTGACTTGAATTACATTAATTGAAGAACGGATGTACATCCTGGAAAGTATTTAAGAACAACTAACGAAAATAATTGTATATTTAAGACTATCTCTTTAAAAAAGCTATAATTACCGTTTGTCCCATTTGTTCTTGCTTGATTTTCTACAAATAAAAAGAAATATTTGATATGTGTTGTGGCAGCAATCCAACATCATGCGTTTTCCGAAAAACGACTTTTGTGAGTATCTTACTACTAAGCTGTGTAAGAAGTTGGTTTAAAGTAACTGCCAAGTAAGTAATATCGTTTTGTTTTTTTCTGATTTTCTTGTTTTGTGTTTTTGTTATCTGTTTATATATACAAAAACATGGTATGATTGAAATGCACAACTATGCAAAAAAAAACAACAACAAAGGAACACACAAATTAACAACTATAGGCCGGCATACGACCTCCTGTTAATTTTCATTTGGCTTGTTTGCTTTTTATATCTCTATGACACAGATATAATACATCTATAATACCACTAGTGCTTTCCTGAATTGATTTTGAATTTGACTTCTTTAATTGCCTTTGTTATTCACATAATGTAAACATGGAGAATTGAAATGTATAATCAGAACTGTTCATGTTACCGTTGTGTGTGAGGAGACTCATCAATGTTTTTTTTATACATTTTATTTTTTCGTAGGAAATGTGATGTTCAAAAAGATGTTTTCTCTTCATTTAAGTTTATTTATCAAACGAAAAATAGGCTCTACTTCAATAAACTTCTGTTTTTAAAGTTTAGATTTCGTTACTCACTGGCATGAAATTATTTAAATGCTCACACCCTTAAACCTTTCAATGTTCTCTATGTGATTGACAGTGCCATCCGATTGATATTAGATATGAATTTATCAGTATTTGGAAACGTTGATTTATGAAGCATCTGCATATTTTTCCGACGATGCTACCATGGCTTTAAAAGTAAATGTCGTTGTTACCAAACAATGTTGCTGATATTTTTTTCATTAAACGCATTCACAATATTTTCTTTAATAAACTTAGGCATTTGGTGTTGAAACTCGATTGCCTTACGCTCTAGCAAATTAATGCATCTCATTATCTTTCTGAGACTTTAATGTCGCAAAAAATAAGAAACTAGCTAGTACCCCATTAATGTTCTGCATCTCTTTCAAAAATAATAAATTGATATTTGTTCATTTTAACAGAAATCCAACATCAAATATTGTCTGAAAATGATTTTTTTAATTATTTTTTTTTCAAATGAATAGTAAAATCCTAAGAAAATTGTTTATAGTAACTGTCAATTCTCTGAAAAGTATTGTTGAGTATAATTATCTTTTTTTTTTTTTTTTATTTATTATACAGTTTAAATATGGATAATTGGTCTCCTAAATTTCTTGTATGATACCTTCTTAAAACTGTCTGTTATAATCTAATCGGTAATGATTTGTTGGATCATGAAAAACATACGAGATACCTGCAATACTTTTACAAACTCGCATTCTAGCATACATATATAAGAAACAAATGTAAATTGGGTCAAAGAGTCACGACAGTTGGAAGTGTGTTTTTAGTATTGTCAAATTAACTACTGACTTGAATTACATTAATTGAAGAACGGAGGTACATCCTGGAAAGTATTTAAAAAACAACTAACGAAAAATTATATGTATCTAAGACTGTTATATCTCTTAAAAAAGCTATAGTTACCATTCGTTGTTCATCGATTTTCTACAAATAAAAGAAATATTTGATATGTATTGTGGCAGCAACCCACCATCATTCGTTTTCCGAAAACGACTTTTGTGAGTATCTTACTACTAAGCAGTGTAAGAAGTTGGTTTAAAGTAACTGCCAAGTAACTAATATGGCTTTGTTTATTTCCGATTTTCTTATTTTGTGTTTTTGTTATCTCTGTTTATATATACAAAAAAATGGTATGATCGCAATGCATAACTCTGCGCAAGAAACAAAAGGACACACAAATTAACAACTATAGGCCAGCATACCACCTCCAACAATGAACAAAGCAAAAACTGCGTAAAAAAATAGTCAGCTATGAAAAAGGTCCCGTAATGAAAATATCAAACAATTCAATGGGGAAAACTAACTGCCGAATACGAATACCAAACCTTTCAAAAGAGAAAAGAACATTCCATCTTGCGTAGATCTTTAATTTCAATCCCAAATATGTTGTTTATATGCTGTTACTCACTGCATTTCAGTAGGTTATTGAAGCTTGTATTTCCAGATGACCATACAAGATTAATATTTGACTCTTCAGGTTTTGCGCATGTGCGAAAATGTAACAAATTCACACATAAACAATGGAACTATTTAGAATTTACTTGGTGCTTTTTGTTTTTTAAATGTCTTTATGAATTGGTTTGATAACATTTTTTAAGGTGATGAAACAAACGTGTTAATGAATTTTGCGCATGCGTTACCTATTTATAGACATACAGAGCGATGTGCACACTGATGTAAATGGTAGTAAAAAACAGAGAGTAAAAAAAAATCAGTTTTGTCGACAACAAAGTATGTTGCTGATAACCTGCTTCTTTTGATACATTTGTATAAAGCATACCAAATGTTTTACTTACCGTGGTGATGGACATTGATTGCGTTAGCTGCTGGTCAAATTAATAACTTACCGTGTCCCTTCTGACAGTGTACAGATCTGTCATAAGCTCCTGTGCTCTAGTTTTAGTACTCGATGTTTTTATCAAATTGGACTCTGGCTATAAATAAAAGACATAAATTGGTTGCCCATTATTTCAAAAGCACTCCAACAACATACGTTATTGGAGATAAAAAATATAAAATCATGCCATATCAAACAATAAACTTTTAAAGAAATGACAGATGGTTCATTATATATCAGTAAAAATGGTTTGCAAAGAAGCTGTAATGCATTTCCATCACTCTGTCGTTTATCGATAATAAATTTTGAAATAAAATGACATAACAGTAATGAGAAAAGAATCACACGCCTTATTGTTTATTAACGTCGAGTACGCTGATATACGTACAGTAATGTTAAGGCAGTTCTCCATAAGTTTTCAACGATTCTATCGCAATCTAATTGTGACGTCATGAAGTCATTTCTATTGGTTGTCAGCACATTTTTCTTACACTCAACGTCATTTGAAAGCTTGAAAAGGCATCAAAACAAGCAAGTGCGTGTCAGCTGTTTTTGAGTTTTTCATACGTTTTGATGATGTTCCTGACGGAAAACATGACTCGAGTATCCAACTGTAAGTACAATATCACTTATCTTATGTTTGTTTTCATACGATGTGTTAAATTCGCGAAACGTTAGGTGTTGTTTTCTTTTTCTATACAAAAAAGGGGGAGGTGTTATCGAATTCCATCTTGACCATGTTTATTTTATAATCTGACCGCGTGATAATTATAAAGTGTTCGTTTTTTTGAAGTCGAAGAAAATAAATCTGGATTCGAGCATATAACACTTTTTGTTATTTGTAGGGTTCTTTACTTACAATAAATTGCAATTTGATTTCCGAAAAAATCAATTAAATATTTACATAAATTTACTGATTGATTGTCTAATCAGACTGACAGGTATCATTAGACAAACCTCATTGGTACTTTATTTCATCGAAAATAGTATAGAAATAAAAATGTGGGGGTATTTTTCAAATGAAAAGTTATGAGTAATCAATTTTAAATATTGATGTAGAAAGAAAAAACAGATCTCTGAATATATTGAAAGTTCAAATATATTGTATGACAAACTTCATTATTTATAAATCTTTGTCAAAATAACTATAACTTTCATTCAGAAGAAAGTGGAGGATAAATAATTGCAATTTTTATAAATGTGTCATTTATTTCTCTATAATTATCCATTATCAGGTCAATAGTTGTGAGTGTGTGCACATTATATAAATGTAGCTAGCTAGCAAGTACAAAGTATTCATAGTTTAAGGAAAAATGCCTTTTTTTTATATCCTCTATCATATCATAGCATGAATAAGAAAATATATATATAATAAAAAAAGTATAAAAAAAGATAGCCTTGTAATATAAAGCATTGAATTAGGAAGGTACAGAAACATTCCAAGAGCACAAAGATCATGTAAAAAATGTGAAGTCCTAGATGATGAATTTCATTTCTTTTTGTATTGTGACATTAACTTATCTTTGCGTTCTAATCTTTTTGCTTATCTAAAAGACTATGTACCATTATTTCAACATCTTGATGCATTCAATAAACTTAAACACATTCTAAACTCCATCCCTGAACTTGTTTGTCATATTGGAGTCTTCATAAAACAGTCTTTAGAACTGAGGGAGTCAGACCCGTGTCAGGCAAGGTTATGATGGTGTTTTTTTACATACATTTATAATTGAACTCTAATGTTCTATTATTCTATATATTGTATTGTATTATTTTGTATTTCATTGTATTGCATTGTATTTCACTGTATTGCATTGTATAGTATAAAATTATTGTTTGATTGTATTGCTTGACCCTCATGGGTGTAATTTTGCAATAAAGATTATTATTATAAAAGATCATAAAAGTATAGATCTTTAATCATTTATTTGATTGATCAAGATTGTTTGGATAAATTATCTCATTAGATTTTGGCATAACAAGTTTTTCAATTATTCATGTGTTCTCTGTTTTCTTTAATACAGGATGTGATCAGACTGTGCTGTAATTTGAAATTAATTTGTCATCAATTGGAATTGACTAAACAGGTAAATTTCAGTATAAAAAAAGAAGATGAGGTGTGATTGCCAATCATAATTAAATAATGATACATGTGTACTACAAAATGTACTCTGTTTTATAAATTAATCAGTAGTTTAACCCAAACTCTAGTTTTCTTGTCATTTAAAACTAAATTTGAATACTATAATTTCATTTAATGAACTGTTTGCATTAATGATTATAATTTGAATATGGTACTAGATTTTGAATTTATAGAACAAAATGCATCTCTTTAATTATATAACTTCAAGCTCATGCTCATTGTTGTCATTATATCTACATGTCAGATTACAATAACACTTTTTAAAATATGATCATCTACTTTTTAAAGAAACTTAAAAACAATCAATACTTTTAATAATTTAGAGCTGCACATAATTAGATAATGTATTTTCTTTGGTCCTGATTTCACAAGTCTTGTCAACAGGATGAATTCCTGATATTGTGTTTTGAACAATCATTTATGATGAAGGTGATCACAATCTTTGGAGAAGTTATAATGATCATAGTATATTTATATATTAGTTAAAATATTCAAATGTATTTGAAACATCTACAATTTACATAACTTGTGTGAAATTTTGTGTTTAATTATGGTGGTTGACTTGTTTACAGTGAGTTAAATGCTTTATGACCAATGATTTGTTAATTTTCATTATTATTATATTTCAGATCAAATGAAAATATTCAAACTGTGATAAAGTGACCTATATATTTACACTAGAAGTAAAACATAGCTTTTATGATGTCAACTAGATAAACCCTAAAAAGGAAGAATTGATTCCAAAATATTCATCACAAATCATGTGTTATTTTTACTTCAAAATTGCTATGAGTATAAACAGTGATACATCAAGGTGAATAGAAAAGGATAACTCAGTGTGATTCATGTACTACAAGGATACAGTGATTAAAATAAATGTGTAGGAAATCATTCATTATTATTATAAAGGAGGTGGGAAGTATACATTATTCCTTCTAGGATATTACACTGTTTTATTGGAAATGTTTATTAACAGTTTGACAGGTGACATTATTTGTCTATGACATTAGTAAAACTACACATGTATTCTATTCAAAAAGTATATAATTATAAGCATTATGGATATTTGCAATTAAACAATATTTAGTGGCCAAGCCAAAAGCATAAACAAGCCTTGGCTACTGGTGCCCTGCTAATGTATTTGCTCATTAATGTACCTAAAGCAGACCATTTAAATATAAAGCTAATTGAAAATCAATGGGTCATTCTTTGATGATCCAGAGACAACATGACAATATTAGAAAAACAATGCAACAAGTACAACAGAATAAATTCAACATTTCTCTGAGCATGAATTTATGATTCATGTATCAGAGTCTGAAAGGGATTTAAAGAATACTAGAGAATATAAATTATGACCAATACTCACTGCATACATCTAAAAAGGAAATATATTGCTGATTAGTGTCTGTCTGTTGTAGTGATTATCAGGCAAAACAGTAAATAACAGAAAAGGTTACCTAGATATTAAAAAAATACAGTTTGTATGAAATGATGGCCCCCTCAAGTATTTCTGGACTCTCATTTATCTTTGTAGAATGCACTGCATCAATGAGTGTTGTTCGATGACCTATCATTATAATTGATTATATCCACACTATTTGAATATCTTATCTTGATACATGTAGTTGTCAAAATGCATGGTCAATGCCAATGGAAATCTGACCACATCGTCTTATTTTTATATTTGCATATCAATGAAAGAATAACTGCAACTGCATACAATAAATTTCATAAATTAGCAGTGCCTTAATTACAGTGCAAGATATGAAAACAAAGATTTCAAAATTCGCTGATGAAATATGTTGTTCACCGGACCCACCCTCTTTTTTCCAGCCATATTATTTATCAAATTGTACTGAAAACAAAAACAAATACAAAGTAATTGTAAGGTGAGAGTGTTTATAAAAAATGAAAACATATCATACGGACAGAAAAACAAGCTTAATTTTGATTATTAGAAGGGAAATCAGCGTTCTCTGTTAACAAAGGGGAGGAACTCGTTTTGAACATTGAAAGTCAATGGAGCGTTTTAAAATCGACGATTTAACTGAAATGGAAGAGTCGGTTATAAAAACGAGTAGAACAAGGGCATACTGGCCAGTAAGGTCGATATTGTTTGGTTTCTCAGAAAGAGAATTTGAAATTACACTTCGCTAACATATGGCAAAGAATACAGCTATTATAAGTAGTGATAAAAATGTGTCCGAAACTCCGAAAAAGCACAAAATATGAAATGATTTGACTTTGAAGTTGGCTTTATATGCATTATCTTTAAAAACAACACTTTGCCATGATTTTTTTAATGAACTTTAGATGATGGGCTACGCAAAGGTGTCTTAAACTTTAAATTTAATCATCCGCATGCCCTTGTTCTACTACGATTTATTTGCCAGTATTTTACTTTCTACTTCGGGTGGTCACGTGACCTTTTTCTTTGGTCTTAAGGTTCATGTGGACCCTATGGCTAAAATGGCCGTATTTTCACCTCAAAATTTACTCTGAGTACAGACAAACCTGCGCATCTGTAAAAAAAATTCAGGCATAGCATGCCCTAGATAAATGAATTCTAAATATGTTTTATGTTTTAGAAAAGTAAAAACTTACTAGGATTTTGCCGTGCACTTTTTTTCATTTCTCCAGAAGGTGACAAAATAAACTAAGTTGGGAAACAGGTTTGAGAACTTCCCCACAGGTAAAAATTAAAGTGAGCATTTTTAATTGACATGGACATTAGATGGACAATAGATACCTGACAATAATTGGTTATTTAAACATTTAAACTGTGTACCTGAGTGAACCATATCAAGGTAAACTCAACTGTTTGTTAATTTTATCGTCTTTTGCAGAGACGAAAAAAAGTGTACGGCAAAATCCAGTTAAGTTATGAATTTTCTAAATCATACAATGCATTTGAATTCTACTTATCTAGGGCATGCTATGCCTTAAAACTTTTCCAGATGCACAGGTTTGCCTGTACTCAGAAAAAATTTTGAGGTGAAAATACGGCCATTTTAGCCATAGGGTCCACATGAACCTTAAAATAGATTTGTATTTTTTTTTTCAAAATCTACATCTATTGTTTTTATACACACCGACCATACTATGATTGGAGACAACTATTTATTTGCCGGACACTGAATTCGAAAACACTGCAATTTTGTATATTTTCATGTGGCGAACAACCTTAACATCACTGCGCGGTCCTGTTAATTGTCATTTGGCTTGTTTGCTTTTTATATATCTTTAACACAGATATAATACATCTATAATACCACTAGTCCTTTGTTGAATTAATTTGAATTTGACTTCTTTAATTTCCTTTGTTATTCACATAATGTAAACATGGAGAATTTATATGTATAATCACAACTGTTCATGTGACCGTTGTGTGTGAGGAAACTCATCAATGTTTTTTTTTATACATTTTATTTTTACTTAGGAAATGTGATGTTCAAGGACGATGTTTTTCCCTTCATTTAAGTTTATATGATTGACAGTGCCATCCGATTGATATTAGATATGAATTTATAAGTATTTGAAAACGTTGAATTATGAAGCATCTGCATATTTGTCCGACGATGCTACCATGGCTTTAAAAGTAAATGTCGTTGTTACCAAAAAATGTTGCTGATATTTTTTTTTCATTAAACGCATTCACAATATTTTCTTGAATAAACTTAGGCATTTGGTGCTGAAACTCGATTGCCTTACGCTCCAGCAGCACATTAATGCATCTCATTATCTTTCTGAGACTTTAATGTCGCAGAAAATAAGAAACTAGCTAGTAACCCATTAATGTTCTGCAATTCATTTGTTCATTTTAACAGAAATCCAACATCAAATATTATCTGAAAATGACTTTTTTTTAAATTATTTTTTAATTAAATGAATATTAAAATCCTAAGAAAGATATTTAAAGTAACTGTCGATTCTCTGAAAAGTATTGTTGATTATAATTATCTTTTTTTTTCTTTTTGTTTTTTATTATACAGTTTAAATATGGATAATTGGTCTCCTAAATTTCATTTATTATACCTTCTTAAGACTGTATGTTATAATCTAGTCGGTTATGATTTGTTGGATCACGAAACACATACGAGATACCTGCAATACTATTACAAACTCGCATTCCAGCATGCATATATAAGAACAAAATGTAGATTGGGTCAAAGAGTCAAGGCAGTTGGAAGTGTTTTTTTTTAGTATTGTCAAATTAACTACTGACTTGAATTACATTAATTGAAGAACGGAGGTACATCCTCGAAAGTATTTAAGAACAACTAACGAAAATAATTGTATATCTAAGACTATCTCTTTAAAAAAGCTATAGTTACCTTTTGTATCATTCCTTCTTGATCGATTTTCTACAAATAAAAAGAAATATTTGATATGTGTTGTGGCAGCAATCCAACATCATGCGTTTTCCAAAAAACGACTTTTGTGAGTATCTTACTACTAAGCTGTGTAAGAAGTTGGTTTAAAGTAACTGCCAAGTAAGTAATATCGTTTGGTTTTATCTGATTTTCTTGTTTTGTGTTTTTGTTATCTGTTTATATATACAAAAACATGGTATGATTGAAATGCACAACTCTGCAAAAAAAAAAAAAAACAACAATTAACAACTATAGGCCAGCATACGACCTCCTGTTAATTTTCATTTGGCTTGTTTGCTTTTTATATCTCTATGACACAGATATAATACATTTATAATACCACTAGTGCTTTCCTGAATTGATTTTGAATTTGACTTCTTTAATTTCCTTTGTTATTCACATAATGTAAACATGGAGAATTGAAATGTATAATCAGAACTGTTCATGTTACCGTTGTGTGTGAGGAGACTCATCAATATTTTTTTTTGTTACATTTTATTTTTACGTAGGAAATGTGATGTTCAAGGAAGATGGTTTTCCCTTCATGTAAGTTTATTTATCAAACGAAAAATAGGCTCTACTTCAATAAACTTCTGTTTTTAAAGTTTAGATTTCGTTACTCACTGGCATGAAATTATTTAAATGCTCACACCCTTAAACCTTTCAATGTTCTCCATGTGTTTGACAGTGCCATCCGATTGATATTAGATATGAATTTATCAGTGTTTGGAAACGTTGAATTATGAAGCATCTGCATATTTTTCCGACAATGCTACCATGGCTTTAAAAGTAAATGTCGTTGTTACCAAAAAATGTTGCTGATATTTTTTTTTCATTAAACGCATTCACAATATTTTCTTGAATAAACTTAGGCATTTGGTGCTAAAACTCGATTGCCTTACGCTCCAGCAGCACATTAATGCATCTCATTATCTTTCTGAGACTTTAATGTCGCAGAAAATAAGAAACTAGCTAGTAACCCATTAATGTTCTGCAATTCATTTGTTCATTTTAACAGAAATCCAACATCAAATATTATCTGAAAATGACTTTTTTTTAAATTATTTTTTAATTAAATGAATATTAAAATCCTAAGAAAGATATTTAAAGTAACTGTCGATTCTCTGAAAAGTATTGTTGATTATAATTATCTTTTTTTTTTCTTTTTGTTTTTTATTATACAGTTTAAATATGGATAATTGGTCTCCTAAATTTCATTTATTATACCTTCTTAAGACTGTATGTTATAATCTAGTCGGTTATGATTTGTTGGATCACGAAACACATACGAGATACCTGCAATACTATTACAAACTCGCATTCCAGCATGCATATATAAGAACAAAATGTAGATTGGATCAAAGAGTCAAGGCAGTTGGAAGTGTTTTTTTTTAGTATTGTCAAATTAACTACTGACTTGAATTACATTAATTGAAGAACGGAGGTACATCCTCGAAAGTATTTAAGAACAACTAACGAAAATAATTGTATATCTAAGACTATCTCTTTAAAAAAGCTATAGTTACCTTTTGTATCATTCCTTCTTGATCGATTTTCTACAAATAAAAAGAAATATTTGATATGTGTTGTGGCAGCAATCCAACATCATGCGTTTTCCAAAAAACGACTTTTGTGAGTATCTTACTACTAAGCTGTGTAAGAAGTTGGTTTAAAGTAACTGCCAAGTAAGTAATATCGTTTGGTTTTATCTGATTTTCTTGTTTTGTGTTTTTGTTATCTGTTTATATATACAAAAACATGGTATGATTGAAATGCACAACTCTGCAAAAAAAAAAAAAAAACAACAATTAACAACTATAGGCCAGCATACGACCTCCTGTTAATTTTCATTTGGCTTGTTTGCTTTTTATATCTCTATGACACAGATATAATACATTTATAATACCACTAGTGCTTTCCTGAATTGATTTTGAATTTGACTTCTTTAATTTCCTTTGTTATTCACATAATGTAAACATGGAGAATTGAAATGTATAATCAGAACTGTTCATGTTACCGTTGTGTGTGAGGAGACTCATCAATATTTTTTTTTGTTACATTTTATTTTTACGTAGGAAATGTGATGTTCAAGGAAGATGGTTTTCCCTTCATGTAAGTTTATTTATCAAACGAAAAATAGGCTCTACTTCAATAAACTTCTGTTTTTAAAGTTTAGATTTCGTTACTCACTGGCATGAAATTATTTAAATGCTCACACCCTTAAACCTTTCAATGTTCTCCATGTGTTTGACAGTGCCATCCGATTGATATTAGATATGAATTTATCAGTGTTTGGAAACGTTGAATTATGAAGCATCTGCATATTTTTCCGACAATGCTACCATGGCTTTAAAAGTAAATGTCGTTGTTACCAAAAAATGTTGCTGATATTTTTTTTTCATTAAACGCATTCACAATATTTTCTTGAATAAACTTAGGCATTTGGTGCTGAAACTCGATTGCCTTACGCTCCAGCAGCACATTAATGCATCTCATTATCTTTCTGAGACTTTAATGTCGCAGAAAATAAGAAACTAGCTAGTAACCCATTAATGTTCTGCAATTCATTTGTTCATTTTAACAGAAATCCAACATCAAATATTATCTGAAAATGACTTTTTTTTAAATTATTTTTTAATTAAATGAATATTAAAATCCTAAGAAAGATATTTAAAGTAACTGTCGATTCTCTGAAAAGTATTGTTGATTATAATTATCTTTTTTTTTCTTTTTGTTTTTTATTATACAGTTTAAATATGGATAATTGGTCTCCTAAATTTCATTTATTATACCTTCTTAAGACTGTATGTTATAATCTAGTCGGTTATGATTTGTTGGATCACGAAACACATACGAGATACCTGCAATACTATTACAAACTCGCATTCCAGCATGCATATATAAGAACAAAATGTAGATTGGGTCAAAGAGTCAAGGCAGTTGGAAGTGTTTTTTTTTAGTATTGTCAAATTAACTACTGACTTGAATTACATTAATTGAAGAACGGAGGTACATCCTCGAAAGTATTTAAGAACAACTAACGAAAATAATTGTATATCTAAGACTATCTCTTTAAAAAAGCTATAGTTACCTTTTGTATCATTCTTTCTTGATCGATTTTCTACAAATAAAAAGAAATATTTGATATGTGTTGTGGCAGCAATCCAACATCATGCGTTTTCCAAAAAACGACTTTTGTGAGTATCTTACTACTAAGCTGTGTAAGAAGTTGGTTTAAAGTAACTGCCAAGTAAGTAATATCGTTTGGTTTTATCTGATTTTCTTGTTTTGTGTTTTTGTTATCTGTTTATATATACAAAAACATGGTATGATTGAAATGCACAACTCTGCAAAAAAAAAAAAAAACAACAATTAACAACTATAGGCCAGCATACGACCTCCTGTTAATTTTCATTTGGCTTGTTTGCTTTTTATATCTCTATGACACAGATATAATACATTTATAATACCACTAGTGCTTTCCTGAATTGATTTTGAATTTGACTTCTTTAATTTCCTTTGTTATTCACATAATGTAAAAATGGAGAATTGAAATGTATAATCAGAACTGTTCATGTTACCGTTGTGTGTGAGGAGACTCATCAATATTTTTTTTTGTTACATTTTATTTTTACGTAGGAAATGTGATGTTCAAGGAAGATGGTTTTCCCTTCATGTAAGTTTATTTATCAAACGAAAAATAGGCTCTACTTCAATAAACTTCTGTTTTTAAAGTTTAGATTTCGTTACTCACTGGCATGAAATTATTTAAATGCTCACACCCTTAAACCTTTCAATGTTCTCCATGTGATTGACAGTGCCATCCGATTGATATTAGATATGAATTTATCAGTGTTTGGAAACGTTGAATTATGAAGCATCTGCATATTTTTCCGACAATGCTACCATGGCTTTAAAAGTAAATGTCGTTGTTACCAAATGTGCGTATTGTTATGGGTTTACTTTTCTACATTGGCTAGAGGTATAGGGGGAGGGTTGAGATCTCACAAACATGTTTAACCCCGCTGCATTTTGCGCCTGTCCCAAGTCAGGAGCCTCTGGCCTTTGTTAGTCTTGTATTATTTTAATTTTAGTTTCTTGTGTACAATTTGGAAATTAGTATGGCGTTAATTATCACTGAACTAGTATATATTTGTTTAGGGGCCAGTTGAAGGACGCCTCCGGGTGCGGAAATGTCTCGCTACATTGAAGACCTGTTGGTGACCTTCTGCTGTTGTTTTTTTCTATGGTCGGGTTGTTGTCTCTTTGGCACATTCCCCATTTCCATTCTCAATTTTAATGTTGCTGATATTTTTTTTCATTAAACGCATTCACAATTTTTTCTTAAATAAACTTAGGCATTTGGTGTTGAAACTCGATTGCCTTACGCTCTAGCAAATTAATGCATCTCATTATCTTTCTGAGACTTTACTGTCGCAAAAAATAAGAAACTAGCTAGTACCCCATTAATGGTCTGCACCTCTCCCAAAAATAAATTAAAAAAAAATGATATTTGTTCATTTTAACAGAAATCCAACATCAAATATTATCTGGTAATTGGTCTCCTAAATTTCTTTTATTATACCTTCTAAAAACTGTCTGTTATAATCTAGTCGGTTATGATTTGTTGGACCACGAAAAACATACGAGATACCTGCAATACTATTACAGACTCGCATTCTATCATTCTAGCATGTATACATAAGAAAAAAATGAAGATTGGATCAAAGAGTCACTGCAGTTATAAGTGTTGTTTTTAGTATTGTCAAATTAACTACTGACTTGAATTACATTAATCGAAGAACGGAGGTACATCCTGGAAAGTATTTAAGAAACAACTAACGAAAAATATTATGTATCTAAAATTGTTATATCTCTTTAAAATAGCCATAGTTACCAGTTGTCTTAATCGTTCACGTACTGTCATTTCCCTTTTCTACAAATAAAGGAAATATTTGATATGTATTGTGGCAGCAATCTAACATCATGCGTTACCCGAAAACGACTTTTGTGAGTAACTTACTACTAAGCAGTGTAAGATGTTGGGGTTTTTTTTCCAACTTTAAATATTTTATTTCACTACTGGTTGTGAACAATATCCCTTAGCGCTACAACAATGACGCTTAGGTTCCTCTCTGTGTTGTTAATTTGCTAATGAAACCAGGGGTTTTGATTAGCAAAATATATCTTATATTTATATCTTGTGTTTTACAAAGTATTCATACGAGCACACAATACATATATATTATTCAGTGATCCTATATATAAACAATCATATAAGAAAGTAATATAAAGAAGAACACCAGATAACCGGATTTTTGCCCGTCATTTGTTTTGATTATATAAAACTAATTTAACCGAAAGTAGAATGATCAAGAATGATCAAGCGTGGTTGACCTCATGGCTTGACAAAATATTTCATGAAATGGTGAGTAATTTATTACAGTCGTCAAGTCACTTATCAAATGTGTAAATTTTTAAACTTATATTAATCGAATATTTCAGTAAGTAAGGTTCTTCTTTATAAAATATATAACGTTATCAAAAGTGAAATGATTTTTCCATACATAGAATCCTACTGGGAGCTCTTTATTAGATTTAATTAAAATATTATATGTTTCTTTGAATGAAATTTTGTCCAGATTGTAATACAATCCATGGCTATTCATCTTTATATCTTGTTGAAAATTAATTTTAGTATTTGTAGATGTTTTACTCTTTAATTTTTCTTTCCAAGATTTGGGTATAGCTTTACGTAACATACATGTTTCTGCTATCCAATTTTGTTTCCTTTTAAGTTTGTCTACAAAATTTTGAGAAATTTCCTTTATCGTCGATTATGTCATTAATAAAAATTATATCTTCTTCTATCCAATGTTTAAAATGCAAACTTTTGCCCTGATTTCCCCATATAACTTGTTTCCGGATATCTAAAAAGTTCTCAGGGTTTTTTGTCTTCCCGCCACCATTATTAATCCAGCATTTTAAGATTTCTAAGTAAAAAGTAGGCAGATTTTTTATGTTTTCTAATGATTTATGAGAACCCAGATTCATTTTAAATATGAGGTTTTTACCCCCAAACTCACTGAAATAGTAGGTTGGAATAATTTTCCAGTTTGCCCAAGTTTCATCTGTAAGTCTTTTAACCCAATTTATTTTCATTGCTTCAATGTAAGAATCTAGATCTGTCATTTTTAACCCCCCTTCTAAATAATTTTTTCTTAGCACTGAGCGTTTAACTTTCTCACTACCACCCTCCCATAAAAAATTATATATCATCTTCTTAAACTTAGATATAGTTTCTTTGCACAGATTTATTAGTAATGCAATATATGTTATATTAGGTATAACAAGTGTTTTGACGATAGTGATTTTAGCAATCATGCTAATTTTCCCTTTTTTCCAATCATTCATTATTTTTTCTGATTTTTCCAACTGTTTTTCTGTATTAAGTTTTTGACATTCTTTCTTATCATAGCCAAAATAAATACCAAGACTTTTTACATTATGTTTCCAATTAATGTTTTCGAATTTGTCCTTGCAGTGTTTAAGTTTACTTAGCCATATACCTTCTGTTTTGTTTCTATTGAGTTTAAGTCCAGAGAGCGATCCAAAGGTTTCAATTATATTAAGTGCATGCTTTATTTCATTTTTAGATTTAAAAAAAAGAGTTGTGTCATCTGCTAATTGTGAAATTTTTAGACTATGAGTTTTTTTTATCAATTTTGATTTGTATTCCTTTTATATCATTAGAGTCTCTTATTCTGCAAGCAAGTAATTCAGCTGATAAAACAAACAATAAAGCGCTTAAAGGACATCCTTGTCGAATTCCGCGCTCAATGTTAAAAGTTTCTGAAATCCACTCGTTATTTAAAATACATCCTTTTATGTCATAATATAGGGTTTTAACCCACTTCTGAAATGATTCATTAAACCCAAATTTCTTTAATGATTCAACATAAAATCCCATTCCAGTGAATCAAATGCTTTAGAAAAATCGATAAATAATATAGCTCCTTCAATATTAAAATTTTCAGAGTAATCTATAATGTCTTGAATTTGACGCACATTGAATCCTATTTAGCGATTTTTTATGTATCCATTTTGGTCTCTATGGATTATTAATGGTAAGATTTTTTTAAGTCTTTGTGCTAAAGTATATGTTATTAATTTTCACATCTATATTTAATAAAGTTATTGGACGGTAGTTATCCAGGGACAAAAGGTTAATTTATTTATAAATTAGTGATATAATCCCAATCTTTTGGGTATTAGATAAAGATTCTTTATCATAACAAGTATTAGAGACTTTCAAAACTATGTGCTTAAGTTTTGGCCAAAATTGTCTGTAAAACTCTACAGTTAGACCGTCCTTCCCAGGTGTTTTATTTAGTTTCATTTTAAAAAATGGAGGATGTTAACTCTTCTAATGTTAATTTACCATCATCCTGTTTACTTTCAAAAGTTGTCAAAGAATTATTTATGTTTGTACCCTCAATATATGATTTTAAGATTTCAGTATCAGGGTTAGAGCTTTTATATGGGACTTTGTAATACTCTTTACTCATATTAATAATTTCACTTTGATCTACAGTTACCTCCCTATTTTGGGACAATAACTTATTAATAGATTTTTTTTTTTGCCTGTGTTTTTCTAAAGATAAAAAGAATTTTGTATTTTTTCACCTTCCTCAACCCATTTTTATTTTTGACATAATTTGGGCTCCTTTCGCCTTTAATGAGTATATATATGGTATAGTTCATTTTCTAATTGTTTAATTTCATTAAAAAGAATACTATTTGTGTCCGTAGGTAATGTATATAACCGTTCGTTTAAAGTTTTAATTTCGCTTTCCAAAACATTGATTTTATTTTTTCTTTCTTTGGCTTTCGATTTACAATATTTAATTGTAGTGTCTCTGGTATCAATTTTGAACAAGTCCCACTGAGTAAGAAGATTTTCATTATTAAATTTATTCTCATACTTATCAATCAATTTATTTATTATTTCTTGATATTGAAAGTCAGCTAATATACTATTATTCATTTTAAAGTAACCCTTTCCTCGATTACTTGAATAAATATCTAATTTAAAAGAAATAGCTTGGTGGTCTGTACTTGAAATTTGAGCTGGTCTGATGTCAGCTGATACTGACAGCATGCGTA
Source organism: Mytilus galloprovincialis (assembly GCA_037788925.1). Classification (NCBI taxonomy): domain Eukaryota; kingdom Metazoa; phylum Mollusca; class Bivalvia; order Mytilida; family Mytilidae; genus Mytilus; species Mytilus galloprovincialis. The sequence continues at coordinate 43,696,318 of CM075338.1, forward strand.
CTTGTGAACTTATTATAAAAAAGTCAATCCTACTTGCCTCATGTGTAGAGTTTTTTCTTTTCCAAGTGTCTTGTTTTTTGGTTTTATTTAATAGCCTCCAAATGTCTATCAGTTTATTTATTTTAATTACCTGTTTAAGATTATTTACTGGCCTTTTAAAATTTTTATGAAGATTTTTATTTTTTGTATCTAAACTAGATAGAAGGTCATTCATATCTCCTCCTACAATTAATGCACCAAGACTGTGCTCTTCAATTAAACCTTCTACTTTTTTAAAGAATGTGTTCCTTGCGTGAACTTCATTTGGTGCATACAAGTTTAATAAAGTAAATATCTTATCTTGAATTTCCAAATTAATTAAAATTATTCTTCCTTCATTGTCACAAAATTCATTTATTAGTTTAAAATCAAGCGTTTTGCTTATAAAGAAAGAAACACCTCTCGAATTTGTTTTGCCTAGACTGTGGTGGTGTTTTCCATGAAACTCATTATTAATTTTCGTTATAATATCTTTTGAGAAATGGGTTTCTTGTGCCATTAAAATGTCAAACTTTTGTTGTTGAAACCATGTGTATAGTCTTAGGCGTTTTTCTTTCTTTGCTAACCCTTGACAATTTAATGAACAAATATGAAGATTTTTAATGTTCATAGTAGTTAGTTGTATTTGTTGTTATAGGAAACAGTTCTAAAAATCCATTTAAATGCCAACAGAAGTTTCTGTTTGGTCGTGACCCAGATATACACCAGGTTATTTATAGATCTATATATACCATTGATAAAGTTTAAATCAATTTTTAGTTTCATTACTGACTTTCCGAAAATCTCTCTTAATAGGTAATTGAAATGTACCGGATTTAGAAAGTTTTGACGTGTAATTATTTTGATGTTAAAATTGACACTTACGGTATTTCTATAAAATATTTTACCTTCTACCTCATAAAAAAACTTTCTTTTCTTTTTCAGATTCAACATCAAAGGTTGATGTGTTGACCTTGTATGAGTTAACAACTACCTGAACTATTTTTACAGTCAACATGTGCATGCTATGGAATGTAAACAAATGAATAGTTCTAGGATTTTTTATATTTGAAACATCATATACACGATTTACATTGCAATATAGTGTGGATACATCATTATATAGTGAAATTGATATTCCAACTGATTTTAACCATTTATGGAAATTTATAAATTGACCTACTAGATGAATGGACTTTGACAGTATATCAATCACAGACATAGAACTATAAAATTGAATTAGTTTACTGCCTATCTGCTATCCATAAAAGTGAATTATATTGAACATATCAACAAAATCTTTTAAAGTGATTCTGATGCTTTTATAGTTCATGAATGCAGTACCAGTTTCAAGCGGCTTATCACCAGTGTTTGTTTCCGATAGAGTTTTTGTCTCTTTAATCAAAAGATTGTGTTTACATTCTAAAAAGTTTTCATATAGACTTTTATCTGTGTTTGAAATATTTACCATATTTTTAAATAACTCTTTACATGTACTTGTATTTAAATTTTTCTTCTTTGAATGTATTCTATCTGTTATATAGACATCACACTCACAAATTATGTTTATGTTAACATTATAGACACAGTCTATAGTTACAAGAAAAAGTAAACAAAAATATATATACAATTTGAATAAAATTAAAAACATATTTTATAGAAAGTGTTTTGTTTTTTTGCTATTTTATTTAGGGGAATTAAGATTTTTTTTTCACAGGTTCCTCTCTTGCATGCAGCTCATCAGTAGGGGTAGTTTCATTTGTTTGTTGCGTGTTCTTGTCTCATTGTTGGGTTTTTGTGAAGGTGTTCGAAAAGCTTCCTTTAAGAAGTGATCCATACTTTGCTGATCGCTAGAAGACCGGTGTTGTTTGTCTTTTTTGTTTTTTTGTCGTTTAGCTTTTCTAACCTGCCTCTTTTCGTCTGTAGAATTTGTATCAGATGCTTTCGGATTTTCTTTTGATTGATTGTTTTGATTGTTACTGTCTTGTTTCTCTACTGTTTCACTTACAACATGTATTTGTTTGTTGAATGTAAATCTGTTTTTTGAATTCGACAAATCTGGTGATTGGGATTTATTATAATTTCCGTTTTCTTGATGACTAGATTTTGGTTTAAAGTAACTGCCAAGTAACTAATATGGTTTTGTTTATTTTCGATTTTCTTATTTTGTGTTTTTTGTTACCTCTTTCTGTATATAAAAAAAATATGGTATGATGGCAATGCAACAACTCTGCACAAGAAACAAAGGGACACACAAATTAACAACTATAGGCCAGCATACGACATTCAACAATATACAAAGCACAAACCGCGTAGTTAGCTATAAAAGGCCCCGAAATGAAAAATATAAAACAGAGAAAACTAACGGCCGAATACGACTACCAAAACTTTCAAAAGAAAAAAGAACATTCCATCTTGCGTAGTTCTTTAATTTCAAATCCAAATATATAGTTGATATGCTGTCACTCACTGTGTTTCAGTAGGTTATTGAATCTTGTATTTCCAGATGAGCATAAAAGATACAACCAAATCTAGTCTTGATGTGTACTAGTATTTTTGTTTATATATTGACACAGATAAACGACCTCAGACTAGGATCTATGACGAATATAATAGAAATCAAGTGTCTTTTGTTTCCTTTTAATTTTAATGATATGAATGAAAATAAGGACATTCGGAATACTTTGATGAAACAGCAGTCAACCAACAATAATTAAAAAAAAACAATCAAGGTTGTAACATACATCATTCAACAATTGAATAATATAAATACCGTATTCAGGCATTTTTGTTGAAATCAAACAAGGTTTAGTTTTGGACCCTTTGAACTTCATGTGGACCAATTTAAAAATGACGACCAAATTCCAAAAAGTTAATACACAGTTAGATTCAGCATATTTTAGAACCCTAATAAATAAAGAATAAAACCCCATTGAAATTGGTCAAGAAATTAGCAATTTAAACAAAGTATTATAAAAGTATAACCCCCAAAATCAATCCCAACCTTCCTTTTTTGAAATGGAAACCTATTGTACAATTTCGGAAAGATCCATACACTTATATTGATGCGTTTTGTTATTTGATTTTGCCATGTGATTATGGACTTTCCGAATTGATTTTCCTCTGAGTTCAGCATTTTTGTGATTTTACTTTTTACACACAAGTTATTGTCTCGAAACTCGAAAAAGACTTATTTGACCTCTTTTGGGTCCCTTGTTCCTTAACTTTTGGGAGCAAAACCCCCAAAAAGCAATCCCGTTCTTCCTTTAGTGGTTATAAAACATATGTTTAAATGTTCTTGATTTCTATTCACTTATACTAAACTTTTATCCGGAAACCATCTGTCTTCAGTATCACAAAGGCACCATGCAAAAAAAAAACAAAAAACAAAACAGATTTTGAAAGACAGATAATTCGGTCTACAGGAAAAAATGACTGTTTAATTTTTGTGGGAATTCATTATGAAACTCCTCTTACCACCCCCTTTTCTAGATGTCTTTAGTTTTAAATTTATAATCCAACAACAACAAAAATAAATTGCCAAGCATATGGAGATCTAGATGATTTTTCCCCTTCTTAACTTAACATACCTTTATCTGACAATCTCTAACATAAGTGTCTTGATTACTGCTAAATAAGTCATTACCAATGGTAAAGTGTGCACCATAATTGATGCTGGGTCTCGTTCTACTCGTCTCAAAATGTACAAGACTTGGATTGGAAAAACTGGTTCTCATGAGATCATTATCGATCAGCGAGGTGTCACTTGACTTTTTCTCTTTCTGTTTACTTCTGTGTCCTAGTTCACGACTTTTTTTCTTTAAATCATTTGGTTCACTTTCAGCTTCCTGAAACACACATAAAAAATGTTTACCACAATAAATGTAGGGAAGCCAGTCGAAGTGGAAGGGATGTGCCCTAAAAGTGTAATCCTAATAAGAAAGAAACTTTATACAAACTGTTCACTGACATTGTTCTTACATTCATGTTACATATTATGTTAATTTAAAAACACATTTTTTTATACACTTAACATTAGAATAGTTTACAACCAATTTTAAGATAAAGACAATTAGAACAATTGTAGATTAACACTGAATTTAGTAACTTCATTCGCATTGTACTATGTTTGATTCATTTTCTGTTTAACATTACATAATGATTTAAAGTATCCTATAGCAACGTCAACAATGGACAGTTATGACGTCATATAGAAGATACCCATGATTTTTGTATACTTTGTCCTGATGAAGCCGATCTAATCAGAGAAACATGTCGACAATAAAAACTGCAGTTTACTTAAGTGCTGTTGTCAATGTAGCGGTACTATAGATTAAGAAAATATCTGGTATTGTAAACCAAATGCTCCGCAGGGCGCAGCTTTATACGACCGCAGAAGTCGAACTCTGAACATTTTGGGCAAGTATGGATACAACATTCAAGCTTGATACAGCTATGAATTTGGATTGCGATCAAATGTTTGACATAATATGAGTTTTTGACAAAAAACAAAAGTCAATATCTTACAAACTTTTGCGCAATATTGTGCAATTAAAGATTTCTTCTTTTAACTTTTCAAAAATTTAGAATTTGAGAAAGGAGTAGGTCCGGTAAAGGCCGATTTTGGCCTCAAATTTCAGGTTCATCTAACGAAAGTTTTTGGACACTTTTTAAACGCGTAAGTGTCTATTTAAATTGATTCGATTAGTTTATGTGAAAGATTTAACTGATTTAGTCATTAAAAACGCTCTGATTCAAACTTAAATATGAAAAATCTATCAAATATGCCATAAAACGTCACTTTTCAGATGGTTTTTGTCAAAAATGAAAGTGGCCGCATCCGTGTTCATCCTCGACCTTTATATATGTTTTGTATTATCATCAAATACAACTTACATTTAAATATTATAAATGAACACGAATGCGGCCACTTCCATTTTAGACGGAAACCGTCTAAAAATTAACCAAAATGCTAAAGTTTTGAAGATTTCAGTATTTTAGCATGACTTAATGATGCTAGTACGCGATATTTGTGCCCTGTATTGTCAAAAACAGCCCATATTTATGTAGAAGAAGCATTTTACTTTCCAAAATATAGCTTAAAGATTACATTTTCATAATTTAGTAAAATTGCTATATTTTGGGGCCAAAAAGGGGTCTTACTGAACTTACTCCTTTAAAAAAAATGAAAACAACTACCACTCCCAATACTGATTCAAAGCCTTCCCTGTGTAATATGGAAACGTGTGGTACAATTTTGAGAGATCCATACAGTTACACACAAGTTTTTTGTCTTGAAAATAGAAAAATACTTGTTTTGGCCCCTTTTTTTGTTTGCCCAATAACCCCTTAGAATATATCTATACCTTCTACTTATGGTATAAAACATTGTGGTAGAATATCAGAACAATTAAAATACTAATACACAACTTTTTGTCCTGAAACTAGATAAATGCTGTTTTGGCCTCTTTGGGCCCCTAATTTCTAAACTTTTCGGACCATAACCCCCGAAATCAATCCCAAGCTTCCTTTTGTGATTATAAACATTGTGATAAAATTTTATTGATTTCTTTTTTCTTATTCGTTTCATGGTGAATAACATATTTCAGAAAAGGGAATTATACAGAAAAGGGAAAGATTTTTTTAGAGTATATTGTGCTACAGTCTCTTTATATAACTTCACTTATTTATTATTTTGTTTTCTATTACTATTATACAGATATTATGCAGATAAGTTTTTTTTTATTGCTTTATATTATAAACTTTTTATTGTATCTTTAGCAATTCATATTAGAAAATAAAGAAGAGGTTTCAAAACAGTACTAAAACAAGTTTAGATCCTCATCGATGGTTGTTTGTATACACTTTAATTTTGAGAAATGAGTTTTGGATGAAAGTTTTTTTTTCATTAAGTTGCTGACAACCTCCTTTTTAAAAAAAAATTGTTTAATGAATAATTTCCTTGCATTGTATCTTGTTTTTTGCGAAAAATACCTAAATTTCAGTATATATATAGAGTCCAATCAATAGAAAGGATAATAGAAAGGATATGGTATACCAACATTTATTTTGAAACAACAATTCAATAAAAATGGAAAATTTAAAAAGCCACATTACTATTTACAATATCTTTCCATATAAAAGAAACTAGATTGTGGATTGAACAAAAAGGAAATAAGCTTGGCCAAGACTGTTAAAATATAGGTAAAAGATGTCAACTTTCAACCCTAACCACAAACAATTGTTATTAGGCTAAAACTACATTTGAATTTTATGACACGGAATATATTAGACATTCCAAATGAAATATCTTTGCAGTTAATAAATTAATCGTTAAACTTAAATATTGTTCCAAACTGTTAAATGGAATATCTAATATAATTCGGAATTACCCGCGGAAAAGATAAAGATAAATTTAAATAAAGTAGGTCCTATAGGACATCAAATCAAATAGGCTGAAATGTTGTTTATAACATTATTTACACGGAACAAACAATGTTTAAAATGGGCAAATCCAATAACAGTAATGCCATTTTTTGTCAAACATGACAAACGCCTTATATATTTTTGTTATAAATTCATTACAATTGTTCAGGAACATATTTTAGATACTTTTAGAATTCATCGATATATTATAATTTTCACAAAAAAGAAAAATATGTTGATTGAAAAAAATGCGTAGACTTTATATCTTAAATAAATAACCTATCATTTTGTACTTACCTTCTTTTCCTTTTTGTAATACATTGTGTTATACATCAACCAATAGAAATAAAGTATAAATCACTTACCGACATAGTACAATGGTATCCAGGTGATGTGGTTCATAAGTGTTTCTCGTTTCTATTTTTTTTATGTACATTATATCGTTGGTTTTCCGATTTGAATTGTTTTACACTTGTTGAAGCACAATTTAGTGAAGAGAGTATGAGGGAATTGTTAAATCAAATATTTATACAATTGTATTGCTAAAAAACCACATAATCGATAAAAGGCGCATGCCACAAATACATTTAAAATTTAGAATTATGTTTTAAAAAAAATATTTTTAGGAATTGATACTACATTATAGTCTTAAGATCGTTTAAATATGATTTAATTGATTCAGAGAAAACACACGGATACCCTACACATAGTAAACAATCATGTCATATCTTATTATATAAAAAAAAAAAAACCAATTGTTTGAAAATGAATATGAATGTGTTTAAGGGAGTTCGCTTCTCAGTTTCAAAGTAATTAACTTTTCAAGACACTAGTTTATATAGATAGGGGATTAAAAAAGGATTCCAAAGAGGAATAAAAATATATAGGTCACCGTGCTTGTTTTCGAGATAAAAGCCATTGAAATTTTGGCGGGAAAATATTCTCTCTTGAATTTTCATAGCTTTATCATTGACAAGTTGAAGTTCTCAAAAACTGTTAAAAAGTAATTAAAATTTTAAAAGACTTTAACAGATGGCTTATCATTATACATGTAAACGATTTACAAAACGAAAAATGGGGGTCACCAGACAAATATTTTTAATGCATTCAAATGGATAAAACAAGAGGATCCCGAAAATCTGACAAAACATCTAAAACATGACAAGCCAGCTTCCTTAAATCTTTTTTACAAACCTTCTTTTGTCTTTTGACACTTTGTACAGTTTTGTAAATGTCCGACGTTTGAAGATGCTCTTTAGTATAAGTATCTACTGAAAAAAAAATTAAATGCTTTTATATTTTATGATGAATTCTACAGATATGCATAATTTGTTAAAGTTAAATCCTTTGATTTTGGCTTCAAGTAAAAACGTTCAATCAACAATGAATTGCTCTGCCAAATGTTACACAGAAAAACCCATTTCAGTGTTGATAATTCAACTGTACCGTTACCCCATACAATGCTTTAAATAATATTCCATTTTTTCTAGTTTAAAAAAAATATATATACATTATGCAATGGAATTACCTGTGCCAACAATATCAAAAACGTGAGGCGAATGCTACTAAAAGAGACACTCAAACCCGTAAATCAAACCAAACTGACAACATCATGGCCGTATAAAGCATTGATAAGCAGTAGTGGATTGGTAAACGATAATCAACGAGCGACTGTAGTCACAAGTTGATTATCGTTTAGGAATCCATAACGTCTTATCAATTCTCAGGCTTCGCCAATTTCTTCTGTCTGCTTAACGTTTTGACAATGAATCAAAGAAATTTCATGAACATAATCTCGAATTATTTTCTGTTATATTCTTTATTAGCTGGAAATGATTATATCCACATTGCTCACATCTTGAAAAATTAACATGAATTTAATATAACTTAAATTGGGTGTTAGCTCGCCTTATTAATCCGATTTTAATATTGGTAAATACATATTAAATTCATTTGAAATTATTTAAATTGAATAGATTTTGTTAATAATGATTTGTTAATCATTAAGAAAGATATATATGTAAATATACAGAATTTATTTTTCTTCTTTTGAAAAAATGAAAAATTCAAATTACTTTACTGCTGGTGATCTGATTGATAGATCTGTTGTAGTGTTGTCACTGGTTCAGACGTAGTTGTAAATATAATTATTTCTAAGACTGTATCTTGCATTATTTGTAGGATTCCTTACAGTAGATTTGGATTACAAGTAGTGATGGTGATACAAGGGTAGCCATACAATTAGTATAAACAAGTCTTCTAAACATGATCCAAACAATGTTAGATCTGTAAATTGTCTTTCGCCAATTTTTTGTTCTTCTTTCACCGACGCGCTAGACCACCTAGGCTCTTATAAAGAGCTTTCGGTGGCCGGGTGTTACCTTTATTCGTCAGTTTTATTCTAGCGTCGTAGCACAGTACATGATATATAAGGCATGAAGATGGAATTGTTACATATCAACTGAATTATTTATTGTAAAGGATCAAACAAATTAATGCAAGTAGTCGCAGAAATAATATATTATAAATTCTTTATATATTTTCATAGATTAAAAAAGCGAAATTGCATTGACAATAATGCTCTATAAGCATGATAAGAGTATCATTTCAATATTGAATTATGTCAGCAAACGTTGCATAGTGGTATCTTGCAAAGACTGAACATTTCTCTGATTTACGGTGAAAATACGCGAGAGGGCTAGCCTTTCATAAGAAATTTGTGTTACAGAGGATAAAGAATCTTAAGTTCAAATTATCAATATTTAAATAGCAGAACATCAGATTCCTGATTTAAGACAGATGCAAACATTTGCTGCGGGTTTAAATTTTTTAATTGTATCAAATATATACGAATATATTTCATCTATGACATAATGTAAATACAAAATTAAAAAAGTAAGGGATGAATAATTAAAGTAAAAGATTTATACCGCTATCAAATGTTAAACAATTTCAGAGAAAACAAAACCAATAAACTTCCATCGTTAAGATCCAAGAAACGAACAATAATTTGAAAGAAGCTTCAATTTAATTAATATCGACTTATTCTCATCAAATAAAAAGTTATTGGTTGCACACATATTTTGCCAATCTCAAATATACTTAAAACTCGACGACAAACAAGGGAAATCAAGGTCTTTAACAAAAAGTTTGGCCATTATATGTTGCCATGGTTACTTGTTAACTGTGTTTTTTTTTTCTGAATACATTGTACCTTTGTCTTCTTATATATATTTAAGAATATGCATGATAACATTTTAATTTGCAGTAATAATTCGACCAAATAAGGGCATTACTGCCCTTACACCTTTCCTTTTATGACGATACTTACAACTCGGGAATTCCATTGATACTATAACATATTTCGAGCTGTCCATGACAGGTGCTGGATCTCTTTGCAGTAAGGCTGATAACAACATATCAATAACATTCAAAAAATATCCAACATCCCTAATAGCTGAGCTTGAAACGTCCAAATCAATAATGAGTGATCCCTCTTTAAAACTATTCACACAAAGGTCTTCACTTGCAAAATCAGCTGGTATGATACCATTTGCTGATGGTACAATATCTCCTGATATCCTAATATTTACAGGAACAGTTCCTTAAAGTACAAAATATAATTATTCTTGCTTATTTAATGGAGCATTTCTAGTATTGTTCCTGTTATGTTATAAAAATAAAACATACTAGAACACACCCGTGATATCGCGGATCCGTGACTGATATAACTGTGCGTATGCCTTATTTTAGTATTGGTATTGTCATCTGATAAAGTCATGTCGATTATAACATGTATAAGGTGCAGTTTTCTCTGCTTTCAAAATCTTTTTGTTTGAACCCGTCGACCTGGAACCTATCAATTATTGGTAATATTAATAATTTGGAAAACAAAAGGGCCTGGAATGGAGTATTTTTTACTCAACAGTATACAGCAAAGTTCTAAATACACTGTTTGGTGGTGCGCCTGTCAGATGCGGAACGTACAGATAAGGTAATAGGTAACAGGTGAATATACTATTGGTATCGGTGTCGGACTCGATCCGGAACTTCTTAATTATTGGCAATATTAATTACGTGGAAAACAAACGGGTCTAGAGTGGTGTATTTTTTAATCAACACCATTGTACTATATTAGTTATATATAAAGTTGAATTCTTTGATTCATCGTTTTTACGTGATGACGGCTGACAAATTGGACCTCGTAATTTTAGTATTATAGCCGATTATAACATGTATAAGGTGCACAGTTTTCTCTGCTTTCAAAATGTTTCTGTTTGAACCCGTCGACCTGGAACCTATAAATTATTGGTAATATTAATAATTTGGAAAACAAAAGGGCCTGGAATGGAGTATTTTTTACTCAACAGTATACAGCAAAGTTCTAAATACACTGTTTGGTGGTGCGCCTGTCAGATGCGGAACGTACAGATAAGAGATAAGGTAATAGGTAACAGGTGAATATACTATTGGTATCGGTGTCGGACTCGATCCGGAACTTCTTAATTATTGGCAATATTAATTACGTGGAAAACAAACGGGTCTAGAGTGGTGTAATTTTTAATCAACACCATTGTACTATATTAGTTATATATAAAGTTGAATTCTTTGATTCATCGTTTTTACGTGATGACGGCTGACAAATTGGACCTCGTAATTTTAGTATTATAGATAAGGATATATTATAAAATAAACATGCATTGGAAGATATTATAATTATTTTCGTCTGTCTAAGTTTTTTACATGTTGTACGTTTTGTAATTACTTTTAAATTGTTTCTATATATGAGAAACAATGATAGTCCGTCAAAATGAGACGATAAATGTCTGACCTGTGTGAAGAGAAAATCATATCACTTGCACGTTGAAGACACCCTTGTAGATTTAAAAAAAAGAGCAGGGTAATGCCGCTAGAGAAGAGAAAATGCAATCAAAATCCACTATAAAAAAATATGTTTTTACTAATAAAACATGGACCGGTCAAAAATAGGTTTGTTCTGCTGATTGATGAATGATTGGTTGTATGTTGCTTAACTTCCAGTGGCAAAATGCCTGCATGTTCAGGATGAGAACATGTTTACAATACACACAATGGGAAAGTCTTGCAATAGAGGGCATCTGGGATGATGGTCGGGACTATTTGAACTACCACTTGAAAATCAAGGCATATTGGATAGGAACAGAAATTTTACCTTTCAACATGCCACCGACGGACCCCTCAGGGAGTTGTTGCAAGGGTTGTCAACATGCAAAGCGCATTGCACTCTCTTCAACGGTAGACGGGTCAGGATCCCTAATAGACCTTGAGATGAGGAACTCAGATGACGTAATTAAAAAAAAATATTAGTCCGCCATACAATTGTGGATGCTGTGATTTTAAAAATGGACATAAATGAACAATAAGAACTGTTTTATAGAGCTGATGTGATGAGAAAAGAAAGATGTAGATTTGACCTGAAATAAATTATTAGAAAGGACAATTTTTTTATTGAATTTTATGATCAGAATTTTGGGATTATTTCATGAGGAGAGTGACATTTTTCACCATCTTCCGGGGTCCAGCAATTTGCGAAAAAAGTAATCTCACTTGCCACCCCGAAAATTTAACCAGACATGTATAAATGTATCAGCTTCGATATGAGCCATCATACATGTTCAAGTAAACGATATTGACTGAGCAACGGAGGAAAACGTTACCATTACGGCCTATGGAGAATTAATTGTAAATGTATACCCAAATTAGAAGCTTAATTCCAGAAGTTTTCAGGCTGATTTATGGATGATTTCACCTTGTACACCACCGAAAATGATGGTTAGTAGTTTTTTATTTATACCTAGTTATTATAAATGGTTTAAGATAAATATAATTGATAAAGATCAGCAAAAACTCAATGAAATTTTCGCTTTTAAAATGCATTACTGGCACGGGGCTGAACACTTTTTTTAGGCACAATCATAACTTTGTTTACTTCCGAGATATCCGAAAGGAATATGTTTACTATATTGAAAAAGGCAAGAAATAACTTTTAAATATTATTAAATTGTAAGTAAACATGACACAATATAGTCTTTGTTATGTAATTATCACTTCGGTCTACAGGAATACCTGATAATCATGGGAGATAACACACTTCATACGAGTAAAGTGAGATACATCATCGCATGTGCTTTTATCCAATGATTTGACCCCTGGTCAGTAGATATATGCAAAAAAACAGAAAACACATGTACATGTTTTAAGAAAATCATGAATTATTATTTTTAATGCACTTGAGCAAAACAAAAGATATTGTCATTTCTCAGTGAAAAAGGGGGAGGGTCAAACCTTTTTGAAAACAATATTTCTGCACCGATTCAACTATTAAGCTAGTAAGCTACTACCCATTGCTTCTAATATAAAAGGTTTAAATGAAGGTTACTAAGCCACAAGAGAGAAGCATTTGTCTTTCTTTGTAATTAAACTTTCAAGAAATAGATTTTTCTCTCTCAATAATACTTATGTATTTAAATCAAATGATAACACAGCCTGAGTAATTTTTTTTGTCTTATTTCAGTTCCAGACATATCATTACTTTTTAACCTGAGATGGCAAACTAGAGGTTTTAAAAAGTCCTGAATAACTGGTAAGCATTTTGTTTTGTTAGGCAAGCTCTAAATTGTTTATTTATGGTATTTATGCAATTGAAATTACAGTCGGTATGTTAAAAATATGCAAATATGAAAACTGTTGCTATGGTCTTGATATTGAATGGAAAGGCTTAGTTACAGATCGTTTCGACTCAATATTTCGAGTTAAATCTTGCGGCAACTGTTTCTCACGTAACACTGCAAACTATATTTAGCACTATTTTGATCTGTCGTTATTTAATGACGCCATAATACATGTGATGTCACAATGTTTCCTTTAAAACCTTATGTGGATTTCACACTGATAAAAGGTTTTCACTGAAATACATGTTAAAAACATTTTTTCTCAAATAGAATTATGTGAAAGGACAAGTTTTGAAAGTTTGCACTATATTGCACTCTAATTATATGATAAGGATGACTTTCCCAGTAGTTTAGAGTGCTTTCCACAGTTTTAAATACAAGATTTCCACTAGTAAGAATAATTATTTTGGTGTTGGTTTTTTTATAAAATCTTCATTTTTGCATAATTTCTCTGCCAAAATGCACTTTAAGACACAAGAAAATTTTATAGAATGCTTTAACAGGGTCTGTGTGTTGTAATTAAAGGTTATAATCAGAAGTTTTGTCCTTGTTTTGACTAGTGAATGTATTCTGGAAGAAATTAATTATACATACACATTGTATTCAAAATAAATGAATATAGCGACGAAAGTGTCATTGCCTTATAGTGCTAAAACAACTTTATTTTTTTTCAGAAATGGACAAAAATACACAGATTTAATCAGAATGTTATACCGATGAAGATCACATAAAAATATTTGGAAAAATCAGAAGTATTGATTTCAATATATATTGGGTCAGGATCCCTAATAGACCTTGAGATGAGGAACTCAGATGACGTAATTAAAAAAAAATATTAGTCCGCCATACAATTGTGGATGCTGTGATTTTAAAAATGGACATAAATGAACAATAAGAACTGTTTTATAGAGCTGATGTGATGAGAAAAGAAAGATGTAGATTTGACCTGAAATAAATTATTAGAAAGGACAATTTTTTTATTGAATTTTATGATCAGAATTTTGGGATTATTTCATGAGGAGAGTGACATTTTTCACCATCTTCCGGGGTCCAGCAATTTGCGAAAAAAGTAATCTCACTTGCCACCCCGAAAATTTAACCAGACATGTATAAATGTATCAGCTTCGATATGAGCCATCATACATGTTCAAGTAAACGATATTGACTGAGCAACGGAGGAAAACGTTACCATTACGGCCTATGGAGAATTAATTGTAAATGTATACCCAGACAACTTGTACATGCACACGGACGCCGCACATTGACCAGCTTTTAACTTCCAGTCAAATAAAGACAAAGTGACCATATTTTATTTTCCAGGCCCCCTCGGAGCTTTGTTCTGTAGAAACTGCGTGGAGAATGTTCGGTAAAAGCGTATCATATAATTTGTTAAATTTTTAAATCATTTGTTATCAATCTGTTTAACAAGACATTGCAAACATATTTTCATAGATCATTTCTTCAACTCATAATTAAGTATGATACAAATTTGTACATTGGATGTAGCTAATTTTTTAAATTCAATACATGGACATGGTATTAAAAATGAATACAACTATCTGATATATTTTATTCCAATAATGCAATTTTGAAACATCTTCATGTTTTCTCATCAAAATCCTGACAAGGTCAACGGTTTGCCCTTAAACCTATAAACCTGACTAGAAGAGTATTTTCAGACATTTTAAGTTACCTGAACATTCAGAAGCTCTTGTCTTTTTAAATCTTTTTTTTTTGTGCATGTTCAACTCTTGTTGATAAGACTGGAACCTTTCTGAAACGATAAAAAAATATATTTATATATGAAAGTACAAGACTTACCAATTTTTGTATGTACCGAACAGGTGATACTACGCAGATGAGGATAACATTATAAAAGTTTTGCAAAGACCAAAGAGTAGAAAACAGCCGAAGGCCACCAATGTGTCTTCAATAAAGCGAGAAAATCCTGCACCCGGAGACATGTTTCAGCTGGCCACATGTTGGTTCCTATGTATTCTAATCCCGGTTTATGGAGTAAACTTCGTTCTTATGTTGTACTGTTATACCACTGTCCCAGGTTAGGGGGAGGGTTGGGATCCCGCTAACATGTTTAACCCCTCCACATTATTTATGTATGTGTCTGTCCAAAGTCAGGAGCCTGTAATTCAGTGGTTGTCGTTTGTTTATGTGTTACATATTTGTTTTCGTTCATTTTTTTTACATAAATAAGGCCGTTAGTTTTCTTGTTTGAATTATCAATTGTCTTATCGGGGCCTTTTATAGCTGACTATGCGATATGGGCTTTGCTCATTGTTGAAGGCAGTAGGGTGACATATAGTTGTTAATGTCTGTGTCATTTGGTCTTTTGTGGATAGTTGTCTCATTGGCAATCATAACACATCTTCTTTTGTTTATATTAGCCCAAAGCCCTTAAAAACCGATGACACTTGAGAATATCATTTCACTAATTGTTGGGCTATTTTCATTTTTCTTGATCAGTGTGAGAAAAATACCTCGCTAATTTTTGTGCATTTTTTGTTTATTCCGACATTTTTTACATGAATTGTCATCCTGCTTTTTTTTAAGTGTCTCATCCTACCTTTGTTTTACTCAAAACTCCTGTCTTGTCTATATTTGTCAAATTTGCCCCACCCTTTCACCCCTGAAAAATTAAATGGTAGCTCCCTTAATCAGGAACAGATTCAACCACTATGACTCGTGTATTACAATATTTCTTAACACTCAACAGTTACCGGTGTGTAAGAATTGCGATATTCCTACATTTTCCGCTAATGTATAACTATGCCTAGAGCAAAAATGAGAACAGCTCCGAATGATTTCGCCAATGCCATTGATGTTCATAACTAAAAACTAAATTTTGCTAATAGTAACATACAAGTACCTTCGAAATTAATATACATTCTAGCCCTCTTCTGATCCGATTCTTTTAATTTTTCAAGAGCTATTGAAAGTTCCGTTTCAATTACTGGATTTATTTCCGATGTTAATAAATAATCGATTCTTTTGGTATAATCATTTCCACCAAGTTCGATTATACATTGCCTGATTTCTTTCCATGTTGTAAGAAATTCTGTTTCTGTTAAGGAATATGTTGAGGAGTGAGAAACAAACTTATTCTTCATAATGCGAATTCTGTCAATGTTTGCAGAAACGCTTCTGTCGTTGTCTTCTGGAGTGTGGCCCCAACCATTTTGATGCGGACAAATAGTACTAATATTTCTTAAAATAATATAAAGAACAGTTATATCAAGATCATTTAAATCACCCGAATATTTCGCATTATCAGGGTATAACAACTGACGTTCATTATTATTCAAATGTGGAAGCATTCTTTTTTTCATTCCAATGAAGGCTTGTCCGAAATCACATCCTGGAAGTCTGATTTTCAGGATTTCAACTAAAACATCTCTTGCAATGTCTGTAATTAGCTGTACCAATTTCAAATGATTATGTCTGTTGATTCTTTCTTGAATTCCTTTAAAAAAAATTAGCAAAATAGATATTTTAAGACAAGGCAAAACTCAAATAGACGAGAGGCATGGGGGCGATACAATTGCGGAGGAACTACAATCGTTACCTAGAAAAAAGGCAAAATGAATAAAAGGTTAACAAACATTTAAAAAAATGTTTGAAATAGAGATTATGCGCAGGAACATATATAAAAAATCCGTTGAATACTCTTTGTTCACAGACGTAACCACTCATGTTACAAGTTGCAAGTTATAAGTTTCATTTCGTATTAATTCATAAATGAGGTAGCATATAAGACTTTGGTAAAGAACAATAAAGTATATTTGTATAATATACGACATTCCATTTTTCGGTACATGTTTGATTCATTGACTAATTTCATCACGAATAAGCAATGCTCGTGGCTTTTTTTTTTTTTTGAGACCAGACGACTTATTAAAAAAACCCCGAGATATTTGAGTTTAACAGTAAGTGGCAAACACATCGTGCTTTCTTGTCTCACTAAGAGGAATTAATGGTTGAAATACAAAAAACAAATTGAGAAAAACCAAGACACTGAAATGATATAATAAAATGTCATGGAGTGTATCTACGTTTGAACTAAAATCAAAATCCAAATACTGTTTCAAATAAGCCATCATGGACAAGTATTTTGACTTACATCTATAAATTGACAATGAGGGTCGGTTGAAAACAAAACTTTACGACCAAAGAGATGATTTCAGCTTTCCAATTGTGCACCTTCCATTTCTAAGTAGCAATATTCCAGCAACACCTGCATACGGGGTATATATCTCCCAATTGATACGATATTCCCGTGCTTGCATTTCCTATCACGATTTTCTTGATAGAGGGTCGCTGCTCACAATGAAGCTATTAAACCAAGAGTTCTAAATGGTGAAGTTGAAATCGTCCCTTCGTAAGTTTTACGGACGCCATCATGAGTTGGTTGACCATTATGTAATAACCGTTTCACAAATGATATCGGATGTGTTCCTTACATCGTAACTACAATTCCCTTCCCTTTCATGAATGTGACCTACCGAATTAGACTATTTACCGGATTTATTATCACATTAGCAACACGACGGGTGCAACATGTGAAGCAGGATCTGCTTACCCTTCCGGAGCACCCGAGGTCACCCCTAGTTTTTGGTGGGGTTCGTGTTGTTTATTCTTGAGTTTTCTATGTTGTGTCATGTGTACTATTGTTTGTCTGTTTGTCTTTTTCATTTTTAACCATGGCGTTGTCAGTTTATTTTCGATTTACGAGTTTGACCGTCCCTTTGGTATCATTCGTCCCTCTTTTATGTTTTCTCAATGATTTTGTGTTCTTTTTGTTAACCTTTGAAAGGAAATAACATGTGATGTGGCGGGGAAAAGAATGTTTCCCTCAAATTGGATGTTTTATTTTATATGCATATCTGACACATCCAATTGGATATTCAAATTTTGTATTATAAGGTTAACTCTGTTGTTTTAAAAATAAAATAAAGAATGGATATGTATCCTGTTTCGTGTATTCAAAGAAGTACTAGCTTTTAGTAATTAGATTCCCTCAGAAATTACACCACCAAATAAGGTGTCGAGCTATGCACCTGCTTTCTAGCTATCACTGAACAAAAAAAAAGCTGAAAACTTTGGAAATAATAAGGATTTTATAAACCCTGGATTGGACTACATTGACTGTATTTCGCAAAGCTTTTCGGAATTTCGTGTCTTCTATGCATTTCAATTAGGTACTTTATTTGATCACATTGTCCAAAACTATAGGAAAATGGTCTAGGTTAAAGCTGTGCTATGGTAGAAATGTTTATGGTTTGAATTGCTCTATTGCTAAAACAGTTTCTAACAATGGTAAAACTGTTTCAGTTTCTAAAATAGGAATTGTAATTAGAAACTGTCCTGATAGAATTATAGACAGGTAAGATCTGATTCTTATTGCATACTAGTATGCTATTTTGAATTTGCAGACATAACAATTGTACAAAAAAACTAACCATCTTTTTCTTTTTTCTTGTCTAAATCTCCCATCTCCTTTGTGTCATTCTAAGGTAAAGCATAAACTATTATAATATTATAGCAATGTACTTTTCTTAATTGATTACATTCACAGTTGACCTTATCGCAGATAGTTTGCATCAAAAAGCAAACTTGTTGACTAACCTGAGCGAATTTACGTATATCTTTTTGTCATAACAACTTTAGATCATATTTTGTTTGGAGAGTGTTTTCCTGTTACAAAACTTTGTATTTTTCGAAAAACTGAGGATTTTCTTATCCCAGGAATAGATTACTGAGCCTCGTTTAGCACAACGTTTTTGAATTTTGGGTCCTCAATGCTCTTCAACTTTGTACTTGTTTGGCTTTATAACTATTGTGAGCTGAGCGTCACTGATGCATCTTATGTAGACGGAACGCGGGTCTGGCGTTCTAAATTATAATCCTAGTACCTTCTATTACTATTGCTTTACCTAGCATCAGCTCAAAATGCTTTATCGAGACTAGAGCTTTCAAGGAGGCTCGCGGGTATAAGATTTTCAGAAAAAATTAAACATTTAATTTTCATTACAAATTTTGTTTAATACCTTTAGTAGTTGTAACTTTGTCATATGGTACAAAAATCATTCCAAAAAATCAATTCGTGTTGCCCCCAGGTGACTTTTGAAATGTCGATATCATTGAACATTTTCCAAATTATCTCCCTTTGGTGCAAAAATGCCATTTTTTGGCATAAAAATAGAAATATCTTTTTTAACTTATCGGTGACCTATATTTTTTATTGTTGTTTTCGAAGAAGCTGTACATAAACTAAATAATTGTAAAATTTTAGAGATTTCTGTAATTTAGTTATTTTTTTTTATTTCGATATTACCGCTATTTCTGCTATTAGTTCAACAGAAAAAAAGGGATCTTAACAAAAATGTATGCTTCTTTCGAAGGCAGATTGTGAGCGTAAATGAACGGTGACCCCATTTTTTTATTTTATTTTTGTATTAGGATAAGATAAAATTCATTTATAGAAAAATATAGAGAAATCCTATATTAAATAAAAAAATGATTTAGACCCGCAAGCCCCCTTAACAATTTCAAGTATATTTTTTTGTTTAAATCAGACAGAAGGTCCTTCAGTATACTTAAACTCTATTCTGAAACACAGTTGTTTATTTACAAATAAAATTCAACACTAAGATGACAAGATAAAATATAAATCATTTGAAATTGAAACAACATTTTTATATTTTATATGTACTCCAACTTTAAAAAAAGACAATATTTGTAGTTTGATCAAATATAATATTGACATTGGATTGCTTACTATGACTATCAACACAAAGTCAATTCAACTATTTTAACATGTGTGATAGTTTACTTGCAGTTGCAAGCTATACCTTGTGGTTCATCTTCATTTTAAAGAAGGTTCTGATAAGTTTTCTATTACGATGAACACGGTATCTAGAAATAAAACACGAATCTTTTCTCGGATCAAATTTTCAAAATGTTTATCTAATTCAGGTGTAATGTATTCATCATATTTTTTGCTCGATTAATTTTCTAATATAATAGAAACATATTCTCTAATATTAGATCTAATATCGATATATGGTATTTCAAAGTTAGATATAGGGTTATCAAGGGCATGTTTTTCTCCTTGGTCAAGAACCGTTTTTCCATGAATTCAAAAACCCCAAAATAAATTATTCTTGATGCAAATGTTTGAAATTCCTCATTACATATTAAATCTTGAGAATTATTGGGTTTTTCGTTTTAGTTTATTGTAAAGGTTGAAAGCACAAAAGTGATTAAGAACATATAATACATCTGAATGTGTAGCAATAAATTTCAAAGCCAAAATTATTGGCTTTGCTGCAGCAGTGAATATGGATGCGACAGATGACAAACGAAGAGCCACAGCTCTGTCTCAAAAGACAGCAGCAAATGCAACTTGGTTAACATCCTTCGATTTATCAGTACAAACAGTTGAAAAATATGAATAACTTGCCTTAATTTCAGCAAAATGTTGTTTAATCAAAATAAGGTTGATTTCCGTTTTTTTGTAATTACGGTAGTTGTTGTTTTAAGAAAATTCCTAATTAAGGAATTTATTTTCATGTTTTGCGAAAATATCTTCATAATTGGGATTTTAATCACAAGCTTAGGCAGAATTTTAAGGATATGCTTTTAGTTTTACAGTGTATTGAAGTCCTAGCTTCTAAACTGGTGCAGTCTTAAAAGCGTAAAGACAAATGTTGTAATCATTTCTGCCGACAACTATTAAACTATCTATTGAGTTTCATCATCATTATTTTAGCATTTTGATATGGGGTAGAAAGGTTAACTTTTTATCAAAAACTAACCTAGGAAATTTGATTTCATCAACCATGTTAATTGAGTTTCCGTATAAGGTGAGTTCTGGATCTAGATGTAATGTCCTTATGTTACAAAGATGTATCCCAACCGAACAGAAAATTTAATACCATTTTTCGAAGCCCATTTTTCAATTCTTTCAAGACATAGTTATAATATTCTTTCTATGTTATTCATATTTTTTTCTTGAGCATATTAACAAATCATCAATGTACACTGAACCTTTAAGATTTCTTTTTTAAAACTTCTACAAGTCTGCTAATTTTAGGACAAATAATAATGTAACAGATAAAATACTCCCCTGAGGGACACATACACCTTTATCATGCAAATCAGACATGGTTAAATTTATTTTAACATTGAATTGTCTGTTACAAAGAAAATTCGATATAAAATTTTGCATATTGCCTTTAAACCCTTTATAAAAATCATCTTTTAGAACACCATACTTCCATATAGTGTCATAGGCCTCTTCAAGATCGGAAAAAATGACACCACGTGTTCATTTTCCTTTAACTATTACGGACAAATAGTTCGAATCTTACAAGATGATCAAGAGACCAGCGACATTTTTGAAATCAACACCGGATTTTGGCTAATAGCCAATTGGATTTAAGGAACTAAACATGCACTTCAAAAATCCAAAGGTCTAAAAGGACCAATTTATGTTTTAATTTGCATAAACAATTACTCAACATTATCCAAAAGTATTACTTTTGCCTTAATATTTCTTGACAAATTCTCATTTATATTAAATTTGCATGAAATATACTCGACAAATTATCGACATTCTGAATAATATTTCTTGACAAATTCTCATTTATATTAAATTTGCATGAAATATACTCGACAAATTATCGACATTCTGAATAATATTTCTTGACAAATTCTCATTTATATTAAATTTGCATGAAATATACTCGACAAATTATCGACATTCTGAATATGGTCTTAAAAACAATTCTTGACAAATTCTTGACAACTGAATACTGTCTTTAAATTCTAGACAGATTCTCGACATTTCTTTTCTCAGTATGGCTTGATATATTCTGAACATTTTGAATTGTGTCTTAAATATACTTGACAATTCTGAGTTTTACAAATCATAACCAATATACATGATACAACTTTATCTTTATTTCTCTTTTTATAATATACTGTTGTTTCTAGTTAAAACAAAAACAAAAGTTGGGCATGTAAAATAATTGAAAATTTGTGTATATAAATATTTGTGTAAATAAAAATATGGCTATGAAATTAAGTATTAACAATACAAATATGGGTATATTAATATAAACGCATTTAAATTTTCATTTAGAAATGGATTTCAAAATTCTATGCTTAAATGGATTTAGACTTCATATACAGATATAAAAAAAACGCAGTAATAAATTAAAATTCAGTTCTTCTTGAGAGGTCTTTTCTTCCATATTGTTTTAAATATACTGTCATAAATAAACTGTCAAACATATTGATTGATTGATTGGTTGGTTGGTTAGTTAGTTGGTTTATTACTTAAACACTTTGGGTAGGGTCTCTTGCAAGCAGAAAAAAACAAATGAGACGAAAATATGCATGCATGCAATGATTGATTAGCTGGATGATTGATTGATTGATTAGTTGATTGGTTAAATAGTTGGTTGGTTGATTGGTTGATCAATTAAACACGTGGGATAGGGTCTCTAGAAACCGGCGAAAAAAAATGTGACCTTGGACCCCATGTTAAACACACGAGACGGAAACATACATGCAATGATTGATTGATTGATTGGTTGGTTGGTCGGTTGGCTGCCTCGCTGGCTGGTTGGTTGGTTGGTTGGTTGGTTAATTGATTAAACACATTCGAAACAAAGAATATCTTGGACCCTATATTCAACATATAATTCGAAAACACACATGCACTGATTGATTGATTGATAGTTTGATTGATTTGTTGGCTGGCTGCTTGATTGGTTGGTTGGTTGGTTGGTTGGTAAATTGATTAAACACGTTAGATAGGGTCTCTTTTAGCATGCGAAACAAAAAAATGAGACGGATACCTGCATGCATGCAATGATTGCTTAGTTGATTGATTAAATGATTTGTTTGTGGATTGGTTGGTTGGTTGATTGATTGGCTGGTTGATCAATTAAACACGTGGGATAGGGTCTCTTGAAACAGGAGAAACAGAAACAAATGTGATCTTGAACCCCGTATTAAACACACGAGACGGAAACATGCTTGCAATGATCGATTGATTGATTGATTGATAGCTATTTTAATTGATTGGTTGGTTGGTTGGCTGGCTTGCTGGTTTGTTAGTTGGTTGGTTGGTTAGATAGTTGATTACACACGTTAGTTAGGGTCAATTAAAACAAGCGAAAAAGAAACAAAGAAGATCTTGGACCCTATATTAAACACATGAGACAGAAACATGCATGCACTGATTGATTGATTGATTGATTGATTGGTTGGTTAGTTGGTTGGTTGGTTGGATGGTTGATTGTTTGATTGGTTAAGCACGTTGGATAGGGTCTCTTGAAACAAGCGAAAAAGAAACAAATGTGATTTTGGATCCCATTTTAAGGTAGATTCATGGTATACCGCCATCTTGGATTGCACAATCGCAGTACAAAATCGGTCCAATTATTTGCCTAAATCTGCAAATTTGGAGACAGATTTGCAATTCAATAGTTAGACTGTTTTTTCTATTTGAAGACAAATTGTTAATTAATCGTATTATTCAAAATATTTTAACAAATATCAATTTTTTTGGTATAAAAATTATTTTTTTCAAATGAGCCATTTAAGATGAAATAACTCTTTTAGTACAAAATTTATACTGGGCTAATAGGGAATTTTTTTATTTTTACTTGTAGCAAGAAAACAAGTTCGGTGACACCATGTTTTCTTTTTATTTTCTTAAAACATATTATGAAACCTTTCTTCTCACAATTTATTTTAAAATTCTATCTCATAGAATTTTTTTTATGCACACTAATGTGTTTTTTCATGAACAAACTAACCAAATTTTGGCAATTTTCAACGACCTTTAACTTAAAAAATAGCACGGTGACCCATACTTTTTATTAAATTTTTGAAAAGAACATAATAAAATCTTCATTTTGGCAAATTATGAAAAAATTCTGTCTCAAAAAATATATACTTGTGATCTACCTTAAGCACATGAGACGGAATATTGAACACATGAGACGGAAACAAGCATGCAATGCTTGATTGATTGATTGATTGGTTGGTTGGTTAGTTGATTAAACACATTGAACCAATTCACTAGGATTTAACGAGATTAAAAGCCTAGATGATATATCAAAACACACGGGATTTAGCCTTTGACAGATCCCTTAACTAGTAAGTTCAAAGGTCAATGTCAACTACAAAAGCATTCAAACACACATAAAACTCTTTAAAAAGGTGCAAAAAATCCCATAATTTGCCTCTTTGTACATGACCTTGACCTTTGACCTTGTGATCTTCGTCAAGGTCATTGCCCCACAATGGGTCAAGGACATTTCTCTTAAGAGTTTTACCTAATAATGGCTTTTTATAAACCATTAATTGGAATATTTCCCTTACACAATGGTAAAACCAATACAGTCATAATGTAACAAAGTTGCCCCTTGACGTACCAAGCATTTTTCACTATTTACATTTTCTGTATCTACATCCATTCGAAAATTATAGAGAAATCAGAAACATAGAAAAATCTGAAATATGACAATGACCTTTGACCTATATTTTCAAGTTATGGTACAATGATCTGAAATCAAAAGACCCTGGTCTATACAACTTACGGTTCATGAGATTCATATGCATATTGAAAAGTAAAATATTCAAGGGAAAATAACTCCTATGAGAAGTAGCTAGATCGCTTCGGATTAAAAAAGTTTTGACATGTAGCAAGGAACATTTAAAAATAAAAAACATTTGCCGCTAAGTCTTATTGTTTATGAAGAGTAGCGATAACAAAGGTTTTTTGTAGATGGGGAGATAAATCATATAAGGTAAATAGTAAATCGTTGTACTTCTAATACAAGATAGATTTTATAAACCTGATACCTGGTACCAAAGATCATTTAGATATGTCGTGTACTAATAGATAACTCTTACAAAGAAAATGGTTTGCCTTCGCAGGGTGAAATTTAAAAGCGCATAAACTATACGATACCATATGAGAAATATCTAAGCGAAATATTGCGAAACAAACATTTATCGCAAGAACAAAATTTGGCGGAAGAAAAAAAAATAATCAGAAGAAAAACAATAAGTCTTTCCACAGAAAAGTGGAAAGACTTAATAATAATGAAAAACCAATAACAATATATTTTGATGTGATAATATTACAAATTCAGTGGATATGGCAGATCCTATGGCTTTATGATGTCTAAATATGAATTTGGAGCAAAGGTCAAAATCTAGAACGTCCAATTAACCTATGACCTTGACCTCAATTTCAAGGTCATAAACTAAGACTCTAAAATCAAAAGACACTAGTTCCTTCGTATGTATGGTTTATGAGTAATATCACTTTGAGCATAATTCTAAATATAACAGGGGCGAAAACTCTTAGTTATTGCCAACGCACCCTTTTAACCAAAATTTATGAGCGACGACATGTCGCAACTAACAATTTAGTAAAAAATACTTTGTCGATATATTATAAGGTTAATAATGAGTGAAAATAAGCCAAAATCAAAATTTTAAATATGACTTTGACCTTTGACCTTTACCTAATGTTCATTTTTTTTTTACAAATGATCTTTAATCAATGGACCCTAGGTCTCTATCACTTAAGGTTTACCAGCTAGAATTGCATATCACTTATATCATATACATAAGGGGGGACAAGTCTCAAATTGAGTCTCCGTATAGCTTCGATTACAATTTATCAATTCATCCTGAGGATATAACGAGCAATTTGGTAAAATAAATTTATCGGTTTAGTTTAAACATATTTTATTGTTCAAAATGACAAAAGGATCAGACACAAGTTTTACAACTTAGTAACGTCTTCTCCAAAACAAAAACAAAATATACACATTAATTAATGAACACATCAAATATTTCATACTAACAAATAATTTAAGAATAAAGACATGAAAACAAAAGGAAACTTTTCGAAGCGAATCAATGGATTTTAATCGATTGCATCTTTTTACAGTATAAATACGAAACAAACACACCGAATAGTTAGTGGAATTACCTATGCGCAAATTTTGTTCTTGTGGACATAACTTAAATAAGTGTGTGTGTTTTATCGGTTTCTTATACGGTTTCGACATATAAGTTATAACAAGAAAAACAGTGTTCGGGGGGATAACTCTTACATGGAAAAGATTTTGGTTACGCGGTGTCAGTTTCAAAAGCGTATTAACTGTTCGATATCATGTACCATATGACTAAGCGACATCTTGCAAAACAAAAAAAAAACAGCGGAGGAAAAAAAAAGATGGCGGAAGAAAAAAAAAATCATAATAATAATAATAATCAGAACAAAATCAAAAGGTCTTTCCGCGGAAAGGAGGAAAGACCTAATAATTATCAGAACAGAATCAATAGGTTTTTCAACGGAAAGGTGGAAAGATCTAATACTAATTATAATCAGAACAAAATCAATAGGTATTTCCACGGAAAGGTGGAAAGACCTAATAATAATCAGAACAAAACCAATAGGTCTTTTCACGGAAAGGTGGAAAGATCTAATACTAATCATAATCAGAACAAAATCAATAGGTATTTCCAGGAAAAGGTGGAAAGACCTAATAATAATAATAATAATCAGAACAAAATCTAAAGGTCTTTCCACAGAAAGGTGGAAAGACCTATTAATAAACAAACTAATAACAGTAAGGTCTTTCCATTAAGAAAGGAAAGACCTTAATAATGGACGGATATCTGAACCCATAAACAATCAACGCGGAATACGACAAGAATGTCCGTGCAGTGCGAAAGTTTTTGTTATTGCAGTAGAGATATAAGCCTATAAGATAAGGTTAGACCATAATATTAAAGGCTTTAAAAATAACATAGATGGGAAAACACATTCATTAAAATTCAAACTAGCAGACGATACAACACTTTTTTCTAAAAACACAAAAAGTCATTTCAAAAGTTTTAAATATGATTGAAATTTTTGGCACATTAGCAGGGCTTAAAATTAACAGATCAAGACAGAAGGCATATGGTTTGGAAAACACAAACACTGTAAAGAAAAATATGAAAACATCAACTTTACAGACAAACCAGTAAAATGTTGAGGATTTTGTTTTGGTTGTAATAAAAATGTTTTCAAAAACTCAATGCTGAAAAACAATTAGAAAAATATGAAAAGATAATTAAAAACAAAAAGAAAGAAAATTTTACATTGTTGGAAAATAAAAGTTCACTGATTCTACCCAATATGATTTTTTAGCATCTGTTTCCCATATAGAAAAAGAGTATAATGATAAATTGAAAAAAATATATTGATCATTTTTTATGGTACAGCAAAACAGAAAAAGTTAAACGTAATGTATAGGCTATGCATTGCTAGATGGTGGTTTAAAAATGATAAACATAGATATATACATGGAATCTATAAACAATGGGTGGATTAAAATATTAATAAATGGAGACTTTGCGAACTGGAAAGTTATACTATTATTTTATTTTAATAAATTTGGCAAGAACTTCCCAATCTTTCATGTGAACATTGATAATTATAACTCAAATCCGGGTTTAAATAAACTGCCAGCATTTTATTTGAATGTAGTAAAAGCATGGGTTAAAAAACTAAAAAATAGAGCAACCAGAAAACTTTAGTACGGTTGGTTTTAACCGATGGAAATCAATTATTGGATTACATAAATAATGTTTTGTATATATAAAGCATAAACTACATGTCTGAACAATAAACAGAATCTATAAATGTGTATGCTGTAAAGCAAAATGTATGTATAGTTACACAATACAGGCAAAATGTAAGAATACAAAATGCAAATGTATTCTAGATAAAGCTGTCAAATTGTTGAAATATTTTAATTGTTTGAGAAATATATGATCTAGCAAAAATAATTATAAATATACTTAATAAATAAATGATTCGGAAAATACGTTGAAGGTATAAAAAGGTATGAGAATTCCGAATGCAATAAGGTTATATCCGGGCACTCTGGTTCTAAACCTTGGTTCCATCTGGGTTGTTTGGTTCTGAACCTTGGTTCCATCCGGGTTCTTTTGTTCAAAACCATGGTAACTGGTTCAACATCCGGGTTGTTTGGTTATAGCAACCCGACTTCTTGGTTCCATCTGGGTTCTATTCTAGAGTATTCTAATGTTCCCGTTGAACTTGGAGAAGATAACCACAAGTATCCGAATAAAAAGATAAAGTAGGTCAAAGACGCGACAATTGTTTTATAACATTAAACATTTCAGGATAGACTGTAAAAGAAGCTGTAATTAAAGGTATTTATCTTTTCATTCTAATAATTTTGATAAGGAAACTAGATAAAAATAAAGCATCGGATAGATTTTAAAAATAAAACGAAATAAACATTATATCGAACATCCTTTTTTTTAATTCAGGCGTTTCGTTTTTAATTTATTTTCCTTTACTCATTCCTCATTTCTGTTAATATTTCTAGAAGTTTTAAAACAACACAATTAGGACCTGTCGTTCAGCTGGCCAACGATATATGCATCTAGCCACTTAACTAGTTGACGACTTGCATATATATTTGATTGGACATTTAATTTCAAGTTCGACTGAATTTTATTAGATAGGCTTTGTAATAATGTCAATTTTTGATAGAAATACGTGTGAAGTATATGTAACAAATCTTTTTGTTTAAAACGGAATGTTAAAAGACATATAAAAGAAAGTGATGATCAATTTAAGTTTGTTAGCTTTATTTGAAAAATAAGTTATAGAATATTACAAAAATGTATATGTACAATACATTTTTCATCTTAATACTCCTTGTGAAGAACATGCATATAATCATTAGGCTCAAAATAATCAAATCAAGAGATTAAGATTGAACATGTTTACAATAAAATTGTGTGTGTGTTAATGACAGTGCTAGTGGGATGAGTATCACCAGTACAAAAGTCAGAGCTTCTGTGTTGATGCCATGTAAAGGGACATAAAGTGTTACCCTAGTCCGTTCGTCCCGAACGTCCAAAAAAAAAGAGAGTTCCGTTCTCTAAACTTTAGTTGCCTCAACTAAATACTAGTACTACAAAACTTATACACAAAATAAAAAAAGATGTGACATAAGAGCCAATGAGAACTCTCCACAAAAAACAAGAAGATGACACAGAAATTAACAGCAATAGGTCACCCTACGGCCTACAACAATGATCAAAGACTTAAGTCCATACCGCATAGTCAGCAATAAAAGGCACTGAAATGACAATATAAAACAATTCAAACGATAAAAGAAACGGACAAATTTATGTACAAAAAATGAACAAAAACAAATATTTAAGTCATAAACAAACGACAATTAATAAATAACAGTCTCCTGACTTGGGACAGACACATACATACAGAATGAGGCTGGTTAAACATGCTAAAAGGATCCCCACCTTCCACCTAATGTGGCATGAGTACCAAAGAAGAACTCTCCACAAGAGACCAGATGACACAGAAATTAACAACTATACGTCACCATACGGCCTTTAACAATGAGCAACAGTACGGTCTTCAACACGGAGCCTTGGCCCCCACCGAACAACAAGCTATAAAGGACCCCAAAATTACTAGTGTAAAACCATTCAAACGGGAAAACCAACGGGAAACGAGAAACGAGAAACACGTATAAATTACATATACAAACGACAACTACTGTACACCAGATTCCTGACAGGACAGGTTCAAACATTTGCAGCGGGATTAAACGTTTTAATGGTACCAAACCTTCTCCCTTTTCTTAAACAATAGTATAACATCACAACATAGAAAAACACACGATAAAACGAAATTCAAATGAGAAAAGAAAAGAAACGGACAAATTTTATGTATAAAAAATGAACGAAAAACAAATATGTAACACATAAAACAAACGACAACCACTTAATTATAGGCTCTTGACTTGCGACAGGCACATACATACTGAATCAGGCGGGTTTGAACGTGTAACCTGGGACAATGCTTATTCCCACACAACACAAAATCAAATTTGAAATTTGGTAGCGACACTTTTACCGTTCATGAGTTATCATGTTCCTTTAAAAACATAAAAAATGCTGAATTTTTCGTTTTCGTTCTCTTTAACAAGTTTGACTCAATCAAATGTTATAAACCTTATACGTAATGATTATTAACCCATAACACAGATCTATCAAGTTCGATATTGGGCGGTGTTACTGTTACTGTTCATGAGTTATTAGATATAAGAAGGTGTGGTACGAGTACCAATGATACAAATATCAACACGGAGCTTTAAGATAGTAAAAATGCTAAATCTGTTGTTTCTGTTCTTTAGCTTTAGTTTGCCTCAACCAAATGTTTTAAAACTTATACACAATGCTTATGGTCACAAAACAGTCAAAATTACGTGAATCTTGCATCTATATGTGAAATAAAATTGAGAATGGAAATGGGGAGTGTGTCAAAGAGACAACAACCTGACCATAGAAAAAACAACAGCAGAAGGTCACCGACAGGTCTTCAATGTAGTGAGAAATTCCCGCACCCGGAGGCGTCCTTCAGCTGGAAGTTTACTGGTGGTTTTTTTTTCACAAGCAGGGGAATCTGTGGCCCATAGACATTTTGTACATTTATTTCAGTAAACAGTTTATTTACTTCCTTTAAATTCTACTTCTAATAGAATTAACTTGCATATTTTTTCAGGATTGCGGTGTAGTTTGGTAACAGACAGTGACCAGCATAACAAAGTGTTTCACTAGATTGAGCTCTATGTCTAAGTGTACTTTAAAGGTTCTTTGCACTGAGTTCAGTTTATTGATATGCGTATACCTTCTGTGTGATTTTTTAAGATGTTAAAACAGACTATCCATATCTACATGTCCGTGAAATGAAACTCAAGGTATAATTATTGAAACAGTTTGAATTATCTATCACAACTGGCAGCACATGGTGCTACTGAATCAGTAAATGTTCTCTCTATGTTTTCACGGCAATTAAAGGATTTAGTTTTCATTTGATCAAAACATTCTTCACTTCAAAAATTAAGAATGGAAATGTGGAATTTGTAAAAGAGACAGTAACATGAAAAAAGAGCATAAAACAGTCGAAGGCCACCAATGGGTCTTCAACAAAGCAAGAAAATCCCTCGCACGGCGGCGGACTTCAGATGGCCCCAAACAAAATGTGTACTAGTACAAACTGCAAAACATAAAACCAAACTTACAATTAAAAACATACAAGACTATCAAAAACCAGAGACTCCTGACTTTGTCAATGTAATCATACCAAGAGGCACACCTAATATGCATAGGTCAAAAGTCAAAAAGTCATAAACTGGTCAAGAGTTCCATGACAAAAAAAAAAACAAACACAAAGCAGATTTGAGGAAAGGGTCATCGTGGTACACAAAACTAACAAATATATTTATATATCTAATAGAGATATAGGAAGATGTGGTATGAGTGCAATCAGGCAATTCTCCATAAAATTCAAACAAAATATACAAGTTGCACATTGAGGGCAAAGGTCAAGCTCATATGAAGTTTCTTGTGCCACAAGACTCACCATCTTATGACAATACATCTTCATGCCACATATTTAGATGCAAGGTCAAACCAAAATTATACTTTTAGGTCAGGGTACTATACAAAAGAACACACTGCATCATGATGACACACTCAAAGTGCATAGGTCAAGAGTAAAAAAGTCATAGTGCTCAAGAGTTCCATGTCAAAAATACACAAAGTAATCCTGCACGAAAGTTCATAATGGTACACGTAACAATGGCATATGTCATGATGCACTACACATGCCAAATACAAAAAAAACACGGGTCAGGGACAGAAACAGAAGACATATTACTAAACTCAATGGAACAGTACTTGTATTGTAGGTCACTTCAAATGCCTTCAACATAGAACATAAACTCTCGCAACACTTCAAAGTTAAAACGGTCTTTCACAAAAGTTTGAACAGGATTCTTTGCTACGATTATATTACCACTATTGTTGCAAATCGGGTCGTGAAGTTATGTCAATAAACTAAAACGGTAAGATCAGACATTAAAGCACTTAAAACTAGGGTTTACTATTAATTTCTAACCTAACCATGTGATAGCACTATGATAAACTGATAGAAACACATGATGCAGTCATGAAATTGAATATTTGCAATAGTACGACCAGAACAATACAAGATCGAGTTGGAAACAAATGAAAATAATTATACATACTAATTTTTAATCAAAATGCACTAATAAGGAACCGTTTTCATTCAATTTATTCATCTAAAATGTACGCTCGCGTTAAACAATGGAAATTAACACTGGATATTTATATAAACGATCAATCTTGTAAATGAATGAATAAATTAATTAAAGATATAGAATTTACAAATTACACATCAAAAACTGATTAAGAAATATAAATTTTACCGTTCACCGCTATGTATTGATTAATAACGGGACTATATCTATTAACCGTTACAAAAAGAAGATTTAGAAAATGAAACATTTTGTTTTCTTTTAAAAGTCATTACCGGTGTGACAATTTTGTTTCAAACTAGGTAGTTGTTTGATAGAAAAACAATGCAAACGTTTACGGAGATAATATGAACATTTTCCGGAAACAATACTCAAACGTCATTTATTGCTAGATGATATGTATATAGTAAACTAATTGTTTTATAGTTTAACAAATAAGTCTCGTTGATATTTATTTGTTTATTTCATTGCTGATAATTTTACAATTTAGCTGTAAGATTAAAACTAATGTTATTTTAATTTACAATGCTTACCAGAAAACAACCGTGGATTTCTGGTATTAACAAACTAGGTGCATTAACTAGAATGCAGGACTTGTGAAGGATATTGATAACAGAAGAACGTGCAATTTGTTGTTGAATAAAAATTAAAAAAAAGTTAAATGTAGGTTTGTAAATAATTACAAATGTTGACTCCTTAGTCTTATAAATAATTGCTAAATGATTCAAACCAATCATACTGTAGACATATTTCATTCTACATGCATAACAGTCTATGTAAATATGGTAAATAAACAATTATTATACCAACATGTGGTTTTATAAATAGCAAAGTATCATTATATCCAAATTCTTCCATGGAATTGTATAGTCGCACTACATAAATCCTTGATTTAACAGAAGATCATCTGTGAAATGTCATTTGTTGCAATACATATTAAGCATTACATGGACAGGTTGTTCCTCGTAAAATTAAGGTATTCCAAATAAGTTATACACATCCCAGGGTACACGAGACTGTCATATGGAAAATTACCGCTTTACTTGTTGTCAACCATGAGTAGACTAACCGTACCACTATAATTTGAACAGTTTGTTGATAGATGAAAATGAAAAATCACCAATGGAATTAAACCAATTGAATTAAAATGTATTTTCTTCATCAAAATTATGAAGCGAAATAATTTAACATAAAATCAAATTGGATAATTCAAAAAGTTCTCTAGTATCTTCCCTGGGAATAATAGAAATCTGTTATTATTAAGGGTCTTATCCATGAGTTCTATAGAAATCATTGGTCTTATAAAATAGATCTCAAACAGACACGCATAATTAAAATCTAAACAGTGTTTTGTTCTATGATTTCATGATAAAAAAATCAGAAGGGAAATATAACAAATACTTAGTCTAGATAAAACATTATGAAATGCAACACTCATTTTTGAATAAAAAATGTTTTTGGTTCTAAAAAGCATATTATGTTTTTGAATAAAGATTATTTGTCCCAAAGGAAAGTCCATCATCCCCCTTTTTTTAGACACACGCAAGATGAATGGTCTGGTTGACAAGAGACACATGGTCACATTTTAAAACTGCCTCATGTCACAAAGTTTAGTAAACGTATTTGACTGGAAGTTTGTCGACTGGCAAAAATCTCAAATGCTGTTTGTCAGTACCTACGACATAAATCTAAGTTGAAACAATTCAATTAAACGTTTCATAAAAAACTACATGGCAGGGGAAAAGGGGGGGATCATTCGGAGTATTCCAACTTAGGTGCACCAACAGGGTATCTTAATATACAAATCATAATTTTCTTCTACGTTTAGTTAAGCGATTATAAAAAAATTTAGTATATAACAGCATTAGAAAGTGTTTTAAAGGTGCATAATGTGTCTATACAATAAAGAATGTTTTGAAATATATTCGGACAGCTTCAAGATTGTCAAGAATGTGTCAAGACATATTGACATATTCAGACATTATTAAAAAACGTCAAGAATAGTTCAAGACATCTTCAGACATTATTAGAAATGCCAAGAACAGGTAGACTGATTGAGACCAATTCAAGACAGTCAATACTTTGTCAAGACTAATCAAGACTCTTATGATATATACACAGAAAGTTCTTTTAACCATTTTAATACTGTTAAGACACTTGTCAAGAAAATTCAAGAACCGTATAAGACTAATTCATACCATGTTAAGCATTTACAAAAAATCAGACAAAGAGTATAAAAATTCATGCAAATTCAGAAAAAAATTTTTATTCAGACTTTTTTACTTTTGTAGAGAATGCGAATATTTTATTGTTTTAAAAACAAAACTGGTAAGAGCAATTGGGCGATAGTGAAAATGATCTGTGTGATCTTTACTTGGTTTTGGAATAGGCACAACGGTTGCAAGCTTCAAGCATGTCCAGATTGATGGTAAATCACCTGATTCCCATATGTTATTCTGAGATGCAAAAGATTTTCCATTGGTGAATCAGGAAAGTGTTTTAAAAGTTGGATATTATCAGGCCCAATGCTGTATCATGGATGGTTGATAAAAAATTGCCATCATGTTTGTCTTGTGCCGTGGCTTTATAATTTCTACCTTTACCTTTTGTATCATGTTCCATACCTGTGATCGTAGTGCGAGATGCTTTCCTCGACACCATTTTTATCCATGAAGAACGTCGAACTTGCCTGCAAGTCTGCAGTGCCTTAACGCGAAACATACGGAAATTACTTGTATTTTCCGTCGTAGGATATTGATTGAACCGTCTTTCTGATTTTTTACGATAATCTATAGCTGGATCTCGAGCGTCATCAATACATCTTACATAAATAAAGCCGTTAGTTTTTCTCGTTTGAATTGTTTTACATTGTCATTTCGGGGCATTCTATAGCTGACTATGCGGTATAACATATAGTTGTTAATTTCTGTGTTGTTTTGGTCTCTTTTGGAGAGTTGAGAGACAATCATACCACATCTTCTTTTTTATATGGTTTGCTGAGATGTTTCGGATTTGCCGAGATCTTAGAAATTGTTCTGTCAGAAATTAAAGTTAAAACTGAATTAAATATTTAAATTTGATCTTGTACAGTCTCAAACATCTTTGACAGAGGTTCCGTTTGATAGAGATGCTAAAATTAAAGTCATGTAAAAAACGGGTGTGGTATAATGATAAGGACATTATTGAACAATTGCATGTATATTTACTTTACTAAGTCCTCTAAGAAATTATTTATTTATTTATTTCGAGCTCATAGTTAAGGAATAACAGTACTGTAGTTAAGAGTTGCCACCGTCAATTTTTTTTACTGGAGACGCGAAACGTAGTTATTCCTATTATAATGCCTTAAAAAAAGAAATGATACGTTAAAGCTTGAAAAATGTACAAGTTTGACATAGCATGGCTAGGCGTGACGTCATACAAAGAAACACTTACAAACTTACAAAAAATACCTCTACGATTCAAATTCGGTTAAAATTACATTAAAACGGCTAATTCGAGTTAGGTGTTATTTTATTTTCGATAATATTGTAGTAATCGAACATTTGTTGATCCATCAATTCAAAATGGCAGGTCCTTCTTTAGTTACGCTTGGTCAACTGTGGATTTGACGGTAAAGTTTAGCCAATGAAAACATTTGTAAAATTAAAATTGCATTAGATTGAATAATTGTTAATACATTCAGCATTCCGTCGGACTGATGATCGTAACTTAAGCTTCTAATTTATCTGCTGCTGTTTTTTTTATGCAAATTAGTTTGAAAATTATGAACAATCTACATAATATCATGCCTCAAAAAGTGAGTGTTAAGAGCAATTTAAACTGTGTTTTATATTTTCCATGCGTTTTCATATGCTAATCAAACTTTGCAATAACAGTTATTAAACGATCAAGTGTATTAAATTGTTTCTTCAGAAATAACTAACACCACTTACCTTCGAGTATGTGTTTTTTAATATGTGGCTAAGATCACTGCATACGTAAAGCTATTGGGGGAATTAGAGATTCGGAAGACAATTGCAGTACATTTCTGGCAATTTGAAGGATTTTCTTGTATAATTAAAGTCATTGCACGCTTGTTTTGAGGTAAGACTTAGGCATTCATATTTATAATTAATTTACAAATTGCATAACACATTTAAGGTAGCACAATACAAAGACATTTCATCCCCAATCATACATCTTAAAACTGATGTAATTCCACTCATCCTTCTTCAAATGTTATAAATGAGGTACCAAAAGAAAGAAGAAGGATTAATCTTTCAAATTGTGATAATTTCATTATGACATAATTATTACATAATTAATTGTTATGTAATTGGTCGCTATATTGTGATGTCCATACTTGAATGAATTCAACTTCTTTGTTCTTCTTAGTATCCTAAAATATTTTATAGATACAACACAGTTTGAGTGAAAAAAAATCTTTGTATTGTGCTACCTTAAAACAACATAATTCTTACCGTAGTAGCACAGAGAGATTTGCAGACTTGAAGGTCCTTTTCTAAAAATAGATGAACTCAGTTAAAAGTGTTTTTCTTGCTATTGTGTACAATAATATGCATTGGACGTTAGTAATAGGTGATTGGTACATTTACTTTACCTGATAAGAAATTATTACAATCCCTCGTATGTTTATGGGACATTCAAATACAATGTCTTTGAAAATCGGGTTTCTTCCTTCATTTGATTTTCTAATACAAGCAAATGAATTCATTATAGATACCAGGATTGAAATTTTATATATACGCTAGACGCACGTTTCGTCTACAAAAGACTCATCAGTGACGCTCGAATTAAAAATGTCAAAAAGGCCACTTTTTAAAACTTTCAAAAGCAAGGTATTTCATTTATGCAATTTAGCTTCTTAAAGTGTTAATGTAAACAAAATTTCAGAATGATTTTACTCTTTTGTCAATTTGTTGTACGAATACAATTTTAAAAACGCTTTTTGTTTTATTGTGTTTAAAAAGACTAGTTTTAATATACACTATTACTTTAAAGACATATGAAACGAGTGACTGGTGAAAAATAAAATTTATCCAATTCTTGAACCAATGCATGTATATATCATAAACTTAGTTGTCTGTGCACGATTTTATCATTTTTTAAGCAAATATATCGTATAATCGTCAATTTTTGTTTCTCTGTCTGTATGATTTAACAAATATGGCTTATTAAATACCGTGTTTTGAAGTCGAAGTTTAACGATTGTTACTTTGTAGTAAACAAAAAACAAAAAGCATGGATATTGAGCTCGTGTTAAACATGTACAATCAAATATTTTTTTTTTATGACCATGCGTATTTGCGATCACCGGATTTTTTACAGGAGGGTCATGCTAAGGTCACTATGCATACGGAAAATTTGTCGGCGAATTGCTTCCTGGAAGCAACCAATTAAAAATAATTAAACTTCTAAATGTGATCAAATTAAAGATTTTTTTCAGCAAGCAAAAAGGTATATGTACATAAGTTGTAGAATGAAAACTATGCATTTAGAATCATCTATAGTAATAACATTGCATGATGCGATCACAAAAAAATACATACTGGAATAAATATGATAAGTTTATTCGGTTATTACAAAATTGAAAATGGAAATGGGGAATGTGTCAAAGAGACAACAAGCCAACCAAATAGCAGATAACTACCGAAGACCACCAATGGGTTATCAACACCCGGATGCGTGTTTCAGCTTGTCCATAAACAAAAAATACATACAAGTTTAGTGATAATAAACGCCATACTAAACTCTGAAATATATAAAAGACATTAAAGTTAAAAGTCATACAAGACTAAATAACCAGAGGCTCTGGACAGGCGAAAAATGTGGCGGGATTAAACATGTTTTTTTGAGATGTCAACCCTCCCTCAATACCTATAGTCCGATGTCAGAAAAGGTCACAAAAGAAACTAAACAAAATGACAATGATACATAAATTAACACAGGACTACAAGCAGTTACTGACATGCAAGATACTATTACAACATGGATATTATAACAAAGAAGATGTGGTTTAATTGCCAATGAGACAACTGTCTACAAGATACCAAAATGACACAGGCAGATATTGTTTAGTTTTAAAATTGAACATATGTCATGGCACAGTTCATACAAAAGGAAGTCTTTATAGATTATCTTCCCAATTCTGTAAACCGTGCATGTTTTTAAATCGACCAGAACACTGCACATAATATATCCAGTTGGTTTCCGTTTGTTGTATTTACGGAGATAAAATTTCATTTTCGGTTTAGGAAGTTCCCATGGAGGGCACTTTCAAGTTTCAACTTGTGCAACAGATTTAAAACAAAAGTTGTTAAACGTGGTTGTAAACGAATTCCCAATAGAGGAATTTTATTTTCATGTTTTGCAAATATATCTGGTTAAATTGGATTAAAATTGGAGTCGTAGGCAGGATTTGCTGGATATGCTTTAAACTTTACAGCGTATGGAAGTCCGAGCTTCAAACGTCTGTTTGAAGGTGGGTACTATACATACAGTACATACAGAATTATGACTATATTGATTGTTTGCTGCTTAAAGTCCAGTGAGAAATATTGTATGCATGTTCAGGGAGATTTTCTGACTATAAAAAACTTTCATGCAACACTTTACAAGTCAATGTTAAATGTACACTAAACTATACAGTTTGGTGCAGACTAAGTAATACGTGTAGACGGATGGACAAATTAACGCGGCCTTTACTCGCGCGCATTTGATGTGAATGCCGCATTAACCCTGCGTTAATTCTGAAAGTCAGTAGACATATAAAGTAAACGAGCGTTTACTTTCGCGTTTACCTCCACGAAAACGGCACGTCTTCTAATTTTGTAAAGAGTAAACGGTTGTTTACCTCCGCGTTCACGTGACAAGAGGTGCGTCTTCTATTTTTATAAACAGTAAACTCAAGTAAACGCGTGTTTACGCAGATTGTCAGATTGTCATCGTATCCTCGATACACTGACCTAACAGAGTTTTTGCAATTACAAAAATTAAATATTCCGAATTAAAAGTGTTGTTTTCAACTGTAACGGCATTAAACCAATATACGTAAAATACTATCTGAAGGTCATTTTAAAAAGATGAAAAAAGGAACAAATGTATTCGAAGTTTATTTTGTAAAACAAATAGTTAACACAAACAGTAAACGGGCGTTTGCTTTAAGTGCACGTAAAAATAAACTTGTGAAATCTGTTGTTAACGCCCGTTTGTTTCAAGTGCGCGTAAAAATAAACTTGTGAAATCTGACGTAAACGCACGTTTACTACGGACTGAAACGGACACAGAGTAAACACGCGTTAACTGTGGTAGAAATTTGAAATTTCCATTTTGACCGCGTAGAAAATTGACTAGCGAAATATGTATGTAAAACATGGTCTCACCAACTGTACTCATGTAGGTGTCATTTTATTGTATATTGGAATGTTAATCGATATCTAAGTTGGGACAGAATATTTAAATCTGAAAGAAATAGAGGAGATGGTGGTCTTATCCCTGTTAAACTAAAGGAGTTTAAAATTTACCTGCTTTTTGTAGAACGCACTCTGTGTATGCACCGGTTATGTATTTGCCATTCACTAGAGGAACAGATACTTCGTTACCTTCAAAAATCAATAACAACACTTAACGCTGAGCGTGTTTTATCTGTTAAATAGTTGTTATCATACCATGCATAAATACCTATTAATTGTAAACTATATGTTTATTTATTGCTTGATTAGAATGATGGATGTTTAATTTGCTAATACTTTTACCGATCGGAACCAGATGCGCTTTCGACAAAAAACGACAAATCAGTAATATTCGAATATTTAAACATCCATTTGTCGACATTTGATATTTTCCGAAGTTAATCTTAAGTTAATGAGCAGAAGTTAAAGACGTGTTACTTGTCCTAAATGTGCATCTTGATACAAAATGCCTACTCTACAACACAAAATTAATATCCAGCTACATTTCCTTACATCTTTGTGCATTTGTTTTTATTCCTGTATGTTTTAGCCATTGATTTGAAACTGGTGTGGTTTGTACGATTTAATTCATTTTTTCTTTGTTGACATATTTTTTTTCTCCGATTTTTTAGTAACTTAGAATATAACACAATTCTCACCGCTGTACCCCTATCTATTATATTTGTTTTTTTATTTACACTTTTTAGTTAATATAATGGCATTTTACGCGACAATCATACAAATGAGGGACTTAACTAGCTATAAATCAGATTTAATCCGCCGTTTTCTACATAAGGAAATGCCTGTACCAAGTCGGGAATATGGCAGTCGTTTTTCATTCGTTTGGTGTGTTTGAGGTTTTCATTTTGCCATTTGATTAGGTAATTTCCGATTTGAATTTTACTTGGAGTTCGATATTTTTTATTTTACTGTTTTGAAGAAAGTAACGTCTCGTCATCTTCAGGCACACAGTTGACTTAGTAAAACATCCCAGTTGTTCAAATGATAAGGTTTGAGCGTTCCTGATGAAAATTATTTATTCCTTAAAATGTTTCTGTTATGTCGTATTTGCATTTTGTTTTATTTTACTTTAACTTACAGGTAATACTTCTTAGTGTTCTTTTTTTCATAATTTTTTTTTTATTTAATATGAAATGCACTGTAATTCCAAGAATAAAGTTGATAATTCCAAGTTTATTGTTTGATAATCAAAAGTTTAAAGTTGGTAATTCCAAGATTAAAGTTAATAATTTCAAGACAAAAGTTGATAATTTCAAGTTTTAAGTTGGAAATTCAAATTAGAGATGGAAATTTCAAGATTAAAGTTGATAGTTCGAAGATTTAAGTCAACAATTTGAAAAAAAAATAAATTATAAAAAGAATGACTGTTATACGTTTCGGTAGAAATAGGCATCATCCAGTTTCGAAATTTCTGACCTACACAATTAAGACTAAATATGACTAAAGAGCAAAACATTGACTAATGTACACAATTTCTTCTGCATAATGTGTTGCAAAGATTACTAACAATTGACAATAATTACTTTTTCTGCTATCTTACAAACCTTAGAGGACTATTGCTTTCAGGTATTTTATCATGAAGAGAATACAAAATTGAAGGAAACGTCTAAAAAAATCATAATGATCTTTATGTGAAATTATATCACTTCTTCTGAACCAGATTCAATCATCAGATTGGGAAATGTGTCAGAAGGTATTTTTTTTTAATTTTGAAAATACATCGACTGCCTTAAGTAGGACACACAAAAAAAACTTAATTCAGGAATGTTAATACTACCGTGCCACAACAAACCCGACACCTGCGATAAAACCCAGCCAGAATATTGCGAAAAAAAATAATTGTGGCGATTTAATTCAACATTTGCGAAAGAATTTGGCAGAAGACATTTATATATCGATTTTAGTTCATCCATGTTGTTTATTTATTTTGTATCGGGTTTCTCGGATTTACCTGACAGTACTCGGAATTCACCTTAAACTTGTAAAGATTTTGACAGAAAATCAATAATCAGTTTTAATTGCATTTCATAGCTGTAGACAACAATGGACTACTCAATAAAGGTGTCGATTGTATTGTTTGACAAACGATTTGGTATTTCGTTTATACGTGTTTAAAGCAAACTTTTGACGTCTCCTCTCCTTTTATTAACGATGGTCCGGAAAGAAAAACAATGGTTATGACGAAAAATGTCTAAAGGCAAGAAAAATCTCCGACTATATCCTATGACATAGATAGTTGATTTAAGATGGTACTTTAAAGTCGTTTTGGCGACGCACGTTTTTCAATCATAGTTTTACGTCTCCACTTTTTTTTATTTACGATGGTCCGAAAAAGAAAACTGTCGTTATGAAGACATATATTCAACAGGTTGGGAACAACTACTCAAATGAGGGGTAATCCTTCAATGTAAATAAGAAACTATGCATTTAATGATGGATCAATTTCAAGTGATAAAACAACTGTTTTGTTGTAAAATTTATTTATTAGTACAAAATGCACATATTTATATTATTTAAAAAAAAGTCATTTCCAAATGAACTATACATTCATCTATCTGGTGTTATATGGTCAAAACATGTCCAAGAATTTTGTTATCTTCCTGGACTTATATCTTCTTTATTATCAAAATTAAGTGGTTCCCCCTTTTAGGAGATTTGTAACTAATATAATGAATTTTCTTCCGTTAAAGTTTACAGAAGCAAAGTTTTATTTTTAAAAAGTAAATTTTCAGTGTTTATTCATTACAATGTAGACGAAAAGTTAAGTTTAAGAGAATAATCATAGACAACCATGAAACAAACTCATTTTATTTAATGTATCTATTTAGATATTTTTGGAGGGAGGGGGTGTTGAAAGAAGGAAAATTTCATTTGAAAATATATTTATGTTACTTGGCGAAAAAATCATTAAGTGGCGAAAAATAATATGTTTTGGCGAAATTGTTGGCGAAACAAATAATTGACCCTTGGGAATCCCTGATAACATATGTGATGCATAGAAAATATGTTAATTGCAATGTAAACAATTAATGAACATTATCTTTCAAATATATGTTTATATCTTTGCAAATATACTCATTCATACCACACAGCGTTTCTTCATAGTATAATGTGT
This sequence comes from Mytilus galloprovincialis, assembly GCA_037788925.1. Classification (NCBI taxonomy): domain Eukaryota; kingdom Metazoa; phylum Mollusca; class Bivalvia; order Mytilida; family Mytilidae; genus Mytilus; species Mytilus galloprovincialis. The sequence goes on from CM075338.1 coordinate 43,739,294, forward strand.
CCTCAAATGCAATCAGATCTAGTTCCTTTTGCAAACGGTCGCACAATCCACTATCCTGTAATGTATATTATTTTCAAGATTTATATTTCTTATGCCTGTCAAAATGACAATCAGTTTACAAATTTCATCATTTTTGTTTTCTACCAAACTGGTTGTTTTATCTCCATAAGGGAAAGCTTTTTTAATCTTTTAACTTTAAAAAGTAAAGTTTAACTCCTAAGAATGTTTCAACATAGCTCAAGGTAAATACACACATTTCTTTATTAATATTTGGTTCCGTGAATTAACCACTTACAATGTCAGTACGTCTTTTTTCATTTTATTTAAGCTGTAAATACTGTCTATAAAAATGTCTATAAAACTTATAGAATAAACGTCAAATCTTCATGTCACAGAAATGATTTAGAAACAGACACATTACATTATGATACTTGTGATAAACACTTGTTAAAAAGAATATTTGCTTTCTCAGCAACGACAAATTTCTGACATTCTTAAAACATTAACAGTTTTATACGTACAGTTACAAGATAAGGGTTGTTAAAACCTTCTTCAAGTATGCCTTTTCTGTTCTCTTGTGCTAATCTTCTGTTGAATGTAGTTTGCTTAACCGCTCTACACTTACGGCCCACATGTTCCGATAACTTGCAGTGTGTGCCTATAAACAATATATTAGTTTCGATTTTGTTCCATATATCTTCATAGACAGGTGTTAATATTTTATATTCCAGGACTGCAGTTCTTGATATCATTATCTGGCATTCTGACACGGCATGTACTGACTTGTACAATGGGCAAACAATGTTAAGAATTAAAACATTCAAATTACTGTCTAAGCATGATACTGTTAATCCTGTACATGCAGATATGTTATTCTCACCCCCCTCTGGATCATTACTCGTTTGCTCCTCAAACAAAACATCCCACTGATCCTTTGTTAGGCATTGAGAACTATTTTGTGTTGACATGGAAGGACCCGCATTATTTCTGTTTGAATTTCTATAAATTCTGTACAACTCATCTTTGTGATTATTCAAAATATCTTCGAGACTGGTATTTAAAAGACAACAATCCCAGAACAAGTCAAAACAGTTATGTTTTAGAACAGTGTCAACGGTATTAACTCCTAGATCTGAAGGTTGGATTTTTGAAGTTCTTTTACGGGCACGTTTTATATCTTCAAACTGAAGAAAATTCTTACTTATATTGGTTAACCAATCAAGCATATCTAAATTATTTTGCCTGAGGTAATATTCAAGCAAATACCGCTTAACATCTGTTCCAATGTGGAAGACTGCTAATAGCCTGTCATAATTTTCTTTTTCCAAGTCAAAATCATCGAAGTTCAATGTTGCCATCTTTCTAAAAATTGAAAAATTCTTATTTTTAGTTTATAATTTTCTACACACACATACATAATATTATTTCTGTTTTCAATAACAATGATTATTGTTTAACCATCTATGTGATACAAGCATGTACTATTAATTTAGCCCTATAAGTGGACCACTCGTCCACCTTGACTGAACTTATAATTCAGCATTAGCTGGCCTAACGTTTTCTTTCCGCGTCAGTAGAATCTAGAGTATATGATATAAAATGCTCGAAGACAGAATTTATGGCATATAAGCTAAGTATCTATCGTAAAGGACGTAATATATAATGAAAGAAATAATAAGTACTTGTAAACAAGCGACAACACTATGACAAATCCATTCATTGTTTAACCAGTGATCGAAGATGATACACAGCTGAAACACACATATTGTATTCATAGTTACTCTAAATATCAGCACAACAATGTGGCTAATCGTTTTAACACAAGATTAATGAAGTATTACAGTTTCCGATTTTTATGCAGTAAATAGATCAAATGTGTTGTCAAAATATTTTATGTTATTTAAACCCAGATTAATCGCTGATTGTGTTAAATGTCTAACTGTACCTACATGATGATGTACATTGACCTTCGAATTTGATAGTATGTGTAATTAGCACTCGTTTGTCTGCCTTGAACTTAAATAAGGATTTTAAGGTGCGATACCACTAAATTATGGTACGTCACATCCGGTTGCATACATAAATAGGTCGAAAAAATATTGCCTTGCATTTGAAAATTGTAAGTTATGAACTCTACATACTATTGCAGCAAAATATTTCTGGGTCATAAACATATTGGGTATATCAAAGCACCATTTTTTTATTTGGAGTTTCTATAAAATATTTTGTAAATTTGGTTACATCTATAATACTAAAATTACGAGGTCCAATTTGTCAGCCGTCATCCCGTAAAAACAACGAATCAAAGAATTCATTTTTATATATAACTAATTTAGTACAAAGGTGTAGATTAAAAATTACACCACTCAAGGCCTTTTGTTTTCCACGTAATTAATATTCCCAATAATTAAGAAGTTCCGGGTCGAGTCCGATACCGATACCAATAGTATATTCACCTGTTACCTATTACCTTATCTGTACGTTCCGCATCTGACAGGCGCACCAACAAACGGTGTATTCAGGATTAATATGCTATATACACGGGTCTTAATCACAGGTCAAATTGTTACCTATTGTAGTATTTTAATCAGTAAGACTTACTAAGATAACAAAATGAATACATTGTACTAAAAATCTGGACTAAAAATAAGGCCTATAGGTACAGTTTTCCATTTGTTAGCGGGCATGACGTTAAACAACGAATCAAAGAATTCAACTTTATTTATAACTAATATAGGACAATGCTGTTGATAAAAAAAATGCTCCATTCCAGGACCTTTGGTTTTCCAAATAATTAATATTACCAATAATTGATAAGTTCCAGTTCGACGGGTTCAAACAGAAAGATTTGAAAGCAGACGGAAAACTGTGCATCTTATAATCGTCATGACTTTATCAGATACTAAAATAAGGCTTGCGCATAGTTATATACTTTAATTCAGTCACGGATCCGCGATATCACGGGTGTGTTCTAGTGTTTACTAAAGCTTGTACACATGTAAAATAAGGGGGAAAGCTGATTGGTTAACTTTCAGTGATGGTAATTTTCTTATATGCAATGAAATCTTATGTGATTTTTTTCTATAGTACTGTACAGAATAAAATTTTACTCATGCTTAGTATTTCTTTATTTGAGACAAAGAAAAATTCTGCCCATTTTGTTTTAGTACAAATTTATCAAAGGCTAATAGAGGAATATCAATGGTGGTATTACACCTTATAGTACGGTGCCAAATCAGGTAAATTTGAAAATTTAATAGACCGACATACCTCACGGCTAATTATAGTATTATTTTGTAGAAAAATATAATATCCTTTGATTAAGGCATGTCATAGAGTGTCAAAGTGGTGCAGATTTTTTGAAAACTGCGGTCAAAGGTCAAAAGGGGTGATTTAAAAAAATCGAAAATTTTAGACATTTTGGACAATTTCTCGGTAGTCTCTCATGTTAAATCAGATGTATTTTTCGATGGCAACATGCATTAGGAATGCTCTAGAAATACAGCTAGTCATATTTATGTCTGATTACCACATATTTTTGAAACATACATACGCATGCAACAATGTGAGAAAATGAAACAAATATCTTTATCTACGGAAATTATCGACAAAAAATATACAAAATTAAGATTTAGCTATGCAATAATATATGGCCACCTATAAAGATATTTTTGGAAAATTTTATGTTAAAATGTCAAAAAGAATAGAGGAAAAATAAGAACTGTAAAGTTAACACCCGGTCCATGTTGTTATGAAAAAAAAAATGATGAAAATTCTGTGTTGATTATTTAAACTTAAAATGATGTTAGAACTATAATAATTTAGTCCTCATGTTCATGACACTATAGTATATGAAATTTGTTTTTATATTTATAAAAAAATCAGTACTAAACCAATATCACAAGATTGTTGATGTGTTTCATAAATGTTTCTCGTTTCTAGTTTTTTTATATTCATAAGACCGTTGCAATGGTTTTACACTATTGATTTTTGGAGCCCTTACTGTTCGGTGTGAACCAAGGCTCCGTTTTGGAAACCGTACTTTAACCTATAATTGTTAACTTTTACAAATATGACCTGGATGGAGAGTTGTCTCATTGGAATTCATACCACATCTTCTTATACCAATAAACAATGGAATAAATAGCAGACTTGAAAACCCGATATATCTGTGAACTATATGCAAAGATTCACAGGGATATCACACTTCAAAGGTTGTCGTCTATGTATAATAAGAATACTCTAAAACTAGACATCAATATGCACATCAATTTGAAAAATTAACGGAATACTAGAAAAAAAAGTTGGATTTCATTATATGGCGCCGACAATACTCATGAGTTTGTTCAGACCACCATGTACTGATTGACCATTGCTTCTGGGGTCATTTTGATCCGCGGTGAACTGCAACATTTTTTACTGCAACATATGATTTTTACTGCAACATATGTGTGAATATAAGAACCAGCTAGAACGACAAGTTTTGATACATGCATGTTTTTCCCGACCCCTTGTTATTGTTGCCAATTTCCATTCGAGAAGACGTGTCGCATCCTGTAAGATCGCGAGCTGCTGTTGGTGTGCTACACAACAGGGGTCCAATAACTATAAAGTTGCATATGTCGTGAATAGGTAAAAACTGTCGTGTGGCTTTGGTTGAAGAAACGCCTCCAGTCTAAATCAAAATTCATCATGTTTCTCTGTAATAATGGACCAAATATGAAAATTTTTGGCCAGATTATTTTTTTTTCGATTACTTTTTTTTAAGTTGAAATAGTCCAAACTAACAGTCAAATTAAAAATAAATCAATAAAAAAATTCAGAATAGTCTGGTTGCCATGGAAACCACGTGACATCATATGTATATATTAGTATAGCAAGGAGAAATGGCTTACATTGTATTTTATGGTAAAAATGAGATAAAGCATATCATTTTTTGTTATTTTCATGGGTATAAGAGAAGATTTCAATCATTTAAACTGCTAACTGACAAATTTCTCGAAAAAAAAACCAGTTTTTTGGTACATAAGGTGGTCCACTTAACACAAAAATCGGCATGATTTTTGCCGATTTTTTTCATTTTTTACATCTGATTTTTTTCGAAAACGCAGAAATCCTCACATAAAAGACTATAAAATATAAAATTATGGATGTTTTGTCAACAAAATGCTGCAAAAAAATTCTTGGGTAAATGTTGCAAAAAGTTGCCAATAGAGAAATATAAGTCATTGTAATTTACCCTGAAATTCCCCCTTTTTTAGGTTCTATTTGTAAATCAATATTTCATATGAATATTTTCATGATAAAATAGTCCTTTCTTATGAAAACAACTATTTTCAGATGTATTGAGGGTAATTAGATCAGACTAAATATTCCAGCAATTAAAAATTTCATGATCAAACTAATCTGGATGTAATTTCGAAAAATGAGTTATTTCCCTTTTTTGAAAAACTTCGTTCAAGAGATAGAAAAAGAAACTGTAGCAGCAATAACATTTAGGAGACAACTTGATTATACTATTTCTGGATCATTCTTCCTTATTTGACAGCTTTACAACAAATATAATTGAAGTATTCCACAGATAGTCACATACTGAATTATGAATGTTGCGTAACCTCAAAAATTGAATAATTTTTGGTCGTATATTGGTATGACGTTGGCGTCGTCGTCGTCCGAAGACAATTGTTTTTCGCACTATAACTTTAGTATAAGTAAATAGAAATCTATGAAATTTAAACACAAGGTTTATCACCATAAAAGGAAGGTTGGGATTGTTTTGGGGAGTTTTAGTCCCAACAGTTTAGGAATTAGGGACCAAAAAGAGCCCAAATAAGCATTTTTCTTGGTTTATGCACAAACTTTAGTATAAGTAAATAGAAATCTATGAAATTTTAACACAAGGTTTATGACCACAAAAGGAATGTTGGGATTGATTTTTGGATTTTTTTGTCCCAACAGTTTAGGAATTAGGGACCAAAAGGGTTCAAAATTAAACTTTGATATGCCAAATCTAACTGTGTATTTAGATTCCTAATTTTTGGTCCTGGTTATCAAATTGGTCCACATTGAAGTCTAAGAGGTCTAAATTTGAACATTTTTTGATTTCATCAAAATTTGAATTCTTAAGGGTTATATGATATGCTGAATCTCACCATGTACTTAGATTTTGGATATTGGACCATAATCATGATAATAGGTAAATGTCCAATTTAAAATTTAAGTTCTTTGATCACAATCATTCTGTATCAGAAACCTATGTTGTGTCAACTATTTAATCAAAATCAAAATGCAGAGCTGTATCAAGCTTACATGTTGTGTCCATACTTGCCCCAACTGTTCAGGGTTAGACATCTGCGGTCGTATAAAGCTGCGCCTTGTGGAGCATCTGGTTAAAACAATTTCCGGAAATAATTTGTGACATTTATTACATTGAAATATCACATTGAAACTCTGAGTATTAAAAACTTTCAACTATGAAACACAAGGTACAAGTGAGACTGAAATTGATTTAATAAATCGTGTAACCGTCATCTGAAACATATTGAAAGCCTGATAGAGCTCAGAAAAAGAAAAACCACTTGTGAAGTTCCCGACTCCTATTACATCAGGAAAATAAAGCAATATAAGCCAGGAAAGGGAAATACTATAAGAAATTTCCAATGGGTAGGCTTCTTTTGTAAAGTTTTGTTCTAAAATTCAACAATAGGCTATCTTATTTTTCTAAACGGTTAGAATATTCAAGCCTGAATGTTATTCAATTTACCCTGTTAACCTAATTCTTTCACATTTCATATGAATTGTATCAATTTTCAAAGAGTTAGATTGTGATTGGAATTTTCAAAAGTAGTATTTTGCTCTTTGAAAGATAAATAATTTCCTAAAGAAGAAAGAAAATTTCCATCTGCCTTTGAGTTTAGTCTGACATATAAGTCACTTTGATAAAAGTATTTTGCATATATATAGACCAATGACCTAATTTTGGCCTGAGCACTGCATTGCCGTCTCATTTTTCCTATTCTTGTTTATAAAATATATTGTTTAAAAACATTTTTACAACTGTATCATGTGTATGATACATATATTGATGTGATATCGTCAAAACAAAATGATTTATAGTTCAAGCAATTTAAAGTAAACACATGTTTTAAAAATAACTTGAATACATGCGGAACTAATTATGTTGGGCCTAAGACAATAAGAATATATAAAGGCAATTAGAAATTGTCTATATATATAACAAAAAAAAAAAAACACTTAAAAGAAAATACGAAGTATGAATACGAAAGAACAACAGTAGCACTGCCACTGATACTTAATAAAATTAGCATCAGTCTGCCTAAAGTACACTTCATTCCAAAAGTACGGTTTTTTCAACAAAGATTTAGTATGTTGTCCTCTAACCTTTACTTTGAATTGAATTGAAGAAACAAAATTACAAAGTTATATGTTCAGTTTTGATTCAAAAGAGTTTTTACTTAATTACTCAAAGTATACAGTTGGGTACAGACCAAGCATTACATGTAAACGGGCCTAAAAAGTTAACGCGGCGTTTACTCGCGTGCACTTCATGTAAACGCCGCGTTAACTCTGCGTTAACTCCGAAATTTTAGTAGACATAAATAGTAAACGGGCGTTTACTTTCGCGTTTACCTCCGCGTTAACGCAAAAACCGCGCGTCTTCTAATTTTGTAAAGAGTAAACGGGCGTTTACTTTCGCGTTTACTTCGCGTTAACGCGAAAAAGGCGTGTCTTCTATTTATGTAAAAAAAAGTAAACGCCCGTTTACTGTTTGTAGTAAACGCGCGTTAACGCAGATTGACCTCGTATCCTGGATACACTGACCTAATATATCACATGATAAGGTACATCAAAATATCCATCTGTCCATTTTCGATCAACATATTGACGATTGCATTTAATGAAATGACACCTCTTTAATTAATTTATTGAAAATTAATCATTGCATATAAGAACAAAATGGAAATTCGTCCTGGAGCTGTAAAACCATTCGTGAGAGGATATTAAGTATAAGAAGATCTGGCAAAAACATACTGAAGTTAGAGATGAGTTGATACGATCAAATAATGTTCAAGTTTCTAGACAGGGGATAAGTGCATTTCTTCGACGTTTCCGTCAGAGTGGATCTGTTACTGACTTTAAAGTAAACACTAGACAGAAAATGTAACAGGAAGTACATCTAGAATTTATTGACGAAACAATTCGTAATGATCTAGAAATATCCGCTAGATAAATGTTTATATTTCTAATAAAAAGTGTTTTTGAATGTTAAGGTTCAAAACACATATACGTAAAATATTAAGTCATTTTAACAACATAAATAAATGTACAAATGCACACAACGATTATTTTATAAGATACACAATTAGTTAACGCGAAAAGTAAACGCGCGTTTACTTTCAAGTCCACGTAAAATACAATTGAGAAATCTGTAGTAAACGCCCGTTTACTTTTACGTGCACGTAAAATTAAACTTGTGAAATCTGAAGTAAACGGCCGTTTACTACTGACTAAACGGACACAGAGTAAACGCGCGTTTACTCGAGTAGACATTAGAAATTTCCATTTTGACCGCGTTAACGTTAATGAAGTAAACGGGCGTTTACTAGTAAACGCGAAATTTAAAGTTAACTAACGAAATATGTGCACGCCGCGTTAACTTGCGTTTACTTTATGTAATGCTTGGTCTGCACCCAACTGTACCCTGTAAAAAAAATTGATTCTGAAAATCCCCAATTTTAAAACATAAAACCCAAATTTTCCATAAATATAATGAATCTAGTAATGAACCCATTTTGTTTATCTCTGTATTTAAAGAAAATCATTTGAAGCATCCATCTTAAAATTCTTTGATTTTAGTGCTTCTCTATTTCTAATTTTTTGTGCAAAAAAAATAAATTGTGTCACTACCTCCCCCCCTCTTTTTTTTAAGGTTTGCATTAAGGTTTTTTATTGTCAACCATAGGTCAGTCATCTGAACAAACATATTCAACAAACACCAACATCAATATAACATGTTAGTTGGTTTATATGGTGGAAATTGTCTGGTATGATAGCAAACATATGAAAAATTGGCCTACATGAACAGTTTACACCACTAATATGACTCAATTTAAATTATCCGCCATCGATTCAAAATATGTTTACCCAGAGATATTGTTTCATTAATGATTAGCTAAATACCTTATCTTTAAGTGTAGTGAGTCAATTTTTGGCAATATTTCTGCAAAATAAATATTTTAGGGACCAAATTTGGTCGAATTTGACTCTTTTTGCTTAAGATCCACAGTACCTAAATTAGCTATTAGCTCTGAAATTCTATACTGTATTTTACCGTATATGATTTACTTTAATGAATATCTTTTTATAAAGCATATTCTGGTGTTCATTTAATGATAAACTATTTAAAGCTATCTGCCATAATAAATGAGATGTACATAATTGAAATTTTGTCATTTTGAGGTAAATTTTTCCTTGGTTGCTACGGACATTTATGTTCCTTAGCAACCGACAAGAAGGACTGGGATGATTAAGATTTTAAACTGATTTTTATGAATAATGCAACTCACTTTGATGTTAGAGGTAGTTTTTCTGTCACATTATTTTTTTTATGTGGCCAGCTGTTGGTTGATGCATACAGAGAATTGATGTTAAAAAACATCTGAGGAAAAGACCTAATTAGATCTGAGGAAACCATGGAAAAGACTTTGTTAGAAATAAAACATAACTGTCATAATTTGAATATGATATATCCCCTGGATTAACTTTTGAATATCTTCTCATCAGCAAGAAGAGGCGGCAGTATAAAATATTATCTGAGCACGTTTTGTATATGTTCCAGACCGTATGAGTATTTGGACCGTACGCGTACGGTTTGGTTCGTATGCGTACTTTTTTTCAAATACTCGTACGGTCGGCCCGTACGCATACGGGTTCACTAATATTAAGAATTTGGTCAAGTTTATTAGATACAAATGCATATTTACCGATCAACATAACTTAATTTTCAAATCAATATAAAATAGTTCAATTGTAATTGAAAAAAAAACCTTTATATTTTAACTTTTTAAAATATTCAGGCCAATTTTAAATCTGTTGATCTCTTGTATTTAATAACATGTCGATCAATACCTTAATTGAATTATGATCACTAAAATTGAAGATATTGGAAGTAAAGATAATGTGGGAGGACAATTGGTTTAGTATATTTAGCAACTTTACAAAAAAATGCAAATGCAAATGAACATGCATGAACTGCAAGAATGTAAATTTAAAAACATTACGTAACTTGTATCACCTTGGGCGAGAGTACCAAAATTTTATTTAGATAAACAATTGAACAAATATGTAATTTCAATTGTTTGTTTGTTCATTCTATCCATCTAATTGAAATAATAACAATTTGTATAATTAAAAATAAATATTGTGATAAATGTGTGTTTTTTTTAACTTATATGATCCAATCATATGTATGGTCAGCTCGTACTGGACCATACACGTATACTCATACGGTCCGACCGTACGCGTACGGTCCAAATACTCATATGATCTGGAACATATACAAAAGTACCATTAGTACAGCATGAGTAACAAACGGAAATAATACTGAAATGTTTTGTCAGCTTAAGTGTGCATTCCTTCAGTTAAAAATCCTTAGCATTTGAATAAAAAGTTTTGTAAACAGTTGATGTATAATATGACCACATTATTGCTAATTCATGTAGTTGTTTGTTTGCCTATATTCATGGTGATGACTTATAATGAAGTTCATGTTATAACCGTAATGGACTTTTTCTATACCCGTATGATAACAAAACAACTTTTTAAACAGAATCATTTAAAAACCAATATCAATTTCAAATTATGAAAAAGGTATTTTTTTAGTAGTCCATCAGATTCATGGTTGGTAAAATAAAATATAATTTATGAGAACAAATGTAAGAATCAACAAACAGGTAAAAAGGGTATAAGCCAAAATTATTGCAGGGTCACGGTTGTCCAGGAAAAGCGTTATAACTTAGGGTAAACAACATTTATGACCAGTGTTACATTTGAAAAAGAAAAGCGGACAATTTCAAAGCAAGAATGAAAAACTTTTAGTCGATAAGAGACTGAAAAAAAACATAACAGTTAACGAAAAATAACAAAAATGGCAAATAAGAGTAATTAAAACAATACATACAAAAATTAAGACTGAGCACCACAAACACAACCAAAGTCAGGGTACGATAACAAATGCTTAAGGAGGATATGGTATAGCCTACTAAACATCATTTTATTCTTATTTGAAGTTCTTTTGTTTTGATTTAATCAACTATGCGTGTATTCCTTAGATTTAAAAACTACAATATCTTTTCGTAGCCCTTTGTGATGTTTTTGCTACTTTAAACATAATGTTTGTATTGAATATTGACCAAGGAAGCAAGACAATGAGGTCACAGTAAAATGACTTACAAGACATATATAAACACCTTACAATAATACAATTCGCAAAATATGCATGACTTGCTGCTCATTATTTAAAAAAAATGAAATTGAAACATAACACTGAGTAATGAAATGTGGTCAATGTCAAATAAAAGAGGGACAAAAGATACCTGCCAGACTGACATTTACATCATAAAATATTTCCATAAACCAAATACAGTTGACCTGTATGCGAAAAAACTACCGATACACAAAAAAAACTTAACGTAAACCACTTAACCGAGAACATGAGTTAAAAGTTAATGACGCATGCCATATATAGTACACCTTTTTGTTTATCGTAGCTGAGATATGGACAACAGAAACTTAATTTTACTCACAGATCGATGCAATGAGGTCATATGAAACTATCCAACAAGCACGAGGAATATTTGGATGATCTGCGCCTCCTTTTAATTTGGTTAAACCTATTACTAGTATGCATGTATTCCTTAGATTCAAATATTATGATCTATATATTTTCATAGAACTCTGTGGTGTTCATTCGCTACTTTAATATTAAAACACAAATTTGATATTCAATGAAGTTTTGTCCTGAATGATAGTATAGAACTTAATGATAGTTTTTAAGTATTTCAAGTGTCAATCAATGCAATTTTCAAGATACACTTAACCTTTCTAATAGTGTTGTCAAATCGTACACTTTTGCCTAACCGGTTACTAGAATAACCGTTCGACCGATTAACCAGTTAACCGGTATAGTTTAAATTGGGGTTGTAAAGCCCTATCAATAGTACCGTACACATAGATATAAGATGTGGTATAAGTGTCAATCTGACAACCCTTCATCTAAGTCATAAATTTACGCTTTTAGAATTGAATATTATTCTTTGGCATTATAAGGCTTGTCTTTGAGGATTCCTGGCGAAGTTTGACTTTTAAAAATCAAATACACCGTCTCAACTATAGCGTCTGTACCATCTTCAGATTGAAAAATAAAAAAAAAAACTTCTTGATCTCGTAGAATTGAATATGTCTGAAACCGATTATTTTGTCCTTTTCTCTTGTTGTCTCCGAAAATAATGTAGAGTGTTTCAATTTGAAATGATTAATTATAAAAAAGAAGATGTGGTATGATTGCCAATAAGACAATTCTCCACAAGAGACCAAAATGACACCGACATTAACAACTTTAAGTCACCGTACGATCTATTTCTTTGCTTTGTTTGCTTTTTTCTTTAAGCATGTTACTCGTACTATCACGTTTACATTGAGTACATCTACATTGGTTTGCACTTCACAAATTACGAGTAAGCATTTCGTTTGAAGTAAGACTAAGCCATGCACGACGGCGGTTGCACATTGAGATGTAGGTCTACACAAAATTAGATAAAAACGAACTAATGAAGTAAATCGTAAAATTTGATCACATTACTGATTTTAAGTTACTGTTAAAAAAACATGTATACTAATTATGTTTCTTTAAGAATCTGCCCGAGCTGAGATACAAGTTCTAATTAATTTTAATGTTTTTAGGATTAACAATAGCAATCAGTATACTGGACAGTTGATCTGTCTAATTAATTACCACGACAACAATTTTTAAATAAAACATAACAATTTAAATATTGTCTTGTCTATTTAATGATTTCGATACAAAATATCAAATCTACCAAAATTGAAAAAAATGTCCGGTTAACCGGTTAGCGATTTTGGTATTCGGTATTCGGTCGTTCGACCGGTTTACCGGCTAACCGTTGACAACACTACTTTCTGAGTATGTTTATAGTTAGGATAGAAATGGAAATGCTATTAAATGGATACATAATTATTTCGCAGAATCATGAAATGCATTGATATTCAATTTTGTGTTTTTTTTGCCACTGTCAAGGTGTATTCATTCAGAAATTTAGCAATACACTTTGTTATAACAATACTATGTTTACCTATTTAGTCAGGCATGTACAAATAGTGAATATTATATAAAAACGAACATAGATTACAATACACTATAAAATGAATCCTTAGTTGATATATGATATCATGTTTGTGTAAATAATCAATAGGCGAAGAGAATTTACCTTTAAGAAACAAATTGATTTTGTCATATGATATAGCACGCATTCATACATAGTCGTATTGTGTATTTAAACTGACACTGAAATATATAGATAAAACGCGACAATATCGGATTTAAAAAATTGGTTTAGGTTTTAGAGTAAATTGAAAGGTGATTAAAATTTATAATTACAACATCAAACTTTGCCTGTTTGTACATTGAACAGTCTCGTTTTTAAGTTAACAAATTAAAGGTATGCAGCAATAGATATTTAAGCAGTAAAAATGCGTCAACTCTATACATTTTGATGATAAACAGTCACTGATTATATTTAAACTTAAGCTTAAAAAATCATAATGAAATGATCACACTTCCATGAGACGTTCGTGACATAATTCAAAATTAAACAAAAAATATGTTCTTCCTTTTACTTGTTGATTTTGTTGAATGAATGATCGATTGATTGATTGATTGTTGATTGCTTAACGTCCAGTGGCAAATATTTCAGGCATATTCAAAACGAGAACAAGTTAACAATAAATACAGTAGGTAGGTCTTGTAATAGTGGCCGTCCGGGATCACGGTCGGGGAAATTTTGACTGCCACTGGAAAATTAGGGTACAGTGGATAGAGACAGAAATTTTGTCCTGCAACAGGCCATCTACGGACCTATAAAAGACTTATTGCAAAGGTTCTTAACGTTCAAAAAGCGTGGCACTCTCTTTACACGAGGCATCGGATTTAACGTCCCCATTCTGACTGGACGACGTTGCAAACTTGATAAATCACGCACAGCCAAACGGATGCAACACTTTTGTTTTACTGCCGGTCGCAAGAAGACTAAGTGACCATACTTCTATTCCAAGTCACCCTTGGGGATTTGTGTTGATTGAGATATTGTGATCGTTGAAGTATTGTTGATATTATATGTTTTTCCAATGGGTACTAACTGTGCACCACGTATTGCGGACCTGTTTTTGTATTGCTATGAGTTACAAAATAAGCAAAGACCCATCGAAACAACATCTGATAAACAAATTTAATAATACTTTTAGATATTTGGATGATATTTTGGCTCTCAATAATGACGACTTCAGTATGTATATAAAAAAAATTTATCCTGTTGAACTTACTTTAAATAAAGCTAATACTAACAATGACCACTGCCCTTTTCTCGATCTTGATATCTATATCACTAACGGAAAGCTGAATACTAGTCTTTTATTATTTTAATTTTAGTTTCTTGTGTACAATTTGGAAATTAGTATGGCGTTCATTATCACTGAACTAGTATATATTTGTTTAGGGGCCAGCTGAAGGACGCCTCCGGGTGCGGGAATTTCTCGCTACATTGAAGACCTGTTGGTGACCTTCTGCTGTTGTTTTTTTATATGGTCGGGTTGTTGTCTCTTTGGCACATTCCCCATTTCCATTCTAAATTTTATCAAATACTAGTACACGCGTTTACATTAATTATTTCAAGAATATATCTTTAAAACGTTATATTTTTTTGAATAAGGGACATTTTTAAAGGACAACAGCTTAAAACACAAAATGGATCAAATTTGTTTGATTGACATAAAAAGGTTTAAGGAGAAGCACAAAACAAAACAAAATCAACACGTCGAAAGCTCTTTCTATGACAGTTGTTATCCATTCGAGTGATGTGTTTAAGCTTTATTTTCCATTAGACTATGGACTTTCCGTTTTGGATTTTCTTCGGAGTTAAGTATTTTTGGTGATTTTACTTTGCCTTTTATATTGATAAAGACGTCCATACAAAGCTAGCAAACTATTACGTTTCTATTGTTCTATTGATCAACGTTTGGAGCAAAGCCTAGCAATATTGCTATATTTTTTGGTACACGTTGAACTTTTTTCAAATAATCCTTCTTACTAGAGTGAAGATCAGTGCTAACCTCTTAAAATAGGGAAGTTGACTTGAAACCATCAAAGCGGTTAACAAATGAAACTGTGGTACACGAAATTCAAAACACAAAAGTGCACATGTTGAAATGTCTCGCCTGCTTTACTGACCATTGAGCTTATATTGATAGTCTTAAATATAAAGCTTTACTACAAGTATCACATTATATTTTCATGATCCAAGAAATGGGGTCAATGTCCGATCAACCTAAACCGGAAATAGATAAACACCTTTAAATCATTCCATACACCAAATATGACTGATGGATTGATTGATCATAGTTTTTCATCACACACTTAACCAGGAAAACATTATATTGACCAAAGAACCATGAAAAAGAGGTTTGGATCAGATGAACCATTCCAGTCAGACATGTAGATCTTTATATCAATATATGCATTAAATATAGTTGACACATTGCTTAGAGTATCTTAGAAACAAAATTAACCATGTAAACTTAGAAGACTTCGGAACCATACATAGAGGTTATGGTCAAATGATACCTGCTAGATAGATATAAACACATAACAATCATTTCATTTCAGTCACAAAATATAGTTTGTCTGCTGTTTATGATTAAAGAAAAACATACCAAAACATAAAATCTTAACACTGTGCAATGAACCGTAAAGATGGTGATAAGATCAAATAAACCCTCCTAAACTGACAAGTTCATCATAAAATATGTCCATACACCAAATAAAGTTGACCGTTTGCATAAAGTATGCGAAAAAAAAAGAAAAAAAGAAAAACCTTAACTTTAACCACAACACCATGCAACTTATATCAAGATCAAAAGACACATACAAGTTGGACATGTTATCCTTACATTCATTCCATACACCAAATATAGTAGATCTTATTGTTTACCGAATCTGAGATGTGGACTCAACTACGAAAACTAAACCTTTTTCACAGATCAATGACATGGGTCATGTTAAAACTGTTTGACAGACGCGAGGAGCTTGCAAGGTACAAATGTACTAAATATATTATCCTATTACTCATCATAAGAGAGAAACTAACATTCAAAATATTGTTTTTCTTTCATGTAGCTACTGGACCATGAACATGAGGTCAGGAACATTAAACATATGACAGACGGAAACTTCATAACACAAAGCATCTATATATAAAGCATGAAGCAACTATGTCTACCACTTTCTAATATGAATATAAATCTTTGAACAATTTAGTTAACGCCGCCACCGCTAGTCCTTTGTCAAGCTTACTGTACAAAAACTAGGAATGTAGAACAATTCTGAAATTTTCAGTTTCTAATCAGTTGCTGTTCTGCCATTGAATACCATGGTACATTTAACCCTTGATTATATTTGTACGTTCTTCCCCGTAACAGTGATGGTAACTTTTTGTCTCTAGAATAGTTTTTGGAAATAATATTTTTTTATACCATTCGAATACTATTTAAAATCTTTATCATTGTTTTTTTTTTAAATGTCGGTACAACGTTTATCAGCATGTATCACAATTTAATAAAAAGAAAATCACAGATGCAAGATTGTTTAATGTCATACTCTGATGTTGTGTAAATTCAGGTACACTCACTGAAAAAGTTATATATAATCATTGTGTAATCAATTCAAATTTGTTTTTGTATTTTTTCTTTTAGTAATTATATTTACATTTAAAAAATAAATGTTTATAAAAGATCAATTTTATACATTAAAAATAAACATAATTAAAATACATCCAAGACACTTAAGGACTTATACAAAACAAATAATTGTCTGTTATATTTATCTTTACTGACAATTTTTATTATGAGTAATGTCTTCTTTCATGAAAAGTACAGTTAGTTGCATCCGTCGATGTAACCCTTGGATACAATATATACTCTATGTTTATCATTATCCTTAATCAAATTTCCTTCTTTTTCAACTAAAATACAACTTAGTATCAGTAACATTTTCAATTTGCACGCAGTTAGGCATAATGAGGAATTCCGCTATTGTATTGTACAAAAAAAACCAGCTGTATACAATGGGACACTGTACCAAATGAAATATAGGTTCTTACCTGTGTAATTACTACCATTCGTAAGTTGATCCAGTTAACATAAAATAAACATTCATGTATTCTAAAATGATAGAAAATTATCACACAAGTTAAATGTTTTCACTAGAACAATTTTGTTAATAGAAAATAGAACAACATTGTTTTTGTAATAATTATTTCCTCCTAACGTAGCATTTGAATATCAAAATAAGGTTCAATTTCCTTAACACAGAAGTATTTAAAATGCGCATGACCAATTTATTTTTGGATATTGATTTCAATTATAAATGAAGTGTTTGTATTTAAATGTACCTGTGATCGTAGGCTTTATTGTATAGATAATCGATGAATTATTTTAAATATTAGTCAAATAACGAAAGCCTTGAGTTTTATATAAGCATTGCCATGAACAATTTCGCTACTTCATATGTCAACTATTATACGCCGATTTATAACAGATACGTAAAATAAACAAATGGGTAGTATGCTTGACATTGAATGAACAAAGACAGAATTCATTTAACCGTAAACACATAATTTTTAAATAAGAACCTTGCAAAGGAGATCTTGCATCTCAATTTGATCAATTTCAAGCTGCTCATATGTATATAGGTAAATAAAGGTATATTGGAAAGGAACATAAATCTAACCTTGTAACAAGCAACCTTCGGACTTCTTAAAGATTTGTTGCAAATGTTCTTAACGCGCAGGAAGAGTGACATTCATTCTACACGAAGGATCGGATGTAACGTCCCCGTTCTGACCGGATATGACTTAATATTTGATGCATCCCTCATAGCCAAACAGACGCCCCACTTTGGCCATGGTTATACTGCCGGTTGAAAGAATACCTGTAGTGACAATATTTCTATTCCCAAATCGATCTTTGGGACAATTACAAGTATACTGTAAATTATAGGTAATACCATAAGAATGCAAGAGCAATACCTGTAACAGGGTTCTTGGACAGAATAAAAGGATTCGTCAAGTTTAAGATGTTTTATTCATACAAGATAAATAAATTAACCCTGAAAGTACACAAATAACAAAACGAAAATACATAGACAGTATAGTGTACAAAGGGATATACCTCTAAATCATAAAACGGAAAGTACATGTATAAAATACGATACACTAGCTCTTTTCTGTAAGAATACAACCAATATGATTTAAGTGTATATATTATAAATATATGAATTCAATCAAACTCAATTATCAACCAAGTCAGGATTAAGTGCTACATTCTGTCCAATTATGTTACGCTACTCATTCGTAGATTTATGAATGTACTATTTCTTACTATAATGTTTACATGTAATACTTGACATGCAGGTAGCTACTATTCAGAAGACACAAATAATACATATACTGAACTCAAATTAAATAGACAAACACAGACAATACAGTAAACTAAAAATACATGTAACACTGATCTTACCATGTATATGGTACAAAGGTCTCCTGTTTGGAAACATCACCAGATTAATATAATATGAAGATATTATGGTCCTGTTAAAATACAAAAATAACCTACATAAGTCTAATGAACTAACTATATCAGCATAGCATTTATAAACAATAAGTAAAATTTTCAGTAGACATTGCTTTAGACCTTTTATAATAATAAAATAACTGTACCAATACATGTGTCATTAACATATCTATGATATATTATTTCACTGAGTTCATGAAAATACTTCTTTAAAATAAAATATCTATCATTCATGCACAATCATTCTGACTTATTCAAAATACATCTTCTCTTAGATTCAAACTAAAGGAATACTGTGCAAATATTAAAGACTTAGACATATTAGTAACTGACCTGATTAATATGGAATAAGTGTCCAGAATATTAAACTATATAACTGTTTTAAATATGGCTGCTCTATGTAAAGCTTTCTCTCAAGGTATATCAAAAAGAGTGGCAAACACTATGAACTCAATGACTGTGACCAATAGTAGACAAGATAATATGACACATGACTGACTGACTAATGAACCAGAAAAATAGTGTAGAACTGAACTTAGAAGATATAAGAGAATAGAAGAATTGATGAACTCTTAATAAACATATAATAAAACTACTAATTAATATTAATTATTCTAAAAGAAAATACATATCAATGCTAAACACTCTACCACATACCTATATATATAAAATAAAAAAAAACGATTGGAACTCTTATACAAGTATACACCAAAATCTTAATTCTTTCAATCATACCATTAAACATTAGATTTCACAAGAAAACTATTGACCCCCGATTTCAGTTCAAAATTTTTTATAACTGAGACTTTAGGTTAAATTTGTAATATTTGACTGCTAAATGACAAAAAGGCTTTCTTTTGCTAAAAAGTAACACCGGCCCGATTAAGACATTCTATACATAAAGGCTTATGGTGTTTTATTCTATTTTTCATTTAGTCACACATATATGTTATTGTTGATTATATGTGCGTTTTTAATTCAGATTTCACTACAATCTACACAGAATCTAAAAATACCTTATTTTTCACTAGTCGATCACATAGTTCTGCTTTACAAGACTTGACATAATCCCGACGGTACTTGACTTGAATTCATCGTAATCGACTTGTGTCTAGACTTCGTTTTTATAACCCTGATTGAGTTATTGATTATCTTGATATTGATATAGTCTCTTACTTTCAATCTAATCTCAACTGTCGTGACTCAGTCGGAGTATTCCATATATCGCAATTATAAATTGATCTTATAAAATGCCATGTTGCTGTCAAACTTAAGGATTTCATTTTTTGGTAAAAAAGCTAGAACAAGAATTTTCAGTTGGGAATAAACTCAGATAGTCACCTTAAAAAATTACTATTATTTTTTAATTCAAATTGGATTTTTATAAAACTCTTCAGCTGTCTAAATTATAAATTGATATTACAAAACGGAATTCGTTTTATTGCTGTCATAATTAAGGATTTAATTATCAAGGTAAAAAAACTAGAATTTTAGTTTTGACCAAATTCTGATAGAAACCTATTGTTTTGTATACAAACGAATAGGTTGTGTTACAAAAAAAAATCTGACATCATGACCAACCTTATATTTAATCGTAATACTCAGAAAAATCCGTTGTTCTTAATTTGTCGTGTTGATTATGTATGAGACTTATATTTTTCGGGCCAATATACAAAATGGGTTTTCACATTTTTAAGAGAGGAGGATTGAATATTCTGTCATTATCTGATTTTTTTCTATATATGCATGGGTTATCAAAGTCGTTTTAGGAAAAACTATTTGTTATCTTTATACCCTTTCACTTCATACTTTAATCTTGCCTAAAAATACTTTTATTCGAAAGTCAATAATGAATCTCACACGAATCGTTCGTCTGGCGTGCACAATTATTAACCTAATATTTATGAAGAGGTTTTACTACCACTGTGTCAATTATTCAGATGGTTGTAACGTCCCCTACAGTATCATTGCCCAAGTAGGCATTTATGTGTAAAAATATCATATTATCAATTGGTCTTTCAAAAAACTATGAATTGTTCAAAAATACTAAGCGTTTTCTAGTCTACGAACTGGTTACCAACGCCGTATGTGACAAACCCTTTTTTGAATGTTAGATCTCCATGCACTTCAACTTATACATACTTGCCGTGGCCTTATACGCTTTTTATTTATTTGAGCGTCACTGTTTATTTGTGTCATCGAAGAGCTAATCTGGCATACAAACAAAAAGCCAGGTTTTATTGGTGATTCATTTTTGTGGGAGATGAAAGGAAAAAATAAAACCTGAATATAGATAGAAAATAAAAAATTCTATGTTAAGCTTCATGAAAGAAAATTAATGCTACTGATCATAATAGCATCAATGAACATGTTTTTATTTTTAATGGGAAACAGAATAGTATACACCTTACTATGGTTAAAACCATCGACAGACGACCGCAAAACTAAAAGTTTAGTCAATCGTATTTGACATTGCGAATTATAATTTACCTGGGAGTGATGACCATTAATTGAAGACATTGAACAGTAAGTACTGTAGCTCCATGAAGTCTAAATTACATGGGCTATTTTTATCAGAAGATAAAAATTTGCATTGGGTATAGTTTATTGTTTCTCTATTAAAACAGCTAGAAAACAGTCAATGCAACACATATATTTCTATCAATCGGTTAAAATTTAATGCGAATTATGTACAATCAGTACAATTTTGGCAGTTTATCTTTGACTCATGAGTTCCTCATGAGTTCGTATTTTCCTTTGGTATATTTTGCCTCTTTTTAGGAAGGAAATAAAAAAATCGTAAGTACAAATGAAAAGGGTTTCAGAATATAATGCTTAATATGTTACGTTAAATTACTCCAATAAAATTCACATTTTTACGACATCAAATGAATGTCATATTTTGAGATGATACCTGCATTTAACGAAGAGCGTTTTTGTATTTTGACACATTCCCTGTTATTTAACTACTCTTATCAACATGAATGTTAAGTACATACTTCCTCTAACAAAGTCTTCATGATAACTACATAATCATATGTTTTGTTTGGTTGCACACGTCTTGTTATTTTTATCATTCAAACTGGCACACCTATGTTACTTTATCCCCATTATTCATTTGACTAGACCCGATCTTAAACCCATCATTATGATTTTGAGATGAATGCAAATGATCAGGTTAGAAACAAATAAATAAACAGATTAAAAGAGTCGTTATCAATGTTATCTTTTCACGCATTTTGACAAAACATAGTCTTATTGTATAACCCGTAAAGTTACATTTAAGCTTTCTATTTTTTTCTTCTTAATCGATCGGTTATTCTTAAATATGAAATAGAAAGTAAATATATTTCATGTGTCCTATTGTTTTGTTTTGTTAAATAGTCACCTGACTTGTTAAAATATTGTCTTATGCAGAATAATTGTATATCAACAATTGTAAAATTAAAAAAAGATTTACAAGTGTTACTGTACCAATTCCAGGGTTTCCACTGGCGGTCGCCATTTTCGCAATTTGCGAAAAAATAACAATTGTGGCGATAAAAAATTGTCATTTGCGAAAGAATTATGCGAAAGAAATATTTATAACGATTTATTTCCTCCATCTTGTTTTTTTTTCCGAGTTTCTCGGACTTTACCCGATCAGACAATACTCGGAATTCACCTTGACCTAATTAAGATTTGGACAGAAAATCAACAATCAGCTGGTTGCATTTTATAGCTATCGACAACAAAGGACTAATTAACAAAGGTGTTGATTGTTGTGTTTGAAAAAATGATATGGTTAAATGGCTTCTTCTAAATATCACATACATAATTTATTCACACTTTGCGATGCACGTGTTTGAAGCTAACTTTTGACGTCTCCTCTCCTTTTAACGATAGTTTAGAAAAGAAAGCTGTTGTTGTGACGAAAAATGTTCAAAAGCAAGAAAAATTTCCGATTTAAAACTTTAATTATCCTTTGACTTTAATATAGGTAATTGCTTAGGGAGTCTACTGTAAAGTCGTTTGAGTGACACGCGTGTTTCAAGCATAAAATTACGTCTCAACTTTTTCATTTACGATGGTCAAGAAAAAAAAAATGTCCAAAAGGTTGGGAACAATCCTTCGAATGAGAGTAACCCTTAAATGCGATGACTACACATGAAATGAGAAATCAATTTCATGTGATGAAAGCTTTTGTTTTGTTGTAAAAACCACTTCTTAGCTAGTACAAAAGGGCACATCAGTATTTTTCTTTTAAAGAAACTTTCCCAACGAACTATACTGGTATTATATGATCAAAAGATGTCCATGAATTGTGTTATATTCCAGGACTTATATCTTCTTTATTATTAAAAGTATAGTGGCCCCCTCATTTAGAAAAGCTGTTTAAAATACTATGAATATTTTTCCCTTTTAAGTTAAAAAAATTCTGTTGTTTTAAAGTAAATGTTTAGTGTTTATTCATTAAAATGTAGACTCTGAAATAAGTTTGAGAGATTAATCATAGATACAATGGCGCGAAATCATCTTATTTAAGGAAAGTAGGGGGAGGGGGGGTAGAAAAAAAGGTAAATTTTAAACGAAAAATATATTTATGTCACTTGGCGAAAAAAAAAATCAAGTGACAAAAAAATATATTGTTTTGGCAAAAGAGGTGGCGAAAAAAATAATTGACCCAGGGGAAACCCTGACCAATTCAGATATATCTACTTACATGTGTTTAACTTGCATTTGTGTAAGATCTTGAAAATCGTTTATTTGTCCCAGAATGAAAGATAATCGGGATAACATGATCTTGGTTTGATCAATATAACAGTTAGTTTACCAAAACATATTCCCTTTTCACACATTTCATTAACGAATGATAATAATTGCATAAAGTGTGTTTCTTTTTGTCTTGGCGGAAATATAACAAATTGCGCATGACTAGTCTACAGTGTGATATTGATTAAAGTTATAATTCATGTGATTTCTATTTTTATCATTTGATACTGTTGAAGTTATTATTTTGAATATCATTCAATGACATACTAGAATTCTTGACATATAAAAAGTAAAATTACAAAAATACTGAACTCCGAGGAAAATTCAAAACGGAAATTCCCTGATCAAATGAAAAAATCAAAAAATGAAGCACATCAAACTAATGGACAACAACTGTCATATTCCTGACTTAGAACAGGTATTTTCGTATGTGGAAAACGGTGTATTGAACCTTGTTTTATAGCGCTAAATCTCTCACTTGTATGACAGTCAATTCAACAGACCTGAGTTATTTAATCCGCTAAGTTATTTTCCCTGAATGGTTTCTGAGCGTTCAGTTATTAGTGCGGTGACAGAAGTGTAAAAAGTCGTCTAGATTGCGAGTTTAATCTCCCCAAATAACACACGGCTAAAATGATCTAAACTTAAAGACAAATATATCTTCTTTCATTTTTGCTCTTTCGTCAGAATTTCGTATGGTCACATTTTTCTAAAAATTCGTTTTAATGACGAGCAGTATATTGGAGAGTCTCAAACCCTTTTTTAAAATAAAAATTGTGTATGTTTGCTTTCAGTTAAATGAAATGTTATTTTACAGACGCTATTTTCATATGTTAAAATATTCTATTCAGTATTTTATTTTCTTCTAATCTATAAAATTTGCTAAGTTTGGACTGTTTAAAATTGAGGCAATTTTGATTGCAAATTCTGACACAAACTTTAGTTTCTTCTTCATAGTAGTAATAAAAATTATCCCTTAATATTTTAAGCATATTGTATTTCATAAAACTAGTGGCTGATAAAAATTTCGGAACCTAAATATAAAAAAAGCCTTAAGAAATCAATGGAAAAAGAATAAAGTAAAACAAACTTCAGTTTCAACACGGAACTTGATTACTTCTCACATTTTGTGTTTTAGTCAATAATTTCCTCAAAGACTCATCTCCTTTTTCGCTATTATATACAAATATATCAATTAAAATGCACTAATATATGGCACATACTTTGTTTGTATACGTTTATATTCTATGTTTTTTTGTTATAAAACATTAAATATACTTTGTCAGAAATATCTTATTGTAAAAATCAAAATAGTTGACGGATAGTTTCAGTAAATATTTTGCAACATGTACGATTCGTTAAGTCCGTTGAAATTTGCTAGTTCAAGTCCAAAGAAAAGACTAAAGTCGTTAAATTTTATGTAGTGCTTAATTTGTCAAAAAAATTAGACTGAAAGTTTGAGTCAATTTGCCAGTATAGGGAAGTCGACTTTTGTATCTGCAATGAATAAAAGATTGGATGAGGTGAACATCAAGGTGTTTCATGCGATATATCTGTGAATTTTAAGAACTCAATGCATGCAGTTTATCATGTAATTTGGCATTAAAATTAGAAAGATCATATCATAGGGAACTTCATCAAAAACAACCTCGACCAAAAATTGTAACCTGAAGTGGGAGGAACGAACGGACCCACAGACCAGAAAACATAATTCTCCTCTACTATCGTAGGTGGGGCATAAAAACGAAAAAAACAAAAACAAATGTGGCAGAAGAAATTTCAGATCACGATACTGCTTTCACTAATTTAACTTTGGCTACTGACAACGATTTAATTTTCTTCCTACTTATTCTTATTTAAAATATTCTAGTCTTAATTCATTGACTTTATAGAAACTCAGTAGTTATACAACTTCAATAATTTCAAGGCAAATCTAACATAATCATGATAATATTCAGTAGCAACATAACTATTGGAGATGCCATATCAGCTCCTAGTCTATTGAAAACAGACCTCAAAATCTCAATATCAACAATAATAGACACAAATTACGGACAGATAATGCATTCCCTTGCAAGTATAATAAGAAAAGACATCGAAACTTTACAGATTTCAGAAGAAGAATATCCAACTTCGTATGAAGTATCTCTTTCTTCTTCAATTCAGTCAATGCCTTCGTAATTATTGGAATTCATTTTATGGTTACTCGATGATATCGCATACAGCCTAGTCTATTCTCAGTAGATGGCACCAGAGAAATTGTTTAAATGCTTGGCAATTGTTGAGACAATCGTTTAAGTTGCCAATTTTTGTTTTTACTTCTTTCCATTCAGGATTCGCTTTACAAATGTACCACGAGTTTGGTCCAAAACCCCTTGTTAAAACATTGACTGCCAATGGATTTTGTGCTTCGTGGAGTGATGTGCATAGCTATCTAATTAGTGTTGCCAACCATGAAATTGAGCGAAAACAATAGACTGTGGAGGTTCCGTATAATGTTTCCCAGCATCTTTGCAGACAAACATATGAATGTAATCACAACTTTCTAAACTATCTATTAGATATCCTATTAGATCTCCGTTAAATATTGGATGGATTGATATGATTGGTTATTAGTCAGTATTTTTTGAGCGACAAGTGTCTTCGGACTTTCTTATCTGTACTGTAAAGGAAAATCTGTGTGCTCAAAAGAACGTGTTTGCTGCGAGCAGACCCTTTTATGTACATATCTGTGTCCATGAGTGAAGTGTGTAGAAATATTAAAACATGTCTTGTGAGACGGTTGCTAAAAATTAAGATAACGCTTGCTTTTATATATAGCTTGTTGCACTGATACACACTGTCCCAGGTAAGGGGAGGGTTGGCGCACCTTTAAAAAAGTGAACCCCGCCACATTTTGTATGTGTCTGTCTAAAGTCATTATACTGTAAAGCAGTGGTTGTTTGTTATATATACTATATTTGTTTATTTCTTATTTATTTTGTACATTAATTAGGCCGTTAGATTTTTTATTTGTTTTACGTTTTTTATTTCGGGAATTGAAGACTATGCAGCATGGATTTTACTCATTGTTGAAGCCCGTACGGGACGTATAATTGTTGATAGATGTGTCAGTTGGTCTCTTTTGGAGAGCGGTCAAATTTGCAATGATATCACATCTTCATTTTTTATATGGAATACTTTGGAAGTTTGTAGAACGTTGCAAGGGAAAAAGGGGGGTGTAGTTTCAAAACCTATCATGTAATAGACATGATCCAGAGAAAAATACACAACAACAGATAATACTATGGAAACAGCAATATTTGCACAAAAACACAAAAGCAACGAGTAGTTTATAACAAAATGAGAAGTATCCGCAAATTCAATTTGAGGTCATATTTGACTCTAGTGATCTATTGCTTTGGTTTGATACCTCACCCAATATGATTATTTAAAAAATAATTTTAAAGTATTGTCTTTCATTACACTTGCGTTTTACCTGAAATTAAAACTATTTATAAGGTTATGGTGCTGTAAACATTTTATGGGTTGAAAACTTGATTTTTGAAGTTTTGATTTTAAAACGTCGTTTTAGGAATTGTTTTGATAACAAAATCTTAATGATTAAAGTTTTTGTATAAAACAAACATTACTTAAAACAAAACAGTATCGTTTGTATATAGGTAGATTTAAGAAATAGAAAAAGTTTTCAAAGATTTGTACAGATGATCTTTGACCTCAATTAAAAAAAAAATGTGACCATGTCAAGACCTGACGACAGGTATATTGTTATAGTACTAGATTTCCTCTTTCCAATGATATATTGTATAGGTGTGTGTTCGGTTGGGAGATTAAATTAAAAACAAATCTGCCTTCAGTTATCCGCACTACATGTATAAATAAAGATCGGTTGTAAACAGCATAATGTTGATTGAGATGACGAGGACTGAACGAAAGGTTATAACAGATATAAAATACATGTAAATTCAAAAGAGGAAGTCCATATACATGATATAAACTGAAAAATATTAAACGATATCAACACAACGAGTGAAAAAAAACCATCTGTCATTTAAGTGACTTGGTGCAGCGATCTTGTTCCTTCTTGTGGATGCTTTATGTTTTTGCTGTGAATTTTCAGCGCGTTTTCGACTTATGAAATAGAAAAAAAGATGAAACAACTTTTCGAAAGAGACCAAATGACACAAAAGTTATCAGTTATCGGTCAGCGTACAGCCTTAAATTAATATCTTAAATCAAATTTGTATTTTTTCAACAATATCTTGGATATATTGATAGTAGCAGTTAAATGGCACTTGTTCATGCATTCGAATACTGGACCATACCACGTCTTTTTTTCAAACAAAATAAAAACAGGTATCTTCAATTAAAGTCTCTTCAGTTCGGTTAACCAATTCGTGGTAACACCGTAAAACGTATTAAGTGTCGATTTTAGATGTTCTTCTGAATAAATCTGTTGGAGTAGTTTCTATGTTAGGACAAAACTTTAAATAGAAATACCCAACTTCATGGTAAACAGGGTAAATTTATAGAAGACGGGAAGTCCATTACACAAAAAAGCTCGAAATCAGACATCTCAATGTGGTCCTTATAGTGTGAAAATTCACGGGCGTTATGTTTAAATTGGGACATATTCGCCAAACAATGGAGCAAGGATATATTGCTGATAAGAAATAAGATGTTGGCAATAAGAAAAATAGCAAACGTAAAACAATCTATTGTTTATAAATTTTATTTTAGAATCCACACACCGTTTAAACATATTACACGTCGATGAAAAGATCATAATATTAGACAGAAAGTCAACCTTCGATAGTATTCTCAGTCTAAAGTTCATTCGGATATGTGAGATGTAAGTACTTATTATAGCATTATATGACATTCGGAATAGTATCGGCTTTTTTAACTTGTTGTTAGAGATAATGTCCAAGACGAATAACCAAGAAGTTGGTTATTGACTTCAGAAGAAATGATATTACGATAATATTATTGCAACGCCCGAGTGTACCGATTGTTGTTGAACGCTATTTATATATTTTTGTGACGACATTTAATTCATGAAAAACACCATACAGCATGGCTTGCATGGGCATGGACGCGAAGAAAAAACCAGCACATCCAACCTTGGTAAGATGTTATAACAACACACACTGTAACAAAAATTGCAATGCAACCTGATACACCGAGTAGTTATATTCTTTTATTCGTGTCTAATTGATAATTATACAATAAATGTCAATTGTTATGTTGACTGGGACCACCCGAACTGTCGTATACGTTATAAATACATTTTGGGTTGATGTGTAGTATCGTTCACTTTATAAATACTTGATGGGAAACTGCCATGACGCCTAAATACCACCTTCATCCAAGATAAGTTCGTTGTATCTATCTAAATAAGGGGATTTGCATCTTGATATGTGTAAAAAAGGGGGCGGAGAGATACACAATGTTTTACACATTCAAAGAAAAACAAAGTGTATCTAGAAGATGCCATTTTCTACATAGTACAATAAACGGTCAAAATGATTTATACATTCGATTTTCTGCAAAACAAAAGACAGTTAAGCAATATATGCAGCATCAATGAAAAGAGGTGTCAATAAACTCATCATAGATACCAGGACTAAATTTTATATATACGCCAGACGCGCGTTTCGTCTACAAAAGACTAATCAGTGACGCTCGATGAGGCAGCAACCAGTGAACCCAATGACATAAATTACGAAAAGTATACATCGTCATGATGAAGAGTTTATCATGTAGACTAAAACAAAAGTTGAAGATAAAATTGACAAAAGCTCAACATTACACAAATAAGGAGATGCGGTATGACCCAATGAGAACTATCCACTCAAGTTCAAATGAATTGAATGTGAGCAATTATAAGCATTTGTATGGCCTTCAACAATGAGAAAAATCCATGCATGGTTTCGATAGAGAATACAAACAGGAAATGTGTCAAAGAGACACTGGGCATCCCGACCAAAGAGCAGTAAACAGCCCAATGCCACCAATGGGTCGGGTCTTCAACGCAGCGAGATAATCTTGCACCCTGAAGCCGGATTCAGCTTGCCCCAAGACAATAATTAATACAATATATTTCTATGATGTTTATTTCAAACAATTTGTTTTTCAAATATATGCTATGCTGGTGACTAAAAATTTATATGATTATGATATTTACTTTCTTTTGTAGACAAACCAATGATGATTTATGGACACAGATTTTATGTGTAAAATGTGGAGAATTAAAAAAAAAGTACTCGGGATTTTCATTGTATAATAAACATAAACAATATTCAAACTGAAAGATTTTTTTTTAATTACTGAAGCATCAATCAGTATAAATAGATCATAGTACCAAAAATGTTGTGTATACATTATTTTGACAGCCGCCACAAAGCGAAAAAAAATACACAGACGTATATTTATTAAATGAAACAAATATCAAGAAACACATTGTTGTCAGATATGTTAGGGAACTTAGATTTGTATTAACAACTTAAAAATCATATGAACAATTAAACAGTTAGATTTTACGGTTGAATCGATCTCATTTTCATGTCGGACCCTTTTATAGTTGACTATATGGTTGGGAGTTTTCTTAATATTGAAGGCCATGCAGTGATCACATTTGCGTATATCCATGTCCTTTGAACTCTGCTTGGTTGTTGCCTCGTTAGCAATCATGGCTTTCCTTATTTTTATATAAAAGGTTCACAGCAGAAGTTGTTGTTCTTGTGAAGCTGTCCTGTATTGCATGCTTATACGTACATGATGGAAATTATAAGAGTTGAAGAAGTAGAATACACTTTTGAGTTATTATCTTTTTGTTACAAGTAACTATGCAGAATGGGATAAATCCTACGTAACTTGATGTGTGCTTTTTTGTAAGGTAAGTTCATCAGATATATATATATATATTCATACACATATATATATAAAAAGGAACTGAGAATAATGAGACAAAACAAGGAAAAATGGATAAAAAAATAAAGAATAGAGACTGACGGTGACACAATGTACTGATGGTTGGTTGATTATTTACGTCCAGTGACAAATATTTCATGCATGTTTAGGACGATGTGATACAATACAACAAAAAGAGAATAGTGGTATTTTATAGTATGAGCTAAGAGAAAAAGTGGACAGGTGTGCAATAATATAAGAATAGTTTGCTTCTTTGTCGTCTTGTGGTAAATAATGGTTATGTTCAGGACGCAAATAAATTAACAATAATTGTAAAAAGGAGGTCCTAATTTATAATCCGTTATGGATAAAGATTGGAGAAATTACGACTCTCTAAAACAAATAAGGGTATATTGTATCTTAGTATAACGGTCCAGACCACCTACGGACTCCTTTTTAAGCGTGCAGAATGCATGGTATCATCTACACACGAACAGTGTCGGATCCAGATCTTGTTATTAGGGAGGGGAACTACACTGACTCCTGCCACAGTGTTTCCCTATATAATCAACCACATTTTCCCCACGAGTGCTATAATAATTACACAGGGCCGTAACTAGGCCTCACAATAAAACGAGGCAGGCGTTTGGTAGCCGTCTGCGGTACCCAGGTAATGGGGAAACCAGGGGTGACACAACCGGTCAAAAACTAGAAAAGTAGTTAATGAAGAGTCAATTAAGACTTACGTGAAAACCATGACCAAAAAAAAAAGAGTAAAACCTATATAAAGTGCCTTTAATCAACGAAGAAATATCCGATATCTGATGATATAAAGTACGGCCAAAAAGCTTAATTTTGACTTTTACATTTTTAAAATCATTCAGTTTCCGACAAGAACTATGAACACATGAATACATGTGAAATGGTTTTTTAAAACAGTTCTATTTATTTGACTTCACGTTTGTATTAAAATTTCCCATCAGCAAGTTTGCCAAAATAGAGAGAGCTACAAGAATGTCATATATACATGCACATTTACTACTACACTGTTTACTGTTGTTTTTGTTTTTTTTTTTTTTTTTTAAATATATTGGGGATAACGGAAGTGTTATTTATAGATATGTTCTATATTTAACTATTTGTTACGCCCCCTATAAATATTTGACCAGTCCGGTTAATCACCCCAGACGCAATATTTAAATATGCGTCTGGGTTATCGAGACTACAAAACATCATAAATATAAGCGGAAGTGTAATCATGGAACCTTGCATGATGCTTTTTCTTTTGTTCTTTTCGCTGGCTCTGTTTTTGCAGGCTCTGTTTTAGCTTGATAGTAATCCTCTGGGTCTTTGTGAGTCTTCTCCGATTCCAATTTAAGACTAACAAAATCTTCTGATTCCTGAATACAAAATATGCTAATGATTTTTATTAAAAGAAAATCAGCTATAGATCCTATATTTTTTTAACTTACAACTTAACAAAATATGATTGATTAACTGGTTGTTGGTTGCTTTATGTCAAGTGGAAATAGTTCATGCATATGTTCGAGACGAAAATTAATTCACAATAAAGACATAAAACTAGTCCAATGTGTTGGAACTTTTGAAACATACTAAAAATCTGAAATACTGTACTTGTCTGCCATTTTAGTGTACATAAAATTGAGAATGGAAATGGGGAATGTGTCAAAGAGACAACAACCCGACCATAGAAAAAACACAACAGCAGAAGGTCACTAACAGGTCTTCAATGTAACGAGAAATTCCCGCACCCGGAGGCGTCCTTCAGCTAGCCCTTAAACAAATATATACTAGTCTGTGATAATGAACGCCATACTAATTTCCAAATTGTACACAAGAAACTAAAATTAAAAAAATACAAGACTAATAAAGGCCAGAGGCTCCTGACTTGGGACAGGCGCAAAAATGTGGCGGGGTTAAACATGTTTATGAGATCTAAACCCTCCCCTATACCTCTAGCCAATGTAGAAAAGTAAATGTATAACAATACGCACATTTAAAATTCAATTCAAGAGAAGTCCGAGTCTGATGTCAGAAGATGTAACCAAAGAAAATAAACAAAATGACAACAATACATAAATAACAACAGACTACTAGCAGTTAACTGACGTGCCAGCTCCAGACTTCAATTAAACTGATTGAAAGATTATGATTTCATCATATGCATATCAGACACAATCCTTCCCGTTAGGGGTTTAGTATCATACCATCCTAACATATATGAGAAGAACATAACCCGTGTCATGCCAACAACTGGTTTTTGAATAAATGTGTTTAGTTCCGATGCAAAGACCCTATAAGTGAATCAATATTGACCCCAAAATAAGCAATCTGTAATGACCTGACAATAGTATCGTAACTATATCCCTTCTTGATAAGTCTATTTAAAGGTTTAGTTAGTTTTTGAGGTGAATACTGACATTTTGGTGCTTTATAAAGAATATTTCCATAAAAAAATTGGATGACAAATACCTGAATACATGTATGTTTACAACTTTTCATAAAATTCAAAGTTCAAACACATATAAATAATCCTCTTTGCTTTCGTTTCCAAATCAACTTGTTGTGTTGATGGTCTCGTTAATCTTTGTCAGCATATTTTGGATTGAGAGTTTGTATATTATCAAGTCTGTCATTAAAACTGTATGTTGACCTAAAGGTGTACGTTTTGTTGCTTTTAAACTTACATATGTCCGCGTTTTTCGTTGTATATGTGATTTCAATAGTTTGAAAGGACGGATTATCTCAAGTTTTTCCATAGATATCAAATATATCTATAATACTAAAATTACGAGGTCCAATTTGTCAGCCGTCATCGGGTAAAAACGACAAATCAAAGAATTCAACCCTATATATAACTAATATAGGACAATGGTGTAGATTAAAAATTACACCACTCCAGACCCTTTTGTTTTCCACATAATTAATATTGCCAATAATTAACAAGTTCCGGGTCTAATCCGATACCGATACCAATAGTATATTCACCTGTTAGCTATTACCTTATCTGTACGTTCCGCATTTGACAGGCGCACCACCAAACGGTGTGTTTAGGATTTTGCTATATACACGGGTCATAATCAAAGGGCTGACACTACTAAATTCAATCATTGTCAAATTTTTCCCTATTGTAGCTTTATTCAGCAATCAGCAAGACGTTCTAAGATAACTAATATAGTACATGGCTGTTGATTAAAAAATACCCCATTCCTGGATAGCCTGGACCTTTTGTTTTCCAAATAATTAATATTTCAAATAATTGATAAGTTCCAGGTCGACGGGTTCAAACAGAAAGATTTGAAAGCAGAGAAAACTGTGTATCTTATAATCGACATGACTTTATCAGATGACAATACTAATTACTAAAATAAGGCTTAGGCATAGTTGTACACTTTAATTCAGTCAAGGACCCGCGATATCACGGGTGTGTACTTTATTAAGATAATACAAACAGAATTTTAAAACTGAGAATTATGACTCATTGAGAAAAAAACAAATCTGTTGTTATTTTGCATACCATATTTGCTGTCAATTTTGTAGAGCATCGAAAAAATACTAATCATATAAATTATAATTCTAGCATGTATAAAAGAGGAACGAAAAAAACCAGAGGGACAGTCAAACTCATAAATCGAAAATGAACTGACAATGCCTTGGCTTAAAAAGAAAAGGACAAACAGAAAAAGGATAGAACACAAGACACACAATAGAAAAACAAAGACTACACAACAATGGTGGTATTGTAGTTTCTTTTAGCCTACTGTATTTGATATATTAAACAATAGTACACATTACATAACATAGAAAACTAAAGAATAAACCCCACCAACCCCACCAAAAACTAAGGGGAATTGCAGGTGCTCCGGAAGGGTAAGGAGATCCTGCTTCACATGTGGCAACCGTCGTGTTGCTTATGTGATAACAAATCGGGTAAATAGTATAATTCGGTAGGTAACATTCATGAAAGGGAAGGGGGTTGTAGTTACGACGTGAGGAACATATCATATATCATTTGTGAAACGGTTATTCCATAACGGTCAACAAACTCGTGATTTCGTCCAGCAACCCTCTATCAAGGAAATCATGATAAGAAATGCAACCACGGGAATATCGTATCAATTGGGAGATATATACACCGTATGCAGGTGCTGCTGGAATGGTGTTACTAAGAAATGGAAAGTTCAAAATTGGAAAGCTGAAATCATCTCTTTTATCGTAAAGTTTTGTTTTCAACCGACCCTCATTGTCAATTTCTAGATGTAAGTCAAGAAATGAGGCTGTCTTAACTGTATCTGTAGTATCTTTTATCTCTAGTTCGATGGGAAAGATGCGTTCAACATAGTCACCAAATTTTGAATTATTTAGTGAAAGAATATCATCTATATAGTGGAATGTAGAGTTAAAGAATATTGCTAACTAATTATCTTTCTTCTTAAGAAGTTCCTGTATGAAGTCAGCCTCATAATAATAAAGAAACAAGTCGACAAGAAGAGGGGCACAGTTTTTTTCCCATTCTTGAAAATGTCAGTTTCAGAGATTATCTACGTTGGCCATTCTTTTTTATGAAACAAAGTAATACCAACTCCATCAATTTATCTTTTAGTTTGGAATGGGGAATACGTGTGTAAAGTGTAGAAAAGTCATACATTTTAATACTATAACAAGATGAAAGAGAGTTAGATTGTATGTTATCTAAAAGATCTTTTGAATTTTTAAGTATCCACATCTGATTCACGCCACCTCTAGAATGGACAGTTTCACAATAACTTTGAAGCCCGTCTTTGATTAGTGATAATATAGATGTTAATAATTTAGAAAGAGGTTTCGTGTAGCATTTGGAAGACCCAGCAATATACCGTTGTTTGTAAGGACACATATGTAGTTTAGGTATCCAATACAGTGATGGAAGATCCAGTTTTTCATCTTTGGTTGAAATTCCAAAGAAACATAGAACAGACCTATGATTATCCAGGATATCCTTTTTGGTAAGTTTTGTGCTGAGTATATGCTGAGTTTCCAAGTGAATTGTCAACTTTACTCGTTTATCAAGCAGATAATGCAATGTGTTTTACTCACAAAAACGATATTGTTTGGGTCTTTATCTGCGGGGACAACAACATATTAGTCATGAAAGCAGGATAAGTGTTTTGCAACATTTAGGTCTTTAAAAATTGACGTAGCATGGGCATTGATAGACCCATTCAGTTTCTTAATTCTGATTTGTATCAACGACCTCACTGCTTTAATTCAGTCGGAGGGAGTGTCTACGTCTTCCTTCTCGTGCTAAGCCCATTGCCTGGCATAATCATCAACTAAATCCATAAAAGTTTTAAAGTATATTAGTTCCTAAAATTATAGAAATATGACATTGAAGTTTGGATTAGTTTTGTTTTGTTTTTGACGGGAGTGACACGAGAAAATCGCTCTCTGGTGTCAAAAACAGTTTCTAGCAGTGATCGGATACCGCTGATAGTATCTTGGAGTCCGTAATGGTAAACTTGGATTATGTTTTATGACATTAATTGAAGTATCCTTAAAACAATGATTGACTCATTTAAGATTTTTTTAACAAACGAAGGTTCAAAATAGATGAAAAGATAAATTAAAAAATGTATTACAACATTTGAGTAAGATATAATATCCGAAAAACTTGTTTTAAATGTTATGAACTTGAACAATTTCTCATGTTTTAGAATTTAATAGCTTCCAAGAAGGTACTGGTTTTGTTCATTGGTAAAAGCCAAAACAGATAATTATAATTACTTACATTTCAATCATTCGACGTTCGGTTTATAATAGTCTCATTGGCAATTATAACACATATTTTTATTTTCATATTGAGTATTTTCGATCAACCATGGTAACATTTTTGACATTTTTCATGTCTGGAATTTAAATAACCGACTTTACGGTATGCGTTTTTTCTCATTGTTGACGGCCGTATGGTTGACTTTAATTCATTATATTCAATTTTTTTGTACTTCGGAGAATATGTTTTATTGGCAATCATCATCTTTTTTTGCCTAAGAAATTGTATTGGGTGAAAATGCTATTGTAAATAAAGATGTTTTGTTTCTTCACGACGATTCCCCCCCCCCCCCCCCCCCCCCCCCCCAATATAATCATTGTTAACTGTATGTAAATTGATTTGATTTGTGTTTGAATTGAAGGAATTTTGCTACTCAGTTTCAAAATAATAGCTTTTCACAACAGCAGTAAATAGTGATAAGGGGTAAATAAAATAACAAAGAGCAAAAAAAATATAGGTCAATGTTCTTGTTTTCGAGATATTTGCCATTAAAGTTCTGGCGGGAAAATATTCTTTCTTGATTTTTCATAGCTTTATCATTGACAAGTATAAGTTCTCAACAGCTATTTAAAAATAACAAAAAAGTTATAAGACATAAACAGATGGCTAATAGTTATACAAGTAAAAGACTTATAAAAAACCGGGGGTCAAAGGGCAAAAACTATTAAGGCATTCAAGTTGATAAAACGAGAGGATTTTGAAAATCTTAACAAAAATTCCAAAACATTACAAGCGAACATCCTTAAAAGACCCAGATACTACGAACCATATTACAAAAAAAAACCCTGAACAATATGTTTAGAAAATTAAGATTGTTTTACCTTATCTCTTCTTTTTTACCGATTTTATTTCAACCGGGCGGAGCTTACGTTTTAGTTTGCATAAGGACAGTCTATTTGAAGATGTATGTGAAAAGGATGATGGCTGTTATAATTTAAATAGATTTATAATCACCTATTAGTGTCACCAAACGGATGTACAAATGAATTCAGTGTATGATATGGGACGAATAACTGAATACTTCATTGATGAGTTTATCCAAACACACATGTGTGTAGTTGGACTGGTCTTAAATAAGTAAAGCCCTGCCCAGTCAAGTGAAATAACTCAAGTAATAACAGTTTAGAACACCATCAATACCTGTCGTATTTATATGGGGTCATCGTTTTAGTATTCTTTTGAAAAAAGATTATGTTTTATAATATTGATAAGTTAGCATTCATAATATTTAGAATTTTGTGAAGGAGAAAAAAAAACCAACAGTTGTTATTTCACCCAAATATACTGTTATGACTGGTTTTTATCAGTACTCCCACACTAACTGCTGATGTGAAGTTAGTTCATCGATGAACAAAGGTAAATCCTGGAAATTGCCCTGATCCTGCTGGTGGTATTTATGTTGTCAAAACTTGATCAATACCGCTGCTGATTCACTTAAAGCCAATGATGGTAAAATTAATGCTGAAGACATGATAACTATATAAATGTAGATATATATTTGTTCATACATTCCATTGATTCTTACCGAAATTAGGTTTAAGTATGTGATAACATATTATTGAAAATGTGAGACAACATTTTTCTTTGCCACCGACTTTTGAAATCCTAGCAATTGAAAACTACCTTGATGTTGAACAATGAATAAATCTCAATGGCAATCTGATTATTGAACATCTAATTGAAATTAAACCTCAAACAAACTTTTTTCGATTTTTTAGGTCTTTCCACTTTTCTGTGGAAAGACCTATTGTTTTTCTTCTGATTATTTTTTTTTTTTTTTTTTCTTCCGCCAAATTTTGTTCTTGCGATAAACATTTGTTTCGCAATATGTCGCTTAGATATTTGGTATATGATATTGAACAGTTTATGCGCTTTTGAAATTTACCCTGCGTAACCGAATACTTTTCTTTGTAGGAGTTATCTCCCCAAACACTGTTGCTCACAACTCCTTCGCAACCGTAAAAGATTACGAAAAATTTATTTTATAAAATTGCTCGTTATATCCTTCGCATGATTTGTTCAATTTCCACCGAAGCAATATGAACGCTCCATATGAGAGTTATTTCCCTTTTTGTATTTGAAATTTTAAAATGTATTTTAAACTGGAACACCATAAGTGATAGAGACCTAGGATCTTTTGATTTGAGGTCCTTGGTCCAAAAAAATGAAAATTAAGTCAAGGTCAAAGGTCAGGGTCATATTCTAATATTTGAATTTGACTCATTTTCACTCATTTTCATTAACCTTATAAGATATCGACAAATTATTTTGTATAAATTGTTAGTTGCGACATGTTGTAACTAAATAATTTTAGTTGAAAGGGTGCGTAAACAATGAACGGGAGTTTTAGCCCCTATCATATCTTAAATTATGTTTAAAGTGATATAACTTATTAACCGATTTGAAATCCTCAGTTTGTGACCTTGAAATTGAGGTCAAGGTCATAGGTTAATTTGACGTTCTAGATTTTGACCTTTGCTTTAAATTCATATCTAAACATCATAAAGCCATATGAACTGACATTTTAGACTGATTTTTTATATTTCTATATCAAAATAGTTATTAACTGGTGGAAAGACCTTCAATTGTTCTCTGACTAATTGGTTTTTAATTGTTATTATTATCGTTCGAGTATTCTTTTGATTTTGACGTCATCGATAACTATCGATTGCTAATAAGTTTTTATTCAAATTTCGATACGCAGATACAAGTTCCTTATGTAATTAAATTTTAATTTCAATTTCAAAATGTGATAATTCTCTTAAAAGAACCCAGAACTTTCGAATTGAATGAAATGATATAATGTGCTTATTCTTATGTTGTACTGTTACACCACTGTCCCAGGCTAGGGGAGGGTTGGGATCCTGCTTACATGTTTAACCCCTCCACATTCTGTATGTATGTGTCTGTCCCAAGTCAGGACCCTGTTATTCAGTGCTTGTCGTTTGTTTATGTTGAAATATTTGTTTTTGTTAATATTTTGAACATAAATTAGGCCGTTAGTTTTTTTTCGTTTGAATTGTTTTACATTGTCATTTTAGGGCCTTTTAGAGCTGACTTTGCGATAAGTCTTTGCTCATTGTTAAAGGACGTACGATTACCTATAATTGTTAATTTCTGTGTCATTTGGTCTCTTGGTGGAGAGTTGTCTAATTCGTGATCATACCACATCTTCCTATTTATATGACCCTTACAAATTTCCAATAAAAGTTAAATCAAAATTGTATTTAATCCATGAATGAAAGTTAGAGAACTTATTGTGACACCTAAATCTAAATGTTATTGTGTGATCTAATGAATAAATGTTAAAATTGTGATGTTTTCAGTATGTCAAAATAAAAAAATTTAATATTTGTTGTTAAGACCTTTATATCATTTAAACAAATATTTATTAATCCTTTTTATTTAAATGTACAATTGTTATTTTTTTTTTACAATTTAATTTACAAAAATCTTAGCACTTGTAGTTTTTCTTAAACTTAGGTTTGTTTTTTATAGAACATGCAATCTTCTTGGAAGATTTGAATGGTATCTTTCCAAACTTATTTAAGACTCCTGGGTGACAGTAAGCTTTCATAGTCATATATTTGATGTTTTCATCGTATATTGCCCTCTTAATGTCTTCTTTTGTAGTGACTGTGTAATTATGTATCATAATTAGACATACAATGTATCTTTTCTAGATCTTTTTAACAGTTTGAAAGAATGGTTTAGGTTTTATCGCTTTAAATGATAGCGAATCAATATATTACCTTTGAACAAATCATATCCTGCTCTCCTGTAATTTGTAATTCTTTATCAATTTTAATCTTGAATTCCAGAATCTAAAAATAAAAGACATATGAAAAATATGAAAAACTGTTTATAATCTCTTCAATTGATAAATTAAATGAACATTGATTCGTTAAATTGTAATTGGCTCTGGGCAAATTTCCAGCAACTGCAAGTACTATAAATTATGAAATTGTTCGTTGCTTTAATGCTTTATATCGATTTGGTGAGTCTTGACCTTTTCATTCGATTTTTGATTTGTTACAATGTTGTTTTGTTACATAAGTGTCCAAGGTTCGGATAGTGTTGATCGCTTACATACATGCAACTATCCTTAGGTAGAGAAATTTATTCCAATGCTTGACTGCTGTCTTTACTCATTGGATTTCGTTAACTTTTTTATGAAAACATTATGTCTGGTTTATTTGGTCTGAACTTTTGTTTTACCATTTATGATGTAATTTGTGATCTGTTGGCACAATAAAAACAGACAAGATATTTTAAATACTATTCTGAACTGGTAATCTAGGGTGCATGCATAAGACAGTAAATAGGCCATCATCAAAACCAGTCACACTTGTATAGAAAATTATCAAAGGTACCAGGACTAAAATGTAGTACGCCAGACGCGCGTTTCGTCTACATACGACTCATCAGTGACGCTCATATCAAAATAGTTATCAAGTCACACAAGAACAACGTTGAAGAGCATTGATGATCTAAAATTTCTAAAAGTTGTGCCAAATACGGCTCAGGTTATCTATGCCTTAGGATAAGGAAATCCTTCGTTTTTCGAAAAGTCCAAAGTTTTGTAAACAGAACATTTTTTTGTAGTTTATATAGAGCCGGTATAATAAGAGCCATTAAAACAAAAAACAAAACGATGGATAGGAAATGCAAGCACGAGAATATCGTATCAATTGGGAGATATATACCCACCCGTATGCAGGTGCTGCTGGAATGTTGCTACTTAGAAAATCAAAACAAGTCAAACTTATATAGAGCAGGTATTATAAGAGCCTTTAAAAAGACCCTTCAAATGAAGACAGTTGTGTTTACGTCACAGATTAAATAATAGAAGTAGTTAAATTGAGAAAATGTTAATTGTGTTGACATTGCTATGAAAAGTTTTTGATTCGTTAGAAAAACAAATAATTACAAGATCAGAAAATAATTAAGATATCTTTCTTTGAGTTTTTCCCCTTTCAATTTCATTTGATGTAGGTAGTAAGAACTTTATATGGAAGTCAAATATGCCACTACTGATATTTGGTAGATGTTTTTTGCTGGATTTATTTTACTCCTTTCTTTTCGAATTTGGGTAATCAAAAAGTGGTAAAGTTTTATTCTTTTCATAGCATGTGTAGAAACTGATATATATATATATATATATTTTCAAGTTAAAGATAAGAAGGGGTAATGAGTAAAATGTGAAAATAAAAAGCACAACATGATAGGCGTTGTGTAAATTCACATTTTTGCGTTTTTTTATGAGGATGGTAAAAGAGGATCTGAATACAGAAACACTTGAAATATAA
The DNA here is from genome assembly GCA_037788925.1 of Mytilus galloprovincialis. Classification (NCBI taxonomy): domain Eukaryota; kingdom Metazoa; phylum Mollusca; class Bivalvia; order Mytilida; family Mytilidae; genus Mytilus; species Mytilus galloprovincialis. The sequence goes on from CM075338.1 coordinate 43,781,036, forward strand.
ATCGCAAAATCGTTACACGAAAAAGAAGAATCGTGATAAAAACGAAGCACGAGAAATAAATTGTAAATATTAAGGGAAATGGTTCTAGGAGTTATTACTCATCAGCTATCAATGGAGATCATGCACTTATTATTTGTGGACACGAAGACCCTGCGGCCAACTTTGAGCGTATGCTAGTTATATCTAATTTGAAAAGAAAATATCATTCATAGTAATTTGAAGTATATAATGCATTCATAACATCAAAACACGAATACACGTACAATATATAAAAAGACCGAACACGTTGCACATAATTCACCCTTTACCACATTCTTTAATGAAACATTTTATAAAAGGTAGGGGTTAAGCGCTATAAAACCAGGTTAAATCCCCCATTTTCTCAACAAAAAAAAATGTCTGTAACAAGTTAAGAGTTTGATAGTCTTTTCCATTCGTTTGAGCTTTTGATTTGTCCATTTGATTAGGACTATAATTTTTACCTGTTCATTTTTAAATCAAGAGTTCCAAATGTTGAAGTTGAATTATAATCACTCCGTCAATTTTACGGACGCCATCATGAGTTGGTTGACCGTAATGGAATATCTGTTATACAGATGATAAAGGACATGCTCCTTATGTCGTTTTTACAATCCCGTTCCCTTTTCACGAATGTGACCTACCGAATTACACTTCATACCGGCTTTGTAATAACACGAACAAAACGACGGGTGCCACATGTGGTGCAGGATCTGCCTACCCTTTCGGTGTACCTGAAATCATCCCCAGTTTTATGTCGGTTTCGTGTTATTGTTGTACCTCTATTTGTGACATTTTGTTCAAGCATCGATGTCAATATAATGAATTTTGATGCGACTGTCATACAAGTGAGAGATTTAGCACTATAAAACCAGGTTCAATCCACCATTTTCTACATTTTGGAATTGCCTGTACTAAGGGAGACATATGCTCATTGTTGTCAATTTGTTTGATGTGTTTTATCATTTGATTTTGCCATTTGATTAGGGAGTTTCCGTTTTGAATTTGAGTTCAGTATTTTTTTTCTTTTCACTTTTTTTCTGGTTTTGTCTTGAAACAAAAGATGACCTATTCTTATGGTCACTATTTTATGTAGAAATTTCTCTTTTAGCCATGGAGTATTTATTAAGACCATTGACGAAAATACTTATCATGCATCTTTGGAATAATAATAAAAACTAAAAAGATGCTCTAAAAAGCCATCCGAAATTAATGCAATAACTCTTCATTTATGCAAAAGTTATTATTCGTAGCATTGTTCTCTTTCGTGGTGACAACTGAATCGAAGTTTTCTATTCACTCTCAATACTGAGAGTATTGGGAGTTCCTTAGGGTGAATATTTTTCAAACAGTGTTTATGCAATATTCAATAGATCCCAATGTTTACTAATGCCTTGTTTTCATTTATAATTGCATGGATTAAATTTCGTTGCAAATACTTAAGGAATTTCCTTTGTGTTTTGTTTGGCCTTTTTTCTGATTAAATCCGATCTATTACAAGATAATGCCTCATTTATGTACTTTTCAATTTCAAGCTCCTTGTATCCTCTCTTTATTAAGTTCGATCTGAACTGTAATAAAATATTTTGTAAATCAACATCATTATTTGTTGTTCTAATGTATCTGATTACTTCGCCCTTGATAAACCCTGCAAACACATGTCTACCGTGACAGCTTTTACGATCTAGATAAAGGAAGGCATTTGTCGGTTTAAAGTGTGTTTTCACATCCAAAATATTTTCATTAGAAAATCTAGTGCCTTTGAAAATATTAACATCAAGAAATATTATTTCTTTAGATGAGAATTCTAGTGTGAATTTCAGAAACGGATGATGATTATTTGCTAACTCTAGCAAATCCTTTATTTCCTCCAAATCGCCGTGATTTATTAATATAATATCATCACGATTCCTTCCATAGAATTTTTTTTTTCTATGTTCAAACTTAGAAAGAATTTCTTTCATAATTTATACATGAGTATATCACAGATTTCCGGGCTTGGCACTGCTCCTATCGCGGCTCCTATTGTTTGCTTATATAGCTGTCCATTAAAATAAAAAATATTGTTCTCTAAAATTGATCTGAGGAGATAGATTAAATCATCCGTCGATAGGCATTTGATTTTGTAATCAGATTTATCAAACTGATCATACGAAATTCTAACTGCCGATAATAATTCATCAATCGGGAAATTAGTGTACATTGATACTACATCAAAACTACACAGCCAACTATCTGCATTAGGCTTAATTTTTTCCAACTTGTATATTAGATCTGACGTATACTTCATACACGTGTGTTGTTCTTGTACCATAGGTACTAAAAAATAATCGATATAGCGTCCAATAAATTATGTGACAGTACCAATCTGAGATATGATTGGCCGACATGGCGGCATTATGTTATCAATGTTAAACCCATATTTTTTTTATTTTCACTAATTCCGATTCATTTAATCGGTGTATTTTAAGCAAGATATGCATATACCTAGGCCCATAATCAATTTGATTACCATAATTAAGGTAATTAAATGTGGAGTAATCTATAACACCTTTGGTGTACATGCCTTTGACATATGTATTGATATAACATCTTAGTGATTTTAGGTCAAAGTTTTCCAATTTGGTGTAATGTTGTGTATTTAATTGGCGATCGCCTTCAAGAAGGTAATTGACCTTATCTAAATTAACAACATTGTTACTTTTATCGGCTTTCTTAATGATTAATGATTTATCATTTAACAGAGAAAAAATGCCGGACATCTGTGAAAGACTTAGATTGTTTCGAAATTTTCGAATTTGCATTGAAGATAGTTCATGCTTTGTATTAAACATGTAATTTTCAAGGGTGTTGCAGGTTAAAGGTGGCGTGTGACCAGATTTAACTCGGAAGGGATGAATTTCATCCAAGTTAACATGATATAAGTAACGACATCTCATTTTTCTTGCTAATTCATCAAAATCATGTAATAAGTCCTGCTTTGCCCTTTTGACTGACGGTGAAGGAATGAATTTCAAACCTCTGGATAAAACCAAATACTCGTCATCAGCTAATTTTCTATGCGAAAGATTAACAACCTGTTTTCTAGCTTGTGATAGCATAAATCTTAGCTTTTTTTGCTGCATTGCAGCTTTGTTTTTCAGCCTTCGTTTATGTTTATTTCTTTTAGCATATTTATTATAATGTCTAGCAATTTCTGTGATCACAGAGACTAGTACTGACTGAAAAACTATTTTCAATGCAATAGTAACAAAAACAATAATGTAGGAGGCGTGGTGTATTTGCCTTAACTAAATTCATTGGCTGAGTTTCTTCTCCAATTATATTAAAACAAAACAAATACTTCAATACATACCAATTTAATGGATATTTTAAATTCCAAATTACATAGTAATAAAAAACAAAAGATATTATTGTTTTTTTCAGTAGTATATACATGCCGAGTCTAGTTATTCCAAAATGACACAATAAAATATTTATTGTTTATTTTTAATTCCGATATGAGAAAATGCAACAGTTCCTTTAGATTAATACGGTTTATTTCTCCTGTCCTGTTTTTCCCAGTTTTCTATAATTTCAAATCCGATGGTATTCTACTACGTATGTCTGTTTTAAATTCTAGAAGTCGTTTCTGTTGTTTGTCCTTCATGTCTATAAACCTCCTTACTAGTTCTTTACCGGCGTCTCCTGCGCTTTTACTTGCTAAACCAATGACTTCTTTTGCATTATCCAGGGTTGACTTCAACTCATCATTGATAACTTGAAGTTTAGAGTCAAAGAACTCAACACTTTCAGTCAATAGGGTCTTTCTAATTGTTTCCTCATTTTGGTCCCATGTTTTTTGTAGTTCAAGGTAGATGTTTTTGTCAAGAACATCAGGTCTACAGGACAGCTGAATACGACAGAACGGAGGGACATTGTTCCCTTCTTGTAATCCATATGCCAGGCCTTCCCTTGCTTTTGCTATAGCAAACCGGATTTCCACTTTAGATCTGAGTTCTTTCACTGCTGTCGATATTATCCCAGCAAAGTCATCGCCAGTTTTTTTTCTTCTTCGCCTTTGTGTCCCTTTGATGTCCGTGACGTCCAGTGAAAAATCAACGTCCTCATCATCAAATGCTGCCTTGGAAAAAACCTTCTGTGTACTTTGGGTTTCCTCGGGCTTCAATTGAGGAATTTCCTCAGTTTTTTTCTTACTTAGAGATAGTTGATGCATTTTCTCCAGAAAACTTGTTATAAATCTTATCTAATTACATACCAAACACAGAAACTGATGAGTATAAACGCAGCAATTGCCAAAATAATTGCAAAGGCATTTGTACTTGTTTCCCACCCATTTGTGCCAGTACAAGATGAAATAATTTAAAATTGTGTTTATTATATTCGAGGTGTTAAGTTTGCCAACACGATGTTATTACATTTGATTGTATATCATATACTTATAATGTTTTATCATTAACAACTATTCAATCTGCTTTTAAATTTGTTGGATCAATTGCATTAAACATACAACTTTTGAATATATCTCAAGTTAAAAACTTAGTGTTTCTATTATATTTATATTAAATATCACGTTTAAAAGGACAATAGCATGCTTTTCGTAGAAGTCAATTGTTAGTTTTACTATATGATAATGTTCACCATCGTTCAAGATTATTTAATGCGCTACGATTTAGTTTTTTTTATGTCTATGATTTAGTTTAAATACAACTCTAGAATTGTTTTTTTCCGACTGATATTATGTATATGCTCCTGTGTTTCTTTTGGTTTACGCTTTTTGATCGTTTTTTTTAAATGTTGGTTAGTATTTTTTGTTATTTTACTTTTTTCCTTATGTTATTGCAATACTTAGCCGTCACTAAAAATCAGTAGTTTTCATATGTCAGGTTGATTTGATGACCGTACAGTGACCTATAGTTGTTACTTACTGTGTCATTTTGGTCTCTTGTGCAGAGTTGTCTCATTGGCAATCATACCACATCTTTCTTTGTATGAGTAACAAAAAAAAAATACTGCAATATACACAATTGGCCATATGTGACGTCACTTTTTGTGGCGTTGATATCTTGGTGTGACGCAAAGTTCATTGTTCTGTCGTGTTGTATTTGTTTAGGTGTTCGTTGTTTTTCTGTGGTTTACATGTTTAAATGTACTAGTATATTATTTATTCATGTTTTTCTGTGGTTTACATGTTTAAATGTACTATTATATTATTTATTCATGTTTTTCTCTGTCCTGAATGTTCTTCCATTTATTTGTACTGTATTCCTGTCACGTAATGTTGTCATTTTAGTGGTATTTTTAACATTGCGATGTAAGCGAGAGGTTTGGCTAGCCGTAAACCCAGGTTCAACACACCCTTATTTCTTAAAATGTCCTGTACAAGTCCAAAATCTGGCTGTTGTTATCACAGTTTTTTTTCTATGTATGTTGGCGTTTGTTTTTGTAGCAGTTCAGTATTTCTGTTGTTTCGTTTTTTTCTTCTTCTTAAAATTGATGTATTTACCTCAGTTTTGGTTTGTGACTAGGATTTGTTTCATTTAAATCGATAAATGACTATTGCCTTTACTTACTATGGAAATAAAATGGCGGCATAAATCAAATCAAATCAGTTCATTTGTTAATCAGGATGAATTACATAATACAAATAACAGCAATATTAGTAGACAATGACTTAAAAATTTTGTCTGCATCAATTAAGAATGCCAGCATATCCGTTATTCCAATTATTGAGTCGTCACAAAAATGCAGTACATTTCGTATTATAGGATTATTTGTTTGAAAAACATAGTTGACCGCATCAACTTAAACTCACCGTATTTATACTCTATTATGAAAACAATATTTCATAAATCGGTAGTAGTGACTGTCGAAATATACGGAGGGGTTTACAACCTCATCGGACAATTAAAGGACACCTGAGATATCTTGGAACTATACTTTTTCGTTAGGACATTCTGTCAAATATATAATCGTAAATTCATGGCAAACACATTGATTTACGATGAAAAAACCCACGAATTTCATTAAGGAGGAGACAGGAACAAAGTTAAACAGTGTTTTAATATCTTTCATGTACAATATTTTTGATGTGCTAGCTGACCTTTTTGTCCGACTTCTATTTAAAAAAACAAATGTTCCTGTCTTTTCTTATACCTGCATGTATATATATATTGCTCAACAACTGCAAAAATTGTATTACCATTTCGTAAGTTATGACTAAAGGACCTAAAATTTGACGAACAATAAAGAAAAAGAAATTGTCGCATTCTTTTTTGTTACCGACGAGATACAAAACAAGAAAAACATAGTTTGGGTAGATAACTCTTACAATAAAAAGTCTTCGACTTAACAGGATGAGTTTCATAAGCTAAATAACTGTTTGTTAAAATATACAAAACTTCTAAGTGACATCATGGTAAACAACTAGATGTATACCCCGCAAGACAACAATTTGACAGAGAACAATTGCAGGTTTTTTAACCTCACTTGTTGATAAAAAAGGTCAAATTTAATTTTTATAGGGTACTAACTATTCGTTAAAAAAATAAAAAAAAATCGGTGTCTGAAGATAGCATTTTTTTAAACAGATTTCAAAATACTATATAATGTCGTCCTTTCTTTGAAATAAGGGAGATATTCAGCTACATTCGTTTTAAAAAAACCTCACTGTTGGTGTCAAATGATAGAATACTTTTAACTGATTCAGACGTATATGGTTTCTAAATATCCTTTCTCTAATGGAGTTTATTGTATGATTACGGTCTACAAAATGTCACTTCCGGTGTCATATGATAGCTTACCACTTCTCAATGATAATAAAAATATATGGCTTGTTACTTTTACATTAAATTAGAACAACTATTTCTATTTTCGAATTAAATAATGTCATTTCTGGTTTACCTTTGTTAAGGTCATATGCCATCCACCTTTATACAATACCCTAATGGATATATCACGAACCAGTACGAAGTTAAAGCAAAGGTTAAAATCCAGAACGTCAAATTCACCTTGACCTCAAATTCAAGGTTGGAGGTCATGGTTTTCAAATCATAATATTCCAGGTACTCACATGTATTGTTGAGGAGTTATACTGATTTCAAATATACTAGAACACACCCGCGAAATCGCGGGCATTTAGGGCGGAGTTAAAAGTATGTAAAGTGTTGTTAGAAGTTTTATACCTCCTCCTTCATTTCCAAAATTCCCAATTTTTGGTTTTCTATCAATTTCAATATGAACATACATTTAGTATGTTATGAACATTTAAGTAAGGAGCCTGTAGTTCAGTGGTTGTCGTTTGTTTGTGTGTTACATATTTGTTTTTCGTTCCTTTTTTGTACATAAATAAGGCCGCTAGTTTTCTCGTTTGAATTTTTTTACATCGTCATTTCGGGGCCTTTTAAAGCTGAGTATGCGGTATGGGCTTTGCTAGTTGTTAAGGGCCGTACGGTGACCTATAGTCGTAAATTTCTGTGTCATTTTGGTCTCTTGGGGAGAGTTGTCTCAACATGGCAATCATACCACATCTTTTTTTTTGTAATCAATGAATTTTGTAAAATATTTAATGAATGGTGAATTTCAGAAAAGGTATCAAAAGTTCACATGAATAATTTTAGCGCTTATCTGTATATTACTATATAAATAAAGTGTATTTACTTTCAATTCTTAGTTTAGTAATCGATCCATGGTGGTCAATTGACATAGTATACAGACCCTCTCCATTTAATAAACTCTGAACAGAATTAAAATACACTTTATTCGTACTATTTGTTTGTTCAAAGTATACAGAAAAACGCAAACCGGAAGTATAATCTGACTTAAAATTTCGTCCAATGACGGGACAATATCCGGATGCCTTGTTTTCGTTTTTCTCCCAAAATAACTCAATCTGAATAATCATATGAATGGATGACAAATGCGACTTTGCACTGTACATATAGGACACAGAGTCGTGTTGATTAATTTATTGTGGAAAGAAGAGAAGCGACACCAAAAATGAGGTCTTCTCGTTTAATAGTATAGATAAGGGGAAACGTTCCGTTCAATGTGCTGAATTTATTTAGACTGAAATCAATACGATGAGTACAGGTCGAGAATGGGTTAATATTCTTTCAGACTGGTCGAGTGAAAGTTCAGACTATTTTAAATGGCAAAGATAATGGTCGATAACAAATCAGCAGAGTCGAGTATAATTCAGACTGGCGTCGAGTTATGTTGATATATGCAATTTCAGACTTTTACTGGTTTGTAGTGTATTCAATGCAATATATTCAGAACTATGCGTTAACAGTCAATTACCATATGTTCAGTCATATGTTTACTGTTCTGTATTTGATATTAACCTGTACAATTAAAATCATACTGCATTGACTGAAGCGGTACTGAGCAGTACTGAAATGATTGAATAGTACAGAATTAACGACAATCGTTAAGTCTGAAAGTTGACTACAGGATTAAACATGAATGAATAATTTATTGTTCGGTCAAGAATAAGATGCATTTACAAGATAAGGGAGGCAGACCGTGCGTGGCATAGTGATGACCTTTTAAGTGAAGCATCTTTGAATTTTAATCGCCTGGAATATTTTCGGTCTGAATATCATTTTGATCCGGTCAAAAACACCGTTTTAATGTCCCATGGTCTTATTACAATTAAAAAGTAAAATAACAAAATACTGACCAAAAGGAAAATTCAAAAGAAAGTCATGGCGTATCAAATTATAAGCCTTGTACCTTCGATACGTATTTACACAATTGGATTGATGCCACTGCTGGTGGACGCTTCGACCCCGAGGGTATGACCAGCCCAGTAGTCAACACTTCGATGTCGAAATAAATATCAATTATATGGTAATTTTTATAAATCTACTGTTTGAAAAAGTATGAATTATTAGAAATACTAAGAGTTAGCTTATCCCAGGCATAGATTATCGTAGCCACATTTGGCATACCTATTTGGAATTTCGGATCCTCAATGCTTTTCAATTTTATACTTCTTTGGCTTTCTCACTATTTTTACTATCTGAGCGTCACTGTTGAGTCTTATGTAGACGAAATCGCGTCTGGCGTATCAAATGATGTCTACTACCTTTGAAAACTACTTAATCACAAGTCAAAAGAACAAGCTCGAACACATCAAACGAACGGAAAACAACTGTCATTATACTGACTAGGTTCAGACTTTTTCTTAGCTAGAAAATGGTGGAAATGTAGGAATGTTGTTGCAGCATTTTTTTCGTATGTGCTTCATCTATCTGCACCTAATTATGATTGTTTCAAAATGATACTATATATTACTAAGCATTAGAAGCTTTATTTTTTATTGTGATATCAGTATTGCCTGATTTTCACTACTGTTGAAACTTTCCATTTAGAGAAGATGAAATCGTAACTGGATATTGCATGAGAGTTTTGGGGTTAAAACTTTACAATAACCAACATAACTTATCATGCGTTAAGTACAATTCGAATAAAAAAGATTGTGTAGAGCACATGTTATGTTCATTTTGATGTTAAGAATTGCGTTTTATATACATTTATATTAACAGAAGTATAGTTTTAAGGTGATGAGGTGTGCTTAAACATCTGACTCGTTCTTTTTCATCTGATGCCTTTTCCTGAAAAAAAGTCAATAAAAAATGTAAATACAAGTAATAAATATTAAGTATAATTTGAAGAAAAGATTTTTCAAAATTTGTGTTATAAACAAACATTATATTTTAGCACCGAAAAAAACTTCACGAATGGGTGTCCGCAGACAACAAACTACAAGTTCAAACATATCCTGACCTTACTTTATTCAATTTTAAAGTACTGAAATCCTTTTAAGAAAGATTTTAATATAACTGAATTGGGACAAACATGAATCAACTAAATTGGCGTTTCTACACAAACACCAATCAATGTGCTTCTGAAATAAACTAAAGGGGAAAAAAGATTGTTATACTAGTAATGTCATCAATTTCTGAATATGCTAGTTGACTATTTTAACTAAACGTGATGCATCCCGCATAGCCAAACTGACGTCCCACTTTGGCTAGCGTTTTACTACCGGTGCGAAGAAGACCAAGTGACCATATTTCTATTCCCCAGTCACTGTATAGTAACAACTTGAAAATGCACACAACCATGGGAGATTTGTAGACACATGTACGTTAACATTGCCGGAAATTACAGTAAGAGGCAATATGTGATTGAATTAAATTAAAACTTGATAAACTTTCAATTAAAATTAATTGTACGAAACGGAGAAGATTATGTATCCCACACAAGATAGTTTATTTCAAATAAGTACATTATAAAATCAATATTACTATAAAAAAATTCGAATACAAACAATGCAACAAGTATTGAAATCTGTTAACGACCTCTAAACATGTAAAACATGGAAATTATTTGATTAAATATTTAAGTTCCATGCGGCTATGAATTAGGTTTGTATTATCCACGATGCTATATTAAATAACATGTTTTTAATTTTTTATCTTCAATTATTTTTTTTATTCGCCGTGCTGATTCTTTTGACGAACAAATGTTTATAATTTTGGAGTACAAAGCAATTTTTATTAACCCCTTGTAAACTCTTTTCTTTTTTTAAATTCTTTTAATTTGTAATGTTTTTTGTGTTATTTTGTATATTATGTTGCGTTTATTGTCGAAAGCAAAAAAAAAAACAAAAAAAAACAAAAAAACAAACCAGACCTAACAAGTTCATAGTGATACATATGTAAGTATAATTTTAAACACAATTGAATGTAGAGCAGACTACATTATCGTTGTTTGATGGCTTGATTTTCATTTTTGAAGATAAATGATAAGTTTTGATGTTATATATCATGTTTTAATTGATATCCACATGGAAATTACAGAAATAAGAAAGAAAAAAAAAGAAAAAAAGACACATTATCCTTACCGAATTATTTTAAAAGTTTAATAATTTACTATCTATTAAGAACGGAATTTAGTGTGACTGTCATACAAGTGCGAGGATTATCTAGCTCTATAAAACAAGGTTTTAACCACCATTTTCTACATAATATGATGTCGGTACTAAGTTAGGAATATGATAGTTGTAACCTATTTGTTAGATGTGTTTTAGCCTTTGGCGTGTAACTGTACTTATTCATCTATTTGACGTGGCATTGTAGTTATACATCCCGTCATTGTGATAGTGTTCTATGAACATTTGTATATTATTGTCTTCATTTTTGCTAATATGCTTTGACTATATGTCTTTTTGTGTTACTTTGTTAGATATAACGTGGCTTGTTACTTATAAATCCCGTCATTGTGAAATGGTAAATATGTGTTTATATCATGTATATAGTGATTATGATAAATGCACAATGTTGACAAATGTGTCCCTATTTTTGACAATTATACCTATTGTGTCTGTTTGTTTTGTTCACACATCATTGTCAAAAAATGGAGTCTTACAAGTGAGAAGTTTAGCTAGCTATAACACCAGGTCTAATCCACCATTTTCTACATTGGAAAATGCCTGTATCAAGTCAGGAATATGACCGTTGTCTATTAGTTTGATGTCTGTGAGCTTTTGTTTTTGCCATTTGACTAGGGACCTTCCTTTTTTAAATTTTCCTCAGAGTTCAGTATTTTTGTTATTTTACTTTTTATCTTATTACATACCAAACACCGAAACTGATGAGTATAACCACAGCAATGGTCAAAATAACTGCAAGGACATTTGTACTTGTTTTCCATCCGTTTGTACCTGTATAATATGAAATATTAAAAAATGTATTTTCATATTCCAGGTGTTTCATATTTTACATTTTATTGTTTATCATAAATTAATCATTCCTAACAATATGATTTTGAAATCTTCTTTTAAATTTGTTCAATCAATTGCGTTAAACATTCAACTTTTGAATATGAAAATATCATCAAGCTATAATTTAAATGTTTTTATCATATTTATATTTTATATTAAGAAAAACGTTTAAAACCAATCAGGAGGGAATGAGTCCGGCATAATACACTTGTAAGACTCTTCCAATTATTTAAAATGACAATAGCATACTTTTCATAGAGGTCGATTGTTCATTATACTTTACGATTTTGGTCACCAACTTTTTAGATTCTTTGATGCGATACCATTTAGTTTTATTTCTGTCTGTAATTTTGTTGAAATACAACTCAAGAATAGGAAAGATGGGTGTTTTTCTCGATTGATATTTGATATGCTCCTGTGTTTTTTTTTTCTGTTTTTCGTCTTGTACGTTTTTTTCTTCAGAAAGGACGGTTTGTATACGGAACAATATATAGACCCGCATATCAATTCAGCCATTAGATTGTTTACCTGTTGGTTTGTCAATTTCTGGATCTGAAGATATAAGGTAAAAAAATCTAAAAATGGTGAAATGACAACGAAACTTTTCAAATGTTTTATTTATTCTCAGCAAGCAAAAATAAATACAATATTCGTTAACATGCGAATTAAGTTACGTTTTGAAAAAATCGCCATCAAGTCATTTGGAAGGCTTAAACACAATATCAACCAAAATTTAATTATTGTTATTTTGACCCGCAGTTGTCTTCGAATAAAGTTCAGTGACAAATACGACATCATCTCATTTAAAAATTATATGTTAAAAAATTGCACATTCGAATCAAAATGAGAACACTTTTTTCAAATTGTCTGCTCTATGGTCGGGTAGTTGTCGCTTAGACACATTCCCCATTTCCTTTCTCAATTTTAAATTTCTTGTTTAACAACATGTATATAACTAGTTATGCAAACACATAATCAAAAACAAGGTTACTTCAAAATTCAATATTGACGGGACTGCATGACAAAAGATTTTTATAAAATTTGTTATGATATGAACTAGTAAACAAATGCGACACTAATTTAATATTTATCTTTTAGGGGTCATCCATAATTGTCAACCATTTTCCCAAGTGTACAAAACATACACTTGGGGGAGGGGGTTAAAAAATCAACATTTGTGCCGTACACTTTTTTTTTATCACTATGTAAAACAGTCGGATATGTTTCAGTTTTTTTTTCAATGCAAATTTCTATATTAAACTAAACTATGATAGAAAGGATTTTTGTTTTATTAAAAATGATTGCTTCTTGTCTTTAAATCTGAAAATGGTTGATGTACACTTTTTTTAGGGAGGGTGGGGGGTCTGAAAAAGTGTATGTTTTGTACACTTTAGAAAATGGTTGACAATTATGGATGACCCCTTAAAAGTTATGTTTATCACCAATATGCTTTTGCTTTAATATAAAGAATCCAATTATCCTTCAAACTGCTCTAACAAAATTTGACATGATATTATTAGGGACTTTTCATCAGATATAGTTACATTAACAATGAACACTGCCCTTTTCTCGATCTTGATATCTATATCACTAATGGAAAGCTGAATACTAAAATTTATGATAAAAGGGATGATTTTTCATTTGCTATCGTTAATTATCCGTTTTTAGATGGTGACGTTCCCTTGTCACCATCTTACGGTGTTTATATATCTCAACTTGTACGATTCGCTCGTTACAGTAACAATGTTTTAGATTTTAACGAGAGAAATTTATGTATTACTGAAAAATTATTACACCAGGGTTTTCGATATCACAAACTAGTCAAAACATTTACTAAATTTTATCATCGGTACAAAGACATCATTCGTAAATATAGCTCAACATGCAGACTTCTAATACGTTCAGGTATTTCACATCCAATTTTTTATGGTAATATTCTTTATAAAGCACAAAGGTGTCAGTATTCACCTCAGAAACTTACAAAACCTTTGAATAGACTTATTAAGAAGGGATATAATTACGATACTGTTGTCAAGTCATTAAATATTGCATATTTTGGCGTTAATATTGAGTCACTGATAAGGTCTTTGCATCGGAACTAAACACATTATTTTTTTAAAAACAGTTGTTGGCATGACACGGGTTATGTTCTTCTCATATATGTTATGATGGTATGATACTAAACCCCTAACGGGAAGGATTGTGCCTGATGTTCATATGATGAAATCATAATCTTTCAGTCAGTTTAATTGAAGTCTGGAGCTGGCATGTCAGTTAACTGCTAGTAGTCTGTTGTTATTTATGTATTATTGTCATTTTGTTTATTTTCTTTGGTTACATCTTCTGACATCAGACTCGGATTTCTCTTGAACTGAATTTTAATGTACGTATTGTTATGCGTTTACTTTACTACATTGGTTAGAGGTATAGGGGGAGGGTTGAGATCTCACAAACATGTTTAACCCCGCCGCATTTTTGCGCCTGTCCCAAGTCAGGAGCCTCTGGTCTTTGTTAGTCTTGTATTATTTTAATTTTAGTTTCTTGTGTACAATTTGGAAATTAGTATGGCGTTCATTATCACTGGACTAGTATATATTTGTTTAGGGGCCAGCTGAAGGACGCCTCCGGGTGCGGGAATTTCTCGCTACATTGAAGACCTGTTGGTGACCCTCTGCTGTTGTTTTTTATTTGGTCGGGTTGTTGTCTCTTTGACACATTCCCCATTTCCATTCTCAATTTTATTTCGTTATGTGTCAATGCAACACCTTGAGACTATAAAAAGGTAATTGTTGTTGTTTGTCTGATATTATTGTGTTTTGATTCTTGTAACATTGTTCTCTGTTGATTGCTTTCATCGTTTATTATTCTCAAGATTTGGATAGCTTTCTCTACGATAAGGATTTTGTCATTTTTGAAGGTTGTACGGTAACCTATAAAAGATGTTCTTTCGTTTTAATGGATAATTCTCTTTAAGGAATAATTCTTAATCTCATTTAAAAAAAATATAATAACATATATAATGTTTATAAGTTATTTTACTCACTTAAACCTTTTATGGCAAACGCTGTTGCTGGTTTCAATGTGTCACAGGCCACGCTTGACAGTGCACAACCCAGTTCTGTATGTTTGTCGTCAACCGACACATTATACTGTAATAATGAAAATCTTTCAAACTGACATTCAAAAGGCTTAGGATCAGTTACTGATATCATTAAATTATCATTGCCAATATATTCCATGTAGTTAATGTCATGCGACGTCTTCCTACACCATATCGGTAAACCAGGAGGATTACCAACTTTACCACCACATTTTAATACGATAGTTTTCCCTATGGTGTAAGTGTTAATTGATGATGTGCTAGTAATTTCTTCCACAGTGAAATTTTCAGTACTTGGAACTGGAAGTATAAAACAAATCAAAATCTTTACTTTTGATATAGAAACTGATAGTTTTTCTTTCATAAATCGAGTTTTAAAAATATGTATTTAAGATACAAATATTCTATGGCTGTCACATTTTCGAACTTTTATGGGCTCTTCCTCAGCGATGTTAATGTCTACATTTAGTTAAAACAAGCCTTAACATAGATACCAGGAGTCAGTTTCACAAAAAAAAACCTTACGACTATGATTGATCGTAAGTCATGAACATTTCATTATACTTACGATCAATCTTGCCTTTTTGTGAAACCAACTCCTGGCTTATAATATAGGACGCCAGATACCCGTATTGTCAACATACGACTCATCGGTGAAACTCGAAACAAAATAGTGTGAAGGTCAAATCAAATACGAACTTGGAGAATCAAAATCAAATTTCAAAGCAAAATACAATATATGAAATAATCTGGATAAAAAGTAAACATATATTTCAAATGTACTTAAAGTATACAAACTTGGAAATTCTTATTATCATAAGAACTGAAAAAGATAATTTCTAACAGACCACTATATCCTAATATAGAAAAGACAATGATGTTTCTTCACCTTCCAATGTATTACTTTATTATTTCACTATGATCAGTCAATTTATGATTGGTTATCGACGGGATATAACGGTGTCCGGTTCATACCATTTCGCGTTTTCGCCTTTTATATTATATAGGGCGAAAACGCGAAATCGCGAAGTTGAAAACGTGAAGTCGAAAACGCGAAATCGGTTTCGACTTCGCGTTTTCGCCCTATAGAATATGAAAGGCGAAAACGCGAAAGGGTACCATAGGATATCGATTTTGACTTTAAAGTATTGTTAATGTCATTTGAACCCTCACATTACCTGTAATATTAAGAGTCAATGTACTTTTCCCGTTTTTATCGCCAATAGAAATCACTTCGCATACATACGATCCTGCATCGGAACATTTAACATTATGTTTCGGTATTTGAAGACTAATATTTGCACTCGAAGTTGGGTAAACACTTGCTGATAAAACCACTGCTCGGGATTTGAAATTAATGTCATACCACTTCAGTTTCGTGCCCTCTGAAAAACTGAGTTCTGCTGCAATAATTCTTGATAAGCCATTGCTTCCTAATTTCGAAAGTACTATTTCTGCAATAGTGTCATTTGTTTCAAAATTCCAGGTCAAACAATCTATTTTAATATCATCCTTGTTGAGCGCAACGGGTGTACTTATTTTTGTTTCTATATACTGTGCACTTGCTGAAACGACAAATAGAATATAAAATAACCATCAAGATAAACTTGTGTAGTCGGCAAAACACAAAGCCTAGTATGTTATCATTTTTATTTTCGACAAAAAACATATTATTTTGTTAAAAATCACGAACAAAGTAAACACTTTCGATACTACCAACACTTGTGTCTGCAATACGTTTTAAATAATGAGCTAACAATTCTGTCAAGAAATTTGTCCTGCTATTTACTGCGTTTAAAACCATACTTTTACAATTTATCCGCCGTATTTGATATTGTTTTCAGATTTTGATGAAACATGTAAAATATGTAAAATCGCCACGTTACTTATGTGTGTATAACCTAGAGTTTGCTGTTATAAATACTCTTAATTTATAATTTAAATTTTTTCCCATGAATGAACAAGGCTAGGTCAAAACTTACACATTATACTCAGCGAACGTTGACTAACACTAAATTTGTTTCCAAAAAGTACTAATTCACAACGATACGTTGATGCATCCCAGCATTTGACATTATAAGACGGAATCTCTATCTTTAGTGTGGCATTTGTCTTTGGATTAATAGTAGATGTCACCAGATTAGCCCTATATTGAAGATCCGGATCATACCACTTGGTTATTGATTTTTGTAAAATATTATCATGTCGAGCCTCTAGTATCAAAGTCAACTTTTACCGGTCACCTTATACAATGACACGCCTGATATTATATCTCTCATGAGTAGTGGCTTTGATATGCAAGATATTGATAAACTTTGCCTTTTATACAAAAGATGTTGAGGAACTTGGATGTCTACCAAGTCTACGATTTCTGAAAATAAATGACAAACTATTAGTCGAACACTATGCATATATTTGCAACTTGTTAACATAACTTTTAACTGATAAATTCACTCAAAAATCAGTATATTATTCATAGTGAACGTTTACCAAACTATGCTTAACGATTTTGGATATACCTTCACTCAAAAAGTTTATTCGAGAATGTTTCAGAAGGTAAGGGTATGTGGTGAAATGTTAGATTTTTTTTTTATTTTGAATATTTGAAGATTGTTTTTCATAGGAATACCTGTGTTGCATCAATCATATAAAACATGAAAAACAAATGAGAGAAATGACAATTTAAAAACATTGAATGAAATGTCAATATAAAATTATATTATTAAAGAAAAGTCAATTAAAAAAAAAATGAAAGAGAAAAGACAATTTAAAAAGATTGAATGAAATGTCAATATAAAATCATAGTAAAGAAAAGTCTATTTAAAAAACAAATTGAAAGATATCTCAATTTGAACATTGTTGAAGTTAAAAACATATGAATGAAATGTAGAATTAAAAACATATGAATAAAATGTAGAATTCAAAAGATTTGAATGAAATGTCAATATAATTTTTTTTTTTAACAATTCTATCTGAATCATACTCACCATTCCCTATGATAATTGAGCTTTCCTTAGGATTTGAATTACTACAGTGAGGTGTAGTTGCTAAATCACATGCAATTATTGTTTTCGTATCTTCCTTTGTCATATTGTATTCTAATGTAGATTCTCTGTAGTACTGGCAACCGTCGTACGACATGCCAGTTGTGTTAATATTATTCACATATTCAGAGAAGTCTTCATCAGTTTGCTTCTTTATACACCATTGAAGACACGCTGGTGCTGTGAATGTTGCATGACAAGCTAATTCAACAGTATCGCCGTGGTAGTATATAGACTTTCGATGACCTGGTACGTCCTCCAAGCTTATTTTGGATGCAGAGACTGAAAAGAAAATTATGTATTCCTTAGAAAAAGAAAAAGTTTTGATTGTGAAATCATTGACAAAATTTCAGAAATATGGAGTAGAAAAAAATGAGTGTCCTATTCAATACAATCCATTGACAAAAAAAAAGATGAATTAAAGTATTTTCCAGACTTCTAAGTGTATTCCAAAAAAAAATCTAACACTATTAAAATATGAGTTTTGGTGCGTCCACACTTTCAATACCCCCCCCCCCCTAAACTAAAACTGTTATCCAGTGGAGTCAGGCATTTGATACAAAAATTAAATGTTTTAGAAAAGTAGCATTGCAAACCACATCTTAAAAATGGAAATAAACTAATCCTAGATGCCAGGATTAAAATTTTATTTTTACGCTAGACGCGGTTCCGTCTACAATATTCATCCAGTACGCTTGAATTCAAAAATGTTTTACAGGCCAAATAAAGTACGAAGTTGAAGAGCATTGAGGACCAACAATTCCTAAAAGTTTTGCCCAAAACAGCTAAGGTAATCTATTCCTGAGGTAGACAAGAGTGCACACGCTGAAATGTCTCGCCTTCTGTACTAATCATTCATATTATGTTGATAGACCTACATATAAAGCTTTATTACAACTGTCACATAAACTCAACATTAACCAAGAAAATGAAACATTGATCAATGAACCATGAAAATGAGGTCAAGGTAGTTGAACCATGCCAGGCAGACATGTACAGTCAACAGTTCTTCAATACAACAAATATAGTTGACTCATTGCTTATAAATTAAGAAAAACAGACCAAAAGACAGACACTTAATACTTAGCAATGGACCATGAAAATAAGGTCAAGGTCAAATAAAACCTGCGTAACAGACTTATAGATCATAAAATATTTTCATACACCAAATATAGTTGACAAAATGCATAAAGTATTAGAAAAATAGACCAAAACGCAAAAACTTAACTTTGACCACTGAACCATGAAAATGAGGTCAAGGTCAGATGACACCTGTCAGCTAGACATGTACACCTTACAATCATTCCATATACCAAATATAGTAGACCTATTGCAAATAGTATACGAAAAACAGACCAAAACACAAAAACTTAACTATAACCACTGAACCATGAAAATGAGGTCAAGGTCAGATGACACCTGCCAGTTGGACATGTACACCTTACAGTCCTTCCATACACCGAATATACAAGACCTATTGCTTATAGTATCTGAGATATGGACTTGACCACCAAAACTTAACCTTGTTCACTGATTCATGAAATGAGGTCGAGGTCAAGTGAAAACAGTCTGACGGGCAGGAGGACCTTGCAAGGTACGCACATACCAAATATAGTTATCCAACTACTTATAATAAGAGAGAATTTAACATTACAAAAAATCTTAACCTGTTTTTCAAGTAGTCACTGAACCATGAAAATGAGGTCAAGGACATTGGACATGTGACTGACGGAAAGTTCGTAACATGAGCCATCTATATACAAAGTATGAAGCGTCCAGGTCTTCTACCTTCTAAAATATAAAGCTTTTAAGAAGTTAGCTAACGCCGTAGCCGCCGCCGCCGCCGGATCACTATCCCTATGTCGAGCTTTCTGCAACAAAAGTTGCAGGCTCGACAAAAAAAATCAAAGTTTTGTTAACAGTTAATTTATAATTATGAACATATCAATGATAACTCAAGTCAACACAGAAGTGCCGACTACTGAGCTGGTGAAAAAGGTATCCAAAAAGTAGCATAGAGGTGAGCAGAACCTACTTCACATGTGGCACCCGTCGTGTTGTTCATGTTAGTAAAACCCTGGTTAAACAATAATATGCATCAATATTTTTTTAAGTATAAACTTTTACAAAAACGACTTGCCTACAACATTCAGTTGAGCAGAAACCTGAGCCGATCGTCCACCAGAAATTACAACTTTACATATACATTTTGCAGTCTTTACAGGAAACTTCTGTTGCTTTCACTGTTAAAATCAATGTCGAGTTAACTGAGGGCACCAGTTGTGTACCAGTCATGTTGCCGCGGCCCTGCAGACTAGATTCGTACCAAGTAATCTTATAGGAAAACATGTAAGAATAATTAAAACATTTTATAAATCAAAAGTAAAATACATTTTAACATTAAGATTTGAAAGTCTAATCATCCAAATGCTAAATAAACACGATCAATACATGTGTCGCTGCAAGCATGTTTTGACGTTACATGTTTTTTTTTCGAAATTTCAGAACACATTTACTTTCGTGGCTTCTCTAGTCACCAACAAATAATTATGACATTTAACTAGAGAATGGAAAAATTCAAAACAGGAAGTTGTTGTAGAGCAGATGGTAAAAATTGCTTGCACGCCTCAACTTACCATGATCAAAGTCTACTTAAATAACAAAAAAAATGTCCGTGTACGTGTGACGGAGTAATGGAAACACGAAAGGAATCAAGCGGTTGCTAGCCTGCTTCCGCAGTTGAAGACGCAAGTTAAAAAATGTATGGGAAGGTTCCAGAGGGACAATTTATATTGTTAAGTGGAATGGGGAAAGTTTCAAATAATTGAAGACTTCCAACCGTCTGTTATTAAGAAATATATATTGAGACTGATTCGCATCAGCTAATGTTAGAAAGAACCAGTTTCTTTGAAATAGTTTAAGAGAGGCGAAAGATCTAAGAGAGACATTCAAACTCATTGGTCGAAAATAAACTGACATTTCAATGGCTCAAAAAAGACCGATTGACATACAGTAGACTCTAAACTCAACTTAGAAAACTAAATGATTTGTCCCCAGTACACGGATGCCCTATACGCACTATCATATTCTATGTTCAGTTGACCGTGAAAATGGAGGGAAATCTCTAATTTGGTATACAAATTAGAAAGATCATATCATAGGGAATAGGTGTACTAAGTTTCAAGTTGATTGGACTTCAACTTCATAAAAAACCTTGACAAAACACGTTTACCTAAAGCGGGACGCACGGACGGCAGACGAACGAACGAACACACAGACCAGAAAACATAATGCCCATAAATGGGGCAAAAAAATTAAATGATATTTTGGTTAATCTTAAACTGAAGAAATGCCTACTGGTATCTATGTTATTAGTTGAATATTAATGTATTCGTATAAAAATTGAATAAGCATGTTGCTGTTTATTAGTAGTTAAGCAAGTAAACATTTGTCGACTAGCATATACACCGACAACTAGTATTGACATAAACTTAACTGCAAATGAGGTAAAGACAGATGGTAATGCTTGTTTTTTCTCCACTTTTATCAGAAGTCATTTGAAATACCACACACTCACACATAACATTAGCAAAAATATATGCCAAAAGGATGCCAAAAGGATGAATATTCCTTAAGTGCTTTGTAAAAAGTCCGGCTTGGAAGTAACTTGTTTCACGCCTGAAGTTGTTAGTTTTGAATAGAATTATAAAAACAGTCTTCTACAAATCTTTGTAATTATGATATCAAATCGTGAAATATGGTATAAGCTTTAGCGTGATAGTTGTAAGTTTTTTTTTAGCCCTTATAACCTCTTGCAGATTTCTTATCGACAACATAAATATAAATATTTTGATTGCCCTTTTTGCAAAAACCTTTATGTAGGCCTTCAATTATGTTTAAATATAGATACCCATATCAAAGTTATCAACATTTTGATTATGACTATTTAAATAACACTGAAAGAACAAACGTATTACATTTCTAAATCAAAACAAGTCTAATGTGCGTACATACTAGTACTATATACTACATATCAGAGGCATACTATCAAACAATTACAAAATGAATGCAAAGAATTCATACATATGCAATATAAATTAAAAAACCTTAGTGAGCACGCTCACATACCTCACGTCCCCACATTGTCATTGGAGAAATTAAATAAGTGCAAGAAAAAAAAATTGTATAAGAAAAAATAATGAATAATAATTTCCTGTCAATATACACCTCTTCATAGTATGTCCTTATTATCTACAAAATTTCATGAAATTCTGTTGTGTGGTTTCAGAGGGGTTGAGATGACAAATTGTTGCAGAAGTACATTGAAGCAAATAAGTTTAAAGGGGCGTAACTCCTAGAAAAAAATTTAATCGTAATTTTCTGTCGATATGCACATCTACGTAGTATTAAAATGTATGTCCTTATTATCTACAAAGTTTCATGAAATTCTGGTGTGTGGTTTCAAGGGAGTTGAGATGACAAACTGTTGAAGTAGTACCTTAAAGCAAATAAGTTCAAAGGGGTGCAACTCCTAAAAAAAATTGAATCGTAATTTCCTGTCGATATGCACATCTTCATATTATGTCCTTATTACTTAAAAGGTTTCATGAAATTCTGTTGTGTAGTTTCAGAGGAGTTGCGATGACAAACTGTTGCAGTAGTACATTAAGGTAAATAAGTTCAAAGGGGAGTAACTCCTAGAAAAAAAATTGAATCGTAATTTCCTGTCGATATGCACATCTTCATATTATGTCCTTATTATCTAAAACTGTTTCGTGAAGTTCTGTTGTGTGGTTTCAGAGGAGTTGCGATGACAAGAAACAGGACTCACGGACGGACGGGTCAAAAATAGTATACCCTCCGCAACTTCGTTGCGTGGGGTATAATTATAATTTTCAATACAATATAAAAAAGTGCTCTCGACCAATGACATTGTAGGATTTGATGTGCCTTAATTATGAAGATTCGGTGTAAATCGTGTTCTGAATAAGGAATAGTCATAATGTCTAGGCCTACTAACAATTGAAAACAAATAATTATTAGAAATAATTTATAACTACCTGAAACACATTCATTTGCTATATAATATAGGATAAAAGGTCAGGATTGAAAATGATTAAACATGCAAAAACGTGTTGAGGCTACTGCTGCATTATCAATCAAACTAGAACCGTCAAAATATAACCATATTGTATCTTTTAAACTACTTTAAAAATGTAAAAAATATAAAGACATTGCAAAATGAAAAAAAAAAGATTGATTGATTGATTGTTGCTTAACGTCCAGTGGCAAATATTTCATGCATATTCAGGACGAGAACAAGTTAACAATGAATACAATAGGTAGTTCTTGTCATGATAGAGGCCATTCGGGATGATAGTATTGGAAATTTGAACTGCCACTGGAAAATGAGGGTATATTTGTTAGGGACAGACAAAAAACCCATTTAATGTAAACACTACTCAAATCTGTTGATACTACAAGATCTGCGGTTTGTAAAAAGTGTTTTCATATATTTCAATACAGTTGAAACAGGAGGTTATCTTTACTTAAGAATAACATATTAAAGACATTTTATTTAAAATTCAAATTGTCGTTAATTACCTCACATAATGATATCTTATTTGATGTCAAAAAGGTGTATTAAAATATTGAAAGTGGAATGAAAATATGTTGTGTTTTAACATACATTGATTTGAATTGTTGATACTTTCTCACTTACAGCTAACATTATCTACTTTCATTTTCACAATTAGGTAATTTATACCATTCCTACCATTAGGTGTGTCATCTAATGTCTTAAACAAAACTTATTTAAATTTCATATACTATAAGAAAGTCCCTACATAACCAAGACCTATCGATACATGAAATGTATAAAGCATTAATTATAAACATATCAAGAGATTATTTGAGCCTTGAATACGTTCCAATATTCAAAGGTTTTAAGAGAATAATTATCCCTTTCTTCATGATAAGTACTAGGTAACGCTCGAACTTAATAATGAAGAAATGGATAAACATTATCTTACATATACTTAGATGACGCGACATTTTCTGGGAGTTCAATTAACAAATTGTACAGCAAGTTTACATTGAAGTGTTATGACCACTAAAAACTTGTTACAATAAAACCACAAACAACGCTGAGTACGGTTAACTTTTCTTCATAGCGGTTTCAATGTTGTGTCCAAAGAACATATAAAACTTACTGTTGTTTGTATTGATAATACAAACTTGTCCCGCAATTTTTGTTCATAAACTACAAAAACACTTCTATAACTAACAAAAATCGATTGGGCATCTTTCATTATGCTTGTGTATGTAATGTTATCGAAGAAAAAAACTACTAAAAATTATCAAGTCATTTAACTGTTAGTACCTTTTGAAATGTAGGAGGATTCGACCTGTCAGCTGATATTTGCAATATATCAGAGGTCACATCTCCTACTTGTTTACTTAACAGATAACTATATATGACATCCTCATTCGTTATTTCATTTGGTAAACATTGGATCATGAGAGGCTCCTGATGATAAATAACTGTATTTGTCAACTTTATCTTTACATACTTTCCATCAACTACAAAATAGGAAAATATAACGAATGAACCTTTCCCGAAACCTGTAAGTTTGGTAGTGGGTTATATTAGGTTATGATTTTCTGAATGAAACTAAAAGAATAAAAGTTCTCAATCTCTAAACCAAAACAAAATTTTTTTGGTTTTTATTTGAAGTTATCTTCTCTAGTCATACGGACGACTCATCGACTAGTATTGTGCTATTGTTTATTTCTGAGATTAATTTCACTGCATTAGGAAAGAGTCAATCAAAAATAGATTATTCAAATAGTATGAACATGTATGTTTTAAACGGTTCGTGTAAAAACGATTTGTCGTGTACCCCTAAAAGACTAAAAAATACAAAGTATATAACCAATGGGATAAGGATACAAGAGCAGACTTCTTAGTTCCCAAATCTATTTTCCCAAATTCAAAAATAAATTACAAAATTATATAAACTGGCTGATAGGCAGACCCACATGCATGTGAACAAATACATATTATAAATACAATTATCTAAAAAAAAAAGAGATCAAAATAAGATGAAAATGTGCGATTATAACATAAAAATAGGATCTGAAATAAAAAGCAGTATTTACAAAAAAGTTAGAATTGTGGTAAACATACCGATTGAGTTAGAAATAATGATTGAAACATTTTATCAGTCCTTTTATTATATCAATATATATTTGATATTATTAATTAACTACACTGTTATTGGACTTAATATGATGAAAACTGCCTATGCAATATAATGTGTAGACTGGGCCAATAAAAAATAACTGGACCAATACAGATTTTTTCTGTATTGGCCGAGTTATTCTATATTGGCCGAGTTGACACAAGTGCAGGATTTCGGACGTCTCTAGGTTTTACATCGAAAGTCACGATAAACACAAACTGAAGGTAAACAGTTGTTTTGAAGACGCAGTTGTCATTTAATTATCTTAAACATGCTGAAAATGTCAGTATGGCATACATTTCAGGCGAAAGACGGTCAAATTCATTTAAAAGGTATTTTGAAAGCAGACGTGACGATAAAACTATTTCAGGTTTGGGGAACGAGTAGATTATCACAAAGTTCATTTCTTGACGACCTCATAATTTCACGATTGTACACATCGATTTTAAATTAGTTTCTGCATTACACATGCAATGGCAGTACCTTTCCAATTACTATTTATGTGTTGCGTCTAAATTTAAGTTGTAACACTTTATAGTAACTGAAAAGGGTAGAAAATTCATCAGATGAGAAAATGCTGAAGACACCTGGAAACAGCACCAGATCACTATGTATTGCATCTAATAAAAAGAAACAAACTGAGATTTGGATAGTTCCTCTTCAAGGTAAAAATATTTATCTCTTTTGAAATGAAATTAAAAAATATTGTAACACTGTAGTTAATTAATAAAGATATTATTACGTGGATTTCTGTATTGGCCTTGTTATTGATCCTCGGCCAGCTGTATTGGCCTTCGGCTTCGCCTCAGGCCAATACAGCAAGCCTCGGACCAATAACAAGGCCAATACAGAAATACTTACGTAATAATATCATAGTATATAAGACATTATGAGTATATCATGTCCACCTTGAACATTGTTAGTGCACCCGTTAATGTTTGTGATTTAAACAGTGAATAATGTTTATAAACAGCGTGCAATATTATTTTTCTTATTATTTAACGGCCATAAATCATTTACAAAACATTTGCAGATACAGTTCAATAATTATGTTGATGGTTTTTCAAGATAATATACAATATTTCTGACCATCAGTCTACTTCTTAAATGAGTGCATAAGCTACCGGAGGGACATGTAATCTCATAAGGGAAAGGCAATGTATCTTCAAACGAATGCTTTGTTTCTTATTTTTTATCATTCTGATTAAAAATTTGATGGAAAAAAATATATCAAGCAGAGGAAAAAGAAAAAGGGTATATACAGATTATCCCAAAACAAAATAAAATAAAAACAAATTAAATTTGAGGCTAGCTGACTTATACAAAAAACATATGTCCACTTAATTTTTAAAGTTTAATCATTTATTTCCATTACCAGAAACACGAACAACTGATTCACTTTTTCTCACTCATAATAAATGAACTTCAAAGTAGAATGAATAGCTTGGTGGTTTTTTTCTAACCAAGTTTTATTTTTTTACCATTTTGCCTGATTCTTATAGGCAGTTAAAACATGGAAGGCAATTTACCTGGCCATGCATACATCCCACTTTTAAACCGAATTTAATTTTTAAACAGATAGTCTGATATGATCAATGATTACAATCTATAAATCTTATAAAGATTTGTGTATGAGGAAATATATTAGTATGATTCTTGTTGAGAAGGCTTACTTTAGTGGTTCTTTAAGTTATTTGTTTTATAGAAATAAGGATAATCGCTTTTTGTAAAGGAATTTATCTGTGTATGAACTATAGATTACATTGCACATAATTTTATTAAATTCCTTCATCTATTTATTGGTTTTCGATCATCACGATGAACTTTAAAATCTGCAGGCCCTGATCTCAAATTTAGGATTTTTTTTGTTAGATTCTGTTGGCCTGCAGACAGGATTTTTACAGGACGGAATGCAATTTTACAAACCTGAGCTGCTGGGCCTGTAGCTAAGCATGATACTGGGTCACTTTGTCAGTGATATTGATCCAGTTTATACACCAATCATTCTTAATTTTAAGACTTTTTATTTTACCACACCTTATTAATTGATGGAGAGGCAGAAAACTCTTCCTGAATTGTGTCCACCAGATTTGTACAAGTAGACTTATGATTTTCTGAATTATTTTTAACTTTGCTATATGTGTGTCATGCCGAAGATACATTGTATTTTGTGGTGCAGATTGTGCATTCTTCAAGCGTATGCTGATGTTTTTCAATTTCTTTCTTTTGCATCCAGTTGACCAAACTAAGCTGGAATACAAATTTTTCCTTTTCTCTAGTTTTGTTTTTGTTGACATAGTATTAATTCTTGTATATATAATCTTGTAGCTTTGGCAGTTTTAGACGAAAATAATTGTAGCTGCTGATGAGCATTTTTGGATATTTTCCAATGTAAATGCTGTAATTTTCATAACGCTGTTGAATTGACAAATGATTATTATAATGGGGCTTAAGAATTTTATCAGGCTCTGGAATTTGTTATTTTGACTGGTTATAACTGTCAATTGCAGTCTTGTCCTTTGTTGACCTTGCAATAATTACTGTGGCAAAATTGCAATAGTTCATTGTATTTGGGTTTTTTTTTTTGCAAGTTATATCATTGCATATTCTTGTTTGTATTATTGTTCATTATATATATGTCAGATTTTGAGGTGCAAAATAAAATTCAAGATGAAAATGGTTGTGTTATGACTCAGATGACTTCCATGTTTGGTTTGCTGCTGCTGCTAGTATTCACTGCTGGATACAGAAAATTTCCTGAAGATTTTTATGATATCACTATTGAGAAAAAAGATAGACATACAACCAGAAAATAACAACAATGATTAAAAAACAAAATAAAGCAGAAAAAAATGGAAAGAAATATACGACACTAGAGTCTGGATGCTCCACATAAAACGTTTGATTAACAATGGATAAAAACTACTTATTATCAGGGGAGGAGGCATAAATGATTTTTTTAGTGTTTTTTTTCCAAATACACATATGTGATTGGTTAAATGTTAAGACCTGGTCATACTATAAACACCAGTACAACCCCCCCCCCCCAAAAAAAAAAAAATTAAATAAATAAAAGAGCACAACTTAGTTCTTTATTTGAAAAAAGGTAAACAAATTGGGTCGCTAGTGATGGAACTTTGATCCCTGATATGGTCATCTGGAAGGCTTTATAACTCACTATCTGCAACCGAAAAAAAACATATTTACTGAAATATTATTCTGCAGCTGTAATATATTACCAACAACATGCATTTAAAGGTATGTCTTTTTTTTCACACACAAAAATCACTTCCATGAACACTAGAACTTTACGGAAAACTATAATTTTATATATAAATACTACAGTAGTCAGGTGATCGTAAATTAAAAAAAAAACATTTCTGCTAAACCAACGACACTTATACAAAATCTGACGTTTTATTTCAATAATTTCTGTATGAAATAGCTTTAAAAGTTATTGAAAAACGTATAACTTTATATATGTATAGAGATTGACGTTTATTTTATTAAAATATAGGTATATTGTCCTCTCGTCGATTTATTTTTATGTTCAAAAGTTCGCCAGAATTATTCACAGAGTTATGTTCCTTTTGACGTCACTTGAACGTTTGAAAGTAATGACGTACATTAAACGGTTTCACATTGGTCAAATTCAGAGCGAAAGTTCTAGAATTAATTATCTGTATTTTTCCAATATGATTAGCGTTTTCAAATCGGAATATTCTCAGGATTATGAAAACTGATATACAATTGGCGTGGCAATATTGGTGAATTTAATAGATAGCGTTGTTTATTTATAAAGGTTGATCGTTACGATTTTTCACATGTTTATTCTAATTTTTTTATTATCTCTTACAAGTATTCACCAGTGCATAGCATTTTTCTTATTCCACGTACTTTTTCCGTTTAAATGAGACCAAAAGGAATTATTTACGTTAAGTGTACGCACTAGAACTTTACGGAAAACTATAATTTTATATATAAACAAGTACACACCCGTGATATCGCTGGTCCGTGACTGAATTAAAGTATATAACTATGCCTAAGCCTTATTTTAGTAATTGGTATTGTCATCTGATAAAGTCATGTCGATTATAAGATACACAGTTTTCTCTGCTTTCAAATCTTTCTGTTTGAACCCGTCGACCTGGAACTTATCAATTATTGGTAATATTATTTTTTTGGAAAACAAAAGGTCCTGGCTATCCAGAAATGGAGTATTTTTTAATCAACATCATTGTCCTATATTACTTATCTTAGAAAGTCTAACACACCCGTGATATCGCGGGTCCGTGACTGAATTAAAGTATATAACTATGCGCAAGACTTATTTTAGTATTATTTTTTATCTGATAAAGTCATGCCGATTATAAGATACACAGTTTTCTCTGCTTTCAAATCTTTCTGTTTGAACCAGTCGAACTTGAACTTATCAATTATTGGTAATATTAATTATTTGGATAACAAAAGGTCCTGGAATGGAGTATCTTTTAATCAACAGCATTGTCCTATGTTAGTTATAAATAAAGTTGAATTCTTTGATTCACTGTTTTATGTCATGCCCGCTAACAAATTGAAAACGGTTCCTATATACACCTTATTTTTAGTCCAGATTTTTAGTATTCGTATTGTTATCTTAGAAAGTCTTACTGATTAAAATACTACAATAGGTAACAATTTGACAATGATTGAATTTAGTAGTGTCAACCCTGTGATTATGATCCGTGTATATAGCATAATCCTAAATACATCGTTTGGTGGTGCACCTGTTAGATGCGGAACGTACAGATATGGTAATAGGTAACAGGTGAATATACTATTGGTATCGGTATCGGAATATTCAGGATTTTTTTCTATCTCTAGCAGATATAACCATAGCTGTTTTTTAGGTCCTCAGTGTTCTCCAACTTTGTACTTGTTTGCCTCTGTAACTTTTTGGTATGAATGTTATTGAAGAGTTTATGTAAACGAAATATGGAACACGCGTGTATTTAATCCAAGGTTGTTCTTCACCTTCGTTAAATAAATTAATATAACTTTATATATGAGTTAATTTCATTAAAAATCTCTGCAGATTATCCCGATTCGGTAAAATTCTTGATGTGCCAAGTCCAGGTTTTCCGGGCTCTGAATGAAAAAAAATAATTTCCATAAATTTACTCTTTACTCGTCCTGTTGCAGTCATTCGTGGATAAAAATAGTCATATTTACTTTGTTTTTAGAATCCATAGATTTATTTGCTGGAAACTTATAACTTGAGAAGTTTTTTTGTGTTTTTGTAACTCGTGAGTTGTTTACATGATTTCATAATGGCGGTAGAATTTCATAAAGTTCAAATTCAAAGACGCTTGTCTATTCATTTCAGTATTAGTTTCACCAAGGGTATTACACATATGCATACTTATGTATCAAATGAACTAAAAACTCTGGTTGTCTAAAACGAAATAAAAACAATGCAAATCACAGAGAAAGAATGCATAATTATAGTACACGGCCAGAACACAAAACATCCATTACTCACAACAGGAATAAACTTGAAAAACCGTTACATCAAAATGATAGATGTAAAACAACAAGTTACAGATGTGACTATAACATATGCCCCGTGTGAACTGAGTAACATTACAATATGTGGCCATATTACAAAATTTGGTGTTGTTGTGAATGCATTGGTCCCTCTTCAAAGGTCTAATTTAAGATACAAATATTGAGACTAACAAAAAATCCAACCGCAACGAAATTCGGGAGATTCAGTGTCAAGAGTATTCGCAGACAATAATAGGACAGAGTGTCCGTACTGAATACAGATCATCCATCTTATCGATATGCAAACAAACTCTCCCGTCAAAATCAAGCGGCACGCAAATGTTATCAATGCAACAGTACTGCACATACAATAAAACATTTTCCCACTCCGAAAAGTTATGCTTTCGGTGCGGGAAAGAAGGTCACATACAAGGTATTATGAGACTGACTATCAAGAAATGTATCGTGACTATGAACATGACATTCAAGATGGCAGAGACGCCAATAAAGATGACTCGTTAACATAGGATAATAACACAGAGGAAGTTAGT
Organism: Mytilus galloprovincialis; assembly: GCA_037788925.1. Lineage (NCBI taxonomy): Eukaryota > Metazoa > Mollusca > Bivalvia > Mytilida > Mytilidae > Mytilus > Mytilus galloprovincialis. The sequence continues at coordinate 43,812,313 of CM075338.1, forward strand.
ATTGAAGTAAACAAAACAACTGAAAGTGTGTTCGAAAAAAAACCGCTACACTTCCGACTTCTCAAACAATAATATTTGGTGCATCCAATTGCAGTCGCCTTAGAATTCAAGACCCACGTGTAAATACTATAGCAGCATCAGGCACCACTCGTAATCAAATTGACCATCTTGGTTGCCAATCTGACTATATAGTGCAGTCTGACTATATCATTAGTGTGATTTTATCATTAGGGAAAAATGACATCAGTAAGTACAGAAGTGACACCGTGCAAATAACGGCTAATCTTACGACATAAATAGATACAGTAAAAACCAAATATCCGAATGCACGCATTGGCAAATGCAGCATTCTACCAAGAAGAGGTAAGAGAATCTCAATACAAGCATTAAATACAGTAGCAAGATCTGTCAATAGCTTTAAACAACAAGTCATGAGCAGAAATACATTGACCTTTGGGACGAATTTGCTCCGAACAAAACACCAGACCGAGCACTGTTCGACTTGAACGACATGAGTGGGTGCATATCAGCAAGTCCGGTACAGAATTGGTAGAAAATATATTCGAGGACTTTATGAATTCAGAGTGTGAAGGTTAATATCAAACCCCGAGTAAAAAACGTAATCGAAGTTCAAATTCCACTCCTGGCTCAAACGAGAAGACAGTAACCAAAATGCCCAAATCGTACTAACTAATTATTTACAATATACATAGTGCATGAGTTTTATTGTAGTCGAAATCTAAATTGATACAATGCATCTGAATAATTCAACTTTGTCAACAATATTCAAAATCAGTGCTATTTTTAAACAGTTTGTAAAATTTCTATATTTATTTTTATTTACATATACATACGTGGGCTATGTCCTAAACTACGACCCGATAATGTAAAATTGACAAATATCTCAAAGATTTGTTGTAACTTCTGTATGTTCACCAGCCTATACCAATGTGTTATCAAATAGTAAAGTATACAATATGTTTATTTAACATGTTGACCGAAGAAAACAAATTTCCATGATTATTTGTAGTAACAAATGTGGGTTTCAGCCTAGATCACAAGTTGGAAAAATGTATGAAGGTGTTTATTTATTTAAATTTAAAAGTAGCAGTTACGGGTGTATGCTCAACCCAGTGAACTGTGACGGTGTCATAATTATGCACGAACAAAATACAACGATTGTAATTGTGTGAGACTTTCTATGTATTTGTGTATAAATACTTTTTACATATAAGAAGCACATATAATTAATGAAAAAATAGAGCAATTTTTCCCCGTAACTTTGTTTTATGGCAATATCAATTGTTAGTTTAGATGTCAATAGTTTGGTAGACAATATAAAAAGAAAATATTGACGTAATATGCTTGCAAGAAGCACATAGCTCCAGTAATGTCGGAACGAAAAGGAAAAACGAATGGAAGGAGGATAGTTTTTTGAATCATGGATCAAGTAATTCAAACGGGGTAGCGAGTCTTTTTTCAGAAAAAAATAAATTTGAAATCACTGGAAACGATCACGATAGTAATGGTAGATCAATTTCTGTACATGTTAAAACACCAGTTAATAACGGTATTTTTATTTACAATACTTATGTTCTCAATTCAGCCGGAGAAAGAAAATATTCTTATTGATAACAATAATAGAAATGTCGTACTTTGGGATTTTAACTGTGCTCTTATAAAAAATTTAGATCGAAAACCGGTGCCTTTTCAAAAAGACATAGGATCGTTTGAATGACAAACTGTCACGGACGGACGGATGGAGAAGTCTTTCAGTGCTATTTTACAATATTGACCAAAGAATCAACGATTAGAATAAATAAATTATTTAATAAACAAACAAAAAAAATAAACAATTAAGAAGAAAAATACATCAAATTATTATAAATATTAAAGTCCAAATAAATAGTCCAGCAGCTTCAGTAGTTTGTATTGTATATCCAGATTACTTCCCTTTATATCGTTATGACGGTTATGGTATCGTTATGACAGTTATGGTATCGTGCACGACAGTTCCACTAAAATATGTAGATATGTTGTTTGATGAATTATCATGTATGATTGCGTTCAATCTGTATGACCACTCCTTAACACCGCAGCATTGTATAACTCTGGTGCAGGCTGGAACCTGGTAATAATATAATTGTACAAACTCTTTAGTACGATTATCAATTTAGATATGCTTTTTACTTGCACGTTCATGCAACATAAACATGAACTCTATAATCTCACGTTCATAAAATGAACATATATATTCTATTAATTTACATAGATAAATACGCACATACATTTTATATGTAGCAAAATGTGTCATACTGTAATAAATATCATAACCTTGCATGATAGTTTCACGTACATAAGGAAATTCGGAACCTTGTACACATAAATATCACGTACATTCAATATGTACCCGTAATTAACAATTTTGTTCTTGTTCACTAGTAAAACCGCAAATATCTGAATATAAAACATTGTTTTCATATCTTTAAATCCGTTTACAAAATATTCTAAATTACACAATTTACATAATGGAAAATTATCTGCAGAAGTCTGAAAGTTTCGGAAATTTGATAAACAAAGTAACATACAGAAAAGTATATATAAATATATGTAAGAATAAAACACTTACCTCGGAATTGATGCACTATATACAGTAGAACCATTGTAGGTTAAATTTAGCTAACAAATATGAAATGCTCTAACGAGTGTGGCATCCTTCCACACGAAAATCCCAAGCAGAAATGAAATGACAACGTGTCCAAAGAAATCATCTGACCACTGTTTAAAAATAGCCAAACTTGTCCGAAGAACTCGATTGACCACTATTTAAAAATAGTCAACAGGTGTGTAAATAGGCCAAGCCTAATCAGTGTGCGTTTAAACACAGGTGAACCAAACTTAGGCCAAACGTACATATATACATAAAAGCGTATGTTAAAACTATGTATAAAATAAACCGTGAACAATAGGCGTCCTGCGCAAAGACTGCAAGTGCAATTCTCTGATCATGACGACAATTTCACAATCGTTATCTATATACAAGCTCGACTAAATAAATATGTGAATAACTCTATAAAATACATCTGGATCGTGACACAAACATTTGTCGAGCATAACGAATTAATAGACGTGTGAAGAAAGCGATACCCTTGAGACTAACAAAATACTTTTTGCCGGGGTAATAATAAGTTATCCCAAAATGACGCGGTGTGTCAGTGTAAGATCACCCCGATGGCCGGAGGCCAGAGGATGATCTAACACTGACACACCAAGTCCGAGTGGGATAACTATTTTACATCCCAGCTGTTTTAGATTAGACGGCAAACCATTTACAATTCATAAAATCTAGTTTAGAACGCCACACAACCATAACACTATACTTTATATATTACTATATAATGTATACCCTTTATGACCCCCAAACACGATGAGTAGATATCAAACAATGTCAAATCGCCCCACTTGCCAATCATTTACAATTCATAAAATCTAGTTTAGAACGCCACACAACCATAACACTATACTTTATATATTACTATATAATGTATACCCTTTATGACCCACAAACACGATGAGTAGATATCAAACAATGTCAAATCGCCCCACTTGCCAATCGGCCCACACTCTATCGCCACTTTATAAAAAAATCCCCCCACTCTTGTTAACCGACTCGCCCAACTTTTGAAATAGTGTAAAATCAAATTGACCAATCAGTATAAAAACTCACTTATTAACGAAAAAGGTTTAAACCCCACTAAATAATGGTCTGACAACTCACCCTACTTATAAAAAGATGTTGCTTCCTTTAAGTATGTCAAATTACTATTTGTTCGTAACCAGTCATCCTGGTGTAGTGGTACATTTTTGTATGTGTCGTGGCTTGATATGCTAAAGGTCTTGAGTTCGAATCCCAGCATATACACTGGATGTTTTCTACGTGAATTTTGATACATAGTCTTTTCCGTATAATTAATTATAAGTTTTAAAGTGGATTTGACATTCCCGCCAAAATGTTACAGAACAAAGGAAAGCATGCATAACAAAGAAACTCAAAATGGGGTGATCTGGTAGGGGTGATCCGGCTCAGATCACTCCTGTTAGAACAAAGGAGCTGGGATGTAACTCAAGCTCACAAATTTATTATATCTTTATAAGTAATGAACTTCAATATAAATCGCAAGAGGTAAAAAAAGTTTATTTTCCGTTCAGTGACCACGACGGTGTGTTCGTGAAAATAAAAACAAATGAATCAGTACGCGGTCCCGGAACGACTTTTTTTAAAAACACATTCAAAAGCTTTTGGGAACACTGGAAATTAAAACAAAAAAGTTCAAATATAATCTTGAAAAAATAGATTTTTGAGAATTAGGGAATGAGGAGGGGGCGATATTAATCTGGGGTCAACACAAAGCATTTGATAGGGCGGAGTGGGAATGGATAGATTTTTGTTTATTAAAATTTGTGTTTAGGGAAAAAATTCAGGAGTTGGGGAAAAATGCTTTTTATTAACGCTAAGACGTGTATTCATACGAATGGTTTTACTTCTAGATTTGTATGCATAACTCGCTCAAATCGTATGCACAATAGCTCCGAATTATATAATCAGCAAGCAGAACCACTTGCAGCATCAATTAGAAACAATCCTAATATAGAAGGAATACAACTTTCTACTAGAACTGGGGACGATACTCAACTATTTAATAAAAGTGAGGAGTGAATCGAAGAAACGTTTAAAACATTTAAAACTGTATGAACCTTCTTCAGGGGCTAAAATGAATGAGGAAGATACTGTGGGTATGTATTTAAGTAAGTGGCGAAATAAAAAACAAAAATTTTACAAAATTAAATGGTCCAAGCTTTCTCTGAAAGCCTAAGGGGTACAACATGGATATGGGGTGGACTTTGATCAAATTTTGTTAGAAAAAATAATAAAGTCAAAAGCTGTATGGAGGTTTGGAAATCACGAGATCTCACATTTGCGGGAAAAGTTTTAATTATTAAATCCTTTGAACTGTCTGTGATTGGATACGAAATAGAAATGAGAGGTTTCCCAGATATTTACAAAAAACGAATAAACAATATTATATGGTCCTTTATATGGGACGGGAAAACAAACTAAATCGCAATAACAGTGTGCTGTTTACCGAAAGGGGGGATAGGAATGATAAACATAAGGGATTTTATTAAATCAAAACAGGTGAAAATTATGTACAGTATTGTTAACTCAAAAACATAAAAATGAAATGCAATGGAAAATACTGGTTATCGTTACTTTAATATATGATACAGATTTTTTTATATGTTCTTGTTCGGACACTACAGTTTTTAGGCAAATAAAAATGTCTAAATATTATAAAGAAGTTTTAATTTCCTAGACTGACTTACAGAAAATCAAAAAATCTGTCACGAAGGAGAACCTTTCAGAAGAAAATATATTCGACAGCTGTAAATTCAGGTTCAAGGGGCATGTCTTATATAATGCAAATTTTGCCTCCAGTGGAATTAAAATAATAAAATATATATGGGACTTTAACAATAAATCTTTTAAAACCTCTATCAAACAAAGTCATTCTGATAGACCTATACAAATACTAAATTCTTGGCAATGTACAAAAATGGTGTTGTCGTTGATGCAATAAAAATATGCCTTAAAGGGTTACTAGCTGCCAAAATTCATGTTCACTGATTTGACTCAAATTCTCATATATTATTTATAACAATGTAAAACATTTTTCCAAACAATTAAAAGTATCAAGCGTCTCTGAAACCGAAGTTGTCAGACTAAAATAAACCGCACGCACAAATCAACGAATGTACATGATAATTTTTAAAGATTTTGATATGAGCGCAGTTGAAAACTTCTATGAAATTTGTATATAATGCCAATACTATATCATACATACAATATGTAAAATATTTTACATGTTCTCACTTGCGCTCATATTTAAATCATTCAAAGTAGAGTATGAAAAGTACGGTTTTCCGTATAGATACCCGTTTATGGTTTATTTATAATATCATTTATAATCGATTTCCTGCATAAATTTGAAAAATAAGTTTATTTAAACAAAAACAAAAAAATCAGTTGGTGTTTTTGGTAATTTTTGCCCCAGATATTATTATTCAATTTTTTTGCATACAAAGGGGCCAAATACTGCACTTATCATACATCGTCCTTTAAAAAAACAATTAACAGGACATGGTCTCAATCAGATGTAGCTTCGTTTCGTGTGATTTTTTTTAACCAAAACGCCATCTAACTAACTATCGACCTCGATGACCATATAAGCGATGTAAACATAAACATAGATATAAATAGATTAAGCAACTCGTGCAATTTGATTTTTACACGTTTGTTAAATTTTGTTAAATTTTGTATTAAAGATTAAAAATTGATGTTTATCATTTTTTGTGAATCGAATCAGTCAATCAAATTTTTACCTTTGTTTCACTTTCAATGTTGACATTCTTTTCCTTTAAATAACCGCACATGAACAATGCATGCGTTATTTTATCTCCTTTGAGGGGTTAAATGGGAGTTCACATGCATACGGATTTAATGAGGTCGAATTATTCACTTGCATGTGAATAATTTATTATCAATGTTTATTAGCTTAAATTGAAAAAATTGAACCATTTTAGCTTTTAAAAGCAAATTATCATTTTACTATTTCTCTTCAATTAATGATTGAACAAAGCAAAGTCATACTTTAGATTGTTTATATATCTCGTAGCTGGTGCCCCTTTCAAGATATTAGATACTTTTAAGAGAATAATAAACTCCAAATAGTCAGTTTAAGTGGAATTTACATTTTGGGAAGGAACTACCATGAACACTTTGAATAAGAATTTAGCTAACAGGAAAACTAAACAACTTCAACGGAAGTTACTTCATAATATAATTTACACGGCAAAACAATTACAAAAAATGAATCGCTCAAACGGAAAGTGTCATTTTTGTAACGAAAAAAAAAAATCACTATTTCATCTCTTTATTAATTATAAACTGGTGGAAGACATTTGGCAATTTGTTTTTGTGAAAACATGGGAATTTTGTTCAAAATTAAATATCGAAAAGTTACAAACATCTGAAACGAGTATAATTGTTGGTGTTATGAATGCAGATGCATCTTTTTCACAACTTCTAGATACGGTGCTTCTTATCACGGAATGGGTTATTTGGAAAACTAGTAATATCGCAAATTATAAAAATCGGTGATTTTAAATTTGATAAAACAGGAAATGCAATTTTTGCTAAAACATCTAAAACTAAATACGAACAATGAAGCCTTTACTACTATATGTGACATTTTTTGTATATAGATATATATTTTGCATGAGCAGGTCAGTATAATGACACTGCTCTCAACTCCCTATATGTATTTTTCTATCGTGTATGTAACTCATGTATATCATATAATTGTAACAAGACATGTTGTATCAACAGGACACATATTATAAACAAATATTTACTCACCATATCTTTGAAATAAATCCTTTTTGAGAAACAAAATCATTAATCCAACTTTTATGAATGAAGTACACATTCTCTTTCAGATAATTGTTAACGAGTTGCACGTGGTAAAAGATCACTCGACTAGAAAATTTAATGTAATAAAAATAATACATCAATAGCACGGATTGATGTGCTATAAAATTTAAACTGCTTAATAAATTCTTGTGAGAAAAAATACTTAAAGTCTTTATTCAAATGAAAATAATTACCTGTACATTTGGACAAGGATAAACGATATTTATAAAGATAGATGTTAATAATTTATAATGGGATTTTTTTTTTGCTTTTTCCCCGACAAATGAGACTGTAAAAATCGGGCCCCCCTTAGTTGCTTCCATGGGCAACGTAGGGTTAATGTAACAGGTTAGTATAAATAGAATGTGTTTAAAATTAAAAAAAAAAACAAACCAGCAGACATGCTTGATGCTGCATCGCTTACCTGGTAAACATGTACTACTTCGATAATTATTTTTACCTTTATAGTACATAATGTTATGATAATTGTTTTAACTGTTTACAGTTCAATAAATCATGTAAGGAAAATTTTGTCATTATGATCAGAAATTATTGCACTTTCACTGATAATTCATCGCATCTATAGTTTAAATGGATAGCACCCAGTCAACAATATTATGGATTCAGCTGCTTTAATAACACTTGTTTGGACTTTAATCTTGTGATGATACATTAGAAAGTTATATTCTTATAATATTGTGTTAAACATACATTTAAACCAATTATTTCGTATTTTCAAAAAGTAAACAAACGCAGTTTTTCACGTCATCCTTTATTTTACAATAGACATACTCGCATATAACTGTGAAAATGTAAAAAGAAAATGAATTCGTATGTTATATACACTGATTATGTATCATGACAGGGTTTTCATCAATTTTTATATTTATAAAAAAAATGTATTTGTATGAAAACTGCTTGTACAACTCCTTCTAATTCATCTGTCCTTCTAACTCCAGTCTACCCTTCTCCTTGGTCATGTTCTAACAAATTTATTCCTGCATTCTTTTCGTTTGTTACAGTTCCTTCATGTTCAGCTAAAAATACACAAACTATAAATCTGTATATAAACTATTAAAAAATATTGGTTCAATAACAATTAGTCTGTGCATTTTATTTCTCTTTAAAAGTCTTTAGAATGAATTTCAAACTCATATTCAAACAATATTTTAGGAATGTTATAAAAACAGTTATAATTTGTCTTCCATTTTTATAAAATACAAAATAAATGTTTCTAAAAACCCATTGTTAGATTTACAAGTAACAAGGAAGTGCAATCTTATGTTTGAATTAATGTTTATAGCCAACAAAAATTGAACATTTTATGATTTAAGATATAACAAAAATTTGCCGATATTGTTTCAGACTAAATCCAAATTCTTGCATAAAAAGCACATAAAGATGATAGTTCAACTTCAATATACTCATCATACACGTACATTCAAAATTGAAAAATTTGTACTTCAGGTTTTTGACCAAAAGATGTGATATGCTTACAAAGAGATAACTCTCCATATTAGACACATCGATGTAGAAACTAGTTCGTATAGATCACTATACGGCCTATAGCTATGAGGAAAATTCGCTAACAAATGTAAAACAGTTCAAAAATGAATTCCAACTGCTTTATACATCTACATAACAATAAAATAAAATACATAAGATATATAGCAACAAATTTCGACCAATGACTTACAAGGTCATCACTTTGTGCAAGGTAATACAGAATGTGGCTGATTTGTAGCCAATTAATCTTTCCCTTATCCCAGTATAGTGGTGTAATAACACATAAAAACAAGCATATCAAAATCAGTACACAAGAGTCAAATATAGCTCTATAGCAATATAATTACACTTGGTTAATATCATTATGAATAGCGATAATAAAAACGGGAATTATTTAAAGTTACAGTTTTGATGAACAAGATCACCGTTAAATAACCGTTTGTAAAAAGGGTCCTACATTTTTTACGGGTACACCCAAACATTCAAACGACATATCATCCATTCAAAAACTGTGTGAAAGGCTTTAAGCATTAAGTTGTAACGACATACTTTAAAAAAAATATAAAATAAAAAACTTTAATCATAGAATTCAACTTACCAACTAGTTGACACTTACGTCTACATGCGCCTATAACAGGATAACGGTTACCACATTCAATATTCTCAGTAAGGCTGTGAACTTTACAATCACCTTGGGTTGAACTACAAAAGAATACACGTGTATATCATTAACCTTGCAATGACAGTTGGCTGTATCATAACTTGTGACCTTACAACTTATTCTATTTTACAAAACTGTTAAAGAATGATTGTAATTGATTTTAAGTTTTCTAGGCCTATATATTTTTGCTTGGCGTTGTGTTCGTGGTTTTCTTCCCCCGATTCTCAAAGATTAAAATAATAAAGGATATTTGTGAACTTTTATCTTAATCAGGAATCCTGGATGGTAAAGATTACGAAAAAAACATAAATGAAGTGTCTTGTGACATCCTTAATCTTATCAAAATCATTAGTGAACTGAACCACGCAACATCATGTTAAAAACGCGGTAACCGCAATAATAAGATCAATTGACAAAAGGAAAGATGTACTGAACGGTAGATAGTATTAATTGATATTGAAAGAAAAAAAACCCACCCCAAATCATGTTCTCCTTTTAACTAAAATTATTTATCAAATGGAAACGCATTGGTAATGGTAAAGCTATAAATAATAAATTACATTAAAATAATTCACATCACCCTATTATGTTTTCCACAATGCGTTAGAGATTCGTGATAAATATCAAATCAAGCGTGCATGGATGACTTAGTGAAGCATATTTGCATGCATTAGATATAAAATTTCCTTAATATTGTAATAATTATTCTGTACTTCACGTTAATGGTAAGTTTGTCCGATAGAATATTAGCCATTAACTTACTAACACTGAATTATCTTGTGTGAGCACATTATAAAAAAAATCCCAAATACATGAAACAAAAAGATATTCTTTTAAGACTTATAAAATAAAGTATGTCAAATATTCATGTTTATATTGTTTAATTGAATACTTCTCTAATTCTTCCTTTGAAAATTCGTTTCTTGATGCATTTGTTTTTTCATGTGCTCCTAACGCGTCATCTCTTAAACCACCACATACAGTTACAATCTGTTAAATGTAACATACATATTAATACATCTTTTAATTTTAACATGGTTACAGATATTAAGTAACTTATACTAAGAACCATATAATGGAAAAGTGAAATCGTAAAACATACCGAAATTCAAGAAAAATTCAAAACATAAAGTTCTTTATCAAATGGGAAAGCATACATGTAGTACAGTCAGAGTTCTGCTATAGATGGCAATCTCATCTCGGACATATGTCCGAAAGCCATACATGAAAACTTTTATCCTGAACCGCCAATGAAAGATTGCAAATGTGTATCGGTTTGTTCAGGTTTTACGTATTGTATTTACCTGTGTTTACCAGGAAATTGTTTAATGCATAATCATTGTCTTCTCGGACGCAATTGAAGAAAATATATATAGAATATGTGTCATGCTAATGTGATCAAATGTTGTTTTATTCTGTTTTTAGCCGTCAATACTGAATGTATCGTTTCTTCACTATGTACTGTATAACTTACCATTTATTAAAATAACTATAAGGATCAATTCATTATTGTTTTATCACATAGGAAATATATATAGGAAGATGTAATAAGTGCCAATTGGACAGTCTCAATGTGTAAAAATAAACCATTTTACACCAATGAACGATCTTCAACATGGATTCTTGTCTCAGACCGAATAGCAAGCTATAAAATCAACATTCACACTAGTTGATCAAATAGACACCAATTCGCTTATTACATTTTGATTTACAGGAAAAAACAATACTCAATTTGAAGTACGTTGTAAAATGTAAAACTAAGAATACATTTGAGTAGTAGGAGGGGAAATAAATTCACCTTAGACTCAATTAAACGCCCATACAAACAATAGGTCATGCATGTTTTGAATTGCATGGACACACCAGAAAGTTCATATAAACAGTTATATAATGATAGGATAAAAGATGCACATCGATTCTATTGAGATGTTTATTGAAGCTTTAAAATAATAAATATAAAGATAAATTAAAAGACTTCCAGGTTTGAACATTTTGTATGTTTTTAAAAATAGAAATACATATGTTAGCCAACTGTTATGATTGATTTATTGTGACTGATTATGAAAAATCAATTATTTACAATTTAGTGCGATGGAAATAACGTGATACTCCACTATGCATTTGCATTTTGTGTCATGACAATGTTTATTATCCCCTAATTAGTTGCATTATGTGTCATGATAGTTATTGAATATAAATTGTATCTTGATAAATAAAAATGTATTTGTCCACAATAATAGGTACAAATCCTTCTGTCTCATTTTTCTCTTACCTTACTGCACCTTTCTCTTTGTACAATTTCAGCTCAAAATACACAGACATTAAATTGGTATATAAACCAATATAAAAAAGATATATAACTTGAATAGAGAATAGTCTGTGCATTTCGTTTCTCTTTATCATAGACTAATGAATTAATAAACATTATTCAAACCACAGAACAGTACGAATGACCGCTTTAATTTCTACTGACATGTCTTTTGGACAAAATGTTCTACACCTATGACACTAAGATTTCGTTTGCTTTGCCCTTGTCTGTTGAGACGTTCTTTATATTAACGAACGTATTTAAGTATTACTGGTAATTTATTAAACCAGGGATATCGTTACCTTTACTCAATTCTTCCATAGAAATACAGATTTGGTTTTGAAGTTTGGTTGTACTTGTCGAAAGCTTTATTAAACCAGGGATATCGTTACCTTTACTTAATTTTATGAGTTTTAAACAGCGGTATACTGCTGTTGCATTTATTTAGTTTTACCAAAGAATTATAATCCGATCGTATTTAAAGTTATAGCATCGATAAGCCAGATTACCTTTAAAAAATAGGTTATGCTATACCGTTTTTACAATGCTTTTACAGCTTCTATAGCATGTATAGACACATCCAAAGTTCCAAAAATATATGTTCATATCAATCAACAATAAAGTAACGATGTTAAACAATTTGATTGTAACGACTTTCTTCTGCATAAAAAGAAAATTAAACGGAATAACTTTGATCATGCATTTCAACTTACCATCAGAGGGAAGTCATCAGAGCCGCGCATAGGAAAAATACCTTCCCTAAAAACATATCACATTTACACATCAAAAACGGTTTATGATCTGACATCTTATGGAGATATTTCATTTAACAATACTTTGAAAGAACTATTTTTCATAGTTTTAATCAAATTTGACATTTTTAAGAATGTAAATTTTGCCTTACTTTGTGCTCGTGGTGTTACTCTCCCTGTTTCTTGAAGTCCATTATCAGGAACTGTTGTGTAACCTTATCTATCTTTATGAGGAAAACCCCTCACAATATTCACAATTTACAGTTACTGATATTCTAATATAATATTATGCTAAATAACCCAGCCAAAAGTGAAATCACAAAAACACTGAACGTCGATTAAAATTTAAAAAGAAAAGTTCTTTATCAAATAGCAAAATCAATACCTTAAGCACCTCAAACGTTTTAATAACTGTCATATTCCTGACTTGGTACAGACATTTTCTTGTGTAGAAAAGAGTGGATTAAACACAACATTTAAGCTTAAAACAGCTCTGGATTTGAATTGTGATTGAATATTTGATACAGCATGGGTTTATGACACAAAATAAATGTAGCCAAAGAACTGACAAATTTGAAATTGAAACTCTACCTATTATAATCCAATATCCAAAATATAAGTACATTGCTAGCATCAGCATATCAAAGAACCCCAAGAATTCGATTTTTTTTATAAGATAATTCTTAGCTAAACCATTTCTGTTCAAATGGAAATAACTCAAACTTTATTTCCATGAACCAATAATGTAAATCTAAAATTGAATATGATTTAACTATATACTCTTAAATTGAATATGACCCCAATTTTGTCACCAGTAACAAAAGTATCTATCATGATTAAACCGTTCATGAATAAACGCAACATGATAGAAAACGACCTTTTTCAATCTTTCTAGAACCATTACTCGTGAACAGGAAAAGTCAAAATGGATTTTATTGAACTTGACCTCAATTTTCACATTAGAAACAACTTATTTAAATTTGAAAAGCTTTGCATGAACGGTTCATGAGTAAATGTACGAACAGCATTTGGCTACAGAAACATTCGTACATTCTCAAATCAATAACCAATAATTTCTTTGAAAATCCGGTTAAAAAGCACATCGACAAAGCACATTAGCAAAAATGAAAGACAAAAACTGCACAGTGAAAGTACGATGAAAAACCGTGACAGGAGAAAAAGTGCATTGAAAAATAGATAGTATCAAATGATTTGGAAAGAAAAAAAGGTAATAGATCAAATCCTTTAACCCTTGTTATAACAAATATGTATTATTAAATGAAAAAAAAAACCATTTAAAATAATTATTAAAAAAATTCACATCCTCTCCTTTATCATGTTTAATGAATCTTTGAGTGTTTATTCTTAAACATATATATATATAAGCTTTTTCGATCAACAATCTTGAAATTGAATTTGCTCGACTATACTTTATGGTTCCAAATAACTCGTGTCATATACTTTTAACGCCTATCAATTATTAGCTCACCTGACCTGAAAGGTCAAGTGAGCTTTTCTCATCACTTGGCGTCCGTCGTCCGTCGTCCGTCGTCCGTAAACTTTTACAAAAATCTTCTCCTCTGAAACTACTGGCCCAAATTCTACCAAACTTGGCCACAATCATCCTTGGGATATCTAGTTTAAAAAATGTGTGGCGTGACCCGTCAAACCAACCAAGATGGCCGCCATGGCTAAAAATAGAACATAGGGGTAAAATGCAGTTTTTGGCTTATAACTCAAAAACCAAAGCATATAGAGCAAATCTGACGTGAGGTAAAATTGTTTATCAGGTGAAGATCTATCTGCCCTGAAATTTTCAGACGAATCGGATAACCTGTTGTTGGGTTGCTGCCCCTGAAATGGTTATTTTAAGGAAATTTTGCAGTTTTTGGTTATTATCTTGAATACTATTATAGATAGAGATAAACTGTAAAAAGCAATAATGTTCAGCAGAGTAAGACCTACAAATAAGTCAACATGACCAAAATTGCCAGTCGACCCCTTAAGGAGTTATTGCCCTTTATAGTCAATTTTTAACAACTTTTCATCATTTTTTGTAACTTTTCTAAAAATCTTCTTCTCTAAAACTACTTTGCCAAATTTAATCAAACTTGGCGACAATTATCATTGTGGTTTATAATTTAAAAAATGTGTCCGATGACCCAGCCTACCAAACAAAATGGCCGACATGGCTAAAATTAGAACATAGTGGTAAAATGCAGTTTTTGCTTTATATCTTTGAAACCAAGACATTTAGGGCAAATCTTTCAAGATTTTAATGTCCATCAGAATAAGATATATCCCCTCACAAATTTTCAGTTGAATCGGACAACCTGTTGTTGGGTTGCTGCCCTTAAATTGGTTATTTTAAGAAAATTTTGCAGTTTTTGGTTATTATCTTGAATACTATTATAAATAGAGATAAACTGTAAACAGCAATAATGTTCAGCAAAGTAAGATCTACAAATAAGTCAGCATGATCAAAATTGTTAGAGGACCCCCTAAGGAGTTATTGCCCTTTAGAGTCAATATTAAACAACTTTTCCTCATTTTTGTAACTTGTATAAAAATCTTTTCTAAAACTACTTGGTCCAATTTAACCAAACTTGGCCACAATCATAATACTAGGGTATCTATTTTTAAAAAGAGTGTCTAATGACCCCGCCTACCAACAAAGATGGCCGACATCAGTAAACACATTAACAGGTGAGCGACACAGGCTCTTGAGAGCCTCTAGTTAATAGTAGGACCATAACAAACAATGACGAACTGTTCTTCATATTTTGTACAAAAAAATCTGTATTGGTTTATTTGTTTAAATAACCTGAATTGGAAAAGGCAATGCTCATCCTAAAAACAATCATTTATTAATAATTTTGGCTTCCCTAAACTTTTTGTTTTTTTATCGCAGTGCATGGTGTTTCCACAACAGAATTATGTAGAGAAAACTATAAAAAAAAAAATGATCATCTTTAGATATAGGAAGATGTGGTATGAGTGCAAATGAGACAACTATCCATCCAAATAACAATTTATTTAAGTAAACCATCATAGGTCAAGGTACAGCCTTCAACACGGAACCTTAGCAAGCTAGAAAGAACCCTAACAATTAGTAATGTAAAATCATTCAAACGGGAAAACCAACGATCTTATCTATATAAAAACGAGAAACGAGAAACACGTATGAACTACAATAATGGACCACAACAACTGTAAATCAGATTCCTGCCTTAAGACAGGTGCAAACATTTGCAGCGGGATTAAACATTTTAATGGTACCAAACCTTCTCCTTTTTCTGAAACAATAGTATAACATCACAACATAGAAAAACACACTATAAAATATTTGTTAATTTTTAAAAAAGGTGCTACAATTGATTTTAAAATGATAACATCACATCGAAAATTTTGTCAATGTATTTCAGTACTGTATGTGTACACATGCAGTAGTTCTCCAAAACATAATAACGAATGTGACACTTTTACCAATGATGTAGTTGAGGTTTTGATTTTGCCATTTGATACGTGTCTTTCCGTTGTGAATTTCTCGGAGTTTGGTACTTTTTTTATTTTACTTTTTTTTTTATTTTTTGACCATATATCGCTATACTAGTTTAGGGATGAGTTGGATGTCCGCAAACATATTATTTGTTAGCCTGTTCCATCTAAGGAGCCTGTATTCTTTTTAATTGTAGTCTATTACTGTATATCATATTTGTTTCACGTTAATGGCTTTTAAAATGAATCAAGTCGTTGTAATTCTCGTGTGTTTGAATTGTTTTACAATTGTTATTTCAATGTATTTTATATCTCACTATGCGTTATGGGTTTTGTTCATTGTTGAAAGTTATATTGCGACCTTAAGTTGCTTAATTCTACCTCCTTTTCCTATAGTTCCTGGTGTAGAGTTGCACATGGGCAATCACACCAAGTTTTCTTATTTTTATACTTCACATTTCTTGCTATGTAGTATCGATAATCATATGTTTTAATCCATGTATATGTTGTTCTTCACTAATTGTAATTTTGTCGGTAAAATAGCTATTGATGACCTTGAATGATAATTGTGTCTATCCTTTCCTTAGGTCACGCCTATAATAAACACCCACAAAAACATTGAGCACACAGATATCATTTTTAGACTTGCACATTTAATATGTCAAAAACTCGTGTATATACTGTTAAATATAATTTAATGCATTACCCAACTGTGATTTCCTGTAGAAAATCTAGATCTGCTAGTACATCACTCGGTCGTCGCTAAAAAAAATGTTTACCAATTTGGTTAGATTCTGGAAGTTAAAAATTTAACTTTAAGGGAGTTTCATTTTTTTATAGACATATTTTTGATTAAAAAGTAAGAATACATTTCTACCTTGTCTAACCCTTTTGATGAAATTAAATTAAAAACGTTTTCCTTAAATTAAGTAAATGCGCATTTATGGTATATAAAAAAGCGAAGAACATTTCGTATGAAGCACTTCATTTTTAAAATATGCACATGGTCAACGTTTTAAGAACAAAATACTAATATTGTTTTTGTTAAGGTCATGAAAAAACGATTTCTATCAAGTTTTTCTTATGTTAACTGTCCACTTTATGGTGGAATCCTCAATGTTCTTCAACTTTGTACTTGTTTGGCTTTATAAATATTTTGATATAAGCGTCACTGGTGAATTTTATGTAGACGAAACGTGCGTCTGGCGTACTAAATTATAATCCTGGTACCTTTGATAATAATTTACACCACTGGGTCGATGCCACTTCTGGTGGACGTTTCGTCCACGAGGGTATCACCAGCCCAGTAATCAACATTTCGGTGTTGACATGAATATTAATAATGTGGGCATTTTGATAAATTTCCTGTTTACAAAACTTTGAATTTTTCAAAAAACTAATGATTTTCTTATCCTTGGAAAAGATTACCTCGGAAATATTTGGCACAACTTTTTTGAATTTTTTATCCTCAATGCTCTTCAACTTGTCTGGCTTTATAAATATTTTGATATGAGCGTCACTGACGAGTCTTATGTAGACGAAACTCAGGTCTGGCGTACTAAATCCTGGTACCTTTGATAACTATCTTTCCTTGTAATATAAATTCGCATTCATCTTTTCCTTAATTATAAGTCGAATAAACCTGGTGACTTTATTCCAGAAAACAATATTTTGGTGAATGACTTCTAATCAACACCGTTTTTTGCACATTAATCATTCTTAATTCTTTCAGGGTTTACAATGAAGCTACATGTTGCAAGGTTTCATTTATGCTCTTATCCAATATTACCATGATAAATACATTTAGTAAAACTATACCCAAACCCTTTTCTCACCACGCTAGAAATTTCAAACAATATTTACTAAATTTGATTATCATTACATGAAACTTTTGTAGCCATTGAATATTAGTTTTTCTATTTATCATATAGTCCATAGATAGTTGTATGTATAATGTTTTGATATATGACGGGAATAGCTAAATGATTTTCCTGTTGGAATACTGTTAATTCATTTATTTTCGTGGATACCATTATTCGTGGAATGATGAAAACCTAAATCTTCGTACATACTTGATTTTGAGGTTCTTCCAAAGTCTCCTTACAACTATGTGAAAAATTACAATTTATTGATAATTTAAAATTCGTGGTTCAGTTGTACCCACGTAATCAATGAAAATTGGTATCCGCCGAATAACAATGAATCCACATAAAGAAAAAAACAGACTTTTTCTTAGGATGAAATTTAATGATCTCTAAAAAGCTTCTGTCAATGTTTGATAAAGTTCGTTGCAACTTTGACAGTCTTGTTGTAGCCATAAACTAAATGATGGATACAATCGATAGCATTAGTAAATACATGCACCTTAAATTAACTTTAAAATTAAATACTAAAATATCCAAATTGTCAATATATAAAATGTTTGACCTCACCACTTTACTCTATGTTTTGTCTATGTTTTATTTAATTATAACGATGCATCCCTCCCAATCTTTATCAACATACGGAAATATAAAATATTGCAACAGATAACAAATGAGACAACTACAACTGTTTAAGTGACTTGGACCACCCAGCGTGATGTTCATATGCACCTAAGCGCAATGGATTGTGTGTTTCCATTTAAATGAAGCTATATGTGTACCCTTCATTGAAATATACAAATGTTAAAATATGCTTTAACCTCGCATTATTCATAAATTATAAAAAAAATATATGGCCAATCTAGAGGCATTTGAAATGACTAATTTCCAAACGATATCGAAACAAAAATGATTTGTGGGGATAATCCAAATAAATATTTTGCGTTATATATTTTGCGACTTGTAATTACTGAAAGATTCACAGCTAGTTTTAAGGTTCATAGGTCGTTATATAAACATTTCGGCGCCATATATAATGACATTTATAACATGTACAAGTGAACACAACTCTAGAATAGTAAAAGTAACCATTCCCAAATTCATTCTTGTTCTAGGTTTTGATGTACAAGATTCATGAGTCGAACTAAATTTGGAGAACAGAGAACTTTTTAAATGTAAAAGTGACACCATCAAGCTTGAGCAAGGGAAATTTGCTCACGAAGATTCGAAACAACATGCTCGTGTTGGTTCTGTCGGCAACCATGCAACTAAATTCCAATGTTTTTTTCGCAAGGGCAGGCATCCATAGCATTATTTTTTACTAGTTTAACTTTAAGAAATTCCAAATCTACACACAATGTCATCAAACAGCAAATTTGATATATGTTTCATCAACACTAATAGATAGAAACCAGTCGGTGACTTCAAGTTGAAAGTTGAATGTATTTACTTCTGACATTCTCTGGTAATGTAAAGAACATTTCTAATAGCAATATAAAATATGGAGTCACTGTGCATCATTATACTTATTTTTGCGGATATTGCGCTACTTTCAATTTTGATTTGAAACCAGTTTTCTTCAGTCAACACCGTATTCGATTGGGTAACGTTAGTCTGTGTGTCCGTCCAGGGTTTTGAATACATGCGATTTGTGTTTGCTTCTGCAATAAAATATATGCATTCATTCATTCATTCATTCACATTATGATTACAACATTCTTATGCTGGAAGTTGTTCAAACAAACTTAGACAGCCTGAATAATGACAACGAGGTAAACGTTTTCTTTCTGTACTTTCGTGTTCTTGTTTCGGCAGTTTACGTCAAGCAGGGGTTGAAAAAAGTTTTTGTAATATATAATCCTTTCACGTTCTGCCGAATTGGACCTGCACTAATCGAATATACACTATCAAAATTGAATGGAATATAGCATTCGTACCAAAGCTCACACAAAAGACGTTTTCGATCCATAAAAAATATGATATATTGAATACTTGTATTTCAGAAAAATGTGCCTATAAAAGACACGTGGTATCTTTCAAAAAGTCACATTTTTCTGTTCTGATAAAGATATATAGTTTTGCGGCCAAAGCAAAGAACTAAGTCTGATAGAAACAAGAAAAATACCATAATGGTACAGGCAGAGGAATTACGTATTATAAGCCTCGCTATGTTGATGCACACAACCTAAAAAATAACGTCAGCAGTTTGTTTTCGTCAAAATCTTATCCTGACACTAGTTCTATCTAAATCATGATCATTCAAGCAATAAAGAAAATGTAGCTTTTAAAAGTAAAAATTTATAAGTTGCTAATGAAAGCTTGTTGTCATTCTGGAATGAAGCAATGGCAAATGATAGGGGACGCAATTGGGACACAAATTCTTAAAAAGAAAATAAAAACATTGTTTTAAGTTGACTTTGGATATATTTAGGACTCTTTAGACTGATTTTGGTAAGAAATTAAGTGTCTTTAACTATAACTATAAAAGGAAGGTCCCTACGCAGATGTCAAAACCAAAGGCTCCAATATTTCAAACGAATAGTTAACAACTGTGTGTGTAATATTTCTGACTTGGTACAGACATTTTGTTATGTAAATAATGATGGATTTAAACCGTGTTTAAGCTACCTACATGTAAACATCGCGCTTGTATGACAGTCGCTTAAAAGTTTATGACAAAACAAACGGACATAATAGGTAAAATGTAAAAATATTCGTACATCAGTCCGCATTGAGTTATAATCTTAATCATTATTTAACAAACAAACATGTCAACAAATTTATTAAAAGTACATCAGCAAAAGCGGAAGACCAGAACACAAAAATGTACCACAGTACAACAACACAATGACGGAACGAACAACACCAAGCCTCATCTAATGGCCATCACTAAAAATAGACTAAACAGTAAAATAATTAATTTACAGAGACAAATAAAAGCATACTGTGACACAATTTTTAGATGATAAACAATGTCCGTACCTAGAATCTATATTTCAAGACCATTATGTATTATTTATGAAGAAGTTAATACGGAATATTCATAGAATACTGTAACACAATTTTAAGATGATAACTAGTTATCAAAGGTACCAGGATTATAATTTAGTACGCCAGACGCGCGTTTCGTCTACATAAGACTCATCATTGACGCTCATATCAAAATATTTATAAAGCCAAACAATTAAAAGTTGAAGCGCATTGATAAAACAATGTAAGTACCTAGAATCTATATTGCAAGACCATCATGTATAATTTATGAAAAAATTAATACAGAATAAATATCAACAAGGTCTTGGTATCTTCCGATGAACTTTTTTTAGAAAAAGGAAGAGATGTTCTTTGACAATACCCAGGTTCATCAACGTTCAGCCCTGACACTGGTGGCATTTTACAGCTGCTTAGTAGCACATGGTAGCGGCGAAAATTAAATTTTGAGGAAGACTCAATAGGTCAATTCATGACAAAAAGAACATAAATTGAATAGGGACTCCTTAATCTAAATGTGTATGCGTAAGTATATATATTCTAGGACATCAATGAAATGCACAAGGGTGTGTTATCATTTTAAGTTGAATTAATTTGTGATATTGAACTATTTGGTCGTAAATTGCTCATTTATATCATTTATTTTGGCAATTCATTGAGGAAGACAAAACAGTATTGCATGCAAATTTCGAATAATGGGACATATTCATTGATCTTAAAAGTTTTCAAGTGTGCTACATGTACCTTTGCTTAAGTAAATTGAATGGTACATGATACAATATATTTGCCGACTTAGTTCTTCTGTTAATATATTTAAATACAAACGGGGAGAGAAACGAACATGTTAATTTCTACTGTTTCGTTTTTTGTTTTCTATTTCACATTTACATGTGTATTTTTGGGATTGATGTCTTTTTGTTTTATTGTTGTGTCATTTTATGGATCTATTTTTATTCCCTGGTGTAAAAAGAAGGCGCCTCAAGATTAAGGTTTTATTTTTGAAACCTATTGTATACGGTTAAATATTTAACAACTTATCAAAGGTACCAGGCTCATAATGTAATATTCCAGACGTGCGTTTCGTCAGCATAAAACTCATCAGTGACGCTCAGATTTGTTTAATCTTTCCTAATGGATTTAAAACTGAAAGACGACGAAAAGCTTGTTTGGGCAAATGCTCTACGTAAAACCGTATCTTGACTTCTTTTTTGTTATCTTATTGTCTTAATTGCATAGTCAAGCTGACGTCTCCTTACACATTTTTAACCATTTGAAAGAGTGCAGGTTGGGCTTTCAAATGATATCAAATAAGTATTTATCAGGTTTTAAAACACAGTTTTTCGAAACATGGAAAAATGAAACCATAAGTAATTGTTAATAAAATGTTGGTGTGGTTTTAAAAGGTAATGTTGTCATACAAGTACATTTGCTCACAAAAGCTCAATAATTAGTATATGATTTCTCAATTGAACTCTATATATCGATGTGGTGCAATATGTTGGTTTCATTGTCTTGCATGCAATGCAATCTGGGAATTAGTTGATGTTGCAATGTGTTTACTTGTCTTGATCTTCGTTGTGTTCGTTATTGATTAAAGACTATTATGAATGGGGTTATTTCTTTCGCAATGGATCAATTCATAAAAAAAGACAAATATTGAAAAGATTGTCATTATCAATAACAGAATATGAGTAAGTATATACAATATATCTAGGAAATGTATGCAATGCCTAAGGATTCTTTATTATTTTACACGAATTTTTCATATCATGATAAAATTGAAATTAAAATTATTTTTTTAAATCAACTGTCCAGTCGTCAATGTCTCAATTATTTTCGAAATTCATTTCTGCTATCTACAATTTATCGGCAAATCACAAGTTGTGCAGTTTATGTTATTGAAATGATTTAATAGCTTTTATTGCCCTTTGCATCCACGATGATGACTATTTTTTCAAGGACGATCTCTAACAATACTTAAGTGAAAGTTGGGAACAATATTTGATTTCCTTTTATCCCGTACGACAAGTTAATCCATAAAGAGATATTTTAAAATCACACAAATACTGAACTAAGAGGGAAATTCAAAACGGCAATTCCCTAATAAATGGCAAACTCAAAAGCTTAAGGTAGTTCGGGGGTTTAAATTTTCGCGCCGTTTGCGCATAAAGTTGCGCATTGATATCGTAAGTGATATACATTGTCGTAATTTTTCATAACAGTAAAATATGATCATTTAAATAATCTTTTTTATTCAAATGCATTGAGCAAGAGTTGAATAACTTTTAAATGCAATTTTAAAACTGAATAAAAATTTATTGTTACAATTGTCTTTGTTGAAAAGTACTTCCGTTCTAAAAATAAATATGGAGCATGTTTTTGACGAAGGAGAAGAATGAAGAGAGAATAACTCATATTTATCGAACACGTGAACTGCTTTTCATGAATACTGTAATGCAGATCGAAATTATAGATAACGATCTTCATTTTGGTAGCTTATGAAGCAGTTTCACCCTTGTCTTACACTAGAAAAGGTCCGACAAACATGCGAAAGATGATGTAAACAAATCATGAAAAGGGGGAAATTTAAACTGACAAGTAAGTACTAATGAATTGAATATACATGTTCAAAGAGCGATGCACGACCACTGAAAAATAACATGTAAGCGTAAATAATTTCAAAACAATATCCGTGTCGAAAAACAAAACAATGACCTCCCCCCCCCCTTTTCAGGCTGAAAATTAATTATAAATGTAACCATAGGCATAGCTCATGGTACTTTTATCATGTAATAGATTTGAAAATTTGTGGACCTGAGAAATATGTCATCTGCATAGGGTTCAGACTATTTAGGTTTCTGGGAGAAAAGGTCATGATTCATGAAAGTAGGGGGTTTATATAGTTACATGTATATGCAAACATAATTTTCTTGTTGTAAACCTGGAGTATTCGAATGTGAATGCAGAATACGAATTCCAGTTATAACATTTTTGGTTAAGCATGCACACTTAAAATTTAGACATGTTAGAACAAAACCCATCTATATAAAAAAGATGTGGTATGATTGCCAATGAGACAACTTCAATGTATCCAAAAGAGACCAAAATGACACAGACATAAACGGCTATAGGTCACCGTACGTCCTTCAACAATGAGCAAAGCCCATACCACATATATAGTCAGCAATTAAAGGCCCAGATATGACAATGTACATGATGTACAACAATTCAAACAAGAAAACAAACGGCCTTATTTGTATAAAAAAAAATATAATGAAAAACAAATATGTAACACATAAACAAATGACAACCACTGAATTACAGGTTCCTGACTTGGGACAGACACATACACAAATAATGTGGCGGGGTTAAACAAATTAGCCGGATCAAGACTGTATGAATATTTTTTTAAAATGAATCATTTCACAAAACTACCTTTCTTACCGATGGTCTGGATTGAGGGTCCTTCATTTAATTCCTATCTAATTCTGTATACCATTTATCTCTATTTATTTTTTTTTATTTTTTTCAATTTTTCTGTACTTCTTATAATTTAACAACCCGTTTTTCTTCATTGTTACATGTATGTCTATTTTCTTTATTTACAAATGTATTGTTAACATAACATGCATTATTCTCTATTCTTTTAAACTTTTCCTTACCCTCCTATATTATATTTGATCAGGGGTCGAAATTGGCGCTGGTCCGGTGGTCCGAGACCAGTAGAATTTGTGTGGGACCAGTAGATTTTGTCAGCTGGTGGCCCGGCGGACCAGTAGAAATTTTTCCTTAATCACTGATTGCATCTCTATCTTGGTTTGTTTACAAAAACATAAACATTAGAAATTATTTTTAGGGTACTGGCGGTACTATTTTAAAAGTATTTAATTAATATATCAAATGAGCACACTACACAACAACACAAAATGTGGAAATTTTTTAATGGCGTAAAAACGCAGGGCAAAACAAATTAATTAATTAAGCGACATTCAAAAGGAAGATTTTTCAAACTGACAAAAACAAACGCAAATATAAAATATCCTGGGAAAAAGATCTCGAATGGTTAAATTGTAAAGTCGATTGTAATGTAATGCATTGTAAAACATGTGAACAATTTGCAGTGACAAACCTAGATGAGAAATGTATTTTTGTAACGGGATCTTAAAATTTTATAAAGATTTTTTACTTGCTCATGAACAAACAGAACAGCACAAAAATCTACTGAAATAAAGAAGAGGAAAGCAGCTGAGAAAAAAAATAAAACTAAACATCCGTCATATCTTTTAGTGGTTATCAAATGAATGTCATGTTTGCAGAACCAGTACATTTTAAGCCGGACCAGTAGATTTTAAGTCCACTGGTCTGGCTGGCCAGTATACAAAAAAGCTTAAATTCGACCCCTGTGTTTGATCCTACAGAACCTTCATGAGATCAGGAAAAGCGGTCTTGTCATAAAATGATTTTTTTCTAAATTTAAAAGGTCTCTACACAGTTATTTCTAAGTGAATTTCTTTAATATTTTAAAGACATTAAATGAATTTTTTAAAATTTACACCTGCGCTAATTGGGTGTCATATTCTCTTGATGGCTTCAGACATTTTTAACCTTTTTTCAGCTGGTCCATTCATGACCAAAAGTTGCAGTATAATTTCATTTCCTTACATACTTCCTCTTTAAGGCATATTTTTCAAAGGTGTAGGAAATTTTTTTTCAAGATATGTAATCAAATTTAAAAAAATGATTATATAATTGATTTTCATGTGGAACGCAAATAAAGATAAAATCAAAGGATAATAAATTAACTATGTTCCTATATATGGATAGTAGGAACTAACCGATCGTAACCAACTTTGTTTGACCAGAGCTTACTAACTTTTAAGCCTACGGAACAAGTTTCATGGCAATTATAAGATATATATTATAGACAAAATATTTTTAAAGACTAATTTGATGTACATGTATCAGACATGTAGAATGTATAATAATTATTCAAAAGTCAAAATTATAAAAATGTATGAGTATGTGGCTTTTAGCATGTTTAGTAGGTTTTTGAATGAAAAAAGGGGGGGGGGGGGCTTGTATGAAGAGGTGATATTTTCCTGCAATTTAAAACCTCGTGAATGTTTTTGTTGTATAAATAATCCCAGTGGCGGATCCAGAATTTTTCGTAAGTGGGGGCACACTAACTGCCTAAAAGGGGATCCGCTCAGGT
This sequence comes from Mytilus galloprovincialis, assembly GCA_037788925.1. Lineage (NCBI taxonomy): Eukaryota > Metazoa > Mollusca > Bivalvia > Mytilida > Mytilidae > Mytilus > Mytilus galloprovincialis. Next base: position 43,838,631 of record CM075338.1, read on the forward strand.
GATTCCCTATATTATTAACCAAATTTTTCCCTGGGCTGCCTCTGAATCCTCCCATATGTTTAAAATGTACTTCAAATAGAAAGGAATTTACAAATAGCATAGTACATTACATGTAATAATTTAATAGTACGTTATGTATTAAAAAGTCTTAGGCCAAAAACACTTGAAATAATTCAGGGTCAATTTAGGCCCATAGCACATACATTGTATTTACATTTAAAAATGCATAACTACAGCTGAAGTTATTAAAACTTGCTTTTTTGGGGGGCATGTAATTTTAGTCTCAAGAGGCATATGCATACATGTATATTTGAACCACTTACTATCCTACAGTATAAAAGAAAAATAACATTTGAAATACAGCAGTTACAAAAAATATTGTAAAATGCGAATATACTGAAATCTTTAATTTCATGTACATAAAAACCTCATGATCCTCATCACATTTTTCTTACTCCATAAAGTTTGTAAGACAAGGGTCCCGACTATTCATACAACTCATTCTGCAAATTTATCTGTGATAATCTACTTTTCGCTAGATTTAGAGTTCACAAATGAATAATACAAATTGATAAAACCCACATGTTGTACCAATTTACACCACTGTCCCAGGTTAAGGGAAAGGGTTGTCACCTTCAAACATTAACCCCACAACATTATGTATATGCCTGTCCCAAGACATGAACCTGTTATTCAGACAGTGGTTGTCTTTTGTTGTGTCACACATTTTTTTTTCTCCATCATTTTGTACATTAATATGCCTTCAGTTTTCTCATTTGAATTGTTTTTCATAAGTCATTGAAGGGCCTTTTACGGCTAACTATGCGATAACGGCTTTTGACCTGTAGCTGTTAACTTCTGTGTCATTTGGTCTATTGCGGAGAGTTGCCTCATTAACAATCAATTATCATACCACATCTTCCTTTTATATTGAAACACAAATATTGACACATAAAAACCTTTCAGATAGAAAGTCAGAACGAAACTTATGGATAAAATCTTAGCAGACTGTCAGCTCACACTTTTCATTCATTTTGTTGTAACAAATGTGGTTTAAGCACAATAATAACCAGATGCTCCGCAGGGCGCAGCATTATACAACTGCAGAGGTCAACCCTCTTTGAACAATAAACAACAACTGTTATTTTGCTCAAAAAATATCTTGGATGGCTGGTGACCCGCAAAATGTATTTCAATTTAATAAAAACAGAGACATCAAGCTTTACAGCATGAAAAAATGAGCAACGTCTGTCATTTATTTTGCTCTGAAAATTCAATCAAAGATATTTTATGCCTGTTTTCCCTATATTTAGCCTATTTGCACTCATTTTCAGAGGTCAAAAAATCTCTTGGATGGCCGGTGACCCCCAAATTTTATTTCAATTTTATAAAATAGAGACATCAAGCTTTACAGTATGAAAAAATGAGCAACTTTTGTCATTTATTTTGCTCTGAAAATTCAATCAAAGATATTTTATGCCTGTTTTCCTTATATTTAGCCTATTTGCACTCATTTTCAGAGGTCAAAAAATCTCTTGGATGGGCGGTGACCCCCAAATTTTATTTCAATCTTATAAAATAAAGACATCAAACTTTACAGTATGAAATAATGAGCAACTTCTGTCATTTATTTTGCTCTGAAAATTCAATCAAAGATATGTTATGTCTGTTTTCCCTATATTTAGCCTATTTGCACTCATTTTCAGAGGTATAAACAATCTCTTGGATGGCCGGTGACCCCCATATTTTATTTCAATTTTATAAAATAGAGACATCAAGCTTTACAATATGAAAAAATGAGCAACTTCTGTCATTTATTTTGCTTTGAAATTTCAATCAAATTGTTTTTTTGTCCATTTTCCCTAAATTTCCATATAACCTATTTGCACTCAATTTCAGAGGTCAAAATATATCTTAGATGGCCGGTGACCCCTAATTTTGTTTGCATTTTTCATTTACAATACTTCAAAGTTAAATTTCACAAAGTATAAGAAAATTCTGTCATTTTTTTCCTATACCCCTGAACTACCTTAAACACATCAAACGAATGGACAACAACTGTCATATTCCTGACTTGGAACAGCCATTTCTAAAGTAAAAAATGGTGGATGAAACATGTTTCTTTTAGGTGGTAAAACCTTAAATTTGTATGACAGTCACATAAAATTCCATTATATTAACAACGACGTGTGAACAAAACAAACAGACATAATAGGTAAAAATGTCAAAATAGGTGAGCTGCAGTCAACATTGTGCTATTATCTTAATCACTATAAAACAAACAAATATGTAAACAAACATTTACCATGGCTCAATAACGGGATGTATAAGTACAGAGCAATGTCATATGTTACAAAGAAACACAAAAAGGCATACAGACAAAGCATAGTAGAAAACATGAAAGATAAGACAAATATTTTCATACACCAAAAACGCAATGATGTAAAGGTAAAGAGCCACATCAACAGGATACCACCAAAACAGACCAAACAGTAAAGGTAATATCAATAAAGACAAAGTGAAGAAAACTAAAACACAAACTAATTAACATATATTGCAACTTAGTTTAAGTTTAAACATATTTATTTATAGTGGATTGGAAAACAAGTTATTACAACTTATATTAATCTCTTTCCACTTTGCGGGTGCGAGTGCTGCCTTGTAGCGGTATAAGCACACTTTTTTCGAAATCTACAAGGGTGTCTTTTACGTGGAAGAGATATGGCTCTCTCCTAACACGGGTCAGCCATTTATCGTCCCCTTCCGACAGACTATCATCGTTTCTTCAAAACCATGCTCGCAAATGGTGTCAAGGGAGAGCCGAAAAATCATATCAGTCCCTGAAATTTTCATCCCGGAACGGGAATCGAATCAGGAACCTTTGTGTTAGTAGTCCGACGCACTATTACAATATACGCATTCGTATTTACGGATCTCATTACAGCTTTACAATTGTATATTTCATGATAGCATTTACTTTCTATCCAAAATTCATTAAACCAGAGCTTGATTAATGATTTCCTTTTTCTAATATTTCTAAATATCTTAATCAAATGCATATATTGTATAACATGTACTAAGACATATACTGTTGACGGTACCTGCATAATGTGTAAAGAACTAGATTAATTTTCCATTCACATTGTTTGTTTTCATTGGGTTTTTTTATGCTGTGTTGTCTCTGTAATATAAGAAGAAAGTGGATGTTTTTCTTATATTACCAAGAGACAACTTAGCATAAATAAAAACAATGAAAACGTTTTTTTTCTTTCACCTGATATATTCAATACACATTTTGAAGGTGCTTAAATATGATAAAAAAAACTATTCAAGATGCAAAGCAGTTGCGTTCTGTTTTCATTATTCAACCTATACTTTACCCATGATGCTGTTTTCTACAAGTCGTCTAAAATCCTTAACTTATCATAAAAATGATTGGAACATGTTTCATTAATGTCTTGGATTTACTCGGATCCTTTGTTATACAAAATCAACGGAGTGGCATTTGTTTCGTGGTGTTTGTTTTATATCCAACACTATGTAACAATGACAAGATAAGTTCGCATTGATATTTACTGATCTCATAATAATTTAAAGTTGGTCTCATTTGGGTCTAAGCGGGACGCGGGATTGTCGATGTTTTGTAAGCGTGACACGTGAAAGTCAAATTATTGTGTCGTGAAAACGGGAAATGAGGTCTAGCGGGTCCCGGGAAATGACAAAAAAATGAGAATTGCTTACGTATACAGTGAAAGCGTGATACGGGAATCTGACAAAACAATAAGCGGGATCCGGGATCGGAACCCCCCAATGAGGCCACCTTTATAATTGTATTTTTCATAATAGCATGAAATGTTAATAAAATTTTAATATCTGATTCAAATGCATATATTGTATTACCTGTATGGGGGAAACTCTTAGTGGCTGTAAGTGCATAGCGAGTAAAGAACTAGATTCACGTACCACTCCTTCTCCACGTGTAGGAAACACTAAACAGTCATTACTTTGTATAAAATCATTTATGAGTTGATCTTTCTTGTTTTCATTCATGCTATGTTGTCTCTGTAATATATTCAATATGCATGTTTAAGGTGCTTAAAAATATAATAAAAAACGATTCAAGATTTCAAGCAGTTGCGTTCTGTTTTAATTACTCAACCAATACATTACTATGCTGCTCTTTACTACAATTTTCTACAATTCGGTTAAAATACTTACCTTATCATATAAATGATTGGAAAATGTTTCATTTGTTATACGAAATCAACGGAGTGGCATATGTTTTGTGGTGTTTGTTTAACATCCAACACTATGTAACAATACTTCAAACAATTAAAATATATGTTTGCATTAAGAAATAATTCAAGGCAGCCGTATATATTTTTTTTTCAATCGGATTTTTCACTTATATATTTTCTTCCAATTAAATTTTATTCGTTCTGAGGCGTACAAGAAGCTTTAAAAATCCCAGTATTTACATTTGATTTTTTTTTTGTTTACGGAACCATACTTGTGAATTTCGTTGCCATTGCAGGCAGTTTAATGCAGTTTTAATAAATTGGCAATGATTTTCGGTGTTTGCATTGCAATCTAAATCTGACGTCATTTTCTTAACTATTCGACACGTGATTGGCTAGAACGTTTCGTCGACGTCAATTTTGAGCTTGTCACGAACAGCCGATCGGTCACCTTTTTGTGATAGAAGTCAGTGTCATCATCAACAAAGATGTGTGTTGCTTATATTTTGAGGTACGTTTGTTTAAATTATTTTAGCCTTTTACTGCCGTGAATCGTGGATATTCATTTCATTCGCGTTATGAATGTAATCTGAAGAGAAGCTGCACTATTTACTTAAAAAATGGGGTTATTTACACGTTTCGGTGTCAACATGATGTGGGCAGTCTGTAGAAACTTCCTATGATTGATTTACGCACGGTAACACTATTTTACTCGCTTATAAACAATTATAATTATCATATTTGCATTGACTATTGACTAAATTACCTTATGTCGACAGTTTGTAGACTGACCTGCCATGCACAGATACGGGTCTTACATGTTTTTTAAATATAGAATCGTAATGGTCAGCAACCAGCAACGTAAGGAGTGGAATTTGTTGAAATGTCCGAACACCATGACCGCCTGAGGCCTGCCACCTTCCCCCATGACCTTAATTTCCCCCTCAATTTGTCTTGTATGCATGTCATATAGTAAGCATTTATGTTTGAGGCAAACACCTTAACATTTTTTAAAGAGCATTTAGGCATATTTGAACATTAATCTTCAGATTGATCTTATCACACATGCTATATCGTTTCTTATTTAGGAGTTTATTCCAATTTATAATATATTATAAAAATAAAACAAAGTTTCTTTTTTAATTATATGCATACATGACTCTGTGCATCACACTAAGGGCTAAAGCTTGCCTGCATTTAATAAAATTGTGTAGGCAGGCACATGAGATGTTATGATATGTGAGAACTATTATTTATTATCATGGCCATAATTAATAAGCAACTTTTCATTTATGGTTTTAAATCTGATAGTCATCATACTATCATTTTCAATCAGCCCTTTTAGTGTATATTTATTATTTTTTGGTCTTTATTGATTTGTGCATTTCTCTTATGTTTATAGAGTCATTAGATCATATGAAATGTTTATTTGTAATATTGATTCTCTCTAATAATGTATATCTGAAGTATATGTTTCTTTGTGTAATACTTTTCAAATTTTGACAAACATTTATCAAAATAATTGACAGATCAATCTTTATGGTCTTTATTTACAATCTGGTGTGTATACAATTTAGTTTAATTGAAACTTTTGTAACTTCTCTTGCAGATTGATTTACACCTGGCACATATAAGTTGATAGTTAATGCTTAAAGAGTGCAGTTTCTATAATATCAAATATGAGGTCTACACAATGTAAGTATTAATATTTTGATGAATCATTCCTGCTGGGGGTCCTTCAGTTCTTTATTCTTTTTATACCAATTCCTATGATATTTATCTATTTTGCTCATTATTCTATATTCTTTGTATTTAAACACACCATTATTCCCCTTTAGTATTAGTATTAGTCTTTTCTTATTCTTTAATTTGTTAGCATTTATTTTGCCAAAAAGGATTAGTATCTATTCTGTAAACACCATCCAGACCCTCAGATTAGGTGTATATATAAGTTGTCTGTTGAATTTAGTTACACCCACTCAATATTGATTAAGTCATATTGTAATAACAAATTGGCAAAGTAACGTGATGGGTAAATATCAGTTAAAGAAAGTTGTACTTACAAACTTTATTCAATTATTGTACTTTTACAGACAATTCATAAATAAAAAGTTCATTTTTAATTAATGTAGAACTTTGTGTCAAGTTTACTTTTAGTTCAATTATAATTTAGGAATACACAAATGTGACAATTTTGACTATGAAGTTTTCTATTTGTATCATAACATGAATACCAATAACTACATATTTACATACATTTTTACAGTACATGTATGAAGATGACTTGGAGGTAATGGTGTTATACAAGTTTTAACTAGCCTAACTGACAATTTAAAAAAAAAGGATTCAGAGAAAATGAGTAACCACTTGTTTCTTTTGAAGATCAACACACACAAGAAAATTGTCAGACAATTTGTAACCACATATGGGGATAGTTTAAGATCTATGGCATGCATGAAAAGATCGTGAAATCAATATTTTAAAGATAAAAGCTTGAGGACATGTAACAAAATATAACAGTGCTGAATATGAAAACTCTATGCCATGTCACATGTGACTTTTGGAATGCAGCAATTTTTAGTATGCCAACAAAAGGAAGGATTACATTACTGTTAAAACTGACTCTGGGACATTGAAGACAAATAAATAAATGTATAACATCAGAGGAAATGTCTGTGCACTTCTTTCTTGAAAGATTAACACACAAAAGGAAATGTTCATATCATTATGCATCATATGCCAGGAGTTGCGATAATTTTGGATATATACATAAAACTGTGAACTGAGTGAGAATTATAATTCAAACATCATATTTGGCAGGCTGGTACCTTTATGTACTTACTGGTATATATATTGTAATTCGCCATATTTTACATGAATATAGGAATATTCTTTGCATGTTACATGTGAAATAAAAGACAAGTTTAGGAATAAAGAGTTATCTAGCAAAACATTATCATATGAAAACTAGCAGGATGATATATGTCTACATTTATTATGTATCATGGATACCCACATGAAATAAAAGTATGCATTGTAATAAGGGTTACCAGTTTAATGTGACATATATAATGATGTTGGTTTTAATTTTGAGAAAACTATTTGAAATGAATGAAAAATTATCATAAGTTTCATTGTAACTTTTGAAATAGACATATATATTTAATAGCCAAATAATAATCATAATGAACTCAAGAAGTAAAGGTTTTCACATGCATACAAATTTATTGAATAAACAAATAGTAAATCTCAAGGAAATTTCTTTTTTAATGTGTTTTTAAGACAATTTACTATGTGTTATATCGAAAAACATTGAAAAAACTTTAACAAGGCTGAGCAGATTAATATTTCTCATGAAACATGAGTTTGATAGAAGGGGCTTTATACTACCATGCACTATTGCTTGTTAAAGTGTTGTGTTTTCCCTTTCAGTAAAATCATTTTTCTTTATAGATACATTTTTGCCGTTCGTCATCTCGTTATCTCACTATGCCAATCCTTGGTAAACTAAAAGTCGTAAAGACTCTATGATAATCAAATTTAAGAAAGTAAGCAAGTTAATTTTATTTACAGCCGGCAAATATGTGCAGGTAGAAATGAACATTGGGTTACGAAAGCTCCTACGAAGTATAACGTTAACGTTAGAGTATCCCCCTTTTTTCTCTTCACATACGTATTTTACGTGATTATTTAAAGATTCATGAACACCTCAGGTATAAAAATGAAAAAAATCACATTATTTTAAATCTTTAATGTATTCATTTCTAGTTTAAAACTATCAAAATGTCGATTATTTCTTCCCCGGCATTTTTACACCGTAAAGTGGAATAATAGATCTGAATCAATTCAGTGTTTAAATGTCGCCGCGTAAGGAGTTGAATATCATTTATCTATAAAGATCGCATTGGCGCACCCCGTTAACAATTATTGATCTCTTTAAAATTTAGCATATTTATTCTTCGAAAGCTCATGATGAATACCAAGATAGCTGTTTCTTGTTTTTAAAATGAATACAACATTTTCAAAATTGACAAGAAAGTTGACTTTTGGTGTGGCCACGGTTGGATTGTATGTCACCTCTGTTAATTTTTATTATAAAAGGGCAAATTTAAAGAAAGAAACAGCTGTAACAGGAAAGATAACATCTTTGTCAACCAAATGCAACTTTATTTCCATTCATTTGTGTAGTTCTTTGGGGTGCGCCAGGCTCTTGAAGTTGAAAGTTCTCACGCCATCTTTGAATGATGTCCGTTACCATGGTAACCAGGTGGAGGGTTCTGAGATACCAGAAATTAAAACTTTGGATGATATTAGGGATGATGATAATAAGTTCTGGGCATGAAAGTTTCTTGACTAAAATGTAAAATAATTTCAAATTTCAATGTTTTTTTATGAATAAATAGCCGATTTACTGTAGAACAGCATTAAACTACCTGTGTGCATACCAAGACAAAAACATCATTTCGCGGAATTTTCGTTTTATGAAAATTTTACCATGAAAAATAAGTTGTAATGGACTGATTTGTTTATTTTGCTGTAAAGTGGAGATAAATATATTGTATCTGAATCTTAGCCTACGTAAACTGGGGGTTTTGATGTCGAAAATTTAGAATATCTGACAGTACAAATAAGTTGGTCGTAACGCGAAACAGCCGTGTTTGTGTATTACTGCGTTTGCGCAAAAGGTTGATATTTTGTGATTAGACTGGTTGACGATAATAAGCCGTATATTAGAATTGATATTTACTGATCTCATAATACTTCATAATTGTACTTTCCTGATAACGTTCACTATCTGTCCAAAATTTACAAAACTGAAGGTTGATCAAATATTTCCCATTTTTATATTTTTGATATTTTATTAACATGTATAAATTGTATTTGAATTTCATAAAAGATGAGACATACTGTTGAAGTACCTCCTTATCGTGTAAACAACAAGATACATATGCATTTCTTTCTGATTGTGTTTTAAAAATAGAAATTTCTTAATTTGTTTGGAATTACTTTTATCTAAAGAGTTTATTTTTATTTTGTCAATTTATGCTCAACGGTTTTTATTACAACTGATATGTTCAAATTAACTCTCATCATAGATACCAGGATTGAAATTTCGTATATACGCCAGACGTGCGTTTCGTCAATATAAATATTGAAGTTGCTGAAGTAAATAAATTAAAACGTTTCAATATTTTTCCAGTGAAATTGTATACAGAGATTTCAAAAATGACAAAAACTTTTGAACATTTGCGATCATTTACATTAGACAGTAAGAATCAGAGCCCCGTAAGCTGTGTTTTTCTTGTACCATTAAAAAAGATAAGATAATTTTTTTATGTTACATATTCCTATATAGCGTTGGTTAGTACAATTGAACATGTAGGTCTAGGTTTTTATAGATAGCTGGTAGGGGACCAACAATCAAAATCCATTTTTTCTCCAAAATATTGGTGTATTTGTCATTGCATAATCACCCCTCCGTGCACGAGAGTTGCAGAATCAGTGTAAACATTTTGACATAACACAGTCATACCAATCACTGCTTTGGTTTTAACCTTTCGTTCGTCAAACATTCTTCTCAAGTTTTTGTAATGTGAATAAACCTATGATAGATAAAAAAAAAAACCAAAAAAAAACCAATAAACTAAAAACAACCGAATACCCAGAAACTAGCTACAACTCTGTCTATTATGTGTAGTCATGAAAGTATGACAGTATTTTAAAACTTCGAATAGTGAGACATCTAATTGGTTGCTTCATGTACCATGGCTTAAGAAGTTAGTTTGATTGTCGATAGTTGAATATATATGCTGACTTCTTACTTTTTTATATCGTTGTCATCAAACGACCGGTAGGTTTTATTTGACATTTGTATTTATAGGTTAGCTTCCGTAACTCACAAGATCCATAAACGATTTATACAACATATATTTAAGACCTTAAAAGTTCTGGTGTTACCTCGTAACTATTTATCTGGTCTTCCTCGCACATGGTATTTGTATTCATTGCCTACAATTAGAAGAATATTAGGTGTTTATACTTAAGAAATAATTGATGCAAGCTATACTTTATTGTAGTTTTAACATGGGTAGGCATTATATTCGTGATTATTTTTTGCCCGAGCGACAGTGAGCGCTAAAATAACACGAATATAAGGCCTACCCATGTTAAAACTACAATAAAGTATAGCTTGCATCAATAATTTCGATTCTGATTAGGACAATTAAGGTAATTTTTATGTCCGATATGCATAAGTGCAAAGCGTTTGTGTAGGCTCTTCCATGAACCTCCTTTTTTGTTTGTACACAAGCAAGCGACTGGCAATGTGATTTTTTAGAGGGAGAAGTATTGAACAGCCAGCATGAACGGTTGTCGTATCTAGGTCAAATATGTCAATTTCGAAAGGCAGCACATTACAGTCGTAATAAATGAATTAGTTACAACAGTATTCTTCCAGTGAAATTGTCTACAAAGATTTCAAAAATGACAAAAACTTTTGAACATTTGCAATCATTTACATCAGACAGTAAGATTCAGAGCCCCGTAAGCTGTGTTTTTCTTGTACCATTAAAAAAGATAAGATAATTTTATTATGTTACATATTCCTATATAGCGTTGGTTAGTACTATTGAACATGTAGGTCTAGGTTTTTACAGATAGCTGGTAGGGGACCAACAATCAAAATCCATTTTTTCTCCAAAATATTGGTGTATTTGTCATTTCATAATTACCCCTCCGTGCACGAGAATTGCAGAATCAGTGTAAACATTTTGACATCACAAACTCATACCAATCACTACTTTGGTTTTAACCTTTCGTTCGTCAAATATTCTGTTCAAGTTTTTGTAATGTGAATAAACCTATGATAGATAAAAAAAAAAACCCAAAAAAAACAATAAACTAAACACAACCGAATACCCAGAAACTAGCTTCAACTCTGTCTATTATGTGCAGTCATGAAAGTATGACAGTATTTTAAAACTTCGAATAGTGAGACATCTAATTGGTTGCTTCGTGTACCATGGCTTAAGAAGTTAGTGTGATTGTCGATAGTTGAATATATATGCTGACTTCTTACTTTTTTTATATCGTTGTCATCAAACGACCGGTAGGTTTTATTTGACCTTTGTATTTATAGTTTAGGTTCCGTAACTCACAGGATCCATAAACGATTTATACAACATATATTTAAGACCTTGAAAGTTCTGGTGTTACCTCGTAACTATTTATCTGTTCTTCCTCGCACATGGTATTTGTATTCATTGCCTACAATTAGAAGAATATTAGGTGTTTATACTTAAGAAATAATTGATGCAAACTATACTTAATTGTAGTTTTAACATGGGTAGGCATTATATTCGTGATTGTTTTTGCCCGAGCGACAGTGAGGGTTAAAATAACACGAATATAAGGCCTACCCATGTTAAAACTACAATAAAGTATAGCTTGCATCAATAATTCCGATTCTGATTAGGACAATTAAGGTAATTTTTATGTCCAATGTGCATAAGTGCAAAGCGTTGGTGTAGGCTCTTCCATGTACCTCCTTTTTTGTTTGTACACAACCAAGCGACTGGCAATGTGATTTTTTAGAGGGAGGAGTATTGAACAGCCAGCATGAACGGTTGTCGTATCTAGGTCACATATGTCAATTTCGAAAGGCAGCACATTACAGTCGCAATAAATGAATTAGTAACAACAGTATTCTTCCAGTGAAATTGTCTATAGAGATTTCAAAAATGACAAAAACTTTTGAACATTTGCCATCATTTACATCAGACAGTAAGATTCAGAGCCCCGTAAGCTGTGTTTTTCTTGTACCATTAAAAAAGATCAGATAATTTTATTATGTTACATATTCCTATATAGCGTTGGTTAGTACAATTGAACATGTAGGTCTAGGTTTTTACAGATAGCTGGTAGGGGACCAACAATCAAAATTCATTTTTTCCTCAAAAATATTGGTGTATTTGTCATTGCATAATCACCCCTCCGTGCACGAGAGTTGCAGAATCAGTGTAAACATTTTGACATACCAAAGCAAACCAATCACTGCTTTGGTTTTAACCTTTCGTTCGTCAAACATTCTGTTCAAGTTTTTGTAATGTGAATAAACCTATGATAGATAAAGAAAACCAAAAAAAAACCAATAAACTAAAAACAACCGAATACCCAGAAACTAGCTACAACTCTGTCTATTATGTGCAGTCATGAAAGTATGACAGTATTTTAAAACTTCGAATAGTGAGACATCTGCTTCATGAACTATGGCTTAATAAGTTAGTTTGATTGTCGATAGTTGAATATATATGCTGACTTCTTACTTTTTTATATCGTTGTCATCAAACGACCGGTAGGTTTTATTTGACCTTGGTGTTTATAGTTTAGATAAACGATTTATACAACATATAATTAAGACCTTGAAAGTTCTGGTGTTACCTCGTAACTATTTAAATGTTCTTCCTCGTACATGATATTTTCATTCATTGCCTACAATTAAAAGAAGATTAGATGTTTATACTTAAGAAAAAATTGATGCAAGCTATACTTTATTGTAGTTTTAACATGGATAGGCATTATATTCGTGATTATTTTTGCCCGAGCGACAGTGAGGGCTAAAATAACACGAATATAAGGCCTACCTAAAGTTTTATTGAGTAATGCAATTGCTTAAGGAATAACACGTGATGTGCAGTTAGCCAATCATAATAAAGCATTATCATGAAACATACATCAAATGTAATTATTTTTTGTTATTATAAGACATACTTTCTTAATTGAGCTCTTTATATCGATTTGGAGTTTAAGGTATCTTTCATTGTCTTATTTGTAATGCGACTTGGCACTTTGGGGTTGGATTTGCAATACAACTCAATGTAAAGTGAATAAGATGAGAGAAGCTTTGAGGAACATTGAATAATGTTGTTAACTTATCTTTATGTTCGTCGTGACATACGTATAATTGTAAACAGTTTAAGACAGTCGTACATTGTAGATATTTTCAATTATTGTTAATTATCCTTTTACTAGTTTCGTGTATTGTTTCCGATCACACAGATAAGTGATGTTTCTTGAATTACTTTTAGTATAGTTTCCCTTAAGACTGACGATTACAAACAGTTTGAATAGGCAAAATATTAATTTTAAGACAATTTGCAGAAGTTGTGGCGTGATTGTGCTGTCTAAAATATAAATACCCGTCATGTCATTGTGATATCTTTGTTCGAATGCGTATAAGTAACGCTTTCGTCGTCATCAAAATATGTGTGCTGACAACCCTTTGTTATATAATTGTTTAACGAATAAACGGAGGACATTGGTGTTTAGTGTTGGTTGTTTTACTCGCTTTTCAAATTATTGCCTTACCGTATCACAATCTAAGACCTTTAAATGGTTTATCTTCTTCCCTATTCCAGTCGATTTTCTTATCCAATTTTTGAACTTGTGAGGCAATTTCTATAAATAAAAAAAGACAATAATCTTAAATCATATTACAATTGTAATAGCATTTCAACAACAGAACTAAAACAAGATAGAAACATCTGTTTTCTCAAACAACGGAATAATGCAAGTTTGAGAAATAAGTAGATAGGTTCATAAAATATAAGGAAAACAAGTTTATATAAGACGACACTTAAAATGTAACGTATTTCAAAAGTTCTTTCTTAATCAAGTCAGAAGACTTCTTAGAAAGGGAAAAGGAATTAATGCCTACATTTTGAATAACATTATGTCATATGTGTTACGGTATTCTTTATCCTTTGTTTCCTTGTTTTAAGTTTTTATTTTAGTTTTGGAGTTTAAATTTATGATAAGACATACAGGAGGTTCGAGGATACAAAAAAAAAATAGCAAAAATTGAAACATTTGTTTTTTTCATTACAAATTTTATTTATTACACTATGAGTTGTTACTTAATGATATGGTACAAAAATCAACCAAAAGAAAATCGTTTTGGCCCCAGATGACTTTTAAATTGTTTATATCATTGAACAAGCTCCAAATTATCTCCCTTTGGTAAAAAAAAATGCCATTTTTTGCATAAAAATTGAAATAACTTTTTTAACTCATCGGTGACCTATATTTTTTTAATTTTTTTTTTCAAATGAACTGCACTTAAATAAAAGTATTGTAAAATTTAAGCGATTTCTGTAATTGAGTTCTTTTTTTTTCGATTTTACCTTTTTTTCTCCTATTAGTTCAACAGAAAAAAAGTACCTTAACAGAAATACATGCTTCTTTCAAAGGTAGATTGTGAGATTAAACGAACGGTGACCCCATATTATTATTTAGTTTTTCTTAAGTATAGGATAAAGTTTATTTATATAAAAAAAGCGAAATCCTATATTAAAAAAAAATGATTTAGATCCGCGAGCCCCCTTAATCGTTTTCTTGTTGAATTTAGTTAGCTTTTTTCTTTTTTGTCCTTCCTTATTTTGTTTTGTAATTGCAAAGTGTACCATGACTGATTGACCCCAAAAGAACACGAACATTGTAAATGGTTTCTACACGCTAAATTGATTTTAATTTTTTAAGGAAATTATAGGTTTATGAAATATATTTTGGATTGTCATTGATTTTTTCTAACTTATTTGAAACTCAGAAAAAGACTCATGAAAGACTACATGTTGAACTTTAGATGATTTATGTTTGCGACGTTTTATAACTCTTATGACTCCATAAATGATTATTGTCCTTAAATTTACTAGTTTGCAACAATAGAACTATGAAAAAGGCTTGTAAGGGCATGTGTATAAGGGTAAAGGCAGTATGTTGGCGTCTTTACCTTTTATTTTGTTGTTACGTTGTTATTCTATCTTATAAATAAATGATCGACATATTTTTTTAAAACGCTTTAGTCATCAATCAGAATCATCTTCTGACACCCTTCTTTTTTATAAAGTTTTTTTTAAAAAGCAAAATCAAGTCTCGCCGATAAAATGCCTTCCATTGTCCCTAACTTATACCTTTAAAAATGGTATCTTCTTTGTTTTAGTTCGTCTACTCGATCCATCTGTTCGATCCACCAGCTTCTAAAAAAAACGGAATAAAAAAGAAGATACTACTACAGTACTCGATGTAAGAGCAATATGACTTCAAGAGCTAACAGATAAAGGCCGTTTGTAGTTAGCCGGTCTTTCTGTCTTAATTCCTTATCTTTTTACCAAATTTCTATAAATTAATTGTTCATTGATAAAGTAAGTTGTCATCAAACTATTGAAGAAACGCAATGCATGCGTTTAAATCACATACCACATACTGCTTGATAAATGTAGGTCTGATCTATGGTACTTTTGAAGAATTTCAACTAAATATGAGAACCTGATCTTCTATTACTGTATTGGATACATAAACTACACAAGTGTCCTTACAAACAGCGTTATATTGCTGGATCTTCTAAGTGCTCTACGAAACTTCTTTCGAAATTATCTATCAGTATTCAAAGCCGGGCTTCAAAGTTTTAGTGAAAAGACCTATTCTGGAAGCGGCATGAATCAGATATGTATATACTTTTACGATATTATTAATTAATTGATTTCTGTACAATTAAAACAAGTATTCATCATTACAAAAGAAGACAATTTAAAGATTTGGTCCTGTTCTGTTTCCAAAAATAGTATGGCCAACGTAGATACAAGTGTCATGTATTAAGGAGAGATACATGTTACTGTGTAAAACAACACTCTGTTCCAAAAAAAATTTCGTTTGATTCTTAATTGGCAACATATCTGTTACGTTTGAAGGACGTTTTTTTTTCAACAAACAATCGGCATTCCAACGTAAACCAACTATGCCTCTCTCCTTGCTGACTTGTCTCTATATTTATATGAGGCTGACTTCATCAAGGACAGGAACTTCTTGGGAAAAAAGAAAAAAGTAACCACTATGCTTAAACTTTACTTTCCGCTTTAAAGATGATTTTGTTTCACTTGATAATTTAAAAGTTGGTGACTAAGTTGAAAGCAGCTTTCCCATCGAACTTGATTGATATATTGTTGGTTGCTCCCATCGAACTTGAGATAAAGGATATGATAGATACGGTTTTCACATAGTTGTAGATACAGTGGAAACATGACAATAAGAAGAGAAAGAGTTTTTCCTACACAGAACCAACAAGATTGAAATATTATTGATATAAAGATGATAGAGAACATGTCCAGTCATAGACCTGTACACCCTTTTTAACCCGGTTGAACTTCTTGACACTCATATAGATAGTAACGATGAGGCTACCGGAGATATTCATGATACAGGTCGGTTGTATGAAGAAAGAATTTTCATAGCATAAATCAGCAAGGCGTTTGTGATGCTAACATGAGGTAAGTATTTATCTGAATGGATTGTTTAGTAGCTCTTTAATAAATAACGCCCAAAGTAAAGGGATGATTCAGTCTTATGTTAAACTTACAAGTATGATCTTCTGTAATTTTTCGGGAAAAATACACCTATGTTGATATGTATTTATAACATGAGTTATTTAGCACTTAAGTCAGACATAGTTTGAACTTTCAATGCCAAATAATAAAAAGACAAATAACACATAGTAACGATTTATTAGAATGTTAGGAATGACGCTATTGTTAATATGTTAAAAAGTACTGTTAAATGACAATACGTGTAACAATAAAAAAAATAAACATAACAAAAATATAAAACTAACAACATGGTATAGATACATTTTAAATTGTAATACAAAGACATGCATGAGCACGTTAGAAGAAATTTTAACGGCTAATGTGGTGCTAGCATTAAAGAGATCTTATACTGAAATGATGGTCACGAGATCTTTTGGTTTTTATGTAATTCCATCATTTACAACAAAACCTGGTCGATGGTTTAGTTATCCCCCTTAATGCGGTGATTACGTCCGCGGCTGGGTCAAACCAAACGCCTGAACATTGTAAAGTGCTGCCTTTCCACTTAACACACGACTGACTGTAACATTAAGTTCTAGCACATTAAAATATTGATAATTTTAAATATTCATATTACACTAACAGGTTACCGTAAATATGGATTTAATTTGCCATTGAACGTAATACATCTATCCATCGATTTAGATTAAAAAAATCTGTGTGTACTCAAAATCGGTAATAGTATACGTGCATGTACAAATAAACGGAAGGAACAGTAGAGGTCCGTCAAGACTGTCCTTTTCCATAGCAATAATAAATACCAAAAAAAATAGTCTACACTAAAAACAGTTGTTAAGTTAGACTCTAACACAGCCAGACTTATATAGGTCTATCATGTTGATGGTCCTTTGCTACCAACCATGCCTATCCCTACCTCTGTATACAAAACAAATCCCACACACATTGTTGCCGAAATATTCTTGAACAATTATTTTCGGTTCTTTGTAACAAACATTTCGAGAAAAGAGTTCATTTAAAGGATTTAAATGTCTAGAAAAATTGACTCAAATAAAATTTATTCATATTGCAAGCTGATTTACACTAATATTCACTAATGTCAGCAAGATAATCCTTAATCCTTTGATTGTAGTAACAAGAAAAACATTATCAGATTAATACATACTTTAGTTCATATCCGACTTATTTTCGCTCGGTGTCATTTCCCTCAGTTTTAGTTTGTTACCCCGATTTTGTTTTTTGTCCATGGATTTATGAGTTTTGAACAGCGGTATACTACTGTTGCCTTTATTCATTATATTAACCTTAGAGCCGTTTAATAAAGGTCTAATGAAAAATGCCAGAGATATATTTACTCCTTACAATCATTTAGCAATTGAGATATAGCTGAACTATTGCTTACCGTATCTGATTTACGGACTTAACTGCAAAATATTAACTTTGATTATTGATCCATAAAATGATGTCGAAGTCTTATGAACCCTACATGTAAACCATTCAGGAATCACTTGTTACCAATAGAGCTACCATGATACTCACAATAAGGGAATATTCAACTATACCAACGAAAATATCTTGCTGAACCATGAACCATGAAAATGAGGTCATGGAAAATGAACATATCATAGTCAGAAACATTGTAAATCGCATATGCAATCAAGGAGTGAAGAAACCAAATATTCTACATTCTGAAATTTAGCTATATACAAATGTTTACGCGGTTGCCACTGCCAAATTGGAATTTCGATGTCTAAATATTTGTGGCTTTGAATACAGGCGAGACCAAAAATCACCCTTAGATTTCCATCAAACAGTTCTGACAGTCAAAAACTTATTGAAAGGCCTTCAAATACATAAAGCAGTATTTATGAAAAAAAAAGTTCAATTAATCATGTATATGGTATCTCTTATCTCTCTCTATACACAGAGGTAAAATTTGTGTTATATAAAACATTAATACATGTTTATGTTCAACAAGCATCTATAAAATATGTGTATCTTTGTTCTAAGAAATGTATTAAAAATAGAAAGTAAAAAGGCAAGTATTAATAGGAATGGTATTGTCATTTTGCACTGATCTAACATGCAGTATTACAGTATGAAGCTGGTTTCATTGGCCGATTAAAACTGTAAGAAAAACTGGTAAATAATCGATGACTAACCGTCGGAAATTCACAACACCAATACGATAACTTGATGTCAATAAATATGAAGCTCTAATTATAAATTTACCAATAAAGTTGCTGAATGGCCATGAAATACACATAACAGCTTTATATTAATGCAGTAAAATCATAAGAACAAACAGATAAGTGTTTGGCTTTTGAGTAAAATCCTGGTATCCCCTTAAAGCATTGATGTTTTCCCCTTTCCTATACCAAGTGGATAATAACAGTAACACATAAATCCTAAAAGTCCAAAGAATGAAATTGAAAGGGCCTCGTTATATACAATTTTAGGTTTGGATATCAGAATTGTTAAGAAAATCTGTGCACTTAGGAAATGTAAATAAGTGATCAAAACAGTAAAGCAAATTGTTGATTCGTCAAAATTTTAAGAAAATGTAGATTGTGCAATTTGATCATGCCAACAATAAAAAAAATCACACACGAATGGAAAAACAACTGTCATTTTCCCGACGTGGTACAGACATCATTTCCTTATGCAGAAATGATACATTAAAGCTGGTTTAATTAATAGCTGAATAAACCTCACGGTTTATGATAATTTAATTGAAATGGACATTCAAACTCATAATTTTAAAACAAACTGACATTGACATGGTTTGAATAAAGAGTAACAGACGAATAAAATAACAATAAACACAACGTAGAAAATTAAAGGTTGAGCAACACGAGCCAAACAAAAAACTGGGGTGATCTCAGGTGCTCTGCACAAAACCAGATCCTGTTCCACATTGCATTTGTAATACTTTCAATGAGAGATAACTCAAAAACAAGTCAATGAATATTCAAAAAATTGAAACGTATGAAGCCAGATGCTAAGAAGCCAAAAAAGTAAAGGAAACGAAACATTAAGGGTAACTCCATAATTTACAAAAAATAATTTGTTCGTCAATTTTATTTATCAAGGTGGTTTAACGGATGAATGTAAGTATGAAAAAATCATGACACTATTTAAGAATGTGAATTTCCTTGATACATGATACCATGAAAGATAATTCATTAATATGTACAATAGAAAAATCATTATCAAATAAACATATGATTTAAGATATTAATTGTGGATGTGAATAAAGTGTTAATACAAACCTGCTTTTCTCGTGTAATACATGGTTGATTCATTTCATGCTTTTGAGGACTCGTTTCTGATTCAGTAAGCACTGAAAGATAAAATAAATACGAAATCAAACTATGGAAATATGACAAAAAGACTTAACGATTGAACATGTTTGAGAGCATTTACCTGTCAAATGTAACTCAGTGATACATGTACTTGTCTGTATACAATACCATTAAACGCGTAAATTGAAGTAACTTAAATATAACGGAGCAATACATGGATGGAAGTTAATGTAAACTTTTACCATAAAAACATGTGATCATTTGGTTTGAGGAGTTCAGGTTTTCGAGCTAAGAATGGTATTGTGCTCCATCCTCTTGTTGAGAAGTCCATTTTACTGACGATTAGAAAATCCAAAGAAAAATTCAATTATTTGAATTCGTAATCCCATTTTTCCTTTATAGATTACACAAAACAACTATGTAATGTATTTTTGAAAATTTCAGTCAATTTAAAAATAGTATGTGTACCTTCAAAATACGTTTTCAATATATCCATTTCAATATTATGTACATATATCCTCATGAACAAGAAATTATAGAATAAGCAGACATGGCTCCCTCCGCTTTTTAAAAAAACTCATACATCGAATTTTAGATAAGCGGTCATCTCAGTACCAGATTGTATGACAAAAGAAACTATTTCAATTCATAAATTATCAATTTCCCCCAACTTAGTAGCAATATACCAACTTTAAATGCATATGGCAGTTGAATATACATGTCCCCGCCTCTTTCTATATTCAGGAGCCTGCAGCCGCTACACAAACTTTGTTAAACTTCACAATTGAGAAGAAATTTGATGAACCAGGGTTATGTCAAAGAAAGTTCTTTTTCTAAAAGGGTTCATCGGATTGTACCAAGACCTTGATAAATAGTACGTATCAACTTCACAAATATTAAAGATAGTCTCGATGTGAAGCTTCTAGGTACTGACATTGTTTATCATCTTGATATTGTGCTATAGTATTTTTGTATGTGTCTCTGTAAATTGTTACTTCTACTGTTTAGACTATTTTTGTTAACGTCCATTTGACGTCGCACGGTTCTTGTACAACCCGCCATTGTATTGTTGTACTTTGGTAAACTTTTTTGTTTTTTGTAATTGTTCCTTTTTTTTATTTTGTTGACATATTTGATTTGTTTTTGCTTTTATTGTGATTAAGATTTATCACTAGTTGTGACATTTTGTTCACGCATCATTGTCAATTATCATGATTATATGGAATTTGATGCAGTTGTCGTAAAAGTGAGAGGTTAGGCGCTATAAAATCAGGTTCAATCCACCACTTTTTACATTTGAAAATGCCTGTACTTAGTCAGGAATATGATAGTTGTTGTCCATTCGTTTCATGTGTTTTATCATTTGATTTTACCATTTTATTAAGGACTTTCCGTTTTGTATTTTCCTGGGGGTTCAGTATGTTTTTGATTTTACCTTTGGCTGCAATACCCCCTTTTTGACAATTTTACCTATTATGTCTGTTTGTTTTGTTCACACATCGTTGACAATATCATGGAATTTTATGAGACTGTCGCCTAAGAGAAAGGTTTGGCTAGCTGTAAAAACAGGTTTAATCTACCATTTTTCTAGATAAAAGAAATGCCTGTACCTAGTGAGGATTATATATTCAATTCAATTCAAATATATATTGCTAATCAAACAAGTTATCGTCAACAGTCTGGGAAAAGCAAATTTATGTTAAATTCCAAAATCTAAAACATAATACCAACAGCATATATGATCATACGTTTCCTTGTATAAGTCCATATGTTGTCAGGTCATTAAAGATTGCATATTTTGGTTTTAATATTGATTCACTTATAGGGTCTTTGCATCGGAACTAAACACATTTATTTAAAAAAAAAAACAGTTGTTGGCATGACACGGATTATGTTCTTTTCATATATTTTATTAAAGTATGATACTAAACCCCTAACGGGAGGGATTGTGTCTGATATTCATATGATGAAGACATAATATTTCAATCAGTTTAATTGAGGTCTGGAGCTGGCATGTCAGTTAACTGCTAGTAGTCTATTGTTATTCATGTATTATTGTCATTTTGTTTATTTTCTTTTGTTTCCTATTCTGACATAAGACTCGGACTTCTCTTGAAATGAATTTTAATGTGCGTATCGTTATTCGTTTACTTTTCTACATTGGTTAGAGGTATAGGGGAGGGTTGAGATCTCATAAACATGTTTAACCCCGCCGCAATGTTGCGCCTGTCCCAAGTCAGGAGCCTCTGGCCTTTGTTAGTCTTGTATGATGTTTAATTTTAGTTTCTTGTGTATAGTTCGGAGTTAATATAAAAGTCAGTTATTTCAATTCCACAAAAAGACCTGTTGGTGACCTTCTGCTGTTGTTTTTTTCTATGGTCGGGTTGTTGTCTCTTTGGCACATTCCCCATTTCCATTCTCAATTTTATTTAGTATGACGTCCATTATCACTGCACTAGTATACATATTTTTAAGGGGCCAGCTGAAGGACGCCTACGGGTGCGGGAGTTTTTCGCTACATTGAAGACCCATCGATGGCCTTCGGCTGTTGTCTACTCTATGGTCGAGTTGTTGTCGCTTTGACACATTCCTCATTTCCTTTCTCAATTTTATAATATAAAATCAAAATTAAAAGCAATGCAAATGTTCGTATTGATCAAATCTCTAAATATCTATGAAAGAATTCAGGAACAGTTTGCAATAATTTGTGGAAATGAAATAACTGACTTACATTATAGTTAAAACTTAGTTAACGTTCATATGTCACTATAGGCATGAGCATGGAAAAACGATGTTAAATATTTACACCATGACAAGGCGCAATGATTATTAAGTAATATTCTTGTCGGTATACTTCTTTCGTATATCTTCATCGTTTACAATAATATTCAAAAATATTAATGCGACAGCATATGTTATATTAATATTCCCAGAACACAAATTTTAAAATGACATAATCAATTCATTTTTGTTCATAGTTTTCCGGATATCGTAAATTAAGTGCGTGGTTACTATGATCTTCGTAACCTAAGACCTAAGACCTGGAGCTACATAAGAGTGTCTCAAATTATCGCTAACGTATTCCATATTATCATAAATATTTAATTAGTATTAACATCCTTACCACATAAAAGTAGATGATATTTGATTAGGTGTAATATTTGATCTATACATTCTATCCAAAATCTGAGACAATCTTTTGTATATAATGGCTCTAGGAACAAAATATAATGAAATCAATCCTCTCGGGATATCCACGAAGAAGCTAATTTCAATTGAAAGTGGAAATTACTTGTAAAATTTTGTAGACATAGTTAACATTACAATTGATTACATAATTGTTGTATTATACTAGCAATGCATTAATTTGAAGAAGTTATCTGTTAGATATCCATAAACACCACTTTTATAAATTTTCAAGCATTATAAAGAAAGTTGCAGCATTTCAAAATTGGGGAAAGGGAGGTATAAAATCTTTGTATTGTGCTACCTTAACAACAATCAATGAGTATAAAACGTTCTAGATTATTAAGAATTTATAAAAACAAAATCTACAGATAATAGATTAAATATTTTTCATGTCAGTAGTTAGCAAATCAACAAAACAACAATACAAATCCAGAAACATCAATTAGTTACAATACTTACAATCCATAAACTCTATTGATATGATAATTGGTATATGGTTGTCTCTATCAAAAACAGGTGTTGAACACGTTTGTAGTACGTTTGATATCAATGTATCTATGACATTAAGAAAATATCCAACATTTGCAAAAGCTGATTGAGAAACCTCCATACCAATAACTATTGACCCCTCTTCAATAGAATTGACACGAATATCACCGTTTGTAAGGTTTTCCTGTTTTATTTCCTTTACTGATGGTATTCTCTTCCCCGACAATCTCATCTTTAACGACAACCATCCTAAAACAAGATTTGATTTCCACTGAAATTATAATATCTATTTTACATTTTCGTACTTTGATGAAACTCTTAACTGGTAATAATAATGTAACATACTTTGGTAGTAATATTGATTTACTCATAGGATCGTTGCATCGGAAATAAAAACATTTATTATAATATCATTTCTTGGCATAATAAGGGTTATGTTCTTCGCGTATTTTTTATGATGGTTTGATACTTAATTCCTCACGGGTGGGATTGTACTTGAATTTCATATGATGAGGTTATAATCTTTCAATCAGTTCCATTTAAGTCTAGAGCTGGCGTGTCCTTTATTCATTTATCAATGAATCATTGTCATTTTGCTTAATTTTTTTTGTTACCAATTGACGTTGCGCATAATGTTCCTACAACACGACGTTACACAAAAAAAATTAAAACGGGACGTCCAAGAAGATTTTCTGATTTGACGTCAAATGAATTAATGTGTATATTTCTTTTGTTTTTTATATGTTGCTAATGATTCGGTCTCTGATTTTTGTGATGTTTTTTTTTTCACCATGAATTATCCAAAACTATGGAAATCGAAACAATATTTACCCTTAATTGACCTCAAAATGCTGTGTTGTCGTAAGTAATGTAGGATTACTGTTTACTTTTTAGATGTCGTTTACTTCGTTTCACGATCTTTCATGCACAAGTTTAAATTGACGAAAAGATACGGTTTAGGTTCTGCAGTAATCAGTTTCAACCACTGGATCGATTCCACTGCTCACCGAAAGTATCACCAGCCCAGGAGTCAGCACTTTTGTGTTGACTGGAGTTATCATTAATATGTTCATAATAATAAATTGATTGTTAACAAAACTTGGAATTTTTGAAATACTAAGGCGTTTCTATATCAGGAATAGATTACCTTTGATGTATTTAGCAAAACTTTTAGGAATTTTTGGTCCTCAATGCCATTCAACTTCGTACTTTATTTGGCCTTTTAAACTTTTTTGATTCGCGTGTCACTGACTGTGTAGAGACCATTTTTAAAAAAATCCACATTTTTTTAATTCCTGAGCAATGAGGCAAATAATTGTTTATTTAGAAGATGTTATTATAATCTTACTTTTCTGCATCATTTACTTATACAACTCACTTTAGGTCGTTGCGTCAACGAAAAACCGTCGTTGGACATTGTTTTTATTCAAGGTTTATATGCACCATCGAGTAAATTGAATATTTCACAAAATAATGGCTTTATCATTACAAAGAACCAAGATAGGATCACAGTATATGTGTTATGTGTACAATTATAGCACTTGGTCATATGCTTAGTAATTTTGGCTCGCCTTCCGGTGTTTGATTTTCTCGCTGTGTTGAAGACCATCGGTGGCTGTTGTCTACTCATTGGTCGTATTTTTGTCTCTCTGACATAGCCCTATTTGTTATCTCAATTTTAATGTTTATAACATCTTCCTAACAAGAATGTGTCGATATTACACGGATGCCCAATCGGCACCATTATTTTATATGTTCAGTGGGCTTTTAAAAACGATGTAACATCTCTAATTTGGCATTAAAATAATAAAGATCATAAAAGAGGGACGAAAGATACCAAAGGGACAGTCAAACTCATAAATCTAAATAAACTGACAACGCCATGGCTAAAAATGAAAAAGACAAACAGAAAAACAATAGTACACATGACACAACATAGAAAACTAAAGAATAAACAACACGAACCCCACCAAAAACTAGGGGTGATCTCAGGTGCTACGGAAGGGTAAGCAGATCCTGCTCCACATGTGGCACCCGTCGTGTTGCTTATGTGATTACAAATCCGGTGTCTACGTCACATAAAACATTTCCGTGATCGTTCCATATCAAAATGGCATCCATAAATTCACACCAGGAATTATAAATTTTTTTTTAATGAGTTGAAGAAAGTTTCGTTTGTTTAAATATATGGTTATCAAAGGTACCAGGATTATAATTTAGTACGCCAGACGCGCGTTTCGTCTACATAAGACTCATGAGTTAAGCTCATATCAAAATATGTATAAAGCCAAATAAGTTCAAAGTTGAAGAGCGTTGAGGGTCCTATATTTCCAAAAAATTGTGCCAAATACGGCTACGGTAATATATGCCTGGATAAGAACATCCTTAGTTTTTCGAAAATTTTGAACGTTTTGTAAACAGGAAATTTGACCACATTATTGATATTCATGCCAACACCGAAATGTTGACTACTGGGCTGATGATACCCTCGGGGACGAAACGTGCACCAGCAGTGGCATCAACCCAGTGGTTTAAATAGTTATAAAAGGTACCAGGATTATAATTTAGTACGCTAGACGCGCGTTTCGTCTACATAAGACTCATCAGTGACGCTCATATCAAATATCAAGAAGGGGGAGCTAAAACATATTAAGAACAGGTAGCATTTACAAGTTTGCAGCGACTTTTCTGCATTTTCTTTTTTTAACAGCAACGTTTGAATCGAGGTTTGTGGTAAGTTTCAAATTCTTATTCTATCGGATTTAGGTTAATTCAAATTATTTGATTATTCATATGGATTTCAGAATATTCATTTGGATTTCAGTATATAAATCAGTAGTTCAACACTATACTAGTATACTGTATAATAACAAACAAATATACAGTGTTAATCCAAGTTAACATATTCAAATGTTAAGTATGCCTTTTGAATTTTGTTGATGATTAACAGCTTACACCAGTTCGTGACTTAATTTGGTATATCAGATATTTAATTCTACCTAAACCTTTTGGAGCTTTGGTGTGATTCAATCTTTGTCTGTTTGGCGTGGCAAGCTCTTGTTTTGTGTGATCCATCCGTTCTGCAACAAAATGATCAAAAGATAATAAAAACCCAATCCAGAAATAAAGTGATACAAATAAGGGCAACAGTAGTATACCGCTGTTCGAAATTCATAAATCGATTGAAAAAAAAGTCTTGGTTACAAACTAAAACTGAGGGAAACATATCAAATATAAGAGGATAACTACGACACAACAGAAACACACCATTAAAATGTAACACACACATAAAAAGCAATAATATAACAATGGCCATTTTCCTCACTTGGAACAGGACATTATAAGAAAACAAATGGTTGGTTGAACCTGGTTTTGTGGCATGCAAAACCTTCTGCGTTTATGGCAATGTTAAATATAACTTTAAAATGACATTACATGACAGGACTACGATACAAATAAATGGGAGAACATATAGGACAGAGAAACACAGATAATAGCTAACAAAAGGTATCAGGTTTAAAATTGAATACGCAAGACTAACCAGTGACGCTCAGAGGTAAAATGTTCGCAAGCTAAAACAAGTTCAAAGTTGAAGAGCATTGAGGACCAAAACTTCAAAACAGACAGAAAAATACTAGTTATGCCCACAATAGTTCAGTGTAGTACCTTTATTTTCTATTTTTGTTAATTCAGTTTAAAACAAATATACGTTCAAGACATCCAATAATATCAAAAGCATAAAAATACCTTCTAAATTCTTATTGTCTTTTCCCTGTTCTCTATCAAATGCCTTCAACTTTTCAATAGCTGTATATAGTTCGTTTTCAATGACTGGATTTATTTCTGATGTCAATAATAAGTCAATTCTTTGAGTGAAGACAGTCCCTCCAATTTGGGTAATACATTGGCTAATTTGTTTCCATGTAGTTGAAAATTCTGTTGCATTCAATGAACATTTTCCGCAATGAGATACATATTTGTTTTTGAAAGTACGAATTCTATCAATATTTGCAGATAGACTATCATCGTCATCGTCTGGGTTGTTTCCCCAACCTCTTTTGTGTGGACAAATAGTATTAACATGTGTTAATATAATGTAAAGAATACTTATATCTAAATTCGTTAAATCACCAGTGTATTTTGATTTATCAGGGTACAATAACTGACGTTGATTAATGTTTAGCAATGGACGTATTCTCTTTTTCATTCCATTAAATGCTTCCCCAAAATCCACTGCTGGTAGTCTACTCTTTAGAACATCAACTAATACATCTTTAGCTATATAATTAATGAGCTGAACAAGTTTCAAATAGTTATGTTTGTTGCATCGTTCTTGGATATCTAGGAGAAATAACATAAAAATACAATTTTCAATGTTGAACTCTACTGTGTATATAAAAAAGAAGATGTGGTATGATTGCCAATGAGAAAACTATCCACAAGAGGCCAAATTGACACAGATATTAACAACTATAGGTCATCATAGTTTGTTAGACTTGTAAAAACAAGTCAAACAATTAATTATCATTAATCATGGTCCAATTCTTTGCATTTAAAGTTTCTTGGAATATTCTTTTCTGTATTACAAGAAAAAGGTAAAATCACAAAAAAACTAACTCCGAGGAATTTATTTATAAAAATCACACGACAGTTTAGCTTGATAAAAAAATAAATAACCCTTATAACGTTTTAGTTTTAAAAAAAATGTACTTATAACGCAAAAATACCTTCTGTTTCATTCGTCTTGTAATGTTCTTCTTGATCTGTACTGTGTATCTATTGTTACAAACGTAGAAAATGTACCGTATTTACAGGTTGAAATTCTGATGTGTAAATTAACCTTTAGTGTATAGCTAAAAGCAATGTATAAAAAATAATTCATATAATAATAAAGATGTTAATTCAGTGACGAGAAATTGCTACTCAAATACTTTGCTTAATTCGAGTCATCCACAAACTTGAAACAGAATTCACTTAATACCCCAGTCCCACTAGGCCACGATCGAACTACGATCTGTGAAAAAATGCAAATTTTGATGATCGTAGTACGATCGTGTAGATCGCAGTAAGGTCGTATCACGGTCGTGGTGAAGTCTTCAAGATCGTGATGAGCGTGGCAAACTTTGAACATGTTCAAAACAATCGTGGTGCGGTCGTGGCGAAATCAGGTCGTAGTAGAAGCGTAGTGAGAGCGCACTAAGATCGTAGTAAAATCGCAAAGGTCGCTGTATCATTGTAGTGAGAGCGTAGCGAAAGCGTGATTCTTTTCAGAGAAACTGCGTTACGATCTCATTGCGACGTTATTACGACCTCACTACGACCATCACGTTTTCACCGCAACCAAACTACGCTTCCACTACGACTATACCACGCTGTTCACGACCATAGTACGATTCTAGCACGCCCTTGCCGTCCTCATCACGCTCTTCTTACGACCTGACTACGTTCATACTACGACCATTATTCTCATTGTCATTTTTCCATAAAATATATTAATTCTCTCCAGGTTTTGTTTGTCTGTACGTAATTGGGACTTCTTGTCCATTTTCTCTAACGGCTCAACCATGATTCGTGTTTTCATATAGATTAGACCGTTGGCTTTCCCGTTTAAATGGTTTTACACTAGTAATTTTGGGGCCTTTTATAGCTTGTTGTTCGGTGTAAGCCAAGGCTCCGTGTTGAAGGCCGTATCTTGGCCTATAATTGTTACTTTTAAAAATTGTTACTTGGATTGAGAGTTGTCTCATTGGCACTCATACCACAACTTCCTATATCTATTGACACATCTGTTTCATATCTGCTATCGTTCACTAAAATATCGTCATTTCAGCTTTATGTACCAGCAATAGGTTGTAATTTAGGTCGGTTTGGTCGGTCCGACATCTCTACTTGATCAAGATTCGTTACTATCAGAGCTCCATCTGCCTCTACATCAACCCTAACACCACGCCCACGTGTTCTAGTAGATTTTGGTGGCATGACTGTATTTTTTCGAGAAATTTACGTATTAATCAGAAATAGAACTGAAGGAATGATACTGTATTGATATGGAACACGATGTTGACGTTATTGCCGAAAGCGTAGTAAGATCGCTGTTTGAACGTAGTGTAATCGTGGTAAGAACGTGCTATACTCGCAGTAGAAGCGTGGTAAGATCGTGTTGCAATCGGATAACTCGTGGTATGGTCGTAGTGAGAACGTGATGAGCGTAGAAAGATCTTGATAAGCGTAGAAAGGTCGCAGAATAAGCGCGGTGAGAACGTGTTATAATCGTAGCGGGATCGTTGTAGAAGCGTAATGAGGACGTAGCAGCATCGTGAAAGCAACGAAAATTTACATTTTCATGCCGCTCATACCGCGACCTCACCACGATCTGAATTCAATTTATATCGCGGTGAGCGTGGTGCGATCGTGGTGCGATCGTGGTCTAGTGGGACTGGGACTTAAACTTTACTTAGTACAATCTTCGGTTTGGTAATACTGTTCAACTACTATTTGATTTGACTTTCAATTTAAAAAAAAGTTCTGAAGGCCAAAGATTTTTCCAGGCGAATACTAACCTATTAATTTCGAAGGGTGTTAACAAAAGGTAAAAACACTGAACACCAAAGAATATTCAAAACGAAAAGTCCCTAATCAAATGATAAAATATATCAAACGAATGGACAACAAATGTCCTATTCCTGACTTAGTACAACAGTTTATTAATATAAAAATTGTTGGATTGAACCTGCATTTACAGCGCTTTATATCTCACTTGTATGACAATCGCATCACATTCCATTATATGTCCGCATATTTTTTAAATGTAAAAATACCAGCATTCGAGCGTCACTAATGAGTCTTTTGTAAACGAAACGCGCGTCTAGCGTAAATGATAGATTTAGTCCTGGTATCTATGATGAGCTTATTTACAACCACTGGGACAATGCCACTGCTTGTGGAGTCTCAATTAACCTAGTGTATCACAAGCTCAGTAGTTAACACTTCTGTGTTGACATGAATTATCGTTGTTATGGTCATGTTTATAAATTAACTGTTAACAAAACTTTTGAATTTTTGAAATACTAAGGCGTTTCTACCTCAGTAATAGAATACCTTAGGTGTATTTTGCAAAACTTTTAGGAATTTTTTGTAGTTTATGCTCTTCCAACTTCGTACTTTATTTGGACCTGTTTAACTTTTTTGAATTCAAGCGTCACTGATGAATCTTTTGTATAGAAACGCACGTCTGGCGTTAATACAAAATTAATTATGGTATCTTTGATGAGTTTATTTCTACTGTTGATGGTCATGTCGTATCCTAGTCCTGTATTAAGCCCTTTTGTGTTGAGAAGAATATAAATATCTTCATTTTCTTATAAAATGGTATAAACAATATTTTGTTTATATGCCAGGCGTGAACTATCTTTACTTTTTTTACTATATTTGTCGGAATCTTCGGCCTTTAATCAGTGTAGTTTCAAGCGCAACTGGTAAGTCCAATGTTTATTCTGATCAATCTATTTTGATTATAAAAACTAGATCAATCTATTTTGATTATAAAAACTAGATCAATCTATTTTGATTATAAAAACTAATAATCTTGAAATCTATACAACAAAACAGTTTTACCCGAACATCTTAGGAACGCTTGTAAAATTCTCAAATTTCTAAGCATGGCGCATACAGTGCAGTCTTTTTCCCTTAACTTAATTTTGCTTCTATTACATAACGCATAGTCTCTGTATCTTTCACGTGAAAATATTAATTATTAAAAGATTTATTGTCTTCACACAATTTAATTACTGCATTGTAAAAAAAAACACTTTTTTATACTGTTTTTCATCTATACACTTTAGTTTTGATTACGAAACTGATCAGAATTGATCATATATTTGTACTGTGTATATCTTAAGGCTAAGTAATAAATAATTTGTTGAAAGGGAAACGATTTGTTGTTTGAGGTAAAATGATGATTTGTACAAGTTATTATCTTTCTCGCAGTAGAAATTGTACAAGTAATGACTTGTACAATTGTATTTGTTAAACTGATTACTTGTACAATTGTATCTGTACAACTAATTACTTGTACAATTGAATTTGTACAATCAATAACTTATAAAAATATTTATACAACCTGTACAAAATAATAACATGTACACGACATATATATTGAACATTTAAAGTAAAGCTATTAATTTTCGGTGAGTCTAACATAAGTTTCATAGCACTGCATGATTCATTATATGATAATTTTATAATAGATCATCATAGTCGATGATATCCATTTGTTTGGCTGTAAAAACATTCTGTAAAACATTAAGGTTTGGATTAACCCTTAGGCAAAGCATTTGATACATCATTTATATATATATATAGTGTTTTTTTAATGCTCTTCAACTTTGAAATTGATTCTGCATTTATCCTGTTTTTATTTAGTATTGTGTTTTAAACAACATGCAATTCTTGTATATAAACTATTAGCAGTATGTCTTCGATGAATATTTTGTTGACATGAACCCTGGATACGGTAATGTTGTTAACATATACATTGTCAAGCTATTTTTCATCATCGAGTAGTATTTTACCAAAGACATACTCTTAATTTTCGGCTGAATACTGAAAAAATTTGCTAAAGGTAACAAAAAACGCATTAATCGAAAATTTACTGAAAACGCCATGGAAAAAAACGAGCAAACAAAAGTATACAAAACACAAAGTAGAAAACCGAACACTGAGGAACACACCAAGCACCCAACTAAAGAAGGGAGAGGGTGGGATTATATCAGGTGCTCCAAAAGAGTGATGAGACTCTTCTTCATATGCGACAGCCGTCGAGAAAATACAAACCCGTCGACCGTCTAATTTGATATTTGATTTTGCTTTTCACATTTTTTTGGTGTGCCAGATTATAAGCCTTATAACCTTGATCCATTTATTCTGAATATTACTAAATGTCTTACCTGGAAACTGCACACAGACTTTCGTAATTGAAGGTCCTTTTCTATATATATAAAAAAAGATCTAGTCAGTTTCATTATGATGTTTGACGTATAATCACGTTCATCAAAATTTTATTTTTCTAGAATAGCAAGTTCTTCGATTTACTAGATATGAATGTTACAAAGAGAATTATGTTGTCCTTGTCGTTTTATCTAGTCAAAGCTAATGTTGGTTTGATGCGCTTGCAGGTACAAAATGTACTGGTTTATTTTTAAAAATTTAGTTATGAAAGTTTGACGTCAATAATACACTGTTTGATTTATTCGAAGATGACCATTTTAAACTACTTATTCGAAATTGTACATGGCTTTAATGTCCATTATATTTAACCTCCGTCTCTTATTTAAATATAAGGGAAGTAAGTGGAGGTAGTACATACATTTGATTCTAAAATTGATTTTTTTTATCTATAAATAATCTAAGAAGTCTAAACAATAAATA
The DNA here is from genome assembly GCA_037788925.1 of Mytilus galloprovincialis. NCBI lineage: Eukaryota > Metazoa > Mollusca > Bivalvia > Mytilida > Mytilidae > Mytilus > Mytilus galloprovincialis. The sequence goes on from CM075338.1 coordinate 43,871,652, forward strand.
ATTCATTAAGTTCAATTTATACTAGAACAGACCCGCGGACATTAAAGCTTGTGAGATTTTGTGTCCGGAGAATTTCAGTAAAAGATTTCATATCTGGAGAATTTCAGAAAAAGTATCAAAATTCATAAGTGCTTGGAAACAGTTTAGGTCCTCTCCCTTGTTTCCAATGTCCGTAATTTTTTTCTGTTAAATTCCATTATTTTCGCGTTTCTGTATACTATAAATGATGTGTATTTGCTATTTACTATGAATTTCTTCTCCTAGACGATCACTGCTATATATTATTTGAAGAGTCTCTATCAACGCAATAATTATTGTCCTGTCCTTTAGTACTCTTATGACATTTATGTGCAAGTCTAAAACCTGAAGTCCTGTTTGACTTACATTTAAAAGCGAAATTGGGGACATTTTAATAAAAGCTTGGTTGAAAGTATGTAAACTATTTTAGGCCGAATTTTTGTAAAAAAAATTATGTATGGAGAATTTAAGAAATGATATCAAAAGTTACATGGAGACAGGACAATATTTCTAAGCCCTCTCTTTTTTTTTCAAAGTCCGATATTATTTTGTTTTCTGTTATATCTCATTATTTTCGTGTTTCTGTATACTTTGAACATAGTTTTACGTATCTTTATTATAAATATTAAAGTGAATTTAATTTTCTTTTAACTATTAATTCTATAAAGTTTCTTTTCCCTGGCGATCACTGCAGTGCTATATTATAAAGAGAGTCTCTATATAAAATAGTAGTATATTAATCATAGTTTACATGGGGATGATGCAGATAAACGTGGAAATAATTGTCTTGTCCCCGTCCGAGGACTTATGAAAATTGTGTGCACGTTAAAACCGAGGTATAATAATAGTGGTTCTTACGATATAAAAACCACGATGTGGACAACGCTCTGATTGGCTTATTTATTTATCTTTTTTTTTTATCTATCATACGATTGGTTATCAATGTTAAAACCGGTAGTCATGTCTGACTTAAAAGTCGGTTTGATGACAGAAACTCAATGCTTTATTGTATAGAGAGTCTCTATATAATAGTATATTAATCATAGTATACATGCAGAAAAACGCAAAAATAATTGTCTTTTCCCCGTCCGAGAACTTATGGAAATTAATATGTGTAAGTAAAAACCGAAGTATAATAGTAGTGGTTCATACGATATAAAAACCACGATATGGACAACGATCTGATTGGCTTGTTTATTTGTCAGTTTTGTTATCTATCATACGATTGGTTCTCAATGTTAAAACCGGAAGTCATGTGTGACATGAAAGTCGGTTTGATGACGGAAGCAATATTCGGACGCCTTAATTTTCGTTTTTCTCCCAAAATAACCCAAACTGAATAGTCATAAGAATAGATGACAAATGCGACTATGCATGGTACCTATAGGACACAGAGGCATGATGATTTATTTATTGTGGGAGGAAGAGAAGCGACACACAAAATGAGGTCTTCTCGTTTAATAGTATAGATGTTCATTTTCAGTCTCATCAACTGTGGTCATCCTGTACTGTTCAGACAATTACTTTTCAGTCTATTTCGTACAGTAGTCTACTGTTCAGTAAAATTGGTAAACCCGTTTATATACGAAAAATGTATTTACCTGCATTTTCTAAGACACACTGTGTGTATGCACCTTTTCTGTACTGACCCTTGGGAAGATTTACACAAACATCTCTCTCTGCAAAATTAATTCAATATATTCTGAAATTAAGTGTTATGCATATGCCACAAAGATAGTGGTTACATTCCGAATCGTTTAATTGTTTTAAACCCAAATGCCTTTAATGTGAATACACTTTGTTAACCAAAGACCCGGACTAAAAACCGTGGAACGTGGGCAAATCTTTGACAAGAAATGTGGTGGTTAACCTCAGATTGCATAAGAAAATCTACTGAAATGCTTTTTAAATATGTAAAATTTTGCAAAACATACTTTGTTATCTTTTATTGAAGTCGCATTCTTCCAAGTTAAAAAGTCTTTATAATATATAACTGATTTTGTGTGGTGTAGAACGCTTAGCATGAGGCTCAGAAATTGGTGCTAGTGTATCAAATGTGTAAGTTAAAATCCCGCTGAGGGACCAAAATTTGTCACGTACTAAATATAATTCAAGCACTGTTGGGTTTAATTTACAGACTTATATGCGTCCGCAAAATATGAATTAATATATATTTATGACTTCGAATCCCGGCGACGGAAAAACGAAAACATTTTGAAAGCGAATTTACAGATTTAACATTGTTGGACTGATGTTCCGACGAATTATGTATACAGAATGTATTTTCAGCCTTGTATCACCATCACTGCTGTTGATCCGATTAATAAAATCTGTTGCGTTGGATAAAAACCGCAATTTTTAAACGTTTGCATGTAAAACATATTTCACGGTAGCGACTGGTTCATACGTAATTATAAAATAATTGTTTCTATGTCTGCATCTTACACTAATTCGTAGGATCCTTTACGGCAGATAACTCTGTAACAACCCCATCTTCATGTCTTATATATAATGTACTGTGTTACCACGCTAGATAAAATCTGACGAGAAAAGGTAACACCCGGCCACCGTAATTTATATGTTATAGAACCTAGGTGATTGAGTTGTATAGTGCGTCGGGCATAGTCCAAAGCGTTTGGTGCTTCGATATCTCAGCAGCATAAGGGAAGAACAAAAATATTGCGAAAACAAATTTACCATTCTAACATTGTTTAAACGAATCCTTTATACAGAATGTATAGTCTTTTATCACCATCACTGCGGGTGATCCGATGGTAAAAGCTGTTGCGTTTGATAAAAATCACAATTTTTAAACGTCTGCATGTAAAACATATTTCATGGTAGAGGGGTCTAAATACACCACAAACAAAATTTTCCAAACGGCCAAATAAAAGAAAAAGTATATTTTAACAACACGCATTTGACTGACAGGTCGAACATCGGATGGTCTTTAACTATGGTGACTTCCATTGACGATTGCCAAATAAATTGATCTCAAGATGTAACAAAATGGACCTTCATACTGAATTACTACCAAACAAAAAAACGATAAACTTACGGGAATGATACATCACAAACATGAGGTGATAAATGTGTCTTCGATTCCTAACAGCACTGAAGAGACATTGATTCTCGAAATCCGTATATGGTGTACAATTTTGTGCACCTCATGTTCCTAGTCACCTATGTTTTAGAACACCCGTTGTTTAAAAACGTTCTGCAGGAAACATCATTTGAGCCATACATTTGAGAACACTCGAGACTCTACATTTTACCACCATAATGTTAAATCATGCTCAAAAATTGACTATATCCTGGAGAAGACAGATACAGACATATTAAGGAGTACCATAATAGAAGACCAATACCATTCAAATGGATCAGCACATGTTCCAATAAGAGCGAAAACTAATATGTTAATAGCGTCTGATAGGATCAAAGGAAAAATGTCAAAATCAAAAATCATACTCAAATGGGCAGAAGCCAATATAGGGTCTTATCAAGAAGCTATAGAAACACTACAGAAGCAGAGTAACACCACTAACTCTACGCCAGACATAGAAGAACAGGCATTTAACATCATCAATATTCTATCCAAAACCAGCAATACAAATGTCAAGAAAAAATAGTCTCCTTTAAAGGACCAAATTGGAAAGCATCTGAGAAGGTTAAAGACCTCATATCAAAAAGTAAGAATGTATTTTATAGCAGAAAACAGAAAAAAATACCTAAAAGGCAGGACAATATAGTATACACGGAAATTAAAAAAATCCAAAAGAGAAGTATCATCTGGATAGCCAAAGATTTTACAATAACTCAGCAACATTAATGATAAAGGATACAAATGGAGATACTATTGTAGAACAAGAAAAGCAAACTGTAATCTTTGCAGAATTCCACGAAACATTAGCAACTCCAGCTACAGAGGAACATTTTGACTCAGAATATATGAAAAAATGTGAATTTAGATACAATCTAATCACTTCAATTGTACATTAATTTACCATCAATAGAAATGACTTCACGCAATTAACTGAAGAATAGAGAAAAAAGCCATCAATGAACTGAATACAGGGAAAACAGAGGATGGTTACTCCTTAACTGCAGACCAATTTAAATATGCCGGTAATACAATATACCAGATATTGCTAATCTCTTTAACAATATCATGCTGACAGGGACAACACCTGATATCGTCAAAACTGGCATTCTTAACCCTGTTCATAAAAAGAAAACAGACCCAACCTTAACAACAAGCTACAGAGGAATTACAGTCACCTCTGTCTTGGGGAAAATTTTTGAATATGCATTATTAGAAAAAATGCCTGACCTGAATGGTAATCAGACGGAACTCCAATTTGGCTTTACTAAGGGTCTTTTACCAATTATGGCAGCTCTTACTGTTTCTGAAGGCATACTACATGCAAAACAACAAAGTAAAAACCTATTTCTAGCAGCCCTTGACAGTCAAAAGGCCTTTAAAGTAGTACATCATATGATCTTACTAGAAAAAATATACTATGAAGTTCCAGCAGATGTTTGGAAAGTAATTCAAAATCTGTACTCAAATATGTCATCGGAAGTAAAATGGAATAATCACATCTGATTCAGTAAAAGATTTCCAATAAAACAGGGAGTCAGACAAGGAGGTGTCTTATCCACTCATTTTTACAAGTCTTATATCAATGACTTACCAATAGAACTTAGAAAAAAAAGAGTCTTAGGACTATCAATAGGACTAGAATATTGTGGCATGCTATTATGTGCAGATGAATTTGTACTGAGGTCAACAGACGAAACCGAGATTCAAGCAATGATTGATATAGCATATAAATATTCCTGTGAACACAGGTACAATATCCATCCCCAAAAAATCACTCTTATAAAGACAGAAAGGACGAAATCGAAATATCAACCAGAAATTATCAAATTAGGAATCATACGAGCATCTACAAACGAACCACGAAAACATATACAAGATCATATAAGTATTGCCAGAAAGACTCTGTATTCTCTAATTCCAGTGGGACTAAATGGAAAAGGAGGTCTTAACCCCAAAACAGCTTACAAGATCTATCAAGCTTACGTAGTTCCAAGACTGCTATACGGACTTGAAATACTGCCTCTGAATTTGTCACAAATAGGAGAAATAAGTCAATTCCACATCAAAACTATCAGATGCTTCCAATCCCTTCCAATAAGAACTTCAACAGCTGCTGTATATATGCTTATTAGCGCAATACCAATTGAAGCAGAACTTCACAAGAGACAACTTAGCCTGCTATATTCTATCCTAGCAAGTGGAAACACCAAACTAAGAACTTTAATGGAAAGACAACTGATTGTCAACTGAGAAAATCCAGAAAGTTTCTTTCCAAGGGTGCAAGAAATCTTACAATATAACAGTTTAATGCCAGTTCACGAGCTAAAAGACAATCTTCCAACAAAATTTCAAGGGAAAAAGCAGATTAATACAGCCATAGCCTATAAATGGACAAGTAAGCTACAAACCGAAATGAAGAAAAAATCCACTTTGAAATTCTGCAATACAACAGAGCTCAAAGTACACCAGACTCACCCAGTATGGAACTCTTTACCATCAGTCACATATGAGGTTAAAAAAAAGGCACAAATCAAAGCCAGATTAGTAACTGGAACATACCTTTTAAAATGTGACATGCAGAAAAAGCACACCAGATTTGAAAAAAATCATCATACAGTCAGTCTGTTGGAGATAACAAATGGAATGACACTTTCAAAGGGAACCAGTCCTTAAGTATTCAAATAATTATAGACTGCACAACAGTAGTCAAAGAAATTAACTTTAGTCCAGAGACAAATAGAAAATCTTAGCAGAGATCTATGTTATGGACTACATACAAATAGAATACTGTTACAAAAGAAGATTAAGACTTTATAAAGTGATCCTCACCCAATGGACACAAACTCTAATGACTGTAAATTTTATATTTTCAATTTTATTTTCAATTTTATTGAATTCAATTATTAAAATTATAAATCAGATAATATAAGGCTTGATAAGGACCACATATAAGGACACTATTACACATATCATGAACAAACCTGTGGAAGCCTTTAATATTTTTTTCGTTTACATCATTCGTAACAATTTTTAAGGATTTAGTCAATTAAAATAAATTACTTTTAAATGTGATGAGTTACCATATACATGTAATTAATGCAATTAATTAAACTGATGTAAATATTTTCACTGTAAATTCTTGAGCACCAATTTTACTTATTTTAATCTTTTTATCAACTTCTTTTTAAAACTTTTTAACATAGCTAATGTTTTAAGTGTTTTAAAGTTTACTAAAAGATAAATAAAGGCCTGTAAATATATCTCTTCATCACCTTCTCTTTTATATTAAATATTCAATATAAATATAAGGTCTATATTTTACTACCGTGTGACACGGGTGCTTCGTTGTGGAGGAATTTACGAAGAAAAGAAAGTTGTCTGTTCTGTATTTAGCAATCTGCCAAGAATGTTTTTTTAGCATGCACACTTCCAAAAAATTGTTTTTATCCACCACAATTAATAAAAGATTTGAACGTTGTTTTTAATTAATACGTTAAACCAACTGACAACCTATGGTGGACATAAATCAAGCTTTCGCTGGTCGGTTATACTTTACATGTCAGCATTTATCTAGCGTCGCAACACAGTACATGCTATATTAGGCATACAAAGTGTACAAATCAACTCAAATAAAAGAAACATTAAATAAAATTAAATATCTATAAATATTTTTTGGATAACAGATATCCTTCATCAGTATGATTTTGGTGTAAAATGAATTATATCAACTTTTTCTGATTTAAAAACTATAACAATCTTGAATTTACAATTAAAACAGAATACAAAAATGACGTAAGCTAACAACAGAGACTGCATATATATGCTTCAAATAATTAAAATAATGTGCTATATGAACTGTTACAGCTCTAATATTTTAAAGTTGATGACAGTCAAGGTGTGTCAACATACGCTGCGTGGAAATGCATTTCCAATATACAGCACTGACCGATTATAGCTGGTATAATATTTTAAATTTGACAGCGGTAAAGTAATACCAACATAGTCTGCGTATTTAAACATCCCAAATAAAAAGCAGTTTGATAATGATTAAAAATAAATTATTATTAGATTGATATAGATATGTTTATATAATTCGTCTAAACATCAGCCCAACAATGTTAGGTCTGTAAATTTGCTGTCGCAAAAGTTTTGTTTTTTCCTCGGCGGGATTCGAACTCATGCTACTAAGATATCGTTACACCAAATCGCCTGCCCTGTACCCGACGAGCTTGACCAATTGACCACCCAGGCTTCACTTATAAAACTTCTAGAAATAAGTCAACGATTTTTCTTATGAGGCACATTGTGGTTATGATTAACGCTACATGCACATACTTAATAAATTATATAAAAAGCTCAAACAAATCATATAAATCTGTCGAGTCTATAAGTTGACAAAACAATCTTGAAATTTATCCCGAACACAACAACACTTGCACAATTCTATAATTTCAGAGGTATAAAAAGACTGCTTTATATGTTACTAACAAAAAGTATAAAAAAAATGATATGATCAATTTTTTGAGATTTTATATATTACTGTATCTGATATGGTTGATTGATTGGTAAAAAATTGAAAACAACACTTTTAATAATTTCTTGCGTCCGAAGCGCTTTTCTGGATTTACCTTTATCAGGAACGCGCAAAGTCAAACATTGGAAATTCGAAGATATATAAGTACTGAAACCGTTGAAGAGCTATATGTCAAAAATACCTAAAATAAATAGCCAAATTCATCTAAAGCCAACTTTGCCTGATGGAGTTGAAACCTTAGTTTATTAATAACCACAATACGCAGCATCAGCACAAGAAGGCTATATCGCAACGATAATAGTTATGAGTTTGATTGATCGACTGATTGGTTTAAACGATTCATTCAGCAATATTGTTCTATTCCGTGACAATCCGTTTTTATTATTGGAGGACATTAAGGTGCTCGGTGAAAACTACCAACCTTCTGTAGAGAAAATGACAAGCCTCGTCATTTCAAGTTGGAGTTTAATATAAATCCGTGACAAATTATATTCCTCAAGGAATGACTACAATATTTTTTTCTGTCTATGAAGAAATAACATAACAAATGTGGTGCACACTGAATACCCCGCGTAGCGAGTTATTTTTGAAGTGTAAACCGGAGTAAATCATGAAAAAACGTTGACGACGTCACGGTCACATGATAAAATTATGTCTATTAGCTGATAAATAATACAATGTCAGCCAATCAGAAGACGCGTTACATCCAAAATTAAATTATATGAATATTAATGCAAACGCCAACTTAATAATCAGTATTGTGTTTGAATATTCTAAACACTTCTTCTTCCAATAATCGACTCGTGGAAGCATGCTCGAGAGCAGAAGGTCGAGGGTTCTAAACACCGGTGGGAACATTAAGGAGTAAGAACAAAGACTAGTAAGCTTTTAGTCAGAAGTAAGGGTCCGTTTACAGAAACATATCTTCCTTCGGACTGTTGTTCATCAATTCCTATTACCTCCTTTCCAGAAATAACTGCGTTTAGCGAAAAAGATCCGACATTATTATCCTCTTCGACTGTATAAAAACACTAAAAAATGTGAGCAATTTTCATACTAAACAAAAATCATACTTACAAGGTAAGTACAATTTCATTACACTTGAACTTGTAAATTGTAATAGCAAGAGACGAACTGTTTAAGCTAGTGTCTACATATTATTAGTGACATAATACGATATTTTACTGACCCCGGATATATCGTATTTATTCACTAGCACATTATGTAACGAATTTATCTTACCAACTATCTTCATTTATTGAATTTAGACTATAGTTGTCTCATTGGCAATCATACCACATCTTCTTATTTTTATGTTCAAATGTTCAATTGTAAGAACCTACTTCCATTGATATGCAAAAAAAAAAAAATGCCAACAATAACAATTTAATATCAACAAACTTGATAAATCAATATTAAACAGAACTTTCAATGTATCTGAATAATCAAATACAGACTCCACTACTAACTATGTATGGAAATAAGCCCCGATTCCCTACCAACCTTATATGCAATATACACGGTCTCCACACGGACGTTTTTAACCAATCATATTCTTAAAAATGTATAGGAGGTAAGATTAACATGTATACACATACGTACCACACAATATTTTTGCGATATTTACATTTTCCTCAAATGTAATATATTCTAGTTGTGTTTGCACTCGGTCACAAAATATTCTGTCCTAAAAATATATATTCATAATATAAGTTTACATCAACTTTTATATACAAATACATCAATGTCGCTTTTATTTTACATATTGGGCCATATATATATGGAACGTGTAGTCAAAAGATAATGTAAGCTTTTATACATTTTTTCGAAGATTGATTGATTGATTAGAAGTTGTTTTACGCCACATTACAAAAATCATATCGTTATTTCAAAAATACCGGAGAACAAATACTTGGTTTAAACTTTTGTTCAAAGCGAAATTACATATTACAAATAGAATTCAATAATAAAAAACGTGATCATAAAGAGCTGCACCATAAGCAAAAGGTACGCCTTTTACCCTTTTAGTTCGTTTAATCGATTTTTATAAATTTATATTAGCAACTAGAAATTGCATTTTGATTTGTCAGATGCTGCACTAATATGAAAGGCCTTAGTTTCTGCAGTAAAATCGGAAGCAGCAGTAGGTAAGCAGAGACAGCAACTGATGATACTCTATTTCAATACTTAGGTCCATCATTATAAACCGTTGAATTTACATTCGATAGATTTTATTTCAGCATTACTTGAATCAAGATGCAAATTCTGTTTATTGGAGAAATGCATACTGACGGATTTTTGGGGGGAAGGAAATTTATAACCATGTTTCAGAAGCTCATTTATTTTGTTAATTCTACCAAAACTCCCTTATATTTGAAGTTCCTTATTATTCATATTTTGGCCTTTGTAACAAATTTAGAAATGATTAACGTACAAAGACCTTCTAAATTACGTTTTAACTAAAACAAAACATTTGAAACTGATACTTCCTTGAGGAACAACTATCTTCGAATCATGAAGATCGGACGTTGATAATTTACATTTTGTAATCTTAACATCAAATTGCCTGACAATGAAATTCATAAAGATTTTTAGCATTTTTCGTATCAACCTAAAAAAAGAACAACATCTTATAAAATACCAGATTTCCATGTAGTGTCATAGGCCATTTCAAGGTAGAAAAAGAAAAAAATCTGACACCACAAGGTTGAAATCAGCACTGGATAAAGATATCTGGATCTATGCAAGATGCTCATTTTACCATCGGCTCAAGCGTTTTGTAGACTTAACTGTCTAGAGCAATTTGCTGAAAATTCAAGTGTTATAAGACCTGTTTGATCTTTATTATTTAATTTTTTGAATAGGAACTGTTAAAAGCTTCCATGTATAACCCAGTTGTTACATTATGTATGTATATGCCTGTTCCAAGTCAAGAGCCAGTAATTCAGTGGTTGTCTTTTGTTTTTCGTTCATTTTTTGACATACATTAGGTCGTTGGTTTCCTAGCTTGAATAGTTTTAAATTTGTCATTTCTGGGTCTTTTATGGCCGATTATGCTGTATGGGATTTGCTCATTGTTGAAGGTCGTACGGTGACCTATATTTGTTAATTTCGGTGTCATTTGGTCCCTTGTGGATAGTTGACTACTTGGCAATCATATCGCATCTTCTTTTAAGCATGATAATGTACTTTGAATCTTCTTCAAACTAGAAATAAAAGATATGCAGGAATTTCTCGCTGCATTGAAGACCTGTTGGTGTTGTCTTCTCTATGGTCGGGTTGTTGTCTCTTTGACACATTCCCCATTTTCATTCTCAATTTTATGTGTGGCGTGTGTGCACATCGCTAAACCCCATGTTGTTGAATGTTGAGTGTTTTATCAGAAATGCAAGTGCTTAATTAGTGATAATCCAGGTTTATCGTAATTTGGTCGAAGTGCTAAAAAAAGATTTTGCGTTAATCAATGTATTTACAAACAATCAGGACAAATATTCTGATTAGAAAACGTTAGCCGTATTAGGCACAACATTTTGGAATTTTCGGTCTTCAATGCTCTTTTAGTTTGTACTTGTTTTGGCTTTCGAATTTTTTTGATGTGATCATCATTTGTTAGTCTTGTGTGGACGAAACGCGCGTATTAAATTATAAAACTGGTGCCTTTTGATAGCTTTTATTCGTGTGTTTCTCTGTCCTTATATTCTCTATTTATTTGTATTGTAGTCCTGTCATGTAATATTGTCATTTTAATGTTATATTTAACATTGCCATAAAATCGGGAGGTTTGCCTAGCCACAAAACCAGGTAAAACCTACCATTTTTTGTAAAAACGTCCTGTACCAAGAAAGGAAAATAGCTATAGTTATACTATAGCCTGTTACTGTGTTACATTTTAATGTTGTTTCTGTTGTCTCGTAGTTCTCCTCTTATATTTGCTGCGTTTCTTTCAGTTTTAGTTTGTAACCCGGATCTGTTTTTTTTTTGTTTTATTTTATCTCAATCGATGTATGAATTTCGAACAGCGGTATACTACTGTTGTCTTTATTTGTCATCCAAACATTTTGAGAAATTATAAATAATTGCCGAGTTCTGTGCACGTGTGAATTTGAAATAAATCAGTAAAATTTATTCTGGATTTTTTTATTCTCCTTTTTTTAATTCATTAATTATCATAAATAAATCAGTTTCGGTTTTCAAAGCTCTCAATTTTTTTTTACCAATTCATTCTATAAATTAATTTTAGACATTTTGTAAAATGCCTTTTTATTTTTTCATGCATTTTATAAATCGCCCAAAAAAATTAGTCATCATGTACATTGACAAAATCCTGCAGGCATTTTAGAAAATGTCTAAAGTATTCAGACATTGTACAAAATGCCTATAACGTATCAAACAGTCATCTTTACTACGAGACAGCAAATGAGTCACTCAAACAGGAAAACTGAAAGTTATATTTGGAGAGTATTATACCTTTAATTCATGATGGATGACTAAAACCTGAGCCTTTATTATAAATCAAAGCATCATAATTTCTTGAAATCATTTTTGCACGTTGATATATCAATTTCCTAATATTTTTAGTAAAAGAAATGTATAAGGCAGATAGTTTACAAGGTTTATGTGAGAGAAAAAAAATCATGTGCTTTCAAAGACGAAATACGGACTTTATAGAAACAGACCGTAAAATGGATGTTTTAGAACATTCGTAAAACTTAAAATTCGTTTTACGGATGTGGTACAATTTCAGTAAAATGTTCATAGCTATTTTACCTATGTATAAATAGCTTGATTTGAATACCTGAATATACATTGCTGTAAGAAAGTTTGCTGATACAGACTGACTTAAAAGCTAAACATGACCAGCCGATTGATCGGACAAGGTCCATCCGACCTCCTGTTTAGATGATATCAAAGCCAAGCAGCTTATTTGAAAAGTAGTATCGTCCGTGCGGGTATGGTTCTGATCATAGTCTTGTTATAGCACTTATCCTCAAGGATCTCAACGACTACGACACGTGTAACAAGCAGTAGCCGTAGCGTTAATCTAAATAGTAAGTACTGTTGTTGGTATCCTATATATATATATATATATATATATATATATACATCGAAATTTGTTTTACATGCACTCGTCTAAAAATTGCGGTTTTTATCCAACGCAATCATAGGTTTGAGCGTTGTTTTCAATTTAGACTTGTTTCTATTTATTTCGTTTGGGGTTATATTATATTTTCCCTCCGGTTTGTATAATCCGTTCGTCCTGTTTCGATTCTTTAAAATTCAATGAGGTAAATTATATTGCCTTCCAAATACTGTTAGATCCCTAACATTATTCATTGTCAAAATCCGGATATCGTGTACAAATTCTGGCACCTCATATTTGTGGTTTTTCATCTTTGCCACACGTTTATTGTTTTCTATTTGGTATTATACTAATACAAAGATCCACTTTGTTACATCTTGTGATCAATTTATTTGGCAATCGTCAATGGCAGTCAGTAGGCTTTAAGAACACCAGTTGTTTAACCTGTTAGTCAAATGCCTTTTGTTAAAGTATACATTTTAACTTTTTTGGTCTTTCCAGATGCTGTATTAAAACCCTCTACAACGAGATATCTTTCACATGCACACGTAAAAATAATTGCGGTTTTTATCCAACGCAATCATAGAACTTTGTTTTTAATTGAGACTTGTTATAAATATATATGATAAAATGAGATCAGCCTTAAGGGTTTGTCATTAGGAAACATTAACAAATAAAAAAATAAGCTTTTTGTCAATTTAGCGCAGGCAAGTAAAACATTTTTTTCTTAATATTTTCCCTATGAATTGAATTCCACGACCGTCGCTTATGGTTTGTCTCTTAAAAATTAATCGGAAGTTTATATATAACTAAAATTATGATAATTTAAGTCGCAATGCAATCGAGAACTTTACATGAATGTTATGTATAATGGTTTTAAGAGGACAATAATTGTAGTCCCGAAGAAAACTGTGCTAACTGTTAAGGGCATACGATAAAGTTATAGGGTAGGGAATGACGTGTCTAACGTGAAATGTATTAGACTATAACTTCATCGCTAGCCTAACATCTCGTTGCATTTTCGAAATAAAACCATACTGTCTGTGTCCCCCAAGGGTGACTGGGGAATGGAAATATGGTCATTTGGTCTTCTTCCGACCGGCAGTAAAACGCTTGCCGAAGTGAGGCGTCCGTTTGGCTGTGCGGGATGTATCAAGTTCGCAGTCACGTCCGGTCAGAATTTGGACGTTAAATCCGATGCCTCGTGAAAAGAGAGTGCCACGCTCTTTCCACGTAAAGAACCCTTGCAAAAGCTCTCTGAGGGGTCCGTAGGTGGCCTGTTGCAAGGCAAAATTTCTGTCCCTATCCAATATACCCTCATTTTCAAGTGGTAGTCCAAATTTCCCCCGCCCATCATCCCAGATGGCCTCTTTTATTTCAAGACCTACCTATAGTATTTATTGTGAACTTGTTCTCGTTCTGAATATGCATGAAATATTTGCCACTGGCCGTTAAGCAACAAACAATCAATCAATCAATCATACTGTCTATGATGCCCTCAAATCATCAAATACATTGCAATTTGTTCTTTGAATCTTTGAGTAATATATAAAATTCTATTAACACTTACATCTAAAAAGGCAGGATTATTAAACGCTTCTTCTAAGATGCATTTTCGGTTATCTTGTGCTAATGTTCTGTTAAATTTTGTACACTTTATTCTTTCACAGCAGGACCGAAATTGTTCGTAAAGCTGGCAGTGTTTACCTATTACCAGTATATTCCGTTCTATTATGTTCCATGTATACTCAAAGTCTGGTGTTTGATTTAACATTTCATTTTCTAAGACAGCACGTTTTGATATCCCCATCTGGCATTCTGATATTGAGTTTACTGCCTTAAACAATGGACAAACGATGCCGAGAATTAAAACATTTAGATTACTGTCCAAGCTAGATACTGTTATTCCTTTGCATGCAAATATGTTACCGGTATTTTCATCTTGAACAATTTCCAAAGTCTCTTTCTTTTCGAAGAGAAACTCCCATTGTGATTTTGAAATGTTTAATAACATAGAAGGTGAATCATGCTTTTTGCTGGAATTAAGGTAAACTCTGTGTAACTCACTTTTGTGCTGGTTCAGAATATCTTCAAGACAAGTGTCCATTAAACAACAATCCCAGAACATATCAAAACAGTTGTATTTTAAAACAGTGTCAATAGTATACAATCCCAAATCTGTTGATGTTATGGTTGACGATCTTCTGCGAGCACTTTTTACATCTTCAAACTGGAGAAAATGTTTACTTATAGTGGTTAACCATGTAAGCAAATCGATTTTTTTATCTCTGAGATAAAAGTCTAGCAAATTACGCTTTGCATCTGTTCCGGTGTGGAACACTGAATAAAGTCTGTCATCGTTGTCTTTTTCTTGTGAATATGCTTCAGGTCCATCAGAGGTTCGTTCTGCCATTTTCTGAAATTGCAAAGTATTTACATAGTGTTATTCAGTATTGTAAAATACATTTAATACACAGTATCTGGCAATAATTACGAAAATGGTTTGTCCGTTACATTTAATAAATTAAAATGAGCATACAGACGAAAGATGAGTCTTTTTAAAAATTTAAAATAAGCATCTTTTTCCTGAGATTATTTGAAACCTTAAATATTATAATAAGACAAACTAAGATAAAATTTTGTCTGAAGATACATAATTACAAAAAGTTTTAAACACAAGATAAAAAATATAATAACAAAATATCATATTGAATTTAATTAAAAAGTGGATGTCTATTAGTATTGACAAAACCAAAGGCTCAACTATGTTGACGTCTGGACTTTAACACGGCTGTCATACTCCTAACTTAGTACAAACATTATCCAAAGACAAAAGCATGTTAAACAGGTTAAACATCCTAGCTAAACAAACCATTTGTTAGACAGTTAAGTTGCGAGATATTGACGAAGCGAGTGCAAGCAATCATTAACAGATATTTATAGATTATCGTTACACGACGTTAGTACCATTATCTTAAATTCTGAAATGTACCGTGTATTCAGATTGCCAGACATTTCTGTGTTACCTATTAAAGAAATATTTTCGAAGGTGAATATCAACGAATAAACACTAAATTATGAGCATTGGAATGTTTGGGAAATTCGAGCTTCTTAAATTTTTGTTTTATCTACTCGACAACTTAGATATTTTTTCGTTTGGATTCAACACTTTAACTTTAATCATTTGCTGATAAGGCATTTGTGTCACTAGAGATATGAAATAATTGCATTAAAATAAGAGGTCGACAATGAATAAGATTATCTGAAATCCGTGTTTGTAACAACCATTTGAATCTATGTGTTTATGATCTCAAATATAAATGTATAACTATACCGCGCACATGTTGACAGGTATATATTTTCTATAAGTTAAAATATTAATGGAGAAGTGGTCGAAATCAATAATAACAATATATAAAACCTCGGGTTTAAACGATAAAAACTTCATTCTTATGTTCCAAATTTATAACACCTAAAAATATATCTTTGAGCGTATGATTTTCTATTTTTTAGGGTATGAATATATATTTTTAACAGGAACTATTTTCCCTATATCCTACTTGAGCCCGTAAATGTACCTAGTGAAATAACAAAAATACCGCACTCCGATGAAAATTTAAAACCGAAATCCCTAAATCAAATATTGTAATACAAAGGATCAAACGAATTGATAACAACTGTCATAGTCCTGGTATGTAACAGGCATTTACTTGTGTTACAAATGTTTTTTTTTCCAACCTGGTTTTATAGCTAGTTCAAACTCTCCTTGTAAAGCAATTGCATAACATTGCATTATATTGACAACAATGTGTGAACATAACATAACAGACTAATGTAATGAAGTAAAAATGTCAGAATTTGGAAAAACTTTGTTGTTGTTGATGATAGGGGGACGCCATATTTACTTGTGTTTTGTTTGGTGAAGTCAAACCTGTTTTGCTATTATCACTTCTGTTCCTCTTGTTTAGATCTAGTAATGTCACAAATGTTGATATTTAGTTCAAATCACAATAGAATGAAGTTGGAATATAACCACAAACACAATTAATTGATTAATATGAGCAGACCTTCACTCATACCGACATGCTCAGTCCTCCATTTTATATACTAGAAACAGGATAATCAGTAAAAATAATAATTTTCATTGACAAGCTACAGAACACTTTATTACGTAATTGAGAAGATAAAACAACGTCAGTACCTAGAATATGTACTTCAAGACCATCATGAATTATTTGATCAATTAAGGTTATTTTTCTTACCTGTGTATTTACTCGCATATAGTAAATCACACCATATCCAGAAGACGATCATAATAATTTTTCCATTATTAAAGAAAGTAAAATTTGTCACACCAGTATTGCATCACCCGAAAAGTTGTTTTTGAAACTTAACATTCCCTGTATGCAAAACTGAACAGAGAATTGAGATCTTATTTCTTTAGCACAGAAGTATTTCGACCTAGAGTGTACGCATTACAAGTGTATATTTGGATATTGATTTCAGATATTTAATGAGGGGTTGCTTTTTAAATAATAAATCAAATAAACGTACCTGTACTCGTAGGATTTACAGTATGACTTATCGGTGACAGATTCTTGATTAATCGATGAAAAATCAATGAAATATTTGTCAAATAAGGAAAACAACCGGTTTATGTTATGTACCCTTCCGTTATTAAAGCATTGGCATGAACAATTTTACAACTTTATAATTTATTCAAAAATTATAATTTATTAAAAATGTGTATGCAAACTCAACCGATAAGTACACTATACTAGTCGGATTTGATGTTTTGATATTGGCTGAATATTTAACCTTAAAACAATAATGTAAAATAAATTAGCTTCTAATTATAGGTTAGATAACGCATCGGGCTTCGGATAATCTTAAACGTGACTTAGTAGTGTCTGACTATTGTAGAAGCTATCCACACCATCGAGTAACATAACAAAAAAAGCCACTCCCATTGTAATTGTAAATATCAAACTTTATTTTGAGCTAACTTTAAGCTTCAACAGGGTTAGTGGAATGGAGTTTTTCATATTTAATGGTAGTTTAATGGAATGAATAAGCAATGCCATTATAATGTGAAAACAAATAAAAGTAACATTATGAAAAAAATAAGATTTTCTTGGCTTTAGCTACAATTTAATACTAATATATCTTAAATTAGTTGATTATAAAAAGCACACAATGTTATATAAATCAACTTTTTGAAATTTGTATAGTTTATGATGAATATGCAACTTGCTCAAGAAAAACTAAAATCATGATCGTTCATTATAAAATGCTTACTTTTTACTGATGAATGTGCATGTACATATATTCTCATTTCCCTCGATTTATATATCAGCAGTCATTCGTTTTCTTTGAGATAAAAAACAACATTAACTCTAAGGTCGCATATAAACTTAATTTATAGGTTATTTAATCTACACCGTTGTCCCATTTGATTTTTTTGTTTTGTTTCGTTCCAATGTATGTAACGTTATAAACGTTTGCAATATTCAAAATGTTTTATTTCAATGTCATTGCTATACAAAATGTACTAAGCACAGACATTTACCGAACAAACTAGAACAAATGTTTAAAAAATCATTGGAACAAATCGTAAGAAATGGGCACGGAACCCATTTTTAAATAGTCTGGTCTATTTATTCAGTTAGATACTGTAGACTCATTATTATTCGTGGGATACCAATTTTCGTGGTTTTTATTTGAACCACGAGTTTAAATATCCAACGAATTATAAATTTTCTATTAAGGTGTATACAGACTTCGATAAAACCACGAAATCAATTATCCTTGAAAATGCAACATTTCCTCAATCCATGAAAACTAATGAATCCAAAAAATTCGATTTACGACTATTACAACACGATTGATTGATTGTTAGTTGCTTACAGTCCAGTGACAAATATTTTATGCAGATTCAGGACGAGAACAAGTTAACAATAAATACCAAAGGTAGGTAATAGAGGCATCCAGGATTAAGGTCGGGGAAATTGAGACTGCCACAGGAAATGATGGCATAATAGATGTGGACAGAAATTGACACGTACAACAGGTCATCTACGGACCCCTTAAAGAGTGGTTGCAAGGGATCTTAACGTACAGAGAGCATGACACTCTATTAACACGAGGAAAAACGTCCTTATTCTGTCCGGACGTGGCTTTAAGATTGTACATCTCGCACAGCCAAACGGACGCCCAAGTTTGACAAGGGTTCTACAGTCGGTCGGAGGAGGACCAATGGTAACTTTACTTATATTCCACAGTAACCCTTTCAGGTTATTGCCAAACGAAGTGGGAAAACACATTCTGGTGCTTACCGCGTATAACTTGGCGATATGAATTACTAACATTTTAATGGCAATGAGGGTTTCGTCAAATTGAACATTTTTTTATCAGTGTAATTGCAAATAAGACATCTTAGATACAGTACGAAACTATGCCTAGTCGAAGTACAGTCGGAAAAATTATTTAGCGATGGAAACACGTTTTCTGCAAGGTGTATACAAACATTAAACATATCTTATACATATTTCACTCTCTTTGGGAAAACGTAATCAACACACTCACGTGTAGTATGTATTATATTAATATTAGACCGACCATAATGATGATGAACGATACCATTAAATCATAAATTGTAAAAACTGTTAACTTAATCCTGTCAGTTTAATGTTTTCCATTTCATTCTTATACAATAATGTAGAGCAGTCTAAGCAGCTGCTGCTACGATGTGACTGCCTTTCAAGAAACATAATGATATAGTACACAGGTCGAAATGTCTTAATCGAATTTAAACATTATAGATATGACTGTATAGGTTGTGCCTATAATTAATTATTGAATATTTAAAAGAATGTGTAGGAACAAATGCGTTGAAAGTTGTTCATAATTTCAAGCAATGTTGTAAGTCTTTAAATTTAAAAAGGATTATTATATAAGGCAATATAGCAATATTATATTTGAATGCGCCCATGCCATAACTACGGTAGGCAGAGCTCCTCGAAAAAAATCAAATTTTGACATTTAATGAAGTGATTCTTAATAGTTTTTGAGCGTATTTTCAACAGAATATACAATATTCCTTTCGTAGCTAAGTTTTAGTGGCGATTTAATGTACATTGATGTGAATAATTGAGATATTCAAAGTCTAGAAGTCGTCTCAATTTTTCAAAATGGCGGATGGAAATGTAGATCCAAAAAGTTCGACCAAGTCTTATGCTGAAGCAGTTTCTCCTAAAGACAAAACGTCAAATGATCAGTCAGTAAGTGAAGTTAAACCAATCTTCATCTTGGAACAAGACTTATTTGGTTCTAATAAGCCCTCACAAGACCAGTACCTCACTCATCTCGAGCTATACAGATCTGTTGAACATCTTGTAGACCCCAGTCATTTGAAAGCTTTACAAAGGGTTAGGGGTTTATGGAGATTATATTTTGACAATCAGGAAGACCGAGATAAAACACTCACAAATGGTCTTGTTATTCGTAAAAAGCTAATACAAACATATGCTAGAAATCCCAAAACTGCTGAAAATGAAGATCCTAACAATGTTCGAGTAAGAATAAAAAATATACCTTGCTGAGCAGATGACGGTCAAATTCAAAGAGCCCTTGAATTTAATCACTGTGTAGTACATACATTATTTCGTGAAAGGCTACGAGTCGATGGACGCGTAACAAATTGTCAGACTGGCGATCGCATTGCAATATGTGACCCAATACCAAATCCTTTGCCAAAAACTTTATTCATAGGTAAATACAAAGCAGTGGTACTCCATCGAGGTCAAGTTGACACCCGTACAAACATTAAATGCAATAAATGTCTACAAGAGGGACATAAATCTTATGAATGCCCAAACGATTGGGTGTGTCGAACATGTGGTGGCAGCGGTCATAAAGCAAGCTATTGCACTACTTGCCCAGATGATTGGGTATGTCAGACATGCGGGAAGTCCGGTCATACAGCAAAATACTGTAATGCAGACTCCGATTCTTCTAGTGAAGATAGCCAATCTGAATCCGAATCAGATTCAGACATTCCCACACATCCAGAAAGCTGTCAAAAGGATGCGTCACAAACAACCCAAGCAGCTGAAGCAGAACAAAAAACGCCTAGCTTTACTTTTAACAAACAGGCAAGCAACAATCTTGAAAATCATTCAAACCTAAGTGAAAAAAAGGAACAACGACATGTCAAAAAGGCTAAACGAGCAAAAAATAAAAAGGACAAACAAAATTCAAATAAAGATCAGCCGAGCATGGAACGCTTCCTAGCAGAAGCCTTTAGAACCCCATCAAATAAAACCAATGAAGAGAAAAAAACACGTACTAAACAAACAGCAAGTACTCCTACTGATGAGCTTCACAAGAGAGAAGAACCAGTGAAAAAAACAAAATCCTAAGCTCATCTTAATTATAACTATCAACTACAAATCTTCATGTGTTTTAAATTGTATATATTGTATATATTTCTTTGTTTACTTTGTATTATAAACATAGACTGTGTTTATCAAGTGAACAAAATTGTAATTTGTGAATGTGATGTCTATATTGTAGATAGCATACATTCAAAAGAGAAATATCAGAATAGTTGTTTATTTAAAAATGTAGTAAATACAGCATATATGAAATTATTTGTAAATGAAAAATGTATAAACTATGAATATAAAAGTGGTAAATATTCTTGGATAAAAAATATTGTTCCATGCACATCTAAAACAAATGAAAATTGCTTAATTGGTTGGAGCACTAAATTAACGAAATGCAGTATTCATAGACACACTTTAATCCTTTGTCATAATATATTCTTGGAATCAAGTAAAAAACAGCCAGTCTTGAAGTATAAAAGTACAGTTTCGGTAAATGACAATCTTCCGATGTTCTTTTCTTCAGGATACGAACATATTTCTACACAGTTATTTTTTATAAACATTAACGAAACAGCCAAAAATATCCAACTGTTCTTGAACTTAGATATCACACACTTCTTTGTTGTGCACATATTTCCAGAATTAAGCACTTCTAGTAAAGTCATTTGGCTAACAACATTCTGTGACACGATTAATTCCATATCTGTAAAAAAATATAAAAGTTGTAAATACAAAAGAACCACCCGCGCTATCAAAATTACAGTAAATGACAATGCTAATGTTTACAAAATACAAGACGTTTTCAGAAAGTCCGTAATGAAACTAAAAATAGAAATTAACTTTACCTGTGCTATTTATAGGTCTAAAAATAACTACATGTTTATCTGGGTCACGATACATAGAACAGGTTTATACATTTTGCTAGATTTAAATAAATCGTTTAAGAGATCAACAATTAAACTTCTTTAATACTATAATGAAAACAAAAAACTTCCACATTTGCTCACTAAATTGTCAAGGTTTAGCGAGAAAGGAAAAGCGCTTTAGATTATTCTCTTGGTTTCAACAGCAGAAATGCGACATTTTAATGGCACAAGAAACTCACTTGTCAAAAGATTTGATAAAGCAAATTAACAATGAATTCCATGGCAAACATCTTCACAGCCTAGGCACAACAAATTCAAGGGGAGTTTCTTACTTTATTAATAAATCACTAGACTTTAAATTAATTAATGAATTTTGTGATAAAGAAGGGAGAATTATTATAATTAACATAGAAATTCAAGATAAGATTTTTACCTTAGTAAACTTGTATGCACCTAATGAAGTTCATGCAAGAAACCAATTTTATAAAAAAGTAAGTAAATTAATTGAAGAACACACTCTTGGTGCTCTAATAGTAGGGGGAGATATGAATGATTTACTCTCAGCTTTAGATACAAAGAACAATAAATTACATAAAAAGTTAAAAAAGCCAGTCAATGGTTTAAAACAATTAATTAAAACACATAAATTGATAGACATTTGGAGACAATTAAATAAAGATAAAAAACAATTCACATGGAAAAGAAAAAATTCTACAAATGAAGCTAGTAGAATAGACTTCTTTATAATATGCACACAAGCACGCCTAAGTACTGTATCTGCTGATATCAGGCCTGCACAAATTTCATTCACAGACCACCAGGCTATTTCGCTTAAATTAGACATTTATGCAAATAATCGGGGTAAAGGATATTTTAAAATGAATAACAGTATATTGACTGATACTCAGTACAATAAACTAATAAATAAGTTAATTGAAAAGTATGAGCAAAATTTTAATCTTACAAATGTCCTAAATCAGTGGGACCTGCTAAAAACTGACATAAGAGAGTCTACTATCCAATACTGTAAATCAAAAGCCAGAGAAAGGAAAAATAATATTTTAATAATGGAAAATAAACTAAATCTTTTAAATGAAAGATTAGACAAATTACCTGATAGGAAAAATAATGAACTTTTTAATCAAATAAAAAATTTAGAAAAAGATTTAGAAGAGATATACTCTTTAAAAGCCAAAGGAGCCCAAGTTAGATCAAGAATAAAATGGGTAGAGGAAGGGGAAAAAAATACTAAGTACTTTTTATCTCTAGAAAAAAACAGACAGGCTAAAAAATCTATTAATAAATTAATGACCAAAACCGGTGAGGTTACTGTTGATCAAAGTGAAATTTTAGATGTAAGTAAAGAGTATTATAAATCTCTGTACAAAAGTACATGTCCCGAAACTGAAATTTTAAAGACATACATAGAAAATACCCCCATTGATCATTCTTTAACTCCTTGTGAAAGCAAACAAGTGGATGGTAAATTAACTTTAGAAGAGCTAACATCTTCTATTTATAATATGAAACTAAATAAGACTCCAGGCAAAGATGGCTTAACAGTTGAGTTTTATCGACAATTTTGGCCAAATTTAAAACATATTGTATTGAATGTTTCTAATACATGTTATGATAATGAAACTTTATCTGAGACCCAAAAGATTGGGATAATATCATTGATTTTTAAAAAAAATGACCCTTTGTCCTTAGATAATTACCGTCCAATTACTTTATTGAATACTGATGTAAAACTTATTACATATACTTTAGCACAAAGACTAAAAAAAATCTTACCCCTAATTATACATAGAGATCAAAATGGTTATGTTAAAAATCGATATATAGGATTTAACGTACGCCAAATTCAAGATATTATAGATTATGCTGAAAACTTTAATATTGATGGAGCTATACTATTCATTGACTTTTCTAAAGCGTTCGATTCACTCGAATGGGACTTTATGCTGGAATCATTAAAAAAATTTGGATTTAATAAGTCTTTTCAAAAGTGGGTCAAAACACTTTACCATGATATAAAAGGATGTATTTTAAATAACGGGTGGATTTCTGAAACCTTCGGGATTCAACGGGGAATTCGACAAGGATGCCCTTTAAGCGCGTTATTGTTTGTTTTATCAGTTGAAATACTGGCTTGTAGGATAAGGGATAATAATGATCTGAAAGGGATACAAATAAAAATTGATAAAAATACTCACAGCCTAAAAATCTCACAGCTAGCAGATGATACAACTCTCTTTCTAAGATCTAAAAATGAAATAAAAAATGCACTTAATTTAATAGAAACTTTTGGATCTTTTTCAGGGCTTAAACTTAATAGAAATAAAACAGAAGGTATATGGTTAGGTAAACTAAAACACTGCAAAGACAAATTTGAAAGTATCAATTGGAAAGATACGGTGAAAAGTCTTGGCATTTATTTTGGCCTGAACAAAAAAGAATGTGAAACAATAAATATAGAAAGACAGTTTGAAAAATCAGAAAGGATACTAAATGATTGGAAGAAAAGAAAATTGAGTATGATAGGAAAAATAACTATAATTAAAACACTAGTTATTCCCAATATAACATACGTTGCTTCATTGATAAATCTAAGCAGTGAAATTATTAGTCAATTTAAAAAAATCTTATTTAATTTTTTATGGGAGGGTGGTAGCGAGAAAGTTAAACGCTCAGTGTTAAGAAAAGATTATATTGAAGGGGGATTAAAAATGACAGATATTGACGCATACATTGAGGCTATTAAAATAAATTGGGTTAAAAGATTAACTGATGAAACTTGTGCTAACTGGAAAATCATACCTACTTTTTATTTTAGAGAGTTTGGGGAAAATAATTTAATATTTAAAATGAATTTTAATACTCATAAGTCACTAGAAAACCTTAAAAACTTACCTACATTTTACTTTGAAATTTTGAAATGTTGGATTAAAAATGGAGGTGGAAAGACGAAAGTACCTGATAATTATAGAGATATAAGAAAGCAAGTTATTTGGGGAAACCAATATATAAAAACAGGTGGTAAAAGTTTATATTATAGTAATTGGGTAAAGGAAAACATAATTTTTGTAAATGATGTAATTGATGATAAAGGAGAAATTTCTCATAAAATATTAGATAAACTTAAAAAGAAACAAAATTGGATTTCCGAAATATGTTCCCTTCGGAAAGCTTTACCCAAAAGTTGGATCCAAAAATTAAAGAGCAATATATCAAAACATACTAAAATCAACATTACACAAGACATTAAAATGTTAAGTTATGGATTGTATTACGATCTAGACAAAATTAAGTTTAAAGAAATTTATAATATTATTATCAGGTCAAATAAAGAGCTTCCAGTAGGTTTTTGCTCATGGAAAAACCAACTATCAGGTGAAAAGGTTATATATTTCATTAAGAAAAATTTATCTTTCACCTTTCTTTTTTTAAAAGATAATAGATTAAAAATGTTTAGATGGAAATTACTGCACAATATTTTAGCTATTAACCATAATTTGTATCGCTGGAAGGTAGTTAATAGTGAAAACTGTGAAATATGTTCTAAATCTGATAGCTATAATCATTTTTTCTTTGAATGCACATGGGTAAAAAATTATTGGACATTTCTACACAAAATATTTATGTATCTTAATATTGGGCAACATGTTTTTTGTCTACAAAATCTTGTAGTAGGGTACAAAATTGAAGATGTGGATTATCATGTACTTAATCATATTATAACAATTGTTTGCTTTGTGATTTATAAATGTTTTTATTTATCCGAAAAGAGAACCAAATATGTGAATATGATGTCAGTCCTAAAAAACGAAATTGATACACAAATTTTATATCATCCGGAAAATTCCTTTTTGAGAAAATTTCAAAGAAAAATTTTAGAAAATTGATTCTTTGGCTGTCATATTTATAGTTGATTGACCTACATTTTTGAGAATCACAAAAATGTCATTGAAATAAAAAGAAGACAAATTTCTAACGAAATTGCCTTTTACTTTTTTTGTTTGATTATCATATATAGTATATCATTCAATGTTTAGCGTACTTGAAAGATAAGACACTATCTAAAAACTACCATAATTCAATTATACTGACCTCTTAATCCGATCGAAACCATGCTCTTTCACTTTCGATTAATCCAAAACTAAAAGCTAAACAAAAGACGGTCAAAGTTCCGTTTTTCTTTTCATTGTGAAGTAAAGTACATGTTGTAGACAGCTATTACTCTGTTAATTGTAACTAACACGCAATACTACATGTATGTAAAATTATAAAAAGTTTACCAATAAAATCCCCTGGTTTTATTGGTAATTAACCATACAGGGCAGAACCTTAATGCCATTGTTGTAACATTAAGGAGATTTGTTAACAACTATTATAGTAAAATAAAGTATCTGAAGTTGTAAAAAAAAAAAAAAAAGCAATATTATATTTTACTCATTTGCTGTAAAATGTCATGTAATGAGCTTAAAAACGCATCGAAAACATTTTCGTCGACAGGGTTTGCTTACATTTTTCTTGCTAAACATGCATCATTTGCTGACTTTGTGAATTTTAAAGCTTTTATTATTAGTTAAACAAATTTGATCGCAAGAAGAACAATAGCGATAACTTTCATTTAAATTGCTAAAATGTGTTGCAAATAATATTTTTGATGTAAACGGTTCATACTAGTTGAAGACGATTGTAATTTCTGTTAGTTAACCCTCGTGTTTGTATGTTTTTGCAGACTTATGTCATATCTTCATTACAGACTATTGGTTTTAGCTTAAATAGTACACTGTGTTTGCATATCCAGGAGAAAACCACTAAGATATAAAATCAAATATGATAACATAGCAAACACGAGTATTTATATAAAGTGTCGTTTTCTAATGCTTTTCTACCTCAGGTTTAGATTATCTTTATTAATAGCTGCATTTGGCAAACTTTTAGGAATTTTGGTTCTCAATGCTCTTAAACTTCGTACTTTATTTGGCCTTTTCAACTTTTTTTGATTTGAGCGTCACTGGCGAGTCTTTTGTGAACGATACGCGCGTCTGGCGTATATACAAAATTTAGTCCTGGTATCTATGATGAGTATATTTACATTATATGCAGCGCATAGCAAATATCTGCTATATTCAGGACAATAACAAATCAATATTATAGGCTTTGCACGTTTTCCCCCTCTGGACTCAAAGTCGAAGGCGATTATTCTGTACAGGAGGACACATTTTCAAAAGGCCACTATTACATTGGTTGTAAGACAATATAATGATGTTCAGATAATTCACTCATGCGAGCATACGTAAAATATTATGTTGTTTGGTCACTCGTTGAATACATGCGAATATTTGAATTCTTAAATTTATTTTAAAATAGATTACCAAACATGATAATTAAGCTGTTCATTGTTTACCTTTTACAGGATGTGTTCCATTACCAGGACTTCTGTCCCTATAACAAATAGATAAGCACTTAGAAAGGCGGCATTACTGTCTTCTAGCAACTGGTCATGCAAAGTTAATGATGACGATAATATCGACCATACTTATCATTTTAATCATGAGAGATCAACAATTATCGACATATTTTATGACAGGAATTATGAATACAATTGATTATCCTGTCTTGACGTTCACGAAAGTTTAAGGCAAATCGTATAATTCTCGTGTCCAACGTTACGAACATGTCTACATATCGGACAAATATATTTTCAATTATACGAATAAAGATAAAATAAATATATCAGTATATGGTGTTGGAAGTGGACGGTCGAAAGTCGTCGACATTGGACAATTGAATGGACAAATGGTAGTCGTTAAGCGGCTGCCAATCTATGATCGAACTATCTGGAAACCTATAAGTTGTAATTTCTGAAAGAGATTTTTATGCGGGACCAACTCGAACATCTATCTATTATCAAAATGTTGGGCTTTTGTTCACGACATCTAAATGGCGAAAAATTTAAAAGTGTTCAACTGAAATATTCTGATATATCCGCCGTCTATGATTATGGAGATACCTTTGACATCCACAATGCAACATTACCCTTGTCAGACCGACTACAAGTTAGTTTTCTATGTTGTGTCTTCTGTGCTATCATTTGTCTGTTTGTCTTTTTATTTTTATTTTTAGCCATGGCGTTGTCAGTTTATTTTCTATAAATGAGTTTGACTCCCTCTCTGTTATCTTTCGTCCCTCTTTTTCAATATTCCCTGCTGCGTGAAAACAAATTATATCCAAGTTATTTGTGCAAATAAGCAGGTATGATATCAGCATTTACTTAAACTGAAGGTGATCAGCTTTGAAAACCCCGAAAACCAAAAGACTGTACATCATTGATGACCAAAGTGCAAAAAGCAATAATTGTGTTTTAATAAAAAACTAATCAAATATGAAATAATTACAGGTATACATCGGCATGCTTAAATGAAAGGGATTGTAGACTATTATTTTCAATACTAATGTGAAGATGTGGATTGGGTTTACATAAAAGAATAAAATAGGCCTAAAAAATAGAAATATTGTAAATAAATAAATAGAGACTAACGGTGTGCTAAAATAAAAATATAAGGATCAAAAAGTAAACATATACTGATTACAGTAAAGAACAATGTCCAGAATACATACCTAAAAACAATCAATATAAAATATTTATTATTTTTATTTATTTATTTTTTTACATGTTTTTCTAACCAGATAATTTTATTTTTTCCCTCCAATATTTACTGGTCGTCATGACATTGAAGACAATCAATAAATTGTTGTATTAAGTTTACATAACATTTAAGTTACATTACTGTTTACATTTCATTTAAACTACTAGTATTTTAATCAGTATCATACATTTCTATTTCATAAAACACTTGGTACAATTTAATATTTTCTATATATATATAAATAAAAAAAGAAGAACTATCGACAGCCTACACCAAAACTGCCTCTTCAACTAAAACTTGGGTCGGTCGTATTATTTTACATTGATTTTCCCCTATCAGTCTTTGTTAAATTTGCTCTTTTAAAAAAAGTTTTGTTGAATTTATCTTTGTTTCAAATAAAGCAATACTAGGCATTAGTAAAGTTTTTTCCTATCCAGTACTATAGACAATGTCAATGTTTCACATAACATTTCATTCATATAAGATAAAAACCATCACTGGAAGTTAACCAACCAAATTGTCACCTCTTTGTTACCTGTGTACAAGCTTAAGTAAAAATGTAAAAAGAAAAATCACAATAAAACGTAACTCCATGGAAAATTAAAATAGGAAAGTCCCTAACACATGGCAAAATCAAAAGCTCAAACACATCAATGAGTGGACAACAACCGTCGCACTCATGGCTTGGTACAAGGATTTCCCAATGTACACAAGGATGGATCAAACTCAAATTTTAAGAATATTCTATAGAAAAAATAATGGTGCTTTAAAACATGTAAGATATATGTTTATGACACAGAGATTTTTACTGCAGTGAAATGTAGAATTAATTTCCTACAACTCTCAAATATAAGGAAATATTTTCTCGACCTTTCTAATATGCAATCGTACGTGACGCAATATGGTTGTAGGAATTAAACCTAACGGACATTTTCGATTAGAATTTCATCGGAATTCGGCATTTTTGTTTTGGTATCACTTCCCCCTTTTTTTAATAGAAAAACAAGTGTTCACTGTTAATGCCATTGAAATCATCGCAGGTAAAACTAAAAAAAATGTGTCAGACTTAAATGTTCAATGTGTTACGTTGAATTATTTGCATGAAATTCACACTTTTACGACATCAAATGCATGTCATATTTTGAGATGATACCTGCATTTGATTAAGAGCTTTTAGTATTTTGAAACGGTCCCTATATTTTAACTACATTTTTCAACTTTGACGTTAAGTGAATACTTCCTCTAACCAAGTCTTTCTGATTGCTACACAACTAGACTTTATCAAAACCTCAGCATTATAATTTTACGACGAATGAAAATGATAAAGTCAGCAACAAATGAATACAGGGCTCAAAATAGTCGCTATTGATATTATCCTTTTCGCACATTTTAAAGAGCATGTTTTTTTGTACAATCCTTTACATTATCAGGTCTTTCCACCTTTCCGTAAAAAGACCTATTGAACTTGTTCTGATTATTAGTTTTTTTTCTTCCGCCTAATTTTTTCTTGTGCTGTGTTTTTGTTTTATAAGGTGTCGCTTATATATTTAGAATATGATATTGTACAGTTTATACGCTTTTGAAAAAATCACTGCTTAACGGAACACTTTACGTGGTAAGAGTTATCTCTCCAAACAATGTTTTTCCTGTGGCCACTACTCCTTCGCAACCGTAAAAGATTACGACAAATTTATTTTACGAAATTACTCGTTATATCTTCAGGATTAGGTTGGCCATTTGAACCGAACCTATCCAGAGATTCAATAAAAGAGTTATTTCCCCTTATGTATTTGATATGCATTTCTAATGGGTAAACCATAAGTGACAGACACCTAGGGTCTTTTGATTTCAGATCATTGGTCCATAAAAATGAAAATAAGATCAAGGTCAAAGGTCACGGTCATTTTCCAAATTTTGATTTTGGCTTATTTCAAAAACCGTATAACATATCGACAACTAATTTCTACTTAATTGTTAGTTGCCACATGATCATGATGATGTAACTTATACATTTTGGTTGAAAGGTTGCGTAGACAATAAATGAGAGTTTTCGCCCATTTATAATAAAAATTATGCGTTAAGTGGTATAACTCATTAACCAAACATCTAAAGACCTAGGGTCTTTTGATTTGAGGTCCTTGTTTTGTGACCTTGAAATTGAAGTCAAGGTCATAGGTAAATAGGACGTTCTAGATTTTGACCTTTGCTTTAAATTCATATTTATACATCATAAAACCATAGGAACTGACATTTAAAACTGATTAAAAAATAAATCTTTACTGGTGGAAAGACCTGCAACTAGTTAATTAATATTTGTTTTTCAACTTTTCTATTCGATATCTAACTTTTTAATCGATCGGATAATCTTAAAAAAAGAAAGGAAATATATTTATTGTGTACTTGTTTGTTTTGTTGGGTTGTAGGCCGCTAAGTATTGTCTTAGTATATGTAGAATAACTATAAAGCAACAAATGTAAAATTAAAAAAGATTTACAAGTAATACCAATTCAGTTATATCTACATACCTCTGTTTAATTTTCATTTGTGTAATTATCTTCAGAGGCGTTTATTTGTCCCAGAACGAACGTAAATTGGGATAGCATAATATTGATTTATCACTATAACAGTTAACTAACAAATTATTCATAATTCGCATATGTCTTTAACAAATGATAATATTTGCATAAAATAGTATGGTTTCTTTTCGTCTTTACGGAAATATAACAAATTGCGCATGACTAGTCTACAGTGTGATTTTGATTTGAGTTATTATTCATGTGATTGTATTTTTATCGATTGACGCATTTGATACAGTGGAAGTAATTATTTTAAATATCAATGACATATTAATATCCTTGACAAATGAAAAGTAAAATCACAAAAATATTGAACTCTGAGGAAAATTCAAAACGAAAAGTCCCTAACCAAATGGAAAAATCAAAAGATTAAGCACATCAAACGAATGGACTGTCATATTCCTGACTTGGTACAGGCATTTTATGTATGTTGAAAATGGTGGATTGGACCTAGTTTTATAGCGCTAAACCTCTCACTCGTATGACAGTCGACTCAACAGACCTGCGTTATTTAATCCGCCCATGTCCGTATCTGTGCTATCTGTATATTCAAATTAAGATTGGTTTTATACAACATAATGTTGATTAAGATGACCAGAATTGAACAAAGACTTAAACAGAAATAAAAAAAGGTAAATTCAAAAGTCCATACAAACCGCAAAAATCGAATATTATCAATAAACAGAACGAGTGAATAAAAACCAGCTGTCATATTACTGAATTGGTCTTGACTGTTTTCTTTCTTTCTGATGTTTTTCTGTCCCATTGATAAACATTATGTTTTATGGTCTGTGCGTCCACTACTTCGTTTGTTTGTTCGCCGTCAATCTATACAGCTTTATGTTAAAGTTTTTGGTCAAGGTAGTTTGAGATGAAGTACTTGTTCTAGCTTTCAAACTTTTTTCATCTGGGCGTCGCTGGTTAGTCTTGTGTGGACGTGGCGCACATCTGGTGTATTAATTTTTTAGTAAAGTACCTTTTGGTGGCTATTAATCGTTTGCTTCTCCGTCCTATATTTTCTCCCACGTGTTTGTGTTGTGGTCCTGTCGTGTAGTGTTGTCATGTTTGTGTTATAATTAACATTGCCATTAAAGGGGAGGTTTGGCATGCCACAAAATCAGTTTCAGCCCACAATTTGTATCTTAAAATGCCCTCAATCAAGTCAGGAAAATGGTCATTGTTACATTATAGTTCGTTTCTGTCTGTGTGTGTTTCATTTTAAAGTTGTGTTTCTGTCGTGTCGTAGTTCTCTTATATTTGATGCGTTTCCCTCACTTTTAGTTTGTAACTCGGATTTGTTTTTACTCTATCGATTTATGAATTTCGAACAGCTGTATACTACTGTTGCCTTTATTTGTATTGAAGTAAAGAAGGTTTTGTATACATTTATATTGGCAGACATTATATTTTTTTAGCAATGCTATATGATTAAAGTTCACTAAAGTTCAGATTTTTTTCGTTTCATCTTTTGCCATTTCCTAAAATAAAAATGCAAATTAAATAAGAGGTTAGTAGCAATAAAAAGAAATTTTGTTGTTTGTCTATAAAGTATATGTATTTCGAATCCAAACAAAATGTCACTTTAATAATAAACAAACAACGCAAAGAAGATCATCTTAATTAATATCAGAATTTCTTTTCTCGTTTGAATGGTTGTATGTCCAAGCATTTTAATGCATACGTGAAATAAAAGTTTTTATTCTCATTGTTGAGGCTAGTTCAAATGAAATTTATAGAAATAGTACAACATTTTTATTTTTTTTAACAACGACAGATACATATCACTTATTTATCCATAGAATGTGACAGAAGAGATGAAAATTACGATTTTCGTTTACTGTTATTTTTATTGGTAGTTTATAAATACTTTATTGAAAAGAAAATAAGACAATGTCAGCAGGTTAATTGTTAAAATCACCTATCATTATATCGTTGTAATCATGCATTTTGCATTCAATGCAGATAGTAAAAACAAGAAAAAGGTTGCTGGACACACTTCGAATTCAAATACCTACCAAGCACCAAAGATGATGATTGCATGTATCACTAACGAAACTGTCAAAACAACTGCCAGTACATTTGTACTAGTTTCCCAGCCGCTTGTACCTAAAAATGAAGTTGAATACTTTTAAATATATATTATTATCCATGTATTTTACTTTATAATGTAATTTATTTAATTTTATTGGATATCATGATTTAATCATGTTTTAACCTAAAACACGTTCAAATTTTATACATCATTTTCAATTAAACATAAGATTGCACCTAAAACATCTGCCTCTGCTTGCTTCAAATATATTATAGTTCGGTTCCTTCCGTGCAATACATAATTTGGTACTGACAATTTCTTAAAATAGAAATTTTGATGCTTTAACTTGCCAAAATCTTTTTCGTCGCTTCAAAACCGCCACCTCATGTCAAGCATAGCCGAAACTCCGCATGTAGCGTACTTCACGGTGACTTATATCTAGTCGTGTTACTATATAATAGACATTGTACATGTAAAAAGTAAAATCACAAAAATACCGAACTTATAGGAAAATCAATTCGGAAAGTCAAAAATCACATGGCAAAATCAAATCACAAAACGCATCAAAAACGAACGGACTGTAATATTCCTGACTTGGTACAGGCATTTTCAAATGTAGAAAATGGTGGATTAAACCTGGTTTATAGCGATAACCCTCTCACTTTGATGACAGTCTCATCAAAAACACATCTCTTATTCCAATTATGAAAAGTTCACAAAAATAAACCGTAGGACTCATTATAACGGTTTAAGGTAGACGACATGTTTTTAAATATGCCGGTTTGGGAGTATGCTGTACCATTTAGTGATTATAACAGGCTACACGCTATTTCTTTGTAAAATGCATTCTTTTTTTCTTCTTCTTTATTTCCCTCTTTTTGAAAGATTATTTCAGGGAAGAGGTTAGTGTACAAAACATAACACATACACGTGCAAAATGTGCAGGCATGAAGAAAGATTTACCTGTTGACTTTTTGATTTCTGGATCTGAAGATAAAATAATAAATAGAACAGACTATGTGAATATTACATTAAAATTAAACATTTTAATTAATTTATATATTGTTAACAAACACATCGTTTTTATACACGCACGCTTCAATGCCCATTTAATATATTGAAAGAATTTCGAGTATGTAAATTTACGTAATGAACATAATAAACTCATCATAGATACCAGGATTACAATTTTATATTCACGCCAGACCCGCGTTTCGACTATAAAAGACTCATCAGTGACGCTCGAATAACAAAATGTTTAAAAGGCCAAATAATATCGACCAATAATAACCTTTGAGATTATGTAACTGGATGATTGTCTATGGTGGTGAATTGTCTGTTTGGCAATTATACCAAATCTTCGAATATAACCTCGACAAATTACTCCTTCACTGTAGTTAAACACGCCGTTTTGGGTCTCATTCCCAGTGACAAATACGTCAAGACCTTACTTAACAATACGTGTATGGTATTAAGAGTACATAATCGAATCATATTTATAAAATCCCACAGCATTATTGTATTCGATAAAATATTTATATCATCCATCTATTTTATATAAGTTTTATTTATATATAGAAAACAAAATGCAATTTTAAGTCAAACTGGGCTTACAGCATAATGTTCCAAGGTATCTTTGGTGAGTTTCATAGTTACCCATCAAATTTATCTTGGATAATTGTTTTCTGTGTATATATTCTGTTTACCATGGTGACAAAGCTGAACTTTGAGCAATACGAACATCATCATTCAAAATCAATGAATGTCAAGTGACTAGGAAAACACATGTGTTGTTCTTAAATTTAATTATCCGTTTATAATAGTTATCAAAGGTACCAGGATTATGATTTATAAATTTTGAAATTCTATATACACTCAGGTTAAATTCACTTAGGCAAAGTTGACATTAAACGATTTGGCTGTTTTGAACTTCTTTTTGGTTGTAAAGCCCTTTAACTGCTTTGGCTCAATTTGATCCTTTGCTTTCAAATATTCGGTTTGAACGTTTCTGATAATGAATTATCCGGAAATGAGCTTCAGACATTTGACATAGATTGTGTCATTGTTGGAGACCAGTATTTGTCATCGCATTTGGTATTTATGGATAGTTGTCTGATCATTTTAAATCTTAAAAGAAGGATTAAAACAAGAAAAACGAGTTGCATGTTGCTGATTTGAAAAATGACTTACTTGAACCTTTTATGGTAAATGTTGTTGCTGGTTTCAATGTGTCACAGCCCTCGCTTAACAGTACACAACCTAGTTTTGTATTTGTGTCGTCATCAGACACATTATACTGTAATACTGAAAATCTTTCAAACTGACATTCAAAGGGCTTAGGATCAGTTACTGATATCATCAACCTATCATTGCCATGATATTCCATGTAGTTTATGTCATGTGACGTCTTTCTACACCATATCGGCACACCAGCAGGATTGCCAACTTTCCCACCACATTTTAATACGATGGATTTCCCTATGGTGTAAGTGTCAATTGGTGGTGTTCTTGTAATTTCGTCAACAATGAAATCTCCAGTACTTGGAACTGAAGGTAAAAACCAATGAAACATTTGTTTTTATAATTTATAATTTAGAAGCTGTAAATTTACTTTCCATAGAATGAGCTTAAAATAATATGTAATATGAAAGAACTTTTGTTTTTTGTAGAAGATGTTCCCATATATTATTTTCACAATATCTGTATCTTAGTCAATATAACATACTTAATACTACTTTTGGATCGAATCTACGTTCTGTATTTCTTGGTCAAGTTGAAACTTTAGTTTCAGTACAGTTGTTAGGATAACAAACAGGTTGTATAGTTGAAATCTTGCCAAATAAAATTATACTTTTGGAGATATTGTCGAAGATAGACAGTCTTCCTTCAACGGTTACGTTTACAGTTAGTATGTAAGTGTCCATATTTAAGGAATACTATTTGAACACCGGCATATTCTAGCTGCTCTTAAATACAACATGATATAGAGATTTGTATATCGTTTATGTATGTGAAAATTATATAATTTTTTCTATTCAAAGTTGGGTTTTATAACGGTGTGTAGTATATTTGTGCGATAAATATAGAATAATACATGGCAAAATCCGTATCGCATGCTGTATTACCACGAGATTCCAATACAAGTCCCGAGGGCTGATATTGATCGAAAGGTGATTCAGCATGCGATACGGATTTTGCCATGTATTATTCTGTTCATCATATATTTTAACAGAATCAGATTCATCTGATATACATTTTTTAATAGACTTCCTTATTTGCTAAATTTCAACATCATAGTCGTCATATGTCCCCTATAACATTATTACATTATCTATGTTCATGTGAGACCATACATTAAAATGTAGCCACTTACAATACTGTACTATCATTTAACTATTAAATTAATATTTTTCAAAATATATTACCAAGTTACAACATGATCGATTTATATCAAATAAGTATCAAAACTATATTGTTTTTATTTAAAACTCGCTCGTAAAGTTACTGGGTGATAAATTAAAAAATAATATTGATTTGAGATGAAATGATAGGACATTTTTTTGAGTGGGAACTCATGTTTTTTCTTTTCAGGAAATACAGCAACTGGACGTCATAGGATAAACGGCACGCCAGTTAAGCGATGCGGGTTTTGCCATGCGATACGGGGTATGTGATACTGGTTTAGCTGTGCGATACGGGGTATGCAATACAGGGTAGGTGATACAGACTGACAAAAAGAACATTCATTAGATATACAAAATTGCTGAATTTTGTACTAAATATATGATAACAGATAATAACACAAGCCTTGTATATTTTAAAATTTGTTTAAGGTATACAAACTTGGCAATTCTTATTATAATAAAAACTAAAAAAAGATCATTTTTAACAGACCACTATCTCCAAATGAAGAAAGGACAATTATTTATTCTCACATTCCAGTGCTATTATTGAGATACTCCTATAACATCACTATTATCAGCACATTTATAATTGGATATCGACGGGATATCTACTTTAAAGCAATGGTATTGCATTAGAAACATCACATTACCTGTTATATTAAGACTCAATGTACTTTTTCCGTTTTTATCGCCAATAGAAATCACTTCGCATACATAAGATCCTGCATCGGAACATTTAACATTATGTTTCGGTATTTGTAGACTTATATTTGCGCCCGAAGCTGGGTAAACACTTGCTGATATAACCACTGCTCGGGATTTGTAATTCATGTCAAACCACTTCAATTTCGTTCCCTCTGAAAAACTAAGTTGTGCCGCAAGAATTCTTGATAGGCCATTACTTTCTAATTTGGATAGTACTATTTCTGCAATAGTGTCATTTGCTTCAAAATTCCAGGTCAAGCAATCTATTTTAATAGCATGCTTGTTAAGTGCAATTGGTGTACTTATTTTTGTTTCTATATACAGTGCACTTGCTGAAACGATAAATAGACTATAGAATAACCTTCAAAAACAAATTCTGAAGACTGCAAAATACAAAGCCGAATAAGTTATACTTTCATTTTAAGAGAACAAAAAAGTTATTTGTTTAAAATCATAATCAAATTAATCACCTTCGATACTGCGAACTTTTGTGTCTAAAATAAGTTTTCGATGAGTTAACATTATTTTACATGTATGTCATTCCGTACCTCATGGAAGATTTATATTAATGCCATTTCGTACCTCGTGGAAGATTTATATGTATACCATTTCGTACCTCATGGAAGATTTTAATGTATTCCATTTCGTACCTCATGGAAGATTTATATTATACCATTTCGTACCACATGATAGGTTTGTTTGTATGTCATTTCTTACCTCATGGAAAGTTTATATTATACCATTTCGTACCTCATGGAAGGTGTGTTTGTATGCCAATTCGTACCTCATGGAAGATTGATATTATACCATTTTGTACCTCATGGAAGATTTATATGTATACCATTTCGTACCTCATGGAAGATTTTAATGTATTCCATTTCGTACCTCATGGAAGATTTATATTATACCATTTCGTACCTCATGATAGGTTTGTTTGTATGCCATTTCTTACCTCATGAAAAGTTTATATTATACCATTTCGTACCTCATGGAAGGTGTGTTTGTATGCCAATTCGTATCTGATGAAAGATTTATATGAATACTTTTCGTACATCACGGAAGGTTTGTTTGTTTTCTTTCCCGTACCTCATGGAAGATTTATCTGTAATACATATCCTGGTGAAAATTGTTCCATAGACATATTCTCCACATGCCCTTATTATACAATTACTCAATCATGAATATTAAAAAACCCAGACTTAATAATTATTCTATCTTACTGTTAAAATCCTACAAACTAACAAAGTGTAATTATAACTATTGAAGTTTCCAAGTGCTTCTTAATCAAATCAATTATCGGTCTTTATAAAATAGTAGATTTATTTGGCCCATAGGGTACGAAATGGATATTATCGTGGGTACGAATTGGTAAATGTTGGTTACGAAATGGTAAAGGTACAAAATGACTTACTCCCAAACCAATAAGGAATTTTCGTAAATTCTGTGTTGTCATGACGATGTTTATATGAATGTAGAAGTAAATACATGCATGCAAAATCGTCTGCATTGTTACTTATATATGTGTATACATTAGAAACTTCATGTTACTCTAAATACATACATAAACTTTTTCGCATTAATAAACAAGGCTAAAAAAAGACTTACACATTATACTCAGTGAACGTTGACTAACACTAAATTTGTTTCCAAAAAGGACCAGTTCACAACGATACGTTGAAGCATCCCAGCATTTAATATTATAAGACGGGATCTCTATCCTAAGTGT
Source organism: Mytilus galloprovincialis (assembly GCA_037788925.1). NCBI lineage: Eukaryota > Metazoa > Mollusca > Bivalvia > Mytilida > Mytilidae > Mytilus > Mytilus galloprovincialis. The sequence goes on from CM075338.1 coordinate 43,910,742, forward strand.
GGCATTGGTCTTTGGATTAATAGTAGATGTCACCAGATTAGCCCTGTATTGAAGATCCGGATCATGCCACTTAGTTAATGATTTTTGTAAACCATTATCATATCGAGCCTCTAGTAACAAAGTCAAACTTTTACCTGACACCTTATACAATGACACGCCTGATATTATATCTCTCATTAGTAGTGGCTTTGATATGCAAGAAATAGATAAACTTTGCTTTTTAAACAAAAGATGTTGAGGAACTTGTATATCTACCAAGTCTACGATTTCTGAAAATAAACGACGATCTATTAATTAACCACAATGTATTTATTTGCATAAATCTTTAAATTTGTAAATTTTATAACAATGTAGAACATTATCCAAGTATTCGATTACAAAACTATGTTAATGATTTTAAATATACCATCACTTAGAATGCTTACCCGAATGTTTTTCAATCGCTTTGTATCAAATGGTTATGTATTGCACTGTAGTGTGGTGTGTTTGTGTTTCTTATTTTTTGCTTGTAATTTTTCATGACATTGCCGGTTTATATTCAACTAATGATTTTGAATATCCCTTTGGTATCATTCGTCTCTCAGTTATTTTCTTAAAAGTAAGTATATAAAAATAATAATTTCGAATCGTCAAGGCTCGTTTTTCAAACGTATAGCTTTTGTTGCATCAATCACATGAAAATGAAAAGAAAAATGAGAGAAATTGTAATTTAAAAATTTATGAATTATATCTCAAATTAAAAACCAATGTTTTTAACGATTTTATCTCAATTATACTCACCATTCCCTATGATAATTGAGCTTTCTTTAGGATATGAAAAACTACAGCGAGGTGCAGTTGCTAAATCACAAACAATTATTGTTTTAGTGTCTTCCTTTGTCACATTGTATTCTAATGTAGATTCCCTATAGTATTGGCAACCGTCGTACGACATGCCAGTCGTGTTAATATTATTCACATATTCAGAGAAGTCTTCATCAGTTTGCTTCTTTATACACCATCGAAGACACGCCGGTGCTGTAAATGTTGCATGACAAGCTAATTCGACCGTATCGCCGTGGTCGTATATAGATTTACGATGAACGGTTACGTCTTCCAAGCTAATTTTGGATGCAAAGACTGAAAAGAAAATTATGTATTCCTTTGTAGAAAAAGTTTTGATTGTGAAATCATTCTGACAAAGTTTCAGAAAATATGGAGTAGAAAAAAATTAGTGTCCTCTTCAATACAAGTTCTAACATTATTAAAATATGAGTTTTGGAGTTTCAATATCCCCTCCCCCCTAAACTAAAACTGTTATCCAGTGCAGTTTGTTTTTCAGGCATTTGATACAAAAATTAAATGTTTTAGAAAATTAGCATTGCGAACCACATCTTAAAAATGGAAATAAACACATCATAGATGCCAGGATTTAAATTTTATATTTACGCTTGACGCTGGTTCCGTCTACAAATATTCATCAGTGAGGCTCGAATTCAAAAATGTTTTACAGGCCAAATAAAGTACGAAGTTGAAGAGCATTGAGGACCAACAATTCCTAAAAGTTTTGCCCAAAACAGCTTTGGTAATCTATTCCTGAGGTAGAAAAAATAAAAGTTTTGTAACAGTTAATTCATAATTATGAACATATCAATGATAACTCAAGTCAACACAGAAGCGCCGACTACTGAGCTGGTGAAAAAGATATCCAAAAAAGTAACATAGAGGTGAGCAGAACCTACTTCACATGTGACACCCGTCGCCATGTTCATGTTAGTAAAAACCCGGTTACATTATAATATGCATCAATATTTTTTTAAAGTATAAACTTTTACAAAAACGACTTGCCTACAACATTCAGCTGAGCAGAATCATGAGCCGTTCGTCCACCAGAAATTACAACTTTACATATAAATTTGGCACTGTCTTTACAGGAAACTTCTGTTGCTTTCACTGTTAAAATCAGTGTCGAGTTAACTGATGGCACCAGTTGTGTACCAGTCGTGTTGCCGCGGCCCTGCAGACTAGATTCGTACCAAGTAATCTTATAGGAAAACATGTGAGAATAATAAAAACATTTTATAAATCAAAAGTAAAATACATTTCAACATTAAGCCTGTTTGAAAGTACAATCATCCAAATGATAAATAAACACGATCAATACATGTGTCGCTGCAAGCATGTTTTGACGTTACATGTTTTTTTTTTCGAAATTTCAGAATACATTTACTTTCGTGGCTTCTCCAGTCACCGACTTCAACTTCATAAAAAAACCTTGACCAAAAACTTTTACCTAAAGCGGGACGCACGGACAGACGAACGAACGAACACACAGACCAGAAAACATAATGCCCATAAATGGGGCAAAAAAACTAAATGATATTTTGGTTAATCTTAAACTAAAGAAATGCCTATTGGTATTTATGTTATTAGTTGAATACTAATGTATTCGTATAAAAATTAAATAAGCATGTTGCTGTTTATTAGTAGTTAAGCAAGCAAACATTTGTCGACTAGCATATACACCGACAACTAGTATTGACATAAACTTAACTGCAAATGAGGTAAAGACAGATGGTAATGCTTGTTTTTTCTCCACTTTTATCAGAAGTCATTTGCAATACCACACACTCACACATAACATTAGCAAAAATATATGCCAACAGGATGAATATTCCTTAAGTGTTTTGTGAAAAGTCCGGTTTAGAAGTAACTTGTTTCACGCCTGAAGTTGTTAGTTTTGAATAGAATTATAAAAACAGTCTTCTGCAAATCTTTGTAATTATGATATCAAATCGTCAAATATGTTATAAGCTTTAGCGTGATAGTTGTAAGTTTTTTTTAGCCCTTATAACCTCTTGCAGATGTCTTATTGACAACATAAATATAAATATGTTGATTGCCCTTTTTGCAAAAACCTTTATGTAGGCCTTCAATTATGTTTAAATATAGATACCCATATCAAAGTCATCAACATTTTGATTATGACTATTTAATAACACTGAAAGAACAAACGTATTACATTTCTAAATCAAAACAAGTCTAATGTGCGTACATACTAGTACTATATGCTACATATCAGAGGCATACTATCAAACAATTACAAAATGAATGCAAAGATTTCATACATATGCAATATAAATTAAAAAAAACTTAGTGAGCACGCTCACATACCTTACGTTCCCACATTGTCATTGGAGAAATTAAATAAGTGCAAGAAAAAAAAATTGTATAAGAAAAAATAATGAATAATAATTTCCTGTCAATATGCACCTCTTCATAGTATGTCCTTATTATCTACAAAATTTCATGAAATTCTGTTGTGTGGTTTCAAGGGAGTTGAGATGACAAACTGTTGAAATAGTACCTTAAAGCAAATAAGTTCAAAGGGTGTAACTCCTAGAAAAAAAATTGAATCGTAATTTCCTGTCGAAATGCACATCTACATAGTATGTCCTTATTACTTAAAAGGTTTCATGAAATTCTGTTGTGTAGTTTCAGAGGAGTTGCGATGACAAACTGTTGCAGTAGTACATTAAGGCAAATAAGTTCAAAGGGGCGTAACCCCTAGAAAAAAAATTGATTCGTAATTTCCTGTCGATATGCACATCTTCATATTATGTTCTTATTATTTAAAAATGTTTCGTGAAATTCTGTTGTTTGGTTTCAGAGGAGTTGCGATGACAAGAAACAGGACTGACGGACGGACGGGTCAAAAACATAATACCCTCCGCAACTTCGTTGCGTGGGGTATAATTATAATTTTCAATACAATATAAAAAAGTGCTCTCGACCAATGACATTGTAGGATTTGATGTGCCTTAATTATGAAGATTCTGTGTAAATCGTGTTCTGAATAAGAAATAGTCATAATGTCTAGACTACTAACAATTGAAAACAAATAATATTTAGAAATAATTTATAACTGCCTGAAACCGTTTATTTGCTATATAATATAGGATAAAAGTTCAGGATTGAAAATGATTAAACACGCAACAACTTGTTGAGGCTACTGCTGCATTATCAATCAAACTAGAACCGTCAAAATATAACCATATTGTATCTATTAAACTACTTTAAAAATGTAAAAAATATAAAGACATTGCAAAATGAAAAAAAAAAAAAGATTGATTGATTGATTGTTGGTTGCTTAACGTCCAGTGGCAAATATTTCATGCATATTAAGGACGAGAACAAGTTAACAATGAATACAATAGGTAGTTCTTGTCATGATAGAGGCCATTCGGGATGATAGTATTGAAAATTTGGACTGCCACTGGAAAATGAGGGTATATTTGTTAGGGACAGACAAAAAACCTATTTAATTTAAACACTACTCAAATCTGTTGATACTACAAGATCTGCGGTTTGTAAAAAGTGTTTTCATATATTTCAATACAGTTGAAACAGGAGGTTATTTTTACTTAAGAATAACATATTAAAGGCATTTTATTTGAAAATTGAAATTGTCGTTAATTACCGTACCTAATGATATCTTATTTGATGTCAAAAAGGTGTATTAAAATATTGAAAGTGGAATGCAATTAGGTTGAATTTTAAAATATATTGATTTGAATTGTTGATACTTTCTCACTTACAGCTAACATTATCTACTTTCATTTTCACAATTAGGTAATTTGTAGCATTCCTACCATTTGATGTGTCATTTAATGTCTTAAACAAAACTTATTAAAATTTCATACACTATAAGAAAGTCCCTACATAACCAAGACATATCGATACATGAAATGTATAAAAAATTAATTATAAACATTTCGAGAGATTATTTCAGCCTTGATTACGTTCCAATATTCAAAGATAAGTACTAGCTTACGCTTACGCTCGAACTTAATAATGAAGAAATAGATAATCGTTATCTTGCATATAAAATAAAATTGAGAATGGAAATGGGGAATGTGTCAAAGAGACAACAACCCGACCAAATAAAAACAACAGCAGAGGGTCACCAACAGGTCTTCAATGTAGCGAGAAATTCCCGCACCCGGAGGCGTCCTTCAGCTGGCCCCTAAACAAATATATACTAGTCCAGTGATAATGACTCAATATTAACGCCAAAATATGCAATCTTTAATGACTTGGCAACAGTATCGTAATTATATCCCTTCTTAAGAAGTCTATTCAAAGGTTTTGTAAGTTTCTGAGGTGAATACTGACACCTTTGTGCTTTATAAAGAATATTTCCATAAAAAATTGGATGTGAAATACCTGAACGTATTAGAAGTCTGCATGTTGAGCTATATTTACGAATGATGTCTTTATACCGATGATAAAATTTAGTAAATGTTTTGACTAGTTTGTGATATCGAAAACCCTGGTGTAATAATTTTTCAGTAATACATAAATTTCTCTCGTTAAAATCTAAAACATTGTTACATACACGAGCGAATCGTACAAGTTGAGATATATAAACACCGTAAGATGGTGACAAGGGAACGTCACCATCTAAAAACGGATAATTAACGATATGAAATGAAAATTCATCCCTTTTATCATAAATTTTAGTATTCAGCTTTATTTAGATTACGCGACATTTTCTGAGAGTTCAATTAACAAATTGTTCAGCAATTTTCATCGAAGTGTTATAACCACTAAAAACTTGTTTACAATAAAACCACAAACAACGCTGAGTACGGTTAACTTTTCTTCATAGCGGTTTCAATGTTGTGTCCAAAGAACATATACAACTTACTGTTGTTTGTATTGATAATACAACAGTATTGGTAATACAAACTTGTCCCGCAATTTTTGTTCATAAACTATAAAAACACTTCTATGAATAACAAAAATCGATTGGGCATCTTTCATTAAGCTTATGTATGTAATGTTATCGAAGAAGAAAAACTACTTTAAAAATTATCAAGTCATTTAACTGTTAGTACCTTTTGAAATGTAGGAGGATTCGACCTGTCAGCTGATATTTGCAATATGTCAGAGGTCACATCTCCTACTTGTTTACTTAACAGATAACTGTATATGACATCCTCATTCGTTATTTCATTTGGTAAACACTGGATCATGAGAGGTTCTTGATGATAAATAACTGTATTTGTCAACTTTATCTTTACATACTTTCCATCAACTACAAAATAGGAAAATATAACGAATGAACCTTTCCAGAAACCTGTAAGTTTGATAGTGGGTTATGATTATCTAAATGAAACTAAAAGAATAAAAGTTCTCAATCTCTAAACTAAAACAAAAATTTTTATGTTTTGATTTTGGTTTTGATTTGAAGTTATCTTCTCTAGTCATACAGACGACTCATCGACTAGTATTGTGCTATTGTTTATTTCTGAGATTAATTTCACTGCATTAGAAAAGAGTCAATCAAAAATAGACTATTCAAATAGTATGAACATGTATGTTTTAAACGGTTCGTGTACCCCTAAATGACTAAAACATACAAAGTATACAACCAATGGGATTAGGATACAAGAGCAGACTTCTTAGTTCCCAAATCTATTTTCCCAAGTTCAAAAATAAATTACAAATTATATAAACTGGCTGATAGGCAGACCCGCTTATTTTCCCCAAGTTCAAAAATAAATTACAAATTATATAAACTGGCTGATAGGCAGACCCGCATTCATGTGAACAAATACATATTATAAATACAATTATCTAAAAAAAAGATCAAAATAAGATGAAAATGTGCGATTATAAAATAAAAATTGGATCTGGGTTAAAAAGCAGTATTTACAAAAAAGTTGGAACTGTGGTAAACATACCAATCGAAATGGAAATAATGATTGAAACATTTTATCAGTCCTTTAAAGGAACGAACAATATATATTTGATAGTATATACGACATTATGAGTATATCATTTCCACGTTGAACATTGTAACTGCCCCCGTTTATGTTTGTGATGTAAACAGTGGATAATCTTTATGAACAGTGTGCAGTTGTTATTTTTCTTATTATTTAATGTTTGTAAAGGAAATCATTAACAAAACATTTGCTGATACCGTTAACGAATTAGTTCGATGGTACAATATTTCTGATCATCAGTCTATTTTTTAAGAGGATCCGCTTACCCTTCCGGAGCACCTGAGATCACCCCTAGTTTTTGGTGGGGTTCGTGTTGTTTATTCTTTAGTTTTCTATGTTGTGTTATGTGTACCATTGTTTTATTTGTTTGTCCTTTTCATTTTTAGTGTACCATTGTTTTATTTGTTTGTCCTTTTCATTTTTAGCCATGGAGTTGTCAGTTTATTGTCGATTTATGTGTTTTACCGTCCGTCTGGTATCTTTCGTCCCTCTTTTAAAAGAGTTGCAAAAGCTACCAGAGAGACATATAATCTCATAAAGGAACTGCCATGAAACTTCAAGCTAGGGGGTATGCCTTGTTTTTAAAAAAAAAAGTATTCTGATTTCCAAATTGATGGGAAAAAAACATGCAAAGGAAAATGAAAAATTGGTGTATTCAGCTTATCCCTATACCTTTTGTTTTAATTTTGAACAAAATATTTTTTATTGATGGCGTTTAATTTTCAAATAAAATTTGCGTCTAGTTGACTCATAAAAAAACCTGAAGTTTAAAAAATTTCCCCGAGTCGAAAATAAACTTAATAACGCCACAGAAAATAAATGTCCACTTATTTGTTAAAGCTGAATATTTTTTTTCAGTTTAGCTAACCCCAGAGTTTGCAATACGACATACAGTCATCATATTGTTTGTTTGGTAACTATTTAGCAACAAGTAAAACAAAAATTAGAAAATTACACCTTCAGTTTAGACATGCTATTTTTGATGACCAATACTTTATTTACTCTAAGTAGATTTATTTTACTTCATGATTTGAAAACACGCATACATAATTTCATGTACTTACGACGTAACATTTCTACAGAAAACAATAAAATACACATGAAAAACCTCATGATGTTAATGTCCGTTGTGTGTTTTCTGAAAACCATAGATAGTTATAAATAGGATATCGGTGATCAAAGATTAAATTTTTATGCAATGGTTTAAAATTGATTTTGTGAGATATGGTATCACAACTAACAAATATTTTCAGTTGTTGGTAAATATTTAATATTTCGATAACTGTAATAAAATAAATAGAGATTTGTTATCTATACAAATAAAGGCAATATTCAAATGTTTCTTTTATTACGTACCAAAAAAATAAAATAACGGCAAAGCATCAGGTAACAAACGAGGTTATTTGGTAGGTCAAATGCAAGTTTACAGTTATATTAAAGGTATTATTTCATAGCAGCATTAACACCTAAGCAAATGGAACTTTAAAAAACAGACACTATCGTGCAAAGTCATTCCGATAGACCTATGAAAATAATAAATCTCGTCAATTTATTAAACAAACAAATGGAGTTTCCGTTGATGCCAACAAAATTGTGCCCTAAAGATACTCGATACTTTTATAAGAATAATGAGAACAGTTTAAGAGGAATTTACATTTTTAGTAAGGAACTACTATGATGAGAAATTTGGGACAATTTAAGTAAAAATTTAGCAAACAGGAAGACTATACAACTGCATTAATAGTTACTTCATAATAAAATTAACACGAAAGTAAAATTAAAAAAAAAAATGAATCGCTGAAACGAAAAGTGCCACTTTTGTGAAGAAAAAAAATCACCGTTTCATCTGTTTATATGTTGTTAACTGTTGGAAAACGTTGAGAGAAAGTATTTTAGAAAATATGGGAAATTTGTTCAAAATTGAGTATCGATAATTACAACAAAAAAAAAACGCTGATCTGAAAACATTACTTGAAAATTAAGGCATTCTTAAACGACCCTTTCATATTTGGAATGTAGACGAGTCAGGAGTTTCCGTTGATGCCAAAAAAATTGTGCCCTAAAGATACTCGATACTTTTATAAGAATAATGAGAACAGTTTAAGAGGAATTTACATTTTTAGTAAGGAACTACTATGATGAGAAATTTGGGACAATTTAAGTAAAAATTTAGCAAACAGGAAGACTATACAACTGCATTAATAGTTACTTCATAATAAAATTAACACGAAAGTAAAATTAAAAAAAAATCTCTAGATCAAAATCCACCTAATATAAAAAAAAATCTCTAGATCAAAATCCACCTAATATAAAAAAAAAAATCTCTAGACCAAAATCCACCTAATATAAAAAAGAAAATGTGGTATGATTGCCAATGAGACAACTCTTCACAAAAATGAGGAAATTATTTGCACAAATCCTAACAAAAAACAAACAAACCGGGAATGATTTTTTTTATCCGGAATTGTGATCTAATACTGCATCTTATTTTAAACGCTTTACATGAAAATTCAAGAATCGATATCCAATCGATCATGATTGATTGATTGCTGGTTGCTTAACGTCCAGTGGCAATTATGTTATGCATATTCAGGACGAGAAAAAGTTCACAATAAATACTATAGGTAGGTTTTGAAATAATAGAGGCCATCTGGGAAGATGGTCGGGGAAATTTGGACTGCCACTGGAAAATGAAGGTATATTGGATAGGGACAGAAATTTTGCCTTGCAACAGGCCACCTACAGACCATCAAAGAGTTGTTGCAAGGGTTCTTAACGTACAAAGAGCGTGACACTCTCTTTGCACGAGGCATCGGATTTAACGTCCCAATCTGACCGGACGTGACTGCGAACTTGATACATCCCGCACAGCCAAACGGACGCCCCATTTCGGCAAGCGTTTTACTGCCGGTCGGAAGAAGACCAGGTGACCATATTTCTATTCCCCAGTCATCCTTGGGGGCAGTCGATCATGCAACGTATTCAAAAAGTGTGACTGTTAAATACATTACAGCATCTGCTTACATTCTCTACAGCAATAGAATGCCGTTATGATATGTGGTAATGTCTTTGATATTTTGATATTACTCCAATGTTGACAGGGGAGTCGACATATGGTCACTTGGTCTTCTGACGACCGGCAGTAAAACGCTTGCCCAAGTCGGGCGTCCGTCTGGCTATGCGGCATGTATCAAGTTTGCAGCCACGTCCGGTCAGATTGGGGACGTTGGATCCGATACCTCATGCAAAGAAAACTCTACGCTCTTTGAACCCTTGCAACAACTCTTTGAGGGATCTGTTCTATTACAAGACCTACCTATTGTATTCATAGTTAACGTTTTCTCGTTCTGGACATGCATGCAATATTTGCCACTGGATGTTAAGCAACCAACAATCAATCTGTTGCTTCTCAACAATACATTGGTTTTGGGTCATTTTAAGCGATTATTGTATAAGAGGCTATATTTTCTTTGATTTGTATTTTTTTCCCCGCTCATAATTATTTATCTTTAAAATAATGGCTTTTCTGTAATAACATTCCACATGTGAAATTATAATTTTTTTGAAAATACTTTGAACGACAAAATTATTTTATATTTCTTCCTGTGAGACGTTTACATTTTCTTAAGCAATACACGCGAAACAATAGGTGGTTTTTAAATTTGATAGTTGTTTTTTTGTGCTTCTTTACTGATTATTTGTTTGTTTAGAGATTGTAACATAATAATGACCACTATACCAATATTGTGACTGTTTTGTCCGTTTTGTTCACACATCGTTGTAAATAAAATGGAATTTGTTGCGACTTTCATACAAGTGAGAGATTTAGCGTTACAAACCCAGGTTCAATCCACCATTTTTCTACATTTGAAATTGCCTGTATCAAAAGAGGGACGAAAGATACCAAAGGGACAGTCAAACTCATAAATCTAAAACAAACTGACAACGCCATGGCTAAAAATGAAAAAGACAAACAAACAACAGCACACACGACACAACATAGAAAACTAAAGAATAAACAACACGAACCCCATCAAAAAACTAGGGTGATCTATCAAGTCAGGAACTGGCCAGTTGTTGTCTACTCGTTTGATGTGTTTTATCTTTTGAATTTGCCATTTGATTAGGGACTTCCCGTTTTGAAATTTCCTCGGAGTTCAGTATTTTTGTGATTTTACTTTTTGATACTTGTATTCTGGCCATTAGTCTTTTCTATGTATAGTAAACCAACTAATCTTAAATATGTTGAACCCCGCCGCAATTTTGCGCCTGTCCCAAGTCAGGAGCCTATTGTCTTTGTTAGTCTTGTATGATTTTTAATTTTAGTTTCTTGTGTATAATTCGGAGTTTAGTATGACGTCCATTGTCACTGTACTAGTATACATATTTTTTAAAGGGCCAGCTGAAGGACGCCTACGGGTGCGGGAGTTTCTCAATACATTGAAGACTCATTGGTGGCCTTGGGCTATTGTTTGCTCTATGGTCGGGTTTTTGTCGCTTTGACACATTCCCCATTTCCTTTCTAAATTTATTTTCGCTGATACTTTACTTCGCGTAAAACCTTTTTTAAAAAAAAAATGAGAAAGGAAAAGGGGTATATGTCAAAGAAACAACCCGATCAAAGAGCAAAAAACAGCTGAAGGCCACCAATATATCTTCAACGCAGCTGGCCCCTAAATTAAATTAGTTAAGTGAAAATGGACGTCACATTAAACTACAAAACATAAATGAACTAATATTAAAAAAAACATACAAGAATCACAAAGGCCAGAGGCTCCTGACATGGGACAGGCGCGAAAATGCGGCGGGGTTAAACACGTTTTGTGAATTAACCCATACGTCTAGCCAATGTAGAGTAAAAAACACATATAGCAATACGCACAGTTTAAAATAAGTCCGAGGTCAAAATAGGGAACAAAAGAAACTAAGCAAAATGACAATGATACATAAACGAACAAAGAACTACTAGCAGTCACTGACATTCCAGCTCCAGACCGCAGTTAAATTATTTAAAACATAATGTCTTCATCATATGACAATCAAGTACAATCACTGCCGTTAGAGGTTTAGTAATATCCAATCATTAAATATATGAGAAGAACATAACCCGTATCATGCCATAACTGGTTTTAGAATAACCTCAACAAAATAAATTTACACGGCGCTTTAATTTTCCTATTTTTAAATTTACGTCAAAAAGTTGAACAAGGAACCATATAAATTTATATATTCACGATGATTTATATTCGCGTTATTTTCCGACTCTTTAAAACTTTAGCACCCTTTTAGTCTTTTATTGTGCCCACCTTTCTCTTTTCTTGTTTTTTTTTTGCACATATTTCTCTCTTCTGTAATCCCCAACCACACCCTCATATAAGTATTGCAAATTTTAGTCTGCACTAATTTGAGCATACTGATGGACACATAATATATAATTTATAAGTATTTATTCTTTTATCAGTATTCTTTATTCACTTCAGTCATCAATAGTTAACGGTCTGTTGGGTTTCGTAGTATACAGAGCTAATCACCTTCAGTTCTGCGATCAAATCATCAATGCTGATATCATTGCTGCTTATTCTCACAAATAACTGAGATATTAATGGTTTGCATTCAATAGGGAATATTGAAGGTTCTAATAAATATTTGAGGAAATTCTTGTAAATGTTATGAATATTTATCTGTACATTTGATCCACTACAAACTCCTATGGAGCAATCAGTTTTTGGATCACAATACGTCGTTGTTTTTTCAAGTTCGTTTAAAGGTTGGCACGTACGATTAAATGGGCATTTAGAAAATGGCTGGTCAAGATCACAAGAAAATTCAACATTATGCATGAAATCAAGATCAATTATTTTAATCCTGTTTTTAACCATAAGAAAATGGTTTTCTTTAAAATCACCAAATATCAAAGACCCCAACGGAGAATTATGTAGATACCATATTAAATCAATTAGATCGGATGCATGTTGTAGTCGCCCTGACAAATTTAATGTTACATTCTGGATGTCGAATGCATCTCCATATTCATAGACCGGATATATCAGAATATTTCAGTTTAACTCTTTTGAAGTTTTCGCCATTAAGATGCCGTAAACAAAAGCCCAACAAGTTGATGATCGATGGATGTTCGAGTTGATCCCGCATAAGAATCTCTTTCAGAAATAACAACTCTCTACGTTCCCAGATAGTTCGATCATAGATCGGCAGCCGCTTAACAACTACCATTTGTCCATTAAATTGTCCAATGTCGACGACTTTCGAACGTCCATTTCCAACACCATATATAGATATGTTTATTTGATCTATATTCGTACAATTGAAAATGTATTTGTTCGATATGTAGACAGGTTCGTAACGTTGGACACGATAATTTTCGGATTTACCTTGCAGTTTCCAGAGAGCAGGATGACAAGTTGAGTTTATATTTCTCTTCATAAAATATGTCGTTAATAATTGATCACTCATTATGAAAATAACAAGTATGGTCGAAATTATAGTCATCATTAACTTCCCATGAACAGTTGATGCAGGACAGTATTGCCGTCTTCCTACGTGCATATTTATCTTTGAAATAGTCAGAAGTCTTTGTAGTGGAATACACCCTGTAAAAAGAACCAATGAACAGCTAAATTATCATGTATGGTAATTTATAGAATAAACAATCAAAGAAATCAAATATACACTCATTCAACGAAAGACCAAGCAACGCAATAAGTGACGTGTGCTCGCATGAGTTTATTCTAAGGGTTATTTTGACACAGTTTCTACGTTTTCTAACTTTTAATTCTTTGAACATTAAGGGTTTTTATTTATTGTAAAAAATATAAACTATTGAATTGGGGAAAAAGTAAATTTAATGGACTTTTATAGTCCAATTTCATTTTGTTTTGATGCATCGTCACCATCAATAATTTGAGACATCCATTATTAACAGATATCACAGAAGTTATAAGAATTAGTTCACATGCTTACTAAGACATCAGTATATTGCATAACCACCATAGTGTATGAAACTAAAACTCTACGGAGGCCCATGTGGGACAAAACAAAAACAAAATGTGAATCCATAAAACATACTCCCATTGATATTTGACAATCGGTATTGGAAAACAACGAACACAGCTACATAGTTAATTTGATCTTTCACATGCACAGGATTTAAAGTAAACAAAGATAGAAAAATAACTCATGATTTTTAGCATTTATCAAGGCGTCTTATTTCTGATTTTTGAGTTATTCCTGCATGATCATCAATTATAGTATATTTATAAGTTTCAGAGTTTAGTATATGATATTAAATCATAAATGTTTCGACCAACGTACTTTAAACTTATGATTTTGTAAGTTTTTAAATCGTAGCAGATGTTGTACTATAATCTTTTATAGAATGAAATGTAAAGACATTGAACTATTAAGATTATGTTAACTGTCATTTTAACTGACGAGATAATGGTATCATTTATCACCCGTATTGTCTATCTGATTCTCTCAATAAATTAGTTTTGATTAACGCAGTGAACGTTGAACGTAAATTATGACTGCAAAATTAAATTGTGTATAATGTTTCAGAGCCGCTGTATTTGCATTAGCTTTTTCCTTAGGCGGAACTACGTGCCATACCTATCAAGCCAACTTTAAATAATACACTGACAACACCAATCGCAGACAAGACCCACCAAAATCCTTGGCGAATGTTGAATTAAGGGAAAAGGACAGACCAAAGGGAAAGAAGATATTTCCCATTTGTCCGAAATAATTATTTTTTTAAAACTTTTTTCTAATGTTTTACTTCCTCTTTAAATTATACAAGAATGTCCCCCGTATGTCCCCCGTCCTGCTGTTCGAAAGCTCTTCGTCTGCTACAGAAACTTAAATACGAACGAGTACCAAATACCTCGAATTCTAACTTAAAGTTCAAGTTAATGTCTAATCCGAATTATAAGTCTTGAAGCGTAACTCGAAATCTCACTCTAAATTTGACTCAAATTCACAGTTAGGGTCCAATGGGAAATATTTCATGCATGTCCAGGTCGAGGACAAGTAAACAATAAATACAATAGTTATGTCGTGTAATAATAGATTGATTGATTGATTGTTGGTTGCTTTACGCCGCATTAGTTGTTGTAAGGGTTTTAACGTGCGAAGAGCGTGACACTCTCTTTACACGAGGCATTGAATTTAACGTCCCCATTTTGACCGGACGTGGCTGCAAACTTGATACAACCCGCACATTCCAACGGACGCCCCACTTTGGCAAGCGTTTTACTTCAGGTCGAGAGAAGACCAAGTGACCATATTTCGTTTCCTCAGTCACCCTTTGGGGATTCTATTGTACGACAGTCGCATCAAGTTGTTCCATTATATTAACAACGATGCGTGAATAAAACAAAGACATAATAGGAAAAATTGTCAAAATAGAGGTACAGCAATCGTTACCGTGTCACAATGATGTGTTGACAATTTTGTTGTGCGCAAATTACTATAAATATTATTACATTGGTTGAAATGAATTATATTGATTTCACAGGCCAAGTTCGGATGAATATCTATATAACAACTGTTATGATTTGATAAAGCTTTCCTGCCATTTGAGCTCGAGGAGCCCTGGGTTGTGGCAGGGTTCCTTGAGATCGACTCGATATCCCGGATGTTATGACGTCAATCTAATAAAATTTGAATGTAAATATATTTAGAGTAGGGGCCTTGAATTGATGTGTTGTTGGTTCACTCGTTGAATATTTTTCTCTATTTGAATTCTTTGCTTAGTTAAGTCATACATATTAAATTCTTATGTTATTAAATATTGTTGCAAGAGAAACGCTAAATCTATATAATTAGTTTTGTCGTGTTTATAAATAATTAGTAAATAATTACTTCAACCCTCTTGCTGCCGGAGTGACAAATATGTCCTTGATTGAATTTGAGCAAGGTTCTCAACTTGCTGTATCGATTTTTCTTAAATAAAGACAAAATATTTTAAACAGGTTTATATTTTCTTCAATGGATCCCAAATGTAACAGTCATTTTGGCGGGACGCCATTGTTGGACACCTGACGTCTCAGACGTCGGGCTGTCGTATTTTCTGGCACACGAAATGCAACCTTGAAAAACAACTGGCAGTAAGAGGGTTAAATAAAGACGTGCATGACGAAGGAGAATTTATACTATTGTGTAAAACGTTGGCGTTAACCCTAAATGTGAATTAAACTGTAAATTCTGTTCTTATACTTTGTTAGATGAAAATGTAATTGCAAACACACACTTACATACGCATTGTAATTAAAGTGATGAATGATGACATACTGTGTCCCATTTGCATGTCTAATGGTGCATTATGTGGAATTGTAGTAAAAATTGTAAAAAAAATACTGTAATCTTGCCTTACCGTAAATTATCCGTTAAAACTTTTCAAGAGTGCATGTTGTAATAACGAAAACCCTCCATATTGTCCTGTATTCTTTTATAGTTATATTTTAAGCAAACTATCAGAAGGCAAGCTTTGCTGGTATAGCTATAATGTTTTAATCAAATAAAAATGTTGTAACCTTTGTACTTAAATTTTATGGATTTTTATAAATTGTCACATAGAAGCAGCTGTTGTACTTTAATCCTATACATCTTGTAATAGGAAATCGTAGTACTAATAGGATTAGGATTAGTCTTTTCAACGAATGATTTAATGGTATCAGTTATCATTCTTATGGTCTATTTAATTCTCACCATAATTAAGTGTAGATGTGAGTGCTTTGGAGATATACTACTTGTTTTAAGATAACATTACCTTTATTTTGAGTCTATGGTTTGTCGATACAATATGGAAGTAGTTCAAAGAGACTGCATTAATGTTGTAATTGCAATACGGAGAAGGATAAGACCCACATACTACGTTTAATAGATTATAAATTGAGGGATCCGGTTCCTTGGATATTATAACAACTGAAGACATGAAAATCAGATGAAATAGTTTTATAGACTTCCTTCATAATGTTATTGGAGTTCCCAAAGTTTAAATTAAATATGATAACTTCCCTTGTGGACTCTTTTGGTTGTTTTAACGATGTTTGATGATAGACTTTTCATTGGTCATCACACTCACTCGCGCGATTTAATTGGTCATTTAAATCACACTTATATCTGAGGTAGAACATGTTTTTGTATTTTAGAAGTATGCATTTGGTTGAAATGAGCATCAAAGCAGACACACTTACTCAATATAAACTAATTCATTACTGATTTCTATTTGAGGCTTTCTTTGATTGATTTGATTTTTGGTGTTTTAACGTCCCTTTTAAGCATCGCATTTAGGCTATTTTGTGGCGTCTTTTTTTAATAGGCGGAGGAAACCGGAGTGCCCGGAGAAAATCACCGATTTTAATTGGAAAACCACGAGCGGGGTTCGAACTCACAATATCAGTATTGTCTGGCTAGCGATTATAGTAGGAACTACTTAGAACACGCGGCAACCGAGGCCCCTTCTTTGATGCTTTATAGTAAGGCACTAATTTACTTTGCTATCAGATTTCTTCTTTACAGTATTTTTGTTTACTAAAATATAAAAGTGTCATATATTTGATACCTTTATCGTAATTGAAATGAGTGATTGCTTGACACACAGAAAATACTGCTAAATGTTTTTGTTTTTAAAAGTGTTATGCCACGTCATGAAACTCGTGCTACTTGAGTTAATATTATAACGGTGATATTAGTTTCGAGCATCATATTTTTTTGTATTGTGGTTTATTGTTTATTATTGCCAAGACATGTAGCTTTTTTATAAGTTTGCTAGATCTCTGATATATGTACTTTATTTTGGTTGTAATTAAATTTTAACTGTTAGTTATTGTACATCCCAACATTGGAGCATTATTTAACTCTATTTGTATACATTCATCGGTAAATACAATTTCATTTTTTTACTCTGATAGATGTTTCAAACCGGGTAGACATTCATAGAAAGAGAAAGCGGACAAAAAAATGCAACAGCAGCAGTTCAGATAACCGGAAGTAACCTTCCCATAAAAGATCTAGTACAATCTCCAACGTGTACTTCTGGGAGGATACTTATGGCAGCTGAAATTGATTTGGCATTTCTATACCTATTAGATCTAACAACCCAACATCCGAACAACAGTCGTCATTATCTGATTTAAAAAAAAACACAAATAGAACAGCTAACACAAGAAAATGCTTCAGAACAAAACTTGGGTATTCCAACAGTATCATCTTCTTTATCAGAGGGCATGAACAATGTCGTACAACCAGTTCATACCAGCATATTTCCCAAATGACCGCATTTTGATATCTGAACCAGTGAACCATTATGCAACATCACTAAGGAAAGGTAGTATTCCTAAAGCATATAGCTTTGTTAACTTAATTAAGAATTCACTGATTTGACGACATTGCAAACGAGAAATTGAGAAATTCTATTTAAAAAAATGAATATGTGGATTTTACTGCCTTAATGCAATCAAATGAAGAAATACATGTTATTTGCATTGTTGTCAAACTAATGACTTCCTCTAATTCAAAACTCAAAGCTTTTTCAATCATGCAATAGTGGATTAACAAACATCAAAAAGACCTAATTATAGACGGAAGTGACCTTTCGGGAAAATCTTACATTATAGATGGTTCCTTATGCTTAGTTGCAAACATGGAGAAATAGAAAAATCAAAAATACACAAAATAAATACCCGTTATACACTCCATTCAATGGGACTCTTCCTGTCGAAAACAAATAAAATAATGAAGCAAAGTCTGTAAATCAACTTACAAATAACATACAATTAAAGAACTTTCAGAAGAAATAGGCTGATGTCCAAAAACATTGAAATGCTTACATGTTTCTTTTCAAGCGGCATGTTTGAAACATAATAAAGGGGCATCACTCGATGACAATGTAAATTATACCACCTAAATTCGAACTTGATTTGTATATGGTGATAAGAAGCATTATGTAAAAGTGAATTACATTTAGTCTATGCAAACTAAAGTTAGAGAAATTAATCTCATTTTCAATGCTCGCAGCTCCAATGAAGTATCTACTTGTAAACATTTAAATACCAATAGATACCTTGGATAGTCGTTCCTGTCAAAAAAAAACTTACATCAATCTTCGAACTTCATCTTTCACCAATTAAATAAAAAAAAATATAATTGAATTAAAATATAAGTGTGACAAAATAATATTGATTACATTATTTTCTTGGTGATTGGTTTTATATGAATTTTTGGAATGGACCCAATTAAAGGTAGAGTAAAATGGGGGTTTTAGATAGTGAGTCGTCCCTTGAAGGAAAAATTAAATGTATTTGAATAATCAAAGTGAAATGTTAGAAACAATTAGCAATTACAACCAAAACAGGGGCGAAAGATACCAGAGAGACAGTCAAGCTTATAAATCGAAAAAACACATGACACAACATAAAAAACTAAAGTCTAAAATGTATCAAGTTTTACTATTTCGATTTCTGTGGTATTCTGTGATATTCTACGGTGTTTCGTGGTAATTAGACGGTCCCCAACTACGCATTGTCACAGTGATTTGGTTTGGTCATATTTAAGACATGTTCGCCTTTCATCTGCCTTCTCCTGTCAATGAACACTGCGTATTTATCATGCAACAATTTAAATAACACTAAAATCCAAAGTTCACAGAATTAAAATTAGAAAGATCATATCATAGGGAACATGTGTACTAAGTTTCAAGTTGATGTGACATCAACTTCATCAAAAACTACCTTGACCAAATACTTTGCACTATCATTTTCTATGTTCAGTTGACCGCGAAATTGGGATCAAAACTTTTATTTGGCATACAATTAGAAATATCATATCATGGGGAACATTTGTACTAAGTTTCAAGTTGATTGGACTTCAACTTTATCAAAAACTACCATGACCAAAAACCATCGTAGGTTGGGCATAAAAAAAGCGGGACACCACTGCCTCTACCTTATCACATGTGCAAACAGTTCACATCATTATTGTTCAATATAGACAGTTTCACTTTCTTTTCAGTTAACTGGAATGATTTGTGAGGGGGCAATACATTTATCTGTTAACCTGTTTTGGGATATTTAAAGGTGTTGTTAACTTGTTTTTAAAAATTATTATTAACTGTTTCAACCTACTGCCTGTTCTCTGTTTTGTAAGAATTGACAGAGTTATTACCTGTTTTATATAAAATGGGAGTCATGTTAACGGATACTTGACACTTAAAAGAGGGACGAAAGATACCAGAGGGACAGTCAAACTCATAAATCGAAAATAAACTGACCAAAATAAACACCATGGCTAAACATGAAAAAGACAAACAATAGTACACATGACACAACATAGAAAACTAAAAAATAAGCAACACGAAAATGTTCACTGTTTTTGACTTTATCTCTGTTAACTGTTATTTGCAAAAAAATTCAAGATCCAAACTGATAAACAAAGGCAACAGTAGTATACCGCTGTTCAAACTCATAAATCCATGGACAAAAAACAAAATGGGGGTAACAAACTAAAACTGACGGAACCGCATAAATATAAGAGAACAACGACACAACACTACAATGTAACTAACACACACAGAAACGGACCAAGCATCAGACAAAATCCCAAGAGAATAACAAATATAACATCGAAACCAAATACATGAATTAGGGATAGACAAGTACCGTGACACGTCTTATCGCAATGTCAATTTACACTCAAAAATAAGAGAAAACAAACGACGCAATGTTACATTATAACACACACAGAAACGAACTATAATATAACAATGGCCATATTCCTGACTTGGTACAGGACATTTTTAAAGGAAAAAATGGTGGGTTGAAACTGGTTTTGTGGCATGCCAAACCTCGTACTTTAATGGCAATGTTAAATATAACATAGAAATGACAACATAATATTACAGGACTACAATACAAATAAATAGGAAAACGTATTAGACAAAGAAACACATGATTAATGAATAACAAAAAGCATCAGGTTTAAAATTTAATTTGATAACATTGAATTTGCCTTTACGGTGTTCCCTAAAAGGAGTGACATAAACAGCATATAAGTAACAGTCTGTGAAGTTTATTTCTCTCCCCTATGTAATTCATCCCCGCGTAGCAGATTGGGGCTTCGTCTGATCAGGAGAAATATCAAGAAGTAAACAACAATAATGAAATAAACATATTTGAGTGCCTTATTAGTTAATATATTGATCCTGGACACACGAATGCAGTTGTCAAAAATAAAGAAATGCTGGGGGTTAGCATTTCCACCAACCCTCTACTAACTTTTCACTCTGCTATTTCACCGTAATCCTATGAATTTCAAGATCTAGATCATTTGCACAATAACAGAACAGTGTGGCCTGGCAGAGGAGGCAGAAAAACGAGGACTTGGTCCTCATATAGATGTAAATTAAGGTAGCAAGACTACATAAATGTAAAGATGGGCCTAAGGCATTTTCCGTATATACCGAGAGTACTTGGGAGATTGAGATGAGAGAGATGTTGACTGGAGTATCTTGTGACACCTTACAAGGTTAATGAAGATTTTAGGAGGCTCGCGGGTATAAGATTTTCATTAAAAAATTATTTGTCATTACAAATTTAATTTATTACCTTAAGTAGTTGTTATTTAATCATATGGTACAAAAATCATTCCAAAAAATCAATTCGTGTTGGCCCCAGGTCACTTTAAAAAAGTAGATATCATTGAAAAGGCTACAAATTATCTCCCTTTGGTGCAAAAATACCATTTGTTGGCATTGAAATTGAAATATCTTTTTTAACTCATCGGTGACCTATATTATTTATTGTTGTTTTTGAATAAGCTGTACATCAATTAATTAATTGTAAAATTTAAGCGATTTCTGTTATTTAGTTCTTTTTTTATTTCGATATAACCGCTATTTCTCCTATTAGTTCAACAGAAAAAAGGGACATTAACAAAAATGTATGCTTCTTTTGAAGGCAGATTGTGAGCGTAAATGAACGGTGACCCCATTTTTTATTTCATTTTTCTATTAAGTATAAGATAAAGTTCATTTATAGAAAAATATAGAGAAATCCTATATAAAATTTTAAAACAAATGATTTAGACCCGCGAGCCCCCTTAAACATGGTTTTAATGATGGGCAATAATGATCAGTAAACTTCTTTGTTAAAAAGGCATGTAAGGTATAATGATTAATGACATTAATTTGACCTATAATGATCTATGACTCATCTATAACATGAACATGTATAATAAAATTAACGGTACCAATTTTCTTGCACCAGATGCGCATTTCGACAATACATGTCTCTTCAGTGATGCTCGTGGCCAAAATATTTGAAATCCAAAGCTTATATAAAAGATGAAGAGCTATAATCCAATATAGTTTACAATGATTTACTTTTTACAAATTGTGACTCATACCACGTCTTCTATAGACGGGTTTATCTACAACTGACCTAGAAAACATGGGCGCATCCATTAACCACTCACGTGACCAGTCAGCCATTACAACCGTGAAAAATAAAGCACGTGCATTGATCAAAACATAATCGATTTTCTGTTTACATTTGTGTTTCTTTCATTTATTAATTTATTTTACTATGGATAGCGCCGAAAGTTATAAAAAAGGTGGAGGCAATTCTTGTGCAGTTAATAGTTGTACAAATAATCGTAGAAAACTCCAGATGTGGAAAAAATCAATGTGTGAATTACACAACGAGTTGCACAATGACTGTCCTTGTTTGATCCCATACAAATTTCATTTGATGCCTTCTGACGAATTAACAAAACTCGAGTGGATAAAAGCAATTAACAGAAAAACTTTGCCAAAACATGTTTATGTATGTTCCGAACATTTTCATGATGGTGCGCCGTCAAAAAGAAATCCGTTTCCAAAATTAAAACTTGGTTATGACAGTAAAGTTACACCCGGCAGACGCAAGTTAGCACGTCGTGAAACGGCTGTGAAAAAGCTAAAATTAAGTTATGAGAATGATTCTGATGACGATAATGTGTCGGACTCTACTGGTTTTGAAGCTCTAGACATTTCTGTAAATAATGACAATGAAACGTATCCCGAGGCTACATGTAGTTTTAATGTAGCTTATCCTGAAACTGTAACTAAATCTACCCAGTATGATGAGACGGACTTTCTTATTCATGACGACCATCCCTATGCTGAAAAATGGTCAGACATGCAGACAACATCAACTCAGACAAAACTTTTATTGACAGAGGAGAAAGGTGTTCAGAGTAAAATAGAAGGGGGGACCATGTCAGCAAATACGAACATTGTGACTGACAGTGACGCCTTATTATATACTGGTGTAACCAAGGAAGTTTTTTTTTACTTTAGTGGAATTACTGCGTGCAGACAATCAATTCAATTTTCAACTAGATATTGCAGATCAGCTTTTGCTTGTACTGATGAGGTTAAAACTTCATTTGATATTTGATGATTTAGGACGTCGCTTTGGTATTTCAAAAAGTTTGGCATGTAAATTATTTAATTCTTGGATGCCAGTTCTTGCTGAACAACTTAAAGGCTTGGTTGTTTGGCTTCCAAGAGAAACAATTCGAGCTTGTATTCCCGAATCTTTTCGGGAAAATTATCCTCGTACAACTGTGATAATTGATTGTGCTGAGACATTTATACAGAGACCAACAAATCTTAAGAGTAGGTCAGAGACTTATAGTAACTACAAGTCACATAATACTGCAAAATATCTTGTTGGCATTGCACCTCATGGACATATAATGTTTATATCTCGGGCTTTTGGAGGTAGGGCAAGTAATAAATTCATAGTGGAAAAAAGTGGCTTTTGTCAGTATCTTTTGCCAGGAGACGAGGTGATGGCAGATAAGGGTTTCACAATTGATGATTTACTTTTCCCACTCAGAGTCAAACTGAATATTCCAGCCTTTACAAAATGTAAACCACAACTTAGTAATGAGGATTTAACAACAACCAGGCGTATAGCAAGAGTAATAATTCATGTGGAGCGTGCGATTCGTAGACTTAAAGTTTTCAAAATTCTAAGTAGTACTGTTCCAGTGCCCTCCTTGAAAAACTTTGATGACATTCTTCTTGTATGTTCAGCCCTTGTGAACTTAAGATCAGACTTAATAAGAGAACCTGATGAATTTGCTGAAATTTAAGTTCTTTATTCAGATAGTTTATTTTGATTTGGTCTCATGTGTACAATTCTGTTATTAACCTAACACCTTATAGTTCAATTGATATTTGCCACTGCACATTAAAAAACAATCAATCATCATTATGTGTCATACCAGTCAGATACATGTATACATTTATATATATACAAATGTAGGCATAATATTTACTAAACTAAATAGTGCATGAATGAGTTTCTCTTTCAATAAATATACCTACATGTATGTTAGTTGTATAATGCAGGACAATTCATCAGTTTATACAACATGTAGCTTTAAGTAAAATTAGTTTTCAAATATGCTTTTCTGGGGGGGGGGGGGGGGGGGGAGGACTCATTATTGAAGACTGTTTATCTAGGTTACATACATTTTTACATGTATATTTGTTAACATTGTTGTTTTGCTTTTTTTGTTGATACTTATAATTGAAGTTGTCTTATTGGAAATCACACCACACCTGTACATCAGGGGGGCTCATTGTTGAAGACTGGTGACATACATTTGTGCATGTATATTAGTTAACATTGTTGTTTTGCTTATTTTGTTGATACTTATTGAAGTTGTCTTATTGGCAACCACACCTGTACATATACATGCACTACAACTGATTACAGTAAAAAAATAAATTAAAAATAAAACATAATATTATTCTTAATACATTTGTTTGTCACTGTTTAATGATTCAAATGTACATAAATCTGTTCTTATTGACACCAAAATATATGCAATATTATTCCGTTTTATGTTTATATTTGCCATATTTTAAAAAAGGAAGTGTCACTACTTAAAATGAACATGTGAAAGGTTTAACCTAAGTTAAATTAAACGAAAGAATAGAAATAATTTAATCAGCTTGTGCAATTTTATTTACTTCATAAAATTTCTAAATATTCTACTTAGTACAAGACGATCATTGTCAATCTCATCGACTATTCTGTTCAGCATTTTATTAGAATAGAACGTCGTTAATCTGCGAACTAGTTGCTGAATATAATCTTCATCAAAAGCTATAGCTATAAGAATGTTATCATCTGGACTTCTCCAAATAAAAATTTTCGCTTTATGTAACCCGGTACAAAACATTGTTAATTGTATTTGCATAAAGTAGGCTCTGCTCCCTTTTTTCTTCAATACATAAATCCCCTCACTATTTTTTTCTACATCATATTTTGTATTGGCAATTAGTTCGTCTAAACAATTCCATTTGTTGGCAATAGGAAATGGGCATTTCACTTCCAGTATAGTGTCCCCATTCATTATGCCATCCGGACTAGCTGATAGCCAATTTTCTGTCAACGACACATACATCCCGTGATTGATAACGTTATGGCCCTCAGACTGTAAATATTTTTTCGCAATAGGTTCTTGCTCATTACCATATCGTGTAAACTTATTCCCTGTAAACTTAGGGTACAAATCTTCTCTGATAAATGCAGAGCAATCTGTGGTTTCCTTTATTGGAACTTTGCTAGCACTGCTAGCTGTAAGGCGTATTTTTCTGGCATCCTTCCACAACACACTTCCACTCTGTCCTTTGGTGTTCATATGAAACTCTTGGACCTTAGCAGAAGTGAGAGAAATGTACTTATTTACGAAATTAGAACACTTTCCGCATGAGTCTAAGGCTGTATGATCGCCATGATCTTCTTGAATTATATCCTTAGTGAAAGGCTTACATGTAATACTTTTACTTGCCGTCGTTCCTTTGATGCTGAATAAAGGAAGTAGTTTAGAACTGTTAACTGCTTCCTTAAACTCTCTATCCAATGTATACATTGGTGTATCCCGACTACCTGGTATGTTATTATCTTCGTCACTGTTCATTATATCTTCCCCTGCTTTCGGTTTTTTAAAAATAATGTTCAATAGGGGCTTTGGTTCCACATGTCTTGTTGTTCCACGATTCCATTTTACATTTTCATCCGTGCATGCTACACCTGTCAAATTGTTTCGAACTGCATGTTCAATTTTCCACAAAACAGCCCCAACATGACTACATGTATGGCCTTGACCAGCCATACACGAACACCACCCGTTTACTATTGAGCCATCTTCATTACAAAGTACAAATACCTCATTTGTTCTTGAGACTGTTTGAGACGATCTTACTTCTCCTTTAAACATAATTGTCTTATTATTGTTAATATAATGCGTTGTAACACCAACGTTTCCACTTTAAAAATAGTTAAAGCTTTGAAGGCTTTTAAAGTTTTTCATTTGTTGACCGTCAACTGCTTTCGACTCCACAAGAAAGTTGTAAATATCTACGTACATCATATTTGGCCATACACGCATGTCGTCAATCCATGTTTTGACTTTATCAACACCCGGAGGTTTCCATTCTTTTGCTACTGTTGACATTATGTTGATTTTCTTCGTTAAGATCATTGACAATAAAGGCTTGTTTACAATTTTTTCACGGTTGTAATGGCGGCGCTTTTTATGACGAGACCTAGGAGTCGCGTCTCTAACTTAGGGGGATAATCGAAAAAAACCTGTCTATAAGCTACAACAATTAACATCACCAGAGGAAGTTCCCTCTTGATTTTTGAAGTGTTTCCATTATCATGATTATTCATTTCCAAGAAATTGGATTCGGGACTGAGGCTGGTTGGGACCCTTCACGAGTTAGGTAATTTTTCTAATTATGATATATTTTTTTCTATCTGCATTGCCTACAGATTTTTACAACAAAACAGTACCAACAAGAAGTGGAAGAATTGTCAGCGTTTCTGTAAAATTTCAATAAGACAGAAAACTGTTTAATAAAATTATAAATATATACATGACTCTTGTATAAGTCCTATAAGTCACCTTTGTAGATCTTTGCATTCTTAATTTATCTCTGGTTATCAAAGCAAAAATCAAAGCATAAAGATGACAAGTAATGGTCAAGCGTTTAAACATACCATGGGGTTTATCATTACAATGTAAGGAGTACAGATTCAAAAACAAAACAAAACTTTAAAATCAAACCAATCGTTTAGTCAGTGGCTTCTACTTCATGTTGGTATGGACGAAAAAAGCATGCATTGGCATGTTAGATGATGTAAGTTGCACTGGTCTGGGAAACATTTTTCATGGTTATGACAATCTTACTCGATACAAAGTACTTGAACAATCAATATTCAAAAACTCTGGAATATTTCAAGGAAATCCATGAACAAGGTCAACAAAGAGTAAAACCAAGACGACATGCAGACAGCATACATAAAGAACAAACAGTATGCACAATACACTTTTAAAATAACTTACAATTCATGTACACAAATGAGATCAAAACTGGAATGAAGATCAATGAAATCATGTTTTGATAGGGTACGCATTTACATCCGCCGTTTTGTTATAAAAGTTCCCCATATTCAATCAGAACAACCAAAATACCTTTACAGATCTTAAAATTTTTCAATATGGTTGTTAAATGTTATTGAAATTTTTCACAACTGTTATCTGTTATTAAGTAAAAATTGATGTTAACTGTTATCAGCATTTTATTTTTGCTGTTAACTGTTTTCGCTAAATATGTGGAGTTGTTAACATGTTTACGGACTGCCTATTGTCCCCTTCATTTATGATTTCTGCAAAATGCATGTTCTGTGGGTATGCAACCTATAACACATATCGGTAGACACTTTATGAATTTTGTCTAAATCGGTACGACTGTTGATCTCAGTCAACAAAAGGGTACTGTCAATAACCATTTAACCTATATCTGATTTTGTTTTAATCTTTCATCCTGACGCGTCACTTATGGAGATCGCTTAGGCCTTTATATTACAGCACGACTCTTTCTTCTGCATGTCGTTGTAATGCAGGACAGAGAAGTCAACAGTGTGCTATGTTCTCATTAAATGAAATCATCATGTTCCACAGCATCTGCATAAAAAAAAATCTTTTCCACGTTTATTTAACTCAGAGAGGTAAGTCATTAGACCCAGTATGAATTTGACGAATGTAGGACAGAAAGTCACAGGACAAGAAGTCACAGACAAAAAGTCACGGACAAAAAGTCACAGGACAAAAAGTCACAATTCATTTTTTCTGAATATTTTCTTTGAATAAAAAACACTTATTTCTACAAAAATATTTCTGTATTTTTCTTGAACTATTGTACATAAACCAACATTGTAAACATAATTTATCCAAAAAATATCAAAGATGATCAAATAATTGTCAAAAAAACAAAATGTCAACGTGGCTTTGTACTTAAATGGCTTCATGGTGCCAAGAAATGTACCCTTTGCATGATAAAAATTAAATAAATCTTCATTTTTCAAGTATAATGACACATTTCTTACACTTTAATATGAATATATATATATTAAATAGTAAATATTTCAAGATATTTCTCTTATATATTCAAATAATTGTCAACAAACTATTTGTGACTTTTTGTCCTATCAAATTTGTGACTTTATGTCCTGTGACTTTCTGTCCGTTTACCAATTTGACATACTATTTGATGTAAACAGGTAACGTCAAAAATTCGTTGTGTACAAACGAGCCATACACGTTGAATACAGTTTCTCCTTTCAAATGAATGTTAGTATAGTTGAATGATTTATAGTCGCTCTGCAACATTATAATTTCCAATTTATACTTGATTTGTAGATGAAAAATAAATAACAAATAACAAACAAATATTTTATTGGCACAAACACAATTACAATAATTGGCAATGGCCCATACAACTGGTATACAAATAGTAATAATGCATAGAATATCAATAGGCATATTTAGAACAATATCATCGAACGATATCAATATCATCAACAGTAAATGATTAAAAAAAAATATATCAATTACATAGTTGGTCAAACATATTTAGTATTGAAAATAATGACAATATTAATATGTAATATTATGAACAATGATTATTAGCAATTTTATAGAGTTTGTTCTGCTTTACGCAGGTTCAAACTGTCTGAGATGAAAGAGGAAGTTAATTTTAGGATTGTGTATGAATTATTATTTAATAAAAAGATTATATTATTTTCATGTTTTTGAAATTTTGTAGGATCAACGATTATATTTGAAACTTTGTAAAATATGTCCCTCTTAGTTGAGTATTTTTCACAATGTAAAAGAAAATGTTTTTCATTTTCAATTTGACCAGAATTACATACAGAGCAGTATCTCTCATTTCTGGGAATATTTAGATGTCTCCCTCTTTCAATCATCAGTGTATGAGCGCTTATACGGATCTTACATATTGCAGCTCTGTCACTTCTGTTTTTTAATATATCAACATAGGGTGGTCTTCTGCCCATTATGTAGACACTTTTGAAAAAGTCTAACTTTTTGGATTCAAATATATTTGCATTTTGAACTTGCAAACATTGGTCATTAATTCTTTGTTTAATAGAATTTAAATTACCTTTAACATAATTAAAGTTATTGATGATATAAGACATTCCAAGTTCATTCAAAAGACTCTTGACCTTTATGACCCAAGGGTTTGAATCTACAGATTTAGTGAATATATCATATGCCAAAGAATTTTCCGAAGAAACTATATGGTTCAGGTAGTTGAATATTGAATATAATATTTTATTTTTCAAGGGAATTCTATTAAGTTCAGCTCGACATCCATCATTAGATGCCTTACAGTGAACCCCTAATATGTCTTTGATAAATTTAACATGAAGTTTTTCAAATGGATCAGAGTCTTTAAAATGTGAATCCACCCCCCAAATTTCACTACAATATGTAAGAATGGGAGTAACTAAACAATCAAACAATTTTTCAAGAAGTCTACATGGGTTGTTGAGACCTATAGTTTTCTTTATTTTATAGTATGCCTTCCTGGCTTTTTCCATTAGAGTATTCACAGCAAGGCAAAAATTGCCATTATACTTTAAAACAATACCCAAGTAACAATAATTTGTTACTGTTTCAAGATATGCATTATCATAAGTAAAATGGTTTAACAATGTCTTGCCATTAGAATTAAATATCATAATTTTTGATTTACCAGTATTAACTTGTAGTTTCCATGTTGAACAATATTCATGTAAAATATCAAGAGATTTTTGTAGACCCTCTTTGCTTTCAGATAGTAAAACAATATCATCTGCATATAAAAGAATGTTCAAAGAGGTATCCCCAATAGCAACTGGATCCGTATGTTTGTTATCAAGATTACCTACTAGATCATTTATAAAATATAACTCGCGATATTATTTAAATGATACAGGTAACGTTAAAAATATATTTCTTTGTCTTAACCGCAATAGTATATGTATAGTACCAAGTCAAGAATATGACAGTCATTTGATGTGTTTTGTCTTTTGATTTTGCCATTTGATTAGGGACTTTCAATTTTGTATTTATCTCGGATTTCAGTAATGTTGTGATTTTTGGCTAATCTTGATTCTGTCCCTTCTGTTATCAACGAATGTAGGACAAAAAGTCGCAGACATAAAGTCACGGACTAAAAGTCAACAATTCAGTTTTCATTTGATTTTTTCTTTCAACAAGACAACACTAATTTTAGAAATTGTTTGGTTTTTTTTTCTTTAACTAGCATTTTCAAAACCACTTTGTTATTTAAATTTATTGAATAAATCGAAATAATGATCTGATAATTGTTATGAAAACAAAATGTCAAAGTGGCTTGTTAGTGCATTGATAGGACATTTGAGCGAAAAATAATCGGACGTTGTAGCGCCAAAGTAGAACCATTTTACCGAAATTTATTATTGCCAACGCCCGTTTTAGCGAAATATTTTCAACCCATTATATACACATGGAAAAAAGTATTGCAACACCAAATTGAAATTGAAATTAAAAAAACACTTTTTATTTTTTTGTGATATAATTTGGTAAAATAGAACTAATTAAACATTATTTAAGTATCACCTGAGTTTAATCAATAAATATCGACTCGATAAGTTTTTATCTGTACATGCAGCTACTGTACCCGTAAACAGCAAAACATATGTTTTCATCCTCATTGTTTTCAACACCTTAAATAACCAAGTTTTTAAAGTTATGTGATTGACACCTTGTAATGGGTCCTCGACAACTCTAAACTGCAGCAAGATGGCAGATTATCAGCATGAGAGAAGCAGGGATGTCGCTGAAACAACTGCACGTATTTTTGGTCATCACCATTCCACTATAAGTCGTTTTGAGAATAAAAATAAGGCACTAAACAATGTTAAAGACCTTCCGAGATAAAGAAGACCCCATATACCATTTGCTAGGGAAAATCAAGCATAATGAAGGTTGGTCAGAAGGAAACCCATTGCATACAATACAATTATAAAAAGAGAGTGGTGGGCATACAGGAGCCTTTTAACAAGAACTGTTCGAGATCGACTCATCGCTACTGGTTATCGTGCGATAAGACCATTTCGGAGACAATTGCTTACGAACAGACACGCAGTTTTCCGTATCCAATGTAGTGCAGAGCTCGCTAAAGTTGAAAATTAGCATCGTGGAGGAAGATCCATTGTTCCAATGGAATTCGGTTCATCTTCCTTGGACGGATCGTAGCCCGGATTTGAACCATATCGAGCATATATGGGACACTTTTGGGCGGAACGTGCACGAAAGGACACCCCAGTTCATACACATCATGAAATAAACAATGCCCTTCATCAGAAATGGTTGCTGCTACCTTAGCAACAAATAAGTCGATTTTTGGCAAGAATCAGGAGACGTTTAGATGCGGTTATCCGTTTGAATGGAGGCTGCACACAAAGTACTAATTCTTTGGCGTATAACGATCAACCATGATGTGAACAGTCATCTGAACATTAATTTTGAAATGTCTGACATTGTAAAGTTCGACTACAGTAAAAGTTGTAAAATGCATTTTTTTGTACAAAAAACACTTCATTTTATTATTAAAATTGTGGTTATACAAATCATTTTTTTTTCAAACATTTTTTGTTCCTTTCAATGCCAATGTTATCATAAACTATGTTTCAATAATATCATACAAATATTTTATTATATTTCATAAAAAAAAAAAGAGGCTGATTTTTCAAATTTTTAAAAATCAAGGTGTTGCAATACTTTTTTCCATGTGTATATAATAAATAAAAAAAGTTTAATAGACAGCACAATATAAAAAATGATGTCCATTAAAATACTGCATAAACTGTCTTAAAGATTTAATCAAATGGTAGAAGTTCGTTCTAGCCTGGAATTTATATCCTAGAAAACGTGCGTAATGGGTTCTGGATATACTCCATATACAATACCACCCCAAGGGTGACTGGGGTATAGAAATATGGTCGCTTGGTCTTCTCCCGACCGGCAGTAAAACGCTTGCTGAAGTGGGGCGTCCGTTTGGCTGTTCGGGATGTATCAAGTTCGCAGTCACGTCCGTCAGAAGGGGACGTTAAATCCGATGCCTCGTGTAAAGAGAATGCCACGCTCTTTGCACGTTAAGAACCCTTGCAACAACTCTTTGAGGGGTCCGTAGGTGGCCTGTTGCAAGGCAAAATTTCTGTCCCTATCCAATATATCCTCATTTTCCAGTGGCAGTCCAAATTTCCCCGACCATCATCCTAGATGGCCTCTATTACAACAACCTACCTATTGTATTTATTGTGAACTTGTTCTCGTCCTGAATATGCATGAAATATTTGCCACTGGACGTTAAGCAACCAACAATCAATCAATCAATCAATCCATATACAATACTGTTGAATTGCATTAGGAACTGTTCTTTCTCTTTATCTTGTCTAGATTTTGGTGCACATTCGTCTATACTTCGTATTTTTATATTTGTTGTATTTCTATTATATTCATATAATTGGCAACAAATAATTTCTTTTTGTCCTTTGACTCTTTGTCCTAACAAATGTGTGACTTTATGTCCTGTGACTTTCTGTCCGTTTACCGTTTTCAACACGGGACCGAAAAATATCCCGCCGAAAGATGGTTAAAAGGAAGTAATTATTTACATAGGCGACAATGGTAGCCTTTTTTTTTATTCCTGCGTTTTCCCTATCAAAGATACATTAAAACAACGAAATCTGAATAATCAAAACCTTTGGTGTAATTGACAACTACAATAGTTATCAAAGGTACCAGGATTATAATTAATTACGCCAGACGCGCGTTTCGTCTACATAAGACTCATCAGTGACGCTCATATCAAAATATTTATACAAAACCTTGCTAAATAGAGTTTTCTCTAATTTTCTAGCTATTTCTACACCAATGGCCAACACTCATTTCTCACTGTTTCAATTTTGATATCTAATTACTAGGGCAGCAGGAAATAAATTTACTCTACCTATTATCTTCGATGGGAAACCTAGCTGGCGCCAATCATCTTTATTTACTTCCCTTTAACCTATTCTGACAAATATCGACATAAAATCGAGCAATCTTTACATTACCAGATTGTGTTATTGTCGATATCGAATAGAGGAAAGATTTCGACCACGGTATAAGCACAGTGTGGGAACGGAGCAGTACGTTTTTTTTTAATATTTTGGCCTTTCGGGAGACTGTCAAGCGGGGCTCCGACATTTGTAAAAACAACAAGTTGATGAATGTAAGTTTTGACTAACGCACACGGTACAATATTAAGTTTCTGCTTCAAGATTTGATAACGAAATCATTTTACACATATATATATAGACCAATGAAATGCTGTAAGCGACATATACAGGCAGACGTTTTCCATTCAACGGTTGAGCTCCGAGTAAATTGCTCAAAATTCTTCATCAACAGCGAATTAAATTTCCAAAAAAAAATCAAAATGATAATCATAACTACACCAGTTTTACAATTAAGCCTTTGGTGATATATATAGTCTTAACCATTCTGAAAGTTCGATAACGATTGCTCGCCTTCTGTACATTCACTCGGAGCCTTTATGTACAATCACTTGGGCAAAGTAATGAAATTGATTGCATATTTATTTCATTGTATTCTGTTTCTTCACTCACTATTGATGTATTAAATATATAATTAAGAGTGAACATAAAAAATGTGGTCAGTGTTTTCAATCAGGTACACAATTATAACGCACGCGTAGTTTTTCTATACCAGATACACATAAATCGAAGATCAGTATTCAAGACAAAAACGTACAGCACACATGATAATAAATCTCGAATAAAAGAGTTCGTCACACAAAATTCAGTCAATAAAGTCATTATTTCAAAGATTCCATTATTTTCTATATCAAAAATTTATAAATTGACTTTTAAGTTTTTTTCTATATCAAAAATTTATAAATTGACTTTTAAGTTTTTGGAATTAATTTCAACTTTGGCCACAATATAAAAAATGCGAAGATTTCCTCTTGTTTTCTGTGACAGCTTTTAAATATCACGTCATGATTATGCACGAACTATAATTGTCACTGGACAATAATTAAGCACCAATCAATCAAGTAATATTTATTTAATTACACATATCATGATATTTTACATGTAATACAATTTAGCGTTCAATCTTTTACTAGGATACACATCATGGACGGAAACGAAATTTTCAAATGTATATATTGCCAACTGACGACACGGGATTTCTTAAGTGCAGTATCATGAGATGCAACGTGACCCTTGTAGTTTCAAAGGGTAGCAAACCCCTTTTGACCAAAGTAACACTGATATTTAAACACCTTCTCATGTGATGTTTTTACATGTAGTGACAGTCCGTAATTAGTTTTGAACATTTTCCCACAAATGCTGCAAAGTTGTGTTTTTTGTGTTATTTCATGTCCAGGGGTTAGATATTTACTATCCATGTGGCGTTTCAAATTTCTTTTGCAGTTGCTTGAAAATTGCCAAACGTTGCATTTTAAACTAGTTTTGATTTTCGGTCTACACTTCAATCGTTACAAGCGATTCATCAATTCCTGCTATTTCGAAAGATCCATCCATGGTCAATTTCTAAAAAATTGAAAGAAACGAAACATTATTTTCATTGCATGACTTATGTGTATTCAAATCAAATAGGTAGGTATCATGTTTTGCTTTATCAAGTTTCAATAATCTTGATAGACATATAGGTACATTATGTGCACTATGCACTCCGGTTTACATGTTAAACGTTTGCTCATTGTTGAAGGCCATACAGTGATCTATAGCTGTTTATTTCTGTGTCAGTTATTCTCTTATGAAGACTGTTCCATCTCATTGAGATATAACTTTGGAATGTAACCAGTAAATATACATGTGCATATTGTTTACATTGAAATCTGTTGTAACCTTTCATTCGAGGTATGGGTAGTTAAGAAAATTAGTGTTAGTTAAAACTCTGAAAAGTTTGGGACATATAAACGTTTAGGCCGTAAAAGGAGTTCCTATGGGAAATTGCATTGCCAATATTTACAGAAATGTAACCTGAAAACTGATTCCAGGGAGATGCTTTTGCAATTTTGAGCTACTACTCTTTTAAGGATTACAGCTTGAATTACAAAGGAAAGATGTTCACCGACAATTCAGATAAATTTAAATTCACTTTTATAATGAGTATGACACACACTATTTCGCGGATCTGCCATGCGTTGAGGAGAAACTCGAAAGAAATCTATACCAGACAGCGTTTAAGCTGTATTTGGCAAAACTTTTAGGAATTTTGGTCCTCGATGCTCTTCAACTTCGTACTTCTTAACTTTTATGGATTCGGACGTCACTGACGAGTCTTTTGTAGACGAAACGCGCGTCTGGCGTATATATAAAATTTAGTCCTGGTATCTATGATTAATTCATGAATATTTAATGAATTAATATTTTCCCGCGCTATTTAAACTGCGTTATATACAAATGTTTATTATTTTAATTAGGTAAAAGCCCAAGAGTATCGAAAGAATGGGATTCTATGATATGCTGAATCCAACTATGGATTTAGTTTTTGATGATTGGGCCCCGTTATCAAATTGTTCCACATTGAGGTCAAAAGAGTCCAAAATTTAACGTTTGATATCATCAAAAATTTAATTATTGGGGCTCTTTGATATGCTGAATCTAACCATGCATGTATATTTTGGATATTGGACCATAAAAGGTAAATGTCTTTTTTAAGTTCTTAGACCACATTTATTCCGTGTCAGCAACCTATGGTGTGTCAAATATTTGATCACACTCCAAATTCAGAGCTGTAATGTTTTGTCATCAAAATTAATTCTTGGGGTTCTTTGATATGCTGAATCTAACCATATAATTATTTAGATTTTGGGTATTTGACCATAAATGGTAAATGTCCAATTTAAATTTTATTAGTTCTCAGACCACATTCATTCTGTGTCAGAAACCTATGTTGTGTCAAATATTTAATCACAATCCAAATTCAGAGCTGTCATGTTGTGTCCATACTTGCCCCAACTGTTCAGGGTTTGACCGCTTCGGTTGTATCAAGCTGTACATGTGCTCTGCATTTTATTGATATTGCTGAAAAGACGATAAACTGTAATTAAATACATATTTGAAACAAAACACGTCTATAACCAATTCGAAATAATACACATCTACAGTTGCAACCTTTCCAGAGGTGCCTAAAGTATAACACATTAGTTAGTTTCAGTAAAGGTATCGTTCGTTTTGGCTGACCACCTTCAGCAATTCAACTTTCGAAGAAGCAGTTCATCCTTGATGCGCTTGCTTAAAGGACGATTACCAGCAAACATACATTTCTTTTTTTACCCATTTCTTTAAGCACAGTTCTGACCGCATTTTTAAAATGTCTTGTTTCGACGGGTCGACGCATTTTCTATGTACACTTGATAAAATTGTCTGTTTTGTTTTAGCTTTGATTTTATCTTCAAGATTGCATTATTTCTTTCAATGCATTCAGTTTCAACAATAACTAGAAATTTCCACGACCATCATCCCGGATGGTCCTGAACATGCATGAGATTTTGAAAAAAATATGTTGATGGCCTAGCTGGCCGAAAAAAAAAATTGATATATTGCACTGTAGCTGAAAAAAATATTATGCTGTCCCCTGCTTCAAAAAAATATTGCACTGCTGAATTTGAAAATGGAGAAAATAACAACACTAGACAGTGAAACAGCAGATTATAAACAGCTGTCCAGTCTACAGATTAAGATAATATTTCTATTTTTACATGATCACTATTTGTATGTTCCCGTAATAGTGTTTGTTCCAGAAATATTTAAAAGCACTCCGAATCTCCAGCATATATGTTACTACATTAAGACCATACTTAAAACTACTATTATAAACATGAAATGGTGTTTTTATAACAGGAATAGATATGGTATCATAAGTAGTCTTTAAAGAAGCCCTGATTGTGTATGACACAGACTTGGATCTTTGGGTCGATTTTCTTCTTTCACTTTTATCTTTCCATCGTCATTCCTATATCGGTCAGCCCAATTAACAACAACTTCGTTTTCCTTATCGTTGAGCTTCCTTAAGGCACGAAAACTGTCCTCTTTGTTATTACAAAACACTTTTCTAGCTCCTTCGTCCCAAGTGCTAGACATTTCCTTGGGTAATCATGTCATACCGTTCATCTGAAGAGTTAAGCTTCTGATTATGAATCGGACCCACAAGTTTAAATATTGTCTCTGTGTGTAACCTCATGTACGCCTCTGTGGAGAGATTTCTAGCTGCATCGACGGTTTTCTGATGTGTTCGTCGATACATATATTTTTTGGCATTGTACAAGTAATGTCTTTTTTTCACTGTCCATGACGTAAAAATGTGTTTTCATAATCTTTTTAATCAGTTTAATTGAATTCTGGAGCTGGCATGTCAGTTAACTGCTAGTAGTCTATTGTTATTTATGTATTATTGTCATAAAAGAGCGACAATGTGTTGTTCAATTTATTCCATCTCAAGTCTGATAATAATAACAGACCTGAATGGGCCGATGTGGCTTTACACGATGTAAAACTTATGAAATACTGATGGGATTGCATTGTACTAATAAACAATGTGTTGTACCGAAAGTGGATAAACACTACCATTGAAGAAAGCAATTTACAATTCATAGTCCCTGAAATCTGGAAAGAAAATATTATGAAAATGTTACATGATGCCATACAAGTTGGTCATTTTGGCATACACAAAACTGTAGCCAGAGCACAGAATAGATTATATTGGGTTAATCATAAAGATGAAATAACCAAATGGGTGCAAAACTGTATTGTTTGCAATTCATTCAAACAACCTCCCAGAAAAGCTAAAAGCAAAATGAAACAATATAATGTGGGTGCTCCAATGGAAAGAGTTGCCTTGGATATAATAGGACCCTTACCGATTGCATATAAAAATAACAAATATGCTTTGATTGTAACAGATTATTTTACTAAATGGGTAGAAGGCTTTCCCATGCCAGATATGGCAACTACTACCATAGTTTATAATTTAGTTAACCATTTCTTCTGTAGATTTGGAATACCTTGTCAAATGCACTCAGATCAAGGGAGACAATTTGAGTGTGGTTTATTTAAGGAACTTTGTGCTAAGTTAAAAATTGACCAAACAAGGACTACATCATTTAGGCCACAGAGCAATGGTTTTGTGGAGTTATAATAGAACTCTTGAAAATACAATAAGGAAATACATCAGCAAAAATCAAAGGGATTGGGATGAGCAACTTCCCTGGGCTTTAATGGCTTACAACTCATCAGAACATGAAACGACTAAGTTTAGTCCTAGTATGCGTATGCTAGGCAGAGTAATACAATTGCCAGTTGACTTGATATATGGTCCCCATCCCCAGGAGATTGAACATCCCGACGAAACAGTATCACACAATGATTATGTTAAAATATGCAGGAAGGCATATGGAAAGTGTCTGCTAAAGCACGACAAAAATATTTCTAAAAATAGTGACAAACAAAAACGTCAGTATGATGTTAAGGCACATGAGAACGCATACAAGACAGGCGATGTAGTATGGCTTTAGACTTTTAATCGAAAGCCAAAACAGAGTCCAAAGTTACAAAGGAATTGGGATGGGTCATACTTTGTTGTAGAAGTTATATCGGATTTAATATGTAAGATTAAAAAGACAGCAACGTCTAAAATGCAAATTGTGCATCTTGATAGGCTAAAACCATTCTTTGGTAATGTTCAAAACTGGGTCAACGAACAAGAAAATCAAAGAACTGACAATACTCTTAACACTCTGGTTGCCGATGGTACCTGAAAAACAAATAAAATGTGTTTCAAATTCGTATTTGAAATTTGGAAGTTAGTAAATGTGTTTGAATAAGTGAAGAACGCATTTTGTGTGT
Organism: Mytilus galloprovincialis; assembly: GCA_037788925.1. Lineage (NCBI taxonomy): Eukaryota > Metazoa > Mollusca > Bivalvia > Mytilida > Mytilidae > Mytilus > Mytilus galloprovincialis. The sequence goes on from CM075338.1 coordinate 43,949,872, forward strand.
TCATATATATATTAATCATAGCGAGGTTTATTGCTGTGTGTTAATAAAAAGTAATGTGTTTCATTTTTAAATAGAATGAAAAACAGAAATTTAAGTATAAAATTGAGAATGGAAATGAGTCAAAGAGACAACAACCCGACCAAATAAAAAACAACAGCAGAGGGTCACCAACAGGTCTTTAATGTAGCGAGAAATTCCAGTGATAATGAACGCCATACTAATTTCCAAATTGTACACAAGAAACTAAAATTAAAATAATACAAGACTAACAAAGGCCAGAGGCTCCTGACTTGGGACAGGCGCAAAAATGCGGCGGGGTTAAACATGTTTGTGAGATCTCAACCCTCCCCCTATACCTCTAACCAATGTAGAAAAGTAAACGCATAACAATACGCACATTAAAATTCAGTTCAAGAGAAGTCCGAGTCTGATGTCAGAAGATGTAACCAAAGAAAATAAACAAAATGACAATAATACATAAATAACAACAGACTACTAGCAGTTAACCTACATGCCAGCTCCAGACTTCAATTAAACTGACTGAAAGATTATGATTTCATCATATGAACATCAGGTACAATCCTTCCCGTTAGGAGTTTAGTATCATACCATCATAACATATATGAGAAGAACAAAACCCGTGTCATGCCAACAACTGTTTTTAGAATAAATGTGTTTAGTTCCGATGCAAAGACCTTATCAGTGACTCAATATTAACGCCAAAATATGCAATCTTTAATGACTTGACAACAGTATCGTAATTATATCCCTTCTTAATAAGTCTATTCAAAGGTTTTGTAAGTTTCTGAGGTGAATACTGACACCTTTGTGCTTTATAAAGAATATTACCATAAAAAATTGGATGTGAAATACCTGAACGTATTAGAAGTCTGCATGTTGAGCTATATTTACGAATGATGTCTTTATACCGATGATAAAATTTAGTAAATGTTGCGACTAGTTTGTGATATCGAAAACCCTGGTGTAATAATTTTTCAGTAATACATAAATTTCTCTCGTTAAAATCTAAAACATTGTTACATACAAGAGCGAATCGTACAAGTTGAGATATATAAACACCGTAAGATGGTGACAAGGAACGTCACCATCTAAAAACGGATAATTAACGATAGGAAATGAAAAATCATCCCTTTTATAATACTTACCAAAGTATGCAAGCAAAATTATAGGTACTGATCAGCTGTGCTGCGTGTTAAAATTGAATATATTCTCAAAACAGTATTTTTATACTTCAGATGACTTTCTTCTGCTTTCACTGTGGTGCCCAGTATAATCTAAGGAGTCAATTAACCAGACATGTTAGGGACAAACATCCTAAGAAGATGCTGCAGTGCAGATTTTGCTCGTACTTGGTACCTTCAAGTAAGATGTTCCGCTTGATGGAACATGGGATGAATGTTCACAAACATATCATGAACCCCAGAACTAAAGACAGATAACTCATAAAACCAGAAACCCCGACCAGAAAAACCAGTGCCAACATCTTATTTCCATCCAAGACAAAGCTGCACTATCACTAGGCCAAGAACACCGCCAACAACACCAATATTGACAAGATCTGTAAAACCTTGCAGTATTTCTTTGGGAATTGAGGATTATAGCTCCCCGTCACCAGTTAAGAAAAACCTAGTTGATCTATTTGACTCGCCTACTAGACAGTCTGTGGAAGAGCTCATAGAAGAACCCATTATGGTATCCGAGCAACCAACTACAGAACCATCCACAGCTACTAGTAATATGAGGGATAGTAGGCATTTGGAATCGCTACTATTGGGGATGAAGTCTGTCCTGCAGACAGATTTCAGGCCCCACCCTCCCGCTTCCAGTGTTCCTATGAAGCCTCCAAGTGCCTGTTGGTAGCTGAGAAGGCAAAGAAGGCGGGAAAGTATATAGACAGTATATTGACAACAGGATATGGTTGTGTAAGGAAAGACGAATCGTGTATTCTGCCCGATTGAACAGTGTACAAACTGTTTGCTACCTGGATACCAGATACATCTTTTCACAGTTTGAAGTCAAACGACACACAGACAGAAGAGCTTCAACTTCAACAGACGTCTACGCAAACTGAGGATAAGTGGGTTGTGCTTGCAACAACAGCCACCCAGACGAGGAGAGTTGTCAAGATAGAGACAGAGGTTCAAACAGAAGATTGCAGAATAGTAGTAGAAAAAGAAACAGAAGAAGAATTAAATCTTGACATAGAAGAAGAGTACATGGACTTTGATTTTTATCATTCCAATTGTTTTTTTTTTATATTCTGACAATTATAGGCATTTAAAAATTAGTTATTAAAAATTTCATATTTAAGGTAGAGTAATTAGGAAAATGTTTGGGTTGGGTAAAAGATTTTAATAGTTTGGGGACGGAATTGGTTATTTATAACAAATATTAATGAAACTTAAATGTTTCATTCCAGTTTACAGTGTTGCTAGTTGAGAGTGTGCATATTTGTATATAAAGTGCGTTTATTTATTGTATTTATTTGAATCAATTTTGAAGAAATGTGTATTATAAGTACCGATTATCAGGTTATCTGCATGTTGATATCGTAAAATATCAGCTGCGAGACATAATATGAAGCTTTTTGTCGAGTGAGCGTAGCGAACGATATCAAAAAGCCTTCATATTATGTCAAGCAGCTGATATTTTACAATATCAATATGCTGATAATCGATTTATCGGGCTATATTTGCGTGTTTCAGAAGTGTTTTCTTTGTTTCACAAGCACACAAAAGATGACTTGATAAGCTCGGGTCAAAGTTATTAACGTCGGTTCAAACATTATGACGTCGCTGATATGTCCGGGTCAAAGTTATTGAGGCCGGGTCAACGTATTTGACGTCACAAAGACATGATACGGAATAATATTAAGAGCTGAACAGAGTAATATAGACAGTGGGACGACCGATAAAGGTATTATATTTATTAATGCTAAAAATAAATTTTTAGTAAATCAATTTGTCCGGTCAATTTTTTAAAGAAGGGGGCACTGTAACGGATTTCGTCCTCGTTGTTCAACAGTTTGTGTCCCCTTCCCCTTTTCACTTTTTATGAAAAGTTAAATCTCTGTTTAACCGTATTGAATACTTACAAATTTTCTTTTTATTAGAATAAGTTATCACAGATATTTAATACTTAATCACATTGTGTTATGAACAGTAACTTGAGCAAAGATAAAAATAACGTCAAGTCCCACCTGAAACTGAGTCGCCTTTCTATTTATTTTTGTACAGTGTAAATACGGAATTTCCTTATACTGGACCTACCTTTATATATTTGTTGATGATTGTATTGTGTTGTTTTAATCTCTACATACTTATATTGAGTGAATTAGTTAACCTGGTCAAGTTTCTAGAGACTCAGAGTCTCTCTTTTTCCTTGTAATGTCCGCCATGTTTACTGGAATCGGTTTACCGTAAACCGTCAAAGTGCACTGTCGTGAACGGCAATATTACGTTGAAATAGAGTCTTTCCAGTCGCTTTTGACGTCAATATGAAGTCTTTTAAGTCTTTTTGTTGTATATATATTGAACAACCATTGAGCGCGTTAGTCGTGATCGGACTAACGTGGCAAAAGGTTGCTTACAATCACAATCCTTTCTTCACTGTAACTTACAATTTGAGTCTTGCACTTTTAACAGGTTAGGAAATAGTTTGTCAGAGTTTTACTTTATGATTGATTGATTGTTGGTTGCTTAACGTCCAGTGGCAAATATTTCATGCATATTCAGGACGAGAACAAGTTCACAATAAATACAATAGGTAGGTTGATACAATAGAGGCCATCTGGGATGATGGTCGGAGAAAATTGGACTGCCACCGGAAAAGGAGGGTATATTGGATAGGGACAGAAATTTTGCCTTGCAACAGGCCACCTACGGACCCCTCAAAGAGTTGTTGCAAGGGTTCTTAACGTGCAAAGAGCGTGGCACTCTCTGTACACGAGACATCGGATTTAACGTCCCCCTTCTGACCGGACGTGACTGCGAACTTGATACATCCCGCACAGCCAAACGGACGCCCCACTTCGGCAAGCGTTTTACTGCCGGTCGGGAGAAGACCAAGTGACCATATTTCTATACCCCAGTCACCCTTGGGGGTGTTTTACTTTATGTAAAACATAGATTTATTATTTTATAGTATAAGAGACTCTAAAGATTAGCATGTTAGAAGTTCATGGACTAGTATACGTTGTTACGCATAAACGTATATTTGCATAAAAACTAAAAGTAGACAAAAAAGAACCGTAAATAATTTAAAATGCATAATCCCTGTTGCATACCAAATATATAAACACATCTGATGTATCGTGGAAAGAAACGACAATTTACGACTTAATTTCTAAAAATATCAGTCTTAAAATCACTATACTACCATTACTGGACATCGCATCCTAAATGTTATCAAGCTCCTCGGTTTCCCCTACTTCTAATATCAGCACTAACTTCTGAATTGGCCTATCTAATTAATTCCTGAAGAGGTAACTTCCTCCTTCCATTAATGTCACTTTAAGCACCTATCGTAACCCGCACTTTTCTAACAAGTCCATCCTCAGCTACGTGTGCTGTGTTTATCTTCCAAAGATGCCACTGATTTTGTGCGGCTTGTTCATCTTTGATCATTACTATATCGACGACTTACAAATTTCGTCTCGGAGCAGTCCACTTCTTTCTAGATTATAGATTAAACAAATACTCCTTTCTCTATCTATTCCAAAACTCGTTGGCTAAGAACTGAACTTGCCTCCAGCGTTTTCGAGAGTAAATATCACTTCTTTGAAATTGTCCATGCGGAGGAAGAATAATCGTCGACTTATCGTAAGTATATGATTCGGCGTTGGGGGTTCCTCTGATAAGGGATCATTCAAGTTGGCGAGAGTCTGATGTATCGGGGAAAGAAACGACAATTTACTATTTAGTTTCTAATCGTAATATATATCTCACTCCTAATCAATGTAATTCAACAGTTACAGTATAGGGGGAGGATGAGATCTCAAAAACATGTTTAACCCCGCCACAATTTTGCGCCTGTCCCAAGTCAGGAGCCTCTTGCCTATGAAAGTCTTGAATGATTTTAAATTTTAGTTTCTTGAGTAAAATTCGGAGTTAAGTATGACGTCCATTATCACTGAACTTGTATACATATTTGTTAAGGGGACAGTTGAAGGAAACCTCCGGGTGCGTGAATTTCTCCCAGCATTAAAGACCCATTGATGGCGTTCGGCTGTTGTCTCTTTGACACATTCCCCATTTCCATTCTTAATTTTACCTGTAGCAGCAACTACAGCACTATCAACATCATCATGTGTTAAGGCTACAAGATTAATGAAGCACCTCGGTTTCGTCCTGAGGAGGTTGAATACTGACTTTGTACCGATGCAAAAAAAAAAACCAAAGTTTAATCACAACCGACCAAGGCATGAACGATAGAATACCAGTGACAACTCAAACTAAAAAGTAATTCAGGTCGATTAAAATATTATACGGCGTCTTTACCATGTTTACTGTTGTACCTTTTAAACACAACTCAACTGTTCGCGCACATAATGCTAGACAAAAAGCACTGATTGTTCGGTGCTTTATTTAGCGTTTTCAGATGCATTGTGTTTACATAATTTTATAGGATAAAAATTTGAAAATTTTTAAATGGAGAATGTGTCAAAGAGACAACAGCCCGACTTTATTTCTTATAATGTTGCAATGATTGATTGATTGTTGGTTGTTTAACGTCCAGTGGCAAATATTTCATGCATATTCAGGACGAGAACAAGTTCACAATAAATACAATAGGTAAGTTGATACAATAGAGGCCATCTGGGATGATGGTCGGGGAAATTTGGACTGACACTGGAAAATGAGGGTATATTGGATAGGGACAAAAATTTTGCCTTGCAACAGGCCACCTACGGACCCCTCAAAGAGTTGTTGCTAGGGTTCTTAACGTGCAAAGAGTGTGGCACTTTCTTTACACGAGGCATCGGATTTAACGTCCCCCTTCTGACCGGACGTGACTGCGAACTTGATACATCCCGCACAGCCAAACGGACGCCCCACTTCGGCAAGCGTTTTACTAGCGGTCGGGAGAAGACCAAGTGACCATATTTCTATTCCCCAGTCACCCTTGGGGGTTAATGTTGCAATGGTGTCCACTACTTGAGAACCTGTAAATTCTTGAATTAGACGCATGTGTCGTCATCTCAAAGTTATTTTACCAATTACATACTAGTACATGTTGAAAAGTATTACCTTTTTATTCACGTTTGCCATTATGAAATTTAGATAATATAGAATCTGGCCAATGCTCGTTTTCAAATTTTCTATATAAAATAACTCCGATTGGATGAAAAAAAAACAACAACACTGTTCTCATCCGTTTTTCATGGTGAAAACTATGAATGTGCATACATTAAAACAGATTATATAGTATAGACTATCACAAGGCCTATTGGTCTTTTAAAATAAATGAGCCGTAAGTACAGCGATACCTGTTACACTTAAATTATGTTAAATATACAACAGATATTGAATAAATAACGTGTTACTAGTATATAAATTGTAGTTTTTTTTTTATCTGAATCTTTTTTTTTTCCAGAAAATAACGGCTCGACATCAAAACAGGCATAATGGAGCATGCATGGCAACCATGGAAAATGCATTTTTTGCAGAGCGAGGAGGCATGGCATTAAAGGAGGCATCGGTTTTATTTAATGTTTCAAGTTCGACGCTTAGAGGGAGACTCCATATGGAAGACGTTTAAGCACCTCTAACAAAGCCATCAATCTTGAACAGAACCCAAGAAATTATTTTAGTCGGCAATATCTTGAAAATGAACGATCGGGGTATTGTGCTGACAGTGATTGGCATTAGGAAATACGGAAATATAAAGTTTCTTTTCCCTGGCGATCACTGCTTTTTTATAAAGAGAGTCTCTATATATAATAGAAGTATATTAATCATAGTATACATGGGGACGATGCAGATAAACGTGAAAATAATTGTCTTGTCCCCGTCCGAGTACTTATGAAAATTGTGTGTAAGTTAAAACCGAGGTATAATTATAGTGTTCTTACGATATAAAAACCACGATGTGGACAACGCTCTGATTGGCCTATTTGTTTATCTTTTTTTTTTTTATCTTTCATATGATTGGTTATCAATGTTAAAACCGGTAGTCATGTCTGACTTAAAAGTCAGTTTGATGACAGAAACTCAATGCTATATTGTATAGAGAGTCTCTATATATTATAATAGTATATTAATCATAGTATACATGCAGAAAAACGCAACAATAATTGCCCTTTCCCCGTCCTAGAACTTATGAAAATTAATATGTGTAAGTTAAAACCTAAGTATAATAGTAGTGGTGCATACGATATAAAAACCACGATGTGGACAAAGATCTGATTCGCTTGATTGTTTTTCAGTTTTGTTATCTATCATACGATTGGTTCTCAATATTAAAACCGGAAGTCATGTGTGACATGAAAGTCGGTTTGATGACGGAAGCAATATTCGGACGCTTTAATTTTCGTTTTTCTCCCAAAATAACCGAAACTGAATAGTCATAAGAAAAGATGACAAATGCGACTATGCATGGTACCTATAGGACACAGAGGCATGATGATTAATTCATTGTGGGAGAAAAAGCGACACACAAAATGAGGTCTTCTCGTTTAATAGTATAGAAGATAGATAGATAGATAATACTAGTATGCTGAATAATTTTGTGCATATAGATTTTTCTATTATATGCTTGGATTTCAAATTAGTCTATTCTAAGGTTAAAAAGGTCCACGATTAAACTTCGTTTTATTTCAACTAAAATTAAAGTATCAATCTTGAGTAATGTGTCCAAACTGTTCAGGATTCGACATCTGCAGTTGTATAAGCCTGCGTTCGGAAAAGCATTGTATTATATTAACGGTGCACTGTGTTGGTCTCAGTAAATTAAATGGGTAATGTGAAAGGACACAACAAAAACAAGGATATTCTTTCAAACCAACAGTAGTTCGTTCGATCAAGAAATCGTCATACCTCAAACTAAATATTTTTATTAACAGAGAATACTGGTGAATCCCTTAGCTAAAGACTTCCGGAACCAACCACTATACCCGGGTTGTCCTAACACAGATTAACTCCTTTATAAAAGACAATTTTAGTGCAAACAACGGGATGTCAAATACAGCACCGAACATGTGCCTCAAAAATCAGACCGTCTTGGTGACTTTCTCTCAGAATTATACAAAGATGCATATCAGTTGTCCAAACCAATGATAATTTATACCAGATGATATGATGCATGTGTCGTACAACCGCACTGCTTGACTCCTTGTTTAGGCATGTAGTCAACTTAAGCGCTAACAATGGAATGTCAAAAAACAGCACTGAGCATGTGCCATAAAAAAATATAAGAAGGTAATAAAAATACAAGAAGACAGTATTACCAACTTCCAACTGCCTCCCAGAATCATATAAAGATGCATATCAGCTGATCAAACCAATGATAATTGAAACCAGAAGATATAATACATGTGTAAATGACTGCTTGCTTTTTTGTAAAACAAATGACAATGACTATACATTAGACATAGAGTGTATCAAATGTGGTGATATAAACAGAGTTTAAGTAGATATAAAACTGTCTCATAGTAGTATATGCCAATTTGATTAAGACTTTCAAGATGTTTTGGCACTGACAATATATGCAAGATTCTGTATTCCAGACGAATTCAATGCAATGGGAAGTTATATGATTGATTGATTGTTGGTTGCTTTACGCCGCATTAGCACAAAAAGGCTATATCGCGGCGAGAGCCAATTCGAATATTTTTACAATTTAAAGGATATTTTTAAAATAAGACAAAAAGTCCTTCAATATACTAAAATTCTAGACTAAAGCAAATTGATTATTTACAAATAAAAATCAATATGAGTAAAATAACGTGATAAAAATTAAAAACGACTTAAATATAATAACATTTTTATATTCTATAATAAATTCCAATTTCTTTTAAAAATGCAACAATATTTGTAAATGGAACATTATTAAATAAATCATACATATTATTGACATTGAAATGCTTCTTACGAATATCAGCAAAGTCAATACAATTAATTAAAACATGTTTAGTAGTATACTTGCAGTTGCAAGGTACACATTGTGGTTCATCTTCATTTTTTAAAAGATACTCGTGTGTTATTCTAGTATGACCAATACGACATCTAGTAATAATACACTGATCTTTTCTGTACATATAATTATTAAAAGGTTTACCTATGTTAGGTTTAATTTCATGTAATTTATTATCATCTTTTTTACTCCATTCATTTTTTAAAATATTAAACACATATTCTCTAATATTAGATTTAAAATCAGTATATGGTATATCACAGTTAGATAAAGGGTCACCCAGGGCATGCTTTGCCTCAAGGTCTACAGCTGTGTTTCCAAGGATTCCAACATGACTCGGAACCCATAGAAATATTATTTCTTTCAGAAGAATTTTCAAATTCCTCATTACATATAAAATTTGGAGAATTGTTGGGTTTTTAATTTTAGTATTTTGTATAGCTTGTAAGCATGAAAGTGAATCAGAACATATAATAAATTTGGATTTATCTGAAGAAGCAATAAATTTCAAAGCCAAAATTATTGCTTCTGCTTCAGCAGTAAAGATGGATGCATCAGATGGCAAACGGAGAGTTGCAGCTTTGTCCCTGAAGACAGCAGCAGATGCAACTCTGTCGCCATCTTTTGATCCATCAGTATAGACAGTTGAAAATCTGGATAATTGGCTTTAATTTCAGCATAGTGTTGCTGAATTAATAGAGGATTTGTTTTATTTTTATTGTGTTCACGGAGATCAAATATCATTTTTGGTTTGGGAAGTTCCCATGGAGGACATTTGCAAATTTTAACTTGAGCAACAGATTTTAAATCAAAAGAAGCTAAATGTGGTTTTAAACGTATACCTAACGGAGGAATTTTATTTTCGTGTTTTGCAAAAATATCTTCATAAATTGGATTAAAAACACAGCTGTAGGCAGGATTATCTGAATAGGCTTTTAGTTTGACAGCATATTGAAGTCCAAGCTTCAAACGTATGTTAGAGAGTGAGTGCTCATCAGCCTCTACATACAGACTCTCAACTGGTGAGGTTTTAAATGCGCCAAGACAGAGACGAAAACCCTGGTGATGCACAGCATCAAGAATCTGTATGTAGGACTTCCTTGCAGAGCCATAATCTAGTTTAGATCGAACTAGAGATCTATATAAATTAAGTAAAATGTTGCGATCAGCACCCCAGTCAGTGCTGCCGACAACTTTTAAAATATCTAAAGCTTTTAAACATCTCGATTTTACCATTTTGATATGGGGTAGAAAGGTTAACTTTTTATCGAAAATTAACCCAAGAAATTTGGTTTCATCAACCATTTTAATTGGGTTGCCGTACAAAGTGAGTTCTGGATCAAGATGCAATTTCCTTTTGTTACAAAAATGCATCCCGACCGTTTTTGACGTGGAAAATTTAAAACCATTTTCCGAGGCCCATTTTTCAATTCTTCCAAGACATAATTGTAATTGTCTTTCTATGTTATTCATATTTTTGCCTCTGTAACATATTAAAAAATCATCAACGTACAATGAACCTTCAATATTACTTTTTAAAACTTCAACAAGGCTGTTGATTTTAAGACTAAATAATGTAACATATAAAATACTGCCCTGAGGGACACCCATCTCTTGATCATACAGATCAGACATGGTCGAATTAACTCTAACATTAAATTGTCTGTTAGAGAGAAAATTAGAAATAAAATTAGGCATATTGTCTTTCAACCCCATATCAAATAGATCTTTTAAATTACCATATTTCTATGCAGTATCATAGGCCTTCTCAAGGTCGAAAAAGACCGACACCACATGTTCATTTTTCGCAAAACCATTACGGACAAATGATTCGAATCGAACAAGATGATCAAGTGTACTGCGGCCCTGTCGGAATCCACACTGGATATTGGCTAATAGCCCATTGGATTCCAAGAAGCAAACAAGGCGATCATTGACCATCCGTTCGAGTGTTTTACAGACACAACTGGTAAGAGCAGTTGGTCGATAATTAATAGGATCCGTATGATCTTTACTTGGTTTTGGAATAGGCACGACGGTTGCAAGCTTCCAGATTGATGGTAAATCACCAGATTCCCAGATGTTATTCATGAGCTGCAAGAGAGCTTCTAGCGAGGAATCTGGCAAGTGTTTTAAGAGTTGGTAGTGAATATTATCAGGCCCACAAGCTGTATCATGGGCTTTTGACAGAGATGTTTTAAGTTCTTCAAGAGAAAATAGTTTATTATAATTTTCACCATTTTTTGACTTAAAGTTTAATTTTTTCTTTTTGTTTTTTAACTTTTTTAAAGTCTTCCCTGTAGTTGTTACAAGAAGAAGACTTCGCAAAAGTTTCACCAAGCTTGTTGGCAATATCCTTTTCAGATGTTAATAAATCATTGCCGTCTTTCAAATGTTTTACAGTGGCTTTAGAATTTTTACCTTTTATTTTGTTTACCATATTCCAAACTTTTGTCATCGGAGTGCGAGATGTAATCCCCGAGACAAATTTTTTCCAGGATGTTCGTCGGGCTTGCCTACATGTCCGCCGTGCCTTAGCGCGAAAAATACGGAAATTACTCAAGTTTTCCGTCGTTGGTTGTTGATTGAACCGTCTTTCAGATTTTTTACGGTCACCTATGGCTTGATCACAAGCGTCATCAAACCATGGTTTGCTGGGATGTTTCGGATTTGCCGAGGTCTTAGGAATAGTTCTGTCAGCAATTGACGTTAAAACTGTATTAAAAGTTAAAATTGGATCTTGTACAGTCTCAAACATCTTTGACTGAAGTTCCGCTTGACAAAGATTCTCAAACAAGGACCAGTCCGCCTTGTCAAGTTTCCAACGTGGTACTCTCTGTTGGGCAGAAGTAAAAAGATGTTCAAGTACTATTGGAAAGTGATCACTTCCACATAGATCATCATGAACACGCCATGAATAATCCAGAAGCAGAGAGGGATCGCAAATAGTGATATCAATAGAAGAATAAGACCCGTTTCCAGGATGAAGATACGTATTAGATCCATCATTAAAAATGCATAATCCTTCTTGAGAGACAAAGTCCTCAATAATCTTACCTTTGGCATTATGAGTCTTGCTACCCCATAATGGATTGTGAGCATTGAAGTCGCCCATAAGTATAAATGGTGAGGGTAATTGATCAGTGAGGTTTTTGAGTTTTGCTTTATCTATAATTGAATTTGGTGGAATATATATCGAACATAAAGTAATTGTTTTGTCTAATGATAAACGAATTGCAACTGCTTGCAGATCTGTGGTGAGTTGGACTGTGCTATGAATGACGTTGTCCTTTACAAAAATGGATGATCCGCCTGCAGCACGTTCATCTACCTTAGAAAATGTGCTATACATGTTGTATCCTTTTAAAGATACATTGTCACTTTCTTTTAGATGAGTTTCTTGAAGACAAAATGCAATAGGTAAAAATGACTGAACTAGAAGTGTTAACTCGAGAAGATTTATTTTAAGACCTCGGCAATTCCATTGGATGATATTTGTCATTATTTAATAATAGAAGGGCGAATGCTGTCGAGTTTGCCAGCATTCTTATTTCGCTCACCCTGAGATTGTGATCTTTCGGGTGGCGGAACACTTTCGATTTCCATTTCAGTTTCGTCGGCAAGTGTTGAAAATCTGTTATGCGAGGAGAGTCGTCCAGAGCTCCAGATAAGCTGCGTATTTGCGTGATCACGCAATACAAATAATAAAAAACCCAATGCAATTGCCCAATGCAGGGTTCAATAACCCAATTAATTCAAAGGAAAACCCAATTATATTCCAAAACCATGAGTTCTCAACCCTTTTATTGGCTACCATTTGCATTATTTACCCTTATCTGTTTACAGTGGTCGCGTAAACTATTTTTATAATATTTATAATTGGAAATTTCCTTTCGTTCTAAAAATAGATCCCTGCATCAAGTAGCTGAAATGGGTCCCTGTTAGAGTTTTCCGTTGCTCAATAGGTACACGTGTTTTTGAAAACATTTCGATCTTCTCGGCGTTTATCCAATTAGCGTGTGTCATGAAGTCATATTTTTTTCGCATTGCTTTGGATTTATCATTACATACATTGAATTAAAACAAGTGAATGTCCGGTAAAAATATTCAATAGAAGCATGTTTTCTGCTTCTTTTGAAAAGCTTAGGGAAAGTTATGATGATAACAAGACTCAGCCAGTGTTTTTAGGAAGCGTCCATCGAACACACGGGCGTGTGTACGTACCTTAATGAGAGCATTGCTAATAAAAGCAGGGTTTCCTCGGCTCAAAAACGAAATCAGTTGGAAAAAGTGAAAGGCCAAATTAATTTTGACATGATAAAATAAAGCATCAGAAACCAAAAGTTCTAATAAAAGACAACTAAACCCAGATTTATGAAAATTGGAATAAAACAAAAACATTCAAGTATAATTAGAGTTTATATACTAATTTTTTTCATTTACGGTTATAGTTAATGAATACACACACAGGCACTAGTCTCAGAATTTATTATATAAAGGTATAAGACGAGTGCCTGTGAATACACATATCCGTTTTTTTACAGTTTATATGAGAAAATACAAAACTGGCAGAAGGTTTGAAACGGAACACAAATTAAACCTACAATTGGTTCTCAGTCAATAAACCAACTAAAACAGCTAGCAAATAACCCTAACCCTAACCCTTAACCAAATAAAACAGCTAAACAAAGAAGATCAAAGAAAGAAACCTATTTAAGATGGAAAAAAATCTGGGGTTGATATTGCCTAAATATTCAATATTGTGTTGATGAAAAAACCCAATACATTAAGGAGCTTGGTGGTGAAAAACCCAATTTGATATTAACATGAGGGGTGAATTGGAATTGATAATGCAATCAAAAAACTTTATCACCCAATTATATAAGAAAATGGTGGGTAAAAAACTCAATTTGTGAATTCTTATCTGGAGCTCTGGTCGTCGATCTCCAGGACCACACGCAGCTGGTTTTACTCCGCCTCGACCCCTACCCCGCGACCTCGAATCAGAAGACTTCTGAGAGGATGTATTTACTGGCTTCTTTTGTACATCCTTCTTTTCTGGAGAACGAAGAGGAGATGGGGCTCTAGTAGACTTTGTACTGGACGAAGGAGTTAACTTCTTAGATGAAGATGAAGAAAGACTTTTTGAGGTGGAAGAATCATCTATGTCACTGGGAAGATCCCAGACAGATTCACCGACCCAATTGTGTATTTCTACTGTTTCTTTTTTATTTGATTTCTTTTTCTCATTTTTTTGTTGTTGATGATATTGAGCTCTGTAGGGAAGATTGAGTTGACTGAGTACTGGTTTTGGAAGATGTTGGTTTTCTTGGAATTAATATTTTATCGGTAGGTTCTGTTTCAACAGGCAGCATTGTAAAATTGTCCGCATCAATTGGCCAAGTCATGCGAGTTTGTGTATTCTCGTGACTGAATGAACGGACAACTTTGCTGGCGTACGATGGTCTGTTTGAAACAAGGAGATTATTCGAAACAGAAGCTATCTGTTTAGCTTTTGGGTAACTGATGTTTCTTTCTGTTTTAATTTTAATAATATTTTTTTCTTTAAGGTAAACAGGGCAGTCCCTAGACGATGAAAAATGGGATTCACCACAGTTTACGCATTTAGAAGATTCAGAGTTACAGTTTGTTCCCTCGTGTCCTTCGTCAGAACACTTGAAGCATCTCTGCTTACCACGACATTGTTTGCTTCCATGCCCAAACTTTTGACAAGTAAAGCATCGAATTGGGTTAGGGATAAACATGTCAACTCTGATTCCGAAGCAACCTAAAGTAATAGATGGAGGAGGAGTTGGAGTTCTAAAGGTCAAAAGATATGTATTTAATTTGATTATATTGCCATTCTTTTTAATTTGAAATCTAATAACATCAGTTACACCTTGGCTTGAAAGTTCCTCACGGAAGTTATTAGAAATTGTTGACGGAAATAACATTGTCTGAAATCAGATGGAGGAAACATGTACAGTTCCTTTGGTACTTTTTAGTGATGAACAAATTAACAATAAAAGCTAGGTCTTATAATAGAGGCCATCCGGGGTGAGGGTAGGGGAAATTATGAGTTTCACTGGAAAATGAGGGTATATTGGATTTCCAAGGCCCCAAAATGACGAATCTGAAACTCCTTGTGATAAAATAACGTACTGCCTACAGTACACAACTGTATTACAGGCTTCTGACTTGGGACAGGTACAGTTGTTAATGTCTGTGTCATTTTGGTCTTTCGTGGATAGTTGTCT
Source organism: Mytilus galloprovincialis (assembly GCA_037788925.1). Taxonomy (NCBI): domain Eukaryota; kingdom Metazoa; phylum Mollusca; class Bivalvia; order Mytilida; family Mytilidae; genus Mytilus; species Mytilus galloprovincialis. The sequence continues at coordinate 43,965,282 of CM075338.1, forward strand.
CATTGGCAATCATACCACATCTTCTTTTTTATACATGTATACAATGTTTATACAAAATGAAATGGGGTTAATATGTTAGCTAGGGCCAAACCCTCACTCTAACCTTTTCAGCATTTCGAAAATGGTTCCAACATATAGAAGTAAGATCGATATGTACAACCGCTAGTGTTCTTGCCTTAAGTGCAACATGTACATTGAAAATACGAAAACGTGTAATGAGTGCACTGTAGCTCAGATATTATTGACATTTTGGTGATAGCTCAGATATTATTGACATTTGCTTATCAACAAACAAAGAAAATATTAAAATTGTTGTAAATAAAGTAAGCACTGAACTGGAGATAGTTATGTGATGGCTTATAGATGCAGTGCAAAATGAGAAGGGAAATTTCCTAAATAATGGACTCTAAAATGTATAAATATACTAATATAGCAAATGAACTTCCTGGTTATATAGGAAAAATTGATATGTATCATTCGGATAGGACAACATCAAGAAACGACTAAATATTAACTGAACTGAAAAAAAAACAGATAGTACTTTACGAATAATCATAGCCACCTCAGCATTGGGCATGAGTGTTGAAATCTGTTACTATCAAAACATTATTTAATTTGGAGCACCGAAAACTACACTTGATACAATTCAATAAATGGGTAGAGCTGCATTGCCTTTTAACTTGTACATATTTTACAGAATATTTCTTCCTATAATTATGTATATATTTTATCTTTTTGTATGTTTAAGTCAAGATTTGTATTTTAAAACAATTTTTACGGCAATCAAATTTTAGTTATATTAAAACGTGTGCTCTAATGTATGCTCTAGTTTAGATAAGCTTGATTCTGAACATGTCTGTTATGGATAACCATCATCTAAGAAAAATTTATTTGCTATGTTTCCATGCTACTTTGGAAAATAACAGGAAAAATACCGTAGAACTTTTTACGTGTAAAATTAGTTTGTTAAATAAAAGTCACATTAGCCTTATGAGTGAGCATTACTATTCCTAATATAAGAAATACGATGTATTGGACAGAGAAAAACAGTTGCAATAGTGTAATGCGTAATAGAGTAGGAGGGAAGGTAGATATAGCATTGAGGCACAACCTTTGTTTTCCCTCCATAATGTGGAAATATTTGTATGCGCTACCGGTGTTGCTATGCATGAATAGTGAAATTTTAAATTGTGTATGATAGTTCAATTGTGCAACTAACTTTCGAGTCCAAAATATTGATTTTTTTCTGGACAATCTATTTTTTTGCCGACAAGTCGAAAACAATTTTTTCTTTCAATTTTAGCATTACATAAAGTGGCAGCTGACGGTGAAACAAAAAATTTTGTTTTCTCAGGGTCAAACACAAATTATTTTTTTCTCCCAAAAACTGGAAACAAACCTTTTTTTTTCAAAAAAAAATCCGTAGCCTCTACCCCCTCCCTTTGCTCTAGTAGTGTTGGAGATAAACACTTGAATTTTCAATGTTTGTATTACTTTACTAAAGCTATTATACAGTTTTAAAAATACATACTAGTAATTCAGACTTATTTAACTGGAGTAATAAACATTATTTTGGAATAACTGACAATAATATGTCTGGCAGATGAAAAGACGTGCGAAGGAAGACTAGCCGTTTTCCGTACGAAATTCTAATAACCCATCTAACTGGACTATAAACAGATTGACAGAACTTAAAAAGGGGAGTAAGGAAACATACTGGATTGATTGATTGATTGTTGGTTGCTTAACGTCCAGTGGCAAATATTTCATGCATATTCAGGACGAGAACAAGTTTACAATAAATACAATAGGTAGGTTGATACAATAAAGGCCATCTGGGATGATGGTCGGGGAAATTTGGACTGCCACTAGAAAATGAGGATATATTGGATAGGGACAGAAATTTTGCCTTGCAACAGGCCACCTACGGACCCCTCAAAGAGTTGTTGCAAGGGTTATTAACGTGCAAAGTGGCACTCTCTTTACACGAGGCATCGGATTTAACGTCCCCCTTCTGACCGGACGTGACTGCGAACTTCATACATCCCGCACAGCCAAACGGACGCCCCACTTCGACAAGCGTTTTACTGCCGGTCGGGAGAAGACCAAGTGACCATATTTCTATACCCCAATCACCCTTGGGGGAGAAACATACTGGATGGCCAAACAAGCATTCAAACAACTTTACATAGAGAATACATAGTAGTGAAGGAGTAACACCTATAGAAACACAACAGAGAACCATTGTGATTCCAACCCAGAGAGCATTGTTCCGATAACCATGGCTGAATCAGTGCATCAACAGAGTAGCGATTTCAACCTTCAACAATGGCATAACCATGCAGGGATTGTCAATAGGAGTGAAGCCTACACTTCTAACAGTGGAAATATCAGCAGTTTACAAGATACACAGAGAATGCATCTTTTATGACAAGAACAGAAATTGGAAATTTTTCGTTAAGAGTCCGGTCTGATGAATACTCTAATGTGGACATAATATCTGCATCTATTCAGAAGCAAGTCATTGACGGTAAGGAGGTCAATTTGGCATCTCTTCTAATCCCTACTTATGACAGTCCTGTTGCAGCTAATGAGTTAGACTTAATGATCTCTGGGAAGCCAGATCCCCGTATAAATAGGAAACTCAATTCACAAGTTAAGAATTAAGGAAATATTATTCCAGATTTGGAGAGGTCACGAGCATTTTACCATGCTTGCTTAGACGGACACTGCCACACAGCAATCAAGAAAAAATATTTCAAAGCATTAACACACGCTATAAAGACTTAAAAAAATATTTCGACATGGAAAGGACAGAAAACCCAACTTTACTCAAGAAGAAGTGAATGTTATAGAAACCCAAGTACAGACAAATTACAATGAAAAGTTTTGGGAAGGTGTCACCAATTCCAGAGAGACTGCTGTCTGCAGCTGAACTTCAATCTTGGGGAGTGCTCTTGGTGTTGACAACAGGTCTACCAAAAGACTGTTAAGACAAGTGGGTTAACACCAAGAAGGAGGCTAAAAATGTGTTAAGCAAATTGAACAAAGAGCAGAGGGCTACTGGGGGTGATCCACAGCCAAAAATGGCCATAAAATGGACAATAGACCTCTGCAAAGACCAAGCTTTTTTCAATGTGCTAGAATAATTTTAAAGTGAACTAAACATGTACCATTAACTAATTTATCCCCTATAGTAAATATATCAAAATTATCAATCTTTAAGAGAAATAATTAAAACGCTTTTTTGTTATTATCTCCGATTTCATGTTGATAAAAAGCATATCAAGTGGTAGAAGCAGAAGCCAGACTTGAATAGATTATTTTTGGTCGGCGTATATTAAATTTCTGTAAATACATGAAATATACAGCAATTAAAAAAAATAAAATTCACGTATTTTCTAATATTAGATAATTCACAGAAGGAAAAGAGATAATTTTAGCGATGACAATAGATCCGCCATATTTGGTGTCGCTATCTGGCCAAGGTAAATAGGTCAAATTTTAATTCATTTGTAAAAGTAATAAAAATACATCGTAGAGGTTTGACAGAACATAGGTGTACTAATAACAATTTGAAATTTACGATTTACATGTTTTTTATATATGTTTCGTGTTCACCATGTCATAAAACCCCTGAAAAAATCGCTTTATTTTGATTTCCGGAAGAAAGTGGATCGACCATTTTGAGCAAGGAAGCTGCATGTCACATGCTTCATAACGTGACTGCTCATTTTCTGATGACGTTACACACACATTGCGTACCTCGTTTAGAAGATGAAGAATGGCGGAACACAATGGTGTTTTGATTCTTTACTTTATTTTTTTTCCTCAAATGTCACATTTTGGTTGAAGTTGGTCAACTTTGAGATAAATTGTACAAAATATGACAACATTGCCATGTTTTGCTATGGTAATTTATTGATCTTTAGAATTTATTAAGAAGAAATTATATCATAAACTTAACAGTAATCTTGGCGCAAAGTGGCGCAAATAATTTTTGAATGCAAGTGTTCAACAACTTTTCAATCACCTCTAAAATTACCTCCCCTTTTAACTTCCGGTTTGGCCCAGTATTTCAGAATGCAAGAAACTCATTTTATAATTAATAAATATCGACGTTTTCTTACTTCATTTAAGTAATTAAAGGCTTCTTATTGAACAGAAATAATTTGTGTTCCATTTAATGTGTAATAATCCTGTATTAAAACATTGCTTTCCTCCTTAAAATTGGCGTAATAAACAGACTCAATAAATTGATTTTTTAATTAATAACACTTTTCAACACTTTTTTATTTTCATTCAGAGATAGCTAACTTTAGTTTATAATTATAAAAGTATGTTTTTAATTAAACATTTGTTATAAATTGTCATGTTATCATTTTTTAACTCTAAGAATGAAAGACATGATCTTTTGTATTGGTAGGGATGGCACAACTAAAATCTCAATAGTGAAAACATTCCAAGTCTATTTTTTTTACATAAAATACAGGTTTTTGCATAGCAAAAAATAAGGTATTAGATAGACTAACATAATTTATATGTATCTTCTTGAAATGTTTTACTTATTTGTATTAAGGGGTGCCTTGTCCATCCGTCTGTCTTCACTACAATTTTAGTATGAAATTTCAGAAATTTGCTTCACATAATTACCCGTGTTAAGAGAGAGCCCTATCTCTTGCACGTAAAATGACACCCTTGTAGATTTTGAAAAAGAGCAGGTTAATGCCGCTAAGTGGAACGGGATTAATATAGGTTGCTATAACTTGTTTCCCAATCCACTATAAATAAATATGTTTAAAACTAATTATCAGTGTGCGATTGAATTGGTATATATATACTCGGCCATCAGCTTAAGAATGACAAGTTGTACTGATACAAGCCAGTTTCACATCAATCTGACAGTACTACTTCCTGTTTGAGGTTATGTATTGTATATTTATTAAGCAATAGGTTTTAAATATACTTTTTTGTAATTGCAGATTATCATGAGTTGTTAGATTCCATTTTTAGTGGTACCTGTAAAGTTAAACGCTTGCCTGCTCCTGTAAACAGTGCCAGTGGTTCCAGTAAAAGTTCACCTAATGTAAGAAGCTGATAATTTCAATTTCAAAAGTTAAAACTGACCATTTAATAGAATATTTAAACAAAATTCCATGTAAAAGAGCAAATTAAGCTCACATTTATGCTTTAACATACAAATTATTTCATGTTATTTTTATGTACATGAAGCTAACTTTTTATTGAGAACAACAGCAAACGAATACCGAAGCAACATGGGATACATCAATAATTAATGTGAATGTTGTTCTATAATTAAGAAAAATCATTTTTTTATGCAAAAGTAGGACACGTTCAAATGAAAGTTCAAACAAAGGGCGAAATATATATATTGAGGAGATTTATTAATAAATAAAAAAAGTATGTGTGTTTACTGTACCTTGCTGAAAAGAAAGGGTAGGAAAGGTTTTGGTTTTTAAAATTTTTATTATTCTACTTTAGTCTATGGGAACAATTTTGTGACTTTAACAGTGCTAAATGAAAAAAGTTCAGGGTAGGGGGTAAAAATTAGGGATGGTTGGAGTACAGTATTAAACAGGCATACTTTTTATTTTGGTTTAATTTTAGTCTGCACATTTATATTTAATATTCACTGATCATGCTTATTATAGTCTGCACATTCATATTTAATATTCAATAATCATGCTAATTATAGTCTGCACATTCATATTAAATATTCACTAATCATGCTAATTATAGTCTGCACATTCATGATATTCAATATTCACTAATCATGCTAATTAGTCTGCACATTCATATTCAATATTCACTAATCATGCTAATTATAGTCTGTTATTCACTACCTTCTATGTACTGTAAAATCAGAAATGATTGAGTGCATTTATTACTGCGATTTTGTCATTTTTGACTATTATGCGATTTAAATTTTTGTGATATTATCAAAAATCAATGTCAAAATGCCAGTATAAACAATTGCGATTATAACCTTGTCACTTTTCTTGCAATAACAAGAACATCGCAATAATTTCTGAATTTACAGTACATCTATTGCTATTGAAATTTGAAATATGATTGCTTTATCTCTAAACCCTTGCTTGCACATATATAAAGGAGGAAAGGTTTTTTTCTTGACACATGATTGGCTGGTTCTTTTTTTATTTCTTGTGAATTGTTGTTTAATGCTTTTATTTACGGTGAACTGTGATACAATAAGTCTTATGAATCATGATTTGTCGAAATTTTCCCTTTTATATGATTTAAACATTATTTAAAGTTATCATGATCATTTAAAAAAAATATGGCGCAAGTGAGAAAATTCCTAATACTTTTCAGCTAGACGTGATAAAAAACCTATTTTTCATGACTCAGGAACCCCCTTTCCCCCTCATATATACTCTTGGCCAACCTTAGAAAAATGTTAAATGTTTGCTCTCAATCGACTTATTCAGACCTACCTAATAAAAAAAAACGTTTCTTTTTTCAGTACATTTCCTTTTGAGCTTAAGACACTTTATTAATGACCTGCTGTCATTCATACAAAAGCCGTTAGGTATTCATCACATTCGCACGAAACTTTATTCATTACCCCTTACAAAACTTCATTCTCTGTTCAATTTATGTTTGGAATCCACTGTTACAAACCCACATTCAACCCAATACAAACTTCAAGCTATAATTTCGGATATTGCAAGTCACAGACTTTTCAAGCCAGTTCGCATTGGAAAAGATGAAAAAGAGAAAAGATCTTTTCTAAATCTTTCCTTTGCCAACAAAGGTCTCGATGGCGTCAACCTAGGCAATATCCTTCATCATAAATTAGTTCAATCGAAAATACCTCCTTACTTCAAAGACCAGTCTGTACCAATAATTTCTTATACCTATACCAAACCTATTGCAACTAAAATTTTCAATTACAAACGCGTTTTGCAGAATCTCGATATTGACGACTTCAAGTCTAAACCTCCTGATTGCACTTGTGCTAGTTCCCAATTCATATATAATCCTGCTGGCCACGTTATTACCGGTGACCTTAACATTGTTAATAACACTTCTCTACGAAATGTGTTATCGAAAGGTCCGAAATATCGTGAGCCTAAATCCATCAATTGGAAATACAACTTTAAAATTTTGATGGACTCAGTCGAGGATTATGCCAGGCAATGGGCTAAACGTGAAAAGGAAGACGTAGACACTCTATCCGAATGGATTAAGGCAGTGAGGTCGTTAATACAAATCAGAATCAAGAAACTGAATGGGTCCATCAATGCCCATGCTACATCAATCTTTAAAGACCCAAATGTTGCTAAACACTTATCCGACCTCCATGATAAATATGTTGTTGTCCCCGCAGACAAAGCCCCAAATAACATCATTTTTGTCTGTAAAAGTCACTACATTAATTGCTTGATAAACGAATTAGGTATAGACAATTCACTTGGAAACTCAACATATACCCTCACGACACTTACCAAAGAGGAAATCCTGGATAATCATAGGTCTGTTCTTTGTTCCTTTGGTATTTCAACCAAAGATGAAGAACTGGATCTTCCATCACTGTATTGGATACCTAAACTACATAAGTGTCCTTACAAACAACGGTATATTGCTGGGTCTTCCAAGTGCTCCACGAAACCTCTTTCTAAATTATTAACATATATTTTATCAGCAATCAAAGACGGGCTTCAAAGTAATTGTGAAACTGCCTATTCTAGAGGTGGCGTGAATCAGATGTGGATACTTAAAAATTCCAAAAATCTTTTAGAGTACATACAATCTAACTCTCTTTCATCTTGTAACAGTATTAAAACATTTGACTTTTCTACTCTTTATACAAGTATTCCACATTCCAAACTAAAAGACAAATTGAAAGAGTTGGTATTACTTTGCTTCATAAAAAAGAATGGCCAACGTAGATACAAGTATCTTGTCTTAGGGAGGGATAAATCATACTTTGTAAAGAATCACTCTGATTCAAACAAAAAATTCTCTGAAACCGATATTATCAAGATGCTTGATTTCTTGAATGACAACATATTTGTAACGTTCGGAGGACGTGTTTTTCAACAGACTGTCGGCATCCCAATGGGAACAAACTGTGCCCCTCTACTTGCCGACTTGTTTCATTATTATTATGAGGCTGACTTCATGCAGGAAAGGAAGAAAGATGAGAAGTTAGCAATATCCTTTAACTCTACTTTCCGCTATATAGATGACGTTCTTTCACTAAACAATTCAAAATTTGGTGACTATGTGGAACGCATCTATCCCATCGAATTGGAGATAAAGGATACTACAGATACAGTTAAGTCGGCTTCATATCTTGACTTACATCTAGAAATTGACAATGAGGGTCGGTTGAAAACAAAACTTTACGACAAAAGAGATGATTTCAGCTTTCTAATTGTGAACTTTCCATTTCTAAGTAGCAACATTCCAGCAGCACCTGCATACGGGGTATATATCTCCCAATTGATACGATATTCCCGTGCTTGCGTTTCCTATCATGATTTTCTTGATAGAGGGTTACTGCTCACAAGGAAGCTATTAAACCAAGAGTTCCAAATGGTGAAGTTGAAATCATCCCTTCGTAAATTTTACGGACGCCATCACGAGTTGGTTGATCGTTATGGAATAACCATTTCACAAATGATATCGGATATGTTCCTTACGTCGTAACTACAATCCCCTTCCCTTTCATGAATGTGACCACCGAATTAGACTATTTACCGGATTTGTAATCACATAAGCAACACGACGGGTGCCACATGTGGAGCAGGATCTGCTTACCCTTCCGGAGCACCTGAGATCACCCCTAGTTTTTGGTGGGGTTCGTGTTGTTTATTCTTTAGTTTTCTATGTTGTGTCATGTGTACTATTGTTTTTCTGTTTGTCTTCTTCATTTTTAACCATGGTGTTGTCAGTTTATATTAGATTTATGAGTTTGACTGTCCCTTTGGTATCTTTCGTCCCTCTTTTTTTAACATCTCTCAAAAAAATAGTTCTCTCGTCTCCCTACCCACATCCAAAATTAAAAGTCGATAGACAGCAAACTAAACTTTTTATTAAGGATGGCCCTATGTAGTTGTACTATATGGTGGTTTGGTTTTATTTACAGCTTCATAGTATATCCAGCAATAGAAATTTGTCTGATCAAAGCCATACTAACATTCATCACACTAATAGCACTCAAACAATTCTATAACACCATTTTTCTGAAGACAACGTATATTATGAGAAAATTTATACTGAAGAACTAGTGGAAAACACTTCTTTTATACAAGAAGCAACATTAGCATGTGATTCACTTGAAGAAGGTTTTCCCCAAGATATATTAACTCAAACTATTAATTCCGGAAATTATAGACCTAATAAAAGTGTGCAGGTCAACAGATTCCAAATGCCTTTGCAATTTAGATTACAAAATATATATACTGGAGACGTATGTACAAAAGAAGAAAATCAAAATAGCAAATGTGTTCAAACTCTAGTTACCTATGTGTAAATATTCCCATATAAAAACAATGTCACATGTCACTACAATACAGGATATAATCTACCATGTCAATACTGAAGGGAAATCGTCATGTGTTCAGTGGCTAACTTCAATTTCAGATAAAAGTTCGGCGAGACCTTCAATTTTAAATTCAGTAAATGCGATTTAGAAAAAAAAAAAACTTTTTAAGTCAAGACCAGATTTCCCCCCAAAAAATGATAGCTTTTTGTCTACCGAATACACTTTTCCAAATTTTAAAAGTGGACATGTACAAGTCACACAAAAAAGGAAATACGATAAATGCCTTGATATCCTTGATGAAGAGAAACAATGTGCTGTGAATGTTGTTCTTGATTTAGGCAAAGACCTAAATGATTCTTTAAAAAAGGAAGAAAAGTTGAAAATTGAAAATAATGTGTTAAATTTGTCATTAAAGAAAAGATGCACTACAAAATATAAACTGAAATTGAAAAGGACAGAGCTTTGTTCCCTTAAGAAAACTGTTTTTAATTTAAATAATAGAATAACAAGCCAAAAAGAACTGTGTTGAAACGTATAAGGTCACAAAATGTATATCTCCAAAAAGTAAATGATAAAAGCATTGCCAAGTTAGATAATCTGAAGATTCAGATTAATGAATTAATAGCTCAGATGGCTAGTTTACAAAATGAATTATCTTCTCTTAGGGAAAAGTTCAAAGATGAAAGAGAGGACAATGAATATGTAAGACTTTTAATATCTGATGATATAGGCAAACCGATCAAATTGTATGATGAACAATCCAGAAAATACACAAAAGAAGCACAAGAATGTGTTTACCAGTTGTTAAATAACAATGTGACTACTAGTCGTGTTGGTCCGGTTATTACTACAGTGTTGAAGCTTGTTAATATGAGGCCAAATAAGTTGCCATCTGTCTCTACTGTTAACAATATGAATGTTCAGAGACTTATTCTCGCCCAAACACAGTTAGCTGAAGAATTAAGTCAAAAAAATTCTACTTGTTTACTTAGCGACGAGACATCAAAATATGGAACAAAATTTGAAGGTTATCATGTGTCTGACAATGAAGGGAGATTATGGGTATTAGGTTTAAGAAACATCTTGACCAAAGGGGCAAAGGACACTCTAAAAACATTCCAAGAAATTCTTCAAGACATAAGTGAAGTAAGTGAAGTTTGTGACCATGAAGCTGGCAAAAAAGTATTGCTAAACATTGTTTCTACTATGTCAGACAGGGCATCAACTCAAATTAAATTCAATGAATTATTGGAAGAGTATAGGGCTGAAATATTACAAGATCAGTTAGGTGAATCATGGGGTCAGATGAGTGACAATGAAAAATCATCAGTTACCAAACTTAACAATTTCTTTTGCAGTTTACATGTTCTTGTTCATGCGGCAGAGACTTCAACAGCATGTCTTCTGGAAGCAGAGGGAGGATTATTTGAAAATAGTCCACCAATTTATGATGCGACATTTAAGAAAGCAAGTGAACCTGGATCTCTTCGACTCATAAGAACTGTATCGAAAGCTTTTAGCTGTGGAGGAGATGACAAAAATGGAGTTTACGGTCCATTCATTGTTTTTGTCAGACCATTTTTAAAGGAAAATGGTATACATAGCATCCCAATCGACCGATTTAGGGGCAACCGCTTTAATATTTTATTCACTAATGCAGCTGGTGTGTACTTTCTCAGTTCCAAAATTAAAGAATTTTTACAGTCAAATGACAGTAATAGATTGCTGAAATCGGTGAAGTTTGATGTCAATAATAATGTGTTTGTAGCAGGATGCAAGGCCCTTGGTTTGATTGCGTATATCATCACAGTTCTCTTATGGCAGGTAATTGAAGACAAAACAATTCACATTCTTGATATTTCCGTTTACTACAAAGAAATAATCGAGTATATAGAATCATCAATTGATGACATTGAAAATTTTATGTCTGGAATAACTTTGTTGTCTTTTTGTAATAGGGAGAGTTTGGCCAAAGACAGTATCTTCACTTTTTTGATTGATCCATCTGATTATGATGATACAGTTAGCGTGATTTTACGAGTGATTTTGCCTGGTATATGCAATCTGTTAAAACGATTATTTTCAGACTATCTTACTGGAGGAAAATGGGAAATTGAGATGAACAATCAGGAATTACGGGAAAATTTATCAAGTGCTCCAAAACATAATAAATTTTCTGAAACCATTTTTGGTCACTTGGACAGAATCCTTAAAGAGAAACCCAATATATCCTTAATCGCAAGCGAAGCATATATTATGTTTGTTCACAATAAAACTGCTGATTGGCTTAATGGCAAAAATTAGCAAGAAAAGTCATTGTTGTTAAGTAAAGCAAGAAAAGATGTCGAGTCAACACGTCAAAAGTTTAAGAACCGTCTTCTTGAGATAGAAAGGTGTCGGAGAGTAAATTTGGAAGAGAAAATGAAGAAAGCAGAGGAAACAGAAAGAGCAAGAATTAAAAAGTTAGAAGGGTTTACCAGTGCAATCTTAGATTGGGGATTGTGGCAAACAGATGCACAAGTAGATTTAAATATTGGGACAATCAGCAAAGGCAACAAGGATAAAATAGAAGCTTTAAAAGCCCAACTGAATTTTAGAAGACATGTTCTTATGCAAAAACCCAAGGAAAAAGATGTGTTTAATTTTACAAAGGTGATAGGTACATGTAAACGACGTGTAAATCTTACAGTAGAAGAGCTAACTTGTAATGTCAAAAAACTAGTAGAGCATGCTTTTACAATAACTTCCAGTACTGTGGACAATCAAGAGGAGGGGGATGTTCCCATCTTAGTGGGAAAGGCAATTAAGATGTATTTTGAAGGGACAGATGGGTCGGTGAAGACTTCATGGACAGGACATGTAATATCAACGGTACACACAATTACTATACCATTTAAAAAAGAAGATGTGGTTTGATTGTTAATGAGACAACTATCCACAAAAGACCAAAATGACACAAACAACAATAAGCAAAGCCCATACCGCATATAGTCAGCTATAAAAGGCCCCGATAAGACAATGTAAAACAATTCAAGCGAGAAAACTAACGGCCTTATTTATGTAAAAAATGAACGAAAAACAAATATGTAACACATAAACAAACGACAACGACTGAATTACAGGCTCCTGACTTGGGACAGGCACATACATAAATAATGTGGCGGGGTTAAACATGTTAGCGGGATCCCAACCCTCCCCCTAACCTGGGACAGTGGTATAACAGTACAACATAAGAACAGTATTCAGGGATCAGTATTGAATCTTAATTGAATTTTACTTACAAAATTTTAGTCACGATAAATATATTTAAAAATTAATAGGGCAGTTTATGGAATACCGGTACTCAAACTTTGATAAGAAGACAAATATAGGCAATGTGCCATAAATTTTCCAATAATTGATTAACCAGTTTATAATATGAATGAAAAGATAACAATAAGTTTATGTCAGGAAAGACGATATTTTCAAAAAAAAAATAATAATGTATGAATGAATGAAAAAAAAGGGGGGGGACTAAATTTCTGCATCATAAATTGTTTTGAAAATATTTCCCAGATTATATTGGACTCTATTTATTTTTATTCACTATTTGAGAAATTGAAAGTTAAGCCTTGTTTAATGTTGAATTGTCCTTTTCAGGTGCCAGGTTATTCACAATGGTTTAATGTCAAGTTTGAAGGAGACCATGCCATTTATACATACCGACTTATAGAGGACTATCGCAGGGGAGACATTGAAATCATCATTTAATTTTCATATTCATTTGATAAAATTTACTGTTTGCAATAGCATGAATTGTTCTACATAATAAGAATGTTTTTATCCCGGGCATAAAAACAATGCCATATTTCGCGAAACCTATTCAACTTTTGATCTTCAGTGCTGTACAACTTTGTACTTTTTTCACTTTCGATCTTTTTGTTATTCTTGTGGTGTTTTGTCTGATACTTGGTCCGTTTCTGTGTGTGTTACGTTTCGGTGTTATGTCGTTGTTCTCCTCTTATATTTAATGCGTTTCCCTCGGTTTTAGTTTGTTACCCCGATTTTGTTTTTTGTCCATGGATTTATGAGTTTTGAACAGCGGTATACTACTGTTGCCTTTATTTAAAACTGTGAGATATTGTTAATCCAGTACTATGAGTGATAGTAATGAGATATTCTATCAAAGCAACCAACCAGAAGGACCTTTGGGATGAATTATCCTGTCAAAACTATGTCATACTCCATGTTGATGGATTCCGTCATAGCCGACAGAAAACACTTTAAATTCTGAAAAACGTTTTTGAGTATAACTTTTTTATTATTGAAGATATCATGTTAATTCTTTTTGCATTGTATTTCTCTTGAAATTCCCGTTTAAATGATGATATTGGTGTATTTGGATATTTTTTGAATTTTCATTGTTATCGCTAATAACGTGAATAATTCACCTTCATATTTTTATAAGATGGATTGGCATTAATTTATTGACTGTGTATTATGAGAGTAAATAAAAGAATTATGCTTTAAAAAATATTATAAAGTTACTTCGCAAAATATTTATTAACTGAGACAATGAGATTGAATAAAAGAATTATACTTTCAAAAATTGTATTATGATTAGATATTATAGGGAGATGTGATATGAGTGCCAATGAGACAACTCTCCATCCAAGTCACAATTTATAGAAGTAGACCATTCAGACGTGATTCAGCTAGTGCAAGTATTTCCTACGTGCGGCAAACTTTACCATCTCCTGAATGTGAAGCGACGACTGGTAACATCTGTAATCTTAGACCGCAAGCGAATGCTAGCCCAAGAAAAGAAAACAACGAATTACATTCTGGTATGAGATGGATAGATACCCGTAGATACTCGCCTATTAGTCGATCCGACTATAAGTCGGTTGCCCTTTTCAGCTCCAAATTCTGAGGATTTAGTTTTGACCCTCGTACAAGTCGGACAAAATTTTGACATTTTTTTTTTTGCAGCTGACAGTTACTGAACGCCGGTAAAACCAATGCAAATCCAGGAATTATATTCATTTTCTGCATGAATGTTTGTTTGGTTTGAATTTAATTGATGTTGATTATGATAATTTATATAGCTGTTAATAATAAAGATGTATTCATTCCTGTTGTTTTGTTAACTGTTTGATTACAGATTAGCCATGTGTTGTTTACGTAATGCATCAATGATTTTGTAGGGTATGAATAACAACCTATTGTTTGAGAAAAGCTAACATAAACCAATATGAACCTGAAAAAATTAAAAGTCAATCAATATTTTTCACAGCACACATAACTCAGTGTTAAAGGACCATGAACACTTCATAATTCTTATTATATTGTGATGATTAAAGGATTAAAAAAATTAAGTGAAGCTAATGAACTTTATTTTAAAATAACTCCAACTCATTAGTGTCATCTGTTCACCTATCACTGATATTTTTCACACCTTTAGTGAATACAACTCTTTGTCTCTTAATTAGGGGTTATCAATGGATTATATTGACTTGCCAATCAATTTTGTAAACTTTGAGTTTACCTGAGATATTTTAATGAATAATATTTTTATCTTGGCAATGAAACTTAACATTTATTTTTGATTATTGTATGATTTATAAGTATTGAATTGATATCATGATATCATAGTAATGACACAATAACTCTGCTGAATACATCCTTCTACATAGTTGGTACATTGTTATCTCTTTATCATTTTTGGTTCTTGGCTCTTTCTTTTGGGTTTAAGCACAAATCATTTGACCACGAAAATCAATACACAAACCGGAAACAGTCGGAAATTCAACACAAATTGACAGAAAAATGTAAACAGAGACCAAATAAAACACAAAGACAACTTTTAATTTAGGGATTAATGTAGGTTTGGCAATCACCAACGTAGTTTTGACCAGAAATTCACTCCTGACCACTTTTCTCGATCTTGGATGTTTCCTCTGGTCGCTGGATCTCGCTTATAAGTCGATACCCCTCTCTGGATTCTGAATTTTACTCCCAAACTTCCAACTTATAAGCGAGTATCCGTCATATTGAACAACACTACTTTTGATGATTGACTAGCTATCATGACGACTATCATTCAAGGAAAAGGTAGGGCGAAGTTGCTTGAAGTATACCCTAAAATGCATAACCAATGTTTTTTTTTTAGACAGAATGAAGATGTATAAAGACATAGCTTATGGCAAATCACACCACAATACCGAGCAGTATGCAACGCACATCTAACAGAGCAGCAGCTGAAATGGTCAAGCTCAACAAAACAGACATGAAACATAAACTTGAACAAAGTCCAAGACGTCAAAGAAGGAGAGGTGTATCCGAAAAAAAAACTAACTGGATGCTAGATTCAACAGCAACACAATTTGTAGTACAAAGAAACCAGTTAAGCATTCACACTTGGTATTGAAACAGTGACAAACACAAAGTTTTTTGCAGTTGAGCAGAATGAGATGTGTTTGAGAGGGGCATAGCTGACAGGGTAAGCTTTTCCAAAAGCATGTACAGCAAATGTATACAGAGCTGCTGCCCTGTCAGAGTTTGAGAAGGGAAACCATCTAGGACTACAGAAATTTCTCGTACAGTCTGTGACCACAGACGGAAATGTTAAAGATGTCATTAAAGCTCTAGAACCAATGAGGAAGGTAGAAAGACCGGCAAATCCAGTACAATTGGGACACTCTCAATTCAGGGTCTCTAATCGAGCTCAATACAGCCCGGGAATGTTCCATTGAAAAGCAATAGAGGATTATAGACAACCGAAGACATTGTTTAGCAAAGATCTCAAGTGCAGATGCTCCATGATAATAAATAAACCGATTGAAAAGTACGACATAGACATTGATGATATAACTAAAGCCTTACTAAAAGTTCTAGATGTATTTCTTCGCTAGTATGAGTGTGACTACACCCTTTGTCGCGAACATTCCTTTGTCTGCTAAGGTGATGCTGCCCAAAACTGGGAGTCTGTTCATCTGACCTGTCCATATACATTTACCAAATCACTGCCCTGCAAAAGGATAAAACAGACATTTAAACTAACTAATGCAGCTGTTGAAAGTATGAAACTGTGTGACAATACAAACAAAAACGAAGGAGTTCACTTAGCAATGAGTGTAAATTAGCCCAAAAATGTAATTTACTCCAAAAGTATGGAAGGACGACTTGCTTCAGGAGAACATATAAATAACAACACGCCGGGAACTTCAACCTAACTGATGTGTAAGAATCTAGGAGTAGACCTTTCAACACGTTATCAATGGATTATATTGACTTGCCAATCAATTTTGTAAACTTTGAGTTTACCTGAGACAGTTTAATGAATAATATTTTTATTTTTTAATATTCTTCTGTTGAAAAGAAAATAAACAAACACAGAGGTCAAAAAGCGTAATTAGTAAACGATCAACTCAAAGGTTAAAAGAAGAACAAAAACGAGTTGAATTAGAGACAAAATTGGCAGCACTAAAACGTAAGAAAAACATTGAGTTAGCTAAGTTAAAATGTTCCCAAGGTTCCTCGGTGTATTATCCTGGATCAATACAATGTCTCATTTTCCACTTTTGCCTACTTTGTCGTAAAGGCAAATACTCATGATTCCATCTCTTCTGTCCAAATTTGACACTGCTATTTGTAGCCAGGTGAAGTGCTATCATTCAGTTTTAGTTTATATGTCTTTTTTTAGTTACGAAATGCATCCCTTTTGAAGATGAGATATAATAACAATGAGCAAATAGTATTTATCATTTGAAGTGACTTTCTGGCAATAAAGTTTGTCCTTTCTTTTTTTAAATTTTCGGTATCAGCCTCTTAGGCCCGAGACCACAAATTACTCCTAATTGTTCTTCATATAGTTTTGTATCATTTAATGAAAATTACCTGTGTTTGTCAAATATTTTGAGTGTGTAATGTACAGTACAAGTCTTAAAATATATCTACATAAAAGAAAAGTGCATGTTTACATCTCATGGACAAGTCAAGAGATGTTCTGGAAACTGTAAATATAACCTTTTTGCACCTGGTTTAATGACTCTTTCCTTCTCAAAATCAGTTGAAATAAAACATTTAAAACTTCATTCCAGTTCTCTTTTTTCTTATCCACTTTATAAAAACTTTAATCAAAGGGAACTATAGTCGTGAACAATGAAGAGTTGAGTCATTAATTGTGGTTTGGTGCTGCCTACTATTTAACAGATGGAAGTTTTTCACGACCTCGACTAGCTAGCTAAACGGACAGAAACTCTTAAGACCCATTCTCTGTAAGCATCAAAATATGATGGAAACCAGTGGTCACAGATTTTCATAAAACCTTTTTAAATGATTGCTTAGTGATGTAAAAACATCTTTGTAATAATAAAAAAATATTGTAATGTTCATTTTCAGAAATTTACAGTAGAAACCTTTAAAATCCAACTAAGTCTTTCTTCAAAACGCACCGATGAAATTCCTTGAAATTAACAGAATGCAAAGTTCTCTCCAAATAATTTTGTTATGCCAAAAATCAGATATGTGTTATTTCAAATAAGAAAAATAATTCACCTTGGTCATATAGAAATTTGCTAGGAGGAGTGCAAAATTCTACTAGAGTTATTTCCCTTAGTACAACTCTTTTGTTGTTTATGTTGAAAATGAAAGTAGCTTCAGCAGCAGACACACGAAATGGTTTGCAATTTTAAGACAAACTGCACTACATATGAGTGTTCTGATGATGTAACTGGTATCAACACATGTGATTGCAATGACAAAAATATAATTTTAACTGAATCTGGTCTTTTGCCAAAGAATTTTCCTGACTTTTATATATGCACAACCCATTTTAACCAATATTGAAAAGAAACTCTGATTTGAGAAGGAGAAAAGTATGTCAGCTTCCTATTGTGATAAGTGCTCATCCTCCAGTAGCATCACATTCTGTTGTTGGTGTTAAAAAGCCAAAGCCTAGCCGCAATATCACCATCAATGATGTAGAGAAGATTCAGAAGTGTTATGGCCTCACACTTCCTATTGGAACACGTACGTTAAAAACTAAATTATATGTGACAGTTTATTTTTTTTTCTTTCCAATTGCCTGGTAGTTTACATTAGTTTATTTTTTTTTTAAATAACACTTTAGAAATACAAAATAGCCCCTTTTTAGCTACCATTTGAAATTTTAGGGGGGGTCTCCTGTACTTCTTTTAGTTGTAATCTGAGATTATCTCTTTCTTGCCTTTTTATTTTTCATTCTATCTAGATATTGGGTCCTGTTTTATTCTTTTATTGATTTTATTCTAACTTTTTGTTAACATTGTCATCCTGCCATTTTGTGGACAAAGTTGCTCATCCAGCCTTTTCCCCTCAAAACTTCAGATGCTCCTGTCCTGCCTTTTTTATTTTTTTTTATCCTTTACCCTTTGAAATTCAAATGGAAGCTTCCTAATAAGGGGAGGATCCTACACTCGAGGTTCTGATTTATGTTTATATAAAACTATAGTATATATCAGTGGGGTGCAATTTACATGTCAATAGGTCATACACATGAACATGTTGGTTTTTTCTGTTACATGTAAGATGTCTGTAAAAACTATGTTTTGATCTTTTCAATCTCAATATAAACATAACCATTGCTGTAAAGTTTCTATTAACCATATGTATCATGTGGAAACCAGTGAGCAACAACAATAACTAATTTAGTTATAAAAACTGAAGGAATTAGACCCAGTTATGGGACAGCTGAAGTTACTTTTTTACTCTATATAAATATAAAAACAAGAATCAGTATAATTGCACATGATACTAATCTCCACCGGAGACCAGATGACATAGAATTTATCAATTATAGGTCACTACAATGCCTTAAACAATGAACAAAACAGATACTTCATTGTAAGCTCTTTTTTTGTTATGATTTTATATCTATTATGTTATGAGGTTTTTATAATTTAAATAAAGCTTTACAACCAAAAAAGCCAACAGTTCTAATCTACACTAGTTATTTTTAGCTCACCTGGCCCGAAGGGCCAAGTGAGCTTTTCTCATCACTTGACGTCCGGCGTTAACTTTTACAAAAATCTTCTCCTCTGAAACTACTGGGCTAAATTTAACCAAACTTGGCCACAATCATCATTGGGGTATCTAGTTTTAAAATGTGTCCGTTGACCCGGCCAACCAACTAAGATGGCCGCCATGGCTAAAAATAAAGCATAGGGGTAAAATGCAGTTTTTAGCTTATATCTCTGAAACCAAAGCATTTAGAGCAAATCTGACATCGGGTAAAATTGTTCATCAGGTCAAGATCTATCTGCCCTGAAATTTTCAGATGAATCGGACAACCCGTTGTTGGGTTGCTGCCCCAGAATTGGAAATTTTAAGGAAATTTTGCCGTTTTTGGTTATTCTCTTGAATATTATTATAGATAGAGGTAAACTGTAAACAGCAATAATGTTCAGCAATGTACGATTTACAAATAAGTCAACATGACCAAAATGGTCAGTTGACCCCTTAAGAAGTTATTGCCCTTTATAGTCAATTTTTCGTAACTTTTTGTTATCTTGTACAAAAATCTTCTCCTTTGAAACTACTGCGACAAATTTAACCAAACTGGTCCACAATCATCATTAGGGTTTGTAGTTTTAAAAATGTGTCCGATGACCCTGCCTGCGAACCAAGATGGCCGACATGGCTAAAAATAGTACATAGGGTAAAATGCAGTTTTTGGCTAAAATCTCAGAAACCAAAGCATTTAAAGCAAATCTGACGAGATTAATTTGTTCGTTAGTTCAAAGTCTATCTGCCCAGAAAATTTCAGACTAATCAGGCATCACGTTGTTGGGTAGCTGCCCCAGAATTGGTAATTTTCAGAACATTTTGCAGCTTTTGGTTATTATCTTGAGTATTATTATAGATACAGATAAACTGTAAACAGCAATAATGTACAGCAAAGTAAGACCTACAAATAAGTCAACATGATCAAAATGGTAAGTTGACCCTTTAAGGAGTTATTGCCCTTTATAGTCAATTTTAAACAATTTTCATAAATTTTGTAAATTTTTATTCCTTTATGATATGCCCATAGACCAAGGTGAGCGACACAGGCTCTTTAGAGCCTCTAGTTTTTCTTATAAGCATTTACAATAATTTCAGTTTATTTGCAGGTAATAGACAAGTCAGCAAAAAATGTACATAGTTCGTGTTATAGAGTGAGGTAGGAAAACCAAGTACACTGCTATACCTGCAATATCAAGTTATAGTAACTTCACATTTAGCGCACATGGCATTACTGCATGGAAGGCATACCAAGTTGGCACAGGTAAATATATTAATATTATTTTCATAATTCCCTGCAACATGAATATTAAAATAGAAGATGTGGTATGATAGCCAATGAGCCAACTATCCAAAAAGAGACCAAATGACACATAAATACAGAGTCTCGGATGTAGTATCGATGACATGAAACAGTATCAGGACCACTGTCGTAGGACAGTAACATGGATTGATTGTTGGTTGCTTAACGTCCAGTGGCAAATATTTTATGCCTGTTCAGGACGAGAACAAGTTAACAATAAATACAATAGGTAGGTCTTGTCATTATAGAGGCCATTCGGGATGATAGTCGGAGAAATTTGGACTACCACTGGAAAATGAGGGTATAATAGATGGTAAACGGACAGAAAGTCTCAGGACATAAAGTCACAAATTTGATAGGACAAAAAGTCACACATAATTTGTTGACAATTGTCTGAATATATAAGAGATATCTCATGTAAATTTACTTTTTGTTACATATGTTTAAATTAAAGATAAGGAAATTTGTCATTATACTTGAAAAATTAAGATTTATTAAATTTTAAGCACGCTAAGGGTATATTTCTTGGCACCATGAAGCCATTCAAGTGCCAAGCTACTTTGACATTTTGTTTTCTTCACAATTATTTGATCATCTTTGATAAAAATTTTTACAAATTTTGTCTTCAATGTTGGTTTATTTACAATAGTTCAAGAAAAATACAATTTTTTTTTTTAAATAAGCAATTTTATTCAAAGAAAAAACATAGTTGTGACTTTTTGTCCTGTGACTTTCTGTCCTACATTCTGATAGATAGGGAAAGATAGTTTGCCTTTCAACAGGCCACCTACGGACCAGTAAAATGGAGACTCATTATTTAACACCTCGGATACAGCCCCGGGACGTTAGTCGACATAACTCTCCTCTGTCCGTAATGGGTTTTAGAATGTATGCTGACGCGGGTAAGGCAGATAATGCCTGACGTATTCTGATTCTGTACAGCGTTGGATTGGTTTCTGTCATCGAAAGTAGCAAGTCGTTAATCCATCTATCAGTTAACCCTCGTCAACGGTAGCGGGTACATGAAAGCTGACACAGCACGTTCGTTCAGCTGTAATGACTAATACGTTTGAACTGCATAGATTGCACTGGAAATTTACTCATCATAGATACCAGGACTAAATTGTGTACATACGCCAGACGTGCGTTCCGCCTACAAAAGACTCATCATCAGTGGCGCTCGAATCCAAAAAAGTTAAAAAGGCCAAATACAGTACTAAGTTGAAGAGCATTGAGGACCAAATTTCCTAAAAGTTTGCCAAATCCAGCTTAGGTATTCTATGCCTGAGGTAGAAAAGCCTCAGTATTTCAAAAATTCTAAATTTTGTAAACAGTTAATTTATAGAAATAACCATATCAGTTATTATTGTCCTTGGCTGGTTTATTTAGCCCATGCACCATGATGGATAGTACTGTTGACAGGTTTAATGAGATCCATGTGTGTACAGGTAAAATCGAAGATACTGTGAACGTCAAAAATATTTCTATTCCATAAACTGCATTTGTAGGTCTGTGTAGACAAAGTAGAGGATAAAATTACCAAGACCTGTTCAATTATAATAAACTATCCTTTTATTCATTCATGTTACAATTTGAATACATGAAAGAGGCAATTCAAATACATAAAAAAAAAATGAATGAACATATTGGTAAAGGAAAGATACAACAAACTGTGAACGTCAAAATTATTTCATTTCCATAAATTGCAATTGTGAGTCTTTGGACAGGCGAATTAGAGGGTAGAAATCATCAAATCGTTGATAAGGTACCATACAATAAGCTGAAAAATAATGTTCCGAAAGTACATTTGCCTTTATCGATTTATTTTAGCACTTGCACACATGTATAATAAATTGTTGTCATAACTCGTTGTCTGATTCTATTCTGGACTCGAATCATGATAATTGGAAAGTGAATTATATAACGAAGCATCATCTGATATCAAAAGTTTTGAAAAACAACTTTGATTTTTCGCAAGCAGTCATTAAATGAGGAAAACGTAGCTGACCCGCAACTAGTATAAACAAATCACAGTAGGACCAAGAGCTACGGTTGCTATAAATTGGTGGTCTATTCAAACATAATCTATTACGGGAATTGACAAACTATTAGCACTTATAAAAATGTATGTTTTGACACATAATTGAAGGTACACATGCGTTTACAGTAAATACAATATACTGTGAACGTCAAAAATATTTATTTTCCGTCTACTGCATTTGAGTTTTTGTGTAAGACGAGTTTGGGGTAACATATTCTGTATTCTGTATCAATATGAATTCTGCCAATGTAGGCACACCTTTAAAGGAGTTGAATATAATATGATGCAAACCTCTCTCCAGATAAAATCATAAATATTCAATCGATTATACAACATACTGTGAACGTAAAATATCTCTTCCTTACACTGCGTTTGTGTGAAAACGAATTTGGTGAGATTGTGTTATGTAACCATATAAGATGTTTTACACACCTATCCAGTTCAAATTATATGTACTCCGTCGAGTTCAAACATAAATGAATGACCAGGAAATCACTTAAACATGTCGCTTGGGCTGTCATCAATTTCATGAAATCTTGCCACACTTTACAATTTGCAATTTGGATGTGTTCTCGGTGCACTAGTGATAATTGTTTAATGAATGCATTAATAGTAAATAGTGTATGCCCATCAAGGATCCTGTCTTTTCAAAGTTCGTTTTCTAATGAAATGGCTCTGAAGGGAAACAATGACTTAAATTAACAATACATTCTCAACAATAACATATAAATAAATGCATCCTCCGAAAAAAAGATAAACTGGCTTACGAAAACACAAATAGAAGGTTCCTAAATTTATTGTGCATTCATACCATATACATATCAAATATAATCACATTAATTGTCACCGCTGAATAGTTCAATATTTGTGGGAAAATACATAAACTAAAAACATCTTCAGTGGATTAAAATGCAGATCATAAATTTAATCAACTTTATAAACTTGGAATAAAGATTACTTATCCAAATATCAATGAAATGCATCAGAAACATTTATACAAGATATTTAAAAGCTACAAGAACATGATTATCTCCCTTTCCGAATATTACAATTATTATCTTTTCTCAAATAAAATTGAGAATGGAAATGGGGAATGTGTCAAAGAGACAACAACCCGACCAAAATAAAAAAAACACAACAACAGAAGGTCACCAACAGGTCTTCAATGTAGCGAGAAATTCCCGCACCCGGAGGCGTCCTTCAGCTGGCCCCTAAACAAATATAGTAGTTCAGTGATAATGAACGCCATACTAATTTCCAAATTGTACACAAGAAACTAAAATTTAAATAATACAAGACTAACAAAGGCCAGAGGCTCCTGACTTGGGACAGGCGCAAAAAATGCGGCGGGGTTAAACATGTTTGTGAGATCTCAACCCTCCCCCTATACCTCTAACCAGTGTAGAAAAGTAAAAGCATAACAATACGCACATTAAAATTCAGTTCAAGAGAAGTCCGAGTCTGATGTCAGAAGATGTAACCAAAGAAAATAAACAAAATGACAATAATACATAAATAACAACAGACTTCTAGCAGTTAACTGACATGCCAGCTCCAGACTTCAATTAAACTGACTGAAAGATTATGATTTCATCATATGAACATCAGGCACAATCCTTCCCGTAAGGGGTTTAGTATCATACCATCATAACATATATGAGAAGAACATAACCCGTGTCATGCCAACAACTGTTTTTAGAATAAATGTGTTTAGTTCCGACGCAAAGACCTTATCAGTGACTCAATATTAACGCCAAAATATGCAATCTTTAATGACTTGACAACAGTATCGTAATTATATCCCTTCTTAATAAGTCTATTCAAAGGTTTTGTAAGTTTATGAGGTGAATACTGACACCTTTGTGCTTTATAAAGAATATTTCCACAAAAAATTGGATGTGAAATACCTGAACGTATAAAAAGTCTGCATGTTGAGCTATATTTACGAATGATGTCTTTATACCGATGATAAAATTTAGTAAATGTTTGAAATATGTTTGAAATGTTTCAAAGTATGAAATAAGAGAAAAGCGTCAAATTTATCTATCATTAATGTTTCAATTAGAAATATAAAACAAATAACTAAACATAATCATAATATCAATCACGGGCACACTTCAAGAAATACACCTTGAATTTTATGTTATTCACACGCACATTATATATATATATATATACAACTCGTCTAAACATCAACCCAACAATGTTGGATCTGTAAATTTGCTTTCGCAAATTTTTGGTTCTTCCCTCGCCGGGATTCGAACCCATGCTACTGTGATATCGTGACACCAAATCGCCTGCACTGCAGCATTATGTACACAGCCATGTATCACCATCATTGATGGCGATCCGATGGATACATCTGTTGTAGAGTTGTCACTGACTCAGACGTACTTATAAATATAATTATTTTCTGTGACTGTATATTACATTAATTTGTAGGATCCTTTACTATAGATAATTTAGCTGATCTGTAACAATAACATCTCCATGCCTTATATATCATGTACTGTAGTACGCCGCTAGATTAAAACTGACGAGGAAAGGTAACACACGGCCAGCAAAAGCTCTTTTTATGAGAGCCCAGGTGGTCGTGTGGTCTAGCGGGACGGCTGCAGTGCAGGCGATTTGGTGTCACGATATCACAGTAGCATGGGTTCGAATCCCGGCGAGGGAAGAACCAAAAATTTGCGAAAGCAAATTTACAGATCTAACATTGTTGGGTTGATGTTTAGACGAGTTGTATATATATATATATATATATATATATAATGTGCGTGTGAATAACATAAAATTCAAGGTGTATTTCTTGAAGTGTGCCCGTGATTGAAATTATGATTATGTTTAGTTATTTGTTTTATGGCGATCCGATGGATACATCTGTTGTAGAGTTGTCACTGACTCAGACGTACTTATATATATATATATATATATATATATATATATATATATATGAGTCTGAAAGATTGTGTAACAATACCGATAAATAGATGGAAAACAAAACACTAAAAAGTGTTGAATATCATAGCACAAAGATGGAAATACTGAACAGATGATATAAATTATACAATAATTGCAAATATTTCGGCTCAACAAATGGCCTTCTTCGGTCAATTTTGATGATCCAATACCTATTAAGTTTACTGGTTGGTAGATTCGTATAGACTCTATATATATATATATATATATATATATATATATATATATATATATATATCATACACAAGCTATTACATAGATATAAAGTTTTGTCCCTATCCAATATACCCTCATTGTCCAGTTGCAGTCCAAATTTCCCGGACCATCATCCCAAATGGCCTCTATTATAACAAGACTTACCTATTGTATTTATTGTGAACTTGTTCTCGTCCTAAACATGCATGAAATATTTGCCACTGGACCTTTAGCAATCCACAATCAATCAATAGATATAAACTGAAATGTCATTCACATGGCATTAAAATGAATGTTTTCAAACAGATAACTGACACTATTTTTACACGAGAATTGGCACTTAAGTTACATAAAATATAAACATCAATGAAGCACCAATTTTCAAAGTTTTGAGTACTGTCTATGTTCATTTTTCTATTCATTGGTTAGTGTCTTCTGTTGATGGTTCAGGGCCATTTAAACGCATAGTCTGTTGTTTTAAATAGTTCTGCTGTGGTTATGGTCTGAGTGGTATACTTTACCCACAAGCATGAACAGCTCGCACTTGTTAGGTTGACACCTTTTCAGCTTGCCCTCACCAATCAGTTTCACTTGAAATCGTACTTTTGCAGTTTCTGTGTGAAGCAACTCGAGAAGTTCATTGAATGATTTGTTTGACTCTACCGCCTTGTCGTTGGGTGTGTCTGTGCCAGCCCTCGACGTCTTTGTTTGTCCTGACGGGTCTCATGAATATGCTCCAGGATGGTACAAGCCAAACGGTGGATGAAAGCCAAGTGTTTTTTCACATGTGTTGCAAGCTCCTTTGTCCTAGCAGATTTGGCATTGGTGGCAATGTCTTCTAATGTTGTTGGAATGTGTTTAGCAAGTAGAAACGGTAGGACCAGCAGCTTCCTGACAAACTTGTAAACTCTGTCCTTTTAGTATTAGGCTTTTCATCAACTTTAGTTGATAGACAGAATAAACATTTTCCAAAACACATTTGGGGATTAGAACAAAAAAACAGACTAAAAGATTGTATTGTACTAGATAAACAACTCGCAGAGCTAACCAAGTGTAACTGCTTAATTTCGATAATATATAGAGTTGTCTCACTGGCAACTATACCACCTCTTTTTAGCTCACCTGACCTAAAAGGTCAAGTGAGCTTTTCTCATCACTTGGCGTCCGTCGTCCGTAAACTTTTACAAAAATCTTCTCCTCTGAAACTACTGGGCCAAATTCTACCAAACTTGGCCACTATCATCCTTGGGATATCTAGTTTAAAAAATGTGTGGCGTGACCCGTCAAACCAACCAAGATGGCCGCCATGGCTAAAAATAGAACATAGGGGTAAAATGCAGTTTTTGGCCTATAACTCAAAAACCAAAGCATTTAGAGCAAATCTGACATGGAGTAAAATTGTTTATCAGGTGAAGATCTATCTGCCCTGAAATTTTCAGACGAATCGGACAACCTGTTGTTGGGTTGCTGCCCCTGAAATGGTTATTTTAAGGAAATTTTGCAGTTTTTGGTTATTATCTTGAATACTATTATAGATAGAGATAAACTGTAAACAGCAATAATGTTCAGCAGAGTAAGACCTACAAATAAGTCAACATGACCAAAATTGCCAGTCGACCCCTTAAGGAGTTATTGCCCTTTATAGTCAATTTTTAACAACTTTTCATAATTTTTTGTAACTTTTCTAAAAATCTTCTTCTCTAAAACTGCTTTGCCAAATTTAATCAAACTTGGCAACAATTATCATTGTGGTTTATAGTTTAAAAAATGTGTCCGATGACCCAGCCTACCAAACAAAATGGCCGACATGGCTAAAATTAGAACATAGTGGTAAAATGCAGTTTTTGCTTTATATCTTTGAAACCAAGACATTTAGGGCAAATCTTTCAAGATTTGAATGTCCATCAGAATAAGATATATCCCCTCGCAAATTTTCAGTTGAATTGGACAACCTGTTGTTGGGTTGCTGCCCTTAAATTAGTTATTTTAAGAAAATTTTGCAGTTTTTGGTTATTATCTTGAATACTATTATAGATAGAGATAAACTGTAAACAGCAATAATGTTCAGCAAAGTAAGATCTACAAATAAGTCAGCATGATCAAAATTGTTAGAGGACCCCCTAAGGAGTTATTGCCCTTTAGAGTCAATATTAAACAACTTTTCCTCATTTTTGTAACTTGTATAAAAATCTTTTCTAAAACTACTTGGCCAAATTTAACCAAACTTGGCCACAATCATAATACTAGAGTATCTATTTTTAAAAAGAGTGTCTGATGACCCCGCCTACAAACAAAGATGGCCGACATCAGTAAACACATTAACAGGTGAGCGACACAGGCTCTTGAGAGCCTCTAGTTTTATGTACAGTTCAATGCAATCATGGTAACAGTTCTTATGATACTATTAGCATGGTATTTAGAATTAACATTCGTATTTTCGTCTAAGATTTCATTTAATTCGGGAATAAAGATTAAAAAAAAATCATAAAACATTCGAATTTTTGTCTGGTTTGTCATTCAAATCTGGTATAAAACTCATATAATTCCACTTTTATTTATAAAGTTTTCAAAAAAAAATCATAAAACATTCGTATTTTTGAATATTTTTATTGGTACGAGTCAACTTGCTTCCACAATTCATATTCATACAGCTTAATATCATCCTCTGAAATAAATCAAACTGTATCTAAATTTGATTCATGAAAATATAAAGATGATATAATAAAATTATATAATTTTTTCAATTGTATGTAATTTTGTTTTATATGTGCATTTTGGCACAACTATAATGTTTGACCTTGGAAACTATTTTGTCCTTTCTGCTAATAACTCCGAATAATTCAAATTTCACGTCATTTGCACTGGGAATGTCTGTCAATCGAAAAATGTTTGATATATTTATACAATTGTCAAACTCATTCTGAGTCAAAGAAGCTGCTAGGTCTTTGATTTCATTTGTTCTCCCTGTAATTTCAAATATCTTGAGTAAATGTTCTATATCATTGTGACCAGTGACGCCTACCTTACGAAGATGTCTTCTAATATTGTAAAACATGTGTAAATCACACCACCATCTGTTCCAAATACTTTTAGGTTTAGAAGACTTTTGTACTCTTGAACCAACCTAAGTGGCCGAGTGGTCTACGAAGTTATTACTGTAATCACTAGCCATTCAACACTGAGGTTATGAAATTGAACCCCGACTCCAATCTTAATTGACTAAGATAGCCGTTTTCTCCGGGCACTCCGACTTCCTCCACTTAAAAAACTGACCACCACGAAATAGCATAAATGCGGTGCTCATAAGTGGCGTTAAAACCAAAAATTAAATTAAATCTTGAACTTACCCCGCAGATAAATTGAAGAAGCTATTCAAACTTTGTTTCTGATGAAGTATTGACCCTGTTATTGCCGGTTTAGTTCCTATTGATGTGTATTATATAAGTTGACGATGTGGTATTATTTTACACAACACTTTTCCATTTTGAAGGTCGTATTATTTTACACAATACTTTTCTAACAGAAACGATTTTTGGATTTATGCAACATTGTTCATCTCTGGAATCTGGAAATTAACAATTAATAACCCCATATTTGCCATTAGGTGAACATAAACCTTTTTTAATTTGACATTGCCTATTATAGCCAGGTGTAGAGCTATCATTCAGTTTTAGTCTATATGTTTGAAAGAATGCATTCATTTTGAAGATATATTATTTAGAAAGACATTTGAAAAGTAAAATATTCAAAAAGTTTAAAGGGATCCAGCAGTATTGACCGAGAGGGCTGATACAGAGGTCATCTCTTTCTATCAGTGCAGAGAAACATGGTAAACTCTGATCCTGCACGGACTTCGCTAAAAAAAATGTTTTTTTTTCTCTTCAGTTTTCTCCTGTTTAGCAGGATCTATGCATTCAAGAAGTGAACCTTTGTCTGTAATTTTCTAATTTCAAATCTAACAATTATCTTAAAAGCATGCGGTCAGTCTCCCTTTTGTCTTCCATAATGTGAAGAGTCTTCGAAATGCCACTTTGTCCAATCATTTCACTAACATTAATTTTACTGTCAGGGCCAAAGTAATATTCCACTTCATTGCCTTTGTTTTTGCGTAGATAGACTTTAACAGAAGTTTGGTACTACATCCATACGGTTTCCTGCTTTAGATAATGTAAAGGTATCCGACATCCTTTCATTTGCTCATTAAGCTGGCATCAACAACTGTCCGCTTCTCAAAGACCTGCTGTATATATGTTCTTTTGTTTTTGGTCTTTACTTGGCACAGGTACTTTTTGCACTTTATCAAAGGAACTAATTTAAGGTTACCATGAATTTAAGTGCGATGCATTAATTTGTTAAAAGTTTCGGTATTTTTTTTGGAGAAAATCTCTTAGGAAGATTGATTATTGATTGTACATGAGCACCATTACAAAGAAAACATAATAATCACATCTTTTATTAAACAGCATAACACTTAATTGGATTGTACTTCCAACAAACAGCAGTTTTAATTAACAAATCAACAAGCCTTTCCAAAAACAAGTACCTTACTGTTTTGACTATATAACAAAGATATTGTAACATTGTACCCGAGAAAAAGAAACTCACGAACTCCTACTTGTACGCCAAAGCAACATTGATTTTCTACCACATGCATATGTAATTCCTTAGCATCATTTTGGATATATTTTTTTGTCTTTAAGCTCACTTAATCTTTGTTTAGTTCGATTTGAAATTTTACAGGGTTCATCCACATGTCACGTCTTTAGCATGTTCGGTAGAAAACAAAAAAAATAATACATGTCTATCTATACTTAGAAGTGCTAGTGATGTAGCATAATTATTGCCTAAAATGCAACTATATTACCTCTTATTCAGTAGTCCGAGATTACTCTGAAAATAAAGGGCGGCAGGTAGATGAATTAACATGAACGAAGAGATAAAAGAAAAATGACGAAATTGATACCCAATTTATATAATTCCATGGCTGTTATTCGGCACCAGTAGCGACGAAGCAACGCATCTATTTTGAATGGGCAAATATCCACTTTTTGATGGGACGAGCTCTAACGTCCCACAGTCCCTTCGACTTTCCTTGGAGGAAGGGATATGTGTATTTGTCCGGTGTAATCTTCAGGGGGAAATTCTTTTTTCAGGCATACATGTCTTGTACCTGAGGACGACCATCTGTCAGTGCCGATCGTCTGACAAATTTAGTCAACATGCTGCCATAGCCCATATGTTTAAATTTTTTTGTCTTTTTTTCTTGAATTAAAACCAAGACCTCCATAGGTTCAACTGTCAGAGTTTTAAGTTTCGATACGGCCCTGGTTTTTGTCTGTCTTTCTGCATTTCTGATTAATTAATAGTTCTTTTTGGTTTTTTTTTATCGGGTTTCAGGTTTGATTCGATAGTTAAATTATTGAAATTGTTGTACGGAATGACATCGGATTCGCTTCTTACGTCTAAAAAAGAAGAGAAAAAGTTATGTCAATTAAATGCAAAATGTCAAAAAGGTCATTTTACCCTACAAATGTTTGTAAGGGTTTATTTCTAAATTGAAATAGAAGTAAATTATTATTATCAACGGAATAATTGATGTACAAATGTGCGAATGAACATGATACAATGCAAATAAGTTACAGGTTCCATGTTGAATGCTGTTTTATTACCTATAGTTGCTTAATTTTACTGCATGTTGTCTTGGATAGAGAGTCGAGTTAATGACACTCATCTTATTCATTATAAGTTTGATTTTTTTTATATAGTGCTATAAGGGTGAATGTTGCCACACATCTTACAATCTGATACCTTATCACCAACATGAGATCATGACCATCCATAACAAAAAGTTGAATCACAGGTTGAGTTACCCTTCTCAATTGAAAACACCTGCAACATTGAAAGTTGCTCCTGAGCTATCACCTTCGATTTTCATTGGAGAAAGGAGCAGGTGTCATCTTGAGGGGAGAAATTCTTTTTTATTTCTGGCATGAACATCTCTGACAAATTTTGTCATCATGCTTCCATACCCCATAATATATTCAAATTTGGATTTTTCCCCCTGGATTAGCACAAAGACTTCCACTGGTTCAATGGTAAAAATTGTAAACAACACGTTTAATAATTTCTTGCGTCCGAAGCGCGTTTCTGCATTTACCTTCATCAGGAACGCTCAAAACCAAACATGTAGTAAGTGTTTTTAACTTTGAAACTGCCTTCATTGTTGATGGCCCTGGGTTTTTTTCCTGGTTGGAAAATTGATAAGTTTGCTCTCGTGATAGAGGCCTCTAACATTTTTGAAGCACCATATTGCTCATCCAGTCTTTGCCATAACCTCTGTAGACCTCTCGTTGGGTTGTTGGCATTTGATGCCCTTATACTTATTCCGCTAAGGTACTCAGCAGATAGATAACCATACAGTTAACTAAAACACCATTGCTCATATTAAAGTTTATTCCTAATTCTGGCATGAATGTATATAGACAACTGTGTATGCAGGTAAAAAGCTGCAACAAGAATGAAAATACCATATATTATTTGGAAAGGCTATTATATTGAACCAAAAATACAACAATAAAAGTGTAGTTTTCTTGCTTAAAACTGACATAGTTGAGTAAGTTTAGAAGATACAAAAAACAGCATTTACGAACTTCAATATCAAATTAAATAAATGAATGTGCTATGAAATATTCAAACTTGACACATGTTCCAACAGAAACACTAGAAATATAGCTCAGACGGGGTTCCTTACTCAAAATATCATAGGAAAAATGAATGTGAATACTTTGCTCTAGAAAAGTTAAAGGTACCAGGATTATAATTTAGGTCGCCAGACGCGCGTTTCGTCCACATAAAACTCATCAGTGACGCTCGTATCTAAATATGTATAAAGCCAAACAAGTACAAAGTTGAAGAGCATTGAGGACTTGTAAACGGTCGAGATTCCCACCCCTTAACCAAATATATTCTTTTATGGGGCAAAAAAACAAAACAAATAAAATATAGTGGGAGTCCCTCTGGCTCATCCCCAACCCCTCATGTTTGAGAACTTGTAAACGGTTGAGATCCCCAACCCTTAACCATAAATATTCTTGTATTGGACAATAAAACGATTAAAATGAAATATAAGGAGAGTCCCTCGGTGTAACACCACCCCATCCTGTTTTGAGAACTTGTAAACAGTCAAGATCCGACCCCTTCTTTTTGAAAACTCGAAATCCCCACACTGAAACAACATATATTCTTCTACGGAATAATAAAACAAATCAGATGAAATAAAAGGTTCGTCCCCTAGGGTCACTCTTACCCCTACCTCCTGCCTGTTTGAGAACTTGTAAACTGTCTAGATCCCCACCCCTAAATCATGAATATTACTGTACATGATTTCAAGAAGATTTGTAATACCTAGACGTCACTTGTGCATATCACTTTACTAGACCAGGCCATTTTGTATTGGACTTTGCTTAATGTCAGGCGACCGTGGGAATGACTAATTTTGAGAGCTTTGTTTGGGAGATTTTGTAGCAGCATCCTATTTCAATTATTTCTTGATAATTTTTTTTATTTTTTTAAGTAGGAAAAAAAGTTGACCATGCAATCTACACATTTTTTTTCAATCTATTTGAAATATTGCAATCTGCTGTTGCAAACTTTCCACGGGTGTTATACAGCACTTTGATTAAAGCTAGATTTTCATGTGTGGAAGGATTGCGCCTGGTCATTAAAGTTTG
The DNA here is from genome assembly GCA_037788925.1 of Mytilus galloprovincialis. NCBI lineage: Eukaryota > Metazoa > Mollusca > Bivalvia > Mytilida > Mytilidae > Mytilus > Mytilus galloprovincialis. Next base: position 43,999,088 of record CM075338.1, read on the forward strand.
TTAGCCGGGAGAACAACAGGTCTTTGCGTAAAAGAAATCTAAATCTTCGTTGAAGGGTTGATTTGTTGCTGGTGTGCAGCAGGGATCTCTTCTTCAACACCTTGTTTTTTTGTGTTCAGCAGGGATCTCATCTGAAAGGCCTAGTTTTTGTATGCCGGTTACTATTTTCAGATCTGGGATTAAGGTAACGTCCGGTGACCCAAGTATCGGGAGGCAAGACAGCCGATGTCTGTGGCGGCAAGTTCAGTGCCACGGATGGCTGAAACGCTGGTGCTTCATGACTTAGCTCTATCTTCAATCGTCAAATTAGATTACTAATACGAGCGCGTCGGGCGTATATATAAAATTTCAATCCTGGTATCAATAATGAGTTAATTTTCAGCACTTGAGCCCATGCCGGCAGGTTATTATCACGGTTTGCTGGATGTTGACTTCAATATTTCTTTGAATTAGTCGAACGAAGTGTTCCACCAATGGACGCAGGGACATTTTCAATTGTGGTTTACCGCAACCTGTCCATATCCCCCATTTCACATTGAACTTCCTAGTGATGCGTTGATTTTTTAAATAGACCGATTGTTTGGACAATATTTCCGAATGATTTAGCAAATTACCAAACTTATAACAATTTTCCTACCTCAGTTTGGAGAATTTGGACAACTTCGACGGCTTTTTCGTAATCAATTCGGAGTATTTGGACAATTCCGACCTTTTTTCGAGGTCAGATTGAAGGTTTCTACAACTTCAACAAATTATTTTTCGAAAAGAATGAGATGAGGAATTTGAATAATTCTAAACAAAAACAAACGTTTGAATAAAGTGCGGAGAACAACTTGTTTTTTTTAACACTTTTGCATGAAAATGAAAAAAAATTGTAGCTTGGAAAAGTCCAATTATTCCGAACTTAAATTTCCGAACTATCATTTGGAATTTCCTGTAAGATATGAAGCAATAACGTGCGTAATATCATACACATTTTTTTAAGAAACCACGTTTTTATATGTCTTTAAGGATTCGTATATGTGTGGGCTGAAGTAGCTGATCAAAGAGGTCAAGAGAGGAATCGATGTCAAAATAACATTCTAATGACTGTGCTGTTGACACACATGACTGCTCAGTTAAGCAAATTGGCAACGCAACACCTTCTAGTAAGTCTGCAATGTTGGCACCATCTTTCTCATTTTGCTCCGAGTTTTACTTAATTACTAGATTTATAGTTTGATGTTATGGGACACACGACTCTGTACTTCCTCTAAAAGGGTAGACCTTTTCTTCTCTGGATAGTATTGAAATGCTGTTTTGGGACACCTGACTCTCTACTTCCTCTAAAAGGGAGAGCATTTTCTTCTCTGGATAAAATTGAGAAAGGAAATGGGGAATGTATTAAAGCGACAACAACCCGACTATAGAGTGGACAACAGCCGAAGGCCACCAATGGGTCTTCAATGTAGCGAGAAACTCCCGCACAAGTAGGCGTCCTTCAGCCGGCCCCTTAAAAATATGTATACTAGTACAGTGATAATGGACGTCATACTAAACTCCGAATTATACACAAGAAACTAAAATTAAAAATCATACAAGACTAACAAAGGCCAGTGGCTCCTGACTTGGGACAGGCGCAAAATTTCGGCAGGGTTAAACATGTTTATGAGATCTCAACCCAATATAGAAAAGTAAACGAATAGAATTGAAAGATTTTTGTTATTTTTAAAATACATACAACTTATTTGTCTTTTCTGTATTATTATTTGCATGTCCCATTCAAAATAATTTATCATATGAATAACTTCTTGCATTGAACTGGAAATATGACATGATACTGCCACCTGTATATTGGATATCTTTTTTGTTCACCTTAATGTAAACTAATAACTGGCATATGTCTGTTAACACCTTTTTAAGCAACCCGAAATTAACAGAACTACCTGTAGTGACACAGTTGTTATTTTAATATATATCCGGTAGCTTCACAGTAACAGCCTGTGCATAACTGGCTTTTTTGTATTCTTTTTTAATCAAAATTAGTATGTAATTATGATATTGTGTATTTGTCATACTATTTAATACAGAAAACATAAGGTTAATAGATTTTATTTCACCAGATGTCAACAAACATAACAATGCTTTCGTCATTTCCCATTTGTATTCTCATAATTAAAACATGCATGTTTAAAAACACATCAAAAGGTTAAATGACCTGCAAATCGTATGCGGCCCTTCGGCATACCAACCAAATTGGTGTGAAGGATGCTGAGGTGCACCAACTGTCTAACTGATTTAGAATTTTCATCAATTCCCACAATGGCAAATATATCCTTCAACGACTCCCCCCGCCAACCTCTCAAACTCTGTGCGTAGCTGCACCAGGCTATACTCCTCCAATGGGTGCCCCTTCTTGATTCTACACAGCTGCCCAGAATTAGCATCAGGGTCCCAGAACTTCAATTTGGCAATAACTGATAGCAAACTCTGCCCCAACATGAACTGTTTGTGCTTTAACACCTGCACTGTGATGGATCAGTCATAATTAAATGCTAAAACAGAAATTTACCGAACATAAATAAATCAGCATTAAGATGAATACCTTTTTATACTTTAATTTAAAAAATATAGTCATATTCGAGAAAAGTATATTAACAAGTATTATTGGAGAAATCCTTTTACCACAGGCACTTGCCTCAGAATTTTTTTCCCCTATACACCTTAATATAACACAAGGTACTTAACTAAATTTTTGAAAAATGACCCCCAGTCCCGAATTCCCGTTATTTTTCGATTTCTCGGTTGTCAAACCTACTTAAACTTAATATGCCGTAAATTTAAATTGATTTATCTACACAATGGTATATGACACGACTATCATTGTTGTCGGGATCATTAGTAGCAGGTCTCAGAAGTCGGTAAACGGGATTTTTTTTGCATTCGTCTCAAGCTTTGGCAACACCCAGCCCGCAGTGATTGAATTATTATAAAAAATTAATTAAAATTAAAACTGTCAGCTTCCCTCTAACTATAATTATTATCTTTATTGTAAATTCTTTACAGATTATGTGAAACAAACCCAAATAAGTGTTTTTTTTTTAGGTCTGTCGAATGTGTCAGGAGTTTCTAATTTTAGAACTCAGATTTTCCCATTTTATTGACATCATTCAGACTCTCTCTGGACTTTACATAAGATTTTGAGATAACTCCAAAAGGTTTGAAAAGCGAGAAATTTTGAAGTATCACGAAAAGATGTATTAAGCTAATAATGCTTTTTTGTTCATGGTATGTATATTTCTTATAATTTCCTTAGCCGTATTTGGCACAACTTTTTTGAATTTTGGATCCTCAATGCTCTTCAACTTTGTAATTGTTTGGCTTTATAAATATTTGGTATGAGCGTCACTTATGAGTCTTATGTAGCCGAAACGCGCGTCTGGCGTACTAAATTATAATCCTGGTACCTTTGATAACTATTGATATCATTTTGAGTATGGAAAACAAAACAAAAACATATGTCAATCCTTATTAGAATGGCAAATTGACATTTTTAAAATCCTAAACTTGCAGAACCCCTTGTATTTTCGAAAATATTCATCAATAGTCAATTTTTGTAATAGTTCGTCATTTGAAAAATGACCATCTGCTATACCGGAGCAGGAATGGACAGTAATCCCACCTATATTCAAGGAAGCCACTCCCGTTGTTCCTGTGACTGCGACTGTTTTCCCCCCTTTTTTTAGTTCTTGTTCTATAGTACAGACCAAATGGCTCTTCCCCGTTCCACTTTGCCCAAGAGGCAAAAGGTTATGACCATTTTTTTACCTCATTCAATGCTATAAGCTGTTTGACATTCATTTTGTTATGAAACACACGTGTACACAACGACACTAATGTAGAGTTATAAATTGACATAAATTGACCAAAATTACCCACATTTATTTTTAGCCGGACGATTGACCAATGAGAAACCAGTATAAAATTACATGCGGACTGGGTGTTGCCAAAGCTTGAGACGAATGCAAAAAAAAATCCCGTTGACCGACTTCTGAGACCTGCTACTAATGATCCCGACAACAATGATAGTCGTGTCATATACCATTGTGTAGATAAATCAATTTAGATTTACGGCATATTAAGTTTAAGTAGGTTTGACAACCGAGAACTCGAAAAATAACGGGAATTCGGGACTGGGTGTCATTTTTCAAAAAATTTAGTTAAGTACCTTGTGTTATATTAAGGTATATAGGAAAAATTATTTTCTGAGACAAGTGCCTGTGCCTTTTACATACAAACTGATCCAGGTGTTATCTGTCAGAAATATTAAAGAATTAAATAACTTAGGTATATTTTTTAAATCCGCAGAAATATGTAGAATTATTTAATTCAATTCTATCTGTTCTCACTTTATTTAATTATTATCTCATTCTCTGCTCGTTTTTTCGTATTTTGTACTATTTTTCCTTTCATGCACACCTCTATATTTATATATATATATTATATATCTTGTAAAATTCTTATATTCAAGTATGTAGTTTGCTGTTCTTTAATACACGAAAATTCTAAATGTTTGATATTGAATGTAGCAACAAGATCGTCAACGAGCATATGTGGCTGAACATCGAATGATGTTCCTTTTGAGGTGTCCGTAGACGTATTGCAGGTCACTGTCAATTGACACCCTTTATTAGGCAGCTCTCCATGGTTTTCCGTAAAAACATCCAACAGGGTCCTCCTATTTTCAATGCATAGGATCAGACATGGGGTCAATTACATTTGAAAGTAATTAATTACATTCAATTACAATTACAAAATCTTCAATTAAATTACACATTACATTTGACTTTTTTTACCCATGTAATTAATTACATTCCAATTACTTGGCAAATGTAATTAATTACTTCAATTACATTTGAAAGGAAATTTAAGATAAAACATTGAAAACATGCATTTATTCTATGATATGTACATAAGTATTATACATTGCTCTATAGTTATAACAATTAGACAGTGTTCAACTAGTATATACATTTTTGTATTGTGTCATATAACTTATTTAAGCATTTTCCCATTACATTTGACCATCATCAGCTTTTCAAATGTTCCATCAGCCAGTCTGCACCTTTCCGGCCTAAATGTTTTTCCAGCAGTGCTAAATAAGCGTTCAACTGGTGCAGATGTGGCTGGAATAGCTAAATATTGCACTGCTAACTTAGCTAGACGTGGTAAACGTTGACAGTTACTATGCCAATACAAAAGAGGGTCTTTTGACATATCAATACAATTATCTGACAAGTAATCATCCATTTCTGAACTTACAGAAATCCCTGAAGGGTTTCTTTTTCTTTCCACTGATGGGGCTGGCATGAAACTGAAAAGATCATCATTTTTTGCTTATTTAATATCTTGAAAATATTAAATTGTTTTAATTTACCTATTGAAATTTTACATTTATTTAAATTTATTTGATTGTAAATGATACAAAAAAAGAGCACTATTTTTTATTTTTTGAAATGATTTTCATTTTTATCCCAGCTTATTCAAATTATTTATCTTAAATAGGTGATTTAGAAATCTGACTTCTTAAAACAAAAATAAACTTTAGTTTTAATCACAACTAATTAATTTAATAAACAAAATATTTTCCAAATTTAAATGTAAGCTATTAGAGGATATAAGATAAATGAAATCTGATTAGAAATGAAAAAGAAGCATTATGAATTTATTAATTTTTAAAATTCTTATATAGTATTACCTTCATATGTGTAACAAAGTTGGATGTAACTTTATAACTTCCACTAATGAGGGTGCCACAATGCATACATTTTCCTTTGAAAGTATTTCCATTTTGGAAGTCATCAGGAACAGTAAAATGTTCCAGTACACTCTTGGAGCTCATTTTTAAATCTGATAAAATGTTTTCTTTCAACATTCATATATATAGTGAACAAATTTTGCAAGTGAGATTTTGTCATATGCATTATCCCTTCAAGAATTTAAACATGTACCTATAGGCCCTAGGGGTATATTTATCTCTCTCTAATTAGCCTTATATCTGTTTAACATAACTGTTATAAAAACAGTCATTATATAGTTTGTAATAAAACAAATAGCCAGAGGTTATATTTATTGGTTATTTAAGTCCTTGAATAAAGTTAATTATGTTAAATCAATGTCTTAAAATATCTATCTAAATCTACTAATTAAGGTCAAGACAGTGACTTCCTAGTGGTTTCTTTTAAAATTATGGCATGTGTCTACATTTTTTTATCATTCAATACAAAATGAAGAATCTACCATGGTTGTGTTAATACAGAAAGTATACTGTGAAGGCTTTTCTTTGTCAGCTTACAACATTTGTTAAGATTATTGCTTTTAATAATTTTTTGAGAAAACACAAGATTTAATCTTTTGATCCAAAATTTCAAATGTAATTGACTTGTAATTGAAAAGTAATTGTCAATTACAGGCAATTTTGGCTATGTAATTAATTACATTCAATTACATGTAATTGAAAAAATGCTCAATTACACATTACATTCAATTACATGATAAATTGTAATTAATTACAGTCAATTACAATTACATATTTCAATTACCCCATGTCTGCATAGGATGGCATTTTTATCTACTACAAGGTGCTGGCATTTGTTTATCCGTACAGCCAACAAACTTGTTGCTGTCAACAAATGCGCAGCCATTACGAGTTAATATGTAATAAAAGAGACGGTTACGGAAAAACTTAGTAAATCGTCAAAAAAAAAGTCGGGATTTTGGCCGGGAAAAAATAGGGTAGGTCGGGTAACCGGAAACACACATTAATTTTCTTTTGGCCTTTGTGTAAAATTGTGTATATGTATCCTATAAGCTGTATTCATGGTTCCGAGATGAGAGATTAAGCCACGCCCCCCTAGCAATTGTTTCTAAGAACCACAAGCTTCTTTCAAAATGGCGGCTCAGCATCGTAATCCTACCAACCTCTTGAAAAAATTCCCGAAACCATCGCTATTTCTTACCTGTCAGAGAGTGAATCCGTATCCAAGAAGGCATTAGCAAAGGGTCTCAATTATTTTACCCAAGAATATATCCATGATTTGAGAATATCTGAAGTAAATGGTGCCGTACGTGTAGAATCTTACTGAATCTTACTGCACTTGTAAAGCTGGGTTAGTATATATTTATTTTGTATAAGTTATGAATTCTGGTCAATGATAGTTATCTTTCGCAGCGGCAATTCCCAATCAACGTACACATGGTGCACGTGTGTGCGTGTCAGTTACCAGGCTTATCTTACACAGTTTTACACACCCCGGCTGACAAACGATAATGGCTTAATTAATTGTGTCTAAACGGATTTGTCTTGGATAACAGATCATAACAATTTGTTATTAAAATAATGGTATTCATAAAATAAATAGATACGGGACAAGATTGAGTTCCCACTGACTTAAAAATTGTCCTGGTATCACTTCAACCAAAATTAATATTTTTCATAAAAATATTGACAAGTAACTAGGCCAATTTTTATAAAATAAATACCAAAAGATGTAAAAATGTTTCGAGTTTTATTGTTTATTTGGTTGTTATTTTATTCATGCTCAATTTTTATTTTCCGATGAGATAAACACAGACAAATATTTCTGAAAAAGTTTGCTATGCATTCTAACCAAAATAAAATCGTAATAAAAAATCATTTGTGTTCTCCTCATCAGAAAATGAGCATAATAAAATTAAGGCTAATTAAACAATAAAACTTAAATCATTTCTACATCTTTTGGTATTTATTTTATAAAAATCGGTAGTTTCTTGGAAATATTTTTTAAATATCTATTTTGGTTGAAATTATATTTTGCGACCATGATTTTGTTCAACCGGATTATATTGGACAAGAATATTTTGAAACCATTGGAACATAAAAATGTTGATGTAAAAATAAAGTACAAGACCCTCCTCCCCATTTGTTTGTGCACTAATCGAGTGTATAAATTTTTCTTATAACTAATTTTATTTATTTCAGACTAACTGGGCATTGCTCTCACATAGTAGGCTTGATTAAGTCCCTACAGGGGTTAAAGTTGCACAACTTTTCACGAGTGCCTGATCAACAAAGTTGCACAAGTATTCCACAACAGTGGCATGTGCCTCGAGGGACAAAAATAAACCCTGTACCTGTAAACCACTTGGTAGTTGCAAGACCCCTGGAAAATAGAAAGAGGCGACCTGTATTATGTCATATAGACACAGAGGAAAAGTAAGCTTTAACATTTTGTTTTAAAGTTGTTAAAAATGATGAATGCTATGTTGTGCATTCTTGTCTCATAGACATTTATTCCACACACATCATGATGTGAATTTAATACATGTAACAAATCCTTTTTGAACCTTTTCCTGTCATAAAAATATTTTCAGAGTGCAATACATTAATATAGTATATTGTAAATGCTGTAGGTAAAAATGCAGGATTAATATTGCTTTCATATTGTAATTTTTGCTTCTCTTTTAGATTACCAGAAGTTACTGAAAGGGACATTCAAATTCTGAAAAACTTAGACGGAACACCCCTTCAGTACATGATATCCAGCAACACCCCAATGATTGACACACCTCATGGAAATGTCCAAATAGGATCTTTTTTGTCATATCAGGTATATTTACATTCATATATTCTATCGTTGGGTTGTTTCCCCTTTTATTTATTCCTCACTTGTTTTGTCTGCCTTTATTTGGACTCTGTGTATCTGATGATTTAAATCAAAATAATGTACTGGACAATATAACTGGGGACATTTTCATTATTACATATATATGTTCATGTATAACAAGGTATTAAATAAAACTGGAAATCAACATCAAGTTTAGAAAACCTCCATTTCTTCTTACCTCTTAATTTCATGGTGTTAGTTCAATTATTTTTTAATTTGATGTAATTACCTTTTTTTCCTGTTTAGTTGTTTTTTTCATATTCAACCTATTAATTATGATTTAAAGACATAATGTGCATTATAACTTACCTTAAGAAATAAATTGCAAACAATTGACAGTATGACTAAATCTTTTCATGATATGTAAACATGAAAACTAAGGAAGTAAGCTTAGTCCATGCATGCATGGACGAAGGTAACTAACGTTACTTAGTCCATGCTTGCATGGACTAACACAACAGACTTAGTCCATGCATGCATGGACTAAGGCAACTAACGTTAACTTAGTCCATGCTTGCATGGACTAACACAACAGACTTAGTCCATGCATGCATGGACGAAGGCAATTAACGCTAACTTAGTCTATGCTTGCATGGACTAACACAACAGACTTAGTCCATGCATGCATGGACGAAGGCAATTAACGCAAGCATGGACTAACACAACAGACTTAATCCATGCATGCATGGACGAAGGCAACTAAAGTTAACTTTTTTAAAGTTAAAAAATTTATAAATGCAAAATATTACAAAAAAATCGAATTTTTCAAAAATTAAAAAAAAATATTAAATATTTAAAAAAAAAATCTTTGAAATTTAATAATAAATGGAAAAAAATGAAAAATTAACAAAATTAACAAAAAAAGATTAAATTCCATTTTTTTTTCAAAATCAAATAAAAAGAAGGAAAAAAATTGTTAATTATCACTGTGTATCATCACCACCAGATATAGGTACCCTTGGATATAGGTATAAATGCCACATGAGAATATTCACGTCTGCCAAAAGATTGGAATGTGTTCACATTTCATTTCAAAGGTAAAAACTCTTCACTGAACAGATCAGTTGGAGGTGAAAATTTGTTTAACATAACCTGGACAGTAGCTGCAATTAGTTCCTGAAAGTTCATAATCCTTTAGTAGTGGTAAGTGTTATTTCAGTTTATTAGTATTATGTCTGTAATCAACATGTTTTGTTGCACTATGATTTTTGCCTTTGTCTCAATAGCAGCTAAAAAGTAAAAACACAAAAATACTGAACTCCGAGGAAAATTCAAAAAGGAAAATCAAAAATCAAAAGGCAAAATCAAAACACATCAAACGAATGGATAACAACTGTCATATTCCTGACTTGGTACAGGCATTTTCTAATGTAGAAAATGGTGGATTGAACCTGGTTTTATAGCTAGCTAAACCTCTCACTTGTATGACAGTCGCATCAAATTCCATTACATTGTCAACGATGCATGAACAAAACAAACATACTCAAAGAGTAAAAATGTCAAAAATTTGTAAGGGTTCCACGGAACCCAGTGTCTCGCCTACTTCTGCTGTTAATGGCAGACTCAACAAAAATGAGGAAAAACATCAATAAAAATTTCCCTCTCGATACTGTCTTTTGATTGAAAGAAGCTTCCAAGTTTGGTAAAAAATTCAGGATAGTTTATGAATCTAATAAATGTTTTATAAACTTTAACTGCAGACTGTATGTAATGTTAACTGGAAGAAAAACTAAGTCCATTTATAAGTAAAATACGGAAAAAGTGATTTTTTTTTTTACAAATTTAGCTTCTGAATAATATCTTATGATCAGAAACAAGCTTTTGTCTAAGTTTGGTAGAAATCCAGGATAGTCTAAGAACATTATAAAATTTTTAAAAACTTAAACCACAGAGTGAATGTTTTGTTTCTGGCAAAAAAACTAAGTCCATTTATAAGTAAAATACGGAAAAGTGGAAATTTATTTTTACAAAATTTTCTTCTTGATACTATCTTATGATCATAAACAAGCTTCTGTCCAAGTTTGGTACAAATCAAGGATAGTTTATGAAAGTTATTAAAATTTTAAAAACTTTAACCACAGAGTGAATGTAATGTTTCCTCGCAGACAAACTAAGTCCATTTATAAGTAAAATACGGAAAAAATGGAATTTTATTTTTACAAAATTTACTTCTGGATACTTTCTTATGATCATAAACAAGCTTCTGTCCAAGTTTGGTAGAAATTCAGTATAGTTTAAGAAAGTTATTAAAATTTCAAAAACTTTAACCACAGAGTGAATATTTGTGGACGCCGCCGACGACGACGACGGAATGTAGGATCGCTTAGTCTCGCTTTTTCGACAAAAGTCGAAGGCTCGACAAAAATAGGGGTACAACAGTCAATATTGTGTTATCATCTTAATATCACTACATAAACAACAAATGTAACAAAGTAGCACAAAAAGGCATACATCAAATTTAACATTCTCATTTTGCTTATCTTATACGGCCAAAAAACTTCTTATAACTTTTTGTATATATTGTACATGTACATGCAACTTGTCTAAACATCAACATCAACAATGTTAGATCTGTAAATTTGCTTTCTCAAATTTTTTGTTCTTCCCTCGCCAGGATTCGAACCCATACTACTGAGATATCGTGACAAAAAATCTGTACAATTTTTAAACACCAGAGAAGAGCAGATGATTTAAAAGAAAAACACTTTTGTGTAATCCAGCATTATATAGGATGTTTTTTGTGTCTAATGTTATGGTGCAGTTTGAGCACTCAAAAATATGTTATTATGTCCACTGGTTGTGTTTTGTTGCTGTCTGCCATATTAAATGGATTTCCTTTTTTTTTGCTATTTGCTTAAAATAAATTGTCTATTAGCTTTCTCTTTTGAAATTAAAAATAAACAGCTGCGCCATGAGCGCATGATATGCAAGACGTCTCGTGGGGAAGTTTTATGCAATAATCATAAATAGTTTTAGCTTTAGAAAGTTTTAAGCAATTACCATTTATTGCTTTTGAGACACGCCGGGACATGTGAAACCCCCCACCCTGTTTTTTTTTTACAAATATCAATAAAATAAAATTTTGAATCAAACCAAAAAGTATACAGATCTTTAGATTAATATAACAAAGAAGTGTGTACAGTTTCAAGCAATAATCATAAATGGTTTTTGAGATACGGCACGACATGTAAAAAAAAAACTCCCCTTTTTTACAAAATACTCAATAACTCAGAAAATAAAATTTTGAGTCATCACCAAAAAGTATACAGATCTTTAGATTAATATAACAAAGAAGTGTGTAAAGTTTTAAGCAATAATCATAAATCGTTTTTGACATACGGCACGACATGTAAAAACCCCCTCCCCCTTTTTTACAAAATACTCAATAACTCTTTGAATCATTACCAAAAAGTATACAGATCTTTAGATTAATATAACAAAGAAGTGTGTAAAGTTTTAAGCAATAATCATAAATCGTTTTTGAGATACAGCGAGACATGTAAAAAACCCTCCCCCTTTTTTATAAAATACTCAATAACTCAAAAATGAAATTTTGAATCATCACCAAAAAGTATACAGATATTAAGATTAATATAACTAAGAAGTGTGTAAAGTTTTAAGCAATTATCAAGAATCGTTTTAGAGATACGGTGCAACATGTGAAAAAAAACACACCCCTGTTTTAGTTACAAAGTGCCGTATCTCAAAAAGTTTAAATCTTATTTTCACCAAAAAGTATACAGATCATTAGACCATCATAAAAAACAACTATGTTAAGTTTCATGAAATTTAGATAAGTCGTTCTCAAGTTACGGTGTGACATGTTTAAGCTGGACAGACAGACGGACAGACACTGGACATTTGTATACCATAATACGTCCCGTCAAAATTTTGACGGGCGTATAAAAACAGTACACAAATTAAGTGTGCTTGGCTTATTTTAATTAACCTTCATCAGAAACATACAAACAAAAATGTGAAAGCAAAGGATGTACCGGTAGATACCATTATCTTGGGACTTAATAAGCCCATGTATAACGATCTTTAAGTTAAGGATTTTGCTCATTGTTGAAGACTTCAGGTGACCTGTACTTGTTTACATCAGTGCCCTACTATGCAGGGTTAGTAGTTGTCTCAATTGAAATCATTCCATGTATCCTTGCTTTTGTATCATTTAAAGACTTCAATTCTTCAATCATTTAAGTTAACACATTTTAATTTCAAAACATTCAACAGATATTTCCAAATAACAAATTTTGTGAACAACAGATATAATTGGTGAGCTGGTAATTATTTTACAGTCAATATGTTTTAATAAATTTATCAAGAGACATCATAAGATAGATGAATGTAGATGAATCATGTTCATTAAATTCTTTCCTTGTCAGACTGTTACTGAGCTCAAAACCAGTGAAAATTGCAAGTAGCTTTTAGTTTCTAGTATGTTGATAAGATGTGTAATTTTTCGTCATTTCTTTTGATGTTCTGTCATATCCAGTCGGACTATTTCACCAAGATGTTTTCAAATTCTCCTAGTACTTCTGACAAAGTGCTCTTTTTTCAATAATAATCTGAAATACACAAAATCAACAGTAACTTCATAATGTACAAACTTTAACATGTCAGATTAATATGATTAAGAAAATGATGCGCAGAGCGCAGCCTTATTGGACTGACCAGTTGGTGCATGTTTGGACACAATATTCAAGCTTGATAGACTGTCTGTATTTGGATTGTGATCAAAATTATGGATAAAAAAATCCCCCCCCCCCCATTTTTTTTTAACCCCCTTTCAGTAATTACCCCAAAACTTAATCCCAGCCTATTCCTTTGTGGTATGGTACCTTGCAGTACAATTTTAAAGAAATCCATACACTTAAACACAAGTTTAGTTATTGTCTGGAATTAGAAAAATGTTTGTTTTTGACCCCTATTTCCTGAACGTTTGAGGCAATTACCCCTTAAAAAATTCCAGCCTTCCCTTTGTGATATGGAACCTTGAAGAACAATTTCAGAGAGATCAGTACACTGACACACAAGTTTATGTCCGGAAACTACAAAAATGCTTGGTTTTTGGCCCCTAATTTCTAAACTGTTGGTACCATTACCCTGAAAATCAATCCCAACCTTCCTTTTTGTTATTGAACCTTGTAGTAAAATTTCATGAATATCCATTCGCTTAAACTATGTAATTATCCGGAAACCATGTGTCGACATACATCGCTAACGACGACATCATACCATAATACGACTCAATTTTTTTCTTCGAACTTATAAAAATCAGGATGCTGTTTTTACTTTTTAATTGTTTAACATTTTACAATGCGGGGCTTTTATTAATAGCTTATTACAATATATATGGTAATCATTTTTGCTAAAGGTTGAAAGCAAACCACTGAACTGTCATTGTTCATACAAATAGTTTTCATGGGCAATCTTAGCACATCTCTTTATTTTTACATGATGATCATTTTGAAAATCAGTCATGGTTATTTGTGGAAACCCTTCTTGGAATTTAGTGAAACTTGAATATAAGCTTAACCATTTTTATGATAAAAAATTTCAAAATATTTTCATTTCCTGTATCTAATTGATAAAGGATTTTAGTTTTTTTGCAGTTAACATTTACCGGTAGCTACTTTCTAGGGTTAAATATAAAACCAAGAGTGCACACGCTGAAATGTCTTGCCTTCTTTACTAATCATTGATATTATGTTGATACATTTTGTAGTCCTTAATATAAAGCTTTATTACAATTGAAACATAAACTTAACATTAACCCAAAAAACTAAAAATTGACCACTAAACCATGATAATAAGGTCAAGGTGAGATGAACCATGTAAGGCACACATATACAGCTAATAATTCTTCCATACAACAAATATAGTTGACCTATTGCTTAAGTTTAAAAAAAAACGGACCAAAACTCGAAACTTTAACATTGAGCAATGAACCATGAAAATGAGGTCAAGGTCAAATTCAATCTGAGCAACTGACATATAGATCACAAAATATTTCCATACACCTAATATAGTTATTATAGTAGTAGACGTATTGCATATGGTATTAGATAAAAAGACAAAAACTCAAAAACTTAACTTTGACCACTGAACCATGAAAATGAGGTCAAGGTCAGATGACTCATACCAGCTAGAAATGTACACCTAACCATCATTCCATACACCAAATATAGTAGACCTTTTGCAAACAGTATATGAAAAACAGAAAAAAAAACCCACAAAAACTCAACTATAACCACTGAACCATGGAAATGAGGTCAAGGTCAGATGACACCTGCCAGTCTTACAGTATTTCATACACTGAATATACTAGACCTATTGCTTATAGTATCTGAGATATGGACTTGACCACCAAAACTTAACCTTGTTCACTGATCCATGAAATGAGGTCGAGGTCAAGTGAAAACTGTATGACAGCCATGAGGACCTTGCAAGGTACGCACATACCAAATATAATTATCCTATTACTTATAATAAGAGAGAATTTCACATTACAAACCAGAGGCTCCGCAGGGCACAGCTTTATACGACCACAGAGGTCGAACCCTGAACAGTTGGAGCAAGTATGGACACAACATTTAAGCTTGATACAGCTCTGAATTTGGATTGTGATTAAATAGTTGACACAAGATAGATTTCTGACACAGAATGAATGTGGTCTAAGAACTAAAACTTAAAAACTTAAAAATTTTAAATTGGACATTTACCTATTATGGTCCAATAATCCAAAATCTAAATACATGGTTAGATTCAGCATATCATAGAACCCCAAGAATTCAATTTGTGATGAAATCAAATAATGTTCAATTTTAGACCCTTTAGACCTCAATTTGAAAACCGGGCCCAAATATTAAAAATCTAAATACATGGTTAGATTCAACATATTGAAGAACCCCATATATTCAATTTTTGTTGAAATCAAACAAAGTTTAATTTGGACCCAGCTGATTTGGACCAACTTGAAAACTGGTTCCATAATCGAAAATCTAAGTACATGTTTAGATTCAGCATATCAAAGAAGTCCAAGAATTCAACTTTTGTTAAAATCAAACTTATTTTTATTTTGGACCCTTTGGACCTTAATGTAGACCAATTTGAAAACAGGACCAAAAATTAAGTCTAAATACACGGTTAGATTTGGCATATACAAGAACCCTTATAATTCATTTTTTGATGAAATCAAACAAAGTTTAATTTTGGACCCTTTGACCACTAATTCCTTTAAATAACTGTTTGGGACCAAAACTCCCAAAATCAATCACAACCTTCTTTTTGTGGTCATAAACTTTGTTTTAAAATTTCATAGATTTCTATTTACTTATACTAAAGTTATAGTGCAAAAACCAAGAAAAATGCTTATTTGGGACCTTTTCTTGACCCCTAATTCCTAAACTGTTGGAACAAAAACTCCCAAAATCAACCCCAACCTTCCTTTTGTGGTCATAAACCTTATATTTAAATTTCATAGATTTCTGTTCACTTTATACTAAAGTTTTTGTGTGAAAACCTTGAAAAATGCTTATTTGGGCCCTTTTTGGCCCCTAATTCCTAAACTGTTGGGACCAAAACTCCCAAAATCAATCCAAAACTTCCTTTTCTGGTCTGACATAAACCTTGTGTTTAAATTTCATAGATTTCTATTCACTTATACTAAAGTTATTGTGCGAAAACCAAATGTCTCCGGACGACGACGACGACGCCAACCTCATACCAATATACGACCAAAATTTTTCATTTTTGCAGTCGTATAAAAATCTTAACTTTTTTTTCAAGTAGTCACTGAACCATGAAAATTAGGTCAAGGACAATGGACATGTGACTTAGAAAAACTTGGTAACCTGAGGCATCTTGGTCTATATACAAAGTATGAAGCATCCAGGTCTTCATCCTTCTAAAATATAAAGCTTTTAAGAATTCAGCTAACCCTGCTGCTGGCCCCATTGTAGCCGCCACCAGAACACTATACCTATATCGAGCTTTCTGCAACAAAAGTTGCAGGCTTGCCAATAAGATGATGTGGTATAATAGTCTATTTTCACATTATCAACTTTGGACTCCGATTCTATAATTTTCCAATAGGTTACCTTCTCTGTGGTAAGACATCCTGGTACTCGGTCACTACGAACAACCGAAAAAAGTAAATTCAAAAATATAAACGGTGCAATTTTGGGGAAAAGTTTACTGTTTTCTGATGATTTAGTCATGTAAAGAAAGCATAATTAACAGTTAACTTCCCTCAAATTTGTTCCGATTAAAGTTCCGATTAAAGTGGGTACATGTAATATGAAATTGGTCTATTGCCAATGACACAATATCCACCTTCAATGTCATGGACATCAAATAACTGATACCATGGATACTGTGTCATACTTTCATATATTTCTATGAAACTTTTGCAGATGCTTTTATGATTGCATTTTTGGTTGTGCTAATGTTGATGGTATGTTTATACATGTACTGCCCACTTTAAACAAATTTTATTGTTTCACATACAGTAATTACAATCTTACCCAATACATCTTTGATGCATACTCGTGGTACATGTATTACCAATATAACCATTACTTTAAATTTATGTTTACCTTCATTTGATATCCTTTATCTTCAGTCCAACTTTCCGACTCCTCAACAGAGGAAATTCACCTTCTTTATCTACAATAAAATCCTAATTAAAACTAGACCATACAAAGAACTCTGTGGCTAATTTATTAAATAATTAGTTGACTGACAATTTCAACCATGCATGATACTTATTTGTTGATCTTGTCTTATTGATCATTTTTTCAACTTAAACTAAAACTACTCTCCATATATGTGTTATTTGTTTAGATGACATCCAGGGATGGCTATAACCATTTATTTGTAGGTCTAGGTTAGCTTTTAAGAGAAATTCAGCCGAATGTGTTAGGACAAGGATAAAATATTGATTATTTGAACTTGCTTTCAGTAACTGCTATAAATCTCAGATGTGTACTTCGTGTGTTTTTGTTTTAGGATTTTTTATTGTGCTTTGACTTTGTATTGATCTTAGAATTAAGCCCTTTTCAAAAGATTTTTATAGTTTACTAGTTGTACTGTTACACCACTGTCCTAGGTTAGAAGGAGGGTTTCATGCCAGCAACCATTTTTAATGTTTTACAAACTCCATGTGCCTGTCTCAATTCAGGAGCTTGTAATTCAGTAGTTGTTGCTGTATATCATAACAGTTTATTGTTCAATGTTTTGTTAAATAAATCAGGCCCTAAGTTGTTCATTGGTAATTTCAAGGCCTTGACGTTGTATAGCTCATTGTTGAAGGGTGTACGGTTACCTATGGTTGTTAATTTTTGTTTCACTGGTCTCTCATGGAGAGTTGTTTCATTTACAATCATACAACATCTTCTTATTTTTACAAAACATTTATATAAGTGTTGTACTGCGCTATACTTCACCTTAGGAGCTGCAAAGAAAATGGTACAGTCCAGGTTTCTTTTCTCTTTAATTTGTTTCTTCAACATCATTTGTATTATGAATTTATCTGCAACATCTACAAGGAAAAATTGTTTGGAGAGTGTGAATTTCAGTCCAGGCGCAGTGTTTCCTATTGCAAATAAATATACCTGTTTCTACATAATATCTTAAAGCTTGCAGTAAAAAAAAGAAATTTAAGTAAAATAATGTTTTTTTTTTTATATTTTTCATAAGACTTGAGACTTACACACACTTATGTCTTGTCTGCTTTATTGACTTAATGTTGAAAGCCTTAAAGATAAAGTTTTTACTAAAAGCTTAAGTATCACATAAACTTAACATTATCATTGATTTACTATAGCTAGTATAACAATAAAGTCCAGTAGGCAGTTCAGACCCTGCCACATTCTTTATGTGTCTGTTCTAAGTTAAGAGCATGTAGTTCAGTGGTTGTCATTGGTTCATGTCTGTCAGATTGGTTTTTATTACATGATTGTTTTGTTACAAATTAAGCCCTTAGTTTGCTCGATTAGCTTGGTTTTTTATGTCTGGGCCTTTTCAGCAGACTTTAGGATTTGGATTTTGCTCTGTGACGAAGGCCTTACGGTTGCCTAAATTGTTTACATCCTCTTCATTTGAAATTTGGTGGATAGTTGTTTCATTGGCAATTATACCATGATAATGAGGTGGAGGTTTGATTAACCCTGGCAGACAGATAAATACATCTTACAATCATTCCATACACCAAAATAGTTAACGTATTACTTATAGAATCTGAGAAAAAGACCGAACTACAGAAAATTAATACTGGCCAATAAACCATGGAAATGAGGTCAAAGGCAGAGCAACAGAAGATACCTGCCAGAGAGAAATTTAAACACTTTATAATCATCCCATAAACCAAATAAAATTGTCCAATTGCTTACTTAGTTGTGACTGTACTTTAATTTGTGGGTATCAATTTTCGTGGTTTGAGCAATATTTACATGTTTCGTGGGTTTTTAAATTCGTGGATTTTAGTTTTCTAAAAATTTACCTCTGGATTATATACCTGGCATCTTCAGATCATATTAAACAAGCTTTTGTCCAAGTTTTCTAGAAATCCAGGAAAGTTTACGAAAGTTATCAAAAATTTAATCATTGTTAATTAGCTATCAATGGTACCAGGATTATAATTTAGTACGACATTTGAATTTAAAAAATTTTCACCATACAGTGAATGTGATTTTAACTGGCAGAAAAACTAAGTCCATTTATAGGTAAAATACAGATAAATAGGATTATCTTTTTACAAAATTTATATCTGGATACTATCTTTTGATCATAATCAAGCTTTAGATGCATGATTTTTTTATTAGTTGTTAGTGGCTTTGAACTAGCTGTCAGATAACTGCGAGTACTCTCAGATCTGTTCATTGTGTTTTTTTGTGACGGGATGTATAAGTACCCGGCCACGTCCACTTGTATTTTTGTCCATCTAATGAGTTAAGCCTTTTTCAACTGATTTTTATAGTTCGCTCTTATGATGTACTGTTATACCACTGTCCCAGGTTAGGGGGAGGGTTGGGATCCCGCTAACATGTTTAACCCCACCACATTATTAATGTATGTGCCTGTTCCAAGTCAGGAGCCTGTAATTCAGTGGTTGTTGTTTGTTTATGTGTTACATATTTGTTTTTCGTTCATTTTGTAAAATAAATAAGGCCGTTAGTTTTCTCGTTTGAATTGTTTTACATTGTCTTATCAGGGCCTTTTATAGCTGACTAAGCGGTATGGGCTTTGCTCATTGTTGAAGGCCGTACAGTGACCTATACATTTTTTGTAGTTGTCATTTTGGTCTTTTGTGAATAGTCAAATGATAGTTGTCTCATTGGCAATCATACCACATCTTCTTTTTTATATACATGTATTTTGTCCAAATTTGGTAAAAATTCAGGATAGTTTAGTTATTAAAATTTCAAAAACTTAAACCACAGAGTAATTATTTTGGACGCTGCACAGATGGAATGTAGGATCACTATGTCTCGCTTTTTCAACAAAAGTTGAAGGCTCGACAAAAATGTTTACCTTTTCATTTATTGCTTAATTAGGTAAAAATGTAACCTTTTATCATATTGGTTGAATTTTGTGTGGTGTGTTTAATAAGTGGAATATCACATTTTGCTTAGACTCAGATTCCTTATCTTATGTAATGTATACACTGGCAAAACTATTGGCTGTGAAAATAATAACAGGGTTTTTCATACAAGTTTTTAACAAGTAAAATATAATGGGAAATTGCTGTATGGGTTTAGCCTGAGACTATATATTATAACACTATACTACTCTTATACAAATGTATTACATTTAAGGGGGCTTAAGGGTCTAAAACAATTTTTTTTATTTTATATAGGATATCACTATATCTTTCTATAAACATGATAAATGTACTTAAATCTTATGCTTAATAGAAAAATAAAATAAAAAAATGGGGTCACCGTTCATACGCAGCGCTCACAATCTGCCTTCGAAAGAAGCATACATTTTTGTAAAGGTACTTTTTTTCCTGTTGAACTAATAGTAGAAAAAGAGGTAATACCGAAATAAAAAAAGAACTTAATTACAGAAATCGCTCAAATTTTACAATAGTTTAGTTGAACTAAGTACAGCTTAATTGAAAATAATAATAAAAAGTATATAGGTCACCAATGAGTTCCAAAAATGTCATTGTTGTACCAAAGGGAGATTATTTTACAATTCATCTGAGGCCATCACGAATTGATTTTTTTGAATCATTTTTGTACCATATGATAAAGTAACAACTACTTAAGGTAACAAATAAAAGGAGTAGGTCCGGAAAGGGTTGATTTTGGCCTCAAATTTCAAGTTCATTTTACAAAGGATTTTGGACACTTTTTAAACACTTAAGTGTCTATTTCAATAGACTCGATTAGTTTATGTGAAAGATTTTGACTGACTTAGTCATTAAAAACGCTTCGATTCAATCTTAAATATGAAAAATCTATCAAATATGCAAAAAAAACGTCACTTTTCCGATGGTTTTCGACAAAAAATGAAAGTGGCCGCATCCGTGTTCATCCTCAACCTTTTTATATATTATGTATTATCATCAAATACAACTTACATTTCAATATTATGAATGAACACGAATGTGGCCACTTTCATTTAAGACAGAAACCGTCTAAAATTTACCAAAAAATCTAAGTTTGAAGATTTCAGTAATCTTAGCATAACTTAAGGGGGTTCGCGGGTCTAAATCATTTATATAGGATTTCTTTATATTTTTCTATAAATGAACTTTATCTTATAGTTAATAGAAAAATAAAATAAAAAAGTGGGGTCACCGTTCATTTGCACTCACAATCTGCCTTCGAAAGAAGCATACATTTTTGTAAAGGTGTTTTTTTTCTGTTGAAGTAGTAATAGGAGAAATAAAGGTAATATCGAAATAAAAAAAGAAATTTATTACAGAAATCTCCCAAATTTTACAATAATTTAGTTTAAGTATAGCTTATATGGAAATTATATTAAAAAAGATATTTCAATTTTAAAGACAAAAAATGGCATTTTTCAACCAAAGGGAGATCATTTAGAACTTTTTCAATGATGTATACATTTTAAAAGTCATCTTGGGCCAACACGAATTGATTGTTTTAAAAGATTTTTGTACCATATGATAAAGATAACAAGTACAAAAAGAAAAAAATAAAATTTGTAATGAAAAACAATTGTTTGATTTTTTTCTGAAATTTTTATACCCTCGAGCCTCCTTAATGATGCTAGTACCTGATATATGTGTATTGTATTGTCAAAAACATCCCATATTTATTTAGGCCACGGTTTTTTTATTTGTTGGTTTACGGATCCGCCGACCCGAATTTGCCGATTTTCAGAATAAAAATAAAATTGACTTTTCATGCTTTTTTATTCCCGCCGACCCTTATAAATGCATTATCCCTGAAAAATAATTAAAATTTTCCTTTATTATGAAATGAAATGCATTAATCATTAACAAAGTTGATAACACTTTCTGTTGTGAAAAATAAACTTCCAATTTACGTTTCTAAAAATAGACAAATCAATTATAACTGACCTTGAAATGTCTTTTGCGCAAATAATTTTGCGGAACGAAACCTGTGTTTAAAACCAATTACAAATTAGTTCATTTCCTTATTTGTCATCAGTCCGTAAGATGCATCATCTCAGAGAAATAGACTTGTCCTAATGTGGACAGGTGGAATACATCAATTAAAGTACTGAATATTAACAAATCATTTGAAATTTTCTTGTTTCATAGATAACAAAAAATATCGATCATTGGGATAAAAACCGGATTGCATGGCAACTGATTAACCCGATATTGTCGTTTATCCAGTGGACGAGTCTATAATTACGTTTTTCGACACGTGTGTTGAAACTTATTTTTGTACGACGTTTTTATATTTTTTTTCTTTATCAGTTTTTGTGCTTGAAGATCATTATTCACCAAGTTTTCTGAGAGCTACGCGAATCTGTTTTTCTTGTTTGTGAAATGATGATTTAATTTCGTGTTTGTCCGTGCAACCCCCCTTTTTTATAGGAAATTATTAAACGATGTCATGCGATGTTCATGATCACTGATCAATAATATTTCATCGAACTTAATGTTAAGAAATGATGACAAAACAGCATATAAGATAAACATTTTGTTAGGCCTAAGGTGAAATATTTTTATTTTGCATATTTTTTCTGTTTTGAAAGATATTTTTTTTCTTTTTTTTTCCGACCGACCGACCCGACTTTTTTATGCGAAAAATCGGTAAACCAACAAATTAAAAAAACCGTGGCCCCAGCAGAAGCATTCTACTTTCCAATAAATAGCTTAAAGTTTACATTTTCACAATTTTGAAAAACTGCTATATTATGGGGCCAAAAAGGGGTCTTACTGAATCTACTTCTTTAAATTTGTAATAAATGTTTATTTTTCTTTGTTTATTTTTCTCTAAAATTTTTATACATGTACCCTCGAGCCTCCTAAATGTAAATTATAGTTGTTTCTGGCTTTGTCATTGTTGAAGGCCATACAGTGACCTATTGTTGTTAATTTCTAATGCAATTTGGTCTCTTGTCTAGAGACTAGAGTTGTCTCATTGGAAATCATACAGTGTACCACATTTTCTTTTTAATTTGTTGACCTAATAATATATTTCTGAATATTTTCAACACCTATTCACATATTTTTAAACTAGAAATTAATGACGGATCTAGAAATTTTCCGGGACCGTTCAATATTTATCAGATGGATGGGCCGCTGCAAAATGGGGCGGGGCAAGCACTTTTTTTGTGGAAATATTTGGATGGGCGAGAACTTTTTTTAATACATGTATATATAGAAGATGGGCTAGAACTTATTTTATTTGAAAAAAAATTGCTTTCAATTTTATCGGTGTGGAGGAAATTCCTTTTGCAGGCACAAACCAGATGCTCCGCAGGGCGTAGCTTTATACGACCGCAGAGGTTGAACCCTGAACGGTTAGGGCAAGTATGGACACAACATTCAAGCTGGATTCAGCTCTAAATTTGGATTGTGATTAAATAGTTGACACAGCATAGGTTTCTGACACAGAATGAATGTGTTCTAATGAACTTAAAATTTTTGTTTCTCTTAGAGCAATTCACTATGCTGTTGAATATTAATCCTCTCAAAAAAATGTTTGAAGAAATTTTCTTTTTTATTTATGAAATTTCAAATGAGAAAAATTGAACCCAATTTTTTTAATCACATCTCCCTTTCCCTTATTCCAAAACTAATCTCAATTAAAATTTCTAATGGAGTTTGCAACAATAACTACTCATTTAAATACATCATAAAATATTAAGATGTAAAAAAACTGCTTGTTATCACTGAATGGTAAAGATTATTTTAATTTATCAGTTGGTAGTAAAAAGTGAATATACATTGTATATTGTATATAACAAAGATTTAAGTTGATTCTGGACAAAGAAAGATAACTCCAATTAAAAAAAAATCTTGCTATTGCACAATATTTTGCAATTAGATATTTCTTGCTTACTATTCTGGACAAAGAAAGATAACTCTAATTAATTTTTTTTTTGATATTTCACAATATTGTGCAATTAGATATTTCTTGCCATTGCGCAATACTGTGCAATTGAAAAGACTTGCTATTGCACAATACTTAATATAATAATTTTAGATCCTGATTTGGACCAACTTGAAAACTGGGCCCATAATAAAAAATCTAAGTACATTTTTGAATTCAGCATATCAAAGAACTTCAAGATTTCAATTTTTGTTAAAATCAGACTAAGTTTAATTTTGGACCCTTTGGACTTTAGTGTAGACCAATTTGAAAACAGGACCAAAAATGAAGAATCTACATACACAGTTAGATTTGGTATATCAAAGAACCCCATTTATTCAATTTTTGATGAAATCAAACAAAGTTTAATTTTGGACCCCGATTTGGACCAACTTGAAAACTGGGCCAATAATCAAGAATCTAAGTACATTTTTAGATTCAGCATATCAAAGAACCTAACTGATTCATTTTTTGTCAAAATCAAACTAAGTTTAATTTTGGACCCTTTGGACCTTAATGTAGACCAATTTGAAAACGGGACCAAAAGTTAAGAATCTACATACACAGTCATGACAGTTAGATTCAGCATATCAAAGAACCCCAATTATTCAATTTTGATGAAATCAAACAAAAGTTTAATTTTGGACCCTTTGGGCCCCTTATTATGTTGGGACCAAAACTCCCAAAATCAAACCCAACCTTTCTTTTATGGTCATAAACCTTATGTTTAAATTTCATAGATTTCTATTTACTTATACTAACGTTATGGTGCGAAAACCAAGAAAAATGCTTATTTGGGTCCCTTTTTGGCCCCTAATTCCTAAACTGTTGGGACCTAAACTCCCAAAATCAATACCAACCTTCCTTTTGTAGTCATTAACATTGTGTTTAAATTTCATTGATTTCTATTTACTTAAACTAATGTTATTGTGCGAAAACCAAGAATAATGCTCATTTGGGCCCTTTTTTGGCCCCTAATTCCTAAACTGTTGAGACCAAAACTCCCAAAATCAATCCCAACCGTTCTTTTGTGGTCATAAACCTTGTGTCAAAATTTCATAGATTTCTATTAACTTAAACTAAAGTTATAGTGCGAAAACCAAGAAAATGCTTATTTGGGCCCTTTTTGGCCCCTAGTTCCTAAAATGTTGGGACCAAAACTCCCAAAATCAATACCAACCTTCCTTTTGTGGTCATAAACCTTGTGTTAAAATTTCATAGATTTCCATTCACTTTTACTAAAGTTAGAGTGCGAAAACTAAAAGTATTCGGACGCCGGACGACGACGACGACGACGACGACGACGACGCCGACGCCAACGTGATAGCAATATACGACGAAAATTTTTTCAAAATTTGCGGTCGTATAAAAACATAAGGGACATGGTCTCAACAATAATTTTCAGTCTAGGCTAAATCCAGAAAGTCATCTTTAATTTTTTTTATAACTTTTTCAAATTAACATGGATTTCCATAAAACTCTATAGTTATTTCATTTATATATTGATCTTACAGAATACCAGGTTGTTTGGTAGTTTGGTGAATTGGTGTCATTCTTATGGATTTAATAAAAAGGTTAAAAAAAAGCTTAAATTTTCAGTTTAGGCCAAATCATTGGATAGTCATCTTTAAACTTTTTTATAACTTTTTCAAATCAATTTAGATCTTCATATAACATGTATAACTCTACAGCTATCTCATTTATATATTTATCTGACAGAATGCCAGGTTGTTTGGTGTTTTACTGTCAAATGTTCGGATTTAATTAATAGGTGAAAAAGGGTGCATCAAAGTCAAAAATATGTCTGCCTAAATTGCTTAAAAAGACCATAATTTCTTTTTTGAAAGATTAGACAATGTTAGATAAAGGGACATTGGTATTTGAACTATATTTAACATGCTGTGTTATTAAGACAATAATTAGTAATTCAGCATATGATAATATTTTTACTAGTCCAAGAGTTATTGTCCCTTAGTTTAAAATTATTTCCTTTATTTTAAATCAATATTGTATCTGAGGCTGCAAATATAAAATCAAATATATACATGTATATTCATGCTGGTTTTAAAAACAATAAAATGTATGGTTCTGATACACACTTAAATATTTATATATAAATGGAATTAACTAGCACATTTTAAATTTTGTATTTACACCAAAGTCTATTCTTTGATTTCAAGACATAAACCTGCAAACTTTCAAATAGAAAAAGAACTTTAATATTTTTTGATTGTTTTAAGCTTTAGAAGGGCAAGGACTTTTTTTTATAGATTTTTTTTAGATGGGCGAGGACTTTTTTCCAGAATTTAAAAGGATGGGCATTAACTTTTTTAATGAATCAATATTAAGAATGCACCGGCCCATCCATCTGATAAATATTGAACGGTCCCTAAGAGGGGGCCCATTGACTGCCTAAGAGGGGGTCCCCACTCCAGTCGTTCCCTATATAATCAACCAAATTTTTCCAACAAAAGGCCCCCTGATTCTGCCTATCAGAAAATGTGACCTATATCTGACTGCGGGAACATATATACATTTATTAGATTTACTGTTCTCAGCTGACACCTTATATGTATAGGAAGTAAACCGGTAAATTTCAGTATATTTATATAAACATTATATATATCTATTCTACAATCCATGTATACAAATATTGGATTAAGGGTAAAACTTAACAATGAAAGTATAACCGAAGCCTTTCCTTCAAATATTGGTGTTTTTCAGGGAGACAACCTTAGTCCTAACCTGTTCATTGTATTTATCAATGATATCACCAAGATATTTGATTGCTCCTGTTCACCAGTTTCTATGGGAACTAAATCTATTAACTGTTTGCTATATGCCGATGATTTATTGTTGATGTCAGAAACTAAAGAGGGTCTTCAAAATAGCATGAATAAAGTGTTTGAATATTGTAATGAGTGGGGACTTGGCATCAACTATGGAAAATCAAAAGTACTTATATTCAATAAGGGAAGTAGAATTCCTAAAGTTAATTTCTACATTGGTGAATCAGAAATAGAAATTGTAAAACAATACAAGTATCTTGGTGTTATATTTACTGCAAATGGTAGTTTTAATAATGCGCTAAACATGTGCTAAAGGACCTATACACCCGAGGCCAAAAAGCTTTTTTCAAAATAACTAATGTATTTAAAAAAATGTCTTGTGACAGGGGTTAAGAAATTTTGTTATAGCTCACTAGCCCAGGGCTAATTGGTAGCAGGATTTTACTAGCCCTGTTGGAAGAACTACTAGCCCAACAAAATTGACCTGCTAGCCCGAGTATGCCTTACAAATTCAGAGTTTACTGCAATATACAATGAATTCTATAAACTTAACAATTTTTATCCGTTGTACAGTAGATCTTTGCAAATTGGATACCCAAAACTTATGTCAGCAAAAAAATATCCCATTAGCAGATATATTCAATTAATCGATAATTGAATATTCTGTAATAATTATGTGTTGACCAAATCCCGAGATGGCACAAGTCTTGACCACTGCTATACATGGTTATATAAATTAAAAGAGGATTGGAGTGATTTTTATCAGATACATCATCACGTTTGTGTAAAAGAATTACCAGCTGGTTGTATGTAATGCTCATATTTGTTTTCAGTTTAACTTTTAAAGTTCTATTTATTTAAATAAATCAAATGACCTCAAATATTTATATGAATAAATGTCACCTTCCAGAGTTTGTGTCTTTTATAATTGTTTTATAAACGAAGTACAGTAATATCCACATATTTAAATTTATTTATTAGGTAAGCTAATTGTGGGCTATAAATAGATAACAAACTGAGCACAGTCTCTAAACTGAAATTGTATTTGTTATAAATTTTATTACTTCAAAAATCGAATTAATTTGAATATAAATAAAGATAATCATGATTGATGAAATATTATTGCATCAAGTTTAAGTTTTCTGAAGACTGTTAATGTTTAGGTCTTGGTTCTGGAGGCTTCACACTGAGACTACTATAAGAGGGTGGTAAAGGGTTATTTTCGTGCAACGTGTTTTTCCATTTTTATTTCACGTGCAGCCGTGAAAAAGGTTCGTTATTCATCGTGTTTCGTGAAATTGGTAAAAAGATCAACTTGCAAGAAATTTTTAATTGTTCGATGAACGTGAAATGGCAATTTTATTTCGCGTTCTTCCGTGCAGATACCCCCCCCTTTTTACGCCCCTCCTATAACAGTAGTCTCAGCTTCACAGTATGTAAACAAAAACAAAATGGCGTCCATAACATTATAAATTTATATCTGACAAAAGTCAGGTTTCTGCTGTCAAAAGGGATTCACATTTATTTTGCAATAAATAATTCAGAAGGAGGTAGAATCAGGTTACATTATATTTCTCTGGTTGCATAATCAATGTACAATACCCCCTGTACTTTGTGTACTGACAAATCGATATTGAAAGTACGGGATCCGCCCCCGAGTTATTTGTTTTATTTTAAAACCTTTACAAAATCAGTTCAAATTCTGGGAATCCCGGATGACGTAGTCGAATCTGATTGGCTAAGATAGAATAGTGATGAGGGGAGTTTCCACTTTCTATTTTGGAAACGCCAAGAATTTTTTGTTACTAGTCCGTCGGGCATATTGGGTTACAAGTTTTGGTTGCCCGAGGCCTAAATGCTGTAGTCCCGGACGTCGGGCTAGTGGATTTTTTAACCCCTGCTGTGATGCAGAAAATTTTTTGTATGTATTTGACCATACTGTCAAACCTGTACTTTTATATGCATCCGAGATAGTGGGGATGTTTAAACCCTCTTTAGATGATAACTTATTTGAACCAGATGCTCCGTAGGGCGTAGCTTTATACGACCGCAGAGGTTGAACCCTGAACGGTTGGGGCAAGTATGGACACAACATTCAAGCTGGATTCAGCTCTAAATTTGGATTGTGATTAAATAGTTGACACAGCATAGGTTTCTGACACAGAATGAATGTGTTCTAATGAACTTAAAATTTTTGTTTTCTCTTAGAGCAATTCACTATGCTGTTGAATATTAATCCTCTCAAAAAAATGTTTGAAGAAATTTTCTTTTTTATGTATGAAATTTCAAATGAGAAAAATTGGGTTTTTTTTAATCACATCCCTTTTTCCCTTATTCCAAAACTAATCTCAATTAAAATTTCTAATGGAGTTTGCAACAATAACTACTCATTTAAATGCATCATAAAATATTAAAATGTAAAAAAAATGCTTGTTATCACTGAATGGTAAAGATTATTTTAATTTATCAGTTGGTAGTAAAAAGTGAATATACATTGTATATTGTATATAACAAAGATTTAAGTTGATTCTGGACAAAGAAAGATAACTCCAATTAAAAAAAAATCTTGCTATTGCACAATATTTTGCAATTAGATATTTCTTGCTTACTATTCTGGACAAAGAAAGATAACTCTAATTAAAAAAAAATTGCTATTTCACAATATTGTGCAATTAGATATTTCTTGCCATTGCGCAATACTGTGCAATTGAAAAGACTTGCTATTGCACAATACTTAATATAATAATTTTAGATCCTGATTTGGACCAACTTGAAAACTGGGCCCATAATAAAAAATCTAAGTACATTTTTGGATTCAGCATATCAAAGAACACCAAGATTTCAATTTTTGTTAAAATCAGACTAAGTTTAATTTTGGACCCTTTGGACTTTAGTGTAGACCAATTTGAAATCAGGACCAAAAATGAAGAATCTACATACACAGTTAGATTTGGTATATCAAAGAACCCCATTTATTCAATTTTTGATGAAATCAAACAAAGTTTAATTTTGGACCCCGATTTGGACCAACTTGAAAACTGGGCCAATAATCAAGAATCTAAGTACATTTTTAGATTCAGCATATCAAAGAACCTAACTGATTCATTTTTTGTCAAAATCAAACCAAGTTTATTTTTGGACCCTTTGGACCTTAATGTAGACCAATTTGAAAACGGGACCAAAAGTTAAGAATCTACATACACAGTCATGACAGTTAGATTCGGCATATCAAAGAACCCCAATTATTCAATTTTGATGAAATCAAACAAAGTTTAATTTTGGACCCTTTGGGCCCCTTATTCTGTTGGGACCAAAACTCCCAAAATCAATACCAACCTTCCTTTTATGGTCATAAACCTTGTGTTTAAATATCATAGATTTCTATTTACTTATACTAACGTTATGGTGCGAAAACCAAGAAAAATGTTTATTTGGGTCCCTTTTTGGCCCCTAATTCCTAAACTGTTGGGACGGTATCCCAACCGTTCTTTTGTGGTCATAAACCTTGTGTCAAAATTTCATAGATTTCTATTAACTTAAACTAAAGTTATAGTGCGAAAACCAAGAAAATGCTTATTTGGGCCCTTTTTGGCCCCTAATTCCTAAAATGTTGGGACCAAAACTCCCAAAATCAATACCAACCTTCCTTTTGTGGTCATAAACCTTGTGTTAAAATTTCATAGATTTCCATTTACTTTTACTAAAGTTAGAGTGCGAAAACTAAAAGTATTCGGACAACGACGACAACGACGCCAACGTGATAGCAATATACGACGAAAATTTTTTCAAATTTTGCGGTCGTATAAAAAGTTTATAAATATCTCCCATTGGAGAAACTTAATTTGTCTTTACTGTAGATATATTTTATCAGTTAATAAAAAGACAAGCAAACTGGCCTTGTATGGTGAATTAGGTCGATATCCAATTTATATTGATATTGTTTCGTCTATGTTAAAATATTGGACTAGACTTGAAAATGATAAAACAGGTGATAAACTTTTATCTCATGCACTTGCAGAGAATCTACTCATGATTGAAAATAATCAAAATTGCTGGTTAAGCCCAATAAAAAATATTCTCAAGAAATTTAATATGTTCAACTCTAATGAGTCAGAATTAACTCAATTACATGTTTCTATGAAAAATGGTGTCATATCCAAAGGATAATAAAATCTACTAAAAGTAAGTTTGAATCTAGATGGTTTCAACAACTTCAAACCAGTGGGAAACTGAGAACATATAGAACTTTCAAAAACATTTTCAAATTTGAAAATTATCTTGTTAATATTTGTAACGAAAATGATAAATATAACATGAGTAGATATAGAACCAGCAATCATAGACTGCAAATTGAATTGGGTAGATATACAATACCAAAAACACCAGTTAATGACAGAACATGTAAGAACTGTTCCTCTTGTGAAGTAGAAGATGAAAAACACATTTTATTAGATTGGCAAAAATATTTTACTATTAGGCAAACCTATATAGACATTTGCTATAATAAGAATAGTTCAAAACTGAACACAGATAACAAATTTATTTGGCTTATGAGTAATGAACATGCCAATGTATGTAGAAATATATCTAGATTTCTAAGTTTGAGTATATTTTACAAAACTGATAGCAAAGCCACAGAAAAATTATCATCTTAGTGTTCTGTCATATATATATATATTTATTTGTTGTATGGATATGGTAACTTAATAGAGTATTTACATAAGAACAGGGTTGTCTCCCTTGATATTTATCATACCATATAATATAATATTTCCTTTTTTATGTGTGTATTAGATCTCTTTGTCAGCTATAACTCTTTCTCAATATTTATGTACATATGCATTTATATTGTTCATTTTATGCTCTTTGTGAGGTTTCTTGAATAAATAATTTGAATTTAATTTATAAACAATTCATATATATATATACAAACATTATTCGTCATTGTGCGAAGTGCTCCTTTGAAGGAGGGATTTTCTCAAACAGAACAGAACAGTGGTGGATCCAGAAATTTTCATAAGTGGGGGCTCACTGACTGACCTAAGAGGGGGGCCGCTCCAGTCACGCTTCAGTGATTCCCTATATAAGCAACTAAGGGAGCTACCATTTGATTTTTAGGGGGGGGGGGGGCTAGGATGAAATTTGAAAAAAATAGGCAGGACAGGAGTTTTGAGTAAAAAAAAAAGGCAGGATGAGACACTTGCAAAAAAAAAGTCAGGATGATAATTTATGTAAAAAAAGTCAGGATAAACTAAAAAAAAAAAAAGCAGGACCGAATAGAGTGAAAAATAAAAAGGCAGGACAGAGATTACAACTAAAAAAAAAATGCAAGACAAAATTTTTCATCCTAGCCCCCCCATAAAAATCAAATGGTAGCTCCCTAAATTTTTTCCCAAAAAGGGGTCCCCCCTCCTAAATCCGCCTCTTGTAATGCGTGTTTCCTTAATGACAGTTTTGAAAGAGCAATAATAGTAAGTGACTTTTTACCGAGAAAATTTAAGTTGTATGCATTTTACGTTATCAGACCTTATCAAATAAAACATCTTCATCTTCATCTTCAAGTTGCGTCCATTGCGTCTGTTTACGGTCTCCTTTCGTACAGAAAGGTTAGGGAATATTACTACACGAATATTTATTAAGTCGCAACATCCCTAGAAAGATCAATAAAATACAAACGTGTATTGATATCATGTTTTGTTCTATAAAGAACGATGAAATGTCTTGTCATTCTAAATCAAATTAAAACTCGACAGCGAACTATTTTTATGTGCATTTAGAACTTTGTTGAAAGATTGCGATTCGTACTCGCGTCGTCTGTCAAAGATAGATTTGCAATTTTTCATAGAAGCCAGAAGATTGTTTGAAAATTATTCACAGGAAAAACAGTTTGTTTTGAGACAAACACAATCAACATTCAATTAAATAAAAAAAGAGAGTAAACGAATTTACGTGGTAAGATTTAGAACAAGTGAAAAAAGGATCGCAAATACAGTCTGAAACTGCATAAGGCAGCAACCATTTGATTTTCTGGGAGAAAAGGGGGGGGGGGGTGCTATGTTTTTTTTTGGAGGAAAAAGGTTTGTTTCTAGTTTTTGGAGAAAAAGATAATTTGTTTTTGATTCTGAGAAAAAAAAATGTTTGTTTCCCCCTCAGCTGCCACTATGTGTAATGCTAAAATTGAAAGAAAAAAAATGTTTTCGACTAGTCGCGAAAAAAATAGATTGTTTTTCGCCTGCGGCGAAAAAAAAGTTTGTCCAGAAAAAAAATCATAGCCCCCCCCCAGAAAATCAAATGGTTGCTGCCTATAAAAGAGGGACGAAAGATACCTAAGGGACAGTCAAACTCATAAATCTAAAACAAACTGACATTGTAACCAGTGGCGGATCCAGAAATTTTCATAAGTGGGGGCCCGCTGACTGACCTAAGAGGGGGCCCGCTCCAGTCACGCTTCAGTGATTCCCTATATAAGCAACCAAATTTTTTCACAAAAAGGGGGGGCCCGGTGTCATATGGTATTTTGAACCCCCTAAAAAGTGAACCCGGGGTCATTTTTCACATATGGTATTTTGAACCCCCCTGCGGTATATTGAACCCCCCTGTTTTTGATAAATAGTATTGCAGATAATCTAATTTACAATTTATTGGCTATCTTTTTTTTTAATTTGTGGTTTTAAGTAGGGGGTTCAATATACCGCATGGGGGTCAAAATACCATGGCTAAGCAGTCACTGCCAAAATGTTCAAAATATCTTTTCCAGCATGTTTAACACATACAAACCACTTATTGGAGTATTATAACTCTGTAAAGGAGTTAGAATAGCTTGAATTTTTGAAATTCAAGGTCTATAGTAGGGGGTTCAATATACCGCAGGGGGGTCAAAATACCATGGCTAAGTAAAATTTTCAAAATATCTTTTTATATTAAATACATGCAAACTACTTATTGGAGTATTATAACTATGTTAAGGAGTTGGAATAGCTTGAATTTTTGAAATTCAAGGTCTATAGTAGGGGGTTCAATATACCGCAGGGGGGTCAAAATACCATGGCTAAGTAAAATTTTCAAAATATCTTTTCCAGTATATTAAATACATACAAACTACTTATTGGAGTATTATAACTATGTTAAGGAGTTAGAATAGCTTGAATTTTTGAAATTCAAGGTCTGTAGTAGGGGGTTCAATATACCGCAGGGGGTTCAAAATACCATGGCGAAGTAAAATTTTCAAAATATCTTTTCCAGTATATTAAATACCTACAAACTACTTATTGGAGTATTATAACTATGTTAAGGATTTAGAGTAGCTTGAATTTTTGAAATTCAAGGTCTATAGTAGGGGGTTCAATATACCGCAGGGGGTTCAAAATACCATGGCTAATTAAAATTTTCAAAATATCTTTTCCAGTATATTAAATACATACAAACTACTTATTGGAGTATTATAACTATGTTAAGGAGTTAGAATAGCTTGAATTTTTGAAATTCAAGGTCTATAGTAGGGGGTTTCAATATACCGCAGGGGGGTCAAAATACCATGTCTAAGCAAAATTTTCAAAACATCTTTTCCAGTATATCAAATATATACAAACTACTTATTGGAGTATTATAACTATGTTATGGAGTTAGAATAGCTTGAATTTTTGAAATTCAAGGTCTATAGTAGGGGGTTCAATATACCGCAGGGGGGTCAAAATACCATGGCTAAGTAAAATTTTCAAAATATCTTTTCCAGTATATCAAATACATACAAATTACTTATTGGAGTATTATAACTATGTTAAGGAGTTAGAATAGCTTGAATTTTTGAAATTCAAGGTCTATAGTAGGGGGTTCAATATACTGCAGGGGGGTCAAAATACCATGGCTGAGTAAAATTTTCAAAATATCTTTTCCAGTATATTAAATACATACAAACTACTTATTGGAGTATTATTACAATGTTAAAAGTTAGAATTGCTAGAATTTAAAAAAAATTAAGGTCTATAGTAGGGGTTTCAATATACCATGGACATGATGGAAGGGGGGTCAAAATACCATGGCAAAGTAAAATGTTCAAAACATCTTTTCCATCATGTTCAATACATACAAACTACCTATTGGAGTATTACTACGATGTTAAGGAGTTAGAATAGCTTGAGTTTTTGAAATTCAAGGTCTATAGTAGGGGGTTCAATATACCACAGGGGGGTCAAAATACCATGGCGAGGTATGTATTAAACTTGTTGGAAATGATTTTTGAAAATTTTACTTTGCCATGGTATTTTGACCCCCCTGCGGTATATTGAACCCGCTACTCTAGACCTTTATTTAAAAAAATTCTGGCAATTCTAACTTTTTTATGTAGTTAGAATACACCAATAAGCAGTTTGTATGTATTAAACTTGCTGGAAAAGTTATTTTGAAAATTTTACTTTGCCATGGTATTTGGACCCCCCTGCGGTATATTGAACCCCCTACTCTAGGCCTTTAATTTCAGAAATTCTGGCAATTTGAACTTTTTTATGTAGTTAGAATACACCAATAAGTAGTTTGTATTTATTAAACTTGCTGGAAAAGATATCTTGAAATTTTACTTTGTCATGGTTTTTTTACCCCCTGCGATATATTGAACCCCTTACTAATAGACAATTCCAAAAAATCTGGCAATTTTAACTCTTATATGTAGTTAATATACACACACAAGTAGTTTGTATGTATTAACTTTGATGGAAAAGATATTTTGAAAATTTTACTTTGCCATGGTATTTTGACCCCCTGCGTTATATTGAACCCCCTACTCTAGGCCTTTAATTTCAGAAATTCTGGCAATTCGAACTCTTTTATGTAGTTAGAATACACAAATAAGTAGTTTGTTTGTATTTAACTTGCTGTAAAAGATATTTTGAAAATTTTACTTTGCCATGGTATTTTGACCCCCCTGCGGTATATTGAACCCCTCACTCTAGACCTTTAATTTAAAAAGTTCTGGCATTTCTAACTTTTTTATGAAGTTAAAATACACAAATAAGTAGTTTGTATGTATTAAACAAATAAGTAGTTTGTATGTATTAAACTTGTTGGAAACGTTATTTTGAAAATTTTACTTTGCCATGGTATTTTGACCCCCCTGCGGTATATTGAACCCCTTACTCTAGACAATTCAACAAATTCTGGCAATTTTAACTCTTATATGTTGTTAATATACACCAACAAGTAGTTTGTATGTATTAAACTTGATGGAAAAGATATTTTGAAAATTTTACTTTGCCATGGTATTTTTACCCCCCTGCGGTATATTGAACCCCTTACTCTTGACCTTTAATTTCAGAAATTCTGGCAATTCGAACTCTTTTATGTAGTTAGAATACGCAAATAAGGAGTTTGTTTGTATTTAACTTGCTGGAAAAGATATTTTGAAAATTTTACTTTGCCATGGTATTTTGACCCCCCTGCGGTATATTAAACCCCCTACTCTAAGCCTTTAATTTCAGAAATTCTGGCAATTCGAACTCTTTTATGTAGTTAGAATACACAAATAAGTAGTTTGTATGTATTTAACTTGCTGGAAAAGATATTTTGAAAATTTTACTTTGCCATGGTATTTTGACCCCCCTGCGGTATACTGAACCCCCTACTCTAGGCCTTTAATTTCCAAAAAATCTGGCAATTCTAACTCTTTTATGTAGTTAGAATTCACCAATAAGTAGTTTGTATGTATTTAACTTGCTGGAAAAGATATTTTGAAAATTTTACTTTGCCATGGTATTTTGACCCCCTCCCCCTTTTTTTACCACGGAAAATCAAAACTACCCTTATATATATATATATATATATACATAAGTTATAATTACAAATAATTAAAGCATTCAAGCTACATATGGTCTAGTTATAATGTGTCAATAAGTATTTTGAATGACATTTTGTTGGTAAAGACTTCAGAGCACTTATACCAAGCAAAGATATTTCTTTTAATTAAGCATGGAAAATGTACCTCCCCTTCTTGTATGAATGATTTTTTAATCTATGATAAGCTTTAGAATAATGTAAAATGTTCTAATATTCATCTAGGATGAAAAAAACAGGGGGGTTCAATTTACCATGGGGGTTCAATTTTCCATACAGGGGGGGTTCAATTTACCATGGGGGGGTTTAATTTACCATAGCGGTATTTTGACCCCGGGGTCAATTTACCATGGGGTTCAAAATACCATATGACACCGGGCCCCCTGGGCCCCCCCCCCCTAAATCCGCCTCTGGTAACATTGTATAACTCATGAATAAAAATGGGTATCTGGTCTCAGTTGGGCTTCAGTGTCAGAATTTGACTCTCAAAGTGATACAAAACTCTAGAATTCTTCTGTATACACTGTATACACTTACATTGTATGTACACAAATACACAGTGGCTGATCCAGAACTTAATATATATAAGGGAAAAAAGGGTCTGTGGTCCGGTATCGGGACCGTTCGCCCTAATAACATGTTCGCCCTGAGTTCGTTCGCCCTACTAAAACAATATTAATATTCAGGGCATTGAAATTGAATAAACTTATTCAGAATATTTCTATGGTATATATCATGCATATTCTTAAAATTTATGGAAACAGCGAAATATGTAAAAGTTTATGGCTTGTTTAGGATCATTATAATTGTTCAATGACTAGATAATTCGGATCACTGATTATTTTGATACTTGTCTTTATTAATAAAAATCAAACATTTTGTTTTGATAAAATATTCAGCTTGAAATTAATTAATAAAAACAATGATGTATAACTGTAAATCATGAAACATGTTTGTTTACAATTAGTTCATTTAGTATTATACTCTAGCTGAGAGTAGTCATCAATAAATTTAAGAGAAATACATTGTATTCCAGTATTCTACTAAGTAAATCAAAGATAAATTGGTATAACAGTAAATTTGGTCTGGATGTAAAATTTGTCCACCAGACTTTTTTTCCTAGTTAATTAAGTCCATGTGATGTCCATGATTTTACTAGGAATTAAAGTCCTAGGACAAAATTAATGTTCCTAGGAAAATCAGTCCATAGCAAGTAAATTATGTCTGTAACTTGTTTTCCTAGGAAAAATTGTCACAAGACTTTAATTGTTTTTCTTATAGTTTTATTGTATCATAAAATATATTCAAAATAGAAGAAATTCTGAAAAAAATGTTAGATAAGATTGGAAAATTTCCTTATTTTTTTCCAATAAAAATGAAGGACATTTCCTTTATAACCTAATTAAAACATGAATATTGAGTTTCCTTTGCTTATAACATTTTCCTTTTATTATAAATAAAAGACATGGACATTTTTACCTAGGAATTCACTACTAATGACTTAGACATAATTTCCTAGAAAAATTAGTCTGGGGACATAAATTTTATTTAAAAAATTGACACACAACTCTTTAACAATATTAAAACATACATGTATTACATTTAATCCTGTACGAACTGTGACGCCTATATATGACATGGAAACCACTGTTACCAGGCATAAAAATCATACTTTATCCTGGCTGCATTGCAGTGTTTACAAATGCATGTCCAGGTGTCAACCAGGCGTAAATTAGGCGCAACTAAGGCGTCAAATTAGGCGTAATATTTAAATGAGTATGCCTGGTTCACAAAAAAATAGGCATAATATGCAAATGAGTACACCTGGTCAATAAATAAACCAGGGGTAATATCCATACATAATACGTAACACTTATTTTAGTTCAGTGTATTAACCTAGCTGTGTACTTTTGTGTATTTAATACAAACTTCTGTACAGTAAAAAGTAAAATCACAAAAATACTGAACTTAGAGGAAGATCAATTGGGAAAGTCCATAATCACATGGCAAAATCAAAATAACAAAACGCATCAAAAACGAATGAACAAGAACTGTCATATTCCTGACTTGGTACAGGCATTTTCAAATGTAGAAAATGGTGGATTAAACCTGGTTCTATAGCACTAACCCTCTCACTTTAATGACAGTCTCATCAATTTCCGATATTTTTACATTGATGCGTTAAATAAACAGACACAATAAATAATTAATAGTCAAAATATGGGTACATCAGTCATCAGTAACAGTGCTGCTTTTATTTCTTATTGTTTTAACAAAAAACTTGAAATATTAACCCTTGAAGAAGCTAATATAGAAATAAATACATTTTATTGTATAGCAATATAATATTTCCCACAGAAAGTAACCAAAAGTTAGCGTGCAATAAATTCCATTATTGCAATAGTGCAATAAATCTTCAAAATTCATGACGTCATCAACGACAAAACCTCAGTTTATACCAATTTTTACTTTCAAATATTATATTGCTATACAATAAAAGGGTTATTGCATGAATATTGGGGAATATTGTCCCTCGTAGAACATATATTGCACTCGCAAGCTCGTGCAATATAAAATATTCTACTCGGAACAATATTCCCCAATATTTATGCAATAACCCTATATTATGCAGACAATGGCTCAAATAAGTTTAAGTTTAAGTATTTATGAAGAATTATGACAATTATTTTTTCTTGAAATAAAAGTAGCATTTTAACTAACATGACTAAGTTGTTTTTGAATATTTGTCTTTGGAACTAAAATATAAATGATAATACTGCAATTTAACTTAAAGTAAACGATTTTAATGTAATTATCCAAGGATAAAGGTTTTGGGATTTCAAAAATTCTGATATTTATAACATAATATTTAATAACTTAGTTACAGGGGCGGACGCAGCCATTTTAAAAAGGGGGGGGGGTCCTAACCCAGGACAAAAGGGGGGGGGGGGTTCCAATTACATTATCCCCATTCAAATGAATTGACTGTCCAAAAAAAAGGGGGTTGGAACCCCCCCCCCCCTTTCTGGATCCGCGCCTGAGTTATACTCACATTATTATTATCTACCATGTATTACTATTTTCCTTTTATTTCACAAGTTTCATTAATTTATTTGATTCAGTATTTCCAATTTCAGATTCTTCCAAAAAGCACAAAACAAGCAAATTGTCCCTGAATATATATGCCATGTGTCCAACTCTTGCAAACTAAAACCAAAGAGCCATATTTAAAAAAAAATCCCATGATCCTTTAAAGAAAGCATTATGGGTATTTCTATTTACACCATACCAACAGTTTTACGCCCGTAAGAAAATTTACGCCTTGCTTATTTTAATTTACGCCCGTAAGAAAACTTACGCCTTGCTTATTTCAATTTACGCCAGGTTTACTGCTTTTTTCTACGCCCGTAAGGACCACAAATTTACGTTTCCTGCTCCCTTACGCTTGGATCTAGACATGTAACTACCACTTATGCCTTATTTCTTAAGTTTATTTGGAAATTTGCCAATAGTTTTAGCATAAGTATATATAAATTTTTGAAGTTTGAAACCACAAAAAGGAAGGTTTGGATTGATTTGGGGGTTGATTTATGGTTCCTTTGGTGTAGGAAAAAGGGGTATAAAAGGGGCCCAAATAATCATTTTACAGACTATAATTTGTAGAACAGTGTATAGAATTTCCTGATTAGTTTCCACACCACAAAAGGATGGTTAGGGTTGTAATATTGGAGTTATGACTCAATCTGT
Organism: Mytilus galloprovincialis; assembly: GCA_037788925.1. Taxonomy (NCBI): domain Eukaryota; kingdom Metazoa; phylum Mollusca; class Bivalvia; order Mytilida; family Mytilidae; genus Mytilus; species Mytilus galloprovincialis. The sequence continues at coordinate 44,039,684 of CM075338.1, forward strand.
TTATGAATTAGGGGAAAACAAGGGTTTCCTGGTTAATGGACAATTACTTTAGCTTTGTTTCTTTATGTTGGTACTCTGTGCTTTTTTTTTTTGCTAGTTCTAGTATGAATTTTTATGCCCCGGCATAGTAGAAGGGCATTATGTTTTCTGGGCTGTGCGTCCTTCCGTCTGTTCATTCGTCTGTTTGTTCGTCTGTCCGTCCATTCTTGCCACTTCAAACTTAGTATACATGTTCCTTATGATATGATCTTTCTTATTTTAAAACCAAATTAGACTTTTGACCCCATTTTCACGGTCCACTGAACATAGAAATTGAAAGTTCGAGTTTCAGGTTAAAGTTTTTTGGTCAAGGTAGTTTTGATGAAGTTAAAGTCCAATCAACTTGAAACTAATTAATAAGTACACATGTTTCCTATTGGTTCAATCTAAATTAAAAACCGATCTCTCATCGCTCCCGTTTTCTGATATGTGGGAGATCTAAAGAAACCCGCTTTGAGGTCACATGTGAGTGACCTTGTAGGCGTGTCTTTCTCGACCAATGAAATTGAGTCTTCCACGATCTTGAAAGTTTATCGTAAGGTAAAGGGATGTAACTCATTTTATATATATACGGAAAAAAAAAGCTGATTGTGTTGTTTCATATTAATTAAAATTTATTTACCTAATTTATAATTTCAGCATTTCCAGAATATAGAACATGTAGTGTCTGATAAAAAAAAAACCACCAAAAGATTGCTACGATAAAACTGTTGAGTAACTATTTGTAATACAGAATGCATCAAGATGGTGGTATGCTACATTTATAATATTGATACTATGACAGATGAGAAAAGAAACTGAAGACATAACATAACCAAGTGCTGAACAGCAAAGGTATGATTATAACTGTTACTGATGTTTGAAGAAGTGTGTCATTATAGCATCTACATATATTTCAATCATACATGGTCCAGTACTTCAGACTTGTTTTAATTTAAAAGAGTTAAATGGCTACTTAACTTAATATTTTTACAAAATGAATACTAAACTACAAATCAATAGTTTCCCTCTTAAACATACAGCATGGAGCTGCATTTTTGCATTCTAAACAGTGTCATGTATTTTTACATCCGTTGTTTCAGCTTATTAACTTCCTGTTAAAAAAATGAGGGGCGAAAGCTACCAGAGCCTGTGCCAGTGAGTCGGAACAGTCAAACTCGTAAATCGAAAATAAACTGACAACGCCATGGCTAAAAATGAAAAAGACAAACAGACAATTAATAGTACACATTAGAAACAACATTAAAAACTAAAAATTGAGCAACACAAACCCCACCAAAAACTGGGGGTGATCTCAGGTTCTCCAGAAGGGAACGCAGATCCTGCGCCACATGTGGCACCCTTCGTGTTGCACATGTTATTACAAACCTGGTAAATAGGGTAAATAAATAGTCTATTTTGGTACTAGGTCACATTCATGAAAAGGGAAGAGGATTGTTACTTAGGTACGAAGTAAGAAACAATCCGATATCATCTGTGAAATGGTTTATCCATAACGGTCAACCAACTTGTGATGATTGGGTAAACTATCATATTCAGGGGTGAATCCAGACATTTCTAAAGGGGGGTTCCAACTATATGTCTCCATTCAAGTGCATTGATCATCCCAAAAAAAGGGGGGTTCCAACCACCGGAACCCTCCCCTTGGATCCACCACTGATATTTGAGAAATAGCCACAGTACATTTTGTTGATATCGAATTAAAGTTGAGAAGCTACGGTAATCTATATATGTTTATCTACTTTTCATTGTCTACGTATATATACTGTCACCTTGATTTGTAAATAAATAAAAATCATGTTAGAAGAAAAAATCATGTACATGTATATATTTTTTAGGAACTAATTGTGGTATAATTCATAGGCAGATCCAGGGGGGCCCTGAGGGGCCCATGCCCCCCCCCTTTTCGTTGGAAAAATTTAGTTGCTTACATAGGGAATCACTGAAGCATAACTTGATTGGGCCCCCCCTTAGGTCAGTCAGAGGGCCCCCCTTATGAAAAGTTTTGGATCCGCCACTGTATATTCTTCAGATGGAAACATGCAACAGAAAGTTCAATCATGACCATAAAGCAGGCAAGACATTTCAGTATGTACAATTTTGTAAAAATATGTGAAACTATGTCAAAGCATATTTTTTGTTTTGTTTTTTCAGATTAAGATATAAGGAGTAGATATTTTCCTGAAGATCTAATTAATGTCTCGAAGATAATGCGAAGGGAACAGAAGCTGATTCTTTAAAGAAAAGATACAGAAACACAAGCTCCTGTAGACACTTATGAAAAAGAAGATGTTTCTGCAATGAATATGTGTGAATGTGATAAATTATGACAAATCAACATGGTCAATTTAACAACAATATGTTCTACAAAATTCCTAGATTTATAAGTTTCATAACATTTAGTTGAGGCAAACTAAAGTTAGATAAGGGAAAAGAAAAAAATCACAATTTTTTCTATTTGTAAAGGGGCATAACTCTAGAATGGTAAAAGTGACGCCACCAAAATTTGATCTTGATTGATGTTTTGTGGTAATTCGCATTGAGCATCAATTTCATAACATTTGGTTGAGGCAAATTTAAGGTAGAGAACGGAAACCATTCTGGGATGTACAGACGTATGTTACATACAGATGGACAAGGGTAAAACTTGATGCCCACTCTGCCAGGGCAGGGGCATAAAAGCTATAATAAGAAGGATTGACAAATCAAAAAACTAGGTTGTGCTGAGGTAGCACATGAAATCTGTTTAAATTATTGAGACATGATTTTGTACTTTTTTTATGCCCCACCTACGATAGTAGAGGGGCATTATGTTTTCTGGTCTGTGCGTCCGTTCGTTCGTCTGTCCGTCCGTTCGTTCGTCCGTCCGTCTGTCCCGCTTCAGGTTAAAGTTTTTCGTCAAGGTAGTGTTTGATGAAGCTGAAGTCCAATCAACTTGAAACTTAGTACATATGTTCCTTATGATATGATCTTTCTAATTTTAAAGACAAGTTAAACTTTTGACCCCTATTTCACGGTCCACTGAACATAGAAAATGAAAGTGCGAGTTTCAGGTTAAAGTTTTTGGTCAAGGTAGTTTTTGATGAAGTTGAAGTCCAATCAACTTGAAACTTAGTACAAATGTTCCCTATGATATGATCTTTTTAATTTTAATGCCTAATTATATTTTTTACCCATTTTCACGGTCCATTGAACATGGAAAATGATAGCGTGAGTGGGACATCCGTGTACTTTGGACACATTCTTGTATCACTTCTTTTTTAGCTCACCTGACCTGAATGGTCAAGTGAGCTTTTCTCATCACTTGGCGTCCAGCGTCTGTCGTCCGTAAACTTTTACAAAAATCTTCTCTGAAACTACTTAACCAAACTTGACCACAATCATCCTTGGGGTATTTAGTTTAAAAAAAGTGTCCGATGACCTGGCCATCCAACCAAGATGGCCCCCATGGCTAAAAATAGAACACAGGGGTAAAATGTATATTTCGGCTTATATCTTTTAAATAAAAGCATTTAGAGCAAATCTGATTGGGGTAAAATTATTGATCAGATCAAAATCTATCTGCCCTGAAATTTTCAGACAAATCAGACAACCTGTTGTTGGGTTGCTGCTCCTAAATTGGTAATTTTAAATAAATTTTGCTGCTTTTGGTTATTATTTTGAATACTATTATAGATATGATTAACTGTAAACAGCAATAATGTTCAGCAAAGTAAGACCTATAAATAAGTCAACATTACCAAAATTGCCAGTCAACCCCTTAAGGAGTTATTGCCCTTTATAGTCAATTTTTAACAACTTTTCGTCATTTTTTGTTACTTGTACAAAAATCTTCTCTGAAACTACTGAGCCAAATTTAACTAAACTTGGCTACAATCATCATTGTGGTATATCGTTTGAAAAATGTGTCCGATGACCCTGCCTACCAAACAAAATGGCCTACATGGCCAAAATTAGAACATAGTGGTAAAATGCAGTTTTTGCTTTATATTTTTTAAACTAAGACATTGAGGGCAAATATTTTAAGATTTAAATGTCCATCAGAATAAGATCTATCCCCTCACACAGTCTTTACGATGAACTATTAAATCTACAGACCCGGAGCTCAATTTTCAATTTTTTTTAGTTAGATTATGTTGGCCTGTAGATATGATTTTTACAGGCCCGAGAGCAATTTTACTATCCTGGGCTGCCACTCAGCATGAAGACTGCTCACAAATTTTCAGATGAATCGGACAACCTGTTGTTGGGTTGCTGCGCTAAAATTGGTAATTTTAAGGAAATTTTGCAGTTTTTGGTTATTATAGATAGAGATAAACTGTAAACAGGAATAATGTTCAGCAAAGTAAGATCTACAAATAAGTCAACATGACCAAAATTGTCAGAGGACCCCTTAAGGAGTTATTGCCTTTTATAGTCAATATTGAACAACTTTTCGTCATTTTTGTACAAAAATCTTCTTTTCTAAAACTATGGGCCAAATTTAACCAAACTTGGCCACAATCATTACTAGGGTATCTATTTAAAAAAAGTGACTAATGAACCCGCCTACCAACCAATATGGCCGACATGAGTAAATACAGTAACAGGTGAGCGACACAGGCTCTTGAGAGCCTCTAGTTTTGTTTGTTAAAAAGATGTCAAAATAGAAGTGAAGTAATGTGAATTATTTCTTTTTTTGAACTGACTACATCATGCTGGTCTGATGATGAGCTTGTAGGTTGAAGCCTTTATTGTTTTTTTGCTGCAGTTTGTAATAACTGTTGATCAATATTTTTAAGGCAACTTACATTGTATTTCTAGCTAATCCATAAATATGTATAAAGGACTTTATCAATTAAATTTTATGAAATTTTCCTTTGATTTTGCTGATTGATTATTTTCTTTCTCTGCAGAGTCGAGTGATATGAAAAGTTGTTCAGAAAATATGTGTTGCATGCCTATTGCTTTGAAAGGTGTTTTTGATTTGTGATATACATTGTAGTTGTTTTTCCTTTTAGACAGCAGCCATCCTTTGTTTAAAATGTATCATGTTTATAGAAAAAGGTTCAAAGGAAATGATATCTGAAATAAATGTTGTTATTAAATACTCAGTTTTAGTTATTTTTATTTTGATATTCAAACATATAGTGTAAGATAAAAACTAGTTATACATCTAAAAAATTGGTAACCCTCCTTGCATTAGAAGTTGCATAATTTAGCATTTATAGATGAAATATAATATCATATGACAGAACATCAAAAGAAATGACGAAAATTACACAGTCTGACAAGGAAAGAATTTAATGAACATGATTCATCTACATTCATCTATCTTATGATTTCTCTTGATAAATATTAAAACATATTGACTGTAAAATAATTACCAGCTCACCAATTATATCTGTTCACAAAATTTGTTATTTGGAAATATCTGTTGAATGTTTTGAAATTAAAATGTGTTAACTAAAATTATTGAAAAATGGAAGTCTTTAAATGATACAAAAGCAAGGATACATGGAATGATTGCAATTGAGACAACTACTAACCCTGCATAGTAGGGCACTGATGTAAACAAGTACAGGTCACCTGAAGTCTTCAACAATGAGCAAAATCCTTAACTTAAAGATCGTTATACATGGGCTTATTAAGTCCCAAGACAATGGCATCTACATCCTTTGCTTTGAAATTTTTGTTTGTATGTTTCTGATAAAGGTTTATTAAAATAAGCCCAGCACACTTAATTTGTGAACTGTTTTTTTTTTTAATTTCAAAAGAGAAAGCTAATAGACAAATTTAAGCAAATAACAAAAAAAAAGGAAATCCATTTAATATGGCAGACAGCAACCAATTACACAAAAGTGTTTTTCTTTTAAATCATCTGCTCTTCTCTGGTGTTTATAAAATGTACATGTACATGTACAATATATACAAAAAAAGTTAGCTGCTATTGAGACAAAGACAAAAATCATAGTGCAACAAAACATGTTGATTATGGACATAATAACAATAAACTAAAAAAACACTTACCATGACTAAATGATTAGGAACTTCCAGGAACTAATTGCAGCTACTGTCCAGGTTATGTTAAACAAATTTTCACCTCCAACTAATCTGTTCAGTGAAGAGTTTTTACCATTGAAATGAAATGTGAACACTTTCCAATCTTTTGGCAGACGTGAATATTCTCATGTGGCATTTATACATAGATCTGGTGGTGATGATACACAGTGATAATTAACCCTTTTCTTCTTTTTATTAAATTTTGAAGAAAAAATGGAATTTAAACTTTGTTTGTTAATTTTTTTTTCCATCTATTTTTTTAAGTATAAATTTCCAAGAAAAAAACCTTTAAATATTTAAATTTTTTTTAATTTTTGAAAAATTCGAATTTTTTGTAATATTTTGCATTTATAAATTTTTTAACTTTAAAAAAGTGAACTTTAGTTGCCTTCGTCCATGCATGCATGGACTAAGTCTGTTGTGTTAGTCCATGCTTGCATGGACTAAGTTAGCGTTAATTGCATGCATGGACTAAGTCTGTTGTGTTAGTCCATGCAAGCATGGACGGACTAAGTAACGTTAGTTACCTTTGTCCATGCATGCATGGACTAAGCTTAGTTCCTTAGTTTTCATGTTTACATATCATGAAAAGATTTAGTCATACTGTCAATTGTTTGCAATTTATTTCTTAAGGTAAGTTATAATGCACATTATGTCTTTAAATCATAATTAATAGGTTGAATATGAAAAAATCAACTAAACAGGAAAAAAAGGTAATTACATCAAATTAAAAAATAATTGAACTAACACCATGAAATTAAGAGGTAAGAAGAAATGGAGGTTTTCTAAACTTGATGTTGATTTCCAGTTTTATTTAATACCTTGTTGTATGTAAAAGCACCAATCAAGAAACATATTACAACATCATAACTAGAAAGAAAGAACTTAAATTAGACAAAAATGCACATTTAAACATTAATTAGATTTGTCTGTGACGAAAATGTCCTGAAATAATGTTAGAAAGGAACAGACAGACCAAATCTTGTTAATACTTTGAAATATATTTGTTGAAATAACATTTGATAAAATTTGAAAGATTTTAATTTTTGCAATTTTAAGTGTCTGTCTGGTATCCGCAGCTGACATTTGTGCTCCGCTGGCACCAAATGGTGGAATATTCAAGTTAAACCAATATTTTTCAGTTCCTTTTCTATTGTAAACCCTTTGTCGGCCATAACTGCATCACCCTCTTCTATTATACCTTTTCCCTTCAAGGAACTTAAAAGTTCATAAAATCCCCTTTGTTCAGTTATAGCCTTATCTGAAATGGATCCAGTAAACAACTCGGAAATAAAGATAACAGAACCACTCGGATCACATCTTATAAGGGCTTTCAATGTTGTGTTTGATTTGTAATCACTATACAACAGACTCTGAATTCCAAGGGCGCATGGTGATTGTGTCTTAAATTCTGTACCAATAATTATAACCAGTGACTTAGGAAAATCTTTTCTGTATTCCTTTGGCATTTTGTCTATAATAGCATTCCTATGCGGCCAAATTGATAATGTGCCAAACTTTAAATACATGTGATCAATCCATGTATTGAATAGACTGCTTGCAGATTGTGTACTGATTTCAAATCTCATGGCTATATCCTTGAGCCCGAAGTTGTGTCGAAGACGGACTAAAACAAGAAAAAGACTATCAATTTGAGACAATTTTTTCAAATCTGTGGCACTCTCTTTACACGAGGCATCGGATTTAACGTCCCCTTCTGACGGACGTGACTGCGAACTTGATACATCCCGCACAGCCAAACGGACGCCCCACTTCAGCAAGCGTTTTCCTGCCGGTCGGGAGAAGACCAAGTGACCATATTTCTATACCCCAGTCACCCTTGGGGTGGCATGTACATTGAAAATACGAAAACGTGTAATGAGTGCACTGAATCTTAGCTCAAATATTGACATTTGCTTATCACCAAACAAAGAAAATATTAAAATTGTTGTAAATAAAGTAAGCACTGAACTGGAGATAGCTATGTGCTGGCGTATAGATGCAGTGTTAAATAAGAAGGAACATTTTCCTAAATAATAGACTCTAAAGTGTATAAATATACTAGTATACCAGATGAACTTCCTGGTTATTTTGAAAAAAAATGATATGTATCATACAGATAGGACAACATCAAGAAACGACTAAATATTAACTGAACTGAACAAAACAGATAGTACGTTACGAGTAATCATAGCCACCTCGGCATTGGGCATGGGTGTTGAAATCTGTTGCTATCAAAACATTATTCAATTTGGAGCACCGAAAACTACACTTGATACAATTCAATAAATGGGTAGAGCTGCTTTGCCTTTTTACTTGTACATATTTTACAGAATATTTTTCCTATAATTATGTATATATTTGATCTTTTTGTATGTTTAAGTCACGATTTGTATTTTAAAACAATTTATATGGCAATTCAATTTAAGTTATATTTAAACCTGTGCTCTAATGTATGGCCTAGTTTCGATAAGCTTGACTTTGAACATTTCTGTTATGGACAACCATCATCTATTAAGAAAAGTGTATTTGCTATGTTTCACCATGCTACTTTGGAAAATAACAGGAAAAATACTGCAGAACATTTTGTGTGTAAAATTAGTTTGTTAAATAAAAGTCACATTAGCCTGATGAGTGAGCATTACTATTCCGGATGAGAAATAAGATGTACTGGACAGAGAAACACAGTAATAGTGTAATGCGTTATAGAGTAGGAGGGATGGTAGAGATAGAATTGCGGCACAACCCTTGTTTTTCCCTCACTAATGTGGAAATATTTGTATGCGCTACCGGTGTTGCTATGCATTAACTAATGAAATTTTAAATTATGTATGATAGTTTAATTGTGCAACTAACTTCTTAGTCCAAAATATGGATTTTTTTTTCAGGACAATCTATTTTTTTTGGCGACAAGTCGAAAACATTTTTTTCTTTCAATTTTAGCATTACATAAAGTGGCAGCTGAGGGTGAAACAAACAATTTTGTTTTCTCAGGGTCAAACACAAATTCTTATTTATTCCAAAAAAAAATCCATAGCCCCCTCCCCCTAGAAAATCAAATGGTTGCTGCCTTTAGAAGTTGTGTATTAAAAACCTGTGTTTGCTGCTATGAGTATCCAGTTATTTAAATACAGATTTAGCAGTTATAAGACAAGTCTTTGATATAATAGTGTTTGAGCAAAAAACTTGAATTTTCAGTGATTGAATTACTTTACTAAAGCTATTATACAGTTTAAAAAAACATACTAGTAATTCAGACTAATTTCACGGGAGTAATAAACATTATTTTGGAATAACTGACAATAATATGTCTGGCAGATGAAAAGATGTGCGAAAGAAGACTAGGGGTTTTCCGCATAAAATTCTAATAACCAAACTAACTGGACTATAAACAGGTTGAAAGAACTTAAAAAGGGGAGTAAGGAAACATACTGGAATGTCAAAACAAGCATTCAAACAACTTTATATAGAGAATAGTAGTGAAGGAGTAACACATATAGAAACACAACAGACAGAGAACCATTGTGATTCTAACCCAGAGGGCATTGTTCCAATAACCATGCTGAATCAGTGTATCGAATGGTGAAAATGAGAATGGCGGAACAGAAAGGAACACGATTGCAGAATTACAATATATAGCACAGTGATTTGCGGGACGTCAGGAGTTTTGAGCAATTGATTTACAGAGACTATACTTATGACACGAGTAACGATTTCAACCTACAACAATGGTATAACCATGTAGGAATTGTCAACGGGAGTGAAGCCTACACTTTTAACAGTGGAAATACAGCAGTTTACAAGATACACAGAGAATGCATCTTTCATGACAAGAACACAAATTTTGGAAATTTTTCGTTAGGAGTGCGTTCTAGTGAAAACTCTAATGTGGATATAATATCTGCATCTATTCAGAAGAAAATCATTGATTGTAAGGACGTCAATATGGCATCTCTTCTTATCCCTTATTATGACGGTCCTGTTGCAGCTAATGGGTTAGAATTATTGATCTCTGGGAAGTCAGATCCTCGTCTAAATAGGAAACTCAATTAACTAAATTAAGAATTAAGGAAATATTATTCCAGATTTGGAGGTAGAAACTCAGAAGCCCAGAAACTTTAAAAAGTCAAAGACGACAACAAGAGGTGTACCCGAAAATGAAATTAACATAACTGTGGATGCTAGATACCACAGCAACACAATTGGTAATAAAAAGAAGCCAGGTCACAATGCCACTCAAACACTCGCACTTGGTATTGAAACAATGACAGACAGAAATTTTGTTGTAGCGGCAGTTGTGCAGAATAAGATGTGTTGGAGAGGGCCTTAGCATAGAGGTAATGGCTTTCCAAAAGCATGTAAAGCAAATGTATAGAGAGCTGCTGCCCTGTCAAGAGTATGAGATTGGATCCCAGCTAGGAATATAGGAATTTCTCGTACGGTATGTGACCACAGACAGAGATGGAAGTTCAGCTAGAGGTATTGAAGATGCCGCTCTCGAACCAATGTGGACGATAGTATGACTGGCAGATCCAGTACATTTGGGACAATCTCAATTCAGCGCGGGAATGTTCCATGAAAAACAAAAGAGGATAATAAGACAACTGAAGTATAATAAATAAACTGATGGAAATGTACGACAAAAACATTGATGATACAACTAAAGACTTACCAAAAGTTCTATATGCAACTCTTCGTTGCTATGATGGCGACTACACCCTTTGTTGGGAACATTCCCTTGTCTGCAAAGGTGATGCTGCCCTAAACTGGTGGATTCGGTTCATCTGACCTGTCCATATACCAAGTCATTGCCCTGCAAATGGATAAAATAGACAAGTTTTTACTACAAGAAATCTTAAAAATGAAACAAACAAAAACAGATGTTGAAAGTATGAAACTGTATGACAATACGAACAAAAATGAAGGAGTTCGCAGAGCAATGAGTGTAAATTTGCCCAAAAATGTAATGTACTCCAAAAATATGGAAGGACGACTTCTTTCAGGAGTACATAGAAATAAGAACATGTCGGGAACTGCAACTCAACTGAAATGTAAGAATCTGGGAATATACCTTTCAACGTGAAGTTAACTCTACATGTAGAAAATTGACACTGACTTCAAATAAAGTCAGGATTATGAACTTAGACCAGCAGTTCAAGAAAGGAGATTAAAGCAGAATGCATAAAAGCTACCTGATCACAAGACATGGAGTAGATAAGACCTGAGGATGCAGACGTACTTATCTTAGCTCCTACTGATAATCATGGACTATACAAAACAAGTTAAATACCAATTAAAACATTAATTTTGGTACTTATATCATTCGAAAATAAAATAAAAAATGTCATCAACAAATTTAAATTCAGAATTTAATAGTACGTTGGATTCCTTTTTTTTTTTTGGATTCTGAATTTCAGTGAATGAATCAAGCAATTTAAATCAACAGAAATGCCAGAAAATTAGACCGTTTTGACGAGGAGGGAAATACAGTACGTGTACCCTGTGATAAAAATATTTGGAACAACTTTAACCAGAAAAAATATTGGATCGAGGCGTGTAAAGAAGTGATGTTAATAAAATTTACAGTAACTGAAAAAGTGACTAGAAATGGACTTTAAATTCAAATCATCAACGCAATCAGAAGTTAATTTGTCAGTATTACTTTTTTACACAAATGGAACTCTATTAGTGCAATATAAACTCACCTGTATTACTTGGAGAGACAAATATTTTAGTAAAATTAGGGACTTAGAACGTGAGGTAAGCGAAGCTTCTTTCAATTATGACTTTGATAAGCTGACCCACACAGAGGTTTCAATTGAAAACAGCCAAACAACAGCTAAAGCTGACTTTAGAAATGACAGTCCTACAATCCCTGACTCTTGAATAAGTATCATTATCATCTATTGTCAACTATATGACTGTTGCAACTTTCATCACAGAAACTGAAGACAGCGATTCCACCAAGAACGTGTTGTTACAGTTAAGGCAGTGGAATCCAGAATGGAACCCAAGTTTCTTTATGTGCGATTATGCGACAGAAGAAATCAATGCAATTGAATCAGGTTTTCCAGGTTTATAGAATATATAGAAACTATTCATTCTTGAATTCATATATATGATATCCTTGGATATACTTAATTACATAGTTAGTTGCATGACAAATAAGGAGATACATGTGTTGTATGTTAAGCTTGGCTTTGATAAAACGTAGATTTTACTGTTGGAAATAGAGTTTAACTAGCCAAGCAAAATTGTTGCTTAAATTTCTTTATTACATACTTGTAAACAGTGGAATTTAACCATTCAAAATATTTATAGAATATGTAATCAAAGAATTCAAATCAAACATTTGTTGATCCTTTAAGTTACGCCTGGTCAACTGTGGATTAGCAAATAAAAAAATTGTTACATAAAAATTGCATTACAATAACTGATTGTATATAGATATAGGAAGATGTGGTGTGAGTGCCAATGAGACAACTCTCTATCCAAATAACAATTTTAAAAGTAAACCATTATAGGTCAATGTACGGCCTTCATCACGGAGCCTTTGCTCACAGCGAACAACAAGCAATAAAGAGCCCCAAAATTACTAGTGTAAAACCATTCAAACTTGAAAACCAACGGTCATATGAAAATTTGTAATCGAAACAAGTTACATATATATTGCATGTGCTTTTTGACATACAAAAACTAGAGATGACATGCTATTTCTATTTTAATTAACATAACATCACAACAAAATTACAATGTTGTCTTCATTTTTAGATAGTTTTGTGTACCTGTGCGATTTTCACAGAGAACAGACATGGGATCGTTGGTTGAATGCAAGCCACAATGGTGTTCAGCTGTATAAATCTCAGATTCTTTACTTGCTAAGAAATATTGCTACAGCATCAACAGAAGAAGGGCTAAGGTTAGCCAAGGGTTCAAAAATACTGCCTCCCTACATGAGTGTTGATATGAAATTTACTCCAAAATTGATGGAGCATCCATCAAAAGAACATATCAAAGAGAAAGTTCGAGATATACAACAGTATCTAAGAACTGTTGCCTTATCACAACTGTCAGACGCACTTGCTAAAGGCATTCGAGAAGTGTCGAAACAACTTGACGACATACTACAAGAAGCAGACACTAAGCTTCAAGAATCAGAAAAATACGACGAAAGAAGGGTAACTTTTTAAAGCAGCACAAGAATTAATTGAGGAGTACAGTAGTAAACTCCAGAGTTATAAAGACTCTCTGGCCAGGAAGCCAACTGTGGCTAAGCCAAAAGACAAGTTCAAAAAGTAAGTTTAGTGGAATAAAGCAGGATTTTATGTGAACTTTAAATATTCCCGAGAAAGAAAATTTACAGTTACTAGTTTTTAATATAGATTTTAGTGCTTCATACAACTGTATAGTCGGACTTTATATGTGAACTTTCTAATTTGATGGATTTTTTCGTTTCGATTATTTCTTTATAGTGTAGGATTTGTTGATTAAATGATAGATAATCTTTATGGAAGTATGTTATTATTCTCTAGTGGGCTGTCTAAATGCGCACGCATGTGTAGTTTAGATTTATCAGTTTTTATTGTTTCCTTCTCGGCAGTGATGTTCTTTATCAGCATGGGTAGCAGACGCTTTAGAATTTAGAAAATCTTATAGATTAATAAATCGCAAGAGAAGGGTTAATTCAAAAACCAAAAGTAATAAGAGAACTCGAGCTGGGTTCAATAAGAAATTTATTCTTAATTTTACTAGAACAAAATTATCTAATGAAGAGATTCTCCTACTGAGTAAAGGAACTAAATTTGTTCCGAGCCCTAATATTTTTCATTATAATAATAATATTATGGTAGATTTTATAGAATTAGCCAGGAAACTGAGATGCAGGTTTTGTTATTCTAACACATCAGAAAATACAGAACTCCATCCATTATACCTAAAAACAGGACATGTACCTCCAAGGTGCAACAATGCTCTTGAAAATTATATAACTATTTAATTAATTGTCGTGCACAGGGTGGACTTACAGTAGCAAGACTAGCTCAGCAAAAACAATTATGTACTTTTATTTGTCACCCTCACATAATTTTTATGCAGATAGGGGGAAATGATGCTGCTAATAGGAGAACTAATGCATCCCAAGTTGCTCAAGACATTTTTGCGTTTGCGATGTATTTACACTATGGTTTGAATGTAAATCATGTCATAATTGGACAATTGTTATGTAGGAGTGAATTGGTAACATATGCAGGATACAATGACAAAATTGTACAAATAAACACACTTTTACAAGAGAAAATCAAAGAGCACGATGAAAAGGCTATTTCTTTTTGGCACCACCGTGGTTTTTGGGATAATTTAAATTATTTGTGTTTTGACGGAGTGCACCTTAACCATTTTGAAATGCGCAAATACTTTAAAAGTATTCGTTCTGCTGTACTTCATGCATCCAACCAGTGATACTGTATTATATTGTTTATGTAGGTAAATTAATCTGTTATAATACTTAATTTGGAGTTAAAAGTACATTGTAGTTTTAATAATTTCTAATGTTTTATGAACATTGTTCATATTTATATATATAAGTTGCTTTACTTACATTGTAAGTACATTGTAATTTGTATCTAGGTGCTTACACAGTTGTGGGCTTATAGTACTGGTACATTGTACCTTATATATTTGCACATTGTGTACTATCTTATATTCTACCACATTGTAGGTTAAGCAAAACTGCACAGAGGTTACATTTATTCATTGTACCTATAAATACATACATATACACACTGTGTACAATAAACTACATTTAGTATTTAAGCCATTGGCATTACAATTTTGTGTTGTGTATATTATACACAAACCAATATATTAACAATCTGATTCTGTTTCAGTATCATCAGTTGAAGTCATAAAATTGCAATCAGCTCAACAACTGCCAGGAGATGCCTCCCAAAAGAGGAAAATCCCGTCAAAGTGATCAACCAACTCACAAAATACAAAAAACAAATATTGATTACACAAAACTGGCAGCTGAGATCCTGCGTTTACAGTCAGACAAAACAAATGCAAGCAATCAGCAAACTACATCTAGCGGTGTAAATATTGAGGCTGATATACATGTAGATACAGATGTTTCACAAAATCAGCTACATGGAACGATTCAGATACCAACATCTACACAGAACGTTAACATTGATCCAGTTTCATGCACAGTATCAGCTCCTAATCCTACATCCGCAGCATCTGAGGAGAGCACAACACAAATACATGTAAATCCTACATGCACAGTGGCACCTGATGATACAACTACATCAGTCTTGAACCCGTCATGCAGCACTTCTAAAGAATTTGATATTCAAACTGTGGTTGAAACACTTTTTTCAGGTGAGCCGCCAGTCAACACACATAATTCAAGTGAAAATTCACTTAAAATTCAAGTATCAGATGGCATCCCATTGGGGGCCACTGTTTCACAAAAAATTAAAGAGAAAATATGGTCAGATGAATTCATTAATATAAATAGTTTAACGTCTTCTTATGTAGAGGACCCATTCAGTTTATTTGTAAGTAATAGGAAATTTTCTTTGTACAATAACTCAAGGTCAAACAAACCTCCACTTTCCATTGAACAGTGGACATCTGCATATTTAGTTTTTTCAGATATTTACATTGAGAAATGCCCTGAGGAAGCAAGGCATTTACTTAAGTATGGTCATAATATTAGGGAGATGCATGATTTATATGGAGATGAACCTTGGAGAATTTATGATGAAAAATTTAGAAGGTTAAGAGAAACTATTAATATTAAACTCCCTTGGGGGAAACTGATTGATGAATTATACAACAAATCAGCAAATTCAAGTAATACCCAAAACAAGAATTTTCGTGCCCAACCAGCAAAACAAAACAAAAGTTTTCAAAACCAAGGCAATACACAATACTACAATAAAAACATGCATTCAAACAATATCAAAACATGCATCTTGTTTAACAGAGGACAAACTTGCAACAAACCTTGCTCATACAAGCATGTCTGCCACTTCTGTAAAGGCTCACACGCAAGATTTCAATGCTCTGAATATAAACCACAGCAAAACGCACAATAGAACAAACAGGTGCCAAATCAGAAACAAAATACCAACGCCGGTAAACGCTGAGTTACTGGGACAGGAATTGCAGGGTTATGATATGGTTTCGCTTTTGGTTTTTCACTTAATTTTAAAGGTACACCAAGTAACAAAACATGTAAAAACCATAAATCAGCTACAGAAAATCCAGATGCTGTGTACCTTAAATTGGCAAAAGAAAGTCTATGCGCCTTTTAAAGAACCTCCATTTTCATTGTTTGTTTGTTCACCTCTAGGGTTGGTTCCAAAGTCAGATGGGAAATTTCGTTTAATTCATGATTTGTCATTTCCAAAAGATAATTCAATTAACTTAGGTATTCCTATGGAATATTCTGCTGTTTCATATGATTCTATTGATAATGTGGTTCAATTGGTCAAATCATATGGTCAATCCTGTCAAATGGCTAAGACCGATGTTGAAAATGCATTTCGCATTATCCCGATACAGAAATCTGACTACAATCTTTAAGGTTTTAACTGGAATGGGTTTTTCTACTATGATAAATGTCTTCCAATGGGTGCAAGTAGTGCCCCAAAAACTTTTGAGACTTTAAGTGTAGCATTACAGTGGATAATGCAGTCAAAATATCGGTCAGGTGGCATGTCACTTATTTTAGATGATTTTTTATTTGTTGGTCCCCCTCAATAACAAAAATGCAACCAAGATTTGCAAACTTTTATTCAGTTATGTAATCGACTAGGTATTCCCATAAAAAAGGAAAAAACAGTCTTGCCTACAACTGTTATAACCATTTACGGTATAGAGGTAGATTCTAATATAATGGAATGTAGGCTACCACAAGAGAAAATTGAAAAAATTCAAGCAAAATTAAATAGGAGGAATCACTGGTAATATGTTACAAATAGAGGATTTTTTTAGCATTGCTAATAAGATCGACAATCTGTTAAAATTTACATATGAAGTATCTGAAGAGTTAATGACCTACCTAGATTTAGAGGTTTATAAAGGTTAGATATTTCATATCAATGGAATCTTGGATGTCAAATCTCACATTAAAAAGACAGAAACTTATCAATATTTGCCACCTAATAGCTCTCATCCACAGAGTACCTTTAAAAGAATCACTATGGGAGAAACTATACGGCACATTAGAAACAATAATAATGAAATCGATTTGAACAAGCACCTAATTAACCTTTGAACTAAAATTAGTAGCCTGAGGATATAATAAACGAATTACTAGAGATCTGATTTCAGATACTTGCAACAAAGTTAAATGCGTTGGCTATTTAATTTAGGTTTTTTTTACATAAAGCTCTTCAACGATTTTCGGTACTTATACATCTTCGGATTTCAAATGTTTGGCTTTGAGCGTTCCTGATGAAGGTAAATCCAGAAAAGCGCTTCGGACGCAATAAATTATAAAACGTGTTGTTTTCCATTTTTACATCACCGGGTCGATACCTCTGCTGGTGGACTATCAGTCCCCGAGGGTATCATCAGCTCAGTAGTCAGTGCTTCGGTACTGCCATGATTTAACAAACTTTACTAAAATTGTCTGTTTATAAATTTTGAAATTATTATGAAACTAAGGTTTCAACTCCCTCAGGCTGATACAGGGGTCAAAGGGCTTACAGTGCATCAAAAATGGCCAAAAATACCCCAATTTGCCCTTTCTCACAGAATCATGATTTTTATAAATGATAATTACAATAAAAAAAATAGTATTTATCATTTGAAGTGACTTTCGGGCAATAAAGTTGGTCCGTTATTTATTTTCAAGATTCTTGGTATCAGGTCATTAATTGTGATCTTGGGCCTACTACTTAACTGATTATACATACAATAAAATGGAAGTTTTTAACGTCCTTGACTGGCTGTACGGCCCTTGCACGGTCGGTAATATTCACTATTGTTGACAGTTAATACAAGGTACATATATGTACAGGTAAAATACAATATACTGTGAACGTCAAAAATATTGCTATTTCGTAAACATTGTATGTCTGTGTACAGACAAATTTCAGGGTAAGATATTAACCATATCTTGTGTAATTACTGTAAAATGTCCTTTAAAACATTCATCTTATAATTAGAACACTTAAAAATGTATGTGTTGACAGGTCATTGATGGTATATATTAGTACAGGTAAATTCAACATACTATGAACGTCAGAAATATTTCTTTTCCGCATTAGTGTCGGATTACAGACGGTATTGAGGGTTGTAAATGACAAGACTTTGTTTCGATTTCCATAAAATGTAATTTTAAGCATTCGTGTTACATTTAGAACACATAATAATGTTTGTGTTTACAGGTAATTGGAGGTATACATATTTGTACAGTATAAATACAACAGACTGTGAACATCAAAAATATTTATTTTCCTTAAACTGCATTTGAGAGTCTTTGTACAGGCGATTTAGAGGGTATATATCAACAAGTCGTTGAATAGGTACCATATAGTTTCCTGAAAACATTCATGTTTCTGAAGTATATTTGTCAATAATTGATTTAATTTAGCTCGTACACACATGTTTAAAATAAATTTCTTTATCATTGCTCGTACACTGGCTCTATACCTGACTCGCATCATGATACTTGGAAAGTGATTTATATGATAACTATTCATTTGATATCAAAAGATTTGAAAAACTTTGAAGTTTCACACATTACGTTATGACAAATTTTATATTTCGCAAGCACTCCATTGTCATTAGCTGGGAAATCGTAGCTGACAAAATTAACATGAGGACTTAATTAGTTTCAGTTTAAAATATGAAAGCCCTATTCTCATTGTCAATTGCGGGGA
This sequence comes from Mytilus galloprovincialis, assembly GCA_037788925.1. Lineage (NCBI taxonomy): Eukaryota > Metazoa > Mollusca > Bivalvia > Mytilida > Mytilidae > Mytilus > Mytilus galloprovincialis. The sequence goes on from CM075338.1 coordinate 44,058,661, forward strand.
TTGGCAAACAGACAATTAGATCACTTAAAAACATGTTTGAGTTGTCAGGTTATCGAAGGTACACTTGTGTTTAGAATAAATCCAACATACTGTGAATGTCAAAAATATTTTTTTGGCACTGGCTACGGTTACATCGAAATGTAACACTAATAAAAATGTTATTGTTACATTGGAGACTAAATGCCGGAATGCATGGTTGGGTAAGGACCTGATTAATTACGAATGTAACAATAATTATTGAGGCTACGGTTACATTGCATTATTGTGACATGAAAAACTACTATGTACGATGGGACATATATATCTCTGGACTATCTAAATAAGAAAAGTTGAAGACATTTATTCTATATTTACAATACATACAGGTATTACATATAATTTCTTTATTTTTTTTATATTACGTCCTCCAAGGATACATGTATACAGAAGTTCACAGTTAGCAAAAATGGTTAGCAAAATTTGCTTTTGGTGTATCAATCTTTTTTAGAACTGCGTTTGTATGAAATGTGTGCCTTGATATTGTTTGTTTCTTTTTCAAACGCATCCCAAGTTTAAAATTTTTCACCCAAAACAAAATTGGTAATAGGAATCTCTTCATCCATTTCCATTCTCAATTTTTTTCAAAGTATAATGACAGTAATAAGACTGTAGGTCTGCAGTTAGATACTTAAAAGTGAACACTTTTCTCAGTCAGAGTTCTCAACAACAAACCATTGAACTATATGTTTTCGCCTTTGGCACTACTAATCTGAAGTAGTATATTTAAGAACATCAAAACCATTAATACATAACACTATTTAAACACCATTTGTTGAATAGTAATATTTATTATTTATCATTATTACAAGTATTATTTAGTACATATGAAAAAAAAATAAGCAACAAAACTATAGAAGATTTATGTTTAATGAATCTAGCATTCATTGCTGTTTTTCATGTAACAATAACGCAATATAACCGTAGCCTCATTAATTATTGTTACATTCGTAATTAATCAGTTCCATAACCAACTTTGTATTCCGGCAATTAGTCTCCATTTCCATGTAACCGTAGCCAGTGCCTATTTTTTTTTGCACTTGCGACTTTAAAAACGAATTAAATAAATGATGTTTAACACAACTGTCTGGATCGAGTTATAAACATTTAGTCGTGGTTAAACACTTAAAATTAGGACCAGGAAATCACTTAAATATATCGCTAGGCTTAACATCAAAATTTCATGAACTCTCGTCACACTTTTACAATTTGCTATTGGGTTTTCTCGATTCCATAGTGATAATTTTTAAATAAATGAATTAATTGTAAATTCGGTAAACGGACAAAAAGTCACAAAATTACTAGGAGAAAAGTCGCAGGAAAAAATGTTCCAATATATGTTCGAGTAAAATTATTTATCTGAAGTTTGTTAGAATACACATGAAAATCTCGCTACGTATATATATACAATAAATAATTAAACTGGAGTATTTGAATGCATAAAAAAGTTAAAATATTAAACTTGTTTTTTTTATAAACCAATAAAGCATAATTTAGTTCATTACATGTGACATAATATATAAACTTATAAAAGTGTACTAGAATATGTTCTTTAATTCAAAATGAGTTTTCAAAAAAAAGAAAAGAGAAAGCTTATTGTTTCCTTTTATTTAAAAATGAGTCCGAGTTAGTGTGGACAGTGTGTTCCTTGCCAATTTTTGTTATACCCCTTCCAAATTTATTTCTCCATGTTTTATGCCTCATATAGCAAGTTGGGGGGTGAAATAACACTGTAAAAAATTTTGGGTCATAAATATTAATGTAAAGTTGTGATTAGGTCCTGCTGAAAAAGGTCAAAAATTAGCACTTCGGAAGCTGTCAAAAGATTTCAAGACCCTCTTAACATAAAATTTTCCATATTTTGAGTTGGAGCTGATGAAGTTTTCTATAATTTTGATATAATTTGTCCCAAAAGTAGTACAACACACTGTAAAAATATTATTGAGAAAGCGCATGTGGGATCTGACCTGTTTTCAATTTTTGTGTTTCTATGCTTTAATCCAGTTTAATTACTCATTTGTGAACTCTGAATCTACAGAAAAGAAGATTATCTCAGACAATATGAGCAAAATGTGTTGTATAAATGACCCTCGTCTAACGCCCTGTTTGAATCAAGTTAAATGTGAGGAGCATGGCACATAAAAGTTGAAGTCCATAATAAAGACCTCACTAAATTTGTATAAAAAGCACTTAACAATGTCTTTTGTACCTGTTTCATTTCACATAATATCTTTCTTTACTTCTGTAGGATAGCATGTGGTTCAAATATAAGCCTGTTGAGACTAAAATTGTATGCAAGTTTTTCACTAAAAAGTGAAAAATCTTTGTATCAGACCATACTGTCTGCTAAAAAAGTTGAATGTAAGAGCCTTTTTGTGCTCAGATTTATTGTATCATGTCACCTGAGTATAGAAATGATAGAAAAGACACAATTTTTTGTTTCCTATAGCTTCAATATGCATTTTAAATGTAAATATGTGCTACGGCCTAAATTGACCCTAAATTATTTTTAGTCTTACTTGGCCTAAGACCTTTTTAAACTAATATGATATGTTATTTGTAGTAAGTTTTCTTTCCATTTAAAGTACATTAAATACATATGTAAGGATTATTTATACTCAAAAAGCTTCACAAATTTAAAATTGCTGGAAAATATTACATCTTCATGTAAGGCCCCCTTCATTGGAAAACCTCCATTTTTAGGCACAGGCTCATATAAATTTGACTTTTGAATAATAATGCTAAGTCTGATATATCAAATGAGTACTCTATTGCTTTAAATACATGATATATTATATATTAAGGCATTTTAAAAGTTTTTTTGCAATATTTAAATTTTAAAAGCCCCAAATGTTAATAGTTGAAATTTCTCAATTTTAACTTGCTATAATATATATCCTATTGCTATGAAACTTTGTAAGCAGTCTTAAAATATATTAAGCTTTAGTCATACCAAGTTTTATTAAGATTGGTCAACTTTTTCTATCCTATAAGGTCCGAGTACACAGTTATCGTCCTTTGATTTTCGTTGTCCACGAATATAGTCCTTAGTGTGGACAGTGTGTTACTTGCCAATGTTTGTTATACCCCTTCCAATTTTATTTCTCCATGTTTTATGCCTCATATAGCAAGTTGGGGGTGAAATGACACTAAAAAAATTTGGGTTATAAATATTAATGTAAAGTAGTGATTAGGTCCTGCTGCAAAAGGTAATTAAAGGCAACAGTAGTATACCGCTGTTCAAACTCATAAATCCATGGACAAAAAACAAAATCGGGGTAACAAACTAAAACTGACGGAAACGCATAAATATAAGAGGAGAACAACGACACAACACTACAATGTAACTAACACACACAGAAACGGACCAAGCACCAGACAAAAATCCACGAGAATAACAAATATAACATCAAAATCAAATACATGAATTTGGGATAGACAAGTACCGTGACACGTCTTATTGCAATGTCAATTTACACTCAAAAATAAGAGAAAACAAACGACGCAACGTTAAATTGTAACACACACAGAAAAGAACTATATTATAACAATGGCCATATTCCTGACTTGGTACAGGACATTTTTAAAAAAGGAAAAAATGGTGGGTTGAACCTGGTTTTGTGGCATGCCAAACCTCGCACTTTAATGGCAATGTTAAATATAACATAGAAATGACAACATAATATTACAGGACTACAATACAAATAAATAGGAAAACGTATTAGACAAAGAAACACATGATTAATGAATAACAAAAAGCATCAGGTTTAAAATTAAATACGCCAAAAACGCGCCTCGTCCACACAAGACTCACCAGTGACGCCCAGATATAAAAGATCGAAAGCGAAAAAAGGTACAAAGTTGTACAGCACTGAAGATCAAAAGTTGAAAAAGGTTGTGTCAAATACGGCTAAGTTTGTATGCTTGGGATAAGAACATCCTAATTATTTAGAACAATTAATGTTATTGCAAACAGTAAATTTTATCAAATGAATATAACAGATATCGATGGGTTAATGCAACAATCTCGTATCTAGAAAGTTGTGACTTTTCAGAAACCGACTTACAAAGTTTGACTGTAAATGTAAATTCTATTTTACTACAGAAATGTATCAAATTAACATAGATTGCTAAAATAGACATAGTTACTATCCTTTTATAATTTGATACTAATTGGTTGTCAGATAAAAGATATAATTGCACTTGAAACGTTTAACGGATATATGCATTCCATAATGATTAAACAGTAATTCAGATGTTTGTGTCACAAGGTCATTACTAGTGATAACAGATTTAAGCTTGTGTGGTATATCAAATTCTAAATGTTGTTTGGTAAGCATCATTGCATTTGCAAGCGATAAGAGATTGTTGAATTTGAAAAACGAATTAATATAACTAATTATTTTTTATTTGTTTTGAATTATATACTGTGAATAAATTCAAAATAACACTTGATATAATTAAAATGATGATATAAATACAGGGAAAACTATACACAAAGTAATCACAGAAAGTGAATTAAAAATAATATATAATTATTATAAACAACATTATTTTTTTGACGAATTATTTTCCAATCATTTTTTTTGTTTTTTTGTTTTAAAAGGTTATATTATTTTAAAGAATTTATGGTAAAGGATACTTTTTATTTTTATAATAAATACTATTACTTTCTGAAACACATGATGAAATTATATACACATAAAGAAATTGATTTTATTAATGTATTGTTTGAAGTAGTTCACTGAATCTTAAAGAAGAAAAGACAAAAGTTCCAATAAAGAAAGATCGAATGTTGTTAATAAAACAAAAGATAGTAATTTTAAAATTGAAATAATAATGGAGGAATAAAGACTTATTTAAACTTTCCCTTTAGAATATTCCTTTTATTCCAAAATTAAAAACTTTCTTATGTTTCCTTAATTCGACATAAGTGACAATTAGACTAAAATAAATCCATGTACTTGATTACAATAAAATATAACACAGCAACAATCAATGAGTTTCCTACGGTTACGTGAATGAAAAATGAAATGCATAATTCACTATATCAGTTATTCTAATACAACAACGTTTGTAACGTTCATTTTGATTGGATAACGTCACTTTCTTACATGACATCAATTGACAATTGATGCTATGGAACGTACGCGCAAGCGCAGACGGCATATGACAGATTTTAAATACATGTTTTAACGTTATTTTCTGTCAGTTTCATTAGAATGGAGATAACAATATTGTATTTTAAGCTCCGACGGCATCAATTGGGGATTTGATGGTCGCATATACCCGTTTACTGTCTCCGCTAACGCGTCGCCAGTAAACTTAATTTGCGACCATCAAATCCCCAATTGATGCCGTCGGAGCTTAAAATACAATACAGTTATCTCCTAAATGTTATAAATGTCGCAATTGTTCTTCTTCCTAATATTCCCTTAAGTTGTATTAATATAACTGATAAACCAAGATTGTTAGATTGTATTTGTTTGGAAGACAACTGATGCAGTTTCCAGTCTTAATCATTATTCTTTTTCGGAGTCAATTTCATCCTCCTCAATATCCGGATCTGGGAGTATATTTGGTGTTTTGTCGTCAGATTTTAATCCTTTGTAGAGGCTGTGGTACTCTCTTGGAATAACACCAGTTTTACAAAGATTCAGTAAATCTTTCTTTTTAGCAGCAGATCTCTTCAGTATCTCCATTACATTAACGGGACGACCTTTTCTCGTCTTTTCTTTCACTCTCGTTGACATCAGCCTGTTTGAGAGTTGATTCCGTATCAGGGTTTACAGTGACATTAACCAGTTGGATAGTTGAGTCCGTATCAAGGTTTACAGTGACATCAGCCTGTTGGATAGTTTATTCCGTATCAGGGTTTACACTGACACCAGCCTGTTGGATAGTTTATTCCGTATCAGGGTTTACAGTGACATCAGCCTGTTGGATAGTTGATTCCGTATCAGGGTTTACAGTGACATCAGCCTGTTGGATATTTTATTCCGTATCAGGGTTTACAGTGACATCAGCCTGTTGGATAGTTGATTTCGTATCAGGGTTTACAGTGAAATCAGCATGTTGGATAGTTTATTCCGTATCAGGGTTTACAGTGACATCAGCCTGTTTGATAATTTATTCCGTATCAAGGTTTACAGTGACATCAGCTTGTTGGATAGTTGATTCGGTATCAGGGTTTACAGTGACATCAGCCTGTTGAATAGTTTATTCCGTATCAGTGTTTTCAGTGACATCAGCCTGTTGGATAGTTGATTCCGTATCTGGGTTTACAGTGACATCAGCCTGTTGAATAGTTGATTCCGTATCAAAGTTTCCTCCAAGTTTTCATCTGAGGACCACTATGTCTGCCATATTTTTTTTCATAGCTACAACAGATACGAAATGTAATGCAGATATTTTCTTTCAAACATTTTTCCTTAAAACATATATAATCTAAATTAAATTAAGTGTTACATAATTTTTGTATATATGAAATAAGTGTGTACAAGTGTTTTGTATTCGAAATGCTTAAAATAGTAAATAGATATATATTTTCTTACATACTTATGCAGCTTATTTATCTTTTAAAAAAAAGTCATATGTTACGATTTATTTTTTGCATTTAAAAAAAATATACTTAATTTGTATGTTTCATTAAAAAATTGATTCATTTTTCAATATACTACTTTTTTCGTATAAACTTACCAAATAATATCTGTAGGCATACATTTTTTTCTTTTTCTTTTTTCTCTTGTCTCAAATAATATAAATGCGACTGCAAAAACAAAACAAAAAACATGCGCTTATTGTTACTAATAAAATTTACAAAGATACAAACATCTTTAATTTATTATCTTTTTAAATATTTTTCTCTAAGAAACAGCTAGGTTTAATAAATTGTACGGTAAATAATTATGTTATATTATAATTTCAATTTTAAAAACGTAAATTAAAATGTAAAAGTTATTAAAGTATAATTGAATTAAAAAATAATTATCTATCTTAATATGCATTATTTTTAAACAAAATATACAAACCTTTTTTTTCTAATTTGCAGCTTTTTAGCTGAATATCAAAATTCCATGTCAAAACCCATCATCAATCAAAACAATTACTTGGTTTAATCTCAGTTGATGTTTATATTATCTAATATGAGGTCATGCCAGTAACATTTAATTGACCTTGCTTGTTTGATAACCTGCTGATATTCACATTTCTTTAACAGCTGCAATACATTATCTGATGTTGTGGGGGAAATGGTTTTAGGTGTTGAAATAAATAAATCAAAATGTCAATTGCAATATGAAGGTAGTACTTGTTACAGTGTTGAGGCATATGCATTTTCATGCATTGTTTGTTAATAGGAATGCAACACACCTTATAGTTAGATATTTTGTTGAGGCGCTTAGTGCAAGCTATTTAATTTTAAGAATAAATCGTTCATTCTTATAGTAATACGAGATAAGTCGTTCATGTTGGCATACTTTCGTTATCAAACTTATAATAGATTGATGAACATGTCAATTAAAAATTTGTTTTATGACCAATTGCTCTAAAAAGTTTCGGGAATATTATATAATACTTTTGTCTTTAAAAAATCATAAAATCTCAAAACTGCAAAATTTTGAGTTAAGAGGTTGATGCATTAACCCCTCGATATACATAATGAAACTGAAGTATTAACTCATTACATAAAACAAACACGAATACATAATGAATGACCAACACAGAATAGACACACCCGACTCAGTCCAGGCCTCAACGCAGTAAATTATGACGACGATGAAAAGGCATTAAAAATTACGTCACATACGATGGTGAAAAGGCATTAAAAATTTGAATATATGAAATTTATGAAACAGCAGAAAAATTACGTCACATGTGAAAAACTATATCTCAAAAGTAAGATAGAATTAGGATTGATTAAAGATTAAAATAGAACTAAATACTGATATTGCATTTGAACACAATGCATATTGCAATACTTATTAATAGCAATTAACTATAATATATATATATGTGCAGTTTCTTATGAATCCAACTTCAAACTTAAATTATCGTACAGATTATGTTGACTAAATTAAATCTTAATAAATGACGGCGGTTATTAATTTTTGTTTCCATAACACATAAATATAATAGAAAAGACGTCAACACATTTGACAAAATCCGATGAGAATTACAAATATAACATTATACATTTAAACTAAATACATGAGTTTGGGATAAACAAGTACCGTAACACGTCTTATAGTAATGCGAATTCACACTCAGCAAAACAGTCACAATAGGGAATAAGTCACGTTTGGTAATTAAAAGATTAGACGACATAATGACAAACCATAATCTACCATGTGGTAAAAATGTCCTTAGCTAGTTTGGTTAAACACACATCGTATGGATCCACCAATAACTGTGTACTCGGACCACTTCATTGGTATGGCTTCCTACCAATAGAGGAAGTAATTTTAAGGTCTACAAAAAGTGAAAGTGCCACAAGAAGCCACTAATCAATATCAACAGTTCCTATCAATAATTGTTGTAAATACTAAACTATAATCAATGGCAATGTGTTGTTTGTTTAACACTCAAGAGAAGATCTTATCTTTAAAAATCAAAATAACATGTCACTTTGTGGGCATATACTGAATTTCTAATTTTGGCTCAAATTTGAAATTGTTGCTGTCTAACTCACATCTCCTTCACCAGCATGTGCACTTTTCATTTAAATCGAAATTTACAAAGCTAAAAAGAGTATAAAACTGAATGAAAATATGTTCATTTCCGTACAAAATATATATTGGGAATTTTTTTTCCAAAAATATATTTATTTCATGGATATGCAGCCATATGACCATTTTCATAAAAGAAGTATATTTTCGAAATTGTTCTACTAGCTATGACAATGACAATTTCATACAAAATATATATTGTGACTTTTTTTCTTCATTCGTAAATTCCCATCAAAGATCCTGTCTTTTCAAAGTTTTTATTCCTAGTTAATCGGTTCTGACGGGTAACAATGAAAACTAACAATACATTCTCATTTATAAAATTCGGATTACGGAAAAACATTGAGTCTTTTGTGAAGATGAAAGGTGTGTCGATCAAGTACACATAAATATCGCCGAAGATCAACTCGGGCCAGGTACATGGGTTTGTGCTCCACTTATCGGTCAAAACATAAGGATCGGGTAAAGACTTTGTGCCGTAACTGTATAAAAGCTTAGTCTGGTATCTCTGTTTAGCGTCTATCGTTAAGGAGTTGACATAAGACGAGTGTAATTGCTCAGGTGATGTAGATGTACTATTGTCTGCCATTACGATTTTTAAGAATCAATTTCGTGCGCATGACAAAAATTACGTCACTTCCTGTTTTGTCGAAAATTCCTATAAGATTCATTGATTTTTTTGGCAACGCTGAATAGTTCAATATTTTAAAGAAAATAGACAAACTCGAAACATCACAAGTGTATTAAAATGCTGATCATACACTTTAGTAATCCTTAGTTGGTTACCAAAATATCATTGAAATTCATCAGAAACATTTATTCATACAAGAAGCAGGACGTGGGGTTACCTTCATGACGAGTAACGGTAAATTGTTTTGTCAAATGACGATTACGTTAATGTTTGGTGCATGACGATAAAATGTGCACTTTCTTTTAGGCAGCAACCATTTGATTTTCTGGGGGGGCTATGGTTTTTTTTTTTCTGTACAAACTTTTTTTTTCGCCGGCGGCGAAAAACCATCTATTTTTTTTGCGACAAATCGAAAACAATTTTTTTCTTCCAATTTTAGCATTACATATAGTGGCAGCTGAGGGTGAAACAAACAATTTTTTTTTCTCAGAATCAAAAACAAATTATTTTTTTCTCCAAAAACTGGAAACAAACTTTTTTTTCCAAAAAAAACCATAGCCCCCCCCCCCCCCCCCCCCCCCCCCCCCCAGAAAATCAAATGGTTACTGCCTTAGACGATAAAAAAATCGAATGATTTTGACGAATCACGGTAAAAATTTAATCAAGTTGACGCTAACGGTAGCCGAAAATGACCGTTTGTCGGTAAAGGGCATTACTACCCTCATACAAAGACATATAAAAGCTACAAGAACATGACTACCTCCCACTCTAAATATTACAATAATTAACTTTTCTCAATCAATGTATAAAATTAGAGAGTCATCAAAGTCAGCAATATTTGTTCATGGATAATCATAATATCAATGAAGGACACGTACTTACACCATATACTTTCTTCACATATACAGCAAACCAAACTATTACATAAAGATATACATGTTTTTTTTGATGGCATTGAAAATAATATGTTTTCGTTTAGATAACTGGCACTATTGTTACACAAAATATAAATAAAGCACGAATTCTTAATATTATAGCACTGTCTCTGTTCATTTTTCGATTCACTGGTTGGTGTCTACTGATGAGGGTACAGGGACATTCAAACGCAAAGTATGTAGTTCAGTTTCGGTTATGGTCTAGGTGGCATACTTTTCCCACAAGGAGAATATCGGTTCCTGACCAGCTCGGACCTTCTTGTGTTGTTACCTTTTCTGCCTACCCACCACCAATTAGTTTCAATTAAGTGGGACTGTTGTAGTTTCTGTGCGAGGCAATTAAAGAAGTTCATAGAAGGGTTTGTAGGACACTATTGTCTTGTCGTTGATGCGTCTGTGCCAGCCATCAACATCTTTGTTTGTCCTGACTGGTTTCATGAATATGCTCCAGGATGGTTCAGGTCAAACGGTGGATGTTGTAAGCTCCTGTGTCCTAGGAGATTTGGCTTTTGTAGCAATGTCTTCAAATGTCGTTGGAATGTGTTGAGCAGGTAGAAAGGGTAGGGCGGTCAGCTTCATGACAAAATTGTAGACATTGTCCTTTTAAAAGTTGTCTGTTCGTCAACTTTATTTGATGTGCAGTATAAAAATTTTCCAACACATTTGGGGATTTGAAGAAAAACAGACTAAATGATTGTATTGTACTAAATAATTAAATCTCGGAGCTAACCAATTGTAACTGTTATGTTACGATAATATATACAGAGTTGTTTCACTGGCAACTATACCACCTCATCTTGTTTTAAGTACCGTTAAATACAACAATGGGAACAGTCACTTCCGATACAATTAGCATGGTAATTCAGAGATTACATTCGTATTTTCGTCCAATTTTTCATTAAAATCTGGTATAAAATTCAAAGATATTATTTTTTTTAAAGATTATAAATTAAAACAATCATAAAACATTGTGAGCGGTGACGCCTGCCTTACGAAGATGTTTTCCAATATTGTCAAACAGAAAGCATCGAATAAGTTCACACCACCATTCTTTCAACATCAAGGTTAAACAAAACTTTTCTTCACTTGAACCAAACCGCAATTTTACTTAAGAAGCTATTCAAACTTTGTTTCTGATGGAGTTGTATTGGCTCTGTTATCGCCTATTAAGTTCCTAATGATGTCAAAAACATTAAATGACGATGTGATGTTATCGTTACATAATGCTTTCCCATATTGAAATTCGTATCAATTTCCAACAACAGAAACGTTTTTTGGATTTGTGCAACTTTGTTCAACATAATGCTTTCCCATATTGAAGTTCGTATCAATTTCCAACAACAGAAACGTTTTTTGGATTTGTGCATCTCTGGAATCTGGAAATTTATAATTGATAACCCCATATTTGCCATTAGGTGTTCATAAACCTGTCCAAATTTGACACTGCCCATTATAGTCAGGTGTAAAGTTATCATTGGGGAAAATGCATCCATTTTGAAGCTAATCGTTGAGAAAGAAATTAAGAGTAGTAATATATTCTAAACATTTTAAGTTGTCCAGCAGTATTAACAGAGAGGGCCGATACAGGGGTCATCTCTTTCTATCAGTTCAAAGAAACATGATGAACTCTGATTCTGCATGGACATTGCATTTAAAAGGTGTTCTATTTTACAACTACTGTCTATACCCTACATTAAAAAAAAAGTGTAATGTCTGTAACAATTATCATAAAAGTATATAATAACCATTTAAAAGTAAATATATGGTTTGACTTTATCACTATGAGAATGTTTATATATTATTTAACTATTCAAGAAAGATCCAATTTTTATCTAGTGCAAAGAACTATCAAAGTGACTGACTACTTAGATTTGTCAGGCCAAGGTGTGGTCATTTTCTTTTTTCTTCTTCCCTATTGTGAAGCGTCTTCCAAATACCACTTTTGTCCAATCATTTCACTTAATTAACTATACTGTCCGGGCCAAAGTAATATTCCACTTCATCGTCTTTCACACCCCAAGGGTGACTGGGGTATAGAAATATGGTCACTTGGTCTTCTCCCGACCGGCAGTAAAACGCTTGCTGAAGTGGGGCGTCCGTTTGGCTGTGCGGGATGTATCAAGTTCGCAGTCACGTCCGTTCAGAAGGGGGACGTTAAATCCGATGACTCGTGTAAGGAGAGTGCCACGCTCTTTGCACGTTAAGAACCCTTGCAACAACTCTTTGAGGGGTCCGTAGGTGGCCTGTTGCAAGGCAAAATTTCTGTCCCTATCCAATATACCCTCATTTTCCAGTGGCAGTCCAAATTTCCCCGACAATCAACCCAGGTGGCCTCTATTAGATCAACCTACCTATTGTATTTATTGTGAACTTGTTCTCGTCCTGATATGCATGAAATATTTGCCACTGTACGTTAAGCAACCAACAATCAATCAATCATCGTCTTTCTTCTTACGTAGACAGTCTTTTCGACGGAAGTTTGGTACTCTATCCATATGATTTCCTGCTTTAGATAAACACTCTATTTGCAGGTTAAGATATCCGCCATCCTTTCATTCGCTGATTAAACCGATATCCACATTGAACTGTCCGCTTCTCCAATACCTGCTGTATACCTGCTTTATTGTTTTGGTGTTTACTTGGCATAGTTGTCGTTTGCACTTTATCAAAGGAACTCTGGACAATATAAGGTTTCCACAAATACCTTAGAATGGGATTCATTGTCAAATGTTACGGTTATTTTTTCGAAGTAAATTTGTTCGGAAGAAATGATTATTAATCACACAAAGTTATTTGGATGAGAAATTCCATTACGTTTGGGAGTAAATAATTCCTACCCATGCAGAGTATAATAAAAATCTAGAAACTGCTAAAATTTTAGTAAATGATCTGTTATTAGCTATTGAACATGTTGTAGTCTTGTATTAAAAGAAAAAAAAGTCGTCCTGTCTCATTATAATAGATGATAAAAAAAAACAAGAAGTCCAAACATCTGACTAAAATTCCTAAATCTTACACAAGTACATAAGTATGTATACACATTGAACAGTCGTAGATATTAGTAAACAATTGATTTCCGGACTACCTATTCCAATTTTAACACCATTTAAATTCATTAAAAAGCGTCACCGATCACTAAAATGAGGATGTTAAGTTTGACAAAATTAAGATTTCATCAGACAAACGATCGACAATGACTGTTTCTGGATATCTTCAAGCGGCACTCATTTTCCAACAAAAAAGAAGGAATTAAAATACATAACATACGATTGATTGGTCTTGATTTGAGCAAAAGTAACCTAAGTAGAAATTCATGTTTGGAGAGTAAAAAAAAAACCAACAAAATCACTGAAATAAGTAATATCAAAATCACTAGTGTAAGTAATATTCCCAAGTTGTCCCAAAAAATCACCAGTCAAATTTCATGAAGAAATTGCGACCCATTATAACAGTTTCTGGTTGCTACAGTAGTAGCACAATTCGGTTTCAAGAAAACCACAGAAATGTCAGCAATTTCTGGCCACACTCATCAAGTATTAAATGAGAATATTTCTCTTTGAGAACTGCATCATCATTTTGTAGGAAGTTGATTTTCTTAACTTTATTTGACAAGTTCCAATATCTAGAGATCAATGAGATCTGGAACAGCCTGTTGTTTTAAATACTTGCAGATTTTGACATATTTATCACACTTTTATCAAAATTCTGAAAAACAAAACAAGGAAGGAGTGGACTTTCTGACAACTGAGACTTTTTTTTTTTGGTATGACTCATTGTTGAAGGCTGCGCAGCGACCTTTATTTGTGCATTTCTGTGTCATTTGTACTCGGGTGGAGATTTTTGTTCTCAACGGCAATTATACCACATCTTTTCTGATATTTACTTGGCCTATGTAATTTTTTTGTCATCACTATTTTGTAGACCTCTAAACAGACAACAACAAAATCGTTCAGCTGATAATTTAATAACTTCAATATCAAATTAAATAAATGAATGTGCTATGAAATATTCAAACTTGACAAATGCTCTAACAGAAATACTAGAAATATAGCTCAGACTTACTCAGTTCCTAACTCAAAATATCATAGGAAAAATGAATGTGAATATTTTTCTCTAGAATAGTTAAAGGTACCAGGATTATAATTTAGTACGCCAGACGCGCGTTTCGTCTACATAAAATTCATCAGTGACTCTCATATCAAAATATGTATAAAGCCAAACAAGTACAAAGTTGAAGAGCATTGAGGATCCAAAATTCCAAAACGTTGTGCCAAATACGGCTAAGGTAATCCATGCCTTTATAATTAACTTATTTGCATCAAAAATACAAATGCACATACAAAATATAAACCTTAGTAATTAATATTTAACTTACATAGTGGTTTGCCATAAACGGATGATAAAGCTACAGCTCGATAAAGTTTAACATTGGTAAAAGTGAGAGTACAATCACTTAAAGGAAAAATGAAAGTTAACAATTAAAGTTCTCAAAAATGAAATTAATTAATTACTGATAATAATTATGATCTACAAACAGAACAATACTCATGGCATGTTTACCATACTTTGGCCCTAGCCACTTAATCAGTAAGTCTATTTGTTTTGAGTCTGACACTTGTAATTTGTCTATGACGTTTTTAGAAAGTTTGCTATAGCTTGCTATAGCAATAAACTTTCTTAAGCATCGGCCTCTAACCGGAAAAGAGACAGACTATCTTACTTTAGGAAGTGTGTCCTACTTCTAGATAATGTAGTACTGGTGTTTGAAAACTAATAACAGAAAAATGCTTTTGAAATTTTGAGATCTTCTATTTTAATAGCATACACCTAGAATTAAAATGTACTGAATTTTCATCGATAAATCAAATATTCTGCGCTACGCGGAAAGTAAAATCAATACACACACGAGACAGCAGTTTCTACGTTATGATTTTATCGGTATTCTCCAGACATGTGCCAGATCCATATATGTGTGCCTCCAAACGGGAGTACTATAACCCCGGTTTCAAAAGTTTCCTACCTACCTCCGGTTGAAGAGAAAATTAATACTGTATTTAAAATATTTCATGAATGAACATTTTTCGTCGCTTACTACGATTTTTACAAATGTTTATGCAATTGGTAAAAGCCCGAGAGTATCGGACGTATCATGGTATCTCATCTCATCGCGGCCCACAACAAACTCGGGACTATAATAAATTCGGCCTTTTACATATACGGCGTTAGAAATCGAACTATAACATAATTCGTAATTATACTAATTGCTATTAAGACTCCTTAACAAAGTTCTTATTATTTTTCTTCTTGGGGTCTATTTAGTTGAATTTTGAGGGGCCAACAGAAGGGCGGAATTTACTATAGAACCCTATGGGATTTTGTTTTAAATTTTCAATAACCATAATAAATTTAATGACTTGAAAACAGTAAGTGACAGACACACATAGTTTCCAGTAATGATCACAGGACCATAACACAAATCAAATTAATTAAATTAGGTTGAGTCCATGGTGTCACCCCACCCAACCCCTCATGTTTGAGAACTTAAAAACAGTCAGATCCCCACCCCTAAACCATATATATTCTTATACGTTACTATAAAACAAATCAAATGAATTAAAAGGCGAGTCTCTCTCACCCCTGTT
This sequence comes from Mytilus galloprovincialis, assembly GCA_037788925.1. Lineage (NCBI taxonomy): Eukaryota > Metazoa > Mollusca > Bivalvia > Mytilida > Mytilidae > Mytilus > Mytilus galloprovincialis. The sequence continues at coordinate 44,074,631 of CM075338.1, forward strand.
TGTCTGAGAACTTGTTAACAGTTGAGATCCCCACCCATAAACCATATATATTATTGTATGGGACAATGAAATAAATCAAAAGAAATATAGAGGAACTCCAGAGGGGTCAGTCACCCCACACCTTTCTTTTTGAAAACTTGTAAACGGTTGAGATCCCCACCCTAAACCATATATATTTTTGTATGTGGCAACAAAACAAATCAAATGAAATAAAGTGGGTGTCCGTTTGGGTCAGCCCCCACCCCTCTCATGTTTGTGAACTTGGAAACGGTTGAGATCCCTACCCATAAACCATTATATATATTTTTGTATGGGGCACCAAAACAAATCAAATGAAATAAAGTGGGAGTCCTTTTGGGTCAGCCCCACCCCCTGTTGTTTGACAACTTGGAAATGGTCAAGATCCCCACCACTTAACCATATATATTCTTGTACTGGACAATATGGAACAATACAATAAATCAAATGAAATATAGAAGAAGTCCACAAGGGTGACCCCACCCTCCTTCGTTTTGAAAATTTGTAAACGGTCGAGATCCCCACCCCGAAACCAAATATATTCTTTTATGGGGAAACAACACAAATGAAATATATGAAACTTTACTAGACCAGACAAATTTGTATTGGACTTTGCTTAATGACAGGCGACCGTGGGAATGACCAATTTTGAGAGCTTTGTTTGGGAGATTTCGTAGCAGCATACTGTTGCAATTATTTCTTTTTTTAAGAAGGAAAAAAGTTAACCATGCAATCTACACATTTACAATCTATTTGAAATATTACAATCTACTGTTGCAAACTTTCCACAGGTGCTATCCAGCACTTTGATTAAAGCTAGATTTCCATGTGTGGAAGGATTGCGCCTGGTCATTAAAGTTTGTTAGCCGGGAGAATAACAGGTCTTTGCGTAAAAGAAATCTAAATCTTCGATGTAGGGTTGATTTGTTGCGGGTGTGCAACAGGGATCTCTTCTTTAACACCTTGTTTTTTGTGTTCAGCAGGGATCTCATCTGAAAGGCCTAGTTTTTGTATGCCGGTTACTATTTCCAGATCTGGGATTAAGAAAACGTCCGGTGACCAAGTATCGGGTGGCAAGACAGCAGATGTCTGTGGCGGCAAGTTCAGTGCCACGGATGGCTCAAACGCTTGTGCTTCATGACTTAGCTCCATCTTCTATCGTCAATTTAGACGAAACGCGCGTCAGGCGTATATATAAAATTTCAATCCTCGTATCAATAATGAGTTAATTTTCAGCACTTGAGCCCATGCCGGCAGGTCCATTGTAGCAACAATCATCATTTCTCTAGTTATGATCACGGTTTTCTGGATGTTGACTTCAATACTTCTTTGGATTAGTCGAATGAGGTCCATTGTAGCAACTATCATCATTTCTCTAGTTATGATCACGGTTTTCTGGATGTTGACTTCAATACTTCTTTGGATTAGTCGAATGAGGTCCATTGTAGCAACAATCATCATTTCTCTAGTTATGATCACGGTTTTCTGGATGTTGACTTCAATACTTCTTTGGATTAGTCGAATGAGGTCCATTGTAGCAACAATCATCATTTCTCTAGTTATTATCACGGTTTGCTGGATGTTGACTTCAATACTTCTTTGGATTAGTCGAATGAGGTCCATTGTAGCAACAATCAATCATTTCTCTAGTTATTATCACGGTTTGCTGGATGTTGACTTCAATACTTCTTTGGATTAGTCGAATGAGGTCCATTGTAGCAACAATCATCATTTCTCTAGTTATTATCACGGTTTGCTGGATGTTGACTTCAATACTTCTTTGGATTAGTCGAATGAGGTCCATTGTAGCAACAATCATCATTTCTCTAGTTATTATCACGGTTTGCTGGATGTTGACTTCAATACTTCTTTGGATTAGTCGAATGAAGTGTTCCACCAATAGACGCAGGGACATGTTCATTTGTGGTTTACCGCAACCTGTCCATATCTCCCATTTCACATTGAACTTCCCAGTGAAGCGTTGATTTTGGAGAATATTTCCGAATGTTTTAGTAAATAACCAAACTTATATCAATTGATTGTCCTACCTCAGTTTGCACCCCAAGGGTGACTGGAGTATAGAAATATTGTCACTTGGTCTTCTCCCGACCGTCAATAAAACGCTTGCCGAAGTGGGGCGTCCGTTTGGCTGTGCGGGATGTATCAAGTTCGCAGTCACGTCCGGTCAGAAGGGGACGTTAAATCCGATGCCTCGTGTAAAGAGATTGCCACGCTCTTTGCACGTTAAGAACCCTTGCAACAACTCTTTGATGGGTCCGTAGGTGGCCAGTTGCAAGGCAAAAATTCTGTCCCTATCCAATATAACCTCATTTTCCAGTGGCAGTCCAAATTTCCCCGACCATCATCCCAGATGCCCTCTATTGTATCAACCTACATATTGTATTTATTGTGAACTTGTTCTCGTCCTGAATATGCATGAAATATTTGCCACTGGACGTTAAGCACCCAACAATCAATCAATCCTACCTCAGTTTGGAGAATTTGAACAACTCCGACTGCTTTTTCGGAATCAATTCGGAGTATTTGGACAATTCCGACCTGTTTTCTATGTCAGATCGAAGGTTTCTACAACTTCAACAAATTATTTTTCGAAAAGAATGAGATGAGGAATTTTGAATAATTCTAAACAAAAACAAACGTTTGAATAAAGTGCGGAGAACAGCTTGTTTTTTTTAACACTTAAGCATGAAAATTTAAAAAAAATTGTAGCTTGTAAAGTCCAATTATTCCGAACTTAAATTTCCGAACTATCATTTGGAATTTCCTGTAAGATATGAAGCAATAACGTGTGTAACATCATTCACATTTTTTTTAAGAAACCACGTTTTTGTCGAGCCTGCAACTTTTGTTGCAGAAAGCTCGACATAGGGATAGTGATCCGGCGGCGGCGGCGTTAGTTAACTTCTTAAAAGCTTTATATTTTAGAAGGTGGAAGACCTAGATGCTTCATACTTTGTATATAGATGCCTCATGTTACCAAGTTTCCGTCAGTCACATGTCCAATGTCCTTGACCTCATTTTCATGGTTCAGTGACCACTTGAAAAAAAAGTTCAGATTTTTTGTAATGTTGAATTCTCTGTCATTATAATTAATAGGATAACTATATTTGATATGTGCGTACCTTGCAAAGTCCTCATGTCTGTCAGACAGTTTTCACTTGACCTCGACCTCATTTCATGGATCAGTGAAGAAGGTTAAGTTTTGGTGGTCAAGTCCATATCTCAGATACTATAAGCAATAGGGCTAGTATATTCGGTGTATGGAAGGAATGTAAGGTGTACATGTCCAACTGGCAGGTGTCATCTGACCTTGACCTCATTTTCATGGTTCAGTGGTTATAGTTAAATTTTTGTGTTTTGGTCTGTTTTTCTCATACTATATGCAATAGGTCTACTATATGTGTAGTATGGAATAATTGTAAGGTGTACCTGTCTAGCGGGCAGATGTCATGTGACCTTGACCTCATTTTCATGGTTCAGTGGTCAAAGTTAAGTTTTTGTGTTTTGGTCTTTTTATCTAATACTATATGCCATAGGTCATCTATATTTGGTGTATGGAAATATTTTATGATCTTTATGTCAGTCGCGCAGGTTTTATTTAACTGTGACCTCATTTTTACGGTTCATTGCAGTGTTAAGTGTTTGTGTTTTGGCCTATTTTTCTTAAACTATAAGTAATAGGTCAACTATATATGTTGTATATAAGCATTGTTAGCTGTACATGTCTGTCTGGCATGGTTCATCTGACCTTGACCTCATTTTCAAGGTTCATTGGTCTTTGTTTAGTTATCTTGGTTAATGTTAAGTTTATGTGACAGTTGTATTAAAGTTTAGCTTTATACTTAGGACTATCAACATAATATCAATGATTAGTATAGAAGGCGAGACATTTCAGCGTGTGCACTCTTGTTATATGTCTTTAAGGATTCGTATCTTTGTAGGCTGAAGTAGCTGATCAAAGAGGACAAGAGGGGATTCGATGTCAAAATAACATTCTTATGACTGTGATGTTGACACACATGACTGCTCAATTAAGCAAATTGGCAACGCAACACCTTCTAGTAAGTCTGCAATGTTGGCACCATCTATCTCATTTTCCTTTGGGTTTTTCTTAATTACTAGATTGAATAGTTTGATGTTATAGGACACCGGACTCTGTACTTCCTCTAAAAGGGTGGAACTTTTCTTCTCTGGATAGAATTGAAATGCTGTTTTGGGACACCTGACTCTCTACTTCCTCTAAAAGGGAGAGCATTTTCTTCTCTGGATAAAATTGAGAAAGGAAATGGGGAATGTATCAAAACGACAACAACCCAACCATAGAGTAGACAACAGTCGAAGGACACCAATGGGTTTTCAATGTAGCGAGAAACTCCCGCACCCGTAGGCGTCCTTCAGCTGGCCCCTTAAAAAATATTTTTTAATCAAAATTAGTATGTAATTATGATACTGTGTATTTGTAATACTATTTAATACAGAAAAGATAAGGTTAACAGATTTTATTGTCAACAAACATAACAATGCTTTCGCCATTTCCCATTTCTATTCTCATAAATAAAAAAAAACATGCATGTTTAAAAACTAAATTTATGTTTAAAAACAAATCAATAGGTTAAATGACCTGCAAATTGTTTTGCGGCCCTTCGGCATGCCAACCAAATTGGTGTGGAGGATGCTGAGGTGCACCAACTGTTTAACTGATTTAAAATTTTCATCAATTCCCACAATGCCAAATATATCCTTTAACGACTCCCCCGCCAATCTCTCAAACTCTGTGCGTAGCTGCACCAGGCTGTACTCCTCCAATGGGTGCCCCTTAGCACCCCAGAATAAACATCAGGGTCTCAGAATTTCAATTTGGCAATAACTAATAGCAAACTCTGCCCCAATATGGAATGTTTGTGCTTTAACAACTGCACTATGATGGATCAGCCATAATTAAATGCTAAAACAGAAATTTACCGAACATAAATAAATCAGCATTAAGATGAATACCTTTTTATACTTGAATTTAAAAAATATAGTCACATTCGAGAAAAGTATATAAAAAAGTATTATTGGAGAAATCCTTCTACATACAAACTTATCAAGTTGTTATCTGTCAGAAACATTAAAGAATTAAATAACTTAATATTCTTTATATAGCACAAAGGTGTCAGTATTCACCTCAAAAACTAAAAAAAACTTAGAATAGACTTATTAAGAAGGGATATAGTTACGATACTGATGTCAGTCAGGTCATTAAAGATTGCATATTTTGGCGTTAATATTGATTCACTTATAGGGTCTTTGCATCGGAACTAAACACATTTATTCAAAAACCAGTTGTTGGCATGACACGGGTTATGTTCTTCTCATATATGTTATGATGGTATGATACTAAACCCCAAACGGGAAGGATTGTGCCTGATGTTCATATGAGGAAATCATAATCTTTCAGTCAGTTTAATTGAAGTCTGGAGCTGGCATGTCAGTTAACTGCTAGTAGTCTTGTTGTTATTTATGTATTATTGTCATTTTGTTTATTTTCTTTGGTTACATCTTCTGACATCAAACTCGGACTTCTCTTGAACTGAATTTTAATGTGCGTATTGTTATGCGTTTACTTTTCTACATTGGCTAGAGGTATAGGGGGAGGGTTGAGATCTCACAAACATGTTTAACCCCGCCGCATTTTTGCGTCTGTCCCAAGTCAGGACCCTCTGGCCTTTGTTAGTCTTGTATTATTTTAATTTTAGTTTCTTGTGTACAATTTGGAAATTAGTATGGCGTTCATTATCACTGAACTAGTGTATATTTGTTTAGGGGCCAGTTGAAGGAGGACGCCTCCGATTGAGGGAATTTTTCGCTACATTGAAGACCTGTTGGTGACCTTCTGCTGTTGTTTTTTTCTATGGTCGGGTTGTTGTCTCTTTGGCACATTCCCATTTCCATTCTCAATTTTATTTAGGTATATTTTTAAAATCCGCAGAAATTTGTAGAATTATTTAATTCAATTCTATCTGTTCTCACTTTATTTAATTATTATATCATTCTCCGCTCGTTTTTTCCTTTCATGCACACCTCTATATTTATATATATATTATATATCTTATAAAATTCTTATATTCAAGTATGTTATTTCCTGTTCTTTAATACACGAAAATTTTAAATGTTTGATATTGAATGTAGCAACAAGATCGCCAACGAGCATATGTGGCTGGACATCGAATGATGTTCCAATTGAGGTGTCCGTAGACCTATTGCAGGTCACTGTCAATTGAACACCTTTATTAGGCAGCTCTCCATGGTTTTCCGTAAAAACATCCAACAGGGTCCTATTTTCAATGCATAGGATGGCATTTGTTTATCCGTGCAGCCATTAAGAGTTAATATGTAATAAAAGAGACGGTTACGGAAAAAATACGTAGTTTTTCCGGAATTTTTCGGAAATCGTAAAAAAAAGTTTGCACAAGGATAATAGTTACGCTGAACGGTGCCCACTGGTCACCTGAACAGAAACGGTTAAAATTGAGTCTATACGCGACAAAAATAGTACATGATTTCCGGTTTAAAGTGAAAGTACGTTACTAAGGGGATATACAGTTTATAATTGCTGCTATACAATACGGATATGAGCTTAATGCAAAGTTCCGGAATAACCATATTTTAAAGGATACTGTTGAGAGAGATACAAAAAGTAAAAAATAATACACAAATAATCAATAATCATAATGATTCACTCAAAACAAACAATTGAAAATGCATAGAAGATTCACCCTTTACTATATTAATATCTTAAAGCGAGTGAGATTAGATGCCTTGAACGCTCCCATTGTGCGAGTTCTTTTAAGTCCGGTAATAATGAAAGTGTACTAATGACTGTGGAAGAGTTTTTATGTAATTAATTATACATGTATTACTAAAATATTGAATTTAGCCAATAGCCATGGTATATATTGAATTTGTGTGGCGGTAGCAAAAATGGTAATTCCATCACCTGACAGAGAGTCTACCTCAATTGATGAAAACAGATAACAATTAAAGGAAGACAAAGAAACAACCGACCAGGCTATTAAAAGAAAAATTGAGGAAATCAATATACTAGTATATGTAAACAATAAAATTTTCCAGACAATTGACGTGAAAAAAAAAGAAAACTGTTTTACAAGCAATCACAACATCATTACATATTTGTAAGACAACCAACTTTTCCAAACCAACAAGAAAGCGAAAGCAACAACCGCTGTTTCCAAGCAGAAAATTCAAAAGTTCAAAAACTGATCATGACTATTCAGTAAGCCGAAAGTGTGTTCTGAAAAAAACGGGGGCGTAAAGTTAATGTTGATGGCAGTTTCAAATCTTCGCACAGAAAGAAAGGATCCATTCGTAAACCATTTCAATGAAAAAAGTAATGAAATATTATACTGATTTTAAAAAACTGCCTTTTCTTGATATTCATTCAAATATTTTATATGTTACATTGGTGCCTAAAGGCTTTAAAAGTAGAACATATACAGTTTGCTCTTGAAATGTTTTGCAAAGATACTGATGTTACCAAATGTATATAATTTAATATAAAAAATACCTGTTCCTAATGAAGATTTTGTCAAGCAGATAAATTGGCTAGTTATTACATTGGACTAGGTCTGTTTGCTGTCTCAAGTAGGTAATATTTTTTAAGCAAATGATCAAATATGTTTTAAGGAGGCTCGAGGGTATAAAAATTTCAGAAAAAAAATCAAACATTTGTTTTTCATTACAAATTTTATTTATTTCCTTTTGTAGTTGTTACTTTATCATATGGTACAAAAATCATTCAAAACAATCAATTCGTGTTGGCCCCAGATGACTTGCAAAATGTATACATCATTGAAAAAGTTCCAAATTATCTCCCTTTGGTGGAAAATGCCGTTTTTTTGGCTCTAAAATTGAAATATCTTTTTCAACTCATCGGTGACCTATCTTTTTTAATATAATTTCAATATAAGCTGTACTTAAACTAAATTATTGTAAAATTTTAGCGATTTCTGTAATAAATTTCTTTTTTTTTATTTCGATATTACCTTTAACAGAAAAAAAAACGCCTTTACAAAAATGTATGCTTCTTTCGAAGGCAGATTGTGAGCGCAAATGAACGGTGACCCCACTTTTTTATTTTATTTTTCTATTAACTTTAAGATAAAGTTCATTTATGGAAAAATATAGAGAAATCCTATATAAATGAATTAGACCCGCTAACCCCCTTAAATACGTGTGATGTGTCTAATAAATCATTACCTGGCAGCATTGTCTCGATTGTCTTCCAAAAGGCATCAAAAACTTTCCCATACATTGCCTTGTTAACATTTGTTTTATTTAGTTCGCCTATAAAATGGCCAATAATTTCTCTGCAAATATCAGTTAAGACAGCAATTTTATTATTACAGGACATATCTTTACCTACATAATTTTATATAATGACACCATTCTAATTCTTCTAGTTTTAATAAGAATCATTTCATCTAAACAAAGAAAAGACTTTACAAGAATGCACTTTAGTTTACTGACTTAAATATTCTTTTTAAAATGTTTTAATATGTTGGTACTATAATGCTTAATTTATGTCATTAATAACAAAAATTGTATTCAATAGTTTCAAATGTTTCCTAGCTACAATAAAATAGAGCATGTTAAACTGTTGAAAAATAAAAGAGAATAGCAATGTTATACACATCAACAATAAAACATAGGACGAAGTCGAATTGTAAGGCCAAATTAAATAGTAATTTGTACATCAATAATTATAAGTCAATTGTTCTACCTAGCTTTCCGATAAAAATGTAGCGTGGATTGTTTCAATTTTATGAACAGTAAGAAGTAGATTGTATATGATTTTATAGTTAGTATTCTAACGATGCTATTAATTTTAAAATTATTGATTGCATGTCAGTTTGTTTTGATAAGTTTATTATTTAGTACACAGAGAAATATGAAATTTGCACAACCTTGAGTTGTTATATACGTTTTGGTCGGGTTGTTGTCTCTTTGACATATTCCCCGTGTCCATATATACTGAGCCAAAAAAGTTTAGCAACAAAAACATGAAATTTTATTTTATTACAAAATTGTAACAACATATGATTTTAATAATAAACAAATAAAATTATGACATGTCAGAAGCAGCATGAATGTTTATCACTCACATTCGCTAGGATTTTCTTGGTATGGAACTCGGGAGGGTCAAAATGCGAAAAATGAGTATAGTGTTATTCAAAATCAATTTCTCGGCCATGCCCTAAGTGCATCAATGAAGGATTGGCAGGCACACCAGCAGCTGCCCTTAATCAATGCACTACTCTTATGGCCGGAAAAAACTTGTCACGTGTTGATGTAAAGCAAAAGTAGCTCTCCTCCCTTCACGATAGGTTTTTTTGGTTTACAACATATTGACCTATCCTGTGCAGTTGCAATTTGTCGTTATCTGTTTGTGAGTCTCTAAACTGTTGACTTATGCACATTAAATCGACCCACGACATCAGAAACGTTTATTCTGGCATCAACCATTCCAAGAGACTTCTGACGGTCGTTTTCGGGGAGGTCTGGTTGACGCCCCATGCAATGTTTTCAAACGTTTATGTGTTTTTCTTACCAATGGTGTGTTTCTGAACGTAAGTGAAAAAAAAATTTCAATTTTGTTTAAAAAGTACAGGTACAGAAGGTAAAACATCAATTACGCGTGCAAAGCTGAAATGGCGCGAAATCAATCATCCAGAAAAAAAGTAAGACTGTTTAAAATTACAGATAAAACTAAGGATTATATCAATGATGTTTAAACAAAATAATTCAAGAAACAACAACAAAAAAATTGAAAAAAAAAGTGTTGCTAAACTTTTTTGGCTCAGTATAGTTATATTAAAAAAAAATCTTTTTTTGAACAGCTGGTAGTTGTGTTTGTGTTGAATCATGTTTTTTTTAATTACTTATGATGTGTCATTTCTCTGTATATTAAAATGATAACTACACATTACCATTCTCAATTAACACAATTGTTCATTTTCTATATAGACATTTGTAGACCTCGAGTGCAAAACGATAGATTGCATTATAGACTTGATTATGAATTTATGATCTGAATTTTGTTACAAATTTAGTCTAGAATAATTATTGAAACAGATAAGCAATTAATTGAATAGATGAGAATACTCAGTTTATAATTATTGTTTAGAAGATGAATACATAATGATCATGGTATTTGGAAAATGTATGTTTTATATATTTCATGTTAATCTAGATGTTTGCATTTTCTATTGTGTATTTCATTCCATACTCTTAGTATGTAATAAAGATGTCAAGAAGACGATTGCTTTTGTAGCCATTATAGATCCAATGTTCGTAAAATGTGAACAATTGAAATCCCCTCAGACACTTACTTAGTTTTTTCAATGTCACCCTTTTTAGGGGCAGATGTCCATTTCATTTTTCGGCATATCGCCGTTTTTGGTTGCTTCTTTTTCGACAAGAGCCTCGGTTAAAGTATTTAAGGATTGTACTTGATAGTCAACATCACCTGAAAATGAAGTGAGATACAGTTGTGATCGTTTCTTGCAGTTAAGTTAATATGCCAGCTTTAGCTGGCACTTATGGTAGAAGCATCGTTTTGGAATAAAGAACGATAACTCTCTCTCTACACGACCCATCTAAAAAGTTTCGTCACTCTCGTTAAATCTCGTACGAATTTATTTTTTTTAATGGCGGCCCAATTTAACGTTTCAACGCGAACTTGAAAAAACGGGACAGATAGGAATAATTTCAATATGAAATACGACATGAATTTTTATTTGTTTTACAGAAACAAGAATTTAGAAATTTTGTTAACGTGTGAAGTTTATTTAAATTTTATTGTACCACGGAAATTACCGAAGTTAGGACAACATCTGACGCCATGTTTCATCTGCTACAACTTTCCATTATCAGTGAGGTCAAAACAAATTACTTGAATAATCACAGGTACTTCATTTAAAAGTCACAAAATCATAATTAACGATAACATATTTAGCGTAAACGTTCCGTCCAGCCATGGGAACACAGAAAAAAACTCTGCAAGCAATACATTTCGGATTTTTTTTTATAATGACCATGCGGGGTAAACTCCGGTGCACTGATTGACCATGCAGGACTACTTAAAATATGTTCATCTGCCACATAATTCATCACATCAAGGAACATTGATAATGACGTTGGTTATACTGTTGAATGTGATCACGGTTATTCATGTAGCCAATGGCGAATCCAGAACTTTTCATAAGGGGGGTACGCTGACGGGGCGCTCCAGTCATGTTTCAGTGATTCCCTATATAATCAACAAAATATTTTCCCCACGAAAAAGCCCCCCCCCCCCCCCCCCCCCCACAGACTAAATCACAACTTTAATAACAAAAGTTTAAAAAAAAAAATCAAATAATTCACAATCTTTTAATTCTGTACTTCCTTTGGCAAACTCCCAACACATCTTTTTATTGATTATGTCACATATCAGATATCTACCATACAAGTCCCAGGAGAAGGAAACTGTTTTGTTTTCTCTCTCTCTAAGGTTAATCATAAAAGGAAACTTAAGTCTGAGTAGTACATTTAGTACTGTATACATTGATGCTCCCATATTGTCCAAAATTATATTTTATGGGAAGATTATGATAACCCATGAGAATACCATGACTTTGATACATGTAGGTATATACAGGGCATGTTACTTTGAAGAATTTGGGCTACATCCTTTAAAATTCAAGCTGCAGCAGTCGCCTGTATATATTTATGCATCAGTTTAAACCTGATCAAAACATTTATCACTATATAACTGTCACTCAGGTTCACATTTCAACCTATTTAGCAATACACACTTATGGTTACATGTATATAACATCACAGTACCAAAATTGCACTCAGTTACCAAATTGCTATTCAGCAAAAAAAACCTGCAGAAATCTTACAAGTTTTCTTTCACCATGACCATGTAAAGTTATATAATTGTCATCTTTTTAAAATGAGCAAATTAAATTTGTTACCAGCATCCTTTTCTTCAAAAAATAATAGTTGAAGCATGGAATAATGTCAAATTGTTTGAAATATTTGAAGAAATAAAACAAAACATCTGTTTATATTCCAGTTTTAAGGATTTGAAATTAACCATACATGTAATGATGTATGGAATTTGGGTACTGACCTCATTACAGTATCATGGATTGTTTAGAGGTCATTTCAAACCCATTTTTCTATGACTCTACATGGACTCAAAATTAAATTGGTGTAACTATATTTTAAGAAGTATAGTCTACAAAATAAGCACAGAATAAACTTTTGCCTGGTACATAAAAAAAAGTTTGTGAAAAAAAACTGATAATATACATGTAGGTGCAATTTGAGTATTCTCATGTTATCAACTTCACAACAGAACTACAAATTTATTTTCATGACCAAAACAAAAAAAAGGTACAAACCTAAAGGCAATAAAATGCTTCGCCATGCACAGCCTGATACAACCACAGATGTATATTTAGCATTTTAAAAACACCAATTTTTTTATTTTCAGTTGAAATCAAACATATTCTAATTTGAAAACAGGTATCAGGTGAACTCAAACATTTCTATTCAGCAGAATTCTTTAACTCCTTAATTTCATATGATAGTAAGTCCTACAAAAATATTGAAAATGTGTACATTTAATTTTTTTTCTAGCTTCTCTCATGTGAAAGCGGTACCTTTTTGGTCACTATTTATGTGTTGCGTCTAAATAAGAATTGTAACACTTTGTAGTGACTGAACAGGTTAAACAAATACTTCTCAAGAAACACAAAAAGAAGACAACTTGGAACAGCACAAGTCATGCCAGTATACATGTATGTATGAATAAAAACTCAGATTTGACAGAATAGCATGGACAATATGTTAGGTATATGTCCTTGTGAATATATAGTGAGGAAAATTATCAATAATTCTGCAGATAATGCAATTTTACCAAGTGTTTTGTACATTTTCTGCTGAAATTTTCACACAATAAGTGAAACATTCAAACAGGCTAAACTAAATTTGTATTACTGAAAGTTTCAAACAATGACAAGTGTTTTATTTACCAAATAACTCATGTGTTTCTGTGAGAGCAAAAAACATGTGCAATTTTGGTAATTAAAGGGAAAGAAGATCCTTTTGCAGCGCACTGGCGCATATCAATTGTGAATATATATATATACTTAGTTACCAAATATATTTTCTATATCATGATACTCACGTCGACATTATCAAGAAGTACACATCATAGGAAAAATGCACCAATTACAGATAAAATATTTAAAACACCCTATTTTGTGTGCATCTCCTACCAGTATTTGTTGCATCTATATATACTAGACCAGTTAAATAAATGTAATTAAGTTAAATTTTGGAAGAAAAACCCAAAATTTTGTAAAAAACCCAACCCAAAAATGTTGTTCCATAACCAACAAGAGTGCACACGCTGAAATGTCTCGCCTTCTTTACTTATCATTGATATTATGTTGATAGCCCTAAGTATAAAGCTTTATTACAACTGTCTCATAAACTTAACATTAACCAAGATAACTAAACAAAGACCAATGAACCATGAAAATGAGGTCAAGGTTAGATGAACCATGCCAGGCAGACATGTACAGCTAACAATGCTTCTATACAATATATATAGTTGACCTATTACTTATAGTTTATGAAAAATAGACCAAAACACAAAAAATTAACAATGCAATGAACCGTGAAAATGAGGTCATGGTCAAAAGAAACCTGGGCTACTGACATAAAGATCATAAAATATTTCCATACACCAAATATAGTTGACCTATGGCATATAGTATTAGATAAATAGACCAAAACTCAAAAACTTAACTTTGACCACTGAACCATGAAAATGAGGTCAAGGTCACATGACATCTGCACGCTACACATGTACACCTTACAATCATTCCATACAACAAATATAGTAGACCTATTGCATATAGTAAGAAAAAAACAGACCAAAACACAAAAATTTACCTATAACCACTGAACCATGAAAATGAGGTCAAGGTCACATGACATCTGCCCGCTAGACATGTACACCTTACAATCATTCCATACAACAAATACAGTAGGTATTGCATATAGTATGAAAAAAACAGACCAAAACACAAAAATTTAACTATAACCACTGAACCATGAAAATGAGGTCAAGGTCAGATGGCACCTGCCAGATGGACATGTACACCTTACAGTCCGTCCATACACCGAATATACAAGCCCTATTGCTTATAGTATCTGAGATACGGACTTGACCACCAAAACTTAACCTTGTTCACTGATCCATGAAATGAGGTCAAGGTCAAGTGAAAACTGTCTGACAGACATGAGGACCTTGCAAGGTACGCACATATCAAATATAGTTATCCTATTACTTATAATAAGAGAGAATTCAACATTACAAAAAATCTGAACTTTTTTTTTTCAAGTGGTCACCGAACCATGAAAATGAGGTCAAGGACATTGGACATGTGACTGACGGAAACTTCGTTACATGAGGCATTTATATACAAAGTATGAAGCATCCAGGTCTTCCACCTTCTACAATATAAAGCTTTTAAGAAGTTATCTAACACCGCCGCCGCCGCCGGATCACTATCCCTATGTCGAGCTTTCTGCAACAAAAGTTGCAGGCTCGACAAAAAATCAAGGTTGCAAAAATCAATTCTAATCTTCCTTTTATGTATTGATCCTTCTAGTAAAATGTCATAGAGATCCATTCACGTATACTCAAGTTATTCTGTGGAAACTAAATGTGTCTTCTCGAAAACAACTATGACATGATTAAGCATTACTCGAAAGCAAATTTTTGACATGCTTGTATTTCCCATTTCCATTCTCAATTTTATTCTGCTGTCATATAAAAACTTGAAAAGTAAACTACATCATGTACATGTAACAAAAAAAAAATATATGCAAGAAATGACATATAACTGACTCTGAATACATGAGACTCACAAACTGAAGATGATCAGGAATACAAATGTTTTTTTATTCGAGTCGGATTTTTTTTCACCGAAGCCTTTCAGCACTATCAATTAAAAATTAAAATTATTTAGTCAAAATTTAACACTAGTATCAAAGTTTATCATAACAAATTGGCAAATATAGCCATTATCACCTAAAAAACTACTGTGTATATACAGACTTATCTGTGCGCTTTGGGAAGTTTTAAATGTTTTTAGATATATAAAAGTTAAATTTATTTTGCATATCTGAAAGATAAAATCATTTTTGGTGAAGGTCTGGATTCAAAATATTTTTTTTGTCCTCTGCTTGAACAGATTTTTTATTCATCAATTTGGGAATCAGGATATTTTTTGAGGAAAAATACCATAACCCCTCCTGCCTTTTCAAGTTCAATGATCGTTCCCTAAACATTTTCCATCTGAAGTTATAATTTTATTTTAGACATAAACAATATATGTTAATGAAGCCTAGGACATTCGTTCTGAACATGCATGAAATATTTGCCACTGGACGTTCAACAACCAACAACCAATCAATATATATAGGACATTGTCTTAGTATTGATTTAATAGTTAGCAGTACAGCTTATAGGTATATCATAAATATGTACATGTATAAAGCTGGCATTTAAGGTAGCGCCTTCCTCATATTAAATATATGTAATAAGACATATTAAGCACCGTTATGAAAGATCTTACAACTTAAAAAAATGTCTTACAGATTGGCAAAGCGACATGTATATGATTCACAGTAGACATATGATTTCTAATGATACAGTAATATACCAAGGGATCCTAAACTCAAGCATGAACAATATTATGGGCACCACATAATGAGCTGGATCTGCTAACCATTCTAGATAACCTGAGACCACCCTGGTTTTTGGTGGGGTTTATGTTGCTCAGTTTAATTTTTTTCTATATTGAATTATAATGATTGCAGTTTTGACTTTCCATCTTTTTTTAATTTTTTTTGCCCAGCTTTGTCAGTTTGTTCTCCAAATTTCAGTTTGATTGTTCCTTTCGACCCATTCACCATTCCTTATCTACTACTCTATGAATGCTTAAAAAACACGAGATCATCAGTTTATGTGTTTTAACCGTTTTCTTTGAGAATCAAGTGTATTCACCAAAGACTTACCGTTTGTTAACATGGACCAGGCTGATGTGACGGTGGCACTGTTTGTTGGTTTTGGAATCAAACTGACTAGTCTTTAAAGTTCCTTTCGATTTTGTTGTGTAATATTAAATTTGCCTATTGTCAAGTAATCACCTATCTGGTGAACTGACATTCTGTCTGGTCCCTGGACTCTGGCCGTAATTTTATCTCCCTTCACCATATGAATCATTCTTTTCTCCGCTGTGTTTGTTTTCATTGACTGTAATCTACTTCTCACAGTCTAATGTCTTTTTAAAATAAATTGGAAAATAATCATGAACCCTTAAGATAAGATTAATGAGAAATTTTAAATTGTGTTTTCGTTAGCCTATTAAAATAAATCAATGACTTGAGTTATTTAAGGTACAATGCAAAAATAAATGATACAGGGAGCTTCTAAATGTATAAAGTTAACAAGAAAATACCAGACTAGTATATAGGTTGTTACTAAACAGATAAAAGCCATTCCTGAAAATGTGAAGGTACAGTCATCACAACGAACAATTAGCTTTGTTATTCTCAAAAAGTAATTGGAAAGACAGTAATAAAACAAGTAATGATTCATATCCAAATCCATGTAAGTGCTAATCATAATGATTGTTGAGGTCAAATATAGATTGTTGGTGATCATGGTATGCAAATGATTTTAAAAATATAATAACAAGTTCACAATAAATAAAATAGGTAGGTCTTGTCCCAATAGAGGCCATCTGGGATGATGATCGGGGAAATCTAAACTGTCACTGGAAAATTAGGGTATATTGGATAGGGACAGAACTTTTGCCTTGCAACAGGCCGCCTACAGACCCCTCAAAGAGTTGATGCAAAGGTTCTTAACGTGCAATGATTTAACGTCCCCATTTTGACCGGACGTGACTGCAAACTTGATACATCCCGCACAGCCAAACGGACGCCCCACTTCGGCAAGCGTTTTATGCCGGTTGGGAGAAGACCAAGTGACCAAATTTCTATTCCCCAGTCATCCTTGGGGTTGTTTTTTTTTTTGGGGGGGGGGACAAAATAACAAATAATTTTCATTTACTATGGGCAGGTTTGTCACACCTCACCTTTGATCCCTGTAGTAGTGACCATTTGTCGGATTCGTGTCTCATAACTTTTGTACTATAGAACACAAACCCAGGGAAACAAGTCCATTAATACTATTACATGTTCGTACTAAGTCAACTTGTACTACTAGCAGTCAACTAAAACCAACGTTAACTAATAATAGAACAACTACAATCACCATAACAAAATATACATTGATATATGCATTGCTTGTAAAACATTGATAAACCATGGAGTTGTCAGTTTATTTTCGATTTATGAGTTTGACTGTCCCTTTGGTATCTTTCGTCCCTCTTTTGACAAGATATAAATTATTTGCCATAATAATTAATTCATTAGATTAACATAATACACTATATATGACTGTTTAATGTTGAAGTAACATTGACACAGTTCTCATAATTACGTTTGCCTTGGTTTTTGGTTAACTGCCTTCAGCGCTAACGGCGCTTTGATTTAAATTAGGAAATATATGCATTATAGGGACAGAAAATTTCAGTCTAGTCTGTAGTCAGCTTGTTTAACTGATAGACATTGTTCATATATGTAACACGTACCACTTATCTTAAGATACTCCTTTAGTGTAAAAGAGGGACATTCAAACTTGTAGATAGAAAATAAACTGACATCGCCCATGTGACAGGTGTACCCGCAGTGATTGCACAAGGATGCTCCATAGAGTATATTTATATGATATCTTTCCTATACAGGGGAGAGTGGTGGACACGAAGTGACGATAATGAATAGTCTCAACTGTGTTTATGTGTTAAAACGACCTTTACTTATTAACCCATCGCAGTCACATTCTGATAATCCTACAACTATTAATCTTGAAGTTTATCCAAATTAAATTTTGGATAACCAGCAAATATGTAGATATTTTCTACAACCCCGTATCCGCTGTTCTCCCACCATGTTTTCAATTGAAAGCCCTGAGTGACCCTTTATCTAACTGTGATATACCATATACTGATTTTAAATCTAATATTAGAGAATATGTTTTTAATATATTGAAAAATGAATGGAGTAAAAAAGATGATAATAAATTACATGAAATTAAACCGAATTTTTCGAAAAACTAAGGATTTTCTTATCCCAGGCATAGATTACCTTAGCCGTAGTTGGCACAACTTTTTGGAATTTTGGATCCTCAATGCTCTTCAACTTTGTATTTGTTTGGTTTATAACTATTTTGATATGAGCGTCACTGATGAGTCTTATGTAGACGAAACGCGCGTCTGGCGTACTAAATTATAATCTTGGTACCTTTGATAACTATTTAAATAGGCAAACCTTTTAATAATTTTATGTGCAGAAAAGATCAGTGTGTTATTTCTAGATGTCGTATTGGTCTAGAATAACACACGAGTATCTTTTAAAAAATGAAGATGAACCACAATGTGTACCTTGCAACTGCAAGTATACTATTAAACATGTTTTAATTAATTATATTGACTTTGCTGATATTCGTAATGTGATGAATTTGCAAACTTACCTGGTTCATGCTCATTTTATAATCCAATTGTAAAGTCCAACAGAAAGAAATATCATTCATTCCCTCCATTTATTTACACATTGTTTTACTTTCACTTTCGATTTGTTTACATTTTATTGGGTGATTAGTAATTGTTTAAGGGTCAGGAATTGACCTACAAATCCGGAATTCCCACGATCAGTTGTTACAAAGTATATAACCGTCACCATAGTGCTTTGTTATATCGTATATGCTTAGGTGTTGTAAAACGTTTTAGTGATAAAGTCGTTTTTGGAATAGTCTATTGTATGGACGAGTCTACAATTTACTATATATATCAAGGTTTTCACAGTTCACGTTGTTCTGGGTTCGGAATTCAAGCTGAGCAGTTGGATTGTTAACAAGAGACAGAAGAAAGGTGAGATTAATCTATAGTTCTGAATAAGAATTATAAGCAGTGGTCCTGAATAAGGAGCCAAGTGATTAATTAGGGCCCCGCATTTAGGCGGGTCGCCCTATAGTGATCAATCTGTCCGTCCGTCCGTCCGAATCAAGAGAACCATTATGATTTCATACTTTATACTTTACATGTTTATTAACCACCACCAGAGGGCGTGTCATGATGTATGTACAACTTCCTAGGTCAAAGGCGGGTCGCCCTATAGTGATCAGTCTGTCCGTCCGTTCGTCCGTAACACTTTAACTTTGTGTCCGCTCCATATCTAGAGAACCATTATGATTTCATACTTTATACTTTACATGTTTATTAACCACCACCAGAGGGCGTGTCATGATGTATGTACAACTTCCTAAGTCAAAGGTCAAGGTAAAAAAACTTTGGTTTCAGTTGACAACCATGTGTCCTGTGGTGAAGATCGTGTCCGCTCTATATCTTGAGAACCGTTTTGATTTCAAAGTTTATACTTGACATGTATATGAACCAACACCAGAGGGTGTGTCATAATTTATGAACGACTGCCTAGGGCAAAGTTAAAGGTCAAAAACTTTGGCTTCAGTTGACAACCCCATGTCCTATGGTAAAGATCGTGTCCGCTCTATATCTTGAGAACCGTTATCATTTCAAAGTTTATACTTGACATGTATATAAACCAACACCAGAGGGTGTGTCATAATTTATTTACAACTTCCTAGGTCAAAGGTCAAGGTCAAAAACTTTGATTTCAGTTGACAAACCCATGTCCTATGGTAAAGATACAATTTTTTAATGCACATTATTCACAGCGGGGCCCACAGAGATAGCTCCCATCTCCATGATATCTAGTTAAGTATAGCTGCTGAATAAGCAGTGGCTTCAAAGAGAAGCATTGGCGGTATACAAGGTAAAGCATTTCCAGACGGGGAAGCATTGAATAAGAGCAAAGAAGTGACTCAGACCAATTAAACAGTCCAACACACGCACTGACCCAAATAAAGTAGATATAAAGCAGTGGCTTCAAGTAAAGCACTGGCTCAGTATATAATTAATAATTCGTTGCTTTTAGAAAGCACTGGCTAAGCAAAAGTTTATCCAGATATTAAATAAAGCATTATACCGGGATGTCAATATAATTATCATTCGTGGCATTATTGGTCTAATACCAAAGCCTACTTAATTTTGACGCCCAGCATCAATATAAAGAGAATCCGAATATTCAGTTGATATAATAACGCTACCAATTCTTGGGCCTTGACTGTATCCAGAGAAACGACTCTGGTACGAAACCCAGAGTAAAGCAGTTGCGTACACCCGGTACGTGACAGTAAGAAGCATTTCAATGTCAATAATATGTATGATTTATTTAATAATGTTCCATTTACAAATATTGTTGCATTTTTAAAAGAAATTGGAATTTATTATAGAATATAAAAATGTTACTATATTTAAGTCGTTTTTTATTTTTATTACGTTATCTTACTGTTGATTTTTATTTGTAAATAATCAATTTGCTTTAGTCTAGAATTTTAGTATATTGAAGGACTTTTTGTCTTATTTTAAAAATATGCTTTGAATTGTAAAAATATTCGAATTAGCTCTCGCCGCGATATAGCCTTTTGTGCAAATGCGGCGTAAAGGAACCAACAATCAATTGAAAGCAAAACACAACTCATTTCTAGCAAATTAACAATGAACCTCGATGTTTAATTACATGTTCGCCTTTCACTGTCAATTGGCTGTTGAAACGATTTCAATTTTGATAGTCTGTTTGCTAATTGCGTTACATGTTTTTGAGTGAAAATTCACTTTAATAAGGCATCCGCTAATTTTTAAGTTACAATTTATTACTCTCTACTATTTCTTAAGAACCGTCAAATACCGCATCTATGGAGCCGTCGGATTACCGCCAGTAATTTGGTTTGCAAGGTGACGCGATAGATGCAAGTTAGTGTTATAGTTAAAAGAGGGATACATTAATGTACATTTTCATTATCAGTTAACGTTAAGTATATATATGTAATTGTACTGTTTGTGCTACTTGGTTTAATTTAAGATTTAAATTATTTAATTAGCAAAACAGTGAAATTTTTATTTTTACACCTGGTTCAAACTAGATTTTTGTTAGTATAAACTCTTTTATTCACTAGATTATTTCGCTCTCAATATTGGATATAAACATTTCCTTTGTTGTTAATTGTTTATTTATATTATTACAAAGTATTTTTACATGCCTTTTTTTCTTTTTCTCATGTTTAGATGACCCCAAGGGTGACTGGGGTATAGAAATATGGTCAGTTGGTCTTCTCCCGACCGGCAGTATAACGCTTGCCGAAGTGGGGCGTCCGTTTGGCTGTGCGGGATGTATCAAGTTCGCAGTCACGTCCAGTCAGAAGGGGGACGTTTAATCCGATGCCTCGTGTAATGAAAGTGCCACGCTCTTTGCACGTTATAACCCTTGCAACAACTCTTTGAGGGGTCCGTAGGTGGCCTGTTGCAAGGCAAAATATATGTCCCTATCCAATTTACCCTCATTTTCCAGTGGCAGTCCAAATTTCTCCGACCATCATCCCAAATGGCCTGTATTGTATCAACCTACCTATTGCATTTAATGCGAACTTGTTCTCGTCCTGAATATGCGCGACATATTTGCTACTGGACGTTAAGCAACCAACAATAAATCAATCTTATGTTTAGAAAATTTAATGTGTATCCAGATTCTGTTTCTACTTTTAATCATAATAAGCAGCTTTGTAGGGATAGTATTATTTCCGATTTTAAGCGTAAGGTATTATTGAAATGCGTTAAATGGTCGAAAACCATTCAATTTGGTGAGAGAGAATTATTGATACCTCTAGTCTCAATACTTGATTCTCAATTGTGTCCCGTTCAAGCTTTTTATACGACCGCAAAAATTTTAATTTTTCGTCGTATATTGCTATCACGTTGGCGTCGTCGTCGTCGTCCGAATACTTTTAGTTTTCGAACTCTAACTTTAGTAAAAGTGTATAGAAATCTATGAAATTTTAACACAAAGTTTATAACCACAAAAGGAAGGTTGGGATTGATTTTGGGAGTTTTGGTCCCAAAATTTTAGGAATAAGGGGCCAAAATGGGCCCAAATAAGCATTTTCTTGGTTTTCGCACTATAACTTTAGTATAAGTAAATAGAAATCAATGAAATTTAAACACAAGGTTTATGACCATAAAAGGAAGCTTGGGTTTAATTTTGAGAGTTTTGGTCCCAACAGGTTTTTAGGAATAAGGGGCCCAAAGGGTCCAAAATTGAACTTTGTTTGATTTCATCAAAAATTGAATAATTGAGGTTCTTTGATATGCCGGATCTAACTGTGTATGTAGATTCTCAATTTGTGGTCCCGTTTTCCAATTTGTCTACATTAAGGTCCAAAGGGTCCAAAATTAAACTTAGTTTGATTTTAACAAAAATTGAATCCTTGGGGTTCTTTGATATGCTGAATCTTAAAATGTACTTAGTTTTTTGATTATTGGCCCAGTTTTCAAGTTGGTCCAAAATTAAACTTTGTTTGATTTCATCAAAAATTGAATAATTGGGGTTCTTTGATATGCCAAATCTAACTGTGTATGTAGATTTTTAATTTTTAGTCCCGTTTTCAAATTGGTCTACATTAAATACGAAAGAGTCCAAAATTAAAAAAAATGGAATAATTGGGGTTCTTTGATATGCCAAATCCCAACTGTGTATGTAGATTCTTAATTTTTAGTCCGTTTTCAAATTGGTCTACATTAAATATCAAAGGATCCAAAATTAAACTAAGTTTGATTTTAATAAAAATTGAATTCTTTGGCTTTTTGATATGCTGAATTTAATCATGTACTTAGATTTTTGATTATGGGCCCAGTTTTCAAGTTGGTTCAAATCAGGATCCAAAATTATTATATTAAGTATTGTGCAATAGCAAGAAATTTTCAATTGCACAGTATTTAGCAATAGCAAGAAATCTTCAATTGCACAGTATTGTGCAATAGCAAAAAATTTTCAATTGCACAGTATTGTGCAATAGCAAGAAATCTTCAATGCACAATGTATATTCACTTTTACTACCAACTGATAAATTAAAACACTCTTTACCATTCAGTGATAACAAGCACTTTTTGTTACATTTTAATATTTTATGATGTATTTAAATGAGTAGTTATTGTTGCAAACTCCATTAGAAATTTGAATTGAGATCAGTTTTGAAAAAAGGGAAAGGGGGATGTGAAAAAAAAATGGTGGGAGGGGGGGGGGGGTAATTTTTCTCATTTCAGATTTCATAAATAAAAAGAAAATTTCATCAAACATTTTTTTGAGAGGATTAATATTCAACAGCATAGTGATTGCTCAAAGGCAAAAAAAAATATTTTAAGTTCATTAGACCACATTCATTCGGTGTCCAAAACCTATGCTGTGTCAACTATTTAATCACAATCCCAATTTAGAGCTGAATCCAGCTTGAATGTTGTGTCCATACTTGCCCCAACCGTTCAGGGTTCAACCTATGCGGTCGTATAAAGCTGCGCCCTGCGGAGCATCTGGTTTGAATATGAAGTCTTTAATTTGTACTTCTGATAAGAGTCCAGCGTATTGTTCTATGAAAAATAAATTATGTGTTCCTGTCACGCATAGACAATTTCAGACAATATTGAAACAGTTAATAACTGAGGTTGGTTTAGATGCGTCTTCATTTTCTACACATAGTTTTAGGCGAGGGGGTGCTAGCTGGGCTTTTACAGCCGAAGTACCTACTGAATTAATTCAATTGTACGGA
Organism: Mytilus galloprovincialis; assembly: GCA_037788925.1. Taxonomy (NCBI): domain Eukaryota; kingdom Metazoa; phylum Mollusca; class Bivalvia; order Mytilida; family Mytilidae; genus Mytilus; species Mytilus galloprovincialis. The sequence continues at coordinate 44,098,602 of CM075338.1, forward strand.
GATTGGAAAAGCGGTGCTTACATGAGATATTTAAATTTTCATTAGACGACAAGATTTCAGTAGCAGAAAAAATGACGGGACATATTTCTGATGTTTGACTTAATATTTTACAGGGAATTTCTTAGAACTAGAGGCTCTAAAGAGCCTCTGTCGCTTACTTTGATCTATGTGCATACATTTGTATAAAGCAAAGGACACAGGATTCATGAAAAGAATCTGTTTTGGTGTTGGTGACAGTGGAAAATATTTTGAATTTTTTATTTTTTAAATAGAAAATTTATGAAAATTGTTAAAAATTGACTATAAAGGGCAATAACTCCTTAACTCTTTGCCATTCGGTAGAAATTGTACTGTTTTTGCCGCAAAGGAACGATCAAAAAGAGGGACGAAAGATACCAAAGGGACAGTCAAACTCATAAATCCAAAACAAACTGACAACGCCATGGCCAAAAATGAAAAAGACAAACAGAAAAACAATAGTACACATGACACAACATAGAAAACTAAAGAATAAACAACACAAACCCCTCCAAAAACTAGGGGTGGTCTCAGGTGCTCCGGAAGGGTAAGCAGATCCTGCTCCACATGTGGCACCCGTCGTGTTGCTTATGTGATTACAAATCCGGTAAATAGTCTAATTCGGTAGGTCACATTCATGAAAGGGAATTGTAGTTACGACGTAAGGAACATATCCGATATCATTTGTGAAACGGTTATTCCATAACGGTCAACCAACTCGTGATGGCGTCCGTAAAATTTACGAAGGGATGATTTCAACTTCACCATTTGGAATTTCAATCAATCACAACTTTCTTATTACTCTTAGTAGACTTTTCAACTAAGACATTTTATATTAATAACAGGTTTGTAAAAAAAAATATATCCTACTTGATCACGTGATAACCAGTCCAATGTCATGTGACAACAACAAAAATCTCGGAAAATTGCCAAATTTCGATACAATATGTCCTTTTTGAAGTTTATTTATGAAAATAGTATCAACAGAGCATTCAAATACAATGTTGGGAATAACATCTCAACGAAAAACAACCCTGCATGGTCTAATTATGATTTTAATTCAAAAGAAGTAACACAAGTAGTAAGAAATGCATTTTATTCATACTATTTGGCCTCTGGAACCACAATATGCACGTTTTTATTGGTATGGACAGAAATTCTAAGAAATAGTTGCTGAAAATTACTGACATGTTTGACAATGTTCACTGTTTGATTCGTTTTTTCGTAGAAATTAATAAAAAAAATTATTTAATGAAATTTTATTTTATAAAGCTTAACACAAAACTAAAAGAAAAAAATCCATAATGGACCGATTTTAGCGATTTATAGAAACCAAACACAATTTTTTCATAATTCGAGATTTACACAATTCTAAATATTTATAACCAATAAGGTAACCCCAAAATACACAACTGGCATTTTAACGTGAAGCGGAAACTCGCAGGTTTCATTTAAGCCCTTGGTGAAATCTGTTGATAGTCAAATGGCAAAGAACTTAAGGTTTGAATCAAAATTTTGCTTATGACCCGAAAACGGTAAAGATGTAAGGGGTCAATTGACCACTTTGGTCATGTTGACTTATTTGTAGCTCTTACTTTCCTTTACATTATTGCTGTTTACTATTTATCTCTATCTGTAATAGTATTCAAGATTATAACCAAAAGCTGCAAAATTTTCTTAAAATTACCAATTCAGGGGCAGCAACCCAACAACAAATTGCCCGATTGGTCTGAAAATTTCAAAGCAGATAGATCTTGATCTGATGAAGAATTTTATTCACAGCAGACTTGCTCAAAATGCTTTAGTTTCAGAGATATGAGCCAAAAACTGTATTTTACCCTATGTACTATTTTTAGCCATGTCGGCCATCTTGGTTCGCGGGCGGGGTCATCGGACACATTTGTTAAACTAAATATCCTAATTATGATTGTGGCCAAGTTTGGTTTAATTTGGCCCAGTAGTTTCAGAGGAGAAGATTTTTGTAAAGGTTTACGACGACGACGGACGCAAAGTGATGAGAAAAGTTCACTTGGCCCTTCGGGCCAGGAGAGCTAAAAAAAGGGCGACCATTGTTCAATGTTGTGCCAGCGTTTATATATAACTATGTTAGTGGAATAGATGGGTGTACAATTCAGGCTTTTCCTGGTGCCACTATTGGTCGTCTTGCTGAATTAATTTCATCTGGGAAAGTAGATTTAATCTCATTAGATTTCGTTATAGTGATCTATAGTACATGTTGGTACTAATAATATTTCTTCGTCTCAATCCGTAGAAACTATTATGTCATATTTTGGAGATTTAATTCACAAGTTAAAAAAGAAGACATTTGCTTATTTGATATTTACTTCTATTCTTCCTAGACCAGTTGATCACATGAAAGTTAATAAAGTTAATACCGAGTTAAACAGATTGTGTAAAAGAAATGATTTATTATATTGTAATTTGTATAGGAGTTTCTTACTCGACAATATTCCAGATTATTCCTTATTTGCTCTGAGAGATGGGCTTCATTTAAATTTTACAGGTACAGAACTTATCAAAATTATCAAGCATCAGAGTATATAAATTGTAATGTGTTACAATTGTGTTTGTATTTACTTCATACATGTATATTGCTTATTATAATTATTCTTTTTTCTCTTTTCAGAGAACTTGCATCCTACATATGATGTTGGTTTTCCTCTAACTACTCAGGATCTACATATATTTTGAATTGGTTTGCTGTTTTGTCCTTTCATTATCTATACACATATTGAAGAGAGAAAAGGGAGTGATAATAGTATGTCTTGTTTTTATCATGATTAACTGTTTTGATAGTTATTATGTTATCTTTATTGTTTTGGCGGCCTTGCAGGCTTGGCGGATGTTTGCCTTAACATTGGCCTTTTTAACTATTTTGGATTCGAGCGTCACTGATGAGTCTTTTGTAGACGAAACGCGCGTCTGTTGTATATACAAAATATAGTCCTGGTATCTATGATGAGTTTATTTAGTATATATATATGTTTATGTATTTTCATTTGTGTATTTAATTATTTAAGATATATTGTATTTTGTAATATATTGAAAAAATAATTATAACAGGCAAAACAAATTATACCTATTGACCTCCTTTTGATTCACCCAATTGATAATTCAATTTTGATTTAACGAAAATGATGCTTCCGACAAGAAAGTAGAGCCCCAAATAACATGATGCTATTAACTTTCTTCTCGTAAGACTATTTTTGACAATATTATTTTATAACATACAGGGATTGTCAAAAATATTTTTCTTTGTCTTCATTACCTCTTGTATCTGTAGTTTTAGCAGGATGATGGGATGGAAAATTATATCTATCACTGGTACATAGGGATACGCGATACATTGGGTAAACAATCCCACATTAACCCAACTGCCTGGCTTGACGGGATGCACACATACCATCCACGTCCGAAAATGACTTGTGCATGTTGTGTGATCTTCAATTATTTCTTTACTAATAAATATAAAATTGGAAGAGTTTTTAAAAGGAAGAATGCATACTTTTGTAACACTTCTAAACAGTCATCGTATTTTCACCTCATTTCGTTCACAACACATCATGGAATTTGCACTTTTGTCAATATCTGTCTTTTTATAATTATAATTTAAAATAATGCTGAGAAATAATGTCATTGTAAACTATATCTTAAACATAATCAGTATTTTATTGCTGACAATAATTTTGCTATTTTTTATGAGTTGAGATTAGTAATAATTTGTTTTTGTGTACTTTAACGCTAGTATTTCCAAGACCCACTTACATTATCAAAGTTTACAACAGGTAAAATATAAGTTAAATTAGAAGAGTATGTTACGTGCTTATTCCAAATGTCTTTAAAAGTTTGCCCTTTAGATTGACACGATTTACCTTAAAATCCATACACGCCTTTTCCTCACTAATGAAATGGTCTTCATTCATCATTTGTAGAAGGATTTTTACCTTTTCTCTTGAAAATATGTTTGATAGTTCTCTGGATGGGAAGTCTCAATCATCTTTCTAACGACTGTCTCGTCTTCAATTGATGACTTTGTAATTTCCTAATTTTCACCTTTTTGCACCTTTATTTGATACTCAAATAATATATATGTATATATGAATCTTCGGATTGTTTCAAACACTTTTCCTGTAGGTTCTCAAAATTTATTGACAGAGGTTCAGAGTTAAGGATTTTTTGCTTACGATTTCGTGCTTTTCTTAGTTAGACTTTCTGCCAAGTAGGTACCTCTTTTCTAGATAAAGAATGTATATTTCTCATCAGGTTTGCAATCTCACTTGGTTTACTGTTTGGTGCTACTTGTCAACACGCAACAGCCAAATAGCATCCCGTTCAACCCAATTTCTAGTTTGAAGATAGTGCCATACTCTTTGCCCTTAGCAAACGCGTAGGGGTTAGTAATTCTTTCTGTGTTTCGATTTGGCAGATAACGACATGGTACAGAAATGTTTCCTCACATAAAGCGCCAAGAAATAGTTCCGTTTGAAATACCGTGTACGCAAAAACTTTTGCAGACAGAGTGTACATTTTCCATTGCAGCGTTTAGGTTGATCCGTTTGACCTTCCATGTTCTGGTGGGTATTTTACCCGCCACCACTCTGGCATTAAAATATTTTAGATGATACTTGGTGGTAATGAAAAACTTGCCTAGTGCGGTGGTAATGAAAAACTTGCCTAGTGCGGCAGACTTCTTTTTGTTCTTATTCCCCTATTGGCCCGATCCTCCGTTTTTGTTTTTCGTACTTATGTTGTGGACGGTGAGGTAGTGCTCTTTCTCCTCGCTTTTACTTAGCTTCAATTCGCAGTGCGTGCATTGAATGTTGTACAGCTTTGGTCGACCTCTATTGCTCTTCGGCTTTGGAACTGCCGGTGTTTCAGGCGCTGTGTTTGCTTTTCCTCCACTAGTAGTAGGTTTTCTTGTTGTTGGGACTTGTGCTTTGGGTTTTTTCCCACTAGTCGTTGGTTTGGTTGTGGTTGGGACCAGTGCTTTGGGTTTTTTCCTACCAGTCGTTGGTTTTGTTGTGGTTGGGACCAGTGCTTTTGGTTTCTTTGCAACTGTGGTAGCTGCTGGAGTTTTGACCACTGTTTTTTTCTTGTTGTCACTGGTTTGTACTGATGGTTGAGGGGGAGGTTTACCTCGTGTACCCTTTCTCTTGTGTTCCGCTATGTGTGCCTTAATGCCTTCAGGGGGATGGTCTTATCGCACACAAAGCAAGAGCAGGCTTTCGTTTGTGCAGCTGGTAGCGGTGATGGTTTACCAAAGACCTCGTTCAGCACTTGCGTTACAGTTTGTTCCTGGAGGTCTGGTTGTTGGACACAAACTTTGGAATGACGAGCCTTATTTGCCTTCGTCAAAACTTTGTCACAATAAAGGCATTGGTAGTGTGTTTTGGTGTCATAGTAAATCCCCCTCAAACCAATAACGATGTTCACATCACCTTCTCGGCTCATTTGTTTGGCAATCATTTCATCCTCCCTCTGTTGTTCTCTTCTTCTGACCAGATCTTCTTTGACCAACCTATCCATTTCCTGTTTTAACAGAGAGAAAAAATATCATATTAGCTTATTAATCTGGCAGGGAATACCAACAGTTCTATTTATATATACTATACTGTACACACTATGTATACTTCTCGTAAGACTATTTTTGACAATATTATTTTATAACATACAGGGATTGTCAAAAATATTTTTCTTTGTCTTCATTACCTCTTGTATCTGTAGTTTTAGCAGGATGATGGGATGGAAAATTATATCTATCACTGGTACATAGGGATACGCAATACATTGGGTAAACAATCCACATTAACCCAACTGCCTGGCTTGACGGGATGCACACATACACATCCACGCCCGAAAATGACTTGTGCATGTTGTGTGATCTTCAATTATTTCTTTACTAATAAATATAAAATTGGAAGAATTTTTAAAAGGAAGAATGCATACTTTTGTAACACTTCTAAACAGTCATCGTATTTTCACCTCATTTCGTTCACAACACATCATGGAATTTGCACTTTTGTCAATATCTGTCTTTTTATAATTATAATTTAAAATAATGCTGAGAAATAATGTCATTGTAAACTATATCTTAAACATAATCAGTATTTTATTGCTGACAATAATTTTGCTATTTTTTATGAGTTGAGATTAGTAATAATTTGTTTTTGTGTACTTTAACGCTAGTATTTCCAAGACCCACTTACATTATCAAAGTTTACAACAGGTAAAATATAAGTTAAATTAGAAGAGTATGTTACGTGCTTATTCCAAATTTCTTTAAAAGTTTGCCCTTTAGATTGACACGATTTACCTTAAAATCCATACACGCCTTTTCCTCACTAATGAAATGGTCTTCATTCATCATTTGTAGAAGGATTTTTACCTTTTCTCTTGAAAATATGTTTGATAGTTCTCTGGATGGGAAGTCTCAATCATCTTTCTAACGACTGCCTCGTCTTCAATTGATGACTTTGTAATTTCCTAATTTTCACCTTTTTGCACCTTTATTTGATACTCAAATAATATATATGTATATATGAATCTTCGGATTGTTTCAAACACTTTTCCTGTAGGTTCTCAAAATTTATTGACAGAGGTTCAGAGTTAAGGATTTTTTGCTTACGATTTCGTGCTTTTCTTAGTTAGACTTTCTGCCAAGTAGGTACCTCTTTTCTAGATAAAGAATGTATATTTCTCATCAGGTTTGCAATCTCACTTGGTTTACTGTTTGGTGCTACTTGTCAACACGCAACAGCCAAATAGCATCCCGTTCAACCCAATTTCTAGTTTGAAGATAGTGCCATACTCTTTGCCCTTAGCAAACGCGTAGGGGTTAGTAATTCTTTCTGTGTTTCGATTTGGCAGATAACGACATGGTACAGAAATGTTTCCTCACGTAAAGCGCCAAGAAATAGTTCCGTTTGAAATACCGTGTACGCAAAAACTTTTGCAGACAGAGTGTACATTTTCCATTGCAGCGTTTAGGTTGATCCGTTTGACCTTCCATGTTCTGGTGGGTATTTTACCCGCCACCACTCTGGCATTAAAATATTTTAGATGATATTTGGTGGTAATGAAAAACTTGCCTAGTGCGGCAGACTTCTTTTTGTTTTTATTCCCCTTTTGGCCCGATCCTCCGTTTTTGTTTTTCGTACTTATGTTGTGGACGGCGAGGTATTGCTCTTTCTCCTCGCTTTTACTTAGCTTCAATTCGCAGTGCGTGCATTGAATGTTGTACAGCTTTGGTCGACCTCTATTGCTCTTCGGCTTTGGAACTGCCGGTGTTTCAGGCGCTGTGTTTGCTTTTCCTCCACTAGTAGTAGGTTTTCTTGTTGTTGGGACTTGTGCTTTGGGTTTTTTCCCACTAGTCGTTGGTTTGGTTGTGGTTGGGACCAGTGCTTTGGGTTTTTTCCTACCAGTCGTTGGTTTTGTTGTGGTTGGGACCAGTGCTTTTGGTTTCTTTGCAACTGTGGTAGCTGCTGGAGTTTTGACCACTGTTTTTTTCTTGTTGTCACTGGTTTGTACTGATGGTTGAGGGGGAGGTTTACCTCGTGTACCCTTTCTCTTGTGTTCCGCTATGTGTGCCTTAATGCCTTCAGGGGGATGGTCTTATCGCACACAAAGCAAGAGCAGGCTTTCGTTTCTGCAGCTGGTAGCGGTGATGGTTTACCAAAGACCTCGTTCAGCACTTGCGTTACAGTTTGTTCCTGGAGGTCTGGTTGTTGGACACAAACTTTGGAATGACGAGCCTTATTTGCCTTCGTCAAAACTTTGTCACAATAAAGGCATTGGTAGTGTGTTTTGGTGTCATAGTAAATCCCCCTCAAACCAATACCGATGTTCACATCACCTTCTCGGCTCATTTGTTTGGCAATCATTTCATCCTCCCTCTGTTGTTCTCTTCTTCTGACCAGATCTTCTTTGACCAACCTATCCATTTCCTGTTTTAACAGAGAGAAAAAATATCACATTAGCTTATTGATCTGGCAGGGAATACCAACAGTTCTATTTATATATACTATACTGTACACACTATGTATACTTCTCGTAAGACTATTTTTGACAATATTATTTTATAACATACAGGGATTGTCAAAAATATTTTTCTTTGTCTTCATTACCTCTTGTATCTGTAGTTTTAGCAGGATGATGGGATGGAAAATTATATCTATCACTTGTACATAGGGATACGCGATACATTGGGTAAACAATCCCACATTAACCCAACTGCCTGGCTTGACGGGATGCACACATACACATCCACGTCCGAAAATGACTTGTGCATGTTGTGTGATCTTCAATTATTTCTTTACTAATAAATATAAAATTGGAAGAATTTTTAAAAGGAAGAATGCATACTTTTGTAACACTTCTAAACAGTCATCGTATTTTCACCTCATTTCGTTCACAACACATCATGGAATTTGCACTTTTGTCAATATTTGTCTTTTTATAATTATAATTTAAAATAATGCTGAGAAATAATGTCATTGTAAACTATATCTTAAACATAATCAGTATTTTATTGCTGACAATAATTTTGCTATTTTTTATGAGTTGAGATTAGTAATAATTTGTTTGTGTGTACTTTAACGCTAGTATTTCCAAGACCCACTTACATTATCAAAGTTTACAACAGGTAAAATATAAGTTAAATTAGAAGAGTATGTTACGTGCTTATTCCAAATGTCTTTAAAAGTTTGCCCTTTAGATTGACACGATTTACCTTGAAATCCATACACGCCTTTTCCTCACTAATGAAATGGTCTTCATTCATCATTTGTAGTAGGATTTTTACCTTTTCTCTTGAAAATATGTTTGATAGTTCTCTGGATGGGAAGTCTCAATCATCTTTCTAACGACTGCCTCGTCTTCAATTGATGACTTTGAAATTTCCTAATTTTCACCTTTTTGCACTCAAATAATATATATGACGCCCGACAAGCAAAAACGGTGAAAAATTAGTTGAAAAATTTCAATTTTGGTAACACATGAAATGTGTTCTAACGTAAAATTCAACGTAACGTTGGAATCATACACTTTGACGTCGATTTTAAAAGTTTGCAGAAATTTACTACTTTACTCTTCTCCTGGTACTTGACAAAATGTAGCCTGATATTCCTTCCTAGCATATGGACGAATTTTTTTTAATAAAGATGTTCCTACCTAACACGTGCAATTCTGGCTGCAGGAATAACTACAGGACGAGCCATCTTATCGAACTATTATAAAGGACGATGAAGAGTATCTATTTCTTTTTATTTTGTTCATTTTTTTTTTGTAAAATTAACTTCTGATTTATCATGAGCAACAATGAAATAATGGTACTTTCTGATACCATAGAATAGGTTTAATCAAAACAGATAAAATTGGTTTCTAATCTCTCCATTTTCTAAGTAGTTTCATCATTCTCTTGCTTGCAATGCTAACCGACTTATCTTATTGATGATGATTTTTGGAAGAATTCTGCCACATGCGATACAGTTTGATCGTCAATATTTTTTTAGCTTGACAAAATCTACCAAACGTTTAGTATGACCAAAGGCTTATTTTTCTAATATCGTCCAGTTATATGTAGCACACACAAAGCAAGATAGTCAGTCATATACCGATTTTTTTCTCCTACAATAACAAAATAATAAAGACTTTCATTTGTTGGATTTCAAATATAAAAGAATTCTTTTTATTTTGGTAGCGATTTCAGTGTTATCTTAAATGTAATAAAAAAAAACACACTTAAGTGTGAACTCCTGATTCTTCCAGGGCACTATCTGTTTTTCATGGGGTTCGTGTTGCTCAATTTTTAAATTTCTGTGTTATTTTTTGTTTCACTCGTTTGATTTTAAGACATGGTCATCTGAGTTTTCTGTTTATGATTTATGATTTCACGCGTGGTGTCTGTTTGTATTTATTTGATATTAAGGATCAGCTTGACTAATTTTGACTCTTATTCGATCTTTCTAAGGTTCAGATTGAATCAATTCATATTGCCAGTTAAAACAGTTTGGCCATTCAAAATCAAATTGACAATAAAATTAGAAATGAAATATTATAGATTAAAGGAGCTCAATGTGGGAATTTGTCGTGGAAGGTCAGTGTTTTGAACATTTAATCTAAAGGAGTAGAATATATTTTGCCAATAAGGCGTTTAATACTGGTATTAATTTACAGCCAATTCTATTGAGTGTGAAGGCAAAGGTAATATCTTTGGTTAACTTGATTCGCGGCTAGCTTAACCGTGAAGTCATTTTTAGTTCAGGTAAACTACACTCCTTTAAAAGTAGACTCATCCGACAGATCGCCAATCTATCTGTCTGTAAGAACAGGCTACTCCGAAAGGATGGTCGTATACCTTAGCTAACCAAAGATATTACCTTTGCCTACACACTCAATGGAATCGGCTGTAATTAATTTAATTGTTTCATATTTTTCATACCCCCAAGGGTGACTGGGGAATAGAAATATGGTCACTTGGTCTTCTCCCGACCGGCAGTAAAACGCTTGACGAAGTGGGGCGTCCGATTGACTGTGCGGGATGTATCAAGTTCGCAGTCACGTCCAGTCAGAATGGGGACGTTAAATCCGATGTCTCGTGTTAAGAGAGTGCCACGCTCTTTGCACGTTAAGAACCCTTACAACAACTCTTTGAGGGCCCGTAGGTGGCCTGTTGTAAGGCAAAATTTCTGTCCCTATCCAATATTATCTCATTTTCCAGTGGCAGTCGAAATTTCCCCGACCATCATCCCTTATGGCCTCTTTTATGGCAAGACCTACCTATTGTATTTATTGAGAACTTGTTCTGGTCCTGAATATGCATGAAATATTTGCCACTGGACGTTAAGCAACCAACTATCAATCAATCATATTTTTCATATCGGGGTCTTTTATAGCCGACGATACGGTATGTTTTATCTCAATGTTGAAGGCCTGTAACTACGACCTGGGACTATTATACTAGTATAAGAGTCCCATCTACGACACACATCAGAATATATAAATGCAAATATTATGTGCGGACAGCAAGGCGACCAGACATTTGTCCATTCTGTTCAGTGGACATATCAAGTCTATAGATGCTCCGTGTTGAAGACCGTACTTTGACCTATAAGGGTTTATTTTTTTAAATTATGACATGGATGGTGAGTTTTTTCATTGGCACTCATACTCATCTTCTTATATCTACATCAAGTTCCATTTATCTGAAATGCTGATACATATGTGTCAAAACCCGACTATTTTGATTCAAAAAACACAATCTGAGGTTCAGAGTCATGTCTGTTATGAGGTACTGTTTGTGGTAAACCATGCAGACTAGCATAATTTTTCTTTTGATATTTTTTTGGTATTCCTTTTACTGTTGATGTGTTTAATCAAAGATTTTAAACGGGACTCTCGAATACTATAGGTAACAGCAATGTATCTCGACAAACTTACCTGTCGTCAAAAGTTTATGTAAAATTTTGTTCGCTTTCGCTCTCCGTATCTAGAACGGGATTTATCTACGCCGTTTTATTTTAATTTACCCAATAAATACATATCTTTGCCTTCTTTGAATAGTTCATTTCTACATGTATTATCTTCAATGTTATCGTTAAATGAGAACTGCAGCTGCGTGTGCAATTTCATCCGTTTCAGATATACTTCTTGCAATAAATATATACGCATGTCAATGTTTACAAAACAAACTAAAATGCACGTTAAACTAAAAGTGATTTAAACGAAAAATAACATTTGAAAACTTTATCAAATAGCATTAAAAATATATCTCAATTGCGAAATTTCAATCTGCCCGTGTTCGTAATAAATATCAACTATTTTTATGTATTACTATAATTATAATAAGTTTCGCCTGGATATCCCTTATCAGAGAAATTTGATTCGAAGTGAACTTGAAAATTTCAATATTATGCAAAAGTAAAATAGATTGTTTTTTAACATCTAAAGTATGACATTTCAAGATTGAAAAAAATATGAAGAACAACAAGTTTATTTGATGTGATCTAATTATATGTTTTTTTCAGCTTGTACTGCCTCCATTAGTCCTTGCCTCATGTTTACAGATCATTGTAATATATCCAGCATCATCTTTTTTGAAAATTAACACAACATTGCAAAATTGCATTTGTTTCTGTTTCTGATTTTACATGGCGTTAACAAATACCATTGAAAGTTTATTAATCGGATTGTTAATCTTATCTATCCGTGAATTTAGAGATTTACACGACGGGTGATACAGTCAGAGACTCCTGATCATTAAGTCAAAATCATCTATTTAAAAAATGTCTTCTCGTCGTTGTATAACCTTTCGTACTAGAGTTGCATATTTATTTCAATCAAGTTAACAACTCAATTTAAGTCAAACAATATCCCGCATCTCATTTTATTCACAATCAAAGAAAATTAATACAACGAAATTGAACTGTGACCATTAAATAGTATACATATATTTGACAACATTGTAACAATGATTAACCAGATTAAACAATCTCGTGTATGCATCCAAAATTGTTAATCATTTTTCGAATTAGCTCAAGCTCCTAGCATCTTTTATTTTATAATGATCACTGATGATTTTCTTCCTTTCTTTGTTGTTTTGTTTCTTCATGGCCTACCACACAGACCATTTAAGAATAAAAGATTAAAAGATTTGTTTTCGAATGGATGCAGAACACCTATATTTTGTTTACTTTTAGAAAATGTAAAACAAGAATTAAGATAAAACTTGTCCTGAATAAAATTGAGAAAGGAAATGCAGAATCTGTCAAAAAGACAACATCCTGGCCAGGTTTATTATAGTTTTTGTGCCGTATGAGCCGAGTTAATTCCATCCCCTTTCCACTTAGAAGATGAGTGGCCTGGATCTCTAAAGCCGATTTTGGCGATTTTTGTAGGAGATTTAAGTAAACTTCTAAAGCATTTATAAAACAAGTGAAACATTGAGTTACTGCTTACTGATGATACCCCCGCTGTAATATTTCGGTAAACAGGAAGTTGTTGAGTGATGAATCTGAAAACGCATCGCACGATATAACTGAATTATATAAACCCTGAAACCAAATTTCAGAAATCCTTGTAATGTAGTTCCTAATAGATATGCGACGAATATATTCATGGGACGAACGGACGGACTGACGGATGGATTGTCTAACGGACAGACAGAGGTTAAACAGTATACCCCAACTTTTTTAAAGTGAGTGATATAATTATGAACTGATATTTGTTTCATACTAACAGTTTTAAACGCATTGCAAATTTTTATGCCCCACCTACGATAGTAGAGGGCATTATGTTTATTGGTCTGTGGGTCCGTTCGTTCGTCCCAGTTCAGGTTAAAGTTTTTGGTCAAGGTAGTTTTGATGAAGTTGAAGTCCAATCAACTTGAAACTTAGTACACATGTTCCTTAAAGCGTGGCAAAATAAAAGACGAAAAATTTCAGACAGACTTTCATCTCTTTCGTACTTAATTTCTTGTAAGCAAACTCTCTCGTGTGATTAACCATGCAAGATTTTCCGCATTTGGCATGCATAATTTTGCGCCAAATATTAAATCATTTTCTTAGGTTCTTCATACAATAACTTGCCGTATTAAAAGTATAAAAGAAATCCAGCTGCGGAAATTTTTTTTTAGAAAATATTTAAGTGGTTTTTTTTTTTACACAACATTGGTATTGTTTATATATTGTAGAAGGTTAATACGTGTATCATCACATATCGTGGTGCTATGTATTAATGAGACATGGTGATGTGTGGGATTTTATTATATTGTTTATAAATCATTCCTCTCAAGACAATAATTAAGAATATACAGCGTATGTCAAAACAAGCATTTGAAAAGTTTGAATAGAAATTTATCACAAAATTAAATTTTAGATCGTAAATACGGCATTATTTTACAGAAGTATTTATATGTAATATAAGAATATACTATTCAGTTCGCATGAATAACGCTATGTTTAGAAAAAAAAATATCTCAATTTCAACGTGCAATTTATCGGTTTGTTTTACGTTACATTCTAGCGTTGACTACCGATAACGACGTCAAATGCGATAAGGGTGGTTTTTGCTTGACGGGCGTCATATATATATGTATATATGAATTTTCAGATTGATTCAAACACTTTTCCTGTAGGTTCGCAAAATTTATTGGCAGAGGTTCAGAGTTAAGGATTTTTTGCTTACGATTTCGTGCTTTTCTTAGTTAGACTTTCTACCTCTTTTCTAGATAAAGAATGTATATTTCTCATCAGGTTTGCAATCTCACTTGGTTTACTGTTTGGTGCTACTTGTCAACACGCAACAGCCAAATAGCATCCCGTTCAACCCAATTTCTAGTTTGAAGATAGTGCCATACTCTTTGCCCTTAGCAAACGCGTAGAGGTTAGTAATTCTTTAAATTCGTCTTCTTCAATGGCTTGCTTTAATATAAAAATTGCACTTAATAAATATCCAGAGAGGTCACTAGAACGTGCATTATACGTGTTCAAAAGTAGATTCAGAAATGTTTAGGGTTCTTTTATCGTCATTAAAAGTTATAACTCTTATAACTATTTTGTAAATATCTTTTATGTTATTACTTCGTGTGGTAGTTCTTTTTTTTTTTTTGTTTGCGGCTATCCATTGTTGTCTTCGACCGCTGCATAATTTCACCAATTTCGGTTTGGTTTTTTAACTTCATATTTCGCTGGTGATATATTCCAAAATTGACATACCTGTATAAGATCGTATAAATTCTATCTCTTACTCTTTATCTTACACTAACACCTCTCTTCGATATTTCACTCTTCCTCTTGTATACAATGCAAAAAGGCGGTACCCCGATGGTTGTGAAGAAAGTGAGAATAAATTATGTTTTATATTGTATTGGGTTATTAGATGTGTCTGTATGTGGTATTCTCTGATGTGAATTCAATTAAAATATTACTACCATTTATTTTCATAGGATCAACGGGTAAAATTCAGTGGGGGAAAGAATCCCATTAGCTTCTCTAAAAGTTGGTCCTATTCAAATAATCTCCCCTTTTCACATTATAATGACAGATTACAGCAGTTGAAACATGATCGATCAAAATGGCATAATTTCCTTTATTCTTTGGGAAAATCAATTGCTATGGCAGTCTTGTGTGTGTAATATATTCCCGGAAAACCTTTAATACAAGACAAACAATATTGTATTTATTGTTAATTTGTTCTCGTCCTGTAATGCATGGAATATTTGCTACTGAACGTAAAAATTTGAATTACAGAGTTTTAATGTCAACCTCAACACAAGTATTTTATATTTTTTTAAATACATACATGTTACTGTGCTAAAAGAAGCTTCACGAGCCTGTAATTCAGTAGTTGGGATAGACTGTACCTTGAATTAAATATCTATATCCAAATTACATTAATAAAAGCGATAGTCATGCAGGCAAATCATGGTCACGATAATTTATTTCATTTACACATGTTTTTGGCTATGTGCTTTTAGGCGGGAACATATGGTTAATACTAGTACTCAAATGAGGGACATTGGTTAATTATTCCCCTTTAATGATAACCCAAAATGTAGTGCTGTAGTTTAGGGCCAACACACAACTCATCTCTTATCTATAGCCTATATAAAATTACTGGGAACACAGTTTGAAGCGATAGAAAAATATCCAGGATTGATTAGCATATACCTTTTAAAATCCTTACTGTTGCAATGAACAGATCAGGAACAAAACTTTCAAGTGACATAATTTTTGTAGATGTTATGCTTTGCAATTTTAGGCAATGTATCATATCAAAACATGCGTAAACGTCAATGACAAAATCAAGGCTTAATTGAACTTCTATTCTCAAATAAATCAAATGCATAAACAATATTTAAACATCATGAACATGCGTACACTCAATAGTGTATGCAATATACAGTTGTAAACAATGAAAATATTCCTCTATTGAAAAATTGAAATCACCAGGAACACTTATCATAAATTTGTCAAGAACTACCTGCTTTAAATATTTTTCATAATATGAAGTTAAAGCATCTTTCATTTCAACAATAAATCTGTGATTTCTTTGAATTGTTATTAATTAGTGTGTAAACAAAAAAGTCACAGGTTTGTTTTCGAGTGCAAAACAGTTGTCATTGTATTTGATAGTAATAGTCATGTGTTTGGTCCAAAATCAACTCCGCATTAACTCGGACAAGTAAGGAACAGATTTAGGTGTGATCAGTTCATTTCGTGCAATATACGGACATTTGATTTCTAACAATGTATTGTTCTCTGTAAATCAATCCATATGGAGAAGCAGCGAGAAAATGATGCATTTCTAACACGAATAAGCTAAATTTAACAGTTTCTAGCTTTGCTCTGCTGTTGGATCCCGAATATTGTCTCGTGACGGCACAAAGTTTTTATGTCTGCATCTAGACGTTTGATGACAGTTCCTATGATCTTGTTTGTAGTGGTCCACAATGGAAACAAGCAAGAGCCCTAATTGATCAGCATTGTCATTACAATTCTTCATTGCCCAGTAAAGTTTGGTTTTAACACCGGCAGATCTGTCTCTTAGTTCCGGATGCCACGTCTTTGTTTTTCCTTGTCCCCTTTATAATCTTAGTCATATTCCTGTGCACTTCCTTTGCACCATGCCAAATGTCATAGGAATAAAATACAATCTGGTTGGTTTTGGCTCAGATATTTACTGACAGATGCATTTCTACCACGTAAATGAACTTTCACCTTAATCCTTTTCCTTTTGAAATTTTCATATAGCTTTTTCTGTTCCAATTGTGCCATGCTTCTTCGAACTCATTTTCTGATTCTTAGTAACGTGACTGTATCCAACTTCATTACGAGTCAAGTTTCCTAGAGCTGTAACATTAGTGTGAAAACTGTTCTTTCTGCATGCATGTTTTGCATCTGTCATAATGTGAAGTTTATAATCACTGTAAGAATTTTTATACTTTTCCTCTTTGAAGGAAATTATGTGGTTTTACAACTGGTCTGGCAACGTTTCTTACTTTTTTCATTTCGCCCGGTTCAAGAGGACCATACCACTGTGATAGATTTACCAGTTCAAACAGTTTCTGCTTGGTTGATCATTTCTTCCAGCTTTGGATTTGAACAGTTCTAATTCCATCAAAATGTCCACATTCGATTTTATTTTCATTTTTCTCTGTAAGCCTTCATACTTTTTATCAAATGCCAACTTTTGTGAGTCATTGTCAAAATTCTAGTCAATGGATCTTCGAGGTTTTCTGACATTTTTGTATGATTTCACTTCCCCATTTGCAAGTCTTTTTCTATTGAAATACTACACATTTGTAATATTACTTAGGATATTCATATCGCTAACTATCTTGGTACGTATTGTATATAGCAACAAAATACATTATCTGATTTGAAATCGAGAGAATAAAGCAGCATCAATGAGCAAACCAATAAAATTCAAAGTTTATAAATCACATGACTTAGATGAATAATCTGGGCCAATCCGATTTGATTTAAAATTGAATAATTGGGCGCAAAATTTAATAAGATAAGATAAGACAACTTTATTTTGATTCGACATACGTACAAATATACAACACAAGCCAGAAGGAGCTTTTAACCGAATACAAACATATAAATAATATAAAAACAGTCTAATTTGACATAACAACCTGTAATACAAAGTTCAATCTCACATACATAGCATGCAATAAAATAAGCAACAAATTTACCGTATTCCGGTATAAATTTGTACTCTGAGGAACTGCTCTAATGTATTTAATATATATAACAAACTTTATAGATATACTTTATTGAATATTTTTCCCTATATATTCAATAACTTATTTAAGAGATACTTAATTGAAGTGTAGAGGTGTAATACCACCAAATCATGGTACGTCACATCCGGTTGCATACGAAAGTAGGTCTAAAAAAATATTCCTTGAATTTGACCATTGTAGGTAATTAATCCTACATTTTATTGCAGTAAAACTATTTCTGTGTCATAAACATATGTCTTGGGTATTTCAAAACACCATTATTTTTTATTTGTGATTTCTATAGAAAATTTTGTAATCTTGAGGTTACATGGTGACTAAACCTTGTACACAAATAGAATAAGGGGAGAAATTTGATTGGTTAACTTACAATGATGGTTATTTTCTTATATGCAATGAAATGTTATGTGAAACTTTTTCTATAGAACTGGACAGGATAAAACTTTACTCATGCCAAGTATTTCTTTATTTGAAACAAAGATAAATTCTGCACAATTTTTTGAAAAGTGCAAATTTAACAAAGACTAATAGGGGAAAATCAATGGTGGTATTACACCTAATATGGGAAGCTGTACATGCACCTATGGCCTTGTGAGTAATCTCATGTGTTAAAATTTCTTGCTATTTAAGTGAAATAATACAAAAAATGAAACATTCTGAGTGGATTGAGTCTCCAAAACACATTTTATGAGAAAATTGTCTTGAAATAGGACTGTACCATGAATATTCAGTTGACAGAACAAGCCATACTAAGTGCATATATTTATTTTTTTGGAGGGGGGTGGGCTTTTTCTCCTTATTTCTTATATTTTGCTATGATATAACATTTTCCTAGGTAATACTTAAATAAATATATAGTTATAAGTAGATGAAATTATTTTTAATGTTGTAACGACAAGTTATTCACTAAAAGAGAAGCCTTTTATGTCCCTCTTTGGAACGCGGCGTAAATTTAATTTTTACGTGAGGACTTATTGAAACCTTCATGGAGACAGTAAACTTTTATATGGATTGTTCATTCTGCTAAAATGCTTCAATTACTCATTTCTTATAACAGTTCCACCATAAATGATTGAAAGTTACCCCAATATTTTTATTTATTGGCCTGAAAAGTTGAAATTTTGAGGAAATGAGAGGTATAAATTGACCCAAAGAGACCTTATAAAGAAGACAAAGAGGTTTATGTTCCTAAAATCATCTTGTGTATCATTTTCAACTGTTTGTAGGCAGATAAGATAGATATTTGATCATTTATTGGTCCACACTCTATTCTATCTTGATGCGGCTTGGTTTGGATTTGTCGAAGAAATTTTGCTCGAATCGCTGTAGATGTCGTCTTTCAATATACTAGATTTTTCTCAAACTATTGAACTGATTATGACAAAACTTGACAGAAATGCTTGAAATAACCAGTATTACAAAGGGAAAAAGTCACATTCAGTTTATTGAACAAAAAGGTCTTCTTTATAGAATGAGTAAATTGTTAAGAGCAAAAGTGCAATAAAACTTTGATTAATTTAAAAAAAAAAAAATAGAATTAAGTAAAACATGCTAGACCAGAGCAACCAAAAGCAACATAAATAATAAACAGCTCAAAAATAATCTGCATGCAGAACAGCGACATTCCAAACCGTTCCAGGACTGAACAAGACTTTTAAAATGTGAAAAACTATTTTCAGTCCTGAAAAGGTTTGGAAGGCTATTCCATGAAGTAGCAGCAGCCAATTTGAAAGATTTTTTATCGTAACGGTTGACTTTACCAGAATATGTACATACCCGAAAGAATATTTAGATTTTTAAACACTCACTAAATTTAGTAAGCACCTTGGAGCTATGTTGTATATAATCTTAAATTTTTCTAGAGCCATTGTTCTTATCCGTCTGATCTGTAAGGAGGGCACCTTAGCTTCAAGTAAGATGTCCTCGTAGTAGCTGGTAAAATCCGCATATACAAAATGGAGTGGTCTTTCCTGCACCTTTTCTAGTTTTTGGGAATTTCTCTCAGTGCAAAAATGCCATGCCAAAGGGCAAAAATTTAAATTACTAAGAATAAAAGTATGAAAAATAGTAAGTTTTCTAATAAAATTGAGATCTAAGTCTTAAGTGTATCCAAATAGTTATGAAAGGTACCAGGATTATAATTTGATACGCCAGACGCACGTTTCGTCTTTATAAGACTCATCAGTGACGCTCAGATTAAAACAGTTATAAAGCCAAACAAGTACAAAGTTGAAGAGCATTGAGGACCCAAAATTCCAAAATGTTGTGCCAAATACGGCTTAGGTTCTATTCCTGGGATAAGAAAAGTTTTTCGAAATATTCAAAGTTTTGTAACAGGAAATTTTTAAAATGACCATATAATTAATATGCATGTCAACACCGAAGTGCTGACTACTGGGCTGGTGATACCCCTGAAAACAAATTGGGCATTACTGTCCCGAGAACAAAAATGACATTTTCTGATTTATCCCACACTTTTATCATGTTCTAATTCGCCAGACTTAACGAACATAAATTATTTATGCAATAAAACTCTACAAATGCATCCGAAATGAGCTCTCCTTGTGAGGGTAGCATACCTTTTATTAAACAATATATAATATGAACCAAACATTTCGTTTCAAAGTTCATTTTAGCACAATACGGCTTATTCTCAGTCGTTACTAATTAGGTAAAACAAAAACAGCCACACAGGCTCGATCACAGTCAGCCATCAATTAACAGGAAATACACAAATTAAATCATTACTTTCCACATAAAAACAATAGATGGTTTTGATGGTAAGTGGGGGGGGGGGGGGGGGGGGGGCTAAACAGACAAGTCAATAGTACGGAGTATGCTACTCAGCGCAAGGCAGAACTTCGAATAATAACATTATAAATTACATTTAATCTATATCACACAACAAACACGAGCCAAAATCGTATGATACATAGAATACTGTTTTAAATTTGCAATGCGACAAATGTCATCCAATGTAATACATTGTAAACATTACAGGTATTCTGAAAACATGTGTTGATACCAAATAAATGTGCGTCCGTACTATTATTAAATATATTGCATTGCTTCATGTAATAACTTACTTGTACTATTGTCTTCCTCTTGGATTTCCATTATCGTATTCACAAAAATGCAATCGGTTAAGATTTCGTCTTTATATTCACTGAAAAAAACCAGGTCAGGTGTACCGTGTTATATTTCGGATTGGGTTAATATAATAGACTTGCTACTTTGTGTCACAAATATTTTAAGGTTGTGAGAACGAAAATGGACATAATGAGCCCTATGAAAGTTTCAGCGAAAGCGAGTTTGCACATGGTTCAGGTGTCCACTAATACCACTAGCACCAGCATATCCTTGCCCTCTTAATTTTACAATGTCTAATCCCCATTTCTCGAAGAAGGTCATTATGGATCAGCAATGGTTGCATTGTCTGTTTTATGTAAGCTCTACCAAGCCCATGAACTCTTCTCGAACCTCCGGCTTTTTCTGCTGAAATGTTTCTCTACACTCTGCTCTACTGTCGGTTCTGTCGCACTAAGAGAGTGTTCATAGTTATAGCCTTGACCTCGGTTACAAGCGCGATGACCAGTTCTATGCAATTCGTTATCGAAATAGAACGTTAAAATAAATTACCGAATAATATTTCTTGTTTAATTCTCATAAAGTAAGGATTATATTTATATTAAATAAAAATTATGCGTGTTTCAAAAATTAAGGAAACAAGACAGGGAGAATTGAGTTATTTTTTTCAGACTGAAGTTAAAGAATGACAAATGTTGACTTGCCATCTCCCGTCTAATTCTATATATAAAACAAGTTGCTTTCTTTAAAAAAAAGAAAAGCAATACATGAACCTAAGACTGCTGACTGCCGGGTCACCAAAAGATTGTTGTTGAAATTGTGTTTGCTTTTGAATTGAAATAATTGACTGTGAATAGAAGAAGCCAATTGAAAGTATAAAGTATATACAGCTTCTATTTGAATAGTTATTTTAAAGCTCGACTATCATATTTATTACTTGGTAATGTACTAATTTTTTCCGATTATAACCCTTTGGCAAATCCCAATTTCTACTAACCGGATGACTTATGCAAATTGCACAAACCTATCGCAATATAATTTTTTTGCACTCAGTTTGCTTTATAATTTGGAATTCTGGATGCATTTATTTTTATCTATCATATCTTTATATTTTGTTTCCTACATGAATGCCTTTATATTCTTAACTCGTATTTGAAGCTGTCTTTACTCATGGTAGATGTTGTATGTGGTGAAACCTATGGCATGCAATTGATTGGGACCTCTTATGAAGAGACTTATTTTGGTCTCATAAAACATCTCAAATTTTAAGGATTTCCCGATTTTTAACCGAATTTTTGTGACAAAAATGTCGGTTATTGATTTGGGGATGTACGGCGGGCGGGCGGCAATCAAATGTTGTCCGTGCATTAACTCATGAACCGTTCAACCAAAGCTTTTTAAATTTTAATATGTTGTTACTGACAACTAAATGAAGGTCAAGTTCAATAATGGCGATTTTGACTTTTACTGTTCAGGAGTTATGGTTCTTGAAAGATTGAAAAATGGTTTATCCAGTCGTGTCCGTGCATTTACGCATGAACTGTTCTACCAAAGCTTCCCAAATTTTAATATGTTGTTACTGATGACAAAATGGAGGTCAAGTTCAATAATGACGATTTTGACTTTTACCGTTCAGGAGTTATGGTTCTTGAAAGATTAAAAAATGGAGTTTCCAGTCGTGTCCGTATATTTACACATGAACTGTTCTACCAAAGCTTCCCAAATTTTGATATGTTGTTACTGATGACAAAATGGAGGTCAAGTTCAATAATGACGATTTTGACTTTTACCGTTCAGGAGTTATGGTTCTTGAAAGATTGAAAAATGGTGTTTCCAGTCGTGTCCGTGCATTTTCTCATGAACCATTCAACCAAAGCTTTTGAAATTTTTATATGTTGTTACTGATGACAAAATAGAGGTCAATTTCAATAATGACGATTTTGACTTTTACCGTTCAGGAGTTATGGTTCTTGAAAGATCGTAAAATGGCGTTTCCATTCACTTTATTGCATTTACTCATGAACCATTCAATCTAAGCTTTTCAAATTTTAATATGCTGATACTGATGACAAAATGGAGGTCAAATTTGATATTGACCATTTTCACTTTCAACATTCATCAGTAATGGTTCTTGTGATATTGCCAGGACACAAATAAATGTTAATAAATCCGGTTTGCTGTCGTTGTGACAGCCTCTTGTTATATGTTGATACTGATGACAAAATGGAGGTCAAATTTGATATTGACGATTTTCACTTTCACCATTCATCAGTAATGGTTCTTGTGATATTGCCAGGACACAAATAAATGTTAATAAATCCGGTTTGCTGTCGTTGTGACAGCCTCTTGTACTTAAATCAATTCAAACATTCTACAGGGAAACTTAGTTTTGCCGAAGAATTTCTTAATTCAGAAGTTTATGAATACCTGTACACACTTTTAAAATAACTAATTTAATAATATATTAAAAGGTATGTAGATATAAAAAGATACCAGAATTAAAATGATGTACGCCAGACACGAGTTAAGTCTACAAAAAAAGCATCAGTGACGCTCGAATGAAAAAAGTTAAAAGGCTAAAAAAAATAACAAAGTTATGGAATCTATTCCTTGGGTAGACAATCCTTAGCTTTTCGAAAATGTCAAAATCTACAATAGGACAGTGACTCAAAAAAGAAACAGAAGAGAAACAACTCGAGGTCAGAATACCGTTAGTAATAATGAAAGTCACATGTAAAGCTCTTTCTGTCGTGTTCTGAATTTAGATAACAAAAACGAAAATAAGCTTTCACGAGTGAATTTAATTGTATTGCATGCAAGTAGTATTTTAGCGCACGAAATAGTAAATAGAAAGCATCTCACTGATACTCAGGAAAAGAATACGCATTTGCGTCAGCACATATCTTAATCTAATAGTTGAATTCGAATGTCAAACGGCCTTCATTAAATGTTTTGACTCCGGATTCATTGACATTTTATCCGGAATTTTTTAGAACGCAAACCGATAGTGTGCTTTTGAAATGTGATCTATATTGTGAATAAATCAAGACGTGTAGGATAGTTGGTCAACACAATGAATACAATTTGCAAAACTGTATCATAGTACAAATATGTAGATGCTATAACTATTAAAACAAACAAACACAAATTGAATTAAAATTTTATAATAAACTAACGTTCCTGTTAGTATTTTTTTTTTAATATATATCATATCAATAACCACGAACGTCAAGTATTTACGGATGGACATTTTATTTATCGAATGAATCTAATTTAAATTCTGAAATTCCACTATGTGAATATATAACTATACAAAATATAAGCAAAGACTTCTAAATCCATACTAAAACAGTATAAAATAATCAACATTATGGTTGTAATTAAATTTTGTTGTGATTATTGTAAATTATTTTTACGGTTGTTGTGAGTTTAAAATCATGCTTTATGAATTGAAAACACTCAAGTATTTTTATTAACGACCGTTTAAAATTTAAATATTAATTTAAATAAATTTATCTTACTTTCCGTTTGACGGATATTTTACAATACACAAAAATAAATAATAATTACTCATAAAACCTAAATACTAAAATGGTATGAAATAATTAACGTAGAAATATAATGATTATTGTTTAAAAACATTTTTTTTTTTGTATGATGCAAGAATTTATTTAGATTTAATTTTTATGTTTCCTTTACAAATGAATATTTAAAAATACCAAAGCAGATTATCTTGTCCTATAAAATACTTATTTCTTAATTGCAACTCTGAAAATATTCTGATTTCAATCATTGTTAGTTTCTTCGGAAACATAAATACAGTATATATTTTGTATATATTTCTTTGATTCCTCTTGAATTAAATACTTTTGATAAGAATATTATCTTTCTGTTTTCCGATCTAATATTAATATTTTAACCAAAATGTTCTCTCCCGTAAGTCTATGATGAAATACACAGTATCCCGTGGTTAAATCTTCAAACATAATTAGTTTACATGTTATCGAGACAACAGACAATACCACGTTATAATTGACCCAGATACACACAGTGTACAGTGGTCGTTTTAAAACCAAATATAATTGCGTCGTCAAGGGCCATCAAGGGACCATATCAATGACGTAGATAACAACCTGTTAAGACCTGTATAAATGACAGAAAACTCTCGAGACGTTCTGAGAATTTTATTCTGACTTCCGGCCGAGAGATATCGAGTGGCCCATAGACACATCCAAAACTCGCCAATATATAAGCATGAACCCCTCAGGGGGTTCATGCAAAACAATCAAAATAACTCTGAACAAGAACACTTACACTATATAGATATAGGAAGATGTGGTATGAGTATGGTACTATGTCTATGTAACTATGATTACTGATCTGCAAACCTACAAACACCGACACCGACATATCACAAAATAGTAAAAGAAAGGATAGATTGCATCTTGTATGGATAATTCCGACGCGTGTTATATCGGGGAGGCCGTTTGTTTACAATTAATAATGTTAAATGAACGTGGACTGACGTTAAAAAATTCATCGTCCTCCATTATTGTTACACAATTAATGTTTATACACTATTCACACACACAAAACCAATTTATCTTGCAAACATGCAAAGGGTATGTGCATGGCCAACAAATAATACAAAAGTATGACATGTACAGTTAATTGAGAAATTATTTCATCAAACAGATTTTTACTCATGACACAAATCGTCTGGGTTTACATTTCTGTCAACAAGGATAATTGATAAATGGTATTAAAATGACCATCACAAAGGTCTAGATAACCACCTTTGTAGAACCTTAACATTGATAAGTAATATTTAGCAAAATTACTCTATACTCAACGCTATTTAAATGAAATGTCAGTAAGATTACGATGAAATACTGCTGCAGGCGGGGATGCTGGTTATATTCTTGTCTTGGCGCGAAATATTCTTACTTGCTTGACGTAATAAAATTTGTATAAAATTAAGTTCAGCGTAAAGGTAACAACAGATTAATTGGTTCAGGTTTATGTGTAGTCACATTATTTGTATACCTTTCCGTACTGATGGTAAAAAATGTCTTTTCCGTGACATTAATAAGTCGTGAAAATTATTATTTTTATATGTAGTATAGTTAAAAAATAAACACGAAAAGTTTTCAAAGCTTGTCACCGTGAGGTTAAGCCAACACTACGATCGACCAATCTTAGGTCGTTTTCATTATAATAGTTTTTGTTAAATAAAGTTTTCTCTTTAACTCTACCTTATTTAAATCATTTATATATTCAATGTTTGTTTTTAATGATTTTAAACCGTTATATTATAACAAGTTTTTGAACACATTGTGCAAATAAATTATTGTTTCTTTTTTCCCATTCATGATCAAAACATCTTAAGAAAAAGATATTTGCATTGATTCAAATATTGGTTAACTACTTAATAAACGAGATGCGTGAATGTATTATAATTGTGTAAATATTGAACAAATATCAAACTCGTCAAATTTCCAATTATCTTCTTTTTTATATCGGTATGAATATGAACTATTAACAATGGAATGTTGTATTCATAATTTACGAAGACTGCTTCTTTGTGCGATATAAAAGATGTATTTGTGTTCAAGTCAAGTCCCAAATATAAGTTATTCATTTCTAAAACATACATTATATTCGTACAAATAAAAGTTAGCTGTGTTCCAACCCTCACCGCATTAAAATTATAATACGGAATCCACGGAGCTGTGTTAAATATTTTGCAACTTTAGAGTTTATATTTTATAATGAATATTCAATTTGAAGGGAAAAGGGCCATAGTTACAGGTGCCGGAAAAGGTAGGTCTATAAAATATATTGTTCAATTCACATCATTTATTCCAATCTGATTCTTGTATTATCAACTACTGTGGTTTAGTTTTCTAAACATTCTCTTGATCCTTTTGTCTGTAAAAGATTACCAAGTTATAAGTTATTGTATTAGTTTTGTATTCACTTTTTGACTATCACGAAAGAGATTTCCCTACTGAGAAATTAGACAATATACGTATAGTGTCTTGAAATATGAAATTTATTTGTATGAGGCTTAGAAACGGGGGAAATGCGAGGTTCTACCGAGCATTTCCCCCGTTTCGTGCCGAATACAAGTAAATTTCATATTTCAAGACACTATACGTATATTGTTTTTATACTGAAATCGATAAAAAAATAAAAAATATGTAACAAATATTGTTAAATAAAAGTGTTTGGAATTTCCCTTTTGGGGTACCATTTTTGGGTATTTCCCTATGACCGTAGTCCAGGCTGTAAGACATTGACATTTTAAGGAATTAGAAAGGGAAAATGAACTTAATTAATAACATTTAATAAACATGGTATATAAATTACCAATTTGAAGACACTACAAGTTTAAATTCATAAAAGTTTGACCATTGTTACTACACGTTGTCATAGTTGTGACGTGACGTTGTTGATGAAATACAGTAGTTCAGGTTAGTAGGCGGGGCTTATATGTTAGTTGAGGTCATTGACGTATAAAACTAACGTTTATACGTATAGCTTTATCTGTATTGTAAAATAGCTGATTGCAGTATAAACAATAATTGCTAGTTACTTATAAGGGTTTTGTCTATATATATATATTTTAGTGACCACACTTACGTAATGATAAAACAAAGTTTATGGTACAGCTGCTATATACAACGCAATAAAGTTACAAATAAATGAGCGCAAAAAAGAAATCAATTCTTTCAACATCAACTCATCACAAAAGTGATTTGATATGTTATATCTTATTTATTTGAAAATAGTGCAAACTTGACAATATGTCCCAATTGATTGATTCATTTCCCCTGACAAAAGGGCGGGAACACATGTGTCAGCCATATAGCTAA
This sequence comes from Mytilus galloprovincialis, assembly GCA_037788925.1. Taxonomy (NCBI): domain Eukaryota; kingdom Metazoa; phylum Mollusca; class Bivalvia; order Mytilida; family Mytilidae; genus Mytilus; species Mytilus galloprovincialis. The sequence goes on from CM075338.1 coordinate 44,126,352, forward strand.
AATAGGTTTTTAACTTACATGAAATGGCAATATAAGCAGCGCATCTTGCCATGAGTAGTATAGGCTACAGAAGACGTTTGACTTGTAGTGAGTAATGTTGTGACCCTTAAGAGTTATGACAAGAATTCTTTAAGACAAATATGAAAGATATCAAATTGTTTTTAGCCGAAAAGAAGGGGGGCTGGAAGGTGCCCGGATGAAATTTGAAAAAAGGCAGGACAGCAGTTTTGAGTAAAAAAAAATGCAAGATAATAAACTCATTATAGATACCAGCACTAAATTTTGCATTTACACCAGACGCACGTTTCGTCTACAAAAGATTCATCAGTGACGCTCAAATCCAAAAAAAGTAAAAAAAGCCAAATTAAGTACAAGGAACTTTGCCAAAAAAAAGAGGGATAACAAAAATCAAAAGACAGCTCCCTAAACATGACTCTCAACACGTAGTATTTATCTGATTATCCTTTTTTGTACTTTTTTGAGCTGTATCATATCGTCTTCTTCAAAGTCAGAAGAACGTTCATGTCAGCACCTGTCATGCTATGGAGAGATGTGGATATGGCGATATTACTTTGTACGACCCATTTTTCGGTGTATCGTAAAAAAAAGCCTGCTCAAAAGTTATTTGGTTCCATTATTACTATTTTGATAATGTTAACATCATGTGTTCCGCATTTGATAGGTATCGGACGCTGTATTGCTCTTAAATTATCAAAACTTGGAGCAAAGGTATTTGCTATAAGCAGGACGGAATCAGATCTTGACAGCTTAAAAGAGGAGGTAAGAAAACCTTACACTATTTTCATTATTAAGGTTTCAATTTTTTTTTAAATGTGTTCGATGACCCCGCTTTCAAATCAACATGGTCGCCATGGCTAAACATAGATTATTGGGGGGAAATGCAATTAGTTCTATCATTTAGAAAATGTTATAAATTACGAAATCGAAAAAGGGCAAGCATATTCAGAATGTTGAGCTCTACCAATTGTCATTCATTTTATGCATTAAATCAAGGCAACAGTAGTATACCGCAGTTCGAAGGTCATAAATCGATTGAGAAAACAAATCTGGGTTTTAAACTAAAACCGAGGAAAACACATAAACTATAAGAGGAAAACAAAGGACCAACAAAAACACCGAAGTGCATCAAAAACAAACGCCAATGCAGCATACACAGAAACTATTTGATTAACATTGCCTTCTTCCCGACTTGGAACAGGAAATGTTAAGGCAACATGGTGGGTTCAACCTGGTTTTATGTCTAGTAAACCTCAATTTTAATGTGGAAATGTTAAAAATACAGCTTAAATGACAACATTAAATGACAGGAATACAGTACAAATACATGCAAGAACACTCAGGACAGGGATAAACTTAAATAAATAATATGATACATTGTAGTACATAACGACATATTAACAACTGATTTTTTTTTGGCTGATTACATGTATCTTGAAAACTTGATAGAGAAAAATGGAAACTGATCAGTTAGTCAAATCATGGAAGTAATATTGGAAGGAATAACATCGTCGTCACTTCAAAGGTTTCATCTGCGTTACCGCCCATCTTTCAATAACTCGTTAATTGGTTCAATATCTGGCATGGAAGTTTATTCTCCGCATGTGATCGATCAAATCACTGACACTTATCGGTCATTTTCGTGTTCACGGAGAACTACGAACAGACAAGTTTTTGTCGAATATACATGCGAAGTAACCCGAATAGTCCATTCGTTACATTCCGTTGATGTACGCTGCCGAAAAGAGTCATTCGTTTATTTTAGTCCAATTTTTCCCTATTTTTGGTTAGTTTGAACTTAATAGTTAAAACCGACAGCTATCACATACGAAATTGGAGAACAAAGTTGTGTCATTTCAATTTTAAAATTTACAGACAATTAAAAAAACCATTTCCGTATAAAGTTAAGAAGATGACTGTACAAAAAATACGTTTGGACACCCTTTATTAAATACGAAAAATCTAAATCTCTCGTGTATTTATAGTCAATTAAATTATTAACAATTCTAAACGGTTCTATCCTTCAATTTAAGTTCTTGATACATAAACTAATTTGTGTAAAAATGAATTTACCGTAAGACAGATAGATGCAAGCCCATTTCGTCGGTTTGTTATATTTTTTGCTGTATAGCTTATTATATTAATACAAGCATTCCACAATAAACACTTTTTAAATATATATTTACGAAAATATTATCCCCGTTTTAGTTGTCCAGTTTCAATAATGCAATCAATGACATTTATGACATATACATAAATTTAGAATACTTGAAAGTAAATATTATTTCATTCAATCTCGATAAACTTTGCACATTTCAACAGTAAAAAAATCTATGCCTACATTTGCCTACATTATTTTGTTAAACATCATGTGAAACCTGATCGATTCATCGGTATTTAACTGTTTAACTCGGGATCCGCTTTTAACCGGAAAATACTTTTAGAACAGTTTAAAACAAACGGTAAAACGCAAAAATATGCTAAATTAAATACAATTTTCCATGTTAAACTGCTGTAGTTTGAACAATTCTCGTCCGTTTTTCAAGTTTTTTTCACCTTTCGATTTCTTTCTAAAGGTAGATATTCTATGTGATACAGCTCTACCTTGTTATTAATAAACTAGGGATTTCCCACAGGTGCGCTATAATTACCGGACTCCATAAAACCACGTGACTGATAAGAAATTCCAGATGCCTTTTACAACCGCGGTAACGCAGATAGTAACCAAAGGCGTCTTACCGCTGAGACTATAATTGGATGAAATCGTATGACTTTAGTACAGAGCTCAGCATGCTATAAATACATGCTAATTAGTCGTTGTTATTCCTTCTAAATATTACTTCCATGGTCAAATATTACAAATTAGGCATCATAGTCGAAGTCAGTTGACTACCTCAAGAGTTATTGCTCATTGATGACAATTTTTACGAATAGTTTGCATTTTTGCCTTATATCTTAAAAAATATAACAGAAAGATAAACACTTAAATAAGCACAAACAGCAGGACAAGATCCATCAAAGAGATAAAACGGAGAAAATCGTCTTCAACTCCTTATTTGAGTTATTGTCCGTTGATGACAATGTTGACCAATTTTGTGTGTTTTTGCCTGAGATAGACAAAAATGAACAACAAGACAAGGTTTTCAATTAAAACCAATGACGGAAATTGTCAGACGTCTCCTTGTTAGAGTTATTTCCCTTAAAGTTATGATTTTTTTTTACCATTTTTCGAGTTTTGCGCTATACGATAAATTTTAAAATAGATGAATAGACACGCTAAATCACAAAAAATAATCTGCAAGTCAAGTTTTGACAATGAAGCTAGTAGACTGTCACTCTTTATTTGAGTGATTACCCTTTTGTATTATGAGCTACAACTAAAGAAGATAGAGCAAAACTAAACAGACTAAATGACTAGCAATACAAAATCATCATAACAGATAATTATGTCTTAAACTTTATTCTTGTCTATAATGTTTTAGAGTGTCCTTCGTCTAATATGCACATAGACTAAGGTGAGCGAAACAAGCTCTTAAAACGCCTTTAGTTTTGACAACAAAGCAATCACAAATATAAAGCATACCATCTTATCTTGTACTAATATAAAATTAAGATTGACAGAAAAATATCACATCCTTTTGGATGTACTATCTATTCAACAGTTACATATCTAAAAAGAATTTTATTAATGTAGATACCAATATAAAGATTGATTGTTGGTTGCTTTAAATATAAAAAAAAAGTTTTTTATGCGTCAAGAGTAAACAACAATGCAAATGAAATGTAGATCTCAAAGTATTGTCTCAAACAGAAATTAAATGTAAAGATATTATTATCGACAGCTTAAAAGGTACTAAAACATTTGAAATAAATTAAACTTTTGTAGGATTCATCAATTGAAACACGATGTTTAGATATCGGAAACTGGGACAACACAAGAAAAGTGATCGAAGAAATAGGACAAGTAGATCTCTTGGTAAATAATGCAGCAATCTTAGGGTGTAAAACTGTTCTTGAAGTAACAGAAGAGTTTATAGACGAGTAAGTTATACTACTGTTAGAGTACAGTATACTAAACTGCTTAAAAGATATGTGAAAGATACCAAATTGATATTCAATCTCAAAATTGAAAACTCCCCAAGGGTGACTGGGGAATAGAAATATGGTCACTTGGTCTTCTCCCGACCGGCAGTATAACGCTTGCCGAAGTGGGGCGTCCGTTTGGCTGTGCGGGATGTATCAAGTTCGCAGTCACGTCCGGTCAGAATGGGGACGCTAAATTCGATGCCTCGTGTAAAGAGAATGCCACGTCTTTGCACGTTAAGAACCCTTGCAACAACTCTTTGAGGGGTCCGTAGGTGGCCTGTTGCAAGGCCAAATTTCTGTCCCTATCCAATATACCCTCATTTGCCAGTGGCAGTCCAAATTTCCCCGACCATCATCCCAGATGGCCTCTATTGTGACAAAACCTACCTATTGTATTTTTTTGTGAACTTGTTCTCGTCCTGAATATGCATGAAATATTTGCCACTGGACGTTAAGCTACCAACAATCAATCAATCAAAATTGAAAACAAACAAACATATAGTTGTTAATTTCTGTTGCAATCATAGCACATCTTCTTTTTTATATAAACCCTTGCATGGCTTTTGACATCTGAGCAATACTTTAGGGTTTGTTGCCAGTATGAACAGTGTAAACAGTAGTTACAAGTGTTTAAAGAATTGCTTTGAAACTTATTATTGAATACTACATTGTAAGGTGTACTCTTTTAATCCTTGATCTTTTGTAGACATTTTGACGTAAATTTTAAGGCAGCTGTGAACATATCTCAGGTATTAACATATATATGTATATAAAAAAGTAAGATCACAAAAATACTGAACTCCGAGGAAAATTCAAAACGGAAAGTCCCCAATCAAATAGCAAAATCAAATGATAAAACACATCAAACGAATGGACAACAGCTAAACGATCATAAATAAACAGACAGATTGCTTACACAAAAGTCCATTGTAAACTCCAATTTTGATCAATGCTGATTTTATATTGAACGTACCAAAATCAATTCAATTAATGAAATTTGTACACATACACGTTATATTGACTTCCTTATAAATGACACGGGTTATGTTCTTCTCATATATGTTATGATGGTATGATACTAAACCCCTAACGGGAAGGATTGTGCCTGATGTTCATATGATGAAATCATAATCTTTCAGTCAGTTTAATTGAAGTCTGGAGCTGGCATGTCAGTTAACTGCTAGTAGTCTGTTGTTATTTATGTATTATTGTCATTTTGTTTATTTTCTTTGGTTACATCTTCTGACATCAGACTCGGACTTCTCTTGAACTGAATTTTAATGTGCGTATTGTTATGCGTTTACTTTTCTACATTGGCTAGAGGTATAGGGGGAGGGTTGAGATCTCACAAACATGTTTAACCCCGCCGCATTTTTGCGCCTGTCCCAAGTCAGGAGCCTCTGGCCTTTGTTAGTCTTGTATTATTTTTATTTTAGTTTCTTGTGTACAATTTGGAAATTAGTATGGCGTTCATTATCACTGAACTAGTATATATTTGTTTAGGGGCCAGTTGAAGGACGCCTCCGGGTGCGGGAATTTCTCGCTACATTGAAGACCTGTTGGTGACCTTCTGCTGTTGTGTTTTTTTCTATGGTCGGGTTGTTGTCTCTTTGGCACATTCCCCATTTCCATTCTCATTTTAATGTATATCAAGTCAGCTTAAATTTCCACTTTTATCTAACAGTCATTGACATTACCCCAATAGCATGCTAAACATAACACAACTATAATAATTTGATACTCACTTTAACCCCTTTAACACAACTTCAAAAAATCTTTACTTTATAATAAAAAATCCAGTTAATTTCAGAATGAATCAGACCATTATATAATTTTCCATGGACCGTTAGCTAAAAGGTGGACTTTTTATTAATAAACATATATATTATTTAATAGTACAAAATATGGACGTTTTATTTTTTATTTCATTACAGATTGTCGCCAAAGGAATTGTTGCACGAAAAGGAAATGGTGCCATAGTCAATATTTCTAGTATATCCGGTTTTCTTGCAACTCCCGGTTATCCTATTTATTGCACCACAAAGGCAGCAATGGATATGTTCACAAAGTCTATGGCATTAGAGTTTGGACCGTTGAAGGTAAACTAAGTCATTAATTGTTAATGCTTGAACATCTTTCGTGTTTTGGCTATAAACATGTTCATTGGACATTCTAGCATCAGTATTTGACACACCAATTGAATGGTGTTTTTGTTTGATTCCGCAACTGTACTTTATCCGGAGGATGAAAATTCCTAGTGTTTTTTATCCACTAACAAAAGTCCACTAGGTTTTTTAATCGGGGTCCAGTGTAAAATATCCACCACTAATCATAAGGTTTTAGAGATAATTTTTTGAAGGGGAAATTTATGAAAATTGGTATTGGTATATTTTGACTACATTAGTGATTTTGTACCGGGAATGATTGCCGCATATTGATTTTATACCAGGAATGGTTGCCTTATAGTGATTTTGTACCAGGAATGATTGCCCTATAGTGATTTTGTACCAGGAATGGTTGCCCTATAGTGATTGTATACCAGGAATGATTGCCCTATAGTGATTTTGTACCAGGAATGGTTGCGTTATTTTGAACCGAGATTGTACACACTATAGCTAGTGTTTCAGATCCATACATTGAAGAAGTGTTATAGATAAACTCGTCATTGATACCTGGATCAAAATTTTAAATTTACGCTAGACGCGCGTTTCGTCTAAAAAAAAAAAGACTCATCAGTGACGCTCGAATCAAAAAATGTTTAAAAGGCCAAATAGAGTACAAAGTTGAAGAGCATTGAGGACCAAAAATTCCTAAAAGTTTTGCCAAATACAGCTAAGGTAATTTATTCCTGAGGTAGAAAAGCCTTAGTTTTTCAAAAATTCAAAGTTTTAACAGTTAATTTATAATTATGAACATATCAATGATAACTCAAGTCAACACAGAAGTGCTGACTACTGAGCTGGTGATACCCTCGGGTAAATAAATCTCCAACAGCAGTGGCATCGATCTAATAGTTTTCATTCTGAACACATGATAAGACAATAATGCTTTATTAACGAATTAATCTCAAATATGTTTTTCTATGCAAATCCATAAAATCATATGCTTGAAATTGGCACTGATTTTAATATTCGACTTGGAGATAAAATCCTATCTTTAAAGTTAATTTCAAAGGTCTTGATCATGCTTCTAAAATTGAAACTCCTGGTGATAACAAATCTGCGCTTTGGTCTACATCAAATTCAGTGCCCTGATCATTGTTAAAAGTATTTTTTAGTTGTAAACAAATCCTCATCAGTATTATGGTCACTTGCAGTATCAGTTGGAGAATTTGTAGCGCATTAATATTGATGTCTGTAGAAACATGTAGTACTATATCATAAAACGCTAGATTTATTCAGATTAGATAAACTGTTTACTTTAAAGTAAGAATCAAATACAATGAAAGTCCCAACTATGTATTGGCTTCCTAAGCTACACAAAACACCTTACAAATATATATTTATTTCGTCTTCAAGCCATTGTTCCACTACTAAATTGTTTATTCTTCTTACCAGTACACTTGGTACAATCAAAAACCTGATAATAAATTGTTCAAATAAGGCCTTCGAAAATAGTGGAATTAATTACTTTTGGAGTGTCAAGAACTCGTTGGAAGTACTTGATAAATTGCATGCTTATATTGGTGATTTTGAATCTGTTCAAAGTTTAGATTTTTCTACCCTGTATACCACATTGCCTCACATTCTCATTAAGAAAAAATTCACACACCTAATTAAATGGGCATTTAAAAAGTCAGAATGTGAATATATATGTTCAAACTCTTTTAGGTCATTTTTTAGTAGCAATAAACAAAAAAACTATGTCAATTGGACATGCTTTGATACTATATCTGCCCTTGAATTTTTACTAGGTAACATTTTTGTTCACTTTGAAGATTCCGTATATCGTCAGCTTATCGGAATTCCAATGGGGACTAACTGTGCATCACTTATTGCGGACCTGTTTTTGTATTGCTATGAGTTACAATTTGTGACTAAAATCAGCAAAGACCCATCGAAACAACATCTGATAAACAAATTTAATAATACTTTTAGATATTTGGATGATATTTTGGTTCTCAATAATGACGACTTCAGTATGTATACTAAAGAAATTTATCCTGTTGAACTTACTTTAAATAAAGCTAATACTAACAATGACCACTTCCCTTTCCTCGATATTGATATCTATATCACTAACGGAAAGCTTAATACTAAAATGTATGATAAAAGAGATGATTTTTCATTTCCTATTGTTAATTATCCATTTTTAGATGGTGACGTTCCCTTGTCACTATCTTACGGTGTTTATATATCTCAACTTGTACGATTCGCTCGTGTATGTAATTATGTTTTAGATTTTAACGAGAGAAATTTATGTATTACTGAAAAATTATTACACCAGGGTTTTCGATATCACAAACTAGTCAAAACATTTTACTAAATTTTATCATCGGTATAAGGACATCATTCGTAAATATAGCTCAACATACAGACTTCTTATACGTTCAGGTATTTCACATCCAATTTGTTATGGAAATATTCTTTATAAAGCACAAAAATGTCAGTATTCACCTCAGAAACTAACAAAACCTTTAAATAAACTTATTAAGAAGGGATATAGTTATGATACTGTTGTCAGGTCATTAAAGGTTGCATATTTTGGCGTTAATATTGATTCACTTATAGGATCTTTGCATCGGAACGAAACACATTTATTCAAAAACCAGTTGTTGGCATGACACTGGTTATGTTCTTCTCATATATGTTAAGATGGTATGATACTGTGCCTGATATTCATATGATGAAATCATAATCTTTCAGTCAGTTTAATTGAAGTCTGGAGCTGGCATGTTAGTTAACTGCTAGTAGTCTGTTGTTATTTATGTATTATTGTCATTTTGTTTATTTTCTTTGGTTAAGTCTTCTGACATCAGACTCAGATTTCTCTTGAACTGAATTTCAATGTGCGTATTGTTATGCGTTTACTTTTCTACATTGGCTAGAGGTATAGGGGGAGGGTTGAGATCTCATAAACATGTTTAACCCCGTCGCATTTTTGCGCCTGTTAAAAGTCAGGAGCCTCTGGCCTTTGTTAGTCTTGTATTATTTTAATTTTAGTTTCTTGTGTACAATTTGGAAATTAGTATGACGTTCATTATCACTGAACTAGTATATATTTGTTGAGGGGCCAGCTGAAGGACGCCACCGGGTGCGGGAATTTCTCGCTACATTGAAAACCTGTTGGTGACCTTCTGCTGTTGTTTTTTCTATGGTCGGGTTGTTGTCTCTTTGACACATTCCCCATTTCCATTCTCAATTTTACTAATTGTAATCCATTAATTTTAAATGTTAACAATAACTCGGTCTCATGTAACCAAAACAACGATATCAAGATCGATGCTTTTATCCTATTTACAGCCAATATTCTCTAATGAAAAACAGTTACTAGGAATAAATGCACGGGTTGAATGAAATATGCTTACATTATATGTGAATTATAGGTTAATATACGGTATTTTGAATCAGGCGATAATCTGAGAAGGGTTTGCAATCATTAGCAATTGCTACACTAAGCAACTTTCTATGTTAATCTAAATATTAATGAAATGGTAATCGCATTGCTAGTCTTTCGTTTGGAGCTCTGCACGAAAGAGGACTAATCTAGGCCTATAGTTCATTAGACGTGTATTTAGTCGAATCAAAACAATTGTGAGCTTAAATATTTAATTAGTGACTGAACTGTAGAATAAATTAGACATAAACATCGGTTAATGTTGATCAAATGACATTATTTGATTAAAAGATATAGTAAAATAACAACAACGAAAGAACTCCATGGACAATTAAAAAAGGGAAAGTACCTTATCAAATGGGGAAATCAAAAGCTCAACACCTCTGTCATCTCATAACAAAACTTAAATGTTGGCGACGGCGATTTTAACATTTATTTTGTGAAAGCTTTGATTATCAACATAATTCTTGTAATGTCAGATTCGTGTCAACAGCTGTAACCCCAGTGGATTGTTAACACCCATGGGTGAGAAGCTGTGGACCTCACCAGAACTGAAAGATGCTTTCACAGGACGAATACCGATGGGACGATTCATAGGTAGTGTAATGAATATATATTATATGTTAAACAATTATATATGTCTGGTAAAATAAACACTGATAGTCCAATTTTGTTACGAAAATCTGACATTATTATGAGTGAGAATTTGTATATGAACATGTATTATGGTTTACAATTGCCGTCCGTCAACACTTTGTTTCATAACACACATTTGCTTTAAATAATTCTCATGTTATAGTCTAATTAGTTATCAAGGGTACCAGGATTATAATTTAATACACCAGACGCGCGTTTCGTCTACATAAGACTCTCATCAGTAACGCTCAAATCAAAAAAGTTATAAATCCAACCAAGTACAAGGCGACGAGGATTGAGGATCAAAAATTCCAAAAAGTTGTGCCAAATACGGCTAAGGTAATATATTCCTGGAAAAGAAAATCCTTAGTATTCGAAAAAAGTTTTGTAAACAAGAAATTTATGAGAAATGACCATATAATTGATATTCATGTCAACAACGAAGTGCTACACATCATTAGAATTTGCCATATTTCACGCAATATTTACATCCTTGAGTGTACATTCGTGTTTTTTGATAAATGACGGCATACAAATGGAAAATAGTCATATATGCCCTTTCGTAAAACATGGAAGAATTATATTTGTGTAGTTTTGTGGAACAATCTGTTTCATTGGTGTTTTCCTCACCTTTTTATTATATATTGCACCAAAAAATGTACAAAATATTTTGATCATAGGTTTGAAATGGCACATTTTGGATACACAGTGGTAACATATTGGCGATACATGCTGTTTGATTGGTGTGAACCTCATCTTTTTATCATATATTACACAATATAATTGTACGAGATGGATTGATAATGGGTTTGAAATGGCAAATTTTGGATACACAATGGTTAGATACGAATTGTTTATATTCTCTTTCGCAAAACGATGGTTTGCTTAACATATCTTATATAAGGATGTTAATGTGAGTTACATATTTTTAGGGTATGGCCTTGACACATTCTTATGTTGCCAAAAACTCTAATGTAAAAGTCAAATTTGGTGAAATATGGCAATTCCAACATATGTATGCTGTCATGTATCTAAAGTTAAACCTATCTTACATTGTATCTCTTTAACTGTTTCGGTTCTTAAACATCTTTGGCGTTCGAATATTCAGTTTTGAACGTTCCTGATTGAGGTAAATCAAGAAAATCGTCCGAACGCAACAAATTTATAGCGTGATGTTTTCATTTCTTGAAAGAATTTGTGTTTATTTATATTTTTTTTTTTTCAATTTTCAAGGAACAAATATAAGTTCATAAACTACTTCCTCTGTTATTTGGTTCATCTTCATTTTCCAGAACCAGAAGAAGTTGCAAATACAGCTGCATTCCTGCTCAGTGACTATGCATCTATGATAAATGGTGCCTTGGTACCGGTCGATGGTGGACACATTATACACATGTCGTCTAATCCTGTCCAGTAGTTGACAATGATACCTATTATGGCATTAGAAATATGAATACGGATCCATTTTAGTTATTACACATAGTCTGGCCTGATGTGTCTTGCACGATTATTCATTTGCAGCAAAAATAAATTAAAACAGTCATAAATTGCAGATATTAAGGACTGTTTAATGATTTTATTAAATAATCTCCGCATTAATACTACGTTTTGTTGTGTAACGTTCATGTTCTAATATCAAGCGGTGGTACTATATTCATTTCGAGTACTTTCCCTTTACCCAACTGTGTTTAGAGGAGTAGGAATATTTAGTACTGTGGATTCATTCATATTTGTGGATAAAGGAGCATTGTAGTTTTGTGGAAATAGATGATTTCGTGAATTGCCTAAAGTCTGCATACACACATAAAAAATATGTATTTCTTTGAACATTTAAACTTGCAGTTCACGTTTAAATACTATACCCAACAAAACCTGTACCCCACAAATAATAATAAATCAAAAGTTTATAATAATGTTAATATCTTTTTTCATCATTTTCATTTGCGGCATGCGGGTCAGATAAAATACATTATCAACTTTGAAGGCACTAGCCAGATTCCTATCTTGATTAATGTTGGTTTCTAAATGTCCAGTGCAAATATTTAGGACGAGAACAAATAAACAATATATTAAAAAAGTAAATTCTGCATTAGAGACTCCAGGATCAAGATCCTGCAACGTAAAATGACGGTACAAGGGATAGGGACATACAGTTAACCTTGCAACAGGCCACCTACGTACCCTTCAAATAGCTGTTTCAAGTTTTCTTTTCTTGTAAAGAGCCTGTCACTCTCTTTACACGAGGCATTGGATTTAAATTTGCACATTCAAACGGACGCCCGACTTAAACTACGGGTCGGAACAAGACCAATGGCGACGATACTTCTATTTCCCAGTCCACCTTGGGGGGATTCTTCTCTTGTGACATATAGTGACATATTACACCGAAATGTGGTCATGATTGCTCATGGTTTCCGATGAATGAGGGTTTTATGTACTAATGTACTAATGTTTTTTTTTAATGGTGACCATATTTTGAGTAGCATTTTTTCACCGTTATAGAATGTGTAAGAAGATTGTCTGGAGTGAATTAAAAAAATAAGCTAATAATATAAATTATCAGATTGTCCAATGTTACAATCAAGGCCGTTAAAAGAGTGACATTTGTACTTTGCTGTTGGTGAATCCTCCTACTCGGCACATTCCATGATTTGGGATGTCTCTACTAAAGGTATAGGTTAGGTGTTTTCACTTTAAGCATCAGTATGCTTTACACTTGTATAAGTTGCAGCTAATGTAATTGCTTTCATTCCGTCTAATTCATTTGATTTTTTTTTTAAATTTTTGCCTCCTCGGTAGTATAATAACGTCTTCCACTGTAATGCATTCACTGAAAAAGATAAAGATTTTTTTTTATCAAATTTCAACATTATTTTAATGCATTTTTTTGTTGCATCTTGATACATATACATTCAAGTTAATATATCGAGAAGGACATAGAAGAAGACAAAGAAATACAAATTTTATTTTTAATGCAGCTGTATTTGAATGTTATTCCTATTTGAAATTATGGATCTAACGCATTTCAGGTCATATATAAATAGACTTTCCTGACACATTATTTGAAAAAGAGGTCAAATAACCATAAAATGAACTAAATTATAATAAAGATTTTTATAACAGACTTGTCCTTTGATAACTTTAAAAGAGATCTGCAATCTTAAAGACCTTTCTAAAACGTTTTTTTTTAAATGATTACCTTTCTGAGCTTACTTATATCTCCTGTTTTGTTATACTCCTGACCCACAATATATATCATGCTAAAACAGTTATACATTATCAAAATAGGCCATGATTTCTGAATTAATATTAAGGAACTTTTAGATAGGATGTTATAGTTTCATTTAAACATAATAGTGTTTCAGCTATGTTACTTATTGCGTGCATTAGCTTAAATTTCATCACGTTTCATTTACTATTTTTTAAGAATTGACAATCTTTGCAGTGTTAGAATGGACTAAAATATGCCAAAACACATTCATTTTAGTACAACAACACGATAACATTGTAACATATCAAAGAAATAAAAAAGTAAATAGTTATTTTCTCTGTTTTACCTATTTTATGTATATAACTTTCCCTTATAATATTAATATTGATGCACTCCTGACAACTTAAAACTATATAAATAAACAGAACATTAAAGGGGCACTAGCTGCCAAATTCATGTTCACCGATTTGACTCAAATTCTCATATTTTATTTATAACAATGTAAAACATTTTTCAAAACTATCAAAAATATCAAACAAACAATTTACAGGACATGGTCTCGATAAAATGTTGCTTTGTTTCGTGTGAAATTTAGCCAAGACGCCATCTAATTAACTATCGAGTTGACCTTCTATGACCATATAAGCGATGTAACAAAAACACAGATATAGATAGATTAAGCAACTCGTGCAATTGGATTTGTATAGGTCTGTTAAATTTTGTATTATAGAATAAAAAATTTATGATTATCGTCGTGTTTACCTTTATAAGAATGATTTTGCGTGGATCGAATCAGTTAATCAAATTATTTACCTTTGTTTCACTTTCAATGTTGACAATCTTTTCCTGTAAATACCCGTACACGGACAATGCATGCGTTATTCTATCACTTTCTACGGGGTTAAATTGGAGTTCACATGAATATGGATTTAATGAGGTCGAGTTATTCACTTGCAAGTGAATAAGTCATTATCAATGTTTATTAGCTTAATTTGACAAAACTGAACCATTTTAGCTGATAAAAGCAAATTATTATTCCACTTTTTCACTTTCATTAATGATTGAACAAAAAAAAATCATACTTTTGATTTTTTATATATCTCGTAGCTAGTGCTCTTTAACATAACATTAATGATAATTTGTATGTATAGTTGCACTCCTGACAAATTTAAATGCCCACAAAATTCTTTAAATGTTTCAAAGTTCGATTCCTAAAAATATCTAGAATAGAGAAATCAAAGTAATAAAATTATATAAAAGTGATATTATTAATGATAATGGCAAGTTATAAATAAGTTTCCCACTCCCCTGAATATAAATTCCTTTAAATAGTTGTTGTCTATGTTTGTTTAAAAACAAATGTTTAATGAAAAAAATATCAAAATAAACCGATACCTATTTCAATATTAATTACAATAACCTGAATGATAGATCTTCCTTTTTTTCATTTGAAAGTGACCACTGTTTAAAACATTTGATTTAAAAATAAACTATTAATTTGTTGCACTCCTGACCAACTTTTGAAAATAAACAAAATAACTCAATCAAACGGTAATACAAGTCACACATATATAAGATGTCCTGTATGAAGAGTCACTACTTTGACAATGACTTCATTGTTTCTGTTGAAAAGCAGAAATTTGATCAGCATAAAATTGAAGTCTTATTCCCCGAATGGTGTATAAAGTATGCCGATAATGTCCGTTTTTGGCTGCCAGCTACTGTCGTCTGATAGTGGCCAAACATACAACCCTATGTTTCCAGAGTATTCTTGAAGAAATTTGAGTTGAACATTTTGTGAATCAACGTTTTGCAAAACCTGGAACAAAATTAGATTATTTTAATCACTGTATGCTTGTAGTTTCTATCAAGTGCATTTAAATCTTTCTTAAGGTGGTAAGGGAGTCTGAATTAAACATGATAGATTTTTTTCATACTTTGCCAAAACCTAGTATTTATTGATATATGTTCAAAAATACAATAAAAAGGATAGGTCTCCGTGCATTTTCACAAGGTACAGGTTGTGACAAAATAACACATTTTGTATGGATTATGCAGGAAAAAGCATCATTATGTGATTAGAAACTAAACTAAATGATCGAATTGTAAAATAAAATACGAGAAGATATCTTTTAGAAAATGCTTTGAGAATATCAAGAGATGTCAGTGAGTAGATTTTCACCTGGACGGACGTGTTTACATTATGTCCTGGAAACTCTCATAATGTCTGATGATGGCAGTGAAACACACCAACAACAGCCCGTATTATCTGGTGATATCTTTACCATTTTGCATTTGTTAGAACACCAAACCGCCGACTGGGTTTTATCAGCTCGGAATGGACGTTACAAACTTACAGTAAAATGGACACCCGGGAAGATAGCGGAAAGAGAGAGGTCGACATTACCACCTAAAAAGAAGTCATCAAAGTCCCGTTCTGAAAGGAATAACCGCAGGCTGAGGGCATATTTGGCCAAAAAGTCTGAGTCAACTGCAGAGATTGGAACTCCAGCTCAAATGTTAGACAATGACTCCTCAAAATCTGATGAGCTAGGCAATACCGCTCAACCAATAGAGACAGATTCGGAAACGGACGAACCGGCTGAGCTAATCTCTAAGAAAGATGAAGCTCCTCCAATACCAACAGCCACATCATCGCCAAAAGGTCCCGCTTCCTCTATTGGTGCCGAGGGTACATCGACAACTGGTAGAAAAAGAAAGGAACTCCGCAAACACAAAAAGGGGGAGATAAGAATACAAAATATCACACTAGACCTTCCACGGAAGGAGAAACAACAATACTTAAAGCAAATTGTGACACATTAAAACAACAAGGACTGATAGAGAAACAGGTCAATGAGGCCTTCTATAAGGATGTCAAGAGAAGCCATGACAATTGGTAAGATATCAGAGATAAGAGGAACTTTACTCAGAACAGCGAGTGAAAGACATTGAAAAGCTAGCTGAACAGAATAATTTGTATTTGAAATTATTCAAATAAAGGGCGAGATAAGCCCAGACCCTATTAGATTGTAAAAAAAAAAGAGAGAATATCAAAAGAAAAGATTGGGTCACCGTGCGTTATTTTCCGGCTTAAATACAAAATAGCAAAATTCCATCTAAATTCCTTCAGAAAATGCATTATTACAGAGCAACCTCCCCTTAAAATGCCAATTTATTTTTATTTTTTAAAATCAAGCAGAAATAATCAACACTTGTAAAAATATTAATATTTATAAATTTTAATCTTATAAATTCGTTCTTTTAAATGCAAATTCACATTAGTTATCTGCATTCCAGTACCAAATTTTGCTAACTTGATAGAAAATCTGGACCTTAGATTCTCTGTTTTTTTATTATTATCCAAAATAGCAAAAGACACCCATACTACCTCAATACCAATATTGGACACTTCTGCTTGTAAATGGTTGCTTAAAATTGCATGAATGTGCATTTTTCTTTTCATTTGACATCTGATCAGCTTATGGAGTAAGCTAACTTGCTTGTAATATAACTTCACACTGAGTGTTATTTTTTTTTTAACTTATCACATACAATTCATTAGCCAGTTTATCTTAGTACTGAAAGTCTTAGGAATTCAGGCTAGAAAAACAAAAATATTCTAACCATTGCAATGTATATATGTACTTTTGTCTGATAGATGTTATATTTACTGCTACAAAGTCATCAATTTTTAAGCTACAAAATAAAAAAAGAAAATTAACAATTGAATTTACAATAACACAATATATTGTCAATTAATGTTTTTGCTAATTATCCATTAAATCTTAAACCTACATTTCATTAGTATTGAATTATAGACCTGAAAATTTGCAATGTTTTTTTTTTACATCTACATCTACATTTAGATCTACATCTGGGTTTTTTTAGTAATATACATATCAATTAAATTGTCCTTTTTTTTTTATTAATTCAATGTTTGCAAAAGTATGAATTATTCGAAATACTAAGTATCTTCTCCTCCCAGATATAAATAAATGAGTCGTATTTGGTGCAACTTTTTGGAATTGATGGTTATCATTGCTCTTTAACTTTGTACTTGTTTGGCTTTCAAACTTTTGATCTGAGCGTTGCTGATGAGTCTTATGAAGAAGAAACGCGCGTCTTACGTCTTAAACTATTATCCTGATACCTAAGATGACTATTCGTCTTTTAGGTAGGATGATAAAAGTTCACTTCTTTTTTTGTAATTTTGAAATTATAAATAATATACAACATAGATTTCACAGAACATACTGATATATGAAAGTTAAATGTATAACCAGGTCAGTTGATCATTTTTATGGCTATTCAAGACTTTTGGCATTTTTATCCCAAATGGAAGTGAATTAATTAATATTTCAGTCATGGTAGTAGATTTGTTTATCACTTTATTATCATTTCTCGATCTTTCATTGTTCCTTATCAAGTTTTTTTTTTTGCATGACAGAGGGAAAATCTTGATTCATAAGATTTAATTATCGGTAAAAATGTTGCCAAAATTTAATTGTTTAGAAACAGTAAATAGATAGTTTATGAAAAGTAAGATAAATTGATTCATTAAGCGACCTTTTAAAATATATAATTTGGAGGGTTTTTTTTTTTTATTGTATAAACTATATTTCACTTTATCGTTAGTGAGAAGTTATCGCATTGTCATACATACCACATATCCTTATTTTTATATAAAATATTCATGATATCTGAAAACTTACCGATTGTGTTCTTTCCTTATTTTGCAGTTAGGAAAAGCACGACATCAAAAAAATCAATGAAGGATATAAAAAAAAAATAATTCAAATAGTTTTGGGGTGGGGGTGGGGTCAAAGTTGCTGCAAGTTTTGTGTAATTGACATCGATTTTATATATATCCTTATTGGTCAATCAATTTTTCCCAAATTAAGTTAAGAGGGGGTAGGGGGTCAGTGACAAAACTATATGAATTAAGTTTTTTTGTTATCTTACATTGAACTTTTGATTTCGTCCCTTAAAGGTTAGTTTATATGCCGAATGGTACATGGAAAACACGAGAAAATAAATATTGAAATATTCGGTCATGCTCCGCCATGAATTTATGCCATTTCATTATGGTTTTTGACATTGAATCGCTCACCTCGTTCAGATATGACATGTTCATAATGTTTTACTTTGGTCAGTCATGTATACCTATTTGTCATTTCATAAATCTCATTTTTGGTATTTTTTTGTGTCGCCTTCGACGAATGTCGCTGTATGCGAGAAGTAGTTAAAAATGTCTGGCGGTGGTAGGCGATGTGAACTATTTGTATGACACCTTATATGCCAGTAGTTAGAAGACCTAGATGTAGTATACCTTGTATGCAGATATCGTATGTAAGGTAATTTCCATCTGTCATATTCCATTGTCCTTGGCCTCATTTCCATGGTCCAGTGACTGTTTGATTAAAAAATGTTTCTTTTGTATGTTACATTTCTCATCTATTATGAGTAATGTGATACCTATACTTATGTGGGTTCCTTGTAGCACCTACATAACCTTCACGGAGGGTTCACCTGACGTCGACTGTATTTCATGGATCAGTGATTAAAGTTAAAGTACATGATTTTGTCCGTTTCTCAGATACTATAAGCAGTAGTTCAACTATAAGTTGTGTATGGAATGATTGAAAGGGGTGTATGTCAGTCTGGCAGATTTCATCTGATCGTGACCTGATTTTCATGGTGCATTAGTTTATATTAAGTGTTTGTGTTTTGATATGTGTTTCCATCGGTTTTTAGTTTGTATAACTTAGATTTGTTTTTCTCTCAATCGATTTATTACTTTTAACAACGGTATACTACTGTTGCCTTTATTTCAAGTACTATAAGCAATAAGTAACTTTATATGATGTATGAAATGCTTTTAAATTGCACATATTATTTGAGCTTGAACTCATTTAAATGGTTCTTTTGTCAGTGTTAAAGTTTAATAATTTGCTTTGATTTTCAAATACTGCTAGTATTTGGTCAGAATTTTTCACCAATTTTAGATCTTATTTTGTGCCATTTGTTTTTTTTTCAAGATTTGATTTGCTCTCTAGGCTTCGTTTTAAAAAATCAAGGGCCATATAAGATGACGGTTGTGTATTCTGGTCATGTTGACATCATTATTAATCGTATTGTGCTGAATATTTTGCTATCTTTAATAGTCTTTGCAACAAAAACAAAACAAAACAAAAACACAAAGAGATAAAAAAAAAATCTTAACATGCAATAACTTTGTGAGGAGTAAATTGATCTTTAAACCATGTTAACTTATTTGTAAATCTTATTTTACCGAATGTAAGTGCTCTATTGTTACTTTCAATCTATTATAAAATTGAGAATGAAAATTTGGAATGGGTCAAAGAGACAACAACCCGACCATATAACAGAAAATAGCAGAAGGTCACCAATAGGTCTTCAATGCAGCGAGAAATTCCCGCACCCGGAGGCGTTCTTCACCTGACCCCTAAATAAATAAATACACTTGTTCAGTGATAATGAACGCCATACTAAACATGTTAGTTTATTTCAGTTCAAACAATAGTTTAATTTTAAAAAGAAATTAATAGAATATATTCCATAATATCAATACAAATGTATGATGTTTTTGTTGAAAATGCTTGAAAGCCGCCCTCCCCTCTTTCCCCCATCCAACGTCCGTTTAGCTGTGCGAGATGTATCAAGTTTGCAGCCACGTCCGATCGGAATCGGGACGTTAAAATTCGTCTAAAGAGAGAACCCTTGTAACAACTATTTCATCCCGGATGGCCTCTATTATTACAAGACCTACCGATTGTATTTACTGTTCAATTGTTCTCGTCCTGAAATATTTGCCATTGGATGTTAAGCAGCCAACAATCAATCAATCAATGATTGAAAAGTCACTTGATCGTATTGGATCGTAATAAATATCGAAGTCTCGACAAAACTTACAGAAAAGCTACAACAAAGTTAAAGGAGCGAAACAGTTTTTTTTTTTTTCTTTTACACAATCATAACGCCTTATTATGCAACTATATAATGAACATGGACATGGATCGCAGATAAGTAACCACAGAACAATATTCGAGTTTGCCATTAGATTTAATTTACAGGAACCTTGTGAAAAAATAAAAATAAAAACACAATTAGTGTACACTATGATTAATGATAATTCGTTGCATACCAGCTACTAAAGGTAACCAAATAAATGCTAGATGAAGTACATCTTGTATGAAGACTGGCTAAACTATGAAATCATATAATACATCTAAACAGTACAGTGTTTATCAACTTAATAAAATATATCCACATTACTATGATATTATTACGTAAGTATTTCTGTATTGGCCTTGTTATTGGTCCGAGGCTTGCTGTATTGGCCTGAGGCGAGTACAGCTGGCCGAGGACCAATAACAAGGCCAATACAGAAATACACGTAATAGTATCTTTATTAATTAACTACAGTGTTTTTTTCTTTTTTTTTCATTTCACAAGAGATAAATATTTTTACCTTGATGTGGAACTATTCAAATCTCAGTTTCTTTTTATTAGATGCAATATATATAATGATTGGTGCTGTTTCCAGGTTCAGCATTTTCTCATCTGATGAATTTTTCTACCCTATCCAGTGACTGTAAAGTGTTACAATTTTAATTTAGACGCAACACATAAATAGTAATTAGAAAGGTACTGCCTTTGCATGTATTTATATGCAGAAACAAATTGAATATATATATTTTTTTTAAATGTACAGGGGCGGATCCAGCCATTTTAAAAAGGGAGTTCCCAACCCAGGACAAAAGGGGGGAGGGGGGTTCCAACTATATGTCCCAATTCAAATGCATTGATCGGCCAAAAAAGGGGGGGTTCCAACCCTGGATCCGCCAATGATGTAGGAGTTGATATTGATACCACTACCCATTAGCCAAATTACCAAAGAACAGAGATTTTTATAATTACAGAATGCCTGGTTCGGGTTTAAAAATAAATGACAGTTTACAAAAAAAAGAGCGAAAGTAAACAGGTCCGAGGTCGTGAAGAAATGAACTTTGTGATAATCTACTCGTTTCCCAAACCTGAAATAGTTCTATCGTCTGCTTTCAAAATACTTTTAAAATGAATGTGACCGTCTTTAGTCTGAAATGTATGCCATACTGACATTTTCAGCATGTTTAAGATGACTAAATGACAACTGCGTCTTCAAAACAACTGTTTACTTTCAGTTTCTGTTTTTCATGACTTTCTATGTAAAAACTAGAGACGTACCGAAATCCTGCACTTGTGCCAACTCGGCCAATACAGAAAAAAATCTATATTGGCCGAGTTTACACCATATATTGCATAGGCAGTTTTCATCATATTAAGTCCAATATTAAACAGTGTAGTTAATTAATAATGAAATATCTATTCGTCCGAAACGTATCGAGTGATTGCAATGAATCGTGTAACAACGCTTGCATATGGATTGCACAAGTAGTAAAATAAAAAATGTAGTGTGAATGATGAGATAATAATCCTGGAATAAATAAATAAACTCATCATAGATACCAGGACTAAATTTTGTATATACGCCAGACGCGTGTTTTGTCTACAAAAGACTCATCAGTGACGCTCAAATCCAAAAAAGTTAAAAGCCAAATAAAGTTCGAAGTTGAAGTGCATTGAGGACCAAAATTCCTAAAAGTTTGCCTAAAACGTCATTAACAACACTTGTAAGTAATGACTTGCATACTTTGTTTTTGTTTTAATTACACAATCGTACAAGATACACCCAGTCAGGATATGTGTTTTGATTAAAGGAACTATTGTTACTTTTTGACAGGGTTAAGTGCCATATGTATTATGTGTCCACCATCCACAGGTAACACGACACCATTTATCATTGATGCATAGTCACTGAGCAGAAATGCAACGGTATTGGCAATTTCGTCTTGTTCTGAAAAATAAAGATGTTTAAAATTTAAAAAAGGAGATAAAATCATAACTTTTTACTGCTTGAAAATTGCATAAATAGTCCGAGTTCTCCAGTTAATGCAAATGTTTGCTTTTTTTTCGACCCTAAGCGTTGCCATAAATGATCGCATATGACTATTTGTCATTAGCGATTTTGTCAAAACAAAGGAACAAACCAATGCCATACCGGGAACAAGACCTTTAACTCGCATTAACATCCGTGTATAAGATATGTGACAATCTGTACCATTTGGTACCATCCGAACTAATTACATTTTTACGTTTTTAACAAAATGTATCATGCAAATTTCTTTTATATAACTTTTTGATAAACAAATGAATCACGAATTTTGATGATTGTTTACATGTCATATATCCCTGGGTGATAAAAAAATTTTACAAAATGAAAAAAGTCTGCTCTAAAAGTATTGATGTTGACCTCGATATTGACACATATGGTGAACTTCAAACTAAATCTATGACAACCATAATGATTTGAACTTTTCAGTACATGCCAGTCAATTAACCATTTCTTAGCATACTTTGTTCCATTATATTGCGTTTATTTCCTTTAATGTATACGTTGCACTCGTTGCTTGTTCACAATAACAAACTTCGTTTGTTAATTGATAAATATGTATGTTTTATATTGTATAATTCAAAACAATAACCGTTCCCATGTCAAACTTTCTTTTTCTTAACAAGTTTACCATTTTGGCAAATTTTGACGGTGCTGTTTCTATGGTGATTTATAGTTAAGTAAAGTGGTATTTTAAAAGATATGACCTGTAATTCTTACTGATACATATTTCAATCTATAACGAGTTCAGTAGATATGAATTATTTTACATTTTGTTTTTATTTGCTTGATAGGAATACACCCGTAGTTGTTTTTACATGTACATGACATAAAGAGCTAGTTTACATATCGTTTGGCATTAACTTTACTACCTATGAATCGTCCCATCGGTATTCTTCCTGTAAAGGCATCTCTTTGTTCCTGTGAGGCCAAAATCATCGCACCCAGCGGTGTAAGTACTCCACCTGGACTACAACTGTTCACACGAATCTTGCAATATAAAAAGGCCGTGGAAAATCAAATAAGAAAATAAAGCTAGTACTTCATTCATTACATTTTTAATGCCCGGCATTAAAATTTAAACAAACAAAGCTTATTGCCAAAACACATTTGGCACTTCAATCGCTTATTGAAGCAAGGGTAGCAGAGCGGTCTAAGTAGTCGAACAACCGTATCACTAGCCAGTCAATTCAGAGGTTGTGAGCCCGAATCCCGCACAGGGCAGGTGCACTCGACTCCAACCTGAATCGAGTAGGAGTGTCAGTTTTTATACTGAAGTAAACTATCCGGCTTCATCCGCAAAAACTAACTAAATAACACAAGCGTGAAACGCCAATTAATCAACGAATCAGTCTTTATTCGCCAGTCTCCAGTCAGGAGCCTCTGGCCTTTTTTAGTCTTTTTAATTTTAGTTTCTTGTGTATAATTCGGAGTTAAGTATGACTTCCATTATCACTGTACTAGTATACAAATTTGTTTAGGGGCCAGCTGAAGGACGAATCCAGGTGCGGGAGTGTATTGCTGCATTGAAGACCTAGTGGTGACCTTCTGCTGTTGTCTGTTCTATGGTCGGGTTGTTGTCTCTTTGACACATTCCCTATTTCTATTCTCAATTTTATTTGCCTTTCAACTGTTTTGGCACAACTTTTTGAAATTTTAAATCCTCAATGTTCTTCAACATCGTACTTGTTTGGCTTTATTAATATTTTGATATGAGCGTCACTGATGAGTCTTATGTAGACGAAACGCGCGTCTGGCGTACTAAATTATAATCCTGATACCTTTGATAACTTTTTGATTCAAGCGTAATTAGTGAGTTTAGCATAGAATAAATATTCGTTCTAAATTAAAAGTTTTGTATCTTTGATTTTTTTTTTTCATACAAAGCTTCTTATTAAAACTAGACATGCGGTGGGCGTTTACTAGCTTCGTTTTGAAAACAAGGTTTTAAAAAGTGTGAAACTTGAACAGTAACCAATTGTAGCATTTTGTTTTAGTATTTCAGACCCTTCACTGACATTCTACACTAAATGCAACTTTCGAATATACATTTGATAAGCAGTGCACTTAGTTGTTATTTAAAAGTTCATATACAGTAGAAATCTTTAAAATTTGCAATTCAATTACTGATTCTGTAAATAACATAATTAACATATTTATAACTTTTAAAAGGAAGTAGTTTAAGTTTACCTATTATCCAAAGTTTACCTTAAAAGGTCCGCACTCTAATGCCATAGACTTTGTAAGCATGTCCATGGCTGCTTTTGTGGAGCAATAAATAGGGAAACCAGGCGCAGTAAGAATACCGGAGATACTTGAAATATTCGCGATGGCGCCACTTCCTTTCCGTGAAATAATTCCTTTGGCGACGATCTGTAAAGACGCAAATATTGCAACATGCATGGTGAAAATTGTTCAGTGGCATGAATAATGTATGACGAAAAGTGAACCGTTGTGAAAATATAAAAATACTAAAATAACAGGTGTGTTTTACATATTTATCATATAGTAAAACGCATTCACTGTACCCACCAGGCAAATGATTGAAATGAATTAGATTTTGAATAATTTAGTAACGATTTTCGTGGTAAGATATATGTGTTTTAAGATATAAAAGTCACGATTTGCAAATGATATAAAGATAAGAAGATGTGGTAAGATTGCCAATGAAACTATCGTTCGTTATATACCAATTGGAGAAGGGTAAATTTTCAAATGTATATACCTATATTATTTATTTATGTAATACCTGCGATATGTTCAATGCTGCCTTAAAGTTGACGTCAAAATGTCTGCAAATAAAAAAAAATAAGTCATGTCAAGAGATTTCACCTTATATGTTTAATGTTCTATTATAAGATAGTTTACAAGTCAATAATTGTCCAATACAAGACAAAAAATGTGCAATATTCCAAGTTCTAACTGTAGGTTTAGTCACATATCCTTAATCACTAAATTTTTAATCAACTTTCTTAGCTGCAACTCTCCAAGATGATTTCAAATGGAAATAGAAAAGGGAAAAGACCTGCTTATGAGTAGATGAATATGTATCTTCTCCTTCTCTGGACATAATAATATTTCTCGATATTCACTGTACTGCTGCAAAATGTTACATCTTAAAATTCTAATGATTGGTGTTTGCTTCACGACCGGGGGCACATATATATTGTTAAGGACGAAAATAAATTAATGGTAAAGAAGGTGATAGGCCTTAGTTGATTCTGTTCTGGTGGAAGGTCGTAGAAATTTGCACTTACTCTGATAGCAAAAATCTATTGAAGGAAGGTTACTTCCAGTGAAGGCATTTGAATATTCCGAGCGAAAAGGAGATGTTCTGAAAGATCGTTTGTCTCAGTCTTTTTAATATTTATATAACCATCCTGACATGTTGTCCTGTTTGTTGTATGTTTAGCAAGTCAACCTATATGTGCCTATATGGATCAATACAACCACAATGCACCATAAAACATAGAGGTTAAATTTGTATAAACGCGCGTTCATACATTTCTTTATAGTTGAATGTTTTTGATAAATTACTTAGAAGAACGAAAAACGCCAATTGATGAGAAAAGTTGATGCTTGTATACTTTTGATTATAAGTACATTTCAAAATTTGAACACTTTAATTGTAAACAGTTGTGTATTGCCCTTTTGTTGGGGTTTCATTCGTTTGGCAATGTTGTTGTCTTTTTTTCGACTTTTTGTATTTTAAATTTCACATCCTCCTCCTCCTAAATTTTCCATATAACACAGACTTTTTAAGCAATAACTAACGAAAGACTCTTTGATAATGTGCCAAAAATAATAAAAAAAAAATCGTTATATAAACTTCATATGTTTTACAACTTACTCGTCTGTGAACTCTTCTGATGCTTCAAGAACAGATTTATGCCTCACAATTCCAGCATTGTTTACTAATAGGTCTACTCGTCCTACGTCTTCAATAACTTTTCTTGTGTTTTTCCAGTTTCCTATAACTAAACATCTTGTTTCAATTGCTGAATCCTTCGAAGAAAAAGGGAAATTGAACGTGTCAGTGCAATTCAATATGTCGATAATTATATCTTTAAATATGTCATATAATTTAACTTAACTCAGATAAGTGACTGCTACATTAGAAATGCATTCATAAAAAAACTACTAATAGTGGTCTTTGGCAGAACATGTCACCTAATAGTTGCATTTTCCCTTTTCAATGTACCTTCGATTTGTTCTTACAAAGCATTATAACTAACATCAAACGTCATACTAAAACAAGGAGCAAAAGATACCAACGGGACATACAAACTCATAAGTCGAAAATAACTGACAACGCCATGGCATAAAAAAAACAGGAAAAGGACAAAACTCGACATAGAAAACTGAAGACTAAACAACACGGAACAACACCAAAAATACGGCGTTGATCTCAAGAGCTCCGGAATTATCAGCAAACCAGCTCCACATGTGACATACAACGTGTAGGTCATATAAGTATACACCTGGTTATAAGTTTAATTCGGTTAGTCATAATCAAGGAAAAGAGAATGGGAATGTGGTTACGACAATTGGAACATATGCGTGGTCATTTGTGAAAATTATTTTTTAGTATTCAATTCTGATTCAAGCCGACCCTAAACTAGGAAAATTAACAATAACTTCGAGGCCAGCTTTTATTGCTGACTACACAAAGCCATAAAGATACATTATGTTATACACATTCATTCAATTTTAGAAATATATTTCGAAATAAAGGCAACAGTAGTATACCGCTGTTCAAAACTCATAAATCTATGGACAAAAAACAAAATCGGGGTAACAAACTAAAACTGAGGGAAACGCATTAAATATTACAGGAGAACAACGACACAACATTAAAATGTAACGAACACTTGCAATCGTGCAAAAGAATGTGTTGATCAGATCAGTACACTAATATATCGATAAATGTATCGTCTGCCTTAAATATGAAAATAAAAAGATGAGGCAACTCTCCACAAGAGACCAAAATGACTACATTAGAATATAATAACAAACTAGAGGCTCTAAAGAGCCTGTATCGCTCTCCTGTCACTACTTGAGTTTTTAAAATCATATCAAAAAAAAGATAAGCTACAAGTTAACAACATTTGGCCAGCACCTGATTAGGAAAGGAGCATTCATGCTATGTTTGGTTTCACTCAATTCAGTGGTTCTCTTTTGTATGCATTCCCATAGGGTCCTATGTTAAACTTAAACCCTCAGTGGCAGCCATCTTGGATGATGGATCGGCTACAAAGTAACAACACTTGGTCAGCATCTCATCAGGAACATTCATGCTATGTTTGGTTTCATTCCATTGAGTGGTTCTCTAACAGAAGTCATTTGTATGCATTTCCCGTAGGGTCTTATTGTAAAGCAATCACCCCACTGGCGGCCATCTTGGACGTTGAATTGGCGACAAAGTAACATTACTTGATAAGCATCTCATTAGGAACATTCATGCTATGTTTGGTTTCATTTCCTTTAGTGGTTCTCTAAAAGAAGTCATTTATGCATTTCCCGTAGGGTCCTATGGTAAACTATTCACCCCACTGGCGGCCATCTTGGATGTTGGATCGCCGACAAAGTAACTATACTTGGTGAGCATCTTATGAGGAACATTCATCCTATGTTTGATTCATTCCATACAGTGGTTTTCTAAAAGAAGACATTTATATGTATTTCCCATTGGGTCCTATGTTAAACTAAGTGCCCCGCTTGCAGCCATCTTGGATGATGGATTGGCTACAATGTAATAACACTTAGTCAGCACTTCATAAGGGACATTTATGCTATGTTTAGTTTGATTCCATTCAGTGGTTCTCTTAAAGAAGTAATTTGTATGCATTTTTCATTGGGTCCTATGTTAAACTAAGTCCCTCGCTGGCGGCCATCTTGGATGATGCATCAGATACAAAGTAAAAGCAATTGATCAGCACCTAATAAGTAACATTCATACTTTGTTTGGTTTTATTCCATTCAGTGGATTCCCAAAAGAAGTCATTTGTATGCATGTCCCATTGGGTCCTATGTTAAACTAAGTCCCTCGCTGGCGTCCATCTTGGATGAAGGATCAGATAGAAAGTAACAACACTTGATCAGCTGCTCATAAGGAACATTCATACTATGTTTGGTTTCATTCCATTCAGTGGTTTTCTAAAAGAAGTCATTTGGATGCATTTCCTATAGGGTCCTATGTTAAAATAAGTCCCCCGATGGCGACCATCTTGCATGATGGATATACGACAAAGTAACAACACTTGGTCAACACCTCATAAGGAACATTCAGACTTTGTTTGGTTTTATTTCATTCAGTGGTTCTTCAAAAGAAGTCATCTGTATGCATTTCCCATTGGGTCCTATGTTAAACTAAATCCCTCGCTGGCGGCCATCTTGGATGAAGGATCAGACACAAAGTAACAACACTTGATCAGCTGCTCATAAGGAACATTCATACTATGTTTGGTTTCATTCCATTCAGTGGTTCTCTAGTAGAAGTTCAAAATGTAAAAAAAAAAAAGTTTACGCCGACGACGACGGACGCCAGGTGATGAGAAAAGCACAATTGGCCCTTCAATATGCCAATTGTCTGTCAATTATTAACTTGAAATGCAAAAGCGGTATCATTGTGCTTTTTCGTACAGACATTGACGATCAATAGCAACATCCTACTTTCAAACAATTAATCATTACACACTAGAAGTATAAGTGTACATGAAGTGATTGATTTATTGGTATGTTGCGCAATTTTCAGTACTATTATCTTTATTTGCTGTCACTGGAGTTCCCAGAGAGCCCTACCAACGTTTTGAAAGAAAACTGATCCTAGGCAATTAAGATTCGATCGAGCGCCCGTGCAACGTGCAATATACATAGATTCCACAACTGCAGCAAGTGTATTACGATATTTCTCCACTCGAGACAATTAAATATTCAAATTTAAAGCGCGAGGCTTGCCGAGGTTTTTAAATTATTAATATTTAACTTTTGAGAGTGGAGAAATATCGTAATACACGAGTTACAGTGGTGGGATCTGTTTCTCTTATGATTTTTGTCCTTCCTTTTCAAAGATTTGAGGAAAGTTGTGTACTTTTGATGTGACGTCATCAGACATGGTCGCCTTTTTCATGACGTCACAATATGAAAATTCAGAAGAAAACAAGAAAAGTTAACGTCATAAGTAAATTTCAACCAATCATTTGCTGAGAACAGATTTTTCAATAGTGAGGAGAAATATTTTTCTCACACCGGTCAGGTAATGTGAATATATTGCAAAAATTAGAGTTTAAACTCACAACATCGATGTTGACAGGCTAGTGATACCAGTGAGACTTCTAACACCACTCGTCTATCGAGCCCATAAGATTTGCAGGATATATCACTACACGAAATCCCGGATTTGAAGAGGTATGCAAATGTTATGTAAATGTATTCAGAGACCGACATTTACATATATTTATAAACCGCTGCATTTAGTTTATCTTGTCTTTACATGTTGTAAATATTAATATTTTTTGTGCTATACCCTCCTATGGGCGGTTATGAGAGACCGCGGTTTATAAAATATATTAACACCTAATCAAACCATTTTGCAGTTAAGAATTTATATATATTTATGACCGTCGCAAAACTTTTGCAAACTTATGTATTTGTATACCTCTGCAAATGGAAACCTTTGTCATGTATTTTTCTATGATGTAAATTTATCCGCAAATGTGTTTCTTTGTCTAGGTAGCAAAGCATCATCATTCAAATGATTTTATATGGGTTATAAAGTGTAAGGTGCATCTACATTTTCCTGGTATGTAAACCAATTCAAAACGAGAACTTTATAGGGGGGTGTAAAGCATCATTTCCTTTAATCTACAGAGACCTGTCAAATGTATTGTAAAGGAATAATTTTGTTAGTCTTTATTGTCGGCTGAAATGTATGTCAAATCAGAACATATCAAAAGCCTTTGAACATATTTCGAAATGTATGGTAAATACATGGATTTGCAGACAATTTGTTTAACTGAGAAATGTGGTCAAATGATAATATCAATGACATGTGTAAATATATTGGGCATATGTAACTTTAAATACATATGCAAAGAAACGATAAAGAAAGATATTTCAGACAGCTAGAAATGTATGTGTAAATATATTGGGCATATGTAACTTTAAATACATATGCAAAGAAATGATAAAGAAAGATATTTCAGACAGCTAGAAATGTATGTGTAAATATATTAGGCATATGTAACTTTGAATACATATGCAAAGAAATGATAAAGAAAGATATTTCAGACAGCTAGAAATGTATGGTAAATAGATATATTTGCTTTTAATTTGCTACTATATTTGAAAGGTGCAGAATATATTGACAAATATTTCCATAGCTTTAGTGGTCAAGCTATGATATGACAAATATAGCTGCTTTGGGATTGGTTTTGGCATATTGGTAATATCATTTATTATACATGTATTTTAATAATTTCGTTTTAATAAAAAAAAATTTAAAAAGTCGGTTCTACATAATCGGTTATTGATCTCTTCTCGAGCTCTGTTTGGTGTAGTGCGTAAATTTCTTTATCCATCAAAATCTTGTTTCTCGGTAAGTTATGGTTCATTCGCATAAAACGATCGTTTTGAAACTTCTGGAATTGCACGAGTCATAATTCACTCTGTTTATAAAACATATAATTTTTTTTAAAGAGACATATACTACAATACAGACTTGGGGTCAATTACATTGGAATGTAATTAATTAAATTACACATTACATTGCAAAAATGGTCAATTACACTAATTACACATTACACAGTTTTTGAAATGTAATTAATTAAATTACAATTACTTTACTAAAGTAATTAATTAAATTACACATTACATTTCATCATGATATTTTTTAACAATATTTTACATGTATATATGATGCATGTGTAAAATATTCATGTAAGCATAGTTTAAGCGTTGCATTTGATATTCATTTAATTTATTTATTTTAATGTTTTGCCAATTAGTCTGAATCTTCTGGTCTGAAAACAGCAATTGTAAATAGTCTTTCGACAGGAGCTAATGTTGTGCAAGATATTGCTTGATCAGGACATGGAAGTTTTATGATTAGAAGATCATTATATTGATAGGAGAGGGAATTTGTTCCTATTAACTTGCCAATACATCAAGGGGTATTTTGACATCTAAGAAATGAACTCATTTGAATTTAACATAATATGAATAAAGAAATTATAAATGAATTTAAAATATTTTTTTTTATTTTACTTTAAAAATATTGAAAAGTGTGCTTGTCACAATATTGAAAATAATTTTTAGTACAAACAATGTATATAATGTCTAAATATTAGCAATATTTTGCTAATTAGATAAAATAACTGTAATAGTGGCATTGCCCCTGGACATTTTAATCTGATTAATTGCTGTTTGTTTTTACAGCTGTTAACTTTTATTTCTATAATCCTTTTGTGTATATATATATTTATTGAATATAGTGATTTTTTTATTTTTATTTTTTATTTTAATGGTGAATATTTTGTGACTTGTATGTTTTTTACGGAATATATTTGAATTTTTATAGAATTTTAAGCTTTTTAGTGTCTCATAAGTCGTTTTTATGGCTGGATATTGATTGTTTTATGTGTATATATTTATATAATGTTGCTTATATTTATGTCAATCAATATGTGACACTTTAATAAACTATTTACTTACTTACATATACTAATTTGACAAAATGATTGTATGCAGTGATTTTAAATTCTAAATGAACTGTCTCAGAAAGATGTTTCACAGTGACACATTTTATTGTTTTTGTTTAACAAGGTGTTAATTACTTATCAATCTATTTAGTTAAAGATCTTTCTTAAAAACTGAACAACCCTTATATGATGTATATATCATTATCACATTTTTTAAATTATAAGACTATTCAAAAAAAAATCTGTAGGTCCAATATATTAAAAAAGCATTGATATTAATATTTGAAAAATATATATAATTTTACAATTTATATTATTAAACACAAATCCTTAACTGTAACACCATAAAAGTGCATGTAATTGAAATGTAATTCAAAAGTAATTGAGCATTACATGCTTTTTTCAATGTAATTAATTAAATTACCATTACATGTAATTAAAAAAATGCTCAATTACACGTTACATTCAATTACCTGGAAAATTGTAATGCATTACACTTAATTACCATTACATTTTTAATTACCCCATCCCTGCTACAATATGTATTATATATGTTACTGCAGAGACATATATACTATATATATATATATAAGTACGTCTGAAATTGCGAAAGCAAATTTACAGATCTAACATTGTTGGGTTGATGTTTAAGACGAGTTGTACTATATGTATATATATATATATATGTCTCTGGTTACTGGTAGTTATAATACATATATACAAATTAAGCCTGAACAATTTTAGATATGCGGCCTCATTTTAAATTTAAATCGGTACCATTCGGAAGGTTATCGATCGATTTATCAAGTTTTTATAAAAAGTCCAAGTTTCTGAAATAGAAATATTCCTTCATCGGTAGATTAGTTGTCACATAATATTTGACACAAAACACATCTTGAGAGAATGTTTTTTAAGAATCGGCTAGTTTGCACACATACTTAAACGTTAAATCTATTGACGAATATTTCAGTTTTGTAATATTAGTTTTCCTTATCCGTTAAGTCCAGTCACGAGATGTTGAACTCCGTGTGCTTCATGAAGCTCTCTCTGCAAAAACTTTCTTGTGTGTGAGAATGAAAGTTAAACACTACAAACAAAGAACCAGTGAGTCACGTGTCATAATTGACACACAATTTACCAATGAAATCAAACAAAATCGATAGATAATATCATTCCATCGACGAGATGTCGCCCTTCCTCCGATCAACGGGGTTTATCAGCAGTTAAATGTGACAATTATCACCTTTTACAGAAAGATCTGGTCCGAAAAGATCAATAGAAGACCACCGCTAGTATCAATATCCATCAATATAAGGCACAAACAATTATCATTTCTTTATGATTAATAACATCATACATTGTCTTAAAACAATGCTCCCGTTGTCATTTGATTGTGTTGTTTTTAAATACGCAAAACTAAAATAAGTTATCGAACTATCAGTCATTCGATATCTCATTTATCGCCTATTCCATCCTAAAATTTTACAGCTCCCATATGTACTTTGACAGGAATCGTATTTTTTCTGTCATGATCAAATAAGTTTTTATTTTTTTTATTTTTTATTTTTTCTGCAATAATTACATTTAACATACTTTGCATACTTTTCAATTGAAATAACATTGAAACAAGAATCGATGTGACAAAGTCATTTTGTTTTAACATAATTCAAGAAGATTTGTAAACGACAAATACATATTACAATTACTCTTCAATCTTTTGAATCTCTCTCTGGCAAATTTCAAACAAAAGAAAAGTATATAAAACATCTTTTAGGCTTGGATCAGCATCTCAAAAACTTACAGGTCTACAGAACATAAACTGTACACACAACACAAAAAACAAATGACAGTCATAATACAAGTACATGTAACTTACTCAAACAGAAGGTACAAAAACCTATCTTACAAAAAAAAACATGGAAAACATCTATAATACTAAAATTACGAGGTCCAATTTGTCAGCCGTCATCACGTAAAAACGACGAATCACAGAATTCAACTTTATATATAACTAATATAGTACAAAGGTGTAGATTAAAAATTACACCACTCCAGGCCCTTTTGTTTTCCACGTAATTAATATTGCCAATAATTAAGAAGTTCCGGGTCGAGTCCGCTACCGATACCAATAGTATATTCACCTGTTACCTATTACCGTATCTGTACGTTCCGCATCTGACAGGCGCACCACCAAACGTTGTATTCAGGATTAATATGCTATATACACGGGTCATAACCACAGGGTTGACACTACTAAATTGTCAAATTGTTACCTATTGTAGTATTTTAATCAATAAGACTTTCTAAGATAACAATACGAATACTAAAAATCTGGACTAAAAATAAGGCGTATAGGTACAGTTTTCAATTTGTTAGTGGGCATGACGTAAAACAGCGAAGCAAAGAATTCAACTTTATTTATAACTTATATAGGACAATGCTGTTGATTAAAAAATACTCCATTCCAGGACCTTTTGTTTTCCAAATAATTAATATTATTGTTTCAGTTCGACGGGTTCGAACAGAAAGACTTGAAAGCAGAGAAAAACTGTGTATCTTATAATCGGCATGACTTTATCAGATGACAATACTAATACTAAAATAAGGCTTGCGCATAGTTATATACTTTAATTCAGTCACGGATCCGTGATATCACGGGTGTGTTCTAGTATCTTTAAAAGATATAAGGCAATTGTACCCTGTACAACAAGACGAAGTCTAGACTTATAGTTTTAGCGGAAATGTATATGATTCGTGTTTGAACAAAGCAATATCTTGCACTTCTTTCTTAGACATATTTTACGCAAAGTCTTAAAATAACTACATGTCTTATTTGTCCTTTAACAGTGGAAACATATATCATTGTACTTGCTTTCCATACAGGCGGGAAAAAAGGAAAGAGGGGCAAAATACATAAACTATCGTTATAGTTAAATCGCATTGATAAATGTTTAAAACTTTAAATAAGTTGATATATTAAAGAATATTTTCCAATAAAAAGATAAAACAAAAAAAGTGACAAGCCTCTGTGTCTATGGATATATCAAGGCACATTTCTGATTTTCAATCTTTAACTTGCATCATGCTTTGGTACCTGGCGGATATAAGTATTCGTCCCATTGGCTATCATACAACATCTTTTTTTTTACGTACAACTCTCCCGTTCACGATGTTGTAATACCTAGTATGCAGGTTAAACTTCAATTTAGAGGTTTATCTATTGAAGCTGTAGTTCTTTGGGTACCAAGCGTGACCTTTAGAATTTAATTACTATAATTTTTAATTAGTTAATTATGCAAGTTGCAAATCTGGCAGAATCTATCGATGCCAATGCCTATATATATTCAAATAACTATTCAAAGTTTTCATAAATTAAAAGTCACTGTAAAGAATGCTACCAAAATATAGTGTGTTCAATTGTAAAAAGAAATGTTAAAGGGAATTGCTTTTGGCAAAAGACGCACACTCATTTCACGATTGTATCTACTTATAATCAATGCACATAAGTTATGGACTAGTACTGCACCCGTGTTAACTAGCATTGGGGGTCGCATGTCATTGTCCAGATACATTTGTACTAGCAATAGTGTTTTTTTATTGTAATTTTGTGTGTGTGTTTTTTTTGTTTTTCTTTGAGGGGGGGGGGGCTGTAAAATACTGCTTTCCTGTGATGCATCAGCTTGTTAAGTTTGGTGAACTTATGGTCTAGTTTGTTAGGACAACAGTTGTGCGCTCGAAAAAAAAAATGCAGTTGCTAAACTTTGAAAAATGCTAAACTTTGAAAAATGCTAGAGAAAATAATATATTCCAAATCTATTTGTTCCTATGAATTACGGCGCTTCTTTCTTTAAAGAGTCATAGGATAAAAGAGGGTCTAGAAAAGGAGGGAGGTGGGTGTTCTTTAATTCTTAATATTATTTACGCCATGTTTTCTTTATTCTATACAAATTTTGCACGTTATTCTCTATTCTTTATATTATAGAAGCCCACTATTCTTTATTCTTAAATTGTTAGCCTATCTTTTTCTTTTCTATTCTTTATTTTTTTCATTTTCAATGCAGTTTCGTGTTCCCCTGCAAGTGGTCAATTTTTCTTTGTATTCCACAGCTGTGTACTAATATCAAGATAACACGATACTGAATGGCATATCTCCCGATTTCTAATTTTTTTTAACACACTTTTACTTTGAATCGAGTTACATCGGAATGAAACAGATATTTTGTCTAGTGCTGTAGACTACATGTATATATTTATAGTTGGGATCCCGCTAACATTTTAACCCCGCCACATTATTTATGTATGTGCCTGTCCCAAGTTAGGAGCCCGTAATTCAGTGGTTGTCTTTTGTTGATGTGTTACATATTTGTTTTTCATTCATTTTAAAATAAATACGGCTCTTAGTTTTCCCGTTTGTTTTACATTGTCTTTGCGGGGCCTTTTATAGCTGACTATGCGGTATGGGCTTTACTCATTGTTGAAGGCCGTACGGTGACCTATATAGTTATTAATTTCTGTGTTATGTTGGTCTCTTGTGGAGAGTTAATTGTCTCATCGGCAATCATACCACATCTTCTGCGGGACCCCAATTGCGGCTTCAGTTTTTCCCGACAACTGTGGGTATGGTTGCCTTAGACTTCAAATGGAATTATTTATGCAGTCTTTGTAAGAACCAACCAAATAGTTTTCACAAGAATAACATGACAGGTACCTAATTGTCAATTAAGCATCGTCCAAAGATGAAAATAACTTGATACTAGAGACTTTTAATATTAGGAACGATTTTAAAGATATTGTGTCACGATCTATACTCTCATCATATCTAAATATTTGGCGCTTACAATACAGTAACGTAGTGTCGTTCAAATGTTTCCCGCAATATTTAAAAAGATCTGCCGCAGATTGTATTATTTCGTTCCCCCCCCAAAAAAAAATCTATGTCTACTTGATTCTTTAAAAAGCCCCCGGCTGCGTCTTAAGGTTCCATTCACGAAAATTTCATATCCGCGTTTGAAACAAATGTCGGTTTACTAACATTCAAAAACAATTTCGTGACTTATACTGAACCGATAATATAAAGTGATAATACATGAAATATTCGGCAAACTTTCTACTCCGTCTACCTCTATGTCGAAAAATAACGGACACAAAAATACCTCGTTGCGCTGAAAATAAGTTTGTTGAAGTTCAAACTTTTCTTTACAAGTTTTTTTTTTGTAGTTTTCACAGTAATCAGTAACATATATATAAATCAAATCGTAGTTTAAAAAGTCTCTCTATATATATGTAGTTGAACAATACATGCACCGACAATCGACTAGTTGTGCGCTTGTTCTGTGTGTTTTTATGGCACTGCGTTTCTGGTTGTTTTGGCTATTCGAAACAACGTCAGGTTGCCGCCGTAAGAAATTTGATGCGTGCGACATCTTTTTCACCAATTTTCAAACATTTTTTTCTCGGAAAGTACGAATGCTATGGAGATCAATATAGATATTTTGAAAAGATTAGAAAAATAACATGTCTATATAAGAATTTCATTGTCGACAATCTAGTGCAAAACTAAACATAGTTTACTTTGATAACGACGGTTCACAACGTTTTTGCCAAAATTGAACGTGTGACATTTTATTCACCAAATTTAAAAAAAAATAGGATCTTTTTTGTTTTTGTGTTTGACCGATTTTGCGTTTGAAATTAATAAATTAATTAAAACAACATTATAATAGCTTTATCATTTTCTCACCTGATGATATCATTTATCTGTATTTTTTAACTTTTTTTCTTTAAAGTAGTTTCGAAAATGGAAATGGGACACAATGAAACTTTGCAGATTTACCTGGCGTAACAGAATAAGACGCCATTAGCCGTCAAACAAATATATCATAATGGGTTGTTATTTCATGGCCATTCGCGGCCAAAAAAAAAATTATGAAAATCGGCAAAATAAAAGTCGATAAGAAGGCTTATACTTCAGTTTTCGTTGTGGAATGTTACCCGGGACAGCCCATTATTTTTCTAAAATCCATAATCAAATGCATAACAACTCGAACAAATGCGTTTTATATTGTTTTATGGAAGATAAATGAACAA
Organism: Mytilus galloprovincialis; assembly: GCA_037788925.1. NCBI lineage: Eukaryota > Metazoa > Mollusca > Bivalvia > Mytilida > Mytilidae > Mytilus > Mytilus galloprovincialis. The sequence goes on from CM075338.1 coordinate 44,164,660, forward strand.
GGAAATTTATATCCAGCACAATGATATCTTTGTTTTAATTGAAATACGTTTTTTTCTGCACCTGCAGCGCAGTTTTACCCACAAAACATACAAAAAACGTAAACGGTACGAACATCCCGCGTAACGTCAAAGCAATCTATGGAATTGCGAAAATAAGGTCCACATTGGTCAATTATATACTTATAATATAGAATAGAATAGGATAGAATAGAATAGAATATTTTTATTAACCAAATAAGGGCCCCAGGAGGGCATATAGCATACGGACAATATTATTATAAACAATAACATATGAAATACACAGACAATACAATATATATAACAAGTGTTAACAAAATAATAAAGTAAAAGTAGCAATGTATTATTATTCAATGAATACTATGTTGAATTCAGTGACTCAAGTGCACCCGGTAAGTGTATTTTCACTTTGAAAAGACCAACAAGAGGCATTAGTAGTTTGTGGGGAGAAAATAAAAAAAATAAAAAAAAAACAATTTAAGCACTCGCACATTCGACCATGAGGTATACTGCAAATAACAAGTATTATTTAATAAAGAATATTTAGTATGACTTATCTGCAGAAAGCACCAAGAGTCGGTGCTTAAAGGGAAGTCCCTACTTGTACGTAATGCAGATGAGTCAAACTCCTAAATTATTTTAAAAATATTTTAAAAACATATATTTAGGATTATAGATTCTGGGTCCACCCAGCAAGGATCATCAAGGAACGGTGCCAGAGAATTTGAAATTCTTCTTATGATCTGTGCAGGCTTAACAGGGTATCCAAATTCATATTAAAGAGTTATATTGAAATTAGTTATTGTAGATTATGTTTTCCTTCAATTATTAGTATATATCTTCTATATATTTATAAAATGCAAATAGTACATTGGGATCCTCATTATTCATTATACAAATTAATTTGTTATTAATATTTAAATTTTGAAAGTTTGGACATGATTTTAATATATTTTGCATCAATTCCTCTCTTTTTAATAAATGCGTGTCACATTTAAATAAAAAATGAACTTCATCCTCAACCTCACCTGAGGTGCACCTGAGACAAATTCAGTTTTGTCGAAGAGTACCCTGGTATCTACCAGATTCAATTTGCAATTTGTGAGCAGATATTCTTAATCTAGTAATACATTTCCTTTGCTCAAAATGTCGCATTATTGACAAATAATTTTCTAAACCGACGTTGCACTTGAATGTTACATAAGTTCGTAGTTTACCATGTTTATGTATATCTAGCTGTTTTTTCCACAATGCAGTAAAGTATTCCTTAACAATCTGACCACAGTGTAGTTTAAATGTTGAATATTTTTCAGGAATATGCTTTTCTATGCCTGACATTTTTTTCCCTTAAAATATTAATTGATCCATACCAGGAGTTTTTTTATATTTTTCAATAGATGGTTTTGTTCTTTTATACGGAGAAAGACTAAAAACTAACGTAATATCCAGGATTGTATACTGAATCCATGCATCTAAGAGGCATGCTTTTTGTATTAGTTGTTATTACTTTCAACTAATTGTCAGTAACTACGAGTAGTCCAAGATCTGTACTTAAAGTCTTTTGGTTGTTTGGATGTATAAGTACCCTTCCATGTCCACTCTGTTTTTCTTAGATGTATTCAATTTGTATTCATCTGATGAGATAAGTGAACACAACAGGGATCCAGTTTATGCCCAAGGTTAGGGTAGGATTGGGTCCTTTAAACGAGTTTTAACCTCACCACATTGTGTATGTTCCGGTCCCGAGTCAAGTAGCCTGTAATTCAGTTTGTTGTTATGTAACATATTTGTTTTTCGTTCATTATTTTGGACATAAATTAGTTCGTAAGTTTTCTCGTTTGAATTGTTTTACATAAATATTATGACATTTCGGGGCCTTTTATAGCTGACTTTATGCGATACGAGCTTTGCTCATTGATGAAGGCAGTTCAGTGACCTATTGATGTAAATTTCATTGTCATTTAGTCTCTTGTGGAGAGTTGGCGATCAAACCACATCCCCTTATTTTTATATATATATATAGAAACACATGTGTCATCGTCCTTGGTTTTTTTTTATATACATTGCTTCAAAGTTGACCGATACGCTTAGAATTTGGCAGAAAACGTGTGACGTTACGGAATAACATAATTTGGTAAACATTGATATTGAGGTACAATTTGAATTGATTGATAGATGGTTGCTCAAAGTCCGGTGGCAAATATTTCATGCATTTACAGGACGATACAGTGCAATTTGAATTGTTGTGTCTGACAAAAAATTTTGTGCAGCAGTCAAGAAAGATAAAACATTCTGTTAGTTGTGAAAATTAAAAAGAAAATCAACATCCTAATACAAAATACAGGATACTCTGTATGATGTAAACGTGTGGGTTGTGTGCGTAGTTAGTCGGACAAACCTTGCAAACTGTATGCAAAATTTTACTCAAATACACCAAGTTCAACATTCTGTCGTCCGTGAAAAGTCATTAAAGAAAAAATGGTCCTGAGAATATACATATTATATGTATGTGAACCCTCAATATAGGTTTAACAAGAATGTGTCCAAAGTACACGGATGCCCCACTCGCACTATCATTTTCCATGTTCAATGGACCGTGAAATTGGGTAAAAAATCTAATTTGTCATTAAAATAAAAAATATCATACCATAGGGAACATGTGTACTAAGTTTCAAGTTGATTGGACTTCAACTTCATCAAAAACTACCTTGACCAAAAACTTTTACCTTAAACTAGCACTTTCATTTTGTATGTTCAGTGGACCGTGACATTGATGACAAAAGTTTAATTTGGCTTTAAAATTAAAAAGATCATTTCATAAGGAACATGTGTACTAAGTTTCAAGTTGATTGGACTTCAGCTTCATCAAAAACTACCTTGATCAAAAACTTTAATCTGGAGCGGGACAGACGGACGAATGAACGAACGGACGGACGGACAGACGAACGAACGCACAGACCAGAACACATAATGCCCCTCTACTATCGTAGGTGGGGCATAAAAATAAACCGGCGCAATATATTTCAAAATGTCAAATTTATCAATATGTCGAAAAGAGAAAAAAAATGACAAGATGCGAATTTTTAGTGTATGTACTAACACCAGATACATTGTTTAAAAGTTAAAGCTTAAAAACTGTACATAATCCGACGAAATCATCCGTATATTAACCTATGCTAGTGTACCAAGTGCGGGACGAACTGTCGAAAGGACACTGGTAAAACAATATTATCCCAGTATTTAGCCAAGGGTACACAATTTATTTAGCATATATAATGATGTTCTATTTTATAAATTATAATAAATCATTTGATGACAAAATATCTTTTTGTATAAGCAGTTCATAGTATTAGTGGGATGGTAATTGGGAGACCTCAAATATATATGTACGTCATTTAGTCTTTGATGGAAAATTGTTTAATTGGCAATCATATGACATCTCCTTATGTTATAATGGTTTGATTTTAATCAAGACAAACAAATACGTTCTAGGAGTCTAAGGAGATTGAACTTTGTTAATGTTATAGCTTAAATCTGACTATTGTTGTGAACATGTGATTTTATAATTTGATAGATTTCATACTTGCAATACTAAATATACTTATTATCTTTCATATTCAAGAGACCAACGAATCTTTACTAAAAATATACTGTAACAGATTAGCAGTAAAATATACTCTATGTTGTTGTCCATCCTGCATTAGTCACGTGTTATCTATATGTCTTTGGTTTTGATTGTCGTTAATTGGCCGGTTGCTGTGTATATTCCACATTTCTATTTATGTAAATAAAGAAATAGCAACCCTTTTGATTTACATAAACACTTGTATACTTGTAAGAAAACTCCTTATAAGAGATTGTGAATACTCTCTTGCTTTTTCTGACGCCTATGTGACCAAAATGCCCCCCACAAAAAGGCAACTTTGCTAATCGTCTGTGACTCGTTTTGCCTCCCCACTTTGTGAAAAGGTGCGTTTTTAACCAGCTGTGCCAGGCCTGTTCATTATGTCTAACTCAAAACACCAAAAACACACACATCCCCGAAGACCAAAGTACAAATTAATATGAAACTAAATTCAAAATGATTTTAAGATGTCGTTGGATTTTTGTCACCCACGCGACGCGTCGATGGGAACATAGAAATACAGGGTGTCCGTCCTTCCGTCCAGTCTTGTTATATCAGCAGGCGCGGATCCAGCCATTTAAAACAGGGGGGTCCCAACTATATTGCTCCCATTCAAATGCATTGATCGGCAAAAAAAGTTGGGTTCCAACCCCCGGAACACCCCCCCCCCCCCCCTCTTTGGATCCGACACTGATCAGTGCCGACACACTTCTGATGACATTGAGTAAAAACAAAAAGAGACTCAAAGACAAACACCAGTTTTAAAACAAGTATACTACATATACATGAGGATGACAGTAAACCGGATGTATTTTACCTTTATTTATGACTTGCTATTTTTTTTTTCGGGATTTCCAGTCCCGTTATTGATTTATTGATGTACTGGGACGAGCGGGCGGGCTGCTCCAATCGTTTCCGTTCGATAATCTACGAACCTTTCATCCAAAGGTTTTCAAATTTTAATATGTTGTTACTTATGACAAAATGGAGGTAGATTTCGATATTGGCGATTAACATTTACATCATTCAGCAACAACATTATATAAATTTGAAATAATTAAATGTTAATCTTGATAAGAAAATGTTTTAAAAATTTGGAGCCTTCGATTGGAACAAATACATGTACTGCATGGGAACATTTCTTGAGATCATTATATCTTTAAATAGGATAAAGTCAAGATTGGAAAACAAAAAGGACAAAGATTTTCTATATCTATTCTGAATTGAATAAATATTTTCATATATAACTGTATAATCAGATTAATATAATAGAAGGAAGTTTATGGAAATTGATGTATTTTTTTTCCATTAATGTTGGTCATGTTTATTCTTGCTGAAACACGAAATACAGAGATTATATTCAATTCAAAGGTTAAATTATTTGCTTTGCATCGAATTTATTAAATCTGCTATATATGAGAAGCGAGGAAACGAGAATACTTGTTTTTATATATGTTCCGGACCATATGAGTATTTGGACCATACGCGTATGGTCATGACCATATGCGTATACTCATATGGTCCGACCATACGCGTATGGTCCGACCGTACGCGTATGGTCGGACCATATGAGTATAATACTCGTTTGGTTATTAACGGGCCGGACCATATGAGTATTTGGACCATATACATTGTAGGTATTTTCTTCAAATTGCATTATAAACGTTTCAACAAAACAAGTGATGATTACATGACAATTTATTAATTTTATAATCCAAAAGCTACGTAAAAATTAAATATTGATGCCATAGTTAGTTTTCATCGCTAGTGACATTCTTGCATGTAGGCTTAGGTGACATTCGTAAAATGGCTGCAATACACCACATTCACAAGACAACTTAAATAAACTGTTACTTTCCACTGACTTCTTGTGTAACAGTTCATAAAGAAATTTTTGAAATTTATTTTTTTAGTCGACATATTGCCATTCACTCGTAATAACAAATCGGTAATGACCATCGGTAATGACCATTGGTATAAAATGTGTTTACTATAAATTTGACAATTAAGTAAAATTAACTATGTGAATCTTCTTATTTTTTATTTAGCTTATCTTTTTATTATAATACAATAATAAAATTACTTATATGATAGCGTCTTTTTAATGAACGGTCATACCATATGAAGAGTTTAGAAGTATTAAAAGTAAGCTGTAACAGAGTGTTAACTACCCCGACCATATGAGTATATACCTATATGGTCATGACCATACGCGTATGGTCCAAATACTCATATGGTCCGGAACATATACAAAAGATAATTGTTTTAAAATACTTTTACTGTATATAATTTCAACATATTTCTATATAATAAGCTTGTAAACGTGTACATTCTACTTTTAAATATGAAATGGTGTTTATCCTCAACAGCATTCAGATACAATGCTACTGTTCTAATTTCTTCTTTAATTTTTTAGCATGTAAACTTTTTAATTATTTGCCTTTTTCAAAGTATTAACACATTTTCATGAATACAAACTGCATGTTTAATTATAAAAATAATCCCGATGTCTTTATCTGCCATATTCTTGGCTTGCGTATAATTGGCATGATTTGTACATGTTTATATTATTAATCTCTTTAGAATGTCTGGATTTTATTATACCCAATTAGCGTTATTAGATCAATTTTGGTAATTAACACATACGGTTTTCCTTTTAAGGAACCCTGTAGTGCTAAAAGATGAACCATTTCACAGTCGGGAAAATCCATTCATTTACATACAAGTGACATATTTACCACCTATTGAGGGATACTTGATTAATGCTCTTTCTTTTTTTATTGTATTATTAGGCATTTTCAATTGTTATCATAATCATTTTGATAAAAAAAACATGTACATGTATGTGCATACTCGTGTATTTTCAAATTATACGATCATGCAAAACATTGAAAACACACGCCTTGGCTTAAGTTATATTGAAGAAAAAAAATATTCAATTATTCTCTTGATTAAAATGAGAAAAGATCACAAATAAGCAGAAACTAAACTAACTTTTTCCACACCAATATTGGTACTTTACCTTGGGTTGAGAAAACGTACCGCTTTTATCGATTTGATCATTATTTATTCTGGTTTAGAGTTTATTCTAATAATTATAATGTCATTGAATTACGTCGTCTTTTTTTCATATTTGAAGTACAAAAAGTAATAAAGTAATGCTGCTTATAATTTAGTACAGTGTTGTTATATTAGTGCATTTCTCCCTACACCTGAGATTCGTGTAGCATTTGCAGCTGGACGTTTACACAAATCAATCCATCAACCCATTCATTATGTGTCTTTAAGCTATAAAAAAAAAAGTATCAATTTACTATTATAATTCGTCGTATGAGTTAAAGTTTCCGTTCTGATACAACAAGCATATCGAATTGTAAACCCTGATGTAAGGAAAGATAAATACATTTTAAAGCATTTGTGTTTTTATACCAGCAAGATCTTAAAAAATCCTCACTTAAGTTTTAAATAGTTTCCTTGGTTCTGGATAAAAGCTTTGAAGATTTTCTTAACCATCTAAATAGAAAAAAATATCATCGGTCCGACATTTAAAAAGCACCCTGCCATTTTTAATATCATAACTTCAAAAAGTTCTGGTTTGGATTCGGGAAGAACAATATCTACTTAATCAATTCAAATATTTTCACGGTCTCTGAAACCATCAATACGTAAAATTTCTTATAATATATAAGACACTTTCTAATTTTTTGGGAGTTGATAAAATACATTTCTTTACATATATGAACGATATCAACAAACGTTTGCAAATATTACACAAACATTTGACAGCATTTACATTGGTTGTAAATGTTTTATAAACCGCGGTCTCTCAAAACTTTGCGTACGTCTGTAAAGATATGTTGCAAATATCAATATTTATCAAAATAACTATAATACTGGAAAGTATTAGTAAATAAAATACATTTCTTTACATACGTGAACGATATCGACAAACGTTTGCAAATATTACACAAACATTTGACAGCATTTACATTGGTTGTAAATGTTTTATAAACCGCGGTCTCTCAAAACTTTGCATACGTCTGTAAAGATATGTTGCAAATATCAATATTTATCAAAATAACTATAATACTGGAAAGTATTAGTAAATAAAATACATTTCTTTACATACATGAACGATATCGACAAACGTTTGCAAATATAACACAAACATTTGTCAGCATTTACATTGATCGTAAATGTTTTATAAACCGCGGTCTCTCAAAACTGCCCACACCTCTGTAAATCAGTTATGCAAATTTTAAACTTTGCATATATCTCCTATCTTGGAAAGTGCATGCAAATCTATGGCATTTCTTTACATATCTTTGAAGAATGACTAAAGCTATGGAAATAAAATAATTATCTTTAGCATATCTTTGACGACCTTCTAAATAATGTCAAAGGAATAATTCATTTACATACACATTAGCAGGTCTGCAAATTTATCTTGCAGAAAAGTAGTTACATTTGTCAAACATTTACATGACTGTCCAAATTGTTGTAAATCTGCCTTTTCGTGTAGTGTATACAATCAATACTTAAGCTATTTGCTTTTTAGCATTCTTTCTTACCTCTTCTTTTAAGCTGTCAAGATCTGCTTCTGTTCTGCTAACAGCTAAGACTTTAGCTCCAAGTTCTGATAATTTTAGAGCTATACAGCGTCCTATACCTATCATATGGAGTAAAACATAAAAAAAAACATACATAGATTAATAATATTGCAACAAATGTATGACTTGTGAAAATGCTCTTATTTCAATTATTTGAAGATCATATCGTTTGCCATGTATAAAGACATATGGTGACATCGACATCCTCAGAAAAAAAATACTAGTAAAAATGCTCAGATTTCAGATAGCACTGTTCACGCGCATTAGATAATTCTTGCAATTTCTTTATTGAGGTAATTGAAAGAACACGGTGTATTGTAAACAATTGAATTAATTTAATTGTACAATGTTAAATTCCTACATTGTGACCAGGCCAATACACTTAAAAAGATAGTTTAAGTAGTTGCTTTGAACTCCGTATTTTATTTTTATTCCTAATTCAAAATGTATCATTTCTATTGTATGCAAGCCATGTGTCGTCAACAATTGCAAAACGTTGCAAAGTGCATTTATCACTTTAAATTTGTTATACATAGGGATCTTATAATCTTGAAGAAATTGATATAATCAGCTATTGAATGTCTCCATATTAAAGTTCAACATGGTCGTAAAATTTTATATTTTTTTTAATCCATCTTATCCAAATTGATAAATGTTTGTCTCAGATTTAAATTTAAGTATTTGACTCAGTTGCCAGATATACCAAGTAAACCATTAAATAAACTCTTCATAGATACCAGGACTAAATTTTATAAATACGCCAGACGCGCGTTTCGTCTACAAAAGACTCACCAGTGACACTCGAATCCCAAAAAGTTAAAAAGGCCAAATAAAGTAAAAACTTGAAGAGGATTGAGGACCGAAATTCCTAAATTAAAACAATTATTGTGGCATTTTGGTTATGAGAATGTCTGCCTTTTCTATATTTTGATTATATCATTTACATTTAGTATTGTTATTAATTTTCTACATATGAAGTTGGTATTATTGAATTGTATTAAGACGAAAATGAATTTGGTTCAAGGTTCTTGTATGAATATTTTGTTTTCATCATTATTTCATATCATTAGTTTTTAAAGATTGTTTTGTGTTATACTAATAAATAAAGTTCACGTAAAATATTATTGTATTGGTAAATAAAGGCAATAGTAGTATACCGGTTTTCAAAAATCACAAACCATGTATACCCCGTTCCGTGTCTTAATAATACTTCTTTCAAAAACGTGTATTTAACTTATTACGCTTAACGAATGAATAATTTTTACTTCACTAGTCTTCATTAATATAAGTTAATAACTTTATGATTATCGAATTAGAAATGCAGTTCAGAACTTTAGCGATGTATATCTAAATGAAGGTAGTGCTGACAAAAATGTATTTAAAATATTTAATTATATACTGGCACGTAAAGCCCCCAGTAGTAAATATAAAAACAGATACACATAATAGATACACATACCCATACAGGTTCATTCAAAGTTCAAGCCTTGTGTGAAGTGTATATTTCAGTCAATGTAAACATTGATAATGATACATTAATAAGGTAAAGATGAATTGTAATTTTGCCTTTTATATTTCTATACTACATAATCTGTGATATTTCGTTCTATCTTTTTATAAAATACTTGATCATGAATAAACAAACAATGATATACAGGTAACATTAAGATCACAAACCTTCAAGTGTAAAGACATAACTGTTTTTGATTTTTTGGGTTGAGGAGTACTCAGTTTATAGTAGTATTATATCTCCTTAAACTTATCAATGCAAATACATAGGTAATAATGTTTAAGAATATTTGCCACATACCTTTCCCAGCACCTGTAACGAGAGCAATTCTGCCTGTGAAGCTGATGTTCATTTTGTTTCAAAGACGTGATCAGCTAAACTATTTACAATTGAACTAATGCACATACCTTGACATACAGGTGATACAGTTAAGTGAACATTCATATGTGACAGATGCACACTCTAATTTTAAATTTATAGAAAATATATCAACATTTTATAAATTAGTGTGCTTAATTATATTTGTTTTCACACTCTTCTTTTACATTTAGAGAAAATATATCAACATTTTCTAAATATATGTGCTTTATTTTATGTTTTCAAGGAAAACGGAAAAAACAATGGGGAATATCATATTTTAAAGGTAATAGCTCTATAAGAAGTCTTCTCACAATTTGCAGCTACGTTGACACAGTTGAAGACCTTGTCTTACTGATTATTGGTCCTGTTTACAGTGTTTCCCTATATGCTATAGTATTATTCATGAAAACTTAAATCGTTGCATAAATCATTATGAAAGGGCGATGCTGATCATTTTTTATGTGAACAGCTTTTCTCTAACTTCCATAATTTTAGCCAGAATGAAAAAAAGGTAAAAATTTATACAGACAATAACACATATCAGAGGCCATCTGACAATTTCAGCCATGTGTACATATTTTAAGATCTTATCTTGCTGATAATTGTTTCTGTAAACGGAATTTTAGATCTAAATCTTGCCTCAATCATTTTTCAGTGAACAGTTTGTCTTAATCTGCTCACCCGTAATCTGGTGAAAAATACACATTTGGAAAAACAAATCATTTAAGAGCAGTTACTTACGTAAGGCATCGACATACAATTCAGGTTTTGATAGCAAATGTTTAGATCTTATCCTGCTGATCATTTTTGCGATATAAAGTTTTATCTAGCTACTATAGATTCCAAGATGATAAGGAAAATGCAAAAAAAAAAAGGAATCATAAAAAGGTTATTTCAGACAATAACGTCTATTTTAAAGAATTGTCTAGCCATGTTTGTAAAATGCTGAATCTTGACATGTCTGTCCCTTTCAGGTGATCTCTATTAAACGACACTGTTTGTGGAGTCTTGTGCTGTTGTGTGTGTTGTTCTAACAAGAACTAATATATCGATGTTTTAACATATTGAATAAAAGATGAATGAATTAGTTGAATGAGAGTATATGCAGAGGAAGTGATTAAATTAAAAACACATATATTAAAATATTTAAAATATAAACCTTTATTAGTAAAACATATTTAGTAAATGTCAAATAGAATAAATCAGTTAAAAATAGTATATAAACTTCATAGTTTTCTGTACACTTAAAAGTACATTAGTACAGAGATCTGATACTAAGATAGACATTTTATTGAGTACAGTGTGTTTTGCTTAATGTAAGAGTAATGTCCAGGTCAGTGGTCTGATGAATGTTATATTTATTTTATTCAGATTATGATATTGAATTGGTTACAATAGGAATCAAGAAGATGGTTCCACGCATGACCCATCATATACCACATATATGGTAAGGAATGTGTTACATGTTTTAGTTTGTGATTGTCTTGTCTATTTTGTAACTGTATAGTGTTATAGTGTTTATAAGTAATTCTCGGAACACTAAAATTGAGATTCTTGGTGCTTATGCTTATTTATAATACTTTAGAGCACATGATTATGAGAGGTTATTTGTGCATTTCATTTTAATATAAAAGAAGTAATAGCATTGGAATATATTTGACTTATTCCCCTTTGTCTATAAGTCTGTTTTATTTTGTTATGTGTTGTCTATGTAATATGTATTCTATTATTGTTATATATGTTGTAGGGTTTAATAATATACAATCAATGTTAATAAAATCACTATAAAAAACCCATAGATAGTCCATTTGTAATTATTGAGCCTTTTGGACCTGTTATATTAACTACTGGACAGGGTTAGGTGATATATGTATAACGTTTCCACCATCCACGGGCACCAAGGCACCATTTATCATAGATGCATAGTCACTGAGCAGGAATGCAACTGTATTGGCAACTTCTTCTTGTTCTGAAAAAAAAGATGTTCAAAATTAAAGAGGAAGCATAACATGTATAAGCACCCTAAAATGTTCATATTAAAATTTTCATGTTCCTTCAAATTTACACTATTATGATTATTTTTAAAAAATGGCCAAAATTCACCACAGAGTTTTTGTTAGAATAAGTATCATCCCATACCGGAAAAAAAATTGAACTCACCTTATATAAGATACAAGCCATTTCGTACCCTATTGGCTAATTTTATGAACCATTCAAGTTAAAGAAATATAAAAAGATGTGATGTGATTGCCAATGAGACAACTCTTCACAAGAGACCAAATGACACAGAAATTAAAAAATATAGACCAAAACCCACACCGCATAGTAAGCTATAAAAGGCCCCGTAATGGCAAGTGTAAAACAATTAAAACGAGAAAACTAATGGCATAATTTATGTACAATTAAATGAACGAAATATGTAACACATCAACAAACGACAACCACTGTATTACAGGTTCATGACTTGGGACAGCACATACATGCAGAATGTGGCAGGATTAAACATGTGACCAGGATTCCAACTCACCCCTAACCCTGGACAGTGGTGTAACGGTACAACATAAGAACGAACTATCAAAATCAGTTTAAAAAGGTTTACCTCATAAGATGGATACAATTAGAAATACATCCAACAAAAACACATAGTGGACGTGGCCGGATACATTTTTACATGTAACAAAAAATTCATGCAAATTTCCAATATATAACTTTTAGATGAATTGATGAAGTGCAGTCACTGAATAACCTAATTTTCAATGATTGTTTACATTTCATATATCCCTGGAACTAGAGATAAATGATTCTACCAACAGAAGAAAGTCTGCTGTTTATCTTGATATTGACACAGATGGACAATGGCAATAATATGTATGATTTATTTAATAATGTTCCATTTACAAATATTGTTTCAGTTTTAAAAGAAGTTGGAATATATTATAAAAAATAGAAATGTTATTATATTTTAAACGATTTTAATTTTTATCACGTTATCTTACAGTTGATTTTTATTTGTAGATAATCAATTTGCTTTAATCTATAATTTTAGTTTATTAAAGGACATTTGTCTGATTTAAAGAATATGCTTTAAATTGCAATGAAATATTCGAATTAGCTCTCGCCGCGATTAAGCCTTGTTGTGCTAATGCAGCGTAAAGCAACCAACAATCAATCAATCAATCAATGATATTGACACAGATGGACGATTTCCATCTGGAACCTATGACAAACTTAATGATTTCAACTTTCCAATGTTCAAGTCAAATTTCAAAACATTTACTCAGCACACTCTGTCTGTTCACACTAAACGAGCTTCTTTCGTTATCTAATAGATATATATATATATATATATATATATATATACCTGTTTTTATTTTTTAATGATTATCGACTGCAAAAGGCACAACAATAAAGCCATTCCTTTTTTTTTTTATCGAATTACAAATGTACCTATTCTGCCCTTTGTGACGATCCTGCATCTATTGTGTTTTTATAGTGAAATATGTATAGTGGTGTTTTGACGTTATGAATTTTATTGGAGTTCGCTATTTGTTGTAATTTTACTTTTTTGAAAGATTTTATACATAGCATTTACAGATACATATTTCAATTATGCAAAATAACTTATCTCATCGTTTGCTTTACATTTAGTGGAAATCATTCATTACCTGTCCAGAATCTTATTTATAATACCTATTTATGTCATGCCTTTATATTTTCAGAGGAGAATATAATTGTGTATACGAACGATGCGAGTATTCTACATCTCTCTTTCACGTAAAATGATATCGATCTTAATAAATTACATGGTTGAACGTATAGATACATCAAGTACCCGAAGTCACGTATTTTATTAAAACAAATAAATAAATGATACCTTTAACAAAATATCTTATTTTGTGCTATCTTGCATTTAAATCTTAATAATATTAGATTTTCATAAAAAAAAAAAAAAACAATTTGGCTAAATCTGACAAAACCTTTTGGAATTTTGGGTCCTCAAATCTCTTCAGTTTCGTACTTTATTAGGCCTTTTAAATGTGTTTGATTCGAGTGTCACTGATGATTCGTTTGTGCACAAAACGTGCGTCTGGAGTATAACATTTTAATCCTTGATTTTATGAGTTTGATTATTGTAAATTTCTACAGGACATATAGAGCTACAGTTAACTCTCGTTGTCTCGAACTCGGTTGACTCGAATTTTCGGATGAGTCGAAGTTTTCTCGTGGTCCCGAACTTTATTCCATACAAAAGTATGTAATTCGACCGCTGATGAGTCGAAATTGGATGAGTCGAAATTTCGGTTGAGTCGAACTAAATGTACGGTCCCAAGGTTAACAAAAGCGTTCAAAATTCATTTTTTTTTTATCTCGAACTAATACACATATGTCAAAACATGACCTCCGGGATTTAACTGGATTGAATAGTTAATCTGACAATACACATGTAATTAAATTCCCGGTCACTGACCACTGTATTGATTTATGACATGATATTTCCATGAGTGTTTACCTAAGATTATCTTTTATAGAATTTTGACAAATAATTAGTAATACATTGGTAATGTTCATGAAAAAGTATTTAAAATGTTTACAAAACAATTAATTTGTGATTTACACTAATGAGCGTGGGTGTGTATAAAGTGAGGATTATGGCGTCCGTTGATGATCACCTAAACACTACTCAAACGGCGTCTTTAATCTTGTTATATTTTCTTTTGAAAAGAAAGAGTGAGATAATACAAAATGAATAGAAATCAAAATTTTCTTAAATCTCTTGTCTCCGAGGATAATATATATTCTTTAAGCATTCAGTAAACTACCTATAAATCGTCCCATCGGTATTCTTCCTGTAACAGAATCTTTTAGATCCTGGGTGGAAAAAACCTTCTCGTTCATAGGTGTTAATACTGCACCTGGATTACAGCTATTTACTCGAATCTATCAATATAAAAAAATCCGTGGAAAATCAAAGCTTCGACAGAAAGAAAGTAATTCATTGTCATTCAAGCTATGCCCAGAAGTAAAATATTTTAAACAAAGAAAGCTATTTGCCGAACATTAACCGATATTTGTCAACAATATGAACAATTCAGTCAACAATTAAGATCTTTGGCCTCACAACTGTTTTGATTCAAGCGCACCTGGCGAGTTTTGTTTATAAAGGCGCGTTCTGAATTAAAAGAATGGTGTCTTTGAAGAGTTTAGTTCCTACAAAGCTGCATATGAAAACTAGGCATGCAATGACCATTTATTTGTGTGTTTAAACAAGCTTGAAACTTAAAAAGCAACCAAGTATAGCAATTGATAAATATGTTGGACCCTTTATCGAAATTTCACACTAAATATAACGTATCATAAATATCAATGACTAATCAGTGCAATAAAGAGGTTATATATACTAATAACCTTTATTTAAGGAATGGCTGTAATATTTTTTCTGTCTATGAAGAAATAACATAAAAAATTTGGTGCACACTGAATAACGCCTGAATAACGCGCGTAGCAGGTTATTTAACAGTGTGTACCACATTTTTTATGTTATTACGAATAGACAGAAAAAATATAACAGTCATTTCTTATAATTTAATTCTAAATTCCATTCAGTAGAAAACCATGAAAAAACGTTGATGACGTCACGGTCACATGACTAAATTATGTCTATGGGCTCATAACAAAATAACGTCAGCCAATCTGAAGACGCGTTACATCCAAAATTAAATTATATACCTACAACCTTTAAACTTTGTACTGTAATTAGTAATTCTAAAAATAATATAGTCAACATGTTTATAGCGTATAAATGGTAGTTATTCAGGAATTTACCAATTAACCAAAGTTTACCTTGAAAGGTCCAAACTCTAATGCCATAGACTTTGTAAGCATATCAATGGCTGCCTTCGAGCTGCAATAAACAGGACAACCAGGCATAGTTAGAATACCAGAGATACTTGAAATATTCACAATTGCCCCACTTCCTTTCCGTGAAATAATTCCTTTGGCGACGATCTGAAATGACGCGAATAATTTTTATATGCATGGTTCATATTTGAACAAATTGTTCTATAAACTTGAATGATTAACGACAAAAAGTGTACCGTTTTGAAAATGTTGAAAAATTACATATTTTTTTTTTTTACATATGACGAATAAGGTTAAATGCATTCACTGTACCTAACTTGAAAATGTTTTAAATGAATTAGATTTTTAATAATATATTACCGACTTTCATAGTTAAGTTAAACCAAATGACGAAGACGTCAGCAAATACAGATCACCGTACGGCCTTCAACAATGGATAAATACCATACCAATGGCAGGTTAAACATGTTAGCAGGCACCGAGTCCTTCCCTTAACCTGGGACAGTGGTCTTACAGTACAACATAAGAAAAGAAGAGTACATTTCCAAGTGTATAGTGTTTAAGCGAGTTAAATGTATTTATATTATACCTGAGATATGTTCAAAGCTGCCTTAACATTCACTTCGAAATGTCTAAAATAAAAAAAAAAGCATGTTAAAAGATTACACCTTATATGTACAATGTGCTATTTAATGAAAGTTAATGAAAGGAATGAATGATTGTAATATATATGACTACATTTTACAATATGTCACATTCTATCTGAAGTTCATGTCATTTTGAAACGACACATCTCCTTTATTACCGACCAAATTTCTAGGCTCCATCTCTTAAGGATAATTTCAATTGTAAATATGAAAGGAAAAAGACCTGTTAATGAGTGGATGTAGTTTTGTCCACTACTCTTACCTGGCCGACAAAATGTTTGTATACCAAAAAAGGGAAGCGAATAATACCAAAGGAACATATAAACTTATAAGTGAAAAATAAATTGCAACGCCATGGCTAAAAAAAGAAAAAGCTCAACAGGCAATAAATAGTACAGAAAATTGTTGCAAGAGTATGACACTTTCTCTACGCTTGGCATCGGATTTATCTACCTTATTCTTACCGGAAGTTGTTGCGTACTTATACATCCCGCACAGCCAATCGGACACTTCACGTTGTCAAGGGTTTTACAACCGGTCAAAAGAAGAGCAAAGTGACCATATTTATATTCTCAAGTCACCCTTCGGGAACTAATTTGAAATAAAAGTTACCAATAATGCAAATCATTCAACAAGATAACAGAAAGGAGCTGTTTCAGATCGAATGGTCAAGGTTTAGATACTTGTATACCCATCTCCCCTTTTGAGATGTAATTTGTATAATATATTATTAATCCCCCTTTAAAGCAAATGCAAAAGACTAAATGCTAGTCGAGGTCAGAATCGAACAATTAATGCATATTCAGCAGCGGCAGCCATCATTTTTTGCACTGATTATGATTTTTGACAAGATTTCAGTCAGACCCGCAAGCATGCTATTTTTTAATAAATGGTGAAGTACTTTAAGAACAAAAGCACCTCTAGGAAGTCAATTAACGAGTTTCATTCTTTGATTATCTGACAGATCTTGTCATGTCAATAATCTTGGTTCTCTTCATCTAACATGCTTTCGAGATATAGTTAAAAACGTAAACGGGTTAACAATCATGTAACGGCCATTACTTCTATATAAAATCGATTAATGTTTCTGTTATGTTAACATACTTAGATATCTCATTTTGCTAATCATTTATGGTTTTCACTTCAAAAAATAGTTTCACAAAAATTGAAAGAAATCGTCAATAAAGGACAGAAACTCATACAAGTAGTTCATTGACAGTTTCGTACATAACGGTCATTTGTAGGTCTGTCATATTGGTTCCTTTTCCTTATGCCTCTCTATATTTTTTGATTATTTTTGCTGTACAAGTCTTTCTATATCTATGATCATATTTGCTCTTCATATCTATAATCTGTTTTGCTGTCCAGTCCTTTCTACATCTATGATCCTTTTCAAGATTGTAGAAAATAGAGGAGCAAGAACTCCAAATGAGAGCAATTGACAATTCCGAGCAAAAAGAAACGTTTTAAATGAGAGTTTGTCTCCTTCTCTTATACGTGTCCTATATGACCTCCCTTAAATGTTGTCTTTTTTGTTATATGTTTAGCAAGTATAGCGATAGTTGTTCATATGGATCAAATACAAACAGATGCACCATAAAACATCGAGATAAAATGTGTATATATGCTTGGCCTTATATTTTCAATGGACGAGATTTTTTAATTAATGACTTCGTAAGACGACGGACACCAAGTGATGAGAAAAGCTAATGCTTTTTTTTTTATCTTTAATGAGCTAACAAAAAACACACTCATTGATAACTTTGCCCATTCTTTGATTGTTTGGGCAGTGTCTTGTCGTTGTGTCGATCTAAATTATTTTGTCAATGGTGTAGTTGTTTTGTCGACTTTTGGTCTTTGATTGTCACACCCCCTTCCCCTTTTTAAGTTTCTTATATATAACAGACTTTAAGCAATTTATTATGGAAGACTGTATAATGATATGTCTATAACTTACTCGTCAATGAGCTCTTCTGTTGTTTCAAGAACAGTTTTGTACCTAATAATTGCAGCATTATTTACTAAGAGATCTACTTTTCCTACGTCTTCAATCACTTTCCTTGTGTTGTTCCATTTTCCAATATCTAAACATCGTGTTTCAATCGATGGATCCTATAAAAAAATATACAAGTTCTCAGTGTAATAAACGTGGTCGTACATTTTCTGTCGTTCATAAAATCTTTATATACAATGTATTTCACTTGATGAATCCTAAAAATAATAGGCAAGCTCTCGTCATTTTTTACGTGTCGGTTCATTGCATTCTGCGGATAATTATATCTTTAAATATGGCATATACACTTAACTTCTATTTAAGACAAAACTTTAATTTACACATCACTAGATTGTAAGTTGTGGTCTCATTGACGCATAACCAATATTTGTTTATATCAATTTTTGTAGATACGTGACTGCTACATAGATAATGCTAATTTTTTTTTTGGCATTATGATCTGTAAAAAAAATCAAATTAATTTTCATTGTGCCAATATTTGCCTCCATACATTTAGCAGAAATATTTAAATGACACTACCATAATAGACAAAACTACCTAGAAATAAACCACTGGCATTTTCATTTATTCAAAAAGGATGTTCGAATGAACTTTCGATATTTTAATACAACGCTGTATAACCAACACAAAAAAACTAAAAGAGAGGCGATATATACCAAAGGGACATTCAAACAATAAACTGAAAACGCCATGATAAAAAACATAAAAGACCAGAAAACAAACAATTGTATACAGAACACAACATAGTAACTAGAGACTGAGCAACACGAACTCCACCAAAAATCGGGGATAATATAAGTTGCTTCGGAAGGATAATAAGGTGCTTCGGAAGGATAATAAGATCCTTCTCCACATCTAGCAAACGTCGTATTGCTCGTCTCTTTTAACAACCCCGATAATAAGTCTAATTCGGTAGGTCATTTTAGAGGAAAAGCGGACTGGATTGTGGTTAAAACAATTGAAATGTATCCGTCGTCATCTGTGAAACAGATATTCCATAACGGTCAACAAACTCTTGATAGCATCCGTAAAAGAGATGATTTCAGCTTCGACACTTGGAAACTCTTAGTTTAATAGCTTCTTTGTGAGCAGCATCCCTCTATCAAGGGAACACCGATAGGAAATTCAAGCTTTGGAATATCGTATCAACTGGGAGATATATACTCCATATGCAGGCGCTTCTAGAATGTTGCTGCATAGAAATAGACAGTTCATAATTTGGAAACTCTTGATGTAAATCAAGGTATGATGCAGGCCTAACTGTATCTGCTGTATCCTTTATTCAAAGTTCAATGCGATAGATGCGTTCAACAGACAGCAATCTTATGAATATTTAGTTAGAGAACATGATCTATAAAGCGGAAAGTTAAGTTAAAGGATAATGCTAGCTAGCTTATTTTCATTCTTCCTAAGAAGCTCCTTTATGAAGTAGGCCTCATATGAATAAAGAAACAAGTCGTCAAGTAGAAGAACACATTTGGTTCGACCAATTATTTGTTGAAAAACTCGTCCTCCAAACGTAACAAATATGTTGTCAATAAAGAAATCAAGCATTTTGATAATTTCATTTTCTGAGAATTTTTGGTTAAAATCAGAGTGATTTTTTACAAAGAACGATGTATCCCTACCTTAGGCAAAATACTTAGATCTATGTTGGCCTTTTCTTTTTATTAAATTGTAGAAATAGTTGTAAGTTTGTATACTATTGAAAGGGAAAGAGTCTTAGATTGTATGTACGCTAAAAAGTAAAATTACAAATTTACTGAACTCCGAGGAAAATTAAAAAAAGGAAAGTCCATTTAGATTTTCCTCTGAGTTCAGTATTTTTGTGATATCCCTTTGTAATGTCCAGTAATGGCGGACAAATAGCGATAAAGTTATAGAGTTTTATTTTGCGCAAACTTTTCTCACCTCCACTTTTAAGCTGTCAAGATCTGTCTGGGTCCTGCTAACAGCATAGACTTTCGCTCCAAGCTTTGATAACCTAAGAGCGATACAGCGTCCGATACCTATTAAACGGGCGAAAACATAAAGTTAACATAAATAAATTTATAATAATGCAACCACATGACTTTTGAAAATGCTCCAATTACAATGTTTCGGAGATCATATCGTACAACATCATGAACATGTTGTATAAAGAAATATAGTCATATTGACACTTGGGTTTTTGGACGACCTTGTGGCTGTATAGGATTTATATATAATACACATCCATAAGGGACGCCATCAAAAGTTCAATGTAGGATAAAAAAAACTTAATTCACATAGTTTTTTCACTGACCCCTTGTTTAAACATTTATTGGTTATTTATCTCAAAAATTACAAAATTTTATCGAATTTGACCGTTTGAAATTTTCAAAACTTATCAACAAGTTGGCTTACAAGGCACATGAAAAAAGTAGAATTTTGGGAAAAAATTAATTTTCCCCTAACAAAATTTCCTACAGAATGTCTTTGCATTCTTTTAACCTGTAATAGACACAGGAGTACTGTCCCAATAACAATTGTAATTAATTTATAAGGAAAAACAGTAATAATTTAGTATGGGACGAGTATTCTTGGGCTGAGATGACAAAATTTTTGATCAGAACTATTTATTGATTTCTCTCCCCAGACTTCAAAATGGCCCTGTAATTAATAGCAGATGCTATCAGTAATCATTGTTTTGTCTGTCACTATTTAAGTACTATCTTTGATTTAATATAGATTATATATTAGCATAAGATTGTACTAGGATTAATGTTCAGATCATATCTTCTAGAAAATACTCATTGGTGTTTTTTTAAGCATTCCTTGTATGAATGGTAATTTTCTACCTTTTTTGTCCACATCATTAAAACAAGAAGCTCTTTAGTTTAATGTTTGGTAGTGTCAAACATGAACACCTTCCTGGATCTGTCTGCATAATTCTCACAGCCCAAAGCAAACAACATAAATGCTTGATCACTCTTTAATTTACTGCTGTTAAAACGCACTAATGACTTTCAATACATGTGTAAGAGTTGTCTTCCATAGACCAGGCCTATCCCCTTAAAACTAGGGGTAATTGTGAATACATTAATGAAATAAAACAAAAACCATCTTACTATTCAGGTTGTATGGGATTATCAACAATAAATGCTATGAATTTCGAAAATATATTTAAAATTCTATTTTTATAATTATTGCGGGCAAATGAAATTATGTAATTTCAACCGTTTGAAGGAACTGAATTAGATTGAAATTAATTTCTTCTAGCTGTCTGCCCATAGACCGTTATTTGTATTCCCGCGCTTCATGGGATATAACCATTCAGCACGACAGGGCCAACTCGATTAGACGTGTTTTCCAGTTAACAGTAAACATGGATTCAGATACACCCTCTGATGAAATATCTTTGCGTACAGTTTTAGACGCGGTTAATCGTCAAAAGAAGGATATTGAAGTTCTTGTGGACACCAAAATTAGCGAAAAGATTAATAGTTTGCGCGATAAAATCCATGGCACAAACCAATGTATGAAATCCCAAGTCAAGAAGTTGAAGTCGGACTCCCAGTATAAATGGCGTTCTGAAGGTAATAAATTTCATTTCAATGGTAATAGCGAAAATTTAGAAGATTTAACCCAAGCTCTTTGGGCTATTGACAATGGCAAAGCTGACTATGCCAGAGACATTATTTATTCGTGTACCGAGAGGCTTAAACAAAGAAATAAGTTAAGAAAGATCGCGGATACTTCTGATGGGGAATGGGACACCACTCGCCAGTACGAGGCAAACCCAATTGCTAGTGATTCAGAAGATGAGTCCAAGATAATCAGAGCCGAAAACAGGGCCATCAGGAAGAAAAAGGCAAAGGGCAAGCGAGCAGGTACACAATAACAGATTCCTTCCACTGCCAACCCTAGCTTCAATCCGCAACAGCCCTTTCGAGGGGAGCAGCTGTCTTGGTATGGAGGTTTTCCGTATGCACAAGACTAGTACGCTGGAAAATCTCAACGGGGACCATGCTTCAACTGTGGGTCGTACAAGCACTGGAGAGTTAACTGCCCCTTCAAAAACAACAAGACTGCAGCACCACACAAAAGAAACTAGTTTTGTAAAAGATGAGTATAATTTTTACACAAGTTCTTTAGAAAATGTGTTTGAACCAACTTTTAAACACGATTATTTTGAATATGAGCAAGATCGTACTACTATTATTGATAAGGGTAGGCTGAAGGAAAATATCCAATTTTGAATACATATTGGTGCTTATGATTATATAACTGTTCAATTGAACGAGATCTGGATATGTGCAAGATTGTGTCAAAACAAGTTAAGATAGATTTAGTTAAAAGTGGCTTTGTACCTAATGCCGAAAAATCATTGTGGGAACCTACTAAACGTCTGGTTTGGTTAGGCACATTTATTGATACAGAGTAAGGCTTTTATAAAATACTAGATAATAGAATAGATAAGATGATACATTCTATTGATGACATTATATCTTTTTTAACTGAGCGTAAAAGCGTGTACGTGAAAAAGTTGCATCTGTTGTAGGTAAGATAATAACTACATACTTAGTTATTGGAAATTTAGTTTCTTTAATTACTAAACTTTAGACGTGAACACATCTGCGTATTGGTATTCTTATATTTTTAACTTTCTGAATCCAGTATTGTACAGTTACAATTCTGGAAACTGTATATTAGTGAAGTTAATGTATAACATTTTAGTGTTGATGAATCATGTCATAGTATTATCTTTAGCGACGCTAGTGATACAGGCTTTGGAGGTTACATTGCACATGGTATGTGGGTTAACTCAGAACGTAGTTATAGTTCAACTTGGAAGGACCTTTCAGTGGTAAAGAAAGTTTTGCTGTCATTAATTGATTTGTTATCTGGAAATAAGGTCACAATACTTATGTATGTGCCTGTCCCATGTCAGGAGCCTGTAATTCAGTGGTTGTCGTTTGTTTATGTGTTACATATTTGTTTTTTGTTCATTTTTATACATAAATAAGGCCGTTAGTTTTCTCCTTTGAATTGTTTTACATTGTCTTATCGGGGCCTTTTATAGCTCATTATGCGGTATGGGCTTTGCTCATTGTTGAAGACCGTACGGTGACCTATAGTTGTTAATGTCTGTGTCATTTTGTTCTCTTGTGGAGAGTTGTCTCATTGGCAATCATACCACATCTTCTTTTTTTTATATATCAAATGGTTTACAAACAACCAAAATGTTGTGAGCATTGTAAGCAAAGGAAGTACATAAACTATTTTACAGAATTTAGCCTTGGACATATTTAGAGCATGTTTGAAGTACAATGTCAACAGTGATATAGTTTGGATACCTAGAACACACAAGAAAATGCAGATTTTTTGAGTCGCATCGTTGATCATGATGAGTGGGGAATATCACATAATTTTTTTCAATTGATACAATATTTATGGGGACCTTATGAAGTAGGTTGGTTTGCTTCTGACCACAATTTCAAGTTACTGGTATTTTATTCAAGATTTTGGAATGGAAATTCTGCTGGTATTGATGCTTTCACAGTAGATTGGTTTGGGGTTAACGGTATTTTTGTACCACCTGTATTTTATTATATCACGTGTTTTTAATTACACGAGACATGTAACGCTGTGGGGCGATGTTACAGATCAGTTATCGAATATGTAGAATTACCAAGTGGTAAGGAGTTTTATACCCCTGGTAAAACCAAGAAGGCCATTTTTTGGTAATACTGATCTTACATTCAAGATGTTAGCCTTGAGGCTAGATTTCTGAAAATAATGCTGACATGTATGAAGGTTGTAAACCTATTTTGTTTATTAAGTTGCTTAAGCTTATCTGTATTTTACAGATGATATTTTATAGGCGGCAGTAGTGCCTTGTTTGTGAACTAACGTTACAATGCATATCTGAATTTCAGATTTTGGCATTAAGGCTATAATTGGCCTTGTTGAGAACTAATATACGGATTTTTTGTGTTATTAAATTTGCTGTTACAAAGTGTTAAAAATTATTATAAATTAAGGAATGTATCTCCCTCATGCAAAGCTCTGATTCCTTTCACGGATTTGGCTATACTTTTTGGAACTTTTGGATTATAGCTCTTCATCTTTTATTTAAGCTTTGGATTTTACATATTTTGGCCACGAGCATCACTGAAGAGGCATGTATTGTCGAAATGCGCATCTGGTGCAGTAAATTCGTATCGTTAATGTTATTAATACTAACAAATACAAATGCTTATGTTCAGTATTTAAGACTAGTGTATATAGTTTTGTGAGATGTACTAACAAATATTTTTCTGTTGGTAGTGTCTATCTTTTAAGATGCTGTTATTGTTTAATTACTGTTTATACATGTGCTTTTACAGACTTATGAATCTGAGATTAATATTCTGCCACCAACTCTGCATACCAATGTTGATGTTCTTATGGATTTACTTTGCAGATCTAAAGCTGACAGTACCGTTAAAACTTACCATGCAGGATTTATCCGTTGGAAAAAGTGGGCCTTTCATAACGGTATGAATGGTTGTGATATTTTACCGGCAAAACCTCTGCACGTTGCCCTTTATTTATCTTCATTAGTTCATAACAGTCAAACTGCAAGTCCGGTAATTTCAATATTTTATAGTATACAATGGGCACATCACATGATTGGGAAAAACGTCTCCTACCAAAAATTAAGTTATGAAAAATGTTTTAGAAGGTGCAAAACGGCGCTTAGCTACACGAACGGAGAAAAAGGAACCAGTTACTCCTGAGCTCTTATCTAAAATGTATAGTGCATTATTTAAAGAATATAATGTTATGTCACAGCGTATTATTTGCGCGTGTTTACTTGCTTATTCTTGATTTTTGAGAATATCCGAGCTATTAAATATACGGATGTGTGATATCAAGTTTGAATTAGGTTATATCTCTATATTTATTCCGAAAAGTAAAACTGATATTTATCGTGATGGCAATTCTGTAGTAATAGCCTGTGTTGATTCCGATATGTGTCCAGTAACGAATTTAAAGTTATATTTGTTGTGGGCAGACATTTCGCCGGATTCAGAAGAATTTATTTTTAAAATTTTAACAAAATTCAAGAATCGATATGCCATTGCTAATTTATTCAATAAAAGTAAGCAACAAGATTAATCGTTTGACACTTTGTTTTTTGCAGATAAGAGAAGGTGAACTATATATTTGTGGGATAGGCCCGTAAATGTTATGATCTTGCATATTAAAAACCACCAATGCTAACTAATAATTAATTATTATTTCTTTTTTATCTTTCTGAACCTTGAATAGTTTTATACACTTTGCAATGTTTCCGTCATCAGCTTAAATATATTAATCACTGAATATGAATTAAACAGCCTATTTATTGTGGATGAAAATCCAAGACCATAATGGGCCGGCAAGAGAATGGCCTTACATAATTAGAGCCATCTTTCAACACGTGGTTTAAATCACTAACAAGGATGCAGCGTGATGTAGTAGTAATGGTCTCCACCCTAACTGAGTACTGCGATGAGCTGGTGTTGCTCAGGGACGAGGCTGCTCTGAACTATATTTGTGAATATTATACTTTGTTTGAATAATTATCACCTGTATTGAACACAGGCGACATCAATTACAAAACAAATTCCTGAAAGTTTGTGAAGCGAAAAGACGTTAACCTATGAATCAGTCATTGTTGCTAGCTTAACATTCAGTGGCAGATTGTAAACCTATGACAAAGAGAAGCTGTTAGACGCAAATTTATAAATCCTGAACAAGCAAGAGGACGCTTATCATGAGCAAGCGTTGTACTGTGGACTTAAGTCAACCCTAAGTCAACCCTACTAAAACGCTTCTACAGGTTAACATATGACTTTGATAATAGCCAAAGAGTAACACAATACGTATAATCACATTCCTGATCGTAATGAACAACAAAAGTAATAGATTCGAAGTAAATAGCAAGAATTTTACATAATATATCTAAATTACCAACCTTTACCGGCACCAGTGACAAGAGCAATTTTCCCTTCGAAGTTAATATTCATTTCTATAAGTATTTACAGTTTAGCTCCTTTGAATTAGTTAAAGGTACCTACAAACTCACCAACCGTAAGATTATGTAATTAGTGATATTTTAGTATAGAAATTTAAAGCACGGAATGCATTCAGCTGTAAAATTTCCTTTGTGTAAACAACACCTGCCAATTGAAGATATGTAACTGCATTTTAACCTAAATATAACTTGTTTGTTGCATAATATTGTTGTATTTAATGTGCTTAAATTTATGAAATGTTCATATATTTTCTCCAATATAAAAATCGATTGCGTGTTGTTACCGCATATTGCTACACATGAGTGCGGACTTTACTGTAATACCTGTATGTCAAGGTTTGTTTATTTGTGTTTTGTAAAAAGGTTAGCTGATCCCGTCTATGAAACGAACTTCACAAGTCGAATTGCACTTGTTACAGGTGCTGGTACACGTCAACGAAGAACGGATACATTGCAAAGAGGGCATTTTGCTAATAATTGGTGAAATATTTTTAAAATCAGACAAATTGTCTTTCAGACTCAATTCAAAAATTAAATATAAATTATAAAACGAACTATACCTGGACAGCATTTAAATCTTTTAATACACCTTATATACCTGTAGGGATCATTAAAATGTTAAAATAAATTCTCACATCTTTTGGAAATGATATAACATTTAAATTTGAAGTATTTCGAGCAAATCGATTAATATCATTATTATGAACGTAATAGCAACGTCTTTCTTATTCTTTTAATTTTTGCTACAAATCTTGATGAAATACGCTGATGTTTTGATGAGAATAAAAAAAATAATTAAATTAAATATAATTCGCATGTACGTTAAATTTTTGCACAAAAGACATTACGACTCCATTGGTTCATAGGTGGTCAAAACTCAAGCCATTAAGACTACATTGGTTTATAGGTGGTCAAGACAAAAGACATTAAGACTACATTGGTTCATAAGTGGTCAAGACAAAAGACATTAAGACTACATTGGTTCATAGGTGGTCAAGACAAAATACATTAAGACTACATTGGTTCATAGGTGGTCAAGACAAAATACATTAAGACTACATTGGTTCATAGGTGGTAAAGACAAAATACATCAGGACTACATTGGTGCATAGGTGGTCAAGACAAAGTACATTAAGACTACCTTGGTTCATAGGTGGTCAAGACAAAAGACATTAAGACTACATTGGTTCATAGGTGGTCAAGACAAAATACATTAAGACTACAATGGTTCATAGGTGGTCAAGACAAAATACATTAAGACTACATTGGTTCATGGGTGGTAAAGACAAAATACATCAAGACTACATTGGTGCATAGGTGGACAAGACAAAGTACATTAAGACTACCTTGGTTCATAGTTGGTCAAGACAAAAGACATTAAGACTACATTGGTTCATAGGTGGTCAAGACAAAATACATTAAGACTACATTGGTTCATAGGTGGTCAAGACAAAATACATTAAGACTACATTGGTTCCTAGGTGGTCAAGACAAGACTACATTGGTTCATAGGTGGTCAAGACAAAATACATTAAGACTACATTGGTTCATAGGTTATCAAGACAGAATATATTAAGACTACATAGGTTCATAGGTGGTCAAGACAAAAGACATTAAGACAATCTCAATGATGTCATTTGCATAAAAAATACTACAAAATCTATTCCTACATTTCCATTATATGTTACCAATTATTATGAACATATCAGCATATGGGCATATTTATGGTCCAGGCTGGTGCGATGGTAACATTGTGACATTGTGACGTTAACTTGTTGCTAGCCTCGCTGAAGTGTGATGGTGGTTACTCTGAAGTAGTCTGCCTGTGATATTATATCAAAAGTAAAAGTTGACCTAGAAAATTTCCATTAGACGATAGTCATGACAGTTGCTTAGATTTATGTTCTTTATATATTGACCAGAAAGATTGTAACCTGTATGCATTATAAAAGACGGATATTTACCGTATATGGATAGGTATAAATTTGCCTTCTAATGAACTCGGCAATATAGATATTTTTTTTAAATAACAAGCCGTAAACATTTATTTGGTGAATTGACCAATCCAGTGAAAGGTGTTGCATTGCATGATGGACAGCTACGTGTTTACAATTTACCTGAGAACATGTTTTTTTTACTGTCATACAATATAAATTTCAATAGATTGCCGGAAAAAAACAATCATCCTACTTTTTCTTCATTTGAGTAGTAGCCCACAATGCATTGTTGTTCAATCGTCGATTGGTCAATTTCTCAGGTGCATGTATACATTTTGCGTTTTGGAAATTAGTATTCAAATGTATTATGACGTCAGAATTATTGTATTGTCACCTCTTTCTAAACATTATTTATATTTTTCACATAAATAACAAGTAAAGTTTCTATTCTGTTATATCGTTCTCCTCAGATCATGTAGCACAACTACGAAAGATGTGAAGAGTATTTTTATTAAGCTACAGTGTATTTATCACGGTAGATTTAGATTGTTAAGTTGCACACATTACGTTTTAAAGTCTATATTCAATAGATGGCAGCTTGCTAGAAAAAAGCCGGAAATTTGTTTCCATTCATATCAATTAATAGTTTTGTATTGAGTAGGTTTTTACAAACTACAAAATATGAATGAGTAAAGAATAGTTGTCACATTAAATATGCATATTTTTATAAATATAATCCAAACATTTGTGTTGGCATTTTGGGTTTCAGGACTCCAAGTAATTTAGTTAGAATACCTATGAGTATGTGATGTGCCGTTAACCTTACCAGTTAAACTCACTCAATAGGCGGTAAGAGTATCTTTATTATAGTTTGGCTTTTTTTTATAGCCGACTAACAATATTGTATAGAAAACATGAGTTGTCTCCCGTAGAATTGGAGCTTTTAACTAATCAATCATATTGACGTCACTAGTCTTTAAGATTATAATATTTGCAACTTTATGATTGGTGAATGAAAAATGCAGTTGATAATTAAAAGCATTGTATATCTTAATCAAGTTATGGTTCAATTAATGGTCAAGCCTTGTGTAAAAGGTCACGTGACACCGATGTCTATATTAGTAGATGTAAACATTGATCATGATAGATAATAAGATAAAGAACAGATGAAATGTAATAGATCCTATTATATTTCTATTTTTTATAGTCTGTGATATTTTGTAAAAGTACAAAATGAAACACCTGTTACAAGGGCAGTTCTACCTTTGAAGTTGATGTTCATTTCTTTTAAAAGATGTGATCAACTGACATAAATAAACAAACCTTGACATAAAGGTAACATTAAAATCACAACACATTATACCTCTGCTGGTGGACTATCATTACCCGAGGGTATCATCAGCCCAGTAGTCAGTACTTCGGTACTGACATGATTTATAAAAAACTTTTTTAAGGACGCATGAAATTTATTACGTGGTTTTCATTTTTATAGTGTCAGCATAAAAGTGGTTGTTGTTTTTTAATGATGAAGAGTACTCAGTTATTAGTATTATTATATCTCACTAAAGTTTATAAAAAAAAATATTATAGTTTTTAAAGAGTAATTACCACATACCTTTTCAAGCACCTGTAACAAGGGCAATTCTACTTGTAAAGTTGTAAAGTTGATGTTCATTTGTGACAGATGCACACTCTATTTTTAAATTTAGAGAAAATATATTAACATTTCATACATTTTGTGCTTAATTTTACCTGTTTTCATTAAAAAAAAAAGTCTCGATCTTTTGACATAAAATTGTCATGCTGCCATTTTGACATTTGTGTCATGTGTCATGTGTGCTGTTGTTTAATTGTCTTTTTCATTTTTAGCCATGGCGTTGTCAGTTTGTTTTAGATTTATGAGTTTGACTGTCCCTTTGGTATCTTTCGTCCCTCTTTTGTGCGATATAGGTTTTATTTGAGGTATAAACACATTTCAGTTTCTGCTAAACTTGCAGTCTAATCATTAGGATTTGAAGAAGAGATTATCAAACTGGCGGTTAATTAATAATTTTCAGATGAGGTTAAGAAATACAATTATATTATTAGTCACGGTCACCAATCCAACTAAGTCATACACAAATACTATGAAAACAAGTGCGTTATTCCTACTTCCGGGTATGCAGTAGAAGTAATAAACAAGCAAGAATTGTTATACATTCACAAGGTAAGTCACCTATTTATATCATAAACTTTATATTTTTCAAAAAACCGAGAATGTCATTCGACCCTTTATTTTGTTTTCCTTCATGTGTTGTCAATCTGCACGAAATTCTTACCGACATCTTATGTTATTTGTTAATAAGACACGTTATGCATGAGTACTGGTACATGTAATAAGCATTGTGATATATAAATCAATTATACGTTGTGAGATGTGTATATATGTCTTTATTATCATTTTATCGATATAAAACTAGGAGGATATGATTTGAAGGTATCATATATGATTAAAACGTACCAATAAAATTGAGAATGGAAATGGGGAATGTGCCAAAGAGACAAAAACCCGACCATAGAGCAGACAACAGCAGATGGTCACCAACAGGCCTTCGATGCAACGAGAAATTCTCGCACCCGGAGGAGTCCTTCAGCTGGCCCCTAAACAAATATATACTAGTTCAGTGATAATGAACACCATATTAAACAAGTATGAGCTGATGGTAACGTAAGAACACACTACGAAAAATTTAGTTCATAAAATTGCTCTTAATATAATGTAGTTACACATCTCAATAATCCAGCTTTCTAATAAAAAAATTGTAATGCTTGCTGAAAAAGCTCTCTTCTAAATTTATTTGGTTGTCTTTGCAGGTTCCAAATGGGAAAAGTTAAAGGGAAAAGAAAAAAAGGAATCTCCTTATCCAGAATCAAACCCAAAACTTACAGCAGGAGGAGATTATGTAACGACGCAACAACATTCAAATCCCCACCTAGAAAGAAAAGTCTGGGAAAAAATGACTTTACTGAGCAGCAGGTTGGAAGCATTTCATATAGCGATGTTTGTATGCATTTGAAGGAAAAGCGCCAGTTGGAAATCTATACATAACTCCTGTTCAATATAAAGTACCTGAACGATACATCACGCAGACTCTTTTTGAACAGAGGGGTACAACGTCGACGAAAGGTACTCTACTCTACTATACTTTTCTACTCTATACTCTACTATACACTATCCTTTACTATACTATACACTATACTTTATCATACAATAGAGTATAGTATAGTACAGTATAGTATAAATAGATACAGGAAGATCTGGTAAGAGTGCCAATGAGACAACTCTCCATCCAAATAACAATTTATAAAAGTAAACCATTATAGGTCAATGTACGGCCTTCAACACTGAGCCTTGATATAGTATAGAGTATAAAATAGTATAGTATAGTATAGAGTATAGCATAGCATAGAACAAAGTTCAGCAAAACATAGCATACAAAAAATTGCATAGAATAAGATAAAAAAAAAGACAGCATGTGATGAGATAGAACATAACACCGTAATACAGTATGGTAAATTATCACTAGCAAAATAACAGCAACAAAAACAACATCCGTATTCAATTTTCTTTTATAATTATAACATGTATAGAGATATGTTAGTTTGTTGTCCAATATTGGTTATTTGATTGTTTTTATCGTTTGTTTGCTGTCTAATTTTGTTAACGTTTCATCAAATACATCCATTTCTTTATATAAGGTTCTTGTTGAGAAGTTATTTACTATTCCGAGCGAGTATTCTTATGTGTATAAACATTGTTAGATTGTTGGAAGCTGTTAAACTTAGATTACTTCATTTAATGAATTTAGGACAATAGTATTTAT
The DNA here is from genome assembly GCA_037788925.1 of Mytilus galloprovincialis. Lineage (NCBI taxonomy): Eukaryota > Metazoa > Mollusca > Bivalvia > Mytilida > Mytilidae > Mytilus > Mytilus galloprovincialis. Next base: position 44,197,129 of record CM075338.1, read on the forward strand.
ATATGATATGCAGGTTGCTAACTTGTTTATAACGATAAATAGCAAATAGATGCGTAAAATAATTATTTTCATTTCCAGGCAAATAGTTTTAATCTGCGTACTTCATTAAATGGATTGTTTTGCTAGCTCAGTTTTCAACTATTAGTTTTCTTTTATTGTTGAAGGCTTCCAGTAGACACTCCGGTCTTCGGTAAGAAAACTGGCAATCCCAGTCAATTAAGATAGGAATCGAGCGCATCTGCCTTAACAGGGTTGAATTTAAACCTTCATGCTTACTCATGTTACTGGCTAATTATTACTGTTAGATACATATCCCCTAAAGGAAGGACGGTACCTAAAGATGAATGTATTCATTATTAACATTGAAATGGTGTAAAAGAACATCATCATGTTGGTTACTAAAATATCTCTCACTTAATCATACTCGTTCCTTTTAAGTCATATATGGTCCTTCTTAACCATACATTCTTAATGTTGTTGCGAAAATTTGATAATTAGTACAATTACAAGTATTTTGCTTTCTAGAATTAATCTATGTATCACACCGATCAATAAATGTACCAGTACTCATGCATAACGTGTCTTATTAACAAATAACATAAGATGTCGGTAATTTCGTGCAGATTGTATCGTTATTCAGCGGGGAAAAAGCTGTAGTAAAAATACTACTCATTGTACAACAAAGTTGTGATAACACTTGAAGGAAAACAAAATAAAGGGTCGAATGACATTCTTCGTTTTTTAAAGGCAGTGCTTTAAGTCCTGACTTCCAAGTCATGAGGTATATCTTTTCATACGCGACGTCCAACAAATAGTGAGTCATTTGGCCAGAAATAGATCCGGAAATGTTCAATTTGCTCCTCTCCTTAAGGCTTTTTATGGTATGAAACGGTTTTTGTTTCTTTCATTCACATTGGGAAATAGAGAAACGATCAGTGTGTATTGTTCGTTTTATCGTTTTAAAAAAACTTGTTATTAATGTGTATTTTGCATTATAAGCAGTTAACCTGATTACCAACTATCATTTATTGTATTCCGTGTGGAAAGAGGTCGGGTCAATTTCGAGTGTTATCTGACGTCTAAAGGTTTTGTTATCAGTTCAGACGTTCATATACCAATGAAAGGTCGACTGAAAATGATTAATATTGCATTTTCTATCATTCAAAGCGGAATTAAGTTTATGAACGAGAAGACGAGAAGCCGTAAGCGTTTTCAATTTCGGTATTAGTTGTGTATGTTGTGTACGTATTATCCTGGTTCCCGCTACTACGTTCCGGGCATTAGCTATTTAATATGTGTGTAACATTACGGGTACCAGTCAATCTACGCGTGTATCATTCGTCTCAACTCGGCCGATTCCGTACCCTCATCTAAGGAGAGTAGCGGATTCTGCCGAGGATTGCCGAATGACGCGTGTATGTGTATATGATTTTCCGCCAAAATGACCGACTTACAGTTAGAAAAATAGTTCATAAACGTTCCGTATAATGATATGCAAATTCATAATTGATCGTAACTGGGTTTTTTTATCTTTATATAATAAGTATAACAAAATGAATTCCACAAATAGAAAATGGCATTATTTTACGAGGATTTCTCATAATTTTTTCACTTCCGGCGCAGTAATACGTATGTTTTGAAGAAGCTCGAAACATTTGACAGGCAAAGTGAATTGAGAAGGAAACAGATAGATATCAGGTAAAACAATTTAAATGTACAGAACAAACGATTCACTTCACACACATAGTAGAAGCTTAAGCATTTTATTGTCTGATGCTCTAGTCTAGTGTTTAAACGACGGTGGTGGCCTACAACCTCTGGTACGGGTCATACTGGGTCAAGTCTAAATATGTAAACATATCCACGTGATTTTAGGTAGAAAGTAACGTAATGCACTATATCTACCATTGTCTCCTCCTTTATACATAGTTTATTTTAACCAGATATATTTCTCTTACACATTAACACGGGTTGTATGTACGTATCTTTTCTCTTGATGTAGACCTAGTGTTTTCTTGTCCTTAACATTTGTTGATGTTTAAATATTTCTTGTTACGACTGAATGAATGCAACAATTATATATTGAAGACTAGGGCTGTACAATAATAGTGTAAACTAGAAAAGAGAACTTCTACCTTTACCATTTTGCTGCCACCATCATTGGTATCAATAGACGAAACTCGCGTCTGGCGTACTAAATTATAATCCTGGTACCTTTGATAACTATTAACTGATCTAGTTGTCCACTTTTGGATACGCATGTAGTGTGTTCTCGTTTACTTGTTACGAATTAACCTTAATATAGAGACCAATACTTGTTGTTAAATGTTAATGTAACGTATTGTAACGTCACATAATTATTATGTCTTTCTATCATTACATCTTCCTGTAGAAAAGAATCTCGGGAGAAGATATATACTATATTATCAGTACACAAGTTTTAATAAGTATTTTTAAAGGCAGTGCTTTAAGGCCTGACTTTCAAGTCATCGTGTTCATCTTTCCTTACGCGAAATCCAACAAATCTATGCTGGGGGTCATTTGGCCAGAAATAGATCCGGAAATGTTTAATTTTCTCCTTCTTTTTGTGGTATGAAATGGTTTTTGTTTCTTTCATTTACATTGGGAAATAAAGAAAAGATCAGTGTGTATTGTTTGTTTTAAAAACTTTTTTATAAATGTGTATTTTGCATTATAAGCAGTCAACCTGATTACAAACTATCATTATTTGAATTCCGTGTGGAAAGAGGTCAGGTCAATTTCGAGATATTTCTAAATCATTTCAGTCTTTGATGTTACAATTAAAAGTCGACTGAACATGAATTATATTGCATAATATACAATTTAAATCATCTCTGTACGTGAAGCTGTATGACGTTATAGTTATTTCGGTCTCAGTTATATAAAGTATGAAATTATTGTTCCTGAAAAAGATTTTCCAACTTACTTTTAAAGAATTTATTTAATCAAAACCATGCACTATTATTTCGTTATTAACAGTGAAATTCGTCATTCGTAATTAGGACATAATTAATAGGTGTGGCTTCACACTATCACACCAAATGAGAATAGCCTCGTGAGAGAATAGCGATTCGTGTGTCCCTTGTTTGTTATTGTCGCTTCGTCACTAAATTATTTTTCTTTTCACTGTTTGTCGCTAAAATTCTTTTTAGGTTATTAGTGAGACTGCCGGTTCCCTCCTTAACTTCCGTTTCTGCACTGCAAAACAACCAAATTTTCAATCAAGACAATTAACGATGCCTTGTCCTTGTTGTGTACCTGAGTGTCATTTAAGAGGAGGACATGCATTTCCAAATGACTTAATAAGAAGGAAAAGTTGGATCAACGCCATGGCTCATCCATAGGGGGGTTAATTCAAGATGTCATAATTTTTGGGATTACGATTCAATGTCATCTGTTTTAGATTTTTTGGTGAATGCTACAATAATAAGATTTTCCTACAAAAGGTATACATGTATCATACTGAGAATTATTTTAGCAGTAATTATGTTAATTTATGATGTAATGACAGGAACGCATAAGCTTTGTCTCATAGGCTTTCTTGAAAAACATCAATGACAATATGTAAACAGGAACAAAACAATGACATGAATGATGCTCTCTTCTATATTATAGTTATTCAGGTATGTGTGTTGCATTCAAAAGTCTTTCACAAGTTTCAAAAAAGCTAATGTTATAAAACTTTTTTCAGGGCACAAACCCACCTTAAAGAGACTTGTCTACTGCCATTCCCAGCCAGAGGCTATTTTCATGCACCATTTGCAAGCAAGAGGCTGAATGGTTTGCAAAAATAAAAATCAGGACGGTGTCTCGTTAAACCAAATGAACTAAACTGGATGAATATTGTAGGAGAAATCTAGAGGAAAGTTTTGATTTGTGAAATTGGTTTTCCTGAAAAGTCATTCATCCTGCAGAAAGGATTTATACAATGTAACTGTCTACCACCAACTGAAGAGCTAATGTTGAGCTTCACAGATGGAATTACTCAAACATCATCAATGCGTGCCTATGTTTTCAGCACAGATTTCGCAAATCATGACACAGCCATGCATTTTTTATACATTTGTACCTGTGAAGAGTCGTATTCTAAATTTTATTTTTATATAAATAAATTTATATTGTGTCATTTTAGAACTTGTATTTTGCCAAAAGATGCATAAATGAAAGTGGTGCAATGTATTTTGCTTTGATATATAGATTTTAATTACAATTGTTCATGTTATTGTAATGCATATAAAAATAAGGAGATGTGGCACAATGTATATACATTGTACATGATATTTAGTTTGTTTATCAAACTAAAGTATATACATGATATTTAGTGAGTTTATCAAACTAAAGTGCATAAGAAATGGGTATAAGCAGTTACAGGTACTACTGAACAATATCCAACAATGAGAAAAACTCATACCATAAAGAGAATTTCATAGATTTACAAGTAAGTTTTGTTTTTGCGTTGAATCATTTTCTTCTACATGTATTGTCTTAACAGCAAATATGGGAAGTGGTTAGAATGCTAATGAGACAGCTATTATGACCACCAGATGTCATTGTTTTCTTAATTAAAAACTCCTTTTTCATTCAAACCGGTAGATTACTTTATCGTGTTTATACTGAAAAATAATTTTGCTTGGAGTTAGAAAAAGTATGGTCATCAAAAGAGTTGACATGTTACTATGTACATTTACCATTATGTTACTTGATGTTCTTGCAATACACACAGTACGGTGACTATTCAATCTTTGTGAACTATTTTTCATAGGATGGAGTCATTGAATATGCATATATAATCAATAATTAAAAACAGTCTTATTTATATTGAAAAGGAAAAGTTCTTTTATGTCTTAAAAATGCATTACATGGCGAGGTAAAGAAAATATACTGTAAAAGTAGACTATAGATGTAGGTGAACTAGGTACAAGAGGACTCTAAATCTTAAATACTACAAACCACCTCTGTACTATGGAAGATAATGATACAATGTATAACTGGACTAGAAATACACACAACCTGTAATTAACTGCCTTTACAGCGCTTTCACGCTTTGATTAAAAAATATAAAACTTATCATATAAATAGGTGATTTACCTTGTGAATTTATAGCAATTCTTGATTGTTTATTACTTCCACTGCATACTCGGAAGTCGGATTAACGCACTTGTTTTCATATTATTTGTGTATGACTTAGTTGGATTGGTGGCCGTGTTAGTATTAAACGCCTTTTACACCACTATTGCACAATTACATAGCTGTCAGTTTTTGTTAATGGAGGGAGCTGGAATGACCGATCAAAACCATCGCACTTCGGTAGTACAATTTTTATACAATTATATAAGACGAAATGGGCAAATACCCGATTGAACAACGCTGAGGGTAAAGACAGTTACAGATGAAAACACTCCGATAGCATTGCCAAAAAAAAACGATGAAAACACTCCGATAGCATTGCCAAAAAAAAAAAACATAAAAAAACACGATAAAACAACGGAAAAACAAACAATTCTTATAAAACACTAACAGAAAATTACAGATTGAGCAACACTACAAATCATGATCACCAATGTGAAGTGAAATACCAATTTAAAATCTTTCGATATTTTTAAAATTAAAAGTTCAATGAAAATTGTAAAGTTTAAGAATAAAGGAAAATTGAAATAAATTTTAAAAAGCAACCTCAATCAGGCATGCGCAAGAATGTTATCTTCAAAATGTTGATGGTTTTCTGTAATTAAAAAAGAGAAGAAGAAAAAGAAGAAGAAGAAGAAGAAGAAGAAGAAGAAGAAGAAGAAGAAGAAGAAGAAGAAGAAGAAGAAGAAGAAGAAGAGAACAAACATTTATTGATTATTTCATTCTAAATGAAACATAATGATTGTCACCATAAAAAGTGATTAACAAAATAGTTCAAGATTGATTGGAAAACTTGTATTAACTTCAAAAAGACAGAAATCGAATAAAAAGTCAGATAGGTGAAATTAGTCAGCATATGTCCAAACCTTTATCATGTTAATCTGAACAAAAAAAAAAACAAACATAGGCTTGATATAATTTAGTTTGCTAAAGGAGAGGCCATTATCAATATATCTTAATTTGAAATTTAATGATTTGTTTTTTTTTATATTCTTGTTTTTGACAGATGTCCGAAAAAACTCAGACGCATATGATAATAAGAAGAAGTCGAAAAGGACAGGCGCATAGTTCGTTAAAATAGGAATAACGACAATAATTAAAGACTTTTATATTTTGTGTTGGCTTTTAATTGGTAATCATACAATATACATCCGACTAGGCTACGTGGTTAATTAAAATTTATCAGTTGTGAACTACTGAATAAACAGGGTTAGGCGACATATTTATACTGTGTCCACCGTCGACTGGAACTAACGCACCGTTTATTATTGATGCTTAGTCACTCAGCAGGAATGCAACTGTATTTGCAACTTCGTCTTGAAGATGAGTTAGCGTGGAGGTATAAAAGCCAATAATCCCCCCATGAAGTTTGCATAGATAGAAGAATTCTCAAGTTTATTTATATTCACGCTATTTTGATCAATAAACATACATATGTCGAATGTGACCTACCGAATTCGACTTATTACCGGGTATGTTCTTAAACTAGCAACACGAGCAACGGATGACACATGTGAAGCAGGATTTGCTTCCCCTTCAGGAGCACATACGGTCAGCCCCAGATGTTAGTGCGATTCGCATCACTCAGTTGTTAGTTTTTATATGTTTATTTTCTACTTTTGTTTATCAGTTTGTCTTTGTTTTTAAAGCCATAGCGTTTTCAGTTTATTTTCGATTTATTAGATCGAACGTCCCTTTGGTATCATTCGCTCAACTTTTACTTTTTTCACAAAAACAATTCATGCACAATTGAAGCTTTACTATATTATTGGCAAATTCAATTCTTACAATTGATAATCAGTATTTGGGAATTGTAAGAAAGGTACCAACGAAAGAAACGCACCCAGTAAGTTTTATTTATAAATGCGTGTTCTGAATTATGTGTCTGATATCTTTGAAGAGTTTATTGCATACAAAGCTGTAACTGAATACAGGCGATGAACATTTAGTTTTGTTTTGTTCGCATTACTCAGTTTTTAGCTTTTATATGTTTATTGTGTACTTTTGTTTATCAGTTTGTCTTTGTTTTTAAAGCCATAGCGTTTTCAGTTTATTTTCGATTTATTAGGTCGAACGTCCGTTTGGTATCGTTCGCTGAACTTTTACTTTTTTCACAAAAGAAATTCATGCACATTTCTGTTTAACTAAGATCGATAGATTAAAGTAGATCTATTACTGAATAACCTTAATTTCAATGATTTGTTACATGTCATTTGTCCCTGTAACTTGCCCCCCCCCCCAAAAAAATGTGATAGGGGAAATGGGAAATAGAAATATGGCCACATTGGTATTCTTCCGAACGGCAGTAAAGCCTCGAAAAAGCATCTTTTTTACTGTGCGGGAAATGTCAGGAGCACAGTCACGTTTGATTCTTCGTGTAGATTGCTTCGCCACGATTCGAACAGTTGCAACAAATCTTTGAGGGGTTCTTATGTGGCCTGTTGCAATGCCAAACGTTTGTCCCTATCCAATATATCCTCATTTTCTAGTGGTAGTAAATATTTCCGAGACTTTGTCCCAGACGGCCTTAATTACCTATTGAATCTATTATTAATTTGTTCTCGTCCTGAGCATCCATGAAATATTTGCCACATGACTTTAAGTAAACAATAATCAATTATTCCCTGGCTCTAGAGATATGGAATATTTCTTACAGAAAAAAGTCTGCTCTTTATTTATAAGTTATAGTTGTGTATTGACAATTTGAATTTCCTTGAAAGTTCGGGTTTTTTGTTTCTTTTTTTAAAGACATCATATGTAATGTTAACTGTTACATCTTCACATTTGGCAAACACATAATGATTTTATTATTTGCTTTACCTACATTGTAATGCCTTATTTAAATGTAAATATATTTTTAATATCAATATATGTCATATCTTTATATTTGATTTGCAGAGGAGAATAGTATGGTGTATACCAAAGATGCGTGAATTCCACATCTTTCCTTCAGGCAAAATGATATCAATCTCAATAAATGTCATGGTTGAACGTACAGATATATATCAATTACCCACGTACTTTATTAAAACAAATAAAGGATATTTTGAACAAAATCTCTTGTTTTGGGCAATCTGGCATTTAAATCATAATAATGTCAGATTGTCATAACAAAAAATAATAGGACTATATCTGACAGAACCTTAAACTTAAACTTAAACTTAAAAAGCAACCATGTATAGCAATAGATCATTGCATTTCCATAAACAAAACAAAACATCATTCGTGCAATTAGGGGCATCGATTGCATTCCCATGTTGAGCGAGCTATTAAAAAATAAAAAGCTAAATTATATTATTCGGCAAATTCAATTCTTATAATTGATAATCAGCATCAGGGAATTGTTATGCAGTCGAAACAAAAGAAACATTATTTATAGTTCATCCTGCATAATGACGATCACGAAGCGCTTTATGGACTTGAAAAAATCAGGAATACAAGATCCACTCTTTCTGGTAAATAAAGTCCATGAAAGTTCTTAGTTAAATATGTTCGACCCTTTACCAAATACAACGTACGATAACTATCAATGAATAATCAGTGCAAAAAATAATCATTAAAGTGTTTATATACACTTATATACTAAAAATTGTACTGATTGTAAAAATAAAATAATTAACATGCTGATAGCGTACATAGGAGAGTAGCTCAGGAGTCACAATAGTTTACCTTAAAAGGTCCGAACTCTAATGCCATAGATTTTGTGAGCATATCCATGGCTGCTTTTGTGGTGCCATAAATAGGAACACCAGTGAAGGCTAGCGTACTGGAAATACTTGAAATATTCACAATGGCGCCACTTCCTTTCCGTGAAATAATTCCTTTGGCGACGATCTGTAATGACTCAAATATTTCAACATAGATGGTGCATATTTAAACAATTGTCCTAATAGCTTGAATGATTAATGACAAAGCGTTCACGATTAAAAATTGAAAATAAATATATAACAGTTTCTTGCATATCTAGTCAAGAATAAGTAAAAAAGCATTCACTGTACCTAACTGGAGTATAATTAAAATTAAATTTATTTGATCATACTATATTAGCGGCTTTCATAGTTGCACTGAAGGCGTTCAAGATATGCATGTCACAATTTGCAAATGCTAAAAAGATAAGATGATGTTGTATGATTAACAATGTGATAACAATTTACCATAGACCCAATGACGAAGGCGTTAGCTTATAAATGACCGTACGGCCGTCAACAATGGACAAAACCCTTACCACATGGCTGGTTGTAAAAGGTCCCAGCAAAACAAACGTAAAACAACTCGAACGAGACAACTTACTGTATTTATAAAACAATTAACAAAAACAAAAATATGATATTATATATAACAACAATCGACAACCACTGAATGACATGCGCCTGACTTGAAACAGGTATACATGTTCAGAATATGACGAGGCTTAATATGTTAGCTACAGCCGATATCTTCATCTAACCTAGGAAACTGGTCTAACATAAAACAAAAATGAGGACATTTCCAAGTGTAAAGTGTTAAAGCGAGTTAAACGTATTCATATTATACCTGAGATATGTTCAAAGCAGCCTTAAAATTTACATCAAAATGCCTACAATAAAAATAAGGCATGTTTTAAGATAACATCTTATATGTTCAATGTGGTATAATTGTGCGTTTATAAGGCAATAAGTGTAATATGTATGACTAAATTTAACAATATGTCACATTCTATCTCAAATGATTGTCATTTTAAATGTCACCTCCCCTTAATTAGTTATCAACTCCATTTTCTATAAGTCCCAAAAGGGTGGCTAGGGATTGGAAATATTGTCACTACAGGTCCCCTTCCCAGCAGCAGCAAAACCCTTACTTAAGCAGCCATTTGGATGTGCGGGCTGCATCAAGTATGCAGCCACGACCGGTCTGGAACTTTAAATCCAATGCCTAATGTAGAGAGCGACAAGCTTATTGCACGTTAAGAACCCTTGTAACAACTCGTTGAGGGGTCTGGAGGTGGCCTGTTGGATTGCTAACTATGACAACAGTTTACCATAGACCCCATGGCGAATGCGTGAGCTTATATATTAACCGTATGACCGTCAACATGGGCAAAACCCTTACCACATGGTTGGTTTAAAAAGTCCCTGACAAAACAAATGTAAAGCAACTCGAACGAGACAATTTACTGTATTTACAAAACAAAAAACAAAACAAAAATATGATATAATATATAACAACAATCAACAACCCCTGAATGTATTAAAACAGGTATGTACAGAATATGGCGAGGCTAAACATGTTAGCTAGAGCCGATATCTTCCTCTAAACAGGAAACTTTCTTCATTTTGCATGTTTCCCCAACCTTCCGTACTACACACATCGTTAACTGTTTCTCGTTCCCGACCGTTTTCACTTTCTATTGCCTCGTCTCGGAGCCTTTGCATATTCTTCTTGCGGATTCTATCGACATGAATAACCTGCTCCTTTCCTCTATAAGCACAGTTGACTCTGTATGTAACTTTTGTACACCGATCTATTATCTTATATGGACCTCTCCAAAATGAAGTAAACTTCGGTGATCGTCCACTTTTTCTCACAGGAAAATAAACGTACACTTCGTCATCCTTTTCAAACTTTTGCCATGACAGCTTTAAGTCGTGATATCTCTTTTGTCTACGCATTGCTGTCTCTGTATTCCTTCGTACTATTGAATGAGCACTTTCCATCCTTTCTTTCATTTTCCAAGCCCACTAATTGGTTGGTATTTCTTTTTGTGCCTGTGGCATCTCGTACATAATGTCAAGTGAAGTTGAAACTTCTCTACCAAACATCAAGTAGTTCGGCGTATAACCTGTTGTTTCATGTTCTGCACTGCGATATGCCATCATGACATAAGGTACATATTCGTCCCAGTCATCATGATTGTCGTTCACATATGCACTCAACATTTTCGCAAGTGTTCCATTGAATTTCTCCACCATCCCGTCGGATTGGGGGTGATATGGGGTTGTTCTTCTTTTCTTTATGTTTAAAACTCTGCACATTTCATGAAACAAGTTGCTCTCGTACTGTCGTCCCTGATCGGGATGAATGTATGCTGGCATTCCAAACCTTGTTATTACTTCTTCAACTATCAGTTTTACTACCATTTCAGCCTCCATATTTGGCATAGGAAAACTCTCTGTCCATTTTGAGAAATAGTCTGACACAACGAGGATATACTTGTTTCCATTCTTTGTTCCTGGTAATTCTCCAAGTATGTCTGTCGCTATTCTCTCCATTGGGAAACTGCTTTGAACTATTCCTATTGGTGCCCTTTTTGTTGGAATTGGTCGTTTCTTTCTAGAGCAAAAATCACAACCCCTGATGTACAATCTTACATCTGATTGTAATCCAGGCCAGTAAAAGGTAAGTCGTATTTTTTCTAATGTTTTTCTTTTACCCAAATGTCCTGATGTTTTATCATCATGACATCGCTGAAGAACATTTCTTCGTTCTGTAAACGGTAGAACTACTTGTCGTCGATTTTTCTCTTTTTCACTCTCATAATTCCGGATCAGAATTTCGTCTTCTAGTTGCAGATTCTCCCACTGAGACCACAAGCTTCGAACAACAAAACCCTTACCCGATACTTCACTAAACATGGGACGTCTTTGATTTCGTAAACAATTCTTTATGTAAAGCAGATCTTTGTCATTGTTTTGAAATTCTCCGAGATGGGATTGATCATCCTTATATTCGTCTGAGGTGTCCCTTAAAACGCAGACACTTGTTTCCGTTTTCTCATGTGTTTCGTCCCAGTTGGAAAAATAACCACACTGTTTACAGGGTATTCGACTTAGAGCATCGGCATTTCTATGTTGAACACCTGGACGATGTACTATTTGTATTTCATACTCACTAAGGACTTCTAACCAGCGAGCTAACTGACCCTCTGGATTTGTGAACTGCATAAGCCAGCGAAAGGAGCCATGATCGGTCCTAACTACGAATCTCCTCCCGTACAGATAGTGTTTATAATGTTTTACAAAGTTTACAACTGCTATGAGTTCTTTTCTTGTTACACAGTAACGTCTTTCAGCCTTGCTTAAGGTTCGGCTAGCATAACCTATCACAACTTCAGATCCTTGCTCATTAAGTTGTGATAAAACGGCACCAATTGATTCATTACTGGCGTCTGTATCTAAAATGAAATCCTTTGTGAATTCAGGATGTGCCAGAATCGGGGCTTTTATCAGGTGGTTTTTCAAAATGTCAAAAGATTCCTGGCATTTAACACTCCATATATAGGGCTTTCCCTTTTCTGTAAGAACGTGTAAGCACCGGGCTATACTTGCAAAGTTTTGTATATACCGTCTATAATAACTGCATAGTCCCAAAAACGAACGTACTTCAGTCACATTGCTTGGGATTGGCCAGTTTTTCACAACGTCATTTTTTGAAGGATCTGTGGCGATCCCCGTTTCTGATATTACATGTCCCAAAAATAATACCTCTTTTGCACACAAAGAACATTTCTTTGCTTTAAGCTTAAGACCAGCTGAACCTAGCTTTTCAAATACTCGATCAAGATTAACTAACATGTCACTAAACGTTTTTCCAGCTACAATTATATCGTCTAAGTAAACTAAACAAATGTCCCATTGCAACCCTGCAGGAACTGTTTCCATCAATCTTTCAAATGTACTGGGTGCACAGCATAGACCAAAGGGCATAACTTTGAATAGAAACAAGCCTCGTCTTGTAGCGAAAGCTGTTTTGTAACTATCATCAGGGTGCATTTCCACTTGCCAGTAGCCTGAACATAAGTCCAGCGTGGAGAACCAGGCACTGCCGGTAAGTTGTTCCAGGGAATCGTCAATACGAGGGAGAGGATATGCATCTTTTACCGTTACCTTATTCAATCTCCGATAATCAACACAGAAGCGATAAGATCCGTCCTTTTTCTTTACTAAAACAACACCTGATGCCCAAGAACTATTAGATGGTTCAATAACTTCTTTTTTTTAGCATATCATCAATGTTCTTATCCAATTCCTGTCGTAAATGCACTGGAGCGCGCCTAGGAGGTTCTTTAACTGGTTGTGCATTCCCAGTATTGATTCTATGTTTTACAAGATTAGTGTGGCCTAACTCCTTATCAGATTCAGCAAATAAACCTTCATATTTGCTGATAAGTACTTTTAACTGATCACTTTGTTGTTCGTCTAAATTTTCACAAGCCTTCTCATATAAAGCCTTCAGATCCGAGCGAAGTTCAAATGATTGCTTGTTTTTTAAATCCGAATGGGTTTTTTCACAAACAGATTCAATCTTATGTACTTGTCCAATTGTTGAACCCTGGTATACAACCTGCTAGTCTTGCTTCATATTCAGTAACCTAACATGAACACATTCATTAACTTTTACTAAAGTTCTAGCTATGAAAGGCCCATCGTTTTTCGCACTGTTTTCCGATGGTTCAATGACACCCTCAAAACTATTCAGATTATATCCCCTAGGAAAACATACCTTTCCGTTTACCACAACATCTGAAGATGGGGGAATACTAACTGTTTCTGATGACACAACCCGATAGAAACCTAAGGGTCCCTCAAATATTAATTGTATCTCAGATTCTCCTAGAAAAAGCCTTTCAGACACAACGTCCAATACGCATTTGTTTGCCTTAAGAAAATCTAGTCCAAGTATTCCTTCGGCTTTGATTTCCGCTACAAGTGCTTCAAACTTAAATGTCTCCTTTCCAATTTGAATACTAAAATATCATTTACCGTACAATGTCAAAAGTCCACCATTGGCTGATGTTATGTTTTGGGATGTTTCATAAAGTTCAACCTTACAATACTTTGGCAAACTTTCATAAAGTTTGAAGGATACAATAGACAACGTTGCTCCTGTATCAACAAGAAATTTACAAGATCGTTTGTTTAAAATTGTATCAACATACATACCGGCGTCTTCAATGATTGAGACCCTTGATTTAGCATTATGATTTTGACCTCTGTTTGTATGTAATCTTCTTGTTGTATCCCTTCGCGATGGACTTCGACATTCCGCTTGAAAGTGTCCTAGTTTACCACAATTGAAACACTCTTTATTTCGTTTATTTTTTGTTACCCATCTCTTATTGTCAAAACTGTTACCTGAACTTTTCATTTTTTCTAATTCACTTTGCAAGGTGTTTATCATTCCCTTCATTGTTTTCATCGACATCTCTATTTTTTCCATAGCTAGTGAGGCCCATGCGCATTTGTTGAAAGCCGCTTGATGTCATACTTCATAACCATACCACATTTTTATTTATTATAACTTGCAGCTCAAATTTGAATATCTGAGAGGCAAGCATGCACAGAACAACTCTGCAAAATTTCCTGGTGATATCTTTAATACTTTTAAAGATATGAATGTTTTAAATTAGCTTCGGAGGCGATTTTCGTCTATTTTCAATTAGCCAAAAAGTGAAAAATGTCCATTTTAAAACTTTATTCAACAAAAAAGTAAAACAGCAATCATACACCAAATAACAGTTTTATATACAAATATAAGCAAAGTGATTAAACAAAATACATTATGCAAGTGAGTATTAAAAGAAGGAAGATACATGGTTCTATATACATGTATGTGAGAAAAACAAATATCAAAGTATTAAAAAAAACTAAGTTCATGTGTCCATATCAATTTTTTTTATTTCAATGAAATATAAGACATTATTGTTAAAATAATGTCATATTTAACACCAAATGACAGAATCTTACTATAAAAATCATTTCAGTAACTGTATCTTATCTAAATTAGCAAAAATAAAATTTTGATAATATCAAAGGGAGGTAATAAATATTACAAAATTTGTATGAAAACAATAGCAACTTTTGCATTTTATTTTTTTCTGAAATTCTACACCTCTAAATTCAGAGAAGCAATATTAAATATTAATGATAATTACTTCTACTTATTATTTGAAATAGAAGCTACAATAAAACATAAAGTTCAGAAAAAATTTGCAAAGAGTTTGAAATATCTTTACCTTGAATTAACTACGGACTGAACAAAAAATTTCAAAAAAATATTTTATATCTTGATTCGATTGCAATTTTATTAATCACTTTTTTAAATGAAATTATTGATATGATAGTTTGTATTACTCTATATCTCATCAATTCCTTTTCAATAAATAAATGAATGAAAATTTCTTAAAAAGGGGAGATCATTTATTCTCTCGGAATTCTTCAAATTTCAAAAATATGTTAAAGTTTTCTTTTCACAATACAAATTATATAAATATATATTTCTTTTAAACCTGAGTTACATATGAATAATAATTACTAATTAAATGTAAAGAAATATTGCATAAATAAAACATTTAGTGATACCCTGCCATGTACATGATGTATTGGTTGAAAAAAGGGGGGGTGGCAAAAAGTAAAAATATGACATAAATTGATCAAGCTTAAAATTTAACTTTGATTGCTATTTATTGTACTTAACATTTATACAGAGTTTCAAAATAAATCATTCATCTTTTGTAAAGTTATTTTCTCTGAAAACCACTGGGGGACGGATGCATGAACAGACAGATGGACACAAAACTGCAATTTTTTTTTCGGAGGGTATCACAAAATATAACCCCACTATGTGGCGGGGAATAATAAAAGCACAAATAAAAAATATCATGAATATAAATATTAAAATATAAAATGCACAGTGTCATTGACATCAAAATATAACCACTACTACACATACATGTACTGTAGACTAGATTTTACATTTGGACTAGATTTTACATTTAAAAAATCAATGATTAAATGATAACTGCTAAAAAATAAACATTGCAAAGCTATTCATCAAAATCTAATGTTGAGCGTTCAATTTCATGAATCAAAAAATAAAATTCAATACATCTGCATATATATGACAATATGTAAAAATAAAAGTGCTTGGACGGAGCATACTAAACAGACTGATTTACACATAAAATAGATTGGCACTGGAATAAATAAACAATAAAAACTCAAGTATTTGCAATTGGTTCTTTGGCACACATAAAATATAACAAACTTTAAGTGGGAGTATGAAAAAGTTAAACTATTACAATAAAACAGTTACAAATGAACTAGAGCACATGCCATATCCAATGTTTCTTCATCTGAAGAACTCCACTCATCATTTTCTTGAAAGAGTCCTTTTTGAGCTCCTTTTACATTTGACAAAGTTTCTTCATCAGAGGATTCCCATTCCTGTATTACTAATTGTTTGTTAGCTCCAATGATTGTTTTGAGGTGAAGAACCTGTTCCGTAGGACTTAGTTTATTGAAATTTTTCAAAACATCATTAGAATTCACATGCTGAACCTCGGCTAAAGCTCTCCATAATTTAACCTGCTTTAACAGTTGTGTCTTGTTCATGTTTTTAACAGCTTTTTTTACGGCACAGGTGAAGCTTAGCTTCTTTCAGACTTTCATCAAGTCTACGCTTTCGTTCCTGTCTTATTTTCCTTCGTTTAGCTATTTTTTGTGCTCTTTCCTCTTTATTTTCAAGAAATCGCTTTTTGATTTGTTCTATTCGTGTTCCTTCGTTTTTACGTTTTTGTGAGGCTTTCGTCATTGCTATTTCACAAACATTCTGAATAGAGAGCTTTGAAGTCTTTAACCACTGTACAGGTTTATCTTGCTTTGCAGATATAAGACTGTTAACATTCACTGGGTTTGAAGATGGAGCTAGTTTCATTTGCCTGAAAAAATAAACATTTTTAAACAGTGTGTTCTTGACAATCAAATTTCACATATTATCATATAAAACCAGTTAAGATATGAATGGTTGAATTTTGTTTACTACTTGACACGTAATAAAACGACTTAGCCGATGTTTTAAAATACCAGTTCACCAGTCCATACTCCTGGTTCAAGGGGTGTCCAGGTTGCTCATTTATTATTTTGGTTTAGTTTTATGTGTGTTATAATTTTAGGACTAACATATACATAATCACTAGATTTAGATATTGTATATGTTCATGTACATTGTTTGTGTTTCTTGTTTTTTTTTCTCTTTTTTTTTCTCACTTTTCAAATATTTATATCATGCATATGTTTAACTCAAAATTCAAAAACCATATACATGTATATACCTGTCCAACATTCCAAACATACTCTCGATTCGGTCATTTGTTGCTTCACCAACAGTTCGTGCTGCCATAAGCATATCTTGGGTTGGCTGTGCATACTCTCCACCAGGTAGGTGTTCAACTGCATGATCATGAAGTTTATCTTTCCCAGCTTTTGCCATCACTGTAATAGACATTTTAAATAATTTTGTGGTAGTTTATTAAAAATTCAAAAAGTACATTTAATATTCATTATGTGGCTGTGTCATGTGCATATGTACACAGTTAAATCTAAAAATTAAGATACATTGTATGGTGTAATTGTCAATTATAGGTCACTGACGGGCTTCAACAATGAGCAAAGCCCATACCTTATTATCCTGAATAGTTAGCTATAAAAGCTATATGAGAAAACTAGTTAATACATGTACATACATACATATTTAATGTGGTACACTCATTAATAATATTGTACAAATTGAAAGCTCTTTTTGCAATATTTACCCCAAGGACCAGTAAGCTACAAACTGTTATTACATGAATATTTTAACTTTTATTTTGGTTTACATACCTTTCAATGTATCAATAAGGATGCTATTTTCTGATGTCATCTTGTGAATTTCTGTCATATACGGGATGTAAACTTGTGGTCCTTTTGCGTTTTCCCACAACAAGTCATCTCCATTTATAAGTCCGCTTGGATCAACACTCCATTCCTGTAATTTCGCTATTGTCATTTCATAAAAACCATTCATCTCTAAAGGAGACTTTGTAGATTTTGCTTTCTGCATTAAAGGTGAACAAACATAGAAGTACATTAGGGCAAAGGCTATTTCCTCGGTCACTGTAATTGTATTTAAATAACCTTGCTGTACTGAGTACTCTAAACGGTTAAGTCCAGGGGTTTCTTTAGCATCTTTTATGTCTTCCAAGTACATTAAAACAATTTCTCGAGCAGAAAGTGTTGGTATTGCATTTTGTAAAAATATTAAATATCTACTTCCTACAATTGGTCGAAACAAATCGGAACCCGAGTTCTGGTCATTACACAAAGTATAGGCCTTAAAATCTACACCTAGACCGTACTCTTTTCTTGCATGTTCACAAAGGAGTTTATTACATTCATAGATGTGTTTTTTAGCACCATGCATCCCTCTCATCTTTTTGTCTATCACATAAAGAACATTTGCACTTGCATCGGTCATAGCTGATGCCATGTTGTTAATTTTGTGAGCAGCACAGGTAAATGTATACAGATTTCCATTGTCCTTTTTTTCCATAATCAGTTTGGAAACACGTTTTTCGTTTGCAGCCCGATCAGACATTCTGGCACCAATACGGGATATTGAAAAACTATTCTCATCATTGTCTAACCCTAATTTATTTGCTAATTCACTTAATTCCTCTAACTGATCTTGTAGTTGCTTAACAGTATCATCAGCTTTTCCTGAACTTACTGGACTTACAGTTAAAGTAAAAAATTTAGGATTATTTGGATCGTCATTTGGTAAGAGCTTTACTGCATGTGCACCCCAGTGTATAAGATTTTTTGTTGTTCCGTCAGACTGATGACACAGCATGGTTTTTTCTTTAGACAGTTCATAAGCAGTTCTGATTTTTACCAACTCCCCTGCCTCGGAAACCATACGTTGCGCAGTTGATCGACTAGGTAGTTTAAGCTTTGTAGTGTCATATTCCGTCATATTTTCCAATACAGTACGCACAACCGACTGGATTGTATTTGCAGAAACACCTTTGGTTAGAAGATCATAATATAATAACCTGACCTCTCCTTTATATTTCCCACCAGATTGTGTTTCTAAATTTTTCATTTCTTCAATTTTCATTTTTTGCATTTCACTATTAAGCTGATTTTGATTTTTGAGGTTTTCAACTATACCATTGTAGTACAGTTGCATTGATTCTGTGTCTGTTTCAAATTTTCCATATGCTTCGTGCAGTTTAGACTTCAGTCCCGATATATTACGATTTCTCCTTTGGACTTTCTTTTTAGTACTTTTTAAAAGTTTATTAACCGAATACAATTTTTGCTCAACTTCTGATGTTTTATTTTCCTTTTCATCCGCAAGATCAAGTGATTCGCTCACAACATTTGATAAATGGCCAATCTCTTTTTTCATTGTCATTAACTGCTTCTGTTGATGGGTAGATCTCAATTTCAATGACTTCAGCTCTTTTGATTTTTTTGAAAGATCTTGGCTCTTTTTTTTTAATCTATTAATTTGAGAAATTACATCCTTGCCAACTCCACTTAACCTTTTTTTCTTTTTGCTAAGTTCAGTTTTCAAATTATTGTTTTCCATCTTAATTGAATTTAATTTGGCACTATTCGACTTTAAAATTGTTGACTGTTTTGATAAATTCTTTGCTAACTGTTTGTTTCTTTTAACAATTCTTGCATAATCAACACTATCATTGTACGTCACATTAATGTTTGCACAGGTAGAAGATGTGTCTAGATCTGTTATGGCATTAGTTATTTCATTTTGAAATGATTCTTTCTTTTCTCCCGGCAGAATAAGTTTGTCATTAAGAAAACGTACAAGTTTTTCTTTAACTTTTGAATCATTTCTGGCATTGAAGCACTTTTGCAATTCCTTAAATTTTTTTTGTCGTCTGTTAAAGAGCGCCCATATAGCTTTTGCATTCAATGATGTTTTCGTAAAGTGAGATAGCCAAACGGTTGCAATGTCAATCCATTTGTCAAATGAGGAACTTCCTTTCTTAACTTTTAAATTATAAATTTCAAAATTCTTTGCTGTATGTATTAAACATATGAATTGTCCAGTAGTTAGATTTGAGAAGTACTGGAATGAGCCGTCTGATGCAGTGTTACTGAGGTCATATAAATTTTCTGGAAGCTTAATTGGCCAGTTGGGAATCGGATCCTCAGAGTCTTCAAGTGAAAGGCTTGTTACGGTGAAAACCAGATGAGAGTAAACTGAAAGAAAATAGATAAAAATAAAGAATAGTCATAAAAACTGCATGCTATATTATTTTTCAGGAGAGATTGATATTCTGGGATAAATAAATCATAATCTTTCATTGAAAATACACATGTCGGATGTGATGTAATGGAATAAACATGTCAGTACCGTTCATGTACGCTTCGACATGTACAGTCTGGCAAAAATAAATATTGTTTCCTACATGTATTTCACTTGAAAAAAATTTGTAGGGTAGGTAGATTAAACATTTTAATATATTTTCTGAACTGGATGGCTGAAGATTGATCATTTGTATGCACTAGTTAATTGTTTACTAGGTTAAGATAGTTCATTGTTTTTTTTTATTCAGCCACTGTCACTTTCAAGTAAACCTGAACCTCCCCCTTTTCCTCCATGATTTCAAACTTTAATGATTTTCAAAGAACAAACATTTATTGATTGAAATCGTAGCTCATGGGGGTACTTGTGGCTAAACTATGTAACCTTGTGTGTCAAAATAGAGCGAAATATGCAAAGTCGAATATAAATTTTCAATGCGATTGTCAACTTCCGGTTTCCATTTTCGGAAAATTCACTGACAACCTCGCGACTAAATTGATTCGTGCAACTTCAATTTTTGTCCAATCTTGTAATGTTATATATCATTTTCTTCGGGAATAATAGTTACTTTTATCTGTGAACGCACTAAGATGTGCTGTCTGTTGTAAAAGGGCAAATCACAAAAAACTTACCAGCTCTGAACCCCATAATAGAATTTTCTGGTGCGACATCCCAAACAATCCTGATACCGCGTTCTTCCCGTTAAACCCGTTTTCATTGGTCGAAATGCAAAAGCCTCGCTGCACAACACCAATGAAAATTATCGTTTTAAAACAAAAGCGTAAACACCCACTTAGGATTAATATAGATTAATCTATAATTAAACCGTAATCGACGAGACGCTAATCGATCGATAACCGGGATGCTCTGCATCTGCAACTTCATCACCTCATAACTTTTTTACTTTTTATCAATATTTATGAAATTTTGCAGACAAAAAGAATAAATAATGTATAAGACAAATGTATTTTTTTTAAAAAATCGATAAAAGTTTGAAAAAAATACAATGAGTAGAAGTTCACTTTAAAAATACCGCTCCCAAATTCCAGGTAAATATTTAGATTTTTCGTGGATGGGCCTCACTACCATAGCACCCGTGTGTGCTCGAGAATTGATATCAGTAGAATCAATGTTTTCACTTTGATTTGTAGACCGCAAATGACCACGATTTACCCTATTGCTACTTTCAGCCTGGTTAAAGGCTTCTAATTCTACTGCTAAGCGAATAGCTTCATCTAAATTGATGGGCCGTGATTGCTTTATTTTTAATCACATTTCTGAATCACACAATCCATCAATAAATTGATCTTTTGCTAATGTTTCGCGCACTTCACGCGGAGCTGTTGGGTATGCAAGGTTAGAGAGTCTCCTTACTGCTTGTCCCATTTCAGGCAAAGTTTCAGATGTCTTTTGTTTCCGTTCACGAAACTGAACTCTGTACAGCTCTGTTTGACTAGTCGGAGCAAAACGTTCCTCAAGTGCATTAACAAGTGTCACAAAATTACTTCGCACATCTGCTTGCGCTTGGCCTCGAAGTGAAACTGCTAGATAAAGACCCTTCTGGTTTTCGGTCCAATTATTAACTAATGCAACCATATCAAAATGAGACTTGTAGTCTATCCATGAACTTATCCCATCGTATGTTGCCGGTTTGCACTTAAGACCTTGATTGTGGGGTTCACTATTTTGACACTGTTTGTCGATATCTGTTATTTCATTTTTAGTATTTACATTACGTTCACGCTTTTCGGCACAACTATTGTCACTTTTTAAAATTTGTTTATTTGCACTCAGAGGCAAAGTATCTTTTTCGGAAAAACTATCACTTTTACTCGGTAGACTGTCAACAAAACGTACTTTCGGTTTTTCAGTCCTAAACACTACCGTATCTCTTGTTAAAACATTCTCCTCACTACTCATATCAACACCACTTGCTACTCCTGAATCTTTTTCACTTTGCGTAATAGTAGATTTAATCTTATCATTCTTAGGCGTTGAATGCATAAAACTATGTTTCAAACTGCTTTCTAATCTTTCAATAACATTGTTTATCTGTCCAATATCTGAATCAAATTGATTTTGTGCCATTTTATATTATTAAACAGTACTCACCTTATGCAATTTTCTTCAACTTTAATTTGTATAATACTTCTTGTAACTCTATCTCTAATTTAACTACAAAAAGAACAATAACAATTATCTATTAAATATTCACAACTGGATCAATCATATATATGTATTTATATTAACGATTAAGACACATGAAATCCCACCGCTTGCCACCAAATTTGTAACGTGTAACCGTGCGATCAATGGATCCGTATCTGAATAAATCAGGATTTCAAGTGTTCAACTTAAATTTGCATCACAACAAGTTGTCCTATTTAAAACAATTAACACACCCTTATATGAATTCACAATGTCAAATATATAAGCTACACAATGCACATAAATTAAATTACAGGGTGAAGTTCCTCATTCACTATGTATAAACACAATGCCTTATTACAGAATATATACACATAATGTCACTATGCAATCACTTTGCAACATGTATTAAGCCTAATTATTCACAATGTCACTAATATATCACTATACAACATGCATCAGACACTTTATTACACAATGTCACTAACGGATTACTATGCAACATGCATCAATACATATCACACAAAACGTATGAACACATTACCACATATATACAACATCTATTAACAATATCCACCAATTTGTAATATCACCTTTTGAATGTTCAATAAACCACAATAACACAGTGACACAATTACACTTGCACAATGCTTCAATGCACAAGGAATGTATATGAACACAGCTAAACTCACACACTTATTATCACTATGAATCCGATCGAAATGAATATATTCCAAACTGATAAGATTAAACACAGTGCACTTTCACTTATACACTTCCACAATATAACAACTTGCAACACCAGCAAGATTTCACCATGTATTCTCACTAATACACGTCCACAATATAACAACTTGCAACACAAGCAAGTATACACCTTGTACTTTCACTGTACAATAACTTATTATATAAGTTCACTTTATAACACAATCACTATTCGAAATATTCACATATAAATCCAAACACTATAATTTATATCCTTTGAATCACTAAAGCCACTCTACTTACCAGTTGGAATATTAAATCCTTGAAGTTAACTCTTCAATGGTCCACATAAAACTGACAAAGTTTCTCTGTCTTGAGCTGGTTTATATACTACGATATGAAACGGTCCATTATACTTGAAGGGGTGAAAATAAAGACTATACCAATTTTAGGGGTGGTTTAAGTAATAGATGGTGCTCCAACTATGGAGAAACTTATATACATGTAAAAACACAATTAATAGGGAAAGACAACTGGTGTTTCACATCAAAATAAATAAACTATGACTGATTTTCGTTACATATGTCTATATTTATCAAATACAAACAAGATGTGCCATGAAACATCAAGGTGAAAACTTCAGCCATACATTTTCAATAGACGTGATTTATTAATACATTGCTTCAAAGGATAACCGACGATAAGTGTTGGGAAACGATAATGTCTTTACCTTTTAAAAAGCTAAGATTGTCCATTCTTTGATTGCTTAGGTAGTATCTTGTCGTTGTGTTGATATTCAATTATTTTGGCAATGATGTAGTCTTATTTTTCGACTTTTGGTTTATGATTACATATCCCCTCCACCTTTTTCAGTTTCCCTAATACAACAGACTTTAAGCACTTTATTATAGAAGTCTATATGATACGTTAATAACTAACTTACTCGTCTATAAACTCTTCTGTTGCTTCAAGAACAGTTTTCTTCTTACTTATTCCTGCATTATTTACTAAGAGATCTACTTGTCAAATGTCTCCGATCACTTTTCTTGTGTTGTCCCAGTCTGCAATGTCTAAACATCTTGTTTCAATCGATGAATCCTATGGAAAAGAATAGGGAACATGATTACATCTCAATATAAATAACGTAGTCATACCTTTTTTGTCGTTAATAAAATTATTTCTCACGATGCATTTCAGTTGACGAATCCTACAAAAACATAGGCAAGCTTCTGACATTTTTAACGTGTAGGTACATTTTATTATGTTGATAATTATGTCTTGAAATATAAATTTACAGTTGATTTCAATTTGGGACAATACTTGAATTTATACATCACTAGTTCGGAAGTTGTGGTCTCCTTAAAGGCTTTTATTTGACATCATAAGCCGATTAAATGTAAATTTACTTTGCATTGGGCCAATATAACTATTTTCTTTTAGCAGAAATATTTAAATGATACTACCAAAATAGACAAAGCTACCTGAAAACACACCACTTGTGTTTTCATTATATAAAACGGTTTGTTCGAATATACTTTCAATTTGTTCATACAACGCTGTATAACTAATATCAAACCGTTCAAACGTAAAATTAAAAGATACTAGTAGGCGAAACATGCATCCCAAATAGACATCGCACTTTAGAGTACCATCGCACTTTAGAGTCCTACATTTATAAGCGAAATTCCTGAATGAATGTTTTCTTTTATTTGAGAAATGATTAATTTTTTTAACATTAAAAATATTTTGATGCAAAAAAATTGGTGGAGCATAACGTATGTTGGACTGTATATGTGAGCATATGATCGATCAGATATTCATACTTTATTTATTCCAATTTGAATACGGTTGGTCTTTAAGGAAAAATCATCAGCAGGAACCTTACAAAAAAGACAACAAACACCACTACTTCCGGAATGATTGCCAATTAGTGCTAGTGTATATTTTCAATTATCAATTAAATTGAAAATAAACTTCAATTTACTTTTCATGTATTTTTTAACATAAACAGAACAAACAAATAAAACGACGGGCGTCGTATACGGTGCAGGAAATGCTTACCCTTCCGGAGAACCTGATGTAACTCCTGGTTTTTAGTGGAGTTCGTGTTGTTTCTTATTTATTATTTATAACTGTTGATGTAAATGTCCTTTGGTTTTTTTAGTCTTTGTTTACTCCTTGGTTTCGATCGTTATTGTCTTTGTATATAAAGTAATGAGTATATTCAAATGACCCTTCTTTGTTGTTGTGGATGTTGTCGTAAAAAGTAGGAATAGAACGACAAAAGTTACACAAAACTGGCAAGAAAGATCACATAAGGGCGTTTTTCAATAAAAGCGTAACTTTCAGACCTAAAAAAAATACTTGTCTAAAATTTAATTTCAAGAGTTATTTTGAATACCTCTATTATAGACCTGTTTGTAAACAAAAAGTGCAATCTTAAATATTCTTTAAAATGATATTATTTTCATAATTTGTGTACTGTTTCGAAGTCCCCTACGAAACTTCTTCTAAACACACATATTTTTAGCAATTTCAAATGTTTCCTATAGACATTCCAGTTTGTTTACTTTATATACTAGAAAAATCTCTTTTTCTCTGAATTGGAAAACCATTTTTGTCGTTAAAGATTAGACAAAACTTCACATATGAAGGTACAACTCATGTTACGTAGTTGACATTTTGATGCGTTACGTAGTGGACAAAAAGTTTCGTAGTTGACATCAACTCTATTATATGTTAATAAAAACATAATAAAAATTACATGAAACTAACCCTTGTAATTTGTTTTGCACGAATATGATTGAAAAAAGATTAAAAAAAGACTGCATGGTAGTGGTAGTGTCCACTACGAAATGTTTTTCTCCCATACTTGTTTCGTAGGGGACATATTCGCATGTTTTATTTTTTTTCCCACAATCCCTATATTGCAATAGTAACAAGACTGATTGTATTCATCAAAGCATTTATTAAGCTGTACACTGATATTTTTTTCATAATTTTAAAACCAGATACTGAAGGAGATTTAACCCGTTTCGTAGTGGATATTAACAAAAATACGGTATCACTCTGGTCCATTTGATGTGCTCAATTTTTCTTACCAACAATTTAATTGCCGTTATAAAAGCATCACTTCTTTTGTAATATCCTAATGTTTATATCTCTTGCAAACAAAAATTATATTGATTTTATAAAACTGTTTATTGGCAAATTTTAATGACTTCGTTTCGTAGTGGACATTTTGTGAGGGACACACCTTCTGAAATTAAAAATCCTATATTGAAAGCTGTTTATTAAAACATGTTGGCTCTGAACATACTTTTGAATTATTAAAGAACTTATGTAATGTAAAAATAACATTTATTTCTTCATTTTTTACGATATTTTAGAGTATGAATGTTGAACAGGCGGTCTAGGGACATCCCATTTTGGTTGTTTTGGACCATTCAGGAGTCAATGTCTTATCAATCCCTCTAAAAAATAAACTGTTTCTTTGCTTAAAAATGTTAAATCTAATTCAATGTACTGACTGCACAAAAAATTACTTGCAAAGATCAAACACATTTTTTTTAAAGTGGCTGGGACAAGAAAATACGTTTTTATTGAAAAACGCAAATAAAAGGACTAATTGCTACACGTGCATGAATCATTTGCCACTTGCAAACATATTTCCGGGATGATGAATATAAATATTATTTTTTTGTTATTATTTAGAAAGTAATTTCAACTTCAATGAATTATACATGATACAGGTACTTGAAATATATCAACTAATAAATATATTTCAATTCCCTTTAATAATTGCATGTGAAAACTTTTTTTATAAATCAATAATTAAGGAAGCATAAGGAAGTAATTTCTTTGTCTTTCAACAGAATGGTTAACAGCATAGGAGATAGTAGCTGAAATTGAAACATTCGATTTGAAAGTTAAAGACTTGTACATATTTGGTTTAATATGGCACTCATCAAGAAAGTAGTTAGCATTCATGAACCAAGCAATCCCGAGTTTCGTAGAAGTACGCAAACATGACAGATGGATGTTTTTAATGAGCTCATATGAGAACTAAAGTGCTACCTTAATCGGTCTCCATGAAATTTTAATTACTTGGGGTTCCTATGCATATGTTAAAATCAAAAAACAAATTCAACATTAACCATGGTGAAATATAGTTGATTTGTATATTGTTTTTGAGTTACCATGGTTTAAAGTATAATACGTATTGACAAGCATACACCTGATCAAACAATATACTTGAAATCCCTGTAACATTCATATTCACAGCCATTCACATAAATCCTTATAAGGAAAAGTACACGTCGTAATGAAACACTCGGTAATGTTTATGTATTTGACCAAGAAGAACACTTTCTTGCATTTTCTAAAAGAGACAAAATATCTTTAGGTATCAGATTATGCAGTAATAGTTAAAGACTTGCTTAATTCAAACATAAAAATCACGAGAAGCACTTCTTCACATAAAGTTTTGAATTAGTTGGTTTAATCATTTGAAACATTTCTAAAAGTTGCGTAACATTACTTAAGCGACAAAATAGTTTATATAATTTCTGAATAAATACTATATATGGTACATGTTTCATGAAAAAGCACAACAGAAAATCATGAACTTTTTCATGTGGCAAGTGGTTAGTTTTAATATCAGAGAAATTGTTGATGGAAATAAACTTATCATAGACACCAGGAATAAATTTTTACACTTACGCCAAAAGACTCATCAGTGACGCTCGAATAAAAAAAATTAGAAGGACAAATAAAGTACGAAGTTTAAAAGCATTGGGGACCAAAAATTCCTAATAGTTTTGTCAAATACAGCTAAAGTAATCTATTCCTGAGGTAGAAAAGCCTAAGTATTACAAAAATTCAAAGTTTTTTTAACAGTTAATTTATAATTATGATCATATCAATGATAACTCAAGTCAACACAGAAGTGCTGACTACTGGGCTGGTGATACCCTCGGGAAAAAAAATTTCCACCAGCAGTGGCATCGACCCAGTGGTTGTAAATAAACTCATCATAGATACCAGGTATAAAATTTTACACTTACGCCAAACGCGCGTTTCGTCTACAAAAGTAACGCTGGAATAATAAAAAAAACACAACATTATTCTGAAATCACTGAAAGTAGTATCATTATTAATTTCATGCGTTCGACGTATTAAACCAATTTCCTTCTTCATGAGAGTTCAAATAACATTCTATTTGAATTAGACAAATTGTTATTATTTTAAGCTTCAAAAACTGTATCCAATTTTATTAAAGAATACATTGCCTTCTGTTATTTGTTTTATTTTTAATAGTATGCAAATCTGTGTATAAAATCTACAATTGTTCGTAATGTTAAACCTCAGTAAACACAAAAACTAAATAAACATTGGAAACAAAAGAAGAGATAATAAATATAAACATATCTAGATATATATTTATATTTGTTTGTTTACAGTCGGTATACTGTCCGATATGTATTAGATTTGATGGTTAGTTGTTTTCTGTATATAAGTATTATACATGATGACCATCTGCTTGTATGAACAATATGCATTGTATGTTAATGACAATTATATCTTCTTGCAAACATTAGTTACAACATTATATTCGGAGAGACTTAAACCTGTCTTTCAAGGTATGATTTTAAGAAAAAATTATTTGTAAATATATTTCTTTAACGATATTGTTTTATTGAAAACCCCCCAAAAAAATCAAATAAATTTTATTACATTTCTCCCTCGACATCTTGTCCATTTAAAACTAGATTCTATCATCTCTGTTTATCCAATTTTGATGAATAATACAATACATTGATCATCATTTAATATTGAATTTTAAAGGAGATCTAATGGAAACGAAATTAACAAAAATATCGAAGAAGGAAAAATAAAAACGGAAAGTTCGTTATCAATTTGCAAGATCAGAAGCCCTAACACATCAAACGACTTTTGTACAGGCATTTCCTAATGTAGAACCTGATTGTTTATATTATAGCATTTCGTATGATGATTTAAAGGGATAGTGTATACACAAATAAATCAACTGCCATCCTATTAAGAAAAAAAAGATAGTTTTATCTACAGACACACAATTATTTTTTTTTTTATTATTATGTTTAACCAAAAAATTACCTAGAACCAAAGACTGTGTCAAAAAGTCTTATTCATATCTTTATATACAATAATTATAAATAATTGCTCTAAAATAAGAGAGTCCTTACTTTCATTTTTTATACCTATACATAACTATCATTTTTGGAGATATCAAAGCTCAAACATTCCTTTCTTTGAGACGCAAGTTTGTTTTTTGTAACGTTTCTCTACTATAAATCATAATAGTTTAGAATAAAAAAAAACTACATCCAAGACGTTAAGTTAAAATATTTTTCGGAGTTATCCCACTTTCAACAGCGACTGTTTACCTGGTAAAAACATTTTAGCTGCATTTTTTCAATTGATTTGTATTTTCGTTCCGTATTTTATCAGAATCTTACATTCATTAGTTAAAAAAACTCAGCTCAGCAATTACAAACATTTGCTTTTTATATGTGCCAGAAACAGAATAAATACAGAAAATAAAAACCTTTAATGAGCATTATTCACGAATGTCATGTTTTTTATGGTAAAACTTATAACCAATCAAAATACATGTTTCATGACATATGTGTACTGTCATGAAGGTAGTTATTAGAAACTCTTTTTTTCGTCCTCTCTTAGATTATAATTATAATTTAAACTCAATTTACAAGCTATGGATATACCTTATAATATGAAAAGCGCAGGTCACAGCATTATACTTTATTCAGCATAAATAACTTTGATATTCAGTTTTGGAATCCAGTCCATTTCATTTGCGTGACGCATTATTTTTCAGATTTTTATTTAGTATAACTAGTACACAAAGTATTGTACTACAATCATAAAGGATTTCTAATTACTAATTTTTTTTCATTTTTTAAAGGTGTAAATGTTAGTAACTGTTAACCCATTGAGTATTAAAAGAATAATTCTTCAATAAATTACATATTTTCAAAACATTGCTAGCAGATAAATTTAGAATGTAGACAGACACTTAGGTTATTACTTCTTCAACTGACCTTTGAAGAACTTCGCCTTTCGTTTAAGGTCCTTTTTGTTAACGCTCTTATGATTGCCATGATTTTATAGAGCATGGCTACCATCAGGACCGCTTGAAATCTTATTTAGAAATCAGTTATGTACCTGAGAAGCTAAATGACGAAAAGATGTCGAAATAAGAACAATAAAACATCCTACAAAATTAACATGACTAAGGGCTTTAGAACCTTAGTTTCTCGATAATTTTTAATGATAACCAGAAAATTCAAAGAATGTAGGTTATTAATCGTGTCAGTGGTGAACTACTGACTGGTGACGCTATATGTTTAAACTAGTTTGTCAAGTTTTTTCTAAGGTGTAAAAATCCAAATAATATATCAAATAACCTTTTAGCTGTTACAAGATAACAAATTTTACACGTATGTATCACGTGACTCTCCAGATTTAAATACCATCTCCAATGTAAGAAAGATCACGTATGATTAACTATAATCCCTTTTTTCACAGATATTATGCTGTGATTTTTGCTTTGAATACACTTTCTTTTATGCTCATTTTCTGTTTCTTTCTTTATCTATCATAAACTGGAAAAAATAAGGGATATTCTTTCAAAGAAATTATTAAAAAATATTATATATCTGTCAGTTTCTGTCATTGTGTCATGGGAATAATAAGTAGAGAGTTTGCATTAACTACAAATATGAAAAAATGCCATGATTTTAACTTCATGTTTAGTTTGAAATAATAATTGTGAAGGTGTTATTTTAGAACACATGTACTAATATATCTACACTTACAAATCTAAAACCACTGCATTTCTATATCAGCTTGTTGTGTGTTTTTAAAAATAAATTTTGTAAAGAGGTACATACTATTTTGAAGATTTAACATATATAGTTATATGGAATACAGTTTAAATTTACATATAAATACATTGGATTTAAACAGGTTATGATTTTACAATAGGAAAGTAATGAGTTTCATAGCATAAATAAAGGCAACAGTAGTATACCGCTGTTCAAACTCATAAATCCATGGACAAAAAACAAAATCGGGGTAACAAACTAAAACTGAGGGAAACGCATAAATATAAGAGGAGAACAACGACACAACACTACAATGTAACACACACAGAAACAGACCAAGCATCAGACAAAATCCCACGAGAATAAAGCTGATTATAATCCGAATTGTTTTAAAATATGGAAAATGCAAAACTAAATTTGAACTGATCGTTCTGTCATTAAACATTCTAACTTTTTTTAAATCCGGATTTCGCTGAGGTTAATATTGTTTTCGGCTTATAATTTTAAATCAGCGTTATTAACACAGTGGTTAAGTTTTAAATATTTCAATATATAGAAAGTGTCAAATGTCTGTCTTGTTTCTAATATTTATTTGATCAGAAATGAAAACGTCTACTTTTAATATAAAGCTGAATCCTTCTATATTAAATAGTTTTTCATATATCGTCTATCATATACAATTATCATATACAGGGTAAGATACAATAAACAGTGCATGGGTTTCCTTCCCTTCGTACACAAATAACCTAACAATATCCATTTAAAAGTAAGTTGGCATTGTATTTTGAAAAAATACTATTATATTAACATGATGTATTGCATAAATCTCCCAACGTATTCTTAACTTTTCCATATCTAATAAACCAATTTGATCTTCAACATTATCAAACTAACACCAAAGAACAATAATTTCTAAATAGGTTCTGAGTGAATTAACCTTGTGTTAACCATGTGCAGCCCATATCTGAGTATTCTGTGAACGCATGATATTTGTATAGTTTGTGTTTACTGCGTTTATATGTATATATTATTTTACAAAGTGCGACAAAATTGTAGCAGAAAGAAAAATTGTACCCCACACGATAAACTAAAATTAATTTAATTCAATCAAATTCAGATATTATCAAATACATTTTTTTGAGAAAAAAAACACCCTATATGATTGGTCATAATATAAAAAGTACAAATGTATATAACTACGGTTCTCTTGTAAAAAATAGAAGAACATGTATAATTATATCTTAATTTGAATGTTAACAAAGCATGATATCGTTGGATGTTTATCAATTTTCGACTCAAGTAAAAACCCAAGTGATTATTTGACTTTTGTTATATCGTTGTATTGTTTTGTTAGTTAGAGAATTTGGTCGTGTTCATTGATAGATTTTTTTTAATTCATTCACAAATAAAATATACAATTTGATTTTGACCTATTGTAAAATACTATGTTGATTTTTAAATTTATTTTGGTGATTTAATTTGACTTAGTATCTCATTGACGCACAATCTACCCTTTTCTTTATTTAAATATACTTGCGCTGGAGAGCAAACTCTGGGCAATCATTTAACAAAACATAAGAATTCAAGCCCAAAATTGCATAAAAGAATAGAACACCTTGCATACAGAGACGTTATAACCAAACATTCAGTATTAAAAAGCACAAAACGAATTTAGAAAGTACTTCCTTACACACTTTGTTTTACAGTGTATACTATTTAGCAAGTACTTTTCGTAACGGTGTAATCAATGGATTGTCATGAGTAGGAAAAACATGCCAGCATATACTATAATGTACAATTATATAATCTGTTTAACTAAGTTCTCCAACAAGATTATAAAATATTTTAAGTCGTTGTAAAATTAGCCACTGCTAAAAATAATATGCACGAAAATGGGTTTGTTTACAAAATTGACATATTTTAAAAAGAAAATAACAAAAAATCAGTACTCCGAGGAAAATTCCCTAAGCAAATGGCAAAATCAAAAGCTAAAATACATCAAACGAATGAAAAAATTACCTTCCAATAAAAAAGTTATTTTCTTTTGTTTTATCAAATAAAACCCATTTTGAACTCTGAATAAAAGAATTATGAACTCATTTGTCCAAATATATTCTAAGTGTTTTAGTTCAGTTTTTTAACACTCTCATTTCACAATTAAAATAAAAGTTGTTTAGGTTAGCATATAAATCCTACGTTTATTTGTTTTAAAAGGTTTAAAGATATCAAATTATTGTTCAATCTATTGTTTACGAAATGTATTTATTATTAGAATGCCTTTCTTTCAGCATATTTTGTTAGTTCTATTGTTAAAGTTTCAATTACAAAGGTGGTTTCGAAAGAAATGAAATTAACTATGACCACTATCTGTCATTTCATACTTTACAAATATTCATTCTTTAAACGACCAAGAGAAAGTTAGGTCTTATATATTACGCGGACACAGTTATGGATAAAAAGTGTCAAATGTAAGTCTAATAAATACAAATAAGATCTGTAAAATCATAAATTTCAATTCTGATTTTTGAATATTTTTGTTCTAATTCTAATCACCATTTGTGATGACCAAATAAATTTTGTTTCCAAGTATATTAATTCAACAAGGACTATGCGCTATAAAAACTTTACGAAGAAAGGCTTGCTAACAATACAAGTAAACCCAGACATCTCCTTTCAGTCACAGGACTTTTATATTCCATTATTGAAAGAAAAACTGTTGTTTTATAATGTTTAATATTTTTAGTTTAAGGTACTTACCCTTTTTGAGTTTATCTCGGAGTTTGGTAATTTTATTTTACTTTTTGTGTTAATTAATTTATTTTAAATTTTAAATATTAAATTAGTTTGGAAAATGTACACACACGTGTATTCTCTGAGGATAACGTTTGATATTCAAGATATGTTTTATTGCGTTTAGACGTTTGTCAGGCTTACTTAATAAATAAGTTCACTTCTTGGATTAAAATGCAAAATTAGCTCATCAGGACAATTTCTTTATTTTGATATAATTCTATAAAGAATACCAATACTTTTGAGTAGTACGACTTTATAATTTTGATCATTTAGTTTTGAAACTAACTTGGTATGCAAGGGATATTTTCGTTTTTTATACTAATAAATTGTTTAAATCTACGGAAGCTGTTATGAATAATTAATTTCAAATTGAGGTTATGACAAAACAAACCGGAAGTTGTAACTTCAATCTGGAATCGCCATCATTATTTCGGTTTTTTCTTCTTCCGATTCATAGCTGATTACAGCATTAGGTAGGTTTCGTGTATTTTAATTATGAAAATACTGCAAAGAAGCTGCACTATGAAAATGTATGCATTAAACAAATTTTAAGTTTAATTTCAAATCAAAGGATAACTTAAATCGCTTGGCTTACAACTAAGTCCCCTTTGCTTATCAGATATCAATATCATTCATCATGCATCTTGTTGATAAATGATATTTGGGAAATGTCCAGCTTTTCCCAGACTGTATGTAAATACTTTGAAGTTGTACTTGTTATTTTTTTAGTCTAATACAACAGTGTTTATGTTATAATAAAAATCAACACGGAAATGTGTTATGATATAAAATGACACAACTTTCCACCAGAAACCAAAAAGCATAGGTGTTAGCAACTATATGTCATCGTATGGCCTTTAACAATGATATCGCATATCAAGCTGTTACAAAAACTATAAAAATGCAAAGTACCATGTTGAGAGTACTTGTGGTTACTGAACGCTAGGTCACAGCCAATAACGACTTATAAAATCATGCATTCAAGACGAAATATTAATCAGTACACATCTAATGAATAAAAGTCTACGAAAACATGACTTTCTCCAATGCGACAGGATGTGTAACTAATTGTATAGCAATAAATATTTTAGAAAAAGGCAACAGTAGGATACCGCTGTTCCTAAGTCATAAATCGATTGAGAGAAAACAAATCATGGTTACAAACTAAAACCGAGGGAAACACGTCAACCATAAGAGGAAAATATCGAAGCAACAGAATTAAGGAGTGCAACAAAAACAAACGACTATGCAACATACATAGAAACGAACTATTAGATAATAACTGCCATATTCCTGACTTGGTGCAGGAAATTTAAGAAACTAGAGGCTCTCAAGAGCCTGTGTCGCTCACCTTGGTCTATGTGCATATTAAACAATAGAGACATATAAATTCATGACAAAATTTTTTTTGATGATCGTGATGTGTTTGTAGATCTAACTTTACTGAAGATTCTTGTTGCTACATTTATCTCTATCTATAATGAACTTGGCCCAGTAATAACAGTGGAAATTTTTTTCCAAAAATTTACAAAAATTTACAGAAATTCATGAAAATTGTTAAAAAAATGAATATCAAGGGCAATAACTCCTAAAGGGGTCAATTGACAATTTTGATCATGTTTGACTTATTTGTAGATCTTACTTTAGCTGAACATTATTGCTGTTTACAGTTTATCGATATCTATAATAGTATTCAAGATAACCAAAAACGGCAAAATTTCTTTGAAAATTACCAATTGGAGGGCAGCAACCCAACAACCAGTTGTCCAATTCATCTGAAAAATTCAGGGCAGATAGATATTGACTTGATTAACAATTTAACTCCTTGTCAGATTTGCTCTAAATGCTTTGGTTTCATAGTTATAAGCCAAAAACTGCATTTTACCCCTATGTTCTTCAATTTTAGCCGTGGCGGCCATCTTGGTTGAATGGCCAGGTCATCGGACACATTTTTCAAACTAGATACCCCAAATATGATTGTGGCCTAGTAGTTTCAGTGGAGATTTTTGTAAAAGATTACTTAGATTTATGAAAAATGGTTAAAAATTGACTATAAAGGGCAATAACTCCTAAAGAGGTCAACTGACCATTTCGGTCATGTTGACTTATTTGTAAATCTATCTTTGCTGAACATTATTGATGTTTACAGTTTATCTCTATCTATAACAATATTCAAGATAATAACCAAAAACAGCAAAATTTCCTCAAAATTACCAATTCAGGGGCAGCAACCCAACAACGGGTTGACCGATTCAACTGAAAATTTCAGGGCAGATAGATCTTGATCTGATAAACATTTTTATCCCTGTCAGATTTCCTCAAAATGCTTTGGTTTTTGAGTTATAAGCCAAAAACTGCATTTTACCCGTATGTTCTATTTTTAGACGTGGCGGCCATCTTGGTTGGTTGACCAGGTCATGCCACACATTTTTTAAACTAGGTACCCCAAAGATGATTGTGGTTAAGTTTGGATTAATATGGCCCAGTAGTTTCAGAGGAGAAGATTTTTGTAAAAGATTAATTTAAGAAAAATGGTTAAAAATTGACTATAAAGGGCAGTAACTCCTAAACGGGTCAAATGACCATTTTAGTCATCATGACTTATTTGTAGATCTTACTTTGCTGAACATTATTGCTGTTTACAGTTTTTCTCTATCTATAATAATATTCAAGATAATAACCAAAAACAGTAAAATTTCCTCAAAATTACCAATTCAGGGGCAGCAACCCAACAACCGATTGACCGATTCATCTGAAATTTTCAGGGCAGACAGAAATTGACCTGATAAACATTTTTACCCTGTTAG
Organism: Mytilus galloprovincialis; assembly: GCA_037788925.1. Taxonomy (NCBI): domain Eukaryota; kingdom Metazoa; phylum Mollusca; class Bivalvia; order Mytilida; family Mytilidae; genus Mytilus; species Mytilus galloprovincialis. Next base: position 44,233,751 of record CM075338.1, read on the forward strand.
ATTTACTCTAAATGCTTTGGTTTTTGAGTTATAAGCCAAAAACTGCATTTTACACTATGTTCTATTTTTAGCCGTGGCGGCCATCTTGGTTGGTTGACCGGGTCACGCCACACCTTTTTTTAAACTAAATACCTTAATGATGATTTGGCAAAGTTTGGTTAAATTTGGCCCAGTAGTTTCAGAGGAGAAGATTTTTGTAAAAGTTAACGACGACGGACGACGACGACGACGGACGCCGGACGCCAAGTGATGAGAAAAGCTCACTTGGCCCTTTGGGCCAGGTGAGCTAAAAATGGTTAAAAATTGACTATAAAGTGCAATAACTCCTAAAGGGGTCAACTGACCATTTCGGTCAGGTCGATTTATTTGTAAATCTTACTTTTTTTAACATTATTGCTGTTTACAGTTTATCTCTATCTATAATAATATTCAAGATAATAACCAAAAACAGCAAAATTTCCTTAAAATTACCAATTCAGGGGCAGCAACCCAACAACGGGTTGTCCGATTCATCTGAAAATTTCAGGGCAGATAGATCTTGACCTGATAAACAATTTTACCCCATGTCAGATTTGCTCTAAATGCTTTGGTTTTTGAGTTATAAGCCAAAAACTGCATTTTACCCCTATGTTCTATTTTTAGCCATGGCGGCCATCTTCGTTGGTTGGCGGGGTCACGCCACACATTTTTTAAACTAGATACCCCAATGATGATTGTGGCCAAGTTTGGTTTAATTTGGCCCAGTAGTTTCAGAGTAAAAGATTTTTGTAAAAGTTAACGACGACGCACGACGACGGACGACGACGGACGACGGACGACGACGCACGCCGGACGCCAAGTAATGGGAAAAGCTCACTTGGCCCTTTGGGCCAGGTAAGCTAAAAACTGAAAAATTTCCTTAAAATTACTAATTCTGGGGCAGCAACCCAACAACGGTTTGTCTGTTTGTCTGAAAATTCAGGGCAGATAGATCTTGACCTGATAAACAATTTAGCCCCTGTCAGATTTGCTCTTAATGCTTTGGTTTCGGAGCTATAAGCCAAAATCTACATTTTACCCCTATGTTCTATTTTTAGCCATGGCGGCCATTTGGTTGGTTGGCAAGGTCACGCCACACACTTTTTAAACTAGATACCCCATTGATGATTGTGTCTAAATTTGGTTAAATTTGGCCTGATAGTTTCAGAGAAAAAGAATTTTAAAAAGAATACATAAATTTTAGAAAAATTGTTAAAATTGACTATAAAGGGCAATAACCCCTAAAGGGGTCAACTGACAATTTTGGTCATGTTGACTTATTTGTAGATCTTATTTGCTGAACATTATTGCTGTTTACTGTTTATCTCTATCTATAATAATATTCAAGATAATAACCAAAAACTGCAAAATTGCCTTAAAATTACTAATTCTGGGGCAGCAACCCAACAAAGGTTTGTCTGTTTGTCTGAAAATTTCAGAGCAGATAGACCTTGACCTGATTAACAATTAAGCCCCTGTCATATATGTTCTTAATGCTTTGGTTTCAGAGCTTTAAACCAAAATCTACATTTTACCCCTATGTTCTATTTTTAGCCATGGCGGCAATATTGGTTGGTTGACGAGGTCATCCCACACATTTTTAGCTCACCTGGCCTAAAAGGCCAAGTGAGCTTTTCCATTCACTTGGCGTTTAGCGTCCGTCGTTGTCCGTCGTCCGTCGTCCGTCGTCGTCGTTAACTTTTACAAAAATCTTCTCCTCTGAAACTACTGGGCCAAATTAAACCAAACTTAGCCACAATCATCATTGGGGTATCTAGTTTAAAAAATGTGTCCGGTGACCCGGCCAACCATCCAAGATGGCCGCCATGACTAAAAATAGAACATAGGGGTAAAATGCAGTTTTTGGCTTATAACTCAAAAACCAAAGCATTTAGAGCAAATCTGACATGGAGTAGAATTGTTAAACAGGTGAAGATCTATCTGCCATGAAATTGAATCAGATGAATCGGATAACCCGTTGTTGGGTTGCTGCTCCTGAATTAGTAATTTTAAGGAAATTTTGCTGTTTTTGGTTATTATCTTGAATATTATTATAGATAGAGATAAACAGTAAACAGCAATAATGTTCACCAAAGTATGATTTACAAATAAGTCAACATGACTGAAATGGTCAGTTCACCCCTTTAGGAGTTATTGCCCTATATAGTCAATTTTTAACCATTTTTCGTAAATCTTAGTAATCTTTTACAAAAATCTTCTCCTCTGAAACTACTTGGCCAAATTAATCCAAACTTGGCCACAAGCATCTTTTGGGTTAGTAGTTTGAAAACTGTGTCCGGTGACCCGGCCATCTAACCAAGATGGCCGCCATGGCTAAAAATAGAACATGGGGTAAAATGCAGATTTTGGCTTATAACTCAAAACCCAAAGCATTTAGAGCAAATCTGACAGGGGTAAAATTGTTTATCAGTTCAAGATCTATCTGCCCTGAAATTTGCAGATGAATCGGACAACCCGTTGTTGGGTTGCTGACCCTGAATAAGTAATGTTAAGGAAATTTTGCTCTTTTTGGTTATTATCTTGACTATTATTATAGATAGAGATAAACTATGAACAGCAATAATGTTCACCAAAGTAAGATTTACAAATAAGTCAACATGACTGAAATGGTCAGTTGACCCCTTTAGGAGTTATTGCCTTTTATAGTCAATTTTTAACCATTTTTCGTAAATCTTAGTAATCTTTTACAAAAATCTTCTCCTCTGAAACTACTTGGACAAATTAATCCAAACTTGACCACCATCATCTTTTGGGTTAGTAGTTTGAAAAATGTGTCCGGTGACCCGGCCATCAAACGAAGATGGCCGCTATGGTTAAAAATAGAACATGGGGTAAAATGCAGTTTTTGGCTTATAACTCAAAACCCAAAGCATTTAGAGCAAATCTGACATTGGGTAAAATTGTTTATCAGGTCAACATTTATCTGCTCTGAAATTTTTAGATGAATCGGACAACCTGTTGTTGGGTTGCTGACCCTGAATTGTTACTTTTAAGGAAATTTTGCTGTTTTTGGTCATTATCTTGAATATTATTATTGATAGAGATAAACTGTAAACAACAATAATGTTCAGCAAAGTAAGATTTACAAATAAGTCAACATGACCGAAATGGTCAATTGACCCCCTTAGGAGTTTTTATAGTCAATTTTTAACAATTTTCATAAAATTTGTAAATTTTTACTAACATTTTCCACTGAAACTAATGGGCCAAGTTCATTATAGATAGAGATAATTTTAAGCAGCAAGAATGTTCAGTAAAGTAAGATGTACAAACACATCACCATCACCAAAACACAATTTTGTCATGAATCCATCTGCTTCCTTTAATATTCACATAGACCAAGGTGAGCGACACAGGCTCTTTAGAGCCTCTAGTTTAAACTAGATACCCCATTAATGATTGTGGCTAAGTTTGGTAAAATTTGGCCTGGTAGTTTCAGAGAAGAAGATTTTTAAAAAGAATACATAAATTTTAGAAAAATGGTTAAAAATTTACTATAAAGGGCAATAACTCCTAAATGGGTCAACTCACAATTTTGGTCATGTTGACTTATTTGTACATCTTACTTTGTTGAACATTATTGCTGTTTACAGTTTATCTATATCTATAATAATATTCAAGATAACAACCATAAACTGCCAAATTTCCTTAAAATTACCAATTCAGGGGCAGCAACCTAACAACAGGTAGTTCGATTAATCTGAAAATTTTAGGGCAGATAGATTTTGACCTGATTAACAATTCTACCCCGTCAGATTTGCTCTAAATGCTTTGATTTTTGAGTTATAAGCCAAAAACTGCATTTTTCCCTTATGTTCTATTTTTAGCCATGGCGGCCATCTTGGTTGGTTGGCCGTGTCACCGGACACATTTGTTAAACTAGATTCCTTATTGATGATTGTGGCTAAGTTTGGTTAAATTTGGCCTAGTAGTTTCAATGAAGAAGATTTTTTAAAAGAATACATTAATTTTAGAAAAATGGTTAAAAATTGACTATAAAGGGCAATAACCCCTAAAGGGGTCAACTGACAATTTTGGTCATGTTGACTTATTTGTAGATCTTACTTTGCTGAACATTATTGCTGTTTACAGTTTATCTCTATCTATAATAATATTCAAGATAATAACAAAAAACTGCAAAATTTCCTTAAAATTACTCATTCTGGGGCAGCAACCTAACAAAGGTTTGTCTGTTTGTCTGAAAATTCAGAGCAGATAGATCTTGACCTGATTAACAATTTAGCCCTGTCAGATTTGCTCTTAATGCTTTGGTTTCAGAGCTATAAGCCAAAACCTACATTTTACCCCTATGTTCTATTTTTAGCCATGGCGGCCATCTTGGTTGCTTGGCAAGGTCACCGGACATTTTTTTTAAACGAGATACCCCAATAATGATTGTGGCTAAGTTTGGTTAAATTTGACTGAGTAGTTTCAGAGGAGAAGGTGTTTGTAAAAGTTTACGGACGCAGGACGCCGGACGCCGGACGACGGACGCCAAGTGATGAGAAAAGCTCACTTGACCTTTCAGGTCAGGTGAGCTAAAACGGGTGGGTTGAACCTAGTTTGTGGTTTTATAAGTTAAATCTGGTTATTGGTTGTATTGTAACTTTGGACTTGGCTCACTATATGTTAATCAGGGGAGTTTTCAAAGCTAATCATACGGTAAAGGATATGCTCATTATTCAAAACTGTGTGATTAGTATTAACATCTTCTATTTTCTATCTTTATTTTATGATTGTCAGTTAGTTGAAACACATTTATTTATTATGATTGTCAGTTATGCCACATCTCCTTTTTGTGCATGTAAAAACAGGGAAAGTAACATGTTTTTTATTGATAAAACTAACAATAGATTATTATACGGATTTACCGGATGAGTTTAACTCATTATTTAAGACCAGGCAGTGCCCTCGTGTGGTTTCATCTTCGTCCTTTAATTTCTGGAGGATAGAGTCATTGGCAATCATACCACACCTTTTTATTTGATAATATTCTGATTATTTGTTACAGATGCTATGCCAACAGAGACTTTTCCAATTTCACAATGGATTTCAGGTACGATTACTCGCCTGGAAACATTCAGAGTTGGTGGGTTGGTAACTGCGTCAGAAAAACTGTTCGCACAAGCGGGATTTATCAAAAGAAATGATGGACTTTTCGAATGTATTTCCTGTGGAGTGATAAAAAAAGTCTATCAAGGTATGCGTGTCTTACACTGAGATAAAATTTTGAACATGCAAGTAAAATATTATACGATTTACTCGTCGTTACTGGCAAATAAGTATACCGTATAATTTAACGGTGTGTATGTGTGTGCAATTTAAACTCATAAAGAGTGTCTTGCAAATGAAAGAAAAACAGAAGTTGAAGGACGATTAAATATGCCTTGGAACACCAATTTTCGTGACTTGTTCCATACAGAAAGAGTAGAGTCCTTTTGATCTAAATAAACTTATCATAGATACCAGGACTAAATTTAGTATATACGCCGACGCGCGTTTCGTCTACAAAAGACTCATCAGTGACGCTCGAATCCAAAAAAGTTAAACGCCCCTAGTGTAACTAAAAATTAGTTTAAATTTATTAAACTGCCTCCTCCCTCGACTTGTCGAAATTTAATATTTCTTTACCATTTGTTTTTTCAGCTTGAATGATTCAGAAACATAGAATAAGTTGGTTGTTATAGTTACAATTGGCTTTTTATTGATTTAAATCAGTTTAAAAATAACAAATTTCTGTTCAGTCATGTGTATAAACTCGTAAAAGACATAAGTTGGTACGACATCTTCATAAGTATTTCCTGTGGCTCTCGAATGCAAATGGTTCGAAAGCAATATAAAATAACGATGTTGAAAGACATAAAACACCAGAATGACTACAAATGTGCAAGTATAAAAAAAAAGAGAAGATGTGGTATGATTGCCAATGAGACAACTCTCCACAAGAAACCAAAATGACGCACAAATTAACAACTATAGGTCACCGTGCGCCCTTCAACAATGAGCAAAGCCTATACCGCATAGTCAGCTATAAAAGGCCCCGAAATGACAATGTTAAACAAGCAAAGTACTTCTTATCGATCTATCCCTGGTGTAGAAGAGCTCTGGTGATTCGAATAATTCAAGATTTTATACTTAATGACTTTTGGCTTCTCAAAATGACACTTTTGATGTTTGATGTCAATAAAAGTGTTGATTACTGGGTTGCTAATTTCTTCGGGCGCGAATCTTTCTAAAATAGTAGCATTGTCAAATATGTTATAGTCAACGATGCCAGGATCATAACTAGGCACGCCATATCCGTGTTTGGCGGAACTTTTGGGAATTTCTGGTCCTCAATGCTCTTCAACTTCGTGCTCTATTTGGCCTTTTAAACTTTTTTTAATTCGAACTGATGAGTCTTTTGTGGACGAGGCGCGCGTCTGGCGTATATATAAAATTTCAATCCTGGTATCTATGATGAGTTTATTTTTATACGATTCATCAGTGGCGCTCGAATAAAAACAGTTAGAGGGCAAAATTAAATACACATTTAAAGAGTTTTAAATATTTAGTACCGAGAATTCTAAAAAGTTGTGAAAAATACGGGGAATATGGTTATTTTCCATATTTTGTGAATATCAGTTGTCGACAGTCAGCAGCTTAGAACTAACCGTATGGCACTTTTGTTTTGATCCAATTTTATGTTAGCTTCTTTATGTGGACATTCATTTATTTTTTCATGTGCATGGAAATTGGTAAACTATAAGTGTCTGGTGTTTAAAAGATTTCGATCTTTTAGTAAGCTTTTGATTTTCAAACTGTTTGCCTCGAACCTCACTAACAGACGTTTACTGTTGAAATGTGTACCTGGGCAGGAAGCCTGACAAATATTGTTTTTACGTATAATTGACTTACAATTCAATAATACAACCTGATTTGTATAAGTATTTATGTTACCTTTGATTAACCTTTGTTAAATATGGGTTGCGCTTGTTCTCAGTGAAAAATACTATTATAAATATAAATAGATATATTTTAAAACAAATAACTGATGTAACAATAACCATTAACTAAAACAGTACTCCCCATATATTTTAGATATCCCCTGGAGCAAAACTGGTATTTTAAGACTTCACATGATAGGTTGTAAATTTGATTGCCTGGACAATGAATACACTAATCGATGGGCAGATTTCATAAACGCCCGTATACCTAGAGGTAAGTAAAATCTCAATATAAGAAACATGTAGCTCATGGAATACTGATTGAATTTCAATCTTAGTACATACATTGTTGCTAGTTTTTCTTCGACTTGTCAGTTTTGACAATAACCCCTATAAATAGTTAATAAGGGATTGTTTCCCTTTTATCTATTTTGCTCTCGACGATTCCTTGGTCTAGTATAGTTTTCCAGAAATTAAAAACACAAAATGAGTACAAATAATTATAAAAGGATAATGATGCATGCAAAAACTTTGACATACAGCACCAATTTTACTGTAGGCAGTTCGCTTTTCGCAAACAAGTTATTCCGCAGAGATGCTCGGGGCTACAATGTTTGAAAATGAAAGTACTTATACACCATTGTTCAAGCGTGGATGATTTGATAAGACCCGTAGTTGAAAATATCAATCATGTTAACATATTTGCAATTCTTCCTTTAATGACTTTTTTTTTAAAGTTTCTCCGCTCTGTCATTGTAGTTTTGAAGATAATCTTTGTATCAAACAAAAATTGCAAAACGCCATAATGCGTAAGTTAACAGTCCCTTTCAATGCCATCAATATTTAACAGAATGAATTTTTATTGCGTGTAAATATACGCATTTTTTTTAAAAATAATTGTCTGATGTTAAGTGCTAATTATTTGTTACTACAGTTAGACATGAACAAAATCTTTGTTACAGAAATTTCCAATGGTTCGAAGGGCCTTTTCGTATATCTAATAAAATTTTATCCATTCAAATCGGTTACTGTCCAAGATCGTCAACCCTATAAAATTCTTTTACAACTACCCTCAGAGCAATATTATTTTGTTGTTAACGATTCTTGATATTCAAGTTTTATCGTCCGTAATTGTATATACTCAAAGAAGATAACTAAATAATAGTTACATATGAAAACTATCAACTCTGTTGAAATGTCATATTTTGTTTTATATACACATCCATTTTCTGGCAACTTGCTGAACCAAAATTCGGAAGTTGAAATCATGTTGTAGGACCAATGAAATTTCTGTATAAACCGAATTTCCTATATAACATTTGCATTAATGGTCAGCTCTCAGAAATACGGAATCGTAATAACTTAACTTAACTGTACAAACCGTGGTATTTTCTGTTTTAGGTACACCCACATTCCCGGTTAATGTCATACTGACAGTATTGGCAATGGGCTTTAAAGAAGAGCTTATCAAACTAGCTGTGAATCAGTACTTTTCAGATTATGGTAAGAAATACAATTTTACACGAAACAGAAAAAGACTAATAACTGATAAAGCAATGTTAAAAAATCTAATATCTAATCTTAAAAGTTCAATTTTTCAAAATGGAAAAAAAGCGGAAAGATAAACAACCATTGCCAAATAAAGGCAACAGTAGTATACCGCTGTTCAAAACTCATAAATCCATGGACAAAAAACAAAATCGGGGTAACAAACTTAAACCGAGGGAAACGCATTAAATATAAGAGGAGAACAACGACATAACACTAAAATGTAACACACATAGACAAAATCCCACGAGAATAACAAATATAACATATATATATATAACACTAACAGAAACACTTTCAGTCGTGATAACAGACAGAAAACGATAGAACAAAATTTTAATTATTTTGAAAGCAGTTAAAAGCTATAGAAAAGAAACGTCATTTGATAATCTCGTTCTTAAGGAAACAGAAGAATTGGCATCAGATAAAATGGTCAAGAACATATTCTAATGGTGCATGTAAACACTTATGTAAAAACCTATGTAAACATGAAAAAAATGAATTAAATTGTAAACTATAGCATATAGATCATGACTAAAACTCTGTTTGTTGTTCTGGTGATACGGATATTGTTTTCTGTTTATAGTTTCTCTCTGTCTATTATTATAAAGGATTTTCTATTTTGAATTTTCCTTGCGTTTGGCATTTTTGCTATTTTATTTTTTAAAGGTTTTGTCCTTAATACAAACACATGGCTAATATTATTAGACCAATGATTCATATATATGTAAAAATCAATTAAAATAAAATGAGAGCTTGTCACAATTTCGGCATTGTTGACTATTTGAAGATCCCGTCTTGTTTACAGTTCTCTCAATCTTTACTTAAAGACAACTGCATTTTCTTTCTTTTTCAGTTGTTCCGTTTATTGGAACCGTTTAATTTCCTCAGTTTTTAAGTCGGATTTGTTTTCTCTCAATCGATTTATGACTTTCGAACAGCGGTATACTACTGCTGCCTTTATTTATTGACCTTCTTTTTTTGAATTTTTTCTTTTTTTAAAAAAAAAGAGTGATATTCAGAGTTGAAAGAAAAAAATATGAGGAATTTCAAAATCTAAGGACAATTTCTCCTATGAGAAGTATTTTGTAAAAAATTGATCTCCTCTTACTAAGTACGTTTTCTGCGTTTAGAATTTCTATAATATTTTGATCCCCCCCCCCCCCCCGAAAAAAACACACATATTAGTTAAGGACTATGAGGCCTCTAAAAAAATCAAACCCCTAATTTCGGCAATGACATTGATAGATTTTAAAACTGTCTTTCTGATCACTTTTCTTTTCTGCTAAAATTTTGGCGCATACAAAAATGAATGAATGAATAAAAGACAAGAACAATCAAAATCAAGGAGTAAACAAAGACTTACAACACCATAGGACATTTACATCAACAGTATAAATAATAATTAAGAAACAATACGAACTCCACTAAAAATCGGGAGTGAAATCAGGTGCTCCGGAAGGGTAACCATGTACTGCACCGTATACGGTACCCGTCGTGTTATTTCTTTGTTTAGTTCGGTAATGATGGAAGGTATTATGACTGAGGAAGAATATCAGATATGATTTCTGACACACTTTTGTCATAATGGCCAATCAGCTCATGATGGCGACCGTAAAATTTCTTGAGTGATGACCTTAATTTGATTGATTCATAGCCCTGTCTTAGCAACTTTTGAGAAAGCAGTATTCCTCGTTCAACAAAATCAACGTACTTTGAGCTAGCTCTAGAGTAACGTATCAATTGAGACACATATAATCCATATGCTGGGGACGCTGGGATGTTGCTACACAGAAATGGAAGGAAAATTAAAATCATCGCAAAACTTTGAATTTTTCGAAAAACTAAGGATTTTCTTACCCCAGGAGTAGATTACCTTAGCCGTATTTGGCACAACTTTTTGGAATTTTGGGTCCTCAATGCTCTTCAACTTTTTAGTTGTTTGGCTTTTTAACTATTTTGATCTGAGCGTCACTGATGAGTCTTATGTAGACGAAACGCGCGTCTGACGTATAAAATTATAATCCTGGTACTTTTGATAACTATTGTCAGAAATTTTGGTATTCAACATACCATCAGTAGTCATTTCGAGAAAAAGGTCTAAATATGAAGCAGATTTATCTGTGTCGGTAGTATCTTTAATTTCAAGTTCACTTGGATATATCAAATGTTAGGGGCAATGACCCCCCCCCCCCCCCAAAAAAAGTCGTTTGACAATTCAAGCTATTGATAAAATATTGATGATTTTTACAGTAAACAATTGTTTTAACTGTATAGTTATGGTCATTGTAAATTCTGATCACATACATCTTCAAATAGACTATCATTATGCAAATTAAAACGTAGGTAGTAGAAAAAAACGTGTGTTTCACTCGTATATTATATTTGAAGCCATGTCATTCATATAGGTCGGCAAACGTGATAAATTTATAAACAATGTAACACAATGTTGATTCCGGTGAAGTTTTGATCCGATTTGCTCTGTAGTTTCAGAGGAGATAAAGACCAACATATAGGGGTGGACAATTAAGATACAACGGACATTGATGAAAATGTGTCGATAAAAATAGATCACTCAAATATCATGAATAACTTGGTTTTTAATATCTAATTATATTTATATATTGTAATGGAACAAAAATGAATTTTACTAAATAATGCACTAGGACAGTAGTTTACTCTCTGATCTTTCTTTTCATTTAGGTGCGTTTCCAGACATACCTGACTTACTGGAATATATTCTCCGCTACGGCTAGAATTTCTCATGACAACAGGCAATACACATTTGAAATCAGCTTAATTTTTAAATGTATACCAATAAAGGATCTAGACAACTATATTTTTTTTTTAGAAATCACCGTTAAGTTGTGAAAATATTGGTACATTTCATGTGTTCATACTTGTTTGATAAAAGTTTGTGATCATTTTAGGAAATACAAAATATTTAGAATATAAATCACCATGATACATGTAAGTAAACAACCGAAAAACGTGGTTCGGATTTTCCTGCCGGGCTGAAATACAAAATGTGGTGTGGGCAAACGTGTACATACAATAAACGCAATATGAATTTGTGAAAATGTGTATTTTGTTTTAAATTTGCGGGTAACAGCATTTTTTAATTGGATTAAATAAATGCCTCTGTCAAACACAAAATTGATAATTTTGAAACTTTTTCCAGTATTCCGTTTTTTCAATGACATAAAAGGAAATGCTAATAACACTAGTGGTTTGTGTATTCAACGAATTTTCTAGATATTTATTCAATCAGGAACGCTCGAACTCAAAAATTTGAGAACCGACGATGTACAAGAACTTGATTAGGTTCAAACATTTGTGACTAAAAGGGACAAACAACGAATAAGCAAATCCATCTACCGGTAAGTTCAACTTGTCTGAGGAAGTTGATGCCTTAGTTTCATAATTAATTTTAAAGTATTAGGGGCAATGAAGCCCTTTTGTCGAAACATTAGTACAAATTTGAAGGCCAAGTTACATAAATATTCTCAACTCTTGTACTAAAGAACAAGGTGTTTAGACAATAAAAACAATTCATAAATGTTATGACTTGCCTAACGAACAAATTATAACGAAATTTAAATATTTGATTTTTGTTTTGTTTTGCATCCACTGTAAAGTGTATTTATTTTCGTGTACAACATATGTTTGTCAAATTATGTAGTTAACTATACATTTGTAATAAAGCTTTGTTTGACTGTTTTGTAGTGGTTTTTTTTTAAGTGTTCATGATGTTTACACAAGGAAAACGGTTGGAATACTGCATACAAATTTATCAGTTTCAATTTTACTAACACTATAAAAAATAATTTGCAATATATTTGTTTATAATGCCACATTTATGGGCATTATGTTTTCTGATCTGTGCGGCCGTTCGTTTGTTCGTTAGTTCGTCCCACTTCAGGTTAAAGTTTTGGTTAAAATTTTTGGTCGAGGTAGTTTTTGAAGTCCAATCAACTTGATACTTAGTACACATGTTCCCTATGATATTATCTTTCTAATTTTAATGCCAAATTAGAGATTTCCCCCATTTTCACGGTCCACTGAACATAGAAAATGATAGTGCGGATGGGGCATTCGTGTACTGGGGACACATTCTTGTTTTTTATCTTGTGTTTATTTTATATACATTTTGTGCAGATTTGAAAATTTTTCAATATATTGCCCATTATCAACGGAAAACTCAAAAAGGGAAATCAATCAATTATGTCAGTACCATATCAAAGCACTGACTACTGGATACAAGGTATCTTCAAAAATTGCGATACATGTAGACTGTTCCTTATCAGTTTAAAGATCTGAGATCAATCTTTCCAAAAAAAAGATAAAAAAATTATGAATATTTCAGTACATTTTACATCTATCAATTTTAGTTTTAATTAGCTTGTCAAAACAGGCAACGTGTTATTGCACTAAATTTCTCGGTTTAAACTCCTTAATTCAAAGATCTATGAATCTTTTGGGTTGGTTTTGGCATGGTGGTATTGCCAATGTAATTTCAACTGATCGGGCGGTGCTTACGTTTGAAATTGCATAAGGACCGTCTATATGAAGACGTGTGTGTTAGGAATGAATGCCGTTATAGTTATCATTGATTTTTAATCACTTATCAGTTGCAAAAAAAGAATATATATACAAAAGAACTGAGTGTAGGATATGGGACGAGTAACTGACCACTTCGTTGATGAGTTTATCTAAAACACCTGTCTATAGATGGACTGGTCTTTAATAAGCGCACCAGTCAAACCCCGCCCGGTCAAGTGAAATAAATTCATGGTCATATTATATCTCCAATAGTTCAATAACTACATTGTAGGTGTTTCAAAACTTGTCTTTAATATCTGGCATGTATGGATGAGTGCTAGTATGCATTTTTTTTATTCAAATTATATTTCAGAAGGATGCAACCCCTGTGAAAATAGTTTTTTATTCAAATTATATTTCAGAAGGATGCAACCCCTGTGAAAATAGTTTTTGAAGTCGTACAACATAGTAATGATATAAATTTAACAGAAATTGGAGGCGTAAGAACATTGCATAATACTATTCTCAATAGTTTAATAAAGTTGTATTTAATATTCATAAAAATCCTACAAGATAGGACGTCATGAGAGCAGTTACATTGCAATTTCCAATTAACCGCTATTTCGAGGGATCATAACTAATTCAGAAAGAGTCGATTAACACTGATTGTCGTAGGCATTCCAGATATAACTGATATACACATCTGGTATAAATTCTAGTAATTTCACCCTACAGCATATATAGATTCAAGAGCGCTGAAAATGATATTTTTTTAAGGACATGACTCTATTGAAAACAGTTGATTAGCAGCTTTTTGGAATGTATCCAATACACGTGTGATACAAAATTTACAAGAAAGTTGTCACACCCATTATGGACACTTGGCATTTCTTCTTTCAAGACGTAGAACAATATGATTGCCAATGAGACATATAGATTCCATAACTGCAACAAGTGTGTTAAGGTATTTCTACACTCGAGATGAATTAAAAGCTAGAAGCTCCCAAGAGCCTGTGTCCCTCGCCTGTATTTACTGATGCTTTGGAAATCATGTAATATAAGGTTAAAATCATAATTAATAGTATTAGATATAAAATATTATTATTAAACCTAAGATAACAACAACAAACAAAAAACTGCAAACATGTCCGTAAAATTACTAACTCATGGACAGCAACCCATCAACGGGTTGTCGGATTCGTCTGAAAATTTCAGGGCAGATAAATAACAAGAGTTCACACGCTGAAATGTCTCGCCTTCTTTACTTATCATTGATATCATGTTGATAGTCCTAAATATAAAGCTTTATTACAACTGCCACATAAACTTGACATTAACCAAGAAAACTAAACATTGACTAGTGAACCATCAAAATGAGGTCAAAGTAATATGAACCATGCCGGGCAGGGATGTACAGCTAACAATTCTTCCATACATCAGTATAGTTGACCTATTGCTTATAGTTTAAGAAAAAAAGACCAAAATACAAAAACTTAACACTGAGCAATGAACTATGAAAACAAGGTCAAGGTCAAATAAAACCTGCAGGCCTGACATATAGATCATACAAAATTTCTATACCCCAAATATTGTTGACCTATTGCATATTGTATGAGAAAAAATACCAAAACTCAAAAACTGTCACATAAACTTGACATTAACCAAGAAAACTAAACTTTGACCACTGAACCATGAAAATGAGGTCAAGGTCAGATGACACCTGCCAGCTAGACATGTTCACCTTACAATCATTCGATACACCAAATATAGTAGACCTTTTGCATACAGTACAAGACAAAAAGACCAAAATTAAAAAACTTAATTTTGACCACTGAACCATGAAAATGAGGTCAAGGTCAGATGACACTTGCCAGTTGGACATGTACATCTTACAGTCCTTCCATACACCGAATATACTAGACCTATCGTTTATAGTATCTGCGATATGAACTTGACCACCAAATCTTAACCTTGTTCACTGATCCATGAAATGAGGTTGAGGTCAAGTGAAAACTGTCTGAAGGGCATGAGGACCTGGCAAGGTAGGCACATACCAAATATAGTTATCCTATTACTTATAATAAGAGAGAATTTAACATTACAAAAAAAATATTTTCAAGTCGTCACTGAACCATGAAAATGAGTTCAAGGACATTGGACATGTGACTGCAGAAACTTCTTATCATGAGGCATCCATATACAAAGTATGAAGCATCCAGGTCTTCCCCCTTTTAAAATATAACTAGAACACACCCGTGATATCGCGGGTCCGTGACTGAATTAAAGTATATAACTATGCGCAAGCCTTATTTTAGTATTAGTATTGTCATCTGATAAAATCATGCCGATTATAAGATACACAGTTTTCTCTGCTTTCAAATCTTTCTGTTTGAACCCGTCGAACTGGAACTTATCAATTATTGATAATATTAATTATTTGGAAAACAAAAGGTCCTGGAATGGAGTATTTTTTAATCAACAGCATTGTCCTATATATATATTAGTTATAAATAAAGTTGAATTCTTTGATTCGCTGTTTTACGTCATGCCCGCTAACAAATTGAAAACTGTACCTATACGCCTTATTTTAGTCCAGATTTTTAGTATTCGTATTGTTATCTTAGAAAGTCTAACTGATTAAAATACTACAATAGGTAACAATTTGACAATTAAGTAGTGTCAACCCGTGTAATACTATATAGTATATTAATCCTGAATACACCGTTTGGTGGTGCGCCTGTCAGATGCGGAACGTACAGATAAGGTAATCGGTAACAGGTGAATATACTATCGGTATCGGTATCGGACTCGACCTGGAACTTCTTAATTATTGGCAATATTAATTACGTGGAAAACAAAAGGGCCTGGAGTGGTGTAATTTTTAATCTACACCTTTGTACTATATTAGTTATATATAAAGTTGAATTTTTTGATTCGTCGTTTTTACGTGATGACAGCTGACAAATTGGACCTCGTAATTTTAGTATTATAGAAGCTTCTAAGAAGTAAGCTAACACCGCCGCCGCCGGATCACTATCCCTATGTCGAGTTTTCTGCGACAAAAGTCGCAGGCTCAACAAAAATCTGGAGTAAATTTTGCCACCTGTCAGATTTGCTCTAAATGCTTTAGTTTCAGAGATATAAACCAAAAACTGCATTTTACTCCTATATTTTATTTTTCGCTCACCTGGCCCTGACCCTTATATTGATTATGGCCAAGTATGCTTAAATTTGTCTCTATAGTTTCAGAGAATATTATTGTAAAAAAAAGATAACAATTTTTTTTTTAAAAGGTTAAAAATTTACTATAAAGGGCAATAACTCCTAAAGGGGTTGACTGACTATATTGGTCATGTTGACTTATTTGTAGATATTACCTTTGCTAACATTATTGCTGTTTATAGTTTATCTCTATTGATTACAGTTTATCTCTATCTATAATAATATACAAGATAATAACCAAAAACTGTATAATTTCCTAAAAATTACCAATTTAGGGGCAGCAACCCAACAATGGCTTGTCGGATTTGTCTGAAATTTAAGAATGGATGGATCTTAACCTAATGAGCTTTTTTTCTATTTGCTCTTAATTCTTAAGTTTACTTGATATAAGCCAAAAACTGCATTTTACCCCTATGTTCTAATTTTAGCCATGTTGGTTGGCAGATAGAGTCATCAGACACATTTTTAAAACTAGATACCCTAGTGATGATTGTTGCCAAGTTTGGTTCAATGTGGGCCAATCGTTTCAGAGAAAATTTTTGTAAAAGGTATTAGACAACGACAAGTGATGAGAAAAGCTCACTTGACCTTTCAGGTTTCAATAAAATTTAACTGTTGGGAGTTGAGAAATATCGTAATACACGAGTTAAAGTAGTGAAATCTGTTTCTCTTATGAATGTTATCTTTCCTTTTCAAACATTTGCAGAAAGTTGTGTTCTTTATATGTGATGTCATCAGTCAGACATGGTCACATTTTTTCATGACGTCACATCAGAAAATTCGGAAGAAATCAAGAAAAGTAAACGTCTTAATTAATTTTAGACAAATCATTTGCTAAAAAAAGATATTTCACAAACCTATTCCTAACTTGTATTAACTTTGAAAACTGACGACCTTGACATATACACTACAAACTGATCAGAGTCTGAATTGACCAGTTTTTGTGCTCGACCAGTAAAATCAAGCACACATTTTACTCGACTAGTCTCGACATTGTCTCGACTGTACTTAACTGTACTTAAGTGTACTCGACTAGGTCTCGACTTTACTTAATTAGTCTGATTCAGTACTTGATGATCTTTGTGTAGTCTGAAATGGTCTTGACCAAGGCTCGACCTGTCTCGACCTGTCTTGACTAGTCTCGACCTGTCTCGACTAGTCTCGACTCAGTCTCAACCAGTCTCAACCAGTCTCGACTAGTCTTGACCTTCAAATTTAGTTTTGACTGGTGTAAATCAGCCCATCTAACTAAATTAAATATTGATCTTACAAAATTCAAGCTTATTAGGTAGTTTGATTTATTGCTGTGAAATGAAAGAATTTAATTTTACAATATGTAAAAATAAAAATTATTATATAAAAATTCAGATAGGCATCTTTAATTTTTTTAATAACTTTTTCAAATCAACTTGGATTTTCATCAAACTATGCAGATATCTTAGATATATATCAAGCTTACTGAATCCCATTTCACTTAGTTTTTTGTTGTATTGCTGTAAAATTTAAGAATTAAAGTAATCTTGGTATAAAAAAGCTAGGATTTGCAATTCAGACAAAATAGAGATAGTACACTTTAATTTTTTTATAACTTTTTCAAATCAACTTTGATTTTCATCAAACTATGCAGATATCTTAGATATATATCAAGCTTACTGAATCCCATTTCATTTAGTTTTTTGTTGTATTGCTGTAAAATTTAAGAATTAAAGTTATCTTGGTAAAAAAAAAGCTAGGATTTGCAATTCGGACAAAATAGAGATAGTACACTTTAATTTTTTTAATAACTTTTTCAAATCAACTTTGATTTTCATCAAACTATGCAGATATCTTAGATATATATCAAGCTTACTGAATCCCATTTCATTTAGTTTTTTGTTGTATTGCTGTAAAATTTAAGAATTAAAGTAATCTTGGTAAAAAAGCTAGGATTTGCAATTCGGACAAAATAGAGATGGTACACTTTAATTTTTTAATAACTTTTTCAAATCAACTTTGATTTTCTTCAAATTATGCAGCTATCTTACATATATATCAAGCTTACTTAATCCCATTTCATTTAGTTTTTTGTTGTATTGCTGTAAAATTTAAAAATTAAAGTAATCTTGGTAAAAAAAAGCTAGGATTTGCAATTCGGACAAAATAGAGATAGTACACTTTAATTTTTTTAATATCTTTTTCAAATCAACTTGGATTTTCATCAAACTATGCAGATATCTTAGATATATATCAAGCTTACTGAATCCCATTTCATTTAGTTTTTTGTGGTATTGCTGTAAAATTTAAGAATCAAAGTAATCTTTGTAAAAAAAGCTAGGATTTGCAATTCGGACAAAATAGAGATAGTACACTTTAATTTTTTTAATAACTTTTTCAAATCAACTTTGATTTTCATCAATCTATGCAGCTATCTTAGATATATATCAAGCTTACTAAATCCCAGTTCATTTTGTTTTTTGTTGTATTGCTGTCAAATTCAAGAATTAAATTAATCTAGGTCAAAAAAGCTAGAATTTGCAGTTCGAACAAAATAGAGATAGTACACTTTAAGTTTTTTAATAACTTTTTCAAATCAACTTGGATTTTATTAAAACTATATAGCTACCTTGGTGATCTTACTAAATCCCAGGTTGTTATGAAGTTTTAAAATATTTTTTTGTCAAATTTAATGACATGGCACTATACATGATTTAATGACATCAGTACACGTGAGTTTTACAGGTAAAAAGAAATCCCTACTTTTCTTAAACTCGTGTATTACTTATCTAGTGAATTAAAAAAGCCTTGCAATTTAGATTTAACAGGATGTTGCAACTTGAATAAATGTTATTTAGAATTTAAAACTCTCTGATAGATGTGATCTTTTTAATAAGTTTGCCCCAAGCAGAAGGTATTGCTTTATAAATCACCACAAATCAGAAGAACTATTTTAATAATTCCTTTAATGTTTCATCCCTTTTTGATATATTTATATAGTATATATCAAAAGGAATAAAACATTAAAGGAATTATATAACTATTTTATATATACTTTTTCCCAAATTATGAGAAAAGATATATTTCTAATATCATAGCTTTTTGACCTAGGTTAATTAAATTCTTAAATTTGACAGAAATACACCAAACTAAATAACAACCTATGATTCAGTAAGATCAATATATTGCAAAGATATTTGTAGAGCTTGATGAAAATCTAAGTTGATTTGAAAAAGTTATGAAAAAAATTAAAGTGTACCATCTCTATTTTGTCTTTTAAACTAGGTTTCAGTAAGATTAAAACATCACCAAGGAAGCTATATAGTTTCAATAAAATCCAAGTTGAATTTAAAAAGTTATAAAAAATTAAAGTGTACTATCTCTATTTTGTTCGAACTGCAAATTCTAGCTTTTCTGACCTAGATTAATTTAATTCTTGAATTTGACAGCAATACAACAAAAAACAAAATGAAATGGGATTCAGTAAGCTTAATATACATTTAAGATAGCTGCATAGTTTGATGAAAGTCCAAGTTGAGTTGAAAAAGTTATTAAAAAAATTAAAGTGTACTATCTCTATTTTGTCCGAATTGCAAATCCAGGCTTTTTTTTTACCAAGATTACTTTAATTCTTAAATTTTACAGCAATACAACAAAACACTAAATGAAATGGGATTCAGTAAGCTTGATATATATGTAAGATAGCTGCATATTTTGATGAAAATCCAAGTTGATTTGAAAAAGTTATAAAAAAATTAAAGTGTACTATCTCTATTTTGTCCGAATTGCAAATCCTAGCTTTTTTTACCAAGATTACTTTAATTCTTAAATTTTACAGCAATACAACAAAAAACTAAGTGAAATGGGATTCAGTAAGCTTGATATATATCTAAGATATCTGCATAGTTTGATGAAAATCCAAGTTGATTTGAAAAAGTTGTTAAAAAAATTAAAGATGCCTATCTGAATTTTTATATAATAATTTTTATTTTTACATATATTTAAAATTAAATTCTTTCATTTCACAGCAATAAATCAAACTATCTAAATAGCTTGAATTATGTAAGATCAATATTTAATTTAGTTAGATGGGCTGATTTACACCAGTCGAAACTAAATTTGAAGGTCAAGACTAGTCGAGACAGGTCGAGACTGGTTGAGACTGAGTCGAGACTAGTCAAGACAGGTCGAGACTAGTCAAGACAGGTCGAGACAGGTCGAGCCTTGGTCAAGACCATTTCAGACTACACAAAGATCATCAAGTACTGAATCAGACTAATTAAGTAAAGTTGAGACCTAGTCGAGTAGACTTAAGTACAGTTAAGTACAGTCGAGACAATGTCGAGACTAGTCGAGTAAAATGTGTGCTCGATTTTACTGGTCGAGCACAAAAACTGGTCAATTCAGACTCTGAGCAGTTTGTAGTGATAGTATATAGGAACCTTCTATTGCTGAAGATTGTATCTAATTTTGTTGCACTCTATATGCCTTTGGGGTTCATCATCTGGATGCTGTTCATTGACGCACATTTCAAATCATCTAATATCTAAAATATTGTGCATTTAGTACATGTATCACTGCATTCATTCGATGGCAATAGGTTTACAATGACATCATTCAATATCAAAAATCAGTAGTTTTATGATATTTATTCAACAGAGGATCATATCTGATGTACGCCAAACAAAAATAAAACAAATTCTCTTTGTCACCCTTTAAACATGACACAATGAAAACAAGCTAAATGTTCAAGTATCTTTTAAACACTGCTTAACAATGTACTTACTCTATATTTACTGATAAATGCTTCATTTGATCTAATTTGTGCCAAAAACAATACCTCAATTTGTACCCTTTTTATATATAAAAGTATACAGTGTTTCATCTACATTAGCAAAGAAGGGTGCAAATTGTCATCCGCATTACCAAAAGGTTTCTATAAATATCAAACACCTTTTAATAAAACCCTGTTTATAATGCAAAAAAAAAACTGTTTGGATTTGAAATTTTTTAAACTAGCAATGACATGGATACAAATTAGAAGGCATTAACAAGTTATTAAATTATAAAATTGTTTAAGTGATAAAAAACCCATAACTCTGGATAGACGCATCAGTAAAAATTATCGAAATTTTGAACAAAAAATTAGCAAAAATCCTCTTAAACAAAATTTAATTCATAGTTTAACAATCTTCAAGTTTTGAACACTTTTAGTGTCATAACTGAAAAGTAACAAGTTTGTAATTCTTAAAAAATGAATGGAAATTAGTTCACATAAAACTAGACATTGTGAAAATAATATAAACCCTATGTATTTACTCCAGCAAATTTAAGATATCATAAGGCTTGATCAAAATGACAAATTAACCAAAAATCGTGGTAAAACAAAATACATTTGTTGTTGAAATCAAAACAAAGAACATTTAGGAATCAACATCTACACATTGACTTCAGATAAGAAAAAAAAATATCTCTCCTTTTTTATGTTGTACAACTAAAAAGAAAAAAAATATAGACAATAGCATATGCAATTAAAAATAGTCTGTTTACATTTTTAAGTTTCATTATCATAAAGAAACATAAGATTATTACAACATAGCAATCAAAAGATACAAACTTTTATTTTAGAAAAAAAGTATTATATTGAATAAAATTAGTTTGCAAATATGATCTAAGAAAAAAGATGTGCATTAAATATATTTACAACTTCAGTTGTATGGTAGTTTTAAGGCAGTGGGTATTTGAGGTAATATTTCTGAGAAGACAATTGATCAACACCTTTTAGCATCCAGGATTTAAAGCATAATTTAAGTAGCACAAGTACTTCAAGCAGAAAAAAAGCACAAATTACTCATCAACTTACTTTCTTAAAGCTCTTTAATGCAAAGTCAACACACATGGGATATTATTTAAAACATGTTTACTTGATAACACTCTACTGGCAAAACACTATGACACATTTTAAAAAGTTAATATATTTTCACCAACATTAGAATATTTCTTTCACCTGGTATGTCTTTTTTTTTAGGTTGGTACATTATTTTAGATTTAGATAATTATAAGTCAGTAAGACTAGCATGCTCACACAAAGTTTGTAACAGAGTACAGAGGGTGGAAATGAGGCATAATTAACATTTTGAAAAGGAATATGAAAAGCAAATATGTCACAATTGTGAAACCCTGTACTTTGCAGTAAAGTTTTTTAGTATTATCATGTTTTGGAAACAAATATTGCTAGAATCTAAAATACAAAGAGTGAAGATTTAATGGAAAGGAAAATGTATTAGTAGCACTTGTTCAGGAGATTTTCTTGGATATTAACAATGATATATTTAAAACAGTTAATCAGTTATGCTCAATATCTCGAGAATATGATTATTTTTCTTGGCAGTGGAGTATCATATATCATGTATAATATAAATTTATTTTAAAAAAAACCTGTCTAACAGAAGTGAAAAATAACAACCAAAAAATCTTTAAAAAACTTTTTCAAAAATTCATAATTATAATTCAAGGAACTCTATAAGATTAATGAACAAGGAAGCACTTTATAAACTTGATAACAATTCTCCTACTTTCCATCTTGTGAAAATAATGAAATGTGGGATAACATAACATAATATAAAATTGACTATCAAAAGGATCATCTTATTGACGTTTATTATGCCATAACAAGAATTTGTAGATAACTATTAGCCAAGAGATCTTAATAAACATGTGTATACAACTCAACAGCATGGATAATAGAGAACTGACAGAAATATTGTCTATTAAGGTGGTACAAAAAACCTTGACTGAAATTAATTCGGCTCGTTTACTTTCAATAAAATTTTGAAAAATATCAACTTTGACCCTTCAACAAAATATAAAGATTTCAAACAACTTGAAACACACACTTTCTTGGAAAAAAAAATTATTTGATATATAGCAGAGTGACAAACAGTAATTTTCATCATTTAGCAATTTAATATTTCCTCAACAATATAATGTGACTAAAAATTGTATTTGATTTTTTATAGACTTATCTCCCTGTAGTGTCATGTACCACCTTAATGTCAGAAATTAGTGCACTATGGATTTACTGTACATCAACTGTCCTTAGTTTTACTCTGTTTACTACCTTCATCAACCACACAATTCAGCTCATTATTTGAATTCTTATTACTTGTTTGTCCATTGTTACTATTCAAACTTTTAGAACTTTTCTCAGCATCACTATCCAGTCTCAGACTACCAAATTCACTACTGAGACTTTCCGTTCTTTGACTTCGACTACTAGTATCTGTTTCACTACATATACTATACGATCTTTGATAATCGTAATCACTCTCAGTAGTTTGACTTTCTGTTCGTTGTTTATCCATATCACTACTAGAGCTGTCCTGTCTCTGTATCTTCACTTTGTCTATATAATACTTCAGTTTGTTCATGATGTCTACGGGTGTGGAATTCGTTGTTGGTAATGATGGTCCTGCACTGGAATTACTAGAGGACGGCAAACTTGGTCCTACACCTGAAATTGTAAATAAAAATAGTCTCTATAATATCTGAAAGTGACCAATTTTTTATTTTTATTTTTGTCAACGATTAGTAGCATCACTGCCCTTTTAACAACCATTAATCAACCAAAAAGAAAATCTTTTCATCAGTAACTTAAATGCTGAACTGGATACACTAGCATTTTTTTCAAGGTAAAACTAATTGTCAATATGAACTAGTAAAATAACATTTTTAAGTTGTTTGGCACAATTAAAAGACAGTTTAGTTGGCAACGCTTCTGATCCTTATACATCTTTGGCTTTGAGCATTCCTGATGAAGGTAAATCAAGAAAACTGCTAAGGAGGCATGAAATTAATATTGTGATGTTTTAATTATTATATTGGCATATGCATATGCATTAGTGATAATATTGCCATGCTGTCAGAATATAAAAATGGTTTTTGGTTCATGTACTGTATTCCCTCCTGTACAATGACAGATAATACAAGACTAAAAAGTGTTTCATTTCCTTCAACCATGTCAACTATAAAAAAATATACATAATATTATGCACATGAAAGGTTAAACTAGCTATAAAACCAGGTTTAATCCATCATTTTCTACATAAGAAAACACCTATACCAAGTCACGAATATGACAGTTGTTATCTATTCATTTGAAGTGTTTGAACTTTTGATTTTGCCATTTGATTAGAAACTTTCTGTTTTGAATTTTCCTCTGTATTTTTGTTATTCTACTTTATAGTGAATTATGCTATTAATGGAAAATGTCAGATTTATTCTCCCTATGTGCTTTTTGTTTATATTCTAAACCAGATGCTCCACAGGGCGCAGCTTTATACGACCGCAGAGTTCGAACCCTGAACATTGGGACAAGTATGGACACAACATTCAAGCTTGATACAGCTCTGAATTTGGATTGTAATTAAATAGTTGACACAACACAGGTTTCTGACACATAATGAATTTGGTCTAAGAACTTAAACAAACTTTAAGACATTACCTATAATGGTTCTATAATACATGGTTAGATTCAGCATATCTTTGTGATAATTGTCTTCTACCAATCTACCACCAACTGTCATACCACTAAGGTATATATGACACACAAAAAATGAAAAAAAGTCTGAAAACAAGAAAAAATAAGAGAGCAAATAAATACCGTAATGACGATAACGGACATCCAACCAATATCCAATCTAATCCCATTATATTTACCATGTGTTTTTTACTTTGATTCCAAAAGTTAAAATACATGTATTGCATGATTTTCCATCCAAAATATACATCTTGACCGGTAGTGGGTTGAATCTAAATCTTGTCACAGGAAAACATCACTATTTTGTATGCATTCATAAACATATGTATGTCGCATGTACAACGAAATGAAAAGCAGAGAAACCACAAGAAATAAGAAAACAACAAAATTGGTTTAACACCAATATATGTTATAAGTATTAAAAATGGAAGTCCATCAGAAATGTCTTATCAAAAAAAAATGTAAAGCAATACAAATATGACTTAATAAGGAAAATAACTCTGTTCCCTTAGTTTGGTTTTAAAAGATAAATGATTATCTCTCTTTTTATAGGTTTGTTTCGGGTAAATGTTTGTAATTGATTTACTCATTTGAATTTAAACAGAAGGGTAGAAAAATACATATTTTATATTTGATTATTTATCATAATGATTTCTTTCATATGTCAATTTCATTTTCATAATGTAAGTGCTTATATTTTTTTCAATGTATATTCAAAAACCCAATTTCATCTATGTATTTTTGCTTTAAATGTTTTAATTTACTTTGTTTTATATATACTAAATATTTTTACACTTAATGTTAAATTAAACCCATACAAATTAAACATCGTTGAAAAAAAAATTATTGACCAAGTTCAAAACTTATCTGACCACACATTAACACTGAATATTTATAGACATAAACAGGATGATGTGGATTGTCAATGAGACATCCCTCCACTAGAGATCTGATGACACAGAAATTGACAACTATTTGTAAACATATAGCATTCAACAATAAGCAAAGCTCATACAGCAAAGTCAGCTATAAAAGGCATCGAAATAAGAGGTTCATGCTGTACATTGTCTCGCCAAATGCTGTTCATTTGAATGTACAAAGTTTCCATATAAGTAAATACGGTACATTAAAAAGGTTAACTGCTCACTTCATCGTCGCCAGTTAAACATCATTTGCGTTTGTATTTTCACAAATTCTTAACATACAGTAAAATACAGTACTGTCATTCATTATGCTATTTTCTTTTTTGCTCAATGTTGAAGGAATATATGGTTCAAATGGGAAATGTTTTACTTTTGAAGTTTGGATAACAATCAACTCTTAAATTCTAAAGTGATACTCTTTTAATCACATAAGGCACACGTCACATTTTTCGAAATTATATACCTATTGTTAATCTGCTTGAAAGTATTGAAACTTAAGTAGATATGCCAATTACAAAGTATTAAAGGAAATCAGATCATTGGAGGTGTCATCATATTTAGTGGGAGCAAGCTGTCAAAGTAAACATTACCCAAACACATTGAATATATTCATGTATCAAAAAGGTCATTGGTTAAATTGTCACTAACCAGGTTATAACAAATTTTACTCGTGTTCACGCAAGAGAAGAAATACTCTTACAATGTATGAAAAATCATTCTCAGGTAAAGATCACTTCAAACTGTATGGAACCATTACACACGAGATGGAAAAACGACCCCATTAATAATCTAATGACCACATGTTTTTTTTCTTCTGGATAACCATTTCAGATTGGTTCAAGTAACCTTTCGAACTAGACTAATTGGTCATATTCCAATTAGTCCAATTTGTCTTACAAGTGGTCTGAGTTGACTTATGAGAGGTCTGAGTTGTCTTGTAATAGGTAAAAGTTGCCTTTTGAAATTAAGCGGTTCAAGTTATTATTTAATTGGTCTGAGCTGTTCGATTTCCATTTTATACTGAAAAACGTCATTGTTTATGATATAAAAAAAACATCAGTCCACAAAATCAACACCTTAAAGATAAGTAAATAATGGCTAAAAAAAGTAAAATCACAAAAATTACTGAACTCCGAGGAAATTTCATAAAGGAAAGTCCCTAAACAAATGGCAAAATCAAAAGCTCAAACACATCAAACGAATGGATGACAACTCTCATATTCCTATCTAGGTACAAACATTTTTCGTATGTAGAAAATGGTGGATTGATCCTGGTTTTAAAGCTAGCTAAACATCTTACATGTATGAAAGTCAAATTCCATTTAAATGACAACGATGCGCGAACAAAACAAACAGACATAACAGGTTATCAAAGTACTGAAGTACTGAACATCGGATAACCGCAAGTTCTTTTGGATGGTCAGAAGCACTGGTCTCAGAAAACAAAATCGCATCTCTTTACCTGAAAGTGAGCTTAATGTACAGATATAAAAACAAATCTGGGACAAGTTCGTTTGTGGATGATTAATTATCACCGTAACAACTATTTAATTGTATTAATTTTACTCAGTATACTCTGGTTTGTTGGTATACATTATATTAATATTTGTATATTACAGTTACATGTATATATAATTTTCATCCATGTGTATATCATAATATTCTACGTTATTAACAACAAGTGCATGATGGACACTCTTATGTAATTATTAATAGATTGGATTTAAGTTGGCATTCACATTTCTCCCATGTAGAGTTATCGGTCCTTGAGAGAGAGCAAAACCGATAACTGTGCATGGGAGTTTGAAAAACGTTCTTGAGATATTCTTCCGCATACTTAAACACTATTTTTCTGTATGTTTGCATAGCTATTAATGTTTTTATACTTTTATAATGAAATAAAAATGTGGTGTAAAAAAGGTTCTATCCAGAGAAAACGGAGAAAACATTTAGGACTAATCTGAACATAAACAACCTGAAATCAGGTCATATGCATACACATGTAGACATGATACAGACACAATAAACATAATCTAAACTGTATGCATTTCATAGATTTTTATCTGGTCTTTCAAAAAATGCATGCGTCAGGGTACGTTCGTTTATTTGTACTTTAAATTTAAGTACTACAGATTTTGGGTTATACTGCTGCATTTTCAGCATTTAAAAAGTTTGTCTATTTCAAATCTCTTAAAGCTATGATTTTTAAACATTGACTATTTTGATCACTGTTGGTATTATTTTTGTACTAAAATTTCTAGTACAAATAAAGTACTGTAAAATAAAGGTACCTAAATATTACAATAATTTTAAAGTAAAGAAATAGTAATAAATATTAAAAGTAAATGTCCAGTACTACATATGTTTAGTACAGAAAAAGTACCTATGCAAAAGTAGCAGTGTATACCTAAAATAACTATAGACTAAATTATGTTTATACTTTGATCGTGAAATTATTGTATTTTAACCTGTTTAACGTTTAAATGCTTATCAACTGATGTACGTCATAGTTAATGTTAACCTAACCATGTGCCTGTCAGGGTAAATATTCGGTCCCATTACTTTAAATCTTTCGATCCGTTATAGGTGTATTTAAAATAGATAGATACAATCGTATTATAAAATAGCAATGCAAGAGGTTGTTAAATTTGATATGCTTTTTTGTGCTTCTTTGTTTTTGTTTTTATAGTGATACAGACACAAAGTTGACTGCTGTACGCCCATATTTTTGACATTGTTACAGCAGATGACCATGAGGACATTCCGGTGTATTGTAGTCAGCGAGATTTCCATTACGTAACTTTCGTGTTTGACTGTAACCTGAATAACATTGTATGACATGCATAATAGTCAAAAAGCTTAAAGTGCCATTCCTAAGAAATGCACTATTTCAATATTTTGCCAACTGAGCTACAACTTCGTTCGTATAATACCAGGGACAAAATATGTTTAAATTGACTTTATTTACACTTATTTTTTATTTATTTTTTTAATTTCATTTATTCTAAAGAAACCCAACTTTATGATTTTTTTTCTTTGTGTACATGATGAAAAAGTGAAACAGGAAGTGTTTGAAATATGCCAGTTAAACTATTTGCCACTGGCCAATATGCCACTACTATGCGACATAAAACATGAGCTGTAGTTTCACTATCTATGGTCGCAATCCTTAAAGTAAGACATCATTTTAATCGGTATAGTGTACAGATTCAGAAAAAACTGAGAATTGTTTATACATCGCATACAAAGTTTTGCTTAAGGGTGCAAATAAACAGTTTCGTATAAAACAAACTAGGGTTTTTTCCCTGACTAAATATAGCTATGGAGGGAAGTCTCTTTTTATTAACATAATTGGTGAAAATGTATCATGTTATTTATATTTGTTTTGAGGGGAGAAAACACTGTAAACATCCTGTTGTTTTTGGCAGTGAAAATTGAAAACTTATTTGTAGACACTAAAGCTCTTTTTGGAGCAGGCGAACGTACCCTGACGCATGCATTTTTTGAAAGACCAGATAAAAATCTATGAAATGCATACAGTTTAGATTATGTTTATTGTGTCTGTATCATGTCTACATGTGTATGCATATGACCTGATTTCAGGTTGTTTATGTTCAGATTAGTCCTAAATGTTTTCTCCGTTTTCTCTGGATAGAACCTTTTTTACACCACATTTTTATTTCATTATAAAAGTGTAAAAACATTAATAGCTATGCAAACATACAGAAAAATAGTGTTTAAGTATGCGGAAGAATATCTCAAGAACGTTTTTCAAACTCCCATGCACAGTTATCGGTTTTGCTCTCTCTCAAGGACCGATAACTCTACATGGGAGAAATGTGAATGCCAACTTAAATCCAATCTATTAATAATTACATAAGAGTGTCCATCATGCACTTTTGTTAATAACGTAGAATATTATGATATACACATGGATGAAAATTATATATACATGTAACTGTAATATACAAATATTAATATAATGTATACCAACAAACCAGAGTATACTGATTAAAATTAATACAATTAAATAGTTGTTACGGTGATAATTAATCATCCACAAACGAACTTGTCCCAGATTTGTTTTTATATCTGTACATTAAGCTCACTTTCAGGTAAAGAGATGCGATTTTGTTTTCTGAGACCAGTGCTTCTGACCATCCAAAAGAACTTGCGGTTAGCCGATGTTCAGTACTTCAGTACTTTGATAACCTGTTATGTCTGTTTGTTTTGTTCGCGCATCGTTGTCATTTAAATGGAATTTGACTTTCATACATGTAAGATGTTTAGCTAGCTTTAAAACCAGGATCAATCCACCATTTTCTACATACGAAAAATGTTTGTACCTAGATAGGAATATGAGAGTTGTCATCCATTCGTTTGATGTGTTTAAGCTTTTGATTTTGCCATTTGTTTAGGGACTTTCCTTTATGAAATTTCCTCGGAGTTCAGTATTTTTTGTGATTTTACTTTTTTTAGCCATTATTTACTTATCTTTAAGGTGTTGATTTTGTGGACTGATGTTTTTTTTATATCATAAACAATGACGTTTTTCAGTATAAAATGGAAATCGAACAGCTCAGACCAATTAAATAATAACTTGAACCACTTAATTTCAAAAGGCAACTTTTACCTATTACAAGACAACTCAGACCTCTCATAAGTCAACTCAGACCACTTGTAAGACAAATTGGACTAATTGGAATATGACCAATTAGTCTAGTTCGAAAGGTTACTTGAACCAATCTGAAATGGTTATCCAGAAAAAAAAACATGTGGTCATTAGATCATTAATGGGGTCGTTTTTCCATCTCGTGTGTAATGGTTCCATACAGTTTGAAGTGATCTTTACCTGAGAATGATTTTTCATACATTGTAAGAGTATTTCTTCTCTTGCGTGAACACGAGTAAAATTTGTTATAACCTGGTTAGTGACAATTTAACCAATGACCTTTTTGATACATGAATATATTCAATGTGTTTGGGTAATGTTTACTTTGACAGCTTGCTCCCACTAAATATGATG
Organism: Mytilus galloprovincialis; assembly: GCA_037788925.1. Lineage (NCBI taxonomy): Eukaryota > Metazoa > Mollusca > Bivalvia > Mytilida > Mytilidae > Mytilus > Mytilus galloprovincialis. Next base: position 44,264,489 of record CM075338.1, read on the forward strand.
ACACCTCCAATGATCTGATTTCCTTTAATACTTTGTAATTGGCATATCTACTTAAGTTTCAATACTTTCAAGCAGATTAACAATAGGTATATAATTTCGAAAAATGTGACGTGTGCCTTATGTGATTAAAAGAGTATCACTTTAGAATTTAAGAGTTGATTGTTATCCAAACTTCAAAAGTAAAACATTTCCCATTTGAACCATATATTCCTTCAACATTGAGCAAAAAAGAAAATAGCATAATGAATGACAGTACTGTATTTTACTGTATGTTAAGAATTTGTGAAAATACAAACGCAAATGATGTTTAACTGGCGACGATGAAGTGAGCAGTTAACCTTTTTAATGTACCGTATTTACTTATATGGAAACTTTGTACATTTAAATGAACAGCATTTGGCGAGACAATGTACAGCATGAACCTCTTATTTCGATGCCTTTTATAGCTGACTTTGCTGTATGAGCTTTGCTTATTGTTGAATGCTATATGTTTACAAATAGTTGTCAATTTCTGTGTCATCAGATTTCTAGTGGAGGGATGTCTCATTGACAATCCACATCATCCTGTTTATGTCTATAAATATTCAGTGTTAATGTGTGGTCAGATAAGTTTTGAACTTGGTCAATAAATTTTTTTTCAACGATGTTTAATTTGTATGGGTTTAATTTAACATTAAGTGTAAAAATATTTAGTATATATAAAACAAAGTAAATTAAAACATTTAAAGCAAAAATACATAGATGAAATTGGGTTTTTGAATATACATTGAAAAAAATGTAAGCACTTACATTATGAAAATGAAACTGACATATGAAAGAAATCATTATGATAAATAATCAAATATAAAATATGTATTTTTCTACCCTTCTGTTTAAATTCAAATGAGTAAATCAATTACAAACATTTACCCGAAACAAACCTATAAAAAGAGAGATAATCATTTATCTTTTTAAAACCAAACTAAGGGAACAGAGTTATTTTCCTTATTAAGTCATATTTGTATTGCTTTACCTTTTTTTTTTGATAAGACATTTCTGATGGACTTCCATTTTTAATACTTATAACATATATTGGTGTTAAACCAATTTTGTTGTTTTCTTATTTCTTGTGGTTTCTCTGCTTTTCATTTCGTTGTACATGCGACATACATATGTTTATGAATGCATACAAAATAGTGATGTTTTCCTGTGACAAGATTTAGATTCAACCCACTACCGGTCAAGATGTATATTTTGGATGGAAAATCATGCAATACATGTATTTTAACTTTTGGAATCAAAGTAAAAAACACATGGTAAATATAATGGGATTAGATTGGATATTGGTTGGATGTCCGTTATCGTCATTACGGTATTTATTTGCTCTCTTATTTTTTCTTGTTTTCAGACTTTTTTTCATTTTTTGTGTGTCATATATACCTTAGTGGTATGACAGTTGGTGGTAGATTGGTAGAAGACAATTATCACAAAGATATGCTGAATCTAACCATGTATTATAGAACCATTATAGGTAATGTCTTAAAGTTTGTTTAAGTTCTTAGACCAAATTCATTATGTGTCAGAAACCTGTGTTGTGTCAACTATTTAATTACAATCCAAATTCAGAGCTGTATCAAGCTTGAATGTTGTGTCCATACTTGCCCCAATGTTCAGGGTTCGAACTCTGCGGTCGTATAAAGCTGCGCCCTGCGGAGCATCTGGTTTAGAATATAAACAAAAAGCACATAGGGAGAATAAATCTGACATTTTCCATTAATAGCATAATTCACTATAAAGTAGAATAACAAAAATACAGAGGAAAATTCAAAACAGAAAGTTTCTAATCAAATGGCAAAATCAAAAGTTCAAACACTTCAAATGAATAGATAACAACTGTCATATTCGTGACTTGGTATAGGTGTTTTCTTATGTAGAAAATGATGGATTAAACCTGGTTTTATAGCTAGTTTAACCTTTCATGTGCATAATATTATGTATATTTTTTTATAGTTGACATGGTTGAAGGAAATGAAACACTTTTTAGTCTTGTATTATCTGTCATTGTACAGGAGGGAATACAGTACATGAACCAAAAACCATTTTTATATTCTGACAGCATGGCAATATTATCACTAATGCATATGCATATGCCAATATAATAATTAAAACATCACAATATTAATTTCATGCCTCCTTAGCAGTTTTCTTGATTTACCTTCATCAGGAATGCTCAAAGCCAAAGATGTATAAGGATCAGATTGCCAACTAAACTGTCTTTTAATTGTGCCAAACAACTTAAAAATGTTATTTTACTAGTTCATATTGACAATTAGTTTTACCTTGAAAAAAATGCTAGTGTATCCAGTTCAGCATTTAAGTTACTGATGAAAAGATTTTCTTTTTGGTTGATTAATGGTTGTTAAAAGGGCAGTGATGCTACTAATCGTTGACAAAAATAAAAATAAAAAATTGGTCACTTTCAGATATTATAGAGACTATTTTTATTTACAATTTCAGGTGTAGGACCAAGTTTGCCGTCCTCTAGTAATTCCAGTGCAGGACCATCATTACCAACAACGAATTCCACACCCGTAGACATCATGAACAAACTGAAGTATTATATAGACAAAGTGAAGATACAGAGAAAGGACAGCTCTAGTAGTGATATGGATAAACAACGAACAGAAAGTCAAACTACTGAGAGTGTCACCAGTGATTACGATTATCAAAGATCGTATAGTATATGTAGTGAAACAGATACTAGTAGTCGAAGTCAAAGAACGGAAAGTCTCAGTAGTGAATTTGGTAGTCTGAGACTGGATAGTGATGCTGAGAAAAGTTCTAAAAGTTTGAATAGTAACAATGGAAAAACAAGTAATAAGAATTCAAATAATGAGCTGAATTGTGTGGTTGATGAAGGTAGTAAACAGAGTAAAACTAAGGACAGTTGATGTACAGTAAATCCATAGTGCACTAATTTCTGACATTAAGGTGGTACATGACACTACAGGGAGATAAGTCTATAAAAAATCAAATACAATTTTTAGTCACATTATATTGTTGAGGAAATATTAAGCTGCTAAATGATGAAAATTACTGTTTGTCACTCTGCTATATATCAAATAATTTTTTTTTTCCAAGAAAGTGTGTGTTTCAAGTTGTTTGAAATCTTTATATTTTTGTTGAAGGGTCAAAGTTGATATTTTTCAAAATTTTATTGAAAGTAAACGAGCCGAATTAATTTCAGTCAAGGTGTTTTGTACCACCTTAATAGACAATATTTCTGTCAGTTCTCTATTATCCATGCTGTTGAGTTGTATACACATGTTTATTAAGATCTCTTGGCTAATAGTTATCTACACATTCTTGTTATGGCATAATAAACGTCAATAAGATGATCCTTTTGATAGTCAATTTTATATTATGTTATGTTATCCCACATTTCATTATTTTCACAAGATGGAAAGTAGGAGAATTGTTATCAAGTTTATAAAGTGCTTCCTTGTTCATTAATCTTATAGAGTTCCTTGAATTATAATTATGAATTTTTGAAAAAGTTTTTTAAAGATTTTTTGGTTGTTATTTTTCACTTCTGTTTTAAATAAATTTATATTATACATGATATATGATACTCCACTGCCAAGAAAAATAATCATATTCTCGAGATATTGAGCATAACTGATTAACTGTTTTAAATATATCATTGTTAATATCCAAGAAAATCTCCTGAACAAGTGCTACTAATACATTTTCCTTTCCATTAAATCTTCACTCTTTCTGTATTTTAGATTCTAGCAATATTTGTTTCCAAAACATGATAATACTAAAAAACTTTACTGCAAAGTACAGGGTTTCACAATTGTGACATATTTGCTTTTCATATTCCTTTTCAAAATGTTAATTATGCCTCATTTCCACCCTCTGTACTCTGTTACAAACTTTGTGTGAGCATGCTAGTCTTACTGACTTATAATTATCTAAATCTAAAATAATGTACCAACCTAAAAAAAAAGACATACCAGGTGAAAGAAATATTCTAATGTTGGTGAAAATATATTAACTTTTTAAAATGTGTCATAGTGTTTTGCCAGTAGAGTGTTATCAAGTAAACATGTTTTAAATAATATCCCATGTGTGTTGACTTTGCATTAAAGAGCTTTAAGAAAGTAAGTTGATGAGTAATTTGTGCTTTTTTTCTGCTTGAAGTACTTGTGTTACTTAAATTATGCTTTAAATCCTGGATGCTAAAAGGTGTTGATCAATTGTCTTCTCAGAAATATTACCTCAAATACCCACTGCCTTAAAACTACCATACAGCTGAAGTTGTAAATATATTTAATGCACATTTTTTTTCTTAGATCATATTTGCAAACTAATTTTATTCAATATAATACTTTTTTTCTAAAATAAAAGTTTGTATCTTTTGATTGCTATGTTGTAATAATCTTATGTTTCTTTATGATAATGGAACTTAAAAATGTAAACAGACTATTTTTAATTGCATATGCTATTGTCTATATTTTTTTTCTTTTTAGTTGTACAACATAAAAAAGGAGAGATATTTTTTTTTCTTATCTGAAGTCAATGTGTAGATGTTGATTCCTAAATGTTCTTTGTTTTGATTTCAACAACAAATGTATTTTGTTTTACCACGATTTTTTGTTAATTTGTCATTTTGATCAAGCCTTATGATATCTTAAATTTGCTGGAGCAAATACATAGGGTTTATATTATTTTCACAATGTCTAGTTTTATGTGAACTAATTTCCATTCATTTTTTAAGAATTACAAACTTGTTACTTTTCAGTTATGACACTAAAAGTGTTCAAAACTTGAAGATTGTTAAACTATGAATTAAATTTTGTTTAAGAGGATTTTTGCTAATTTTTTGTTCAAAATTTCGATAATTTTTACTGATGCGTCTATCCAGAGTTATGGGTTTTTTATCACTTAAACAATTTTATAATTTAATAACTTGTTAATGCCTTCTAATTTGTATCCATGTCATTGCTAGTTTAAAAAATTTCAAATCCAAACAGTGTTTTTTTTGCATTATAAACAGGGTTTTATTAAAAGGTGTTTGATATTTATAGAAACCTTTTGGTAATGCGGATGACAATTTGCACCCTTCTTTGCTAATGTAGATGAAACACTGTATACTTTTATATACAAAAAGGGTACAAATTGAGGTATTGTTTTTGGCACAAATTAGATCAAATGAAGCATTTATCAGTAAATATAGAGTAAGTACATTGTTAAGCAGTGTTTAAAAGATACTTGAACATTTAGCTTGTTTTCATTGTGTCATGTTTAAAGGGTGACAAAGAGAATTTGTTTTATTTTTGTTTGGCGTACATCAGATATGATCCTCTGTTGAATAAATATCATAAAACTACTGATGTTTGATATTGAATGATGTCATTGTAAATCTATTGCCATCGAATGAATGCAGTGATACATGTACTAAATGCACAATATTTTAGATATTAGAGGATTTGAAATGTGCGTCAATGAACAGCATCCAGATGATGAACCCCAAAGGCATATAGAGTGCAACAAAATTAGATACAATCTTCAGCAATAGAAGGTTCCTATATACTATCACTACAAACTGCTCAGAGTCTGAATTGACCAGTTTTTGTGCTCGACCAGTAAAATCGAGCACACATTTTACTCGACTAGTCTCGACATTGTCTCGACTGTACTTAACTGTACTTAAGTCTACTCGACTAGGTCTCAACTTTACTTAATTAGTCTGATTCAGTACTTGATGACCTTTGTGTAGTCTGAAATGGTCTTGACCAAGGCTCGACCTGTCTCGACCTGTCTTGACTAGTCTCGACCTGTCTCGACTAGTCTCGACTCAGTCTCAACCAGTCTCGACCTGTCTCGACTAGTTTCGACTGGTGTAAATCAGCCCATCTAACTAAATTAAATATTGATCTTACATAATTCAAGCTATTTAGATAGTTTGATTTATTGCTGTGAAATGAAAGAATTTACTTTTAAATATATGTAAAAATAAAAATTATTATATAAAAATTCAGATAGGCATCTTTAATTTTTTTAACAACTTTTTCAAATCAACTTGGATTTTCATCAAACTATGCAGATATCTTAGATATATATCAAGCTTACTGAATCCCATTTCACTTAGTTTTTTGTTGTATTGCTGTAAAATTTAAGAATTAAAGTAATCTTGGTAAAAAAAAGCTAGGATTTGCAATTCGGACAAAATAGAGATAGTACACTTTAATTTTTTTTATAACTTTTTCAAATCAACTTGGATTTTCATCAAAATATGCAGCTATCTTACATATATATCAAGCTTACTGAATCCCATTTCATTTAGTGTTTTGTTGTATTGCTGTAAAATTTAAGAATTAAAGTAATCTTGGTAAAAAAAAAAGCCTGGATTTGCAATTCGGACAAAATAGAGATAGTACACTTTAATTTTTTTAATAACTTTTTCAACTCAACTTGGACTTTCATCAAACTATGCAGCTATCTTAAATGTATATTCAGCTTACTGAATCCCATTTCATTTTGTTTTTTGTTGTATTGCTGTCAAATTCAAGAATTAAATTAATCTAGGTCAGAAAAGCTAGAATTTGCAGTTCGAACAAAATAGAGATAGTACACTTTAATTTTTTATAACTTTTTAAATTCAACTTGGATTTTATTGAAACTATATAGCTTCCTTGGTGATGTTTAAATCTTACTGAAACCTAGGTTGTTATAAAGTTTGTTGTATTGCTGTCAAATTTAAGAATTAATTTAATCTAGGTAAAAAAAGCTAGGATTTGCAGTTTTGACAAAATAGAGATGGTACACTTTAATTTTTTTCATAACTTTTTCAAATCAACTTAGATTTTCATCAAGCTCTACAAATATCTTTGCAATATATTGATCTTACTGAATCATAGGTTGTTATTTAGTTTGGTGTATTTCTGTCAAATTTAAGAATTTAATTAACCTAGGTCAAAAAGCTATGATATTAGAAATATATCTTTTCTCATAATTTGGGAAAAAGTATATATAAAATAGTTATATAATTCCTTTAATGTTTTATTCCTTTTGATATATACTATATAAATATATCAAAAAGGGATGAAACATTAAAGGAATTATTAAAATAGTTCTTCTGATTTGTGGTGATTTATAAAGCAATACCTTCTGCTTGGGGCAAACTTATTAAAAAGATCACATCTATCAGAGAGTTTTAAATTCTAAATAACATTTATTCAAGTTGCAACATCCTGTTAAATCTAAATTGCAAGGCTTTTTTAATTCACTAGATAAGTAATACACGAGTTTAAGAAAAGTAGGGATTTCTTTTTACCTGTAAAACTCACGTGTACTGATGTCATTAAATCATGTATAGTGCCATGTCATTAAATTTGACAAAAAAATATTTTAAAACTTCATAACAACCTGGGATTTAGTAAGATCACCAAGGTAGCTATATAGTTTTAATAAAATCCAAGTTGATTTGAAAAAGTTATTAAAAAACTTAAAGTGTACTATCTCTATTTTGTTCGAACTGCAAATTCTAGCTTTTTTGACCTAGATTAATTTAATTCTTGAATTTGACAGCAATACAACAAAAAACAAAATGACCTGGGATTTAGTAAGCTTGATATATATCTATGATAGCTGCATAGATTGATGAAAATCAAAGTTGATTTGAAAAAGTTATTAAAAAAATTAAAGTGTACTATCTCTATTTTGTCCGAATTGCAAATCCTAGCTTTTTTTACCAAGATTACTTTAATTCTTAAATTTTACAGCAATACAACAAAAAACTGAGTGAAATGGGATTCAGTAAGCTTGATATATATCTAAGATATCTGCATAGTTTGATGAAAATCAAAGTTGATTTGAAAAAGTTAGAAAAAAAATTAAAGTATACTATCTCTATTTTGTCCGAATTGCAAATCCTAGCTTTTTTTACCAAGATTACTTTGATTCTTAAATTTTACAGCAATACCACAAAAAACTAAATGAAATGGGATTCAGTAAGCTTGATATATATCTAAGATATCTGCATAGTTTGATGAAAATCCAAGTTGATTTGAAAAAGATATTAAAAAAATTAAAGTGTACTATCTCTATTTTGTCCGAATTGCAAATCCTAGCTTTTTTTACCAAGATTACTTTAATTTTTAAATTTTACAGCAATACAACAAAAAACTAAATGAAATGGGATTAAGTAAGCTTGATATATATCTAAGATATCTGCATAGTTTGATGAAAATCAAAGTTGATTTGAAAAAGTTATTAAAAAAATTAAAGTGTACTATCTCTATTTTGTCCGAATTGCAAATCCTAGCTTTTTTTTTACCAAGATTACTTTAATTCTTAAATTTTACAGCAATACAACAAAAAACTAAATGAAATGGGATTCAGTAAGCTTGACATATATCTAAGATATCTGCATAGTTTGATGAAAATCAAAGTTGATTTGAAAAAGTTATTAAAAAAATTAAAGTGTACTATCTCTATTTTGTCCGAATTGCAAATCCTAGCTTTTTTTTTACCAAGATTACTTTAATTCTTAAATTTTACAGCAATACAACAAAAAACTAAATGAAATGGGATTCAGTAAGCTTGATATATATCTAAGATATCTGCATAGTTTGATGAAAATCAAAGTTGATTTGAAAAAGTTATAAAAAAATTAAAGTGTACTATCTCTATTTTGTCTGAATTGCAAATCCTAGCTTTTTTATACCAAGATTACTTTAATTCTTAAATTTTACAGCAATACAACAAAAAACTAAGTGAAATGGGATTCAGTAAGCTTGATATATATCTAAGATATCTGCATAAGATATCTGCATAGTTTGATGAAAATCCAAGTTGATTTGAAAAAGTTATTAAAAAAATTAAAGATGCCTATCTGAATTTTTATATAATAATTTTTATTTTTACATATTGTAAAATATAATTCTTTCATTTCACAGCAATAAATCAAACTACCTAATAAGCTTGAATTTTGTAAGATCAATATTTAATTAAGTTAGATGGGCTGATTTACACCAGTCAAAACTAAATTTGAAGGTCAAGACTAGTCGAGACTGGTTGAGACTGGTTGAGACTGAGTCGAGACTAGTCAAGACAGGTCGAGACTAGTCAAGACAGGTCGAGACAGGTCGAGCCTTGGTCAAGACCATTTCAGACTACACAAAGATCATCAAGTACTGAATCAGACTAATTAAGTAAAGTCGAGACCTAGTCGAGTACACTTAAGTACAGTTAAGTACAGTCGAGACAATGTCGAGACTAGTCGAGTAAAATGTGTGCTTGATTTTACTGGTCGAGCACAAAAACTGGTCAATTCAGACTCTGAGCAGTTTGTAGTGTATATGTCAAGGTCGTCAGTTTTCAAAGTTAATACAAGTTAGGAATAGGTTTGTGAAATATCTTTTTTTAGCAAATGATTTGTCTAAAATTAATTAAGACGTTTACTTTTCTTGATTTCTTCCGAATTTTCTATTGTGACGTCATGAAAAAATGTGACCATGTCTGACTGATGACATCACATATAAAGAACACAACTTTCTGCAAATGTTTGAAAAGGAAAGATAAAATTCATAAGAGAAACAGATTTCACTACTTTAACTCGTGTATTACGATATTTCTCAACTCCCAACAGTTAAATTTTATTGAAACCTGAAAGGTCAAGTGAGCTTTTCTCATCACTTGTCGTTGTCTAATACCTTTTACAAAAATTTTCTCTGAAACGATTGGCCCACATTGAACCAAACTTGGCAACAATCATCACTAGGGTATCTAGTTTTAAAAATGTGTCTGATGACTCTATCTGCCAACCAACATGGCTAAAATTAGAACATAGGGGTAAAATGCAGTTTTTTGCTTATATCAAGTAAACTTAAGAATTAAGAGCAAATAGAAAAAAAGCTCATTAGGTTAAGATCCATCCATTCTTAAATTTCAGACAAATCCGACAAGCCATTGTTGGGTTGCTGCCCCTAAATTGGTAATTTTTAGGAAATTATACAGTTTTTGGTTATTATCTTTATATTATTATAGATAGAGATAAACTGTAATCAATAGAGATAAACTATAAACAGCAATAATGTTAGCAAAGGTAATATCTACAAATAAGTCAACATGACCAATATAGTCAGTCAACCCCTTTAGGAGTTATTGCCCTTTATAGTAAATTTTTAACCTTTTAAAAAAAAATTGTTATCTTTTTTTTACAATAATATTCTCTGAAACTATAGAGACAAATTTAAGCATACTTGGCCATAATCAATATAAGGGTCAGGGCCAGGTGAGCGAAAAATAAAATATAGGAGTAAAATGCAGTTTTTGGTTTATATCTCTGAAACTAAAGCATTTAGAGCAAATCTGACAGGTGGCAAAATTTACTCCAGATTTTTGTTGAGCCTGCGACTTTTGTCGCAGAAAACTCAACATAGGGATAGTGATCCGGCGGCGGCGGTGTTAGCTTACTTCTTAGAAGCTTCTATAATACTAAAATTACGAGGTCCAATTTGTCAGCTGTCATCACGTAAAAACGACGAATCAAAAAATTCAACTTTATATATAACTAATATAGTACAAAGGTGTAGATTAAAAATTACACCACTCCAGGCCCTTTTGTTTTCCACGTAATTAATATTGCCAATAATTAAGAAGTTCCAGGTCGAGTCCGATACCGATACCAATAGTATATTCACCTGTTACCGATTACCTTATCTGTACGTTCCGCATCTGACAGGCGCACCACCAAACGGTGTATTCAGGATTAATATACTATATAGTATTACACGGGTTGACACTACTTAATTGTCAAATTGTTACCTATTGTAGTATTTTAATCAGTTAGACTTTCTAAGATAACAATACGAATACTAAAAATCTGGACTAAAATAAGGCGTATAGGTACAGTTTTCAATTTGTTAGCGGGCATGACGTAAAACAGCGAATCAAAGAATTCAACTTTATTTATAACTAATATATATATAGGACAATGCTGTTGATTAAAAAATACTCCATTCCAGGACCTTTTGTTTTCCAAATAATTAATGTTATCAATAATTGATAAGTTCCAGTTCGACGGGTTCAAACAGAAAGATTTGAAAGCAGAGAAAACTGTGTATCTTATAATCGGCATGATTTTATCAGATGACAATACTAATACTAAAATAAGGCTTGCGCATAGTTATATACTTTAATTCAGTCACGGACCCGCGATATCACGGGTGTGTTCTAGTTATATTTTAAAAGGGGGAAGATCTGGATGCTTCATACTTTGTATATGGATGCCTCATGATAAGAAGTTTCTGCAGTCACATGTCCAATGTCCTTGAACTCATTTTCATGGTTCAGTGACGACTTGAAAATATTTTTTTTGTAATGTTAAATTCTCTCTTATTATAAGTAATAGGATAACTATATTTGGTATGTGCCTACCTTGCCAGGTCCTCATGCCCTTCAGACAGTTTTCACTTGACCTCAACCTCATTTCATGGATCAGTGAACAAGGTTAAGATTTGGTGGTCAAGTTCATATCTCAGATACTATAAACGATAGGTCTAGTATATTCGGTGTATGGAAGGACTGTAAGATGTACATGTCCAACTGGCAAGTGTCATCTGACCTTGACCTCATTTTCATGGTTCAGTGGTCAAAATTAAGTTTTTGAATTTTGGTCTTTTTGTCTTGTACTGTATGCAAAAGGTCTACTATATTTGGTGTATCGAATGATTGTAAGGTGAACATGTCTAGCTGGCAGGTGTCATCTGACCTTGACCTCATTTTCATGGTTCAGTGGTCAAAGTTTAGTTTTCTTGGTTAATGTCAAGTTTATGTGACAGTTTTTGAGTTTTGGTATTTTTTCTCATACTATATGCAATAGGTCAACAATATTTGGGGTATAGAAATTTTGTATGATCTATATGTCAGGCCTGCAGGTTTTATTTGACCTTGACCTTGTTTTCATAGTTCATTGCTCAGTGTTAAGTTTTTGTATTTTGGTCTTTTTTTCTTAAACTATAAGCAATAGGTCAACTATACTGATGTATGGAAGAATTGTTAGCTGTACATCCCTGCCCGGCATGGTTCATATTACTTTGACCTCATTTTGATGGTTCACTAGTCAATGTTTAGTTTTCTTGGTTAATGTCAAGTTTATGTGGCAGTTGTAATAAAGCTTTATATTTAGGACTATCAACATGATATCAATGATAAGTAAAGAAGGCGAGACATTTCAGCGTGTGAACTCTTGTTATTTATCTGCCCTGAAATTTTCAGACGAATCCGACAACCCGTTGATGGGTTGCTGTCCATGAGTTAGTAATTTTACGGACATGTTTGCAGTTTTTTGTTTGTTGTTGTTATCTTAGGTTTAATAATAATATTTTATATCTAATACTATTAATTATGATTTTAACCTTATATTACATGATTTCCAAAGCATCAGTAAATACAGGCGAGGGACACAGGCTCTTGGGAGCTTCTAGCTTTTAATTCATCTCGAGTGTAGAAATACCTTAACACACTTGTTGCAGTTATGGAATCTATATGTCTCATTGGCAATCATATTGTTCTACGTCTTGAAAGAAGAAATGCCAAGTGTCCATAATGGGTGTGACAACTTTCTTGTAAATTTTGTATCACACGTGTATTGGATACATTCCAAAAAGCTGCTAATCAACTGTTTTCAATAGAGTCATGTCCTTAAAAAAATATCATTTTCAGCGCTCTTGAATCTATATATGCTGTAGGGTGAAATTACTAGAATTTATACCAGATGTGTATATCAGTTATATCTGGAATGCCTACGACAATCAGTGTTAATCGACTCTTTCTGAATTAGTTATGATCCCTCGAAATAGCGGTTAATTGGAAATTGCAATGTAACTGCTCTCATGACGTCCTATCTTGTAGGATTTTTATGAATATTAAATACAACTTTATTAAACTATTGAGAATAGCATTATGCAATGTTCTTACGCCTCCAATTTCTGTTAAATTTATATCATTACTATGTTGTACGACTTCAAAAACTATTTTCACAGGGGTTGCATCCTTCTGAAATATAATTTGAATAAAAAAAATGCATACTAGCACTCATCCATACATGCCAGATATTAAAGACAAGTTTTGAAACACCTACAATGTAGTTATTGAACTATTGGAGATATAATATGACCATGAATTTATTTCACTTGACCGGGCGGGGTTTGACTGGTGCGCTTATTAAAGACCAGTCCATCTATAGACAGGTGTTTTAGATAAACTCATCAACGAAGTGGTCAGTTACTCGCCCCATATCCTACACTCAGTTCTTTTGTATATATATTCTTTTTTTGCAACTGATAAGTGATTAAAAATCAATGACAACTATAACGGCATTCATTCCTAACACACACATCTTCATATAGACGGTCCTTATGCAATTTCAAACGTAAGCACCGCCCGATCAGTTGAAATTACATTGGCAATACCACCATGCCAAAACCAACCCAAAAGATTCATAGATCTTTGAATTAAGGAGTTTAAACCGAGAAATTTAGTGCAATAACACGTTGCCTTTTTTGACAAGCTAATTAAAACTAAAATTGATAGATGTAAAATGTACTGAAATATTCATAATTTTTTTATCTTTTTTTTGGAAAGATTGATCTCAGATCTTTAAACTGATAAGGAACAGTCTACATGTATCGCAATTTATGAAGATACCTTGTATCCAGTAGTCAGTGCTTTGATATGGTACTGACATAATTGATTGATTTCCCTTTTTGAGTTTTCCGTTGATAATGAGCAATATATTGAAAAATTTTCAAATCTGCACAAAATGTATATAAAATAAACACAAGATAAAAAACAAGAATGTGTCCCCAGTACACGAATACCCCATCCGCACTATCATTTTCTATGTTCAGTGGACCGTGAAAATGGGGGAAATCTCTAATTTGGCATTAAAATTAGAAAGATAATATCATAGGGAACATGTGTTCTAAGTATCAAGTTGATTGGACTTCAAAAACTACCTCGACCAAAAATTTTAACCAAAACTTTAACCTGAAGTGGGACGAACTAACGAACAAACGAACGGACGCACAGATCAGAAAACATAATGCCCATAAATGTGGCATTATAAACAAATATATTGCAAATTATTTTTTATAGTGTTAGTAAAATTGAAACTGATAAATTTGTATGCAGTATTCCAACCGTTTTCCTTGTGTAAACATCATGAACACTTAAAAAAAACCCACTACAAAACAGTCAAACAAAGCTTTATTACAAATGTATAGTTAACTACATAATTTGACAAACATATGTTGTACACGAAAATAAATACACTTTACAGTGGATGCAAAACAAAACAAAAATCAAATATTTAAATTTCGTTATAATTTGTTCGTTAGGCAAGTCATAACATTTATGAATTGTTTTTATTGTCTAAACACCTTGTTCTTTAGTACAAGAGTTGAGAATATTTATGTAACTTGGCCTTCAAATTTGTACTAATGTTTCGACAAAAGGGCTTCATTGCCCCTAATACTTTAAAATTAATTATGAAACTAAGGCATCAACTTCCTCAGACAAGTTGAACTAACCGGTAGATGGATTTGCTTATTCTTTGTTTGTCCCTTTTAGTCACAAATGTTTGAACCTAATCAAGTTCTTGTACATCGTCGGCTCTCAACATTTTGAGTTCGAGCGTTCCTGATTGAATAAATATCTAGAAAATTCGTTGAATACACAAACCACTAGTGTTATTAGCATTTCCTTTTATGTCATTGAAAAAACGGAATACTGGAAAAAGTTTCAAAATTATCAATTTTGTGTTTGACAGAGGCATTTATTTAATCCAATTAAAAAATGCTGTTACCCGCAAATTTAAAACAAAATACACATTTTCACAAATTCATATTGCATTTATTGTATGTATATACACGTTTGCTCACACCACATTTTGTATTTCAGCCCAGCAGGACAATCCGGACCACGTTTTTCGGCTGTTTACTTATCATGGTGATTTATATTCTAAATATTTTGTATTTCCTAAAATGATCACAAACTTTTATCAAACAAGTATGAACACATGAAATGTACCAATATTTTCACAACTTAACGGTGATTTCTAAAAAAAAATATAGTTGTCTAGATCCTTTATTGCTATACATGTAAAAATTAAGCTGATTTCCAATGTGTATTGCCTCTTGTCATGAGGAATTCTAGCTGTAGCGGAGAATATATTCCAGTAAGTCAGGTAAGTCTGGAAACGCACCTAAATGAAAAGAAAGATCAGAGAGTAACTACTGTTCTAGCGCATTATTTAGTAAAATTCATTTTTGTTCCATTACAATATCTAAATATAATTAGATATTTAAAACCAAGTTATTCATGATATTTGAGTGATCTATTTTTATCGACTCATTTTCATCAATGTCCATTGTCTCTTAATTGTCCACCCCTATATGTTGGTTTTTAACATTAACCAAAATATCCTCTGAAACTACAAAGCAAATCGGATCTAAACTTCACCGGAATCCACATTGTGTTACATTGTTTATAAATTTATCACGTTTGCCGACCTATATGAATGACATGGCTTCAAATATAATATACGAGTAAAACACGTTTTTTTTTCTACTACCTTGAAAATTGTTAAAAAAGAAATAATATAAAATGCCAAGAGTCATCATTTTTGCAACGTTGTCAGAATATACGTTATTACCCTATATATATCAGCAACATTATTTCAAAGATCGGTCGGAGCTTACGTTTTAATTTGCATAATGATAGTCTATTTGAAGATGTATGTGATAAGAATTTACAATGACCATAACTGGACACTTCATTGATGAGTGTATTCCAAACAGTTATGAGTAGATGGACTGGTCAATGATGAGCGAACCGTTTTAACTCCGCCCAGTCAAGTGAAATAAATCAAGTAATAATAACGTGTTTTTATGATTTTTGCGTTTGTCCATTTTATCACGAAATCAGCAATAGACAGAGAAAATATTTTAAAAATGTTTGCTCTTTAATGATAATTCATTTAATTTTATGCAATTTTGGCCAAAACTATACAGTTAAAACAATTGTTTACTGTAAAAATCATCAATATTTTATCAATAGCTTGAAATGTCAAACGCCTTGGGGGGGGGGGGGGTCATTGCCCCTAACATTTAATATATCCAAGTGAACTTGAAATTAAATATACTACCGACACAGATAAATCTGCTTCATATTTAGACCTTTTTCTCGAAATGACTACTGATGGTAGGTTGAATACCAAAATTTCTGACAAACGCGATGATTTCAATTTTCCTATAGTCAACTTTTCATTTCTGTGTAGCAACATCCCAGCGGCCCCAGCATATGGATTATATGTGTCTCAATTGATACGTTACTCTAGAGCTAGCTCAAAGTACGTTGATTTTGTTGAACGAGGAATACTGCTTTCTCAAAAGTTGCTAAGACAGGGCTATGAATCAATCAAATTAAGGTCATCACTCAAGAAATTTTACGGTCGCCATCATGAGCTGATTGGCCATTATGACAAAAGTGTGTCAGAAATCATATCTGATATTCTTCCTCAGTCATTACCGAACTGAACAAAGAAATAACCGTATACGGTGCAGTACATGCTTACCCTTCCGGAGCACCTGATTTCACTCCCGGTTTTTAGTGGAGTTCGTATTGTTTCTTAATTATTATTTATACTGTTGATGTAAATGTCCTTTGGTGTTGTGAGTTTTTGTTTACTCCTTGGTTTTGATTGTTCTTGTCTTTTATTAATTCATTCATTGTCGAGCCTTCGACTTTTGTCGAAAAAGCGAGACTAAGCGATCCTACATTCCGTCGTCGTCGGTGTCGTCGGCGGCGGCGGCGTCCACAAATATTCACTCTGGTTAAAGTTTTTGAAATTTTAATAACTTTCTTAAACTATACTGGATTACTTCCAGACGTGGACAGAAGCTTGTTTATGATCATAAGATAGTATCCAGAAGTAAATTTTGTAAAAATAAAATTCCATTTTTTCTGTATTTTACTTATAAATGGACTTAGTTTTTCTGCGGGGAACATTACATTCACTCTAAGGTTCAAGTTTTTAAAATTTTAATAACTTTCTTAAACTATCCTGGGTTTGTACCAAACTTGGACAGAAGCTTGTTTATGATCAAAAGATAATATACAGAAGTTTAATTTTATAAAAAAATAAATCCATTTTTTCCGTACTTTACTTTTAAATGGACTTAGATTTTCTGCCAGGAAACAACACATTCACTCTGTGGTTAAATAAAAAAAAATTAATAACTTTCTTATGCTACTTTTAATTTGTACCAAACTTAGACAGAAGCTTGTTTATGATCATAAGCTAGTATTTTTTTTCTAGAAATTTTGTTAATATTTTGTACCTGTGTATCTGTATTTTACTTATAAATGGACTTAGTTTTTCTTCCAGTTAACATTTAACATACAGTCTGCAGTTAAAGTTTTTAAACATTTATTAGATTCATAAACTATCCTGGATTTTTACTAAACTTGGACAGAAGCTTCTTACAATCAAAGTATAGTATCAAGAGGAATATTTTTATTGATTTTTTTCCTCATTTTGTTGAGCCTGTGATTTTCAGCAAAAGTAGGCGAGACACTGGGTTCCGCGGAACCCTTACAAATATTTTTTTGTATGCGCCAAAATTTTAGCAGAAAAGAAAAGTGATCAGAAAGACAGTTTTAAAATCTATCAATGTCATTGCCGAAATTAGGGGTCTGATTTTTTTGGAGGCGTCATAGTCCTTAACTAATATGTGTGGTATTTTCGGGGGGGGGGGTCAAAATATTATAGAAATACTAAACGCAGAAAATGTACTCAGTAAGAGGAGATCAATTTTTTACAAAATACTTCTCATAGGAGAAATTGTCCTTAGATTTTGAAATTCCTCATTTTTTTTTCTTTCAGCTCTTTGAATATCACTCTTTTTTTTTAAAAAAGGGAAATAGTCAACAACAAAAAAAAACACTTGAGAAAAGAAAGCATAACACAAATACCGATCTCTTATGCAAATTCAAAAAAAGGTCAATAAATAAAGGCAGAAGTAGTATACCACTGTTCGAAAGTCATAAATCGATTGAGAGAAAACAAATCCGAGTTAAAAACTGAGGAAATTAAACGGTTCCAATAAACGGAACAACTGAAAAAGAAAGAAAATGCATTGTTTCTGACTTTGTACATGCATTTGGTATATGGAGATAATAGTTGGTTAAACCTATTTGATTGCTAGCTAAACATTCCACTTATATTTCACTTGTTTTTAAGTAAAGATTGAGAGGACTGCAAACAAGAAGTGATCTTCAAATAGCCGACAATGCTGAAATTGTGACAAGCTCTAGATTTTAAATATTATTTTACATTTTACATAAATAAACATTGGTCTAGAGAAACTGTGAACATAAAACAAAACCCATATCACAAGATCAACAAAAGAGTTTTAGTCATGATCAGGGTTTCTCCTGGGTCAATTATTTTTTCGCCACCTATTTCGCAAAAACAATATATTTTTTGTTTAAAAGTTTCCTTCTATTGCCCCCACCCCCACTACCACCACCAATCAGTTTACCCCATTGTTGTCTATCAATGGTTTTTCTCTTAAACTTATCTTTTAGTCTACATTGCGATGAATAAACACATATGTACTAAACGCAATCAGCTGACCATTGATGTTCTGCCAAATTCGAAACGAGTTCAATGAAAATTATGAGTATCTATCAGTGTCTATCAGGTATCAGGGTTTATCAGGTAAAGTCCGAGAAATTCGAAAAATAATAAATGAACAAGATGGATGAAATAAAATCGTTGTATATATTTCTTTCGGTATATTCTTTCGCAGATGATGAATTTTTATCGCCACAATCATATTTTGTTCGCAAAATTCGAAAATAGCCACCGCTAGCGGAAAACCAGGTTATGATCTATATATATGCTAGTATACAACTTAATTCATTTCTTTTTCATGTTTAAATAAGTTTTTACATAAGTGTTTACATGCACCATTGGAATATGTTCTTAACCATTTAATCTGATGCCAATTCTTCCGTTTCCTTAAGAACTAGATTATCATATGACGTTTCTTTTCTACAGCTTTTAACTGTCATTTTTAAAATAATTAAAATTTTATGATATCGTTTTCTGTCAGTTATCACGATTAAAAGTGCTCAAACGGTAAATTTCTGTTAGTGTTATGCAATGGTTGTTTATCTTTCCGTTTTTTTTTTTCCATTTTGAAAATTGGACTTTTAAGATTAGATATTAGATTTTTTAACATTGCTTTATCAGTTATTAGTCTTTTTCTGTTTCGTGTAAAATTGTATTTCTTACCATAATCTGAAAAGTACTGACTCACAGCTAGTTTGATAAGCTCTTCTTTCAAGCCCATTGCCAAGACTGTCAGTATGACATTAACCGGGAATGTGGGTGTACCTAAAAGAGAAAATACCACGGTTTGTACATAAATTTGTACTTGTACAGAAATTTATTTACCAATGACATAAAATATTTAAAAAATGTCTAGTTAATACGATTCCGTATTTCTGAGAGCTGACCATTGATGCAGATGTTATATAGGAAATTCGGTTAATACAAAAATTTCATTGGTCCTACTACATGATTTAAACTTCCGAATTTGGTTCAAAAAGATGCCAGAAAATGGATGTGTATATAAAACAAAATATGACATGAGTTGATAGTTTTCATATGTAACTATTATTTAGTTATCTTCTTTGAGTATATACAATTACGGACGGTAAAACTTGAATATCAAGAATCGTCAACAACAAAAAAATGTTTCTCTAAGGGCAGTTGTAAGCGAATTTTATAGGGTTGACGATCTTGGACAGTAACCGCTTTGAATAGATCAAATTTGATTAGATATACTAAAAGGCCCTTCGAACCATTGGAAATTCCTGTAACAAAAACGTTGTTCATGTCTAACTATAGTAACAAATACTTATCACTTAACATCAGACAATTATTTAAAAAAAAATTAAAAGCGTATATGTACACGAAATGAAAATTCATTCTGTTAAATATTGATGGCATTGAAAGGGACTGTTTGTGAAAGGGGCGAGAAATACCAGAGGGACTTTCAAACTCATAAAACGAAAATGAACGCCATGGCTAAAAACACAAAAGATAAAAGTACACAATAAATAACATATAAAACTAAAGACTGAGCAACACGAATCCAACCAAACACGTAGTGTGATCTCAGGTGGTCCGGCAGGATACGCAGATCATGCTCCAAATATGGCACCCGTCGTATAGTACAAACCCGGTTACAAGTCTAATTCAGACACATTCGTAAACAGTGGACGACATTAGGAACACATCCACTACCATCTGGAAAATGGATACTCCATAACGGTAAATTAAATTACGCATTATGGCGTTTTTTTGCAATTTTTGTTCGATACATATATTATCTTCACAACTACAATGACAGAGCGGAGGAACTTTAAAAAAAAAAAGTCAAAGAAGAATTGCAAATATGATAACATGATTGATATTTTCAATCACTACGGGTCTTATCAAATCATCCACGCTTGTACAATGGTGTATAAGTACTTTGATTTTCAAATATTGTAGCCCCGAGCATCTCTGCAGAATAACTTGTTTGCGAAAAGCGAACTGCCTACAGTAAAATTGGTGCTGTATGTCCAAGTTTTTGCTTGTATTATTATCCTTTTATAATTATTTGTACTCATTTTGTGTTTTTAATTTCTTGAAAACTATAATAGACCAAGGAATCGTCGAGAGCAAAAAAGATAAAAGGGAAAACAATCCCTTATTAACTATTTATAGGGGTTATTGTCAAAACTGACAAGTCGAAGAAAAACTAGCAACAAGGAGAGTTGTCTCACATACCACATCTGGTAATATTCCATTACAACGCCAACGCAAACTACACGTTTCCATTTCTTTATATCTGAATTAAGCATAGTCACACGCTTATGGAATGTGACTGGCAGTTTTAATGTTGAATATTTTTGTAAGGACTATCAGGGCCCTTCTTTCTTTCTTTCTATAATTAAATGCATGTGTTATCCTTTTGATGGCAGATACTTTAACCTTAGTTATGATATCTGTACTAAGATTGGAATTCAATCAGTATTCCATGAGCTACATGTTTCTTCTAATGAGATTTTACTTACCTCTAGGTATACGGGCGTTAATGAAATCTGCCCATCGATTAATGTATTCATTGTCCAGGCAATCAAATTTACAACCTATCATGTGAAGTCTTAAAATACCAGTTTTGCTCCAAGGGATATCTAAAATATATGTGGAGTACTGTTCTATTTAATGGTTATTGTTACATCAGTTATTTGTTTTAAAATATATCTATTTATATTTATAATAGTATTTTTCACTGAGAACAAGCGCAACCCATGTTTAACAAAGGTTAATCAAAGGTAACATAATACTTATACAAATCAGGTTGTATTATTGAATTGTAAGTCAATTATACGTAAAAACAATATTTGTCAGGCTTCCTGGCTAGGTACACATTTCAACAGTAAACGTCTCTTTAGTGAGGTTCGAGGCAAACAGTTTGAAAATCAAAAGCTTACTAAAAGATCGAACATCTTTTAAACACCAGATATTTATAGTTTACCAATTTCCATGCACACGAAAAAATAAATGAATGTCCACATAAAGAAGCTAACATAAAATTGGATCAAAACAAAAGTGCCATACGGTTAGTTCTAAGCTGCTGACTGTCGACAACTGATATTCACAAAATATGGAAAATAACTATATTCCCCGTATTTTTCACAACTTTTTAGAATTCTCGGTACTAAATATTTAAAACTTTTTAAATGTGCATTTAATTTTGCCCCTAACTGTTTTTATTCGAGCGCCACTGATGAATATTATAAAAATAAACTCATCATAGATACCAGGATTGAAATTTTATATATACGCCAGACGCGCGCCTCGTCCACAAAAGACTCATCAGTTCGAATCAAAAAAAGTTTAAAAGGCCAAATAGAGCACGAAGTTGAAGAGCATTGAGGACCAGAAATTCCCAAAAGTTCCGCCAAACACGGATATGGCGTGCCTAGTTATGATCCTGGCATCGTTGACTATAACATATTTGACAATGCTACTATTTTAGAAAGATTCGCGCCCGAAGAAATTAGCAACCCAGTAATCAACACTTTTATTGACATGAAACATCAAAAGTGTCATTTTGAGAAGCCAATAGTCATTAAGTATAAAATCTTGAATTATTCGAATCACCAGAGCTCTTCTACACCAGGGATATATTGCATAAGAAGTACTTTCCTTGTTTAACATTGTCATTTCGGGGTCTTTTTTAGCTGACTATGCGGTATAGCCTATGCTCATTGTTGAAGGGCGTACGGTGACCTATAGTTGTTAATTTGTGCGTCATTTTGGTTTCTTGTGGAGAGTTGTCTCATTGGCAATCATACCACATCTTCTCTTTTTTTTATACTTGCACATTTGTAGTCATTCTGGTGTTTTATGTCTTTCGACATCGTTATTTTATATTGCTTTCGAACCATTTGCATTTGAGAGCCACAGGAAATACTTATGATGATGTCGTACCAACTTATGTCTTTTACGAGTTTATACACATGACTGAACAGAAATTTGTTATTTTTAAACTGATTTATATCAATAAAAAGCCAATTGTAACTATAACAACCAACTTATTCTATGTTTCTGAATCATTCAAGCTGCTAAAACAAATGGTAAAGAAATATTAAATTTCGACAAGTCGAGGGAGGAGGCAGTTTAATAAATTTGAACTAATTTTTAGTTAGACTAGGGGCGTTTAACTTTTTTGGATTCGAGCGTCACTGATGAGTCTTTTGTAGACGAAACGCGCGTCGGCGTATATACTTAATTTAGTCCTGGTATCTATGATAAGTTTATTTAGATCAAAAGGTTGTATGGAACAATTCACGAAAATTGGTGTTCCAAGGCATATTTAATCGTCCTTCAACTTCTGTTTTTCTTTCATTTTCAAGACACTCTTTATGAGTTTAAATTGCACACACATACACACCTTTAAATTATACGGTATACTTATTTGCCAGTAACGACGAGTAAATCGTATAATATTTTACTTGCATGTTCAAAATTTTATCTCACTTTAAGACAGGCATACCTTGATAGACTTTTTTTATCACTCCACAGGAAATACATTCGAAAAGTCCATCATTTCTTTTGATAAATCCCGCTTGTGCGAACAGTTTTTCTGACGCAGTTACCAACCCACCAACTCTGAATGTTTCCAGGCGAGTAATCGTACCTGAAATCCATTGTGAAATTGGAAAAGTCTCTGTTGGCATAGCATCTGTAACAAATAATCAGAATATTATCAAATAAAAAGGTGTGGTATGATTGGCAATGACTCTATCCTCCAGAAATTAAAGGACGAAGATGAAACCACGCGAGGGCACTGCCTGGTCTTAAATAATGAGTTAAACTCATCCGGTAAATCCGTATAATAATCTATTGTTAATTTTATCAATAATAAACATGTTACTTTCCCTGTTTTTACATGCATAAAAAGGTGATGTGGCATAACTGACAATCATAATAAATAAATGTGTTTAAACTAACTGACAATCATAAAATAAAGACAGAAAATAGAAGATGTTAATACTAATCACACAGGTTTGAATAATGAGCTTATCCTTTACCGTATGATTAGCTTTGAAAACTCCCCTGATTAACATATAGTGAGCCAAGTCCAAAGTTTCAATACAACCAATGACCAGATTTAACTTTTAAACCACAAACTAGGTTCAACCCACCCTTTTTAGCTCACCTGACCTGAAAGGTCAAGTGAGCTTTTCTCATCACTTGGCGTCCGTCGTCCGGCGTCCGGCGTCCTGCGTCCGTAAACTTTTACAAAAATCTTCTACTCTGAAACTACTCAGTCAAATTTAACCAAACTTGGCCACAATCATCATTGGGGTATCTCGTTTAAAAAAAAATGTCCGGTGACCTTGCCAAGCAACCAAGATGGCCGCCATGGCCAAAAATAGAACATAGGGGTAAAATGTAGATTTTGGCTTATAGCTCTGAAACCAAAGCATTAAGAGCAAATCTGACAGGGCTAAATTGTTAATCAGGTCAAGATCTATCTGCTCTGAATTTTCAGACAAACAGACAAACCTTTGTTGGGTTGCTGCCCCAGAATGAGTAATTTTAAGGAAATTTTGCAGTTTTTTGTTATTATCTTGAATATTATTATAGATAGAGATAAACTGTAAACAGCAATAATGTTCAGCAAAGTAAGATCTACAAATAAGTCAACATGACCAAAATTGTCAGTTGACCCCTTTAGGGGTTATTGCCCTTTATAGTCAATTTTTAACCATTTTTCTAAAATTTATGTATTCTTTTAAAAAATCTTCTTCTCTGAAACTACTAAGCCAAATTTAACCAAACTTAGCCACAATCATCAATGGGGTGTTTAGTTTAAAAAAATGTGTCCGGTGACCCGGCCAACCAACCAAGATGGCCGCCATGGCTAAAAATAGAACATAGGGGTAAAATGCAGTTTTTGGCTTATAACTCAAAAATCAAAGCATTTAGAGCAAATCTGACGGGGTAAAATTGTTTATCAGGTCAAAATCTATCTGCCCTGAAATTTTCAGATTAATCGAACAACCTGTTGTTAGGTTGCTGCCCCTGAATTGGTAATTTTAAGGAAATTTGGCAGTTTTTGGTTGTTATCTTGAATATTATTATAGATATAGATAAACTGTAAACAGCAATAATGTTCAGCAAAGTAAGATCTACAAATAAGTCAAGCATGACCAAAATTGTGAGTTGGCCCCTTTAGGAGTTATTGCCCTTTATAGTAAATTTTTAACCATTTTTCTAAAATTTATGTATTCTTTTTAAAAATCTTCTTCTCTGAAACTACCAGGCCAAATTTTACCAAACTTAGCCACAATCATCAATGGGATATCTAGTTTTAAAAATGTGTGGCATGACCTTGCCAACCAACCAATATGGCCGCCATGGCTAAAAATAGAACATAGGGGTAAAATGTAGATTTTGGTTTAAAGCTCTGAAACCAAAGCATTAAGAGCATATATGACAGAGGCTTAATTGTTAATCAGGTCAAGATCTATCTGCTCTGAAATTTTCAGACAAACAGACAAACCTTTGTTGGGTTGCTGCCCCAGAATTAGTAATTTTAAGGAAATTTTGCAGTTTTTGGTTATTATCTTGAATATTATTATAGATGGAGATAACTGTAAACAGCAATAATGTTCAGCAAAGTAAGATCTACAAATAAGTCAACATGACCAAAATAGTCAGTTGATCCCTTTAGGGGTTATTGCCCTTTATAGTCAATTTTAACATTTTTTCTAAAATTTATGTATTCTTTTTAAAATTCTTCTCCTCTGAAACTATCAGGCCAAATTTAACCAAATTTAGACACAATCATCAATGGGGTATCTAGTTTAAAAGGTGTGTGGCGTGACCTTGCCAACCAACCAAATGGCCACCATGGCTAAAATAGAACATAGGAGTAAAATGTAGATTTTTGCTTATAGCTCCGAAACCAAAGCATAAAGAGCAAATCTGACAGGGGCTAAATTGTTTATCAGGTCAAGATCTATCTGCTCTGAATTTTCAGACAAACAGACAAAGTGTTGTTGGGTTGCTGCCCCAGAATTAGTAATTTTAAGGAAATTTTGCAGTTTTTTGTTATTATCTTGAATATTATTATAGATAGAGATAAACTGTAAACAGCAATGATGTTCAGCAAAGTAAGATCTACAAATAAGTCAACATGACCAAAATTGTCAGTTGACCCCTTTAGGGGTTTTTACCCTTTATAGTCAATTTTTAACCATTTTTCTAAAATTTATGTATTCTTTTTTAAAAATCTTCTTCTCTGAAACTATCAAGCCAAAGTTAACCAAAGTTAGCCACACTGATCAATGGGGTATCTAGTTTAAAAAGTGTGTTGCGTGGTCTTGCCAACCAACCAAATGGCCGTCATGGCTAAAAATAGAACATAGGGGTAAAATGTAGATTTTGGCTTATATCTCTAAAACCAAAGCATCAAGAGCAAATCTAAATTGTTAATTAGGTCATGATCTATCTGCTCTGAAATTTTGAATACTATTAAAGATATAAACAGCAATAATGTTCAGCTAAAGTAAGATCTACAAATAAGTCAAACATGATCAAAATTGTCAATTGACCCCTTTAGGAGTTATTGCCCTTTATATTCATTTTTTTAACAATTTTCATAAATTTCTGTAAATTTTTGTAAATTTTTGGAAAATATTTTCCACTGTTATTACTGGGCCAAGTTCATTATAGATAGAGATAAATGTAGCAACAAGAATCTTCAGTAAAGTTAGATCTACAAACACATCACGATCACCAAAACACAATTTTGTCATGAATTTATCTGTCTCTATTGTTTAATATGCACATGGACCAAGGTGAGCGACACAGGCTCTTGAGAGCCTCTAGTTTCTTAAATTTCCTGCACCAAGTCAGGAATATGGCAGTTATTATCTAATAGTTCGTTTCTATGTATGTTGCATAGTCGTTTGTTTTTGTTGCACTCCGTAATTCTGTTGCTTCGATATTTTCCTCTTATGGTTGACGTGTTTCCCTCGGTTTTAGTTTGTAACCATGATTTGTTTTCTCTCAATCGATTTATGACTTAGGAACAGCGGTATCCTACTGTTGCCTTTTTCTAAAATATTTATTGCTATACAATTAGTTACACATCCTGTCGCATTGGAGAAAGTCATGTTTTCGTAGACTTTTATTCATTAGATGTGTACTGATTAATATTTCGTCTTGAATGCATGATTTTATAAGTTGTTATTGGCTGTGACCTAGCGTTCAGTAACCACAAGTACTCTCAACATGGTACTTTGCATTTTTATAGTTTTTGTAACAGCTTGATATGCGATATGTTTATCATTGTTAAAGCCCATACAATGACATATAGTTGCTAACACCTATACCTTTTGGTTTCTGGTGGAAAGTTGTGTCATTTTATATCATAACACATTTCCGTGTTGATTTTTATTATAACATAAACACTGTTGTATTAGACTAAAAAAATAACAAGTACAACTTCAAAGTATTTACATACAGTCTGGGAAAAGCTGGACATTGCGCAAATATCATTTATCAACAAGATGCATGATGAATGATATTGATATCTGATAAGCAAAGGGGACTTAGTTGTAAGCCAAGCCATTTAAGTTATCCTTTGATTTGAAATTAAACTTAAAATTTGTTTAATGCATACATTTTCATAGTGCAGCTTCTTTGCAGTATTTTCATAATTAAAATACACGAAACCTACCTAATGCTGTAATCAGCTATGAATCGGAAGAAGAAAAAACCGAAATAATGATGGCGATTCCAGATTGAGGTTACAACTTCCGGTTTGTTTTGTCATAACCTCAATCTGAAATTAATTATTCATAACAGCTTCCATAGATTTAAACAATTTATTAGTATAAAAAACGAAAATATCTCTTGCATACCAAGTTAGTTTCAAAACTAAATGATCAAAATTATAAAGTCATACTACTCAAAAGTATTGGTATTCTTTATAGAATGATATCAAAATAAAGAAATTGTCCTGATAAGCTAATTTTGCATTTTAATCCAAGAAGTGAACTTATTTATTAAGTAAGCCTGACAAACGTCTAAACGCAATAAAACAAATCTTGAATATCAAACGTTGTCCTCAGAGAATACACTTGTGTGTAAATTTTCCAAACTAATTTAATATTTAAAATTTAAAATAAATTAATTAACACAAAAAGTAAAATAAAATTACCAAACTCCGAGATAAACTCAAAAAGGGTAAATACCTTAAACTAAAAATATTAAACATAATAAAACAACAGTTTTTCTTTCAATAATGGAATATAAAAGTCCTGTGATTGAAAGGAGATGCCTGGGTTTACTTGTATTGTTAGCAAGCCTTTCTTCGTAAAGTTTTTATAGCGATTAACATTAGACATACCTTTGATAATTTAATTTCCATTCCCACAGGAAGATTTCTACCGTTTGAGTACTTATTCTAATGAACAAATGACTTAAGCATGTTTCTTGTAGTTATATATAAGATCTAATTGTAAATAAATTGACTTAAAACAAAAGACTTTACTTTAGATATGAATGATAAATACTTTAAACATATGTTACCCAAAGCCCATTGTTTAAAATTGTTCTATCAAATCAAGAAGTTGTGTTCCAGTGAATAAATTTTAATTCATTGTTTACACGACGAAATAAGAAATATAAGCACAGAGTATGATCCTTTTAAACCAAAATATAGTAATTACGATATAACAAGTCAAGAAAGTGTTTTCATAGTAAGATGAAGAAAGCAAAAAAATAACAAAAAAAATATAAACATTATTATATTTTTTTTATCCATGTTTTTTTTTATTTCCTGCAAAAATACGTTTAGTTGCAAGTCTAAACTCAATAGATGTTATCAGACGATTTCATTCATTCAATAAATTCTGCCTCTGAGTAGAAAGAAACAGAGCTGCAGAATAAGTATACATTTGAATACAGACCTACTTATCCATAACAAACTAAAACGTTTCAGAATTTTTTATTACATCAACTTCGAAGAATACGTTGTTGAAATCCTTCATGGTCATCATATATTGATTAGTTTGTGATCAAACAAGAATTCTATATCAAAATTTTAAATCTTTGTAAGTTATGTTTATTAAGGAGTTTTCGATCTTCCATAGTAGTAACCCTCTTGAAGCCTGGTTAATTAATTTCTTTTTTTCAGATATATTAATGATGTTGTTCCCATCAACAATCCAAACTTTTCTGAGTTGGTTCCAATAATATATCCCCAAAACTGAAAATTAAAGAAACAACAGACATGGCTTCCTCCGCCTTAATTTTTCTACTTATACCTTGAATTTGACATACACAGTCATCTTAGTACTAGAATCTATGACAAACGAGACGATTTTAATTTTGAAATTATCATTCCCCCCCACCTTAGTAGCAATTTACCAACTTCACCTTCATATAGGATATACATTTTCCAACTTATTCGGTATTCAAGAGCTTGCAGCTTCTTCTCAGACTCCAGTTACCAGTGTCTGAGCAGAAAGTTGATGAATCAGGGGAATATCAATGATCTTTCGTCCCTTTTCTATACAAACTTTATCGGAAGGTACCAATTCCTTGTTGATAAATATTACGTATCAACTTCACAAATGGTCTTAAAGTATAGTTTCTGTATACTGACGTTGTTTTTCATCTGTATAACGAAGTGGGGCGTCCGTTTGGCTGTGCGTGATGTATGATGACGTTAAATCCGATGCCTCGTGTAAAGTGAGTGCCACGCTCTTTGCACGTTAAGAACCATTGCAACAACTCTTTGAGGGGTCCGTAGGTGGCCTGTTGCAAGGCAAAATTTCTGTCCCTATCCAATATACCCTCATTTTCCAGTGGCAGTTCAAATTTCCTCGACCATCATCCCAAATGGCCTCTCTTGTGACAAGACCTACCTATTGTATTCATTGTGAACTTGATCTCGTCCTGAATATGCATGAAATATTTGCCACTGGACGTTAAGCAACCAACAATCAATCAATCATGTATAACGTGTTATAGTCTTCTTTTATTTGTCTTAATTAATATTACTTTTCTGTTTAGTCTGTTTTTGGTGATACCCATTTGTTGTGAAAAGAAAAACAAGGGAAACATCTTATTTAGATACTGCAGAGCATACGCAGCTACTTTTGCATAGGTACTATGTCTGTACAAAAAATCTGTAGTACTGGAAATCTCATTTTAATATCAAGTACTATTTTGATTCTTTAAAATTATTGTAATAACTAAACGTATTTTTGCAGGAAATAAAAAAAAACATGGATAAAAAAAATATAATAATGTTTATATTTTTTTTTGTTATTTTTTTGCTTTCTTCATCTTACTATGAAAACACTTTCTTGACTTGTTATATCGTAATTACTATATTTTGGTTTAAAAGGATCATACTCTGTGCTTATATTTCTTATTTCGTCGTGTAAACAATGAATTAAAATTTATTCACTGGAACACAACTTCTTGATTTGATAGAACAATTTTAAACAATGGGCTTTGGGTAACATATGTTTAAAGTATTTATCATTCATATCTAAAGTAAAGTCTTTTGTTTTAAGTCAATTTATTTACAATTAGATCTTATATATAACTACAAGAAACATGCTTAAGTCATTTGTTCATTAGAATAAGTACTCAAACGGTAGAAATCTTCCTGTGGGAATGGAAATTAAATTATCAAAGGTATGTCTAATGTTAATTTAACTCGTAATCAATTTTGACTCTTTGATATCAATTACCTAAATATCAAATTTTGAATTACTTTCGTCAATGTTACATTCTAAATAAATTCCATAAATATTCAGTTTTTTTACAAATCATTTCAGCTGAGCATATTATTTCCATGAGTTTACTTTTAAATATATTATTGAAAGTTGTTATCAAATATATGAGTTGAAATTGTTCTGCGATATTTGAAGATTTTTGTAGTCTAAGGTTTTGATGATTTTAATAAAAATTTGTCGGTATCAACCTCGCATTCTATTCTGGTTTTTCTTTGTGTCTCGTTTTTTTTTGCAGTATTATTTCACAATTTTATTTAACTGCTTAAATTAGAAATGATATCGAACAGCTTTCGTTGCTTACCTTCTGTTACACAAAAATCTTTTCGGAGAAGTTGTATTTTTGAAAAAAATGTGATTCCTGTTATTGCTACTCTGAGGAAAAAAAAAATCGAAAACGTTCTTTACAATTATGTTTGTGGCATTTCAGTTGGTTTTTTATGAAATTTGGAAAGATCTTGAATTAACCACTGAATTACACTCAATAAGTAAGTGGTATACTACTGTTGTCTTTATCTAACAATGACTTCACGGTTCAGCTAACAAGCAAGCTAACCATAGATATTACCTTTGTTTTCAATCTCAATGGAATCCGCTGTAAATAAAAATTAATCATGGATATAATTTCAATCTCATGTTTCTAAATTTGGACTTTGTATTCATCCTCCATTTTAATTTTTCAAAATGAGATTGTTGTTCACGTGACTTCACGTTTCACCTGTACTCCATTTTGTGGTTTTCAGTTTTTCAAATCGCTCTACTTACTAATTGGTAGGATACTTTTAAACTAGTATGCACACGTATTACTGGCATCAAACAATAAGAAGCTAAGACATATTTCAAGTATAACACACACCAAAGGGTAGCTAAACCAAACACAATGAGAAATAATCTACTTACCAAATGAATTGTCAACCCTAAAATGGCTGACCAGAATGGGACGTTTTATTCAATGCCTCAT
Source organism: Mytilus galloprovincialis (assembly GCA_037788925.1). NCBI lineage: Eukaryota > Metazoa > Mollusca > Bivalvia > Mytilida > Mytilidae > Mytilus > Mytilus galloprovincialis. Next base: position 44,295,897 of record CM075338.1, read on the forward strand.
GTAGAGAGAGTGACACGCTTTCTGTGCGTTACAAACCCTTGCAAAAACTCGTGGAATGGTCCGTATGAGCTCGTTGAAATGCTACATACCCGTCTCTATCCAATATACCTTTATCTCCCATAGGCAGTCCGAATCTACCACATTTATCCCGAACGACCTCTATTGCCAGACCTTCCTATTGGATGCCAGAAAACCTTTCGTGTTGCAGAATATTCCCATATTAAACAAAGTCATGGTGATGTATCAGACTGTTTGTGGTACATTCCACTATATACATTTATTGGTATGAACTAGGTGAAACATATTTCTAAATGATACGGTCTTCGTATTATCCAAATGTGGTTTGAATTAGTTTTCATTAATTGTAAGTTCTTTTAGATAAGTGCTTTGTATCTTTCGTTACCTGCTTCACTTAGTGCAGTGCATTTATAGTTGTTCAAGTCTTATTCAATGGAAAGATTCTCCACCTTGTATTCGTCTTTCAATAGCAAGGATCTAATTCAGTATGTACATGTATTTGATGTTTGAGAGAGTTAGAGGTTCAAATAATTGACAATGCACCTATTTTTACAGATGTTATGCCTACCGTGTCTTTTCCAATTGCACATAATATACATGATGCAAATAATCGCATTAAAACGTTTGCATGTTGTGGATCAGTTACTGCATCGGAAAAACTATTTGCTGAAGAGGGGTTTGTTAAGCGAAATGATGGACTTGTAGAATGCATATCCTGTGGAGCAATGACAAAAGTCGTTCAAGGTATATTTATCAAATTGTTATTTTTTTTAACTGCACAAGTTATTATTTGAATTCGTAATCATACATGAAGTATGCAGTGGTAGGAGGAGAAGCCATTTTGTAACCTTGAAATAACAACAGTTTTATTTTTTCTAGACTTTCAATTTTTGATAATGATTAGATATATAATGACCCCTTCTCTCGTGTGCACATAGGAAAATGGGATCTCTCGGTCCTGTTATTTAGCAATCTAGCAGTGGATGGAGGAGATGCCATTTTGTAACCTTGAAATAACAACAGTTTTATTATTCTAGACTTTCAATTTTTGATAATGATTAGATAGATAATGACCCCTTCTCTCATGTGCACATAGGAAAATGGGATCTCTCGGTTCTGTTATTAGGCAATCTAGCATATTCAGTTTTAGAAAATTTAGATTAGAGGCAAGACGTGAAAGGAATTCAAATCACTTTAACATCTTGGAGAAATCCATGTTCTGGAAAATTTGTTTGGGGTCTTGGCTCTTATCTAAATATTAATCATAGGATATCAACATTATTGTATCTTGGTAGTTGTCTATCAGGGTTTAAAAAAGTTCCCAATTATTTGTAATATTTAGAATACTAGTACATGTTTTTTTGTGAATTTACAACATACAATAAGGATTCTGTACTGACATTAACTATGATTTATACAAACATGTGCAACAAAAACTATATATCTTATTCAATGATGTTAGAATGTTTGTGTACTAATTGAACTTCGTATTGAATTGTTAATGACAATCTTGATCAAGGCAGATAGTATTATTTAATGAATTATTTAAAGGCTAAAAATCAGTTTTGCATCCATTTTTTTTTTCAATAGCTCTTGACCAGACTACTCATGTTATTATCAATTATGCAAGGCTTACATTATTGCTACGTGATTGGAGTCTACTATGATTGACATTGAATAAATATACATCAGATATTGTGACATCAAACAACGAATATATTATGCCCCCCCAAAAAGGTGCTGATATCAGATTAACTAAATATTTTAATAAAAATATATAATCCAAATTATCATTTTTAGATCTCCCTTGGAGCATATGTGCTATTGGAAGACTTCACTTAATAGGCTGTACAGTGAAATGTTCAGAGATGGAGTATGTTTTTCGACGGGCGAATTTTATACAAACCCGTGTACCAAGAGGTAGGTAGATTTGTACATATAGTTTTATAGAGATTGTATAAGGACATTAAAAACATCGAATGATTTTCCAATACAAAAGATATAAGCTACTGTTTAGTTATCGATAAGTGTGTCCGTGTTAATCAATTAAGAGAACTTGAAATGTAGCAAGGTTCAGGTGGACCCTTTGGCTAAAAGGAATGTAATTTCACATCAAAATTTACTCTGGTACAAACCAACCTACGTATCTGGAAAATATTTAGGACGTATCATGCTTTAGATTAAAAAAAGTTACATACATTTTATAATCTATAAGATTTAAAGGTTAACTGGATTTTGCAGTGCACTTTTTTTCATTTCTCAAGAAGGTGCCGAATACTCAAAGTTAGAAAAGAGGTTTGAGAAATTCCCAACAGAAAATTATTAAGGTGAACTGTATTGATTAACATGGACATAATAGGGACAAAAGATACCTGACATTTATTGGTTATTTAAACTGTTTGCCTGGGTGGACCGTATCAAGTCAACCAAACTCAACTGGGTTTTTTTATCATCATCACCTGCAGGGACGAAAAAAGGGCACTGTGAAAACCGGATAAATTTTGACTTATTCAAAACATAAAGTGCATTTGAATTTTATTTATCTGGGGCCTGCTATGCCTGAAAACTTTTCCAACTGCATAGGCTAGTCTATACTCATAGTGAATTTGACACAAAACAAAGTCCAAATGAACCTTGAATGAAGAACAGTATACTCTGATATAAAAGATTAACTTTGAAGCCGAGTTGGTCTTTAATTTATCCCGCTCTTGTTCCCTCTGGGGAGACGTTATCACATGTTTTAAAATACACGTTTGTGCAAGTTAAATAATATTGTCAGTAAATAATCATTTTACTGAAATCAATTGGTTCGCCTTAAGCTCAAATGCCACACCAAACAAATTGTGAGCAATAAATTGAAAATATAACTTCTTGACACAATCATATAAATCAAACATCAATAAGTTGATCTAGAATACATGGTAGAGGTCAATAGTCACATCAAATGATGTTTGCCACATTTTATGTTTTATTTTTAAGAAATATTGTATAACACAAAGATATGTCTCGCCTTTCGATAGACATTTAAAAAAAGACAATATCGAGAGAAGCAACATTGCAACATTTCAATGCTCCTTTATTGAAAATATCACCTCTCTATCATATGTAGGCCTATCAAACTGACTGCAGAAAACTTCAAATTGAAAATCGAAAGCAGTTTTAAAGGCACCGGACCACGACCTAGAGAGCAGGACCTCAAAATAATCGTTTAACCGATATGTACTGCAAAATGCAACTTTATACAAAATATCATAAATATATTGAAAGAAGTTCCTATATGATTGACCTTAGCAGAAAATTAATAATTGTTTACGCATCCTCTTTCCCCGTCGTCGCATTAAGAAAGCCTATGTCACAGGCTAGACCAAATTTGCCAGTCAAAAAGCTGTCATGATAACTATCTAAAAAGCGGGAAGAAATCATAAAGTAAAAAAAATCTGGGTTTTTTATTGCCCCTTTTTTGGATATCTTCTCACTCTTTTAATCGATTTTTTCTCTCTCTCAGAAGGATAGTTGATGTTGTATTTGTAATTCTGATCGAATATTGTCAAATGTCTTATCGTTTGAAGTCCTATTTATTTTTTAATTTTCTAGTCGTATGAAAATAAAGTTTATTAAACAACCAGTCATTTATATGATTTAGGCTTAAAGCTACTACTTGTACACGATTTATGTGTTTTAGAGTTTGATTAAGAAAACATAGATAAATAATACAATTAATTGTCTAATTACTAACATATTTCTATATTAATAGTTTTTTAATTATTATAAAATACAGCAAATAACATTATTACAAACCTAATCTTGAGTTATATCATTTTTTTTTTAAATTCCCCTGCGACGTCACTTTTGTGTCATTGATAGTCGCGTGGAAATGTGTGACGGACAGCTCGTGGTTCTGTTGTGATGTTTTGTGTGCTGTCTTATGTTGTTTTGCGTAATCGTTGTTATTCTGTAGTTACATGTCAAAATGTACTATTGTATTGTTTAATTGTGTATCTGTCTGTCCTGAATGTTCTTGCATTTTTTGTACTGTATTCCTGCCATGTAATGTTGTCATTTTAGTGGTATATTTAACATTGCCATAAAAGCGTGAGGAGTTGTTTGCCACAAAACCAGGTTCAACCATTTTGTCTTAAAAATGTACTGTACCAAGTCAGAAAAATGACAGTTGTTATTTTATAGTTCGTTTCTGTGTGTGTGTTGGATTGTCGTTTTGGTTTTTTTATTGCACTTCAGTATTTCTGTTGTTTCGTTGTTTTCTTCTTATAGCTGATGTGTTTCCCTCGGTATTAGTTTGTAACTCGGATTTGTTTACTCTAAATCGATTTAAGATTTTTGAACAGCAGTATACTACTGTTGCCTTTATTTGTGCATCGTTCCTCATAAATTAGATCTTATAAGTACAAACAATTTTTAAAAAGCCTTATTCAAACTCGTCCCCTGTTCCCAAATCTTTTAGATTGTTTGTATAATTATTCGAACGTACTGTGTAGTAACCGAGTTGATTTCTCTTTCAGGAATTAATACGCTGTCGGAAGAAGTCATACTAACCATATTATCGATGGGATTTGAAAAAAAGGTTGTAATGCTAGCAGCAAATCAGGTCTTTGTAGACTATGGTAGGTTGTTGAGTCCTATATTTTAGAAAAGCCATGAATGTAAAAGATAAGCAACTATTTGACAAAGCAAAGTTAACCATTTTAATTTACAATCTTTTCAAAATGTGGATGAAATGTGAAAATACAAATTTAAAAAGATTCTGTTCAATTTCAAAGTGTTTTGATTTGATTATCTCTTGTAGAAGAAATGAACTTCTTTTTTACCAAATTACTAGCCTTGAACCCTTGATTTTTTTAACAATAGTTGCAATAGTAATTTTATTTGTCACTTTGGCAGTTTCTATCTGAAATCAGCCAGATAAAAGTGCTTCCTAAATGATGAAAATCTGTGAAAATTGATTTCCTTATCAAAAAGGGGGACAAGCTACGAGATATTTACAAAATAAAATATTATTTTTGTTTTGGTTCAATATTAATGAAAGTGAAATTGTGCAATAATAATTCGCTTAGTTCAATTTTTGTCAAAATATGTCAAGGAACAAAGCTGAAGAATTGCAATGCAAGTGAAAAATTCGACCTCGTTCAATCTGTATTCTATCATGTGACCTTCAATTCAACCCATTAGCTAAAGATTGATAACGCACGTATAAGTCGTGCTCTGCCACAGGTAAAACGATGATTAACTTATTTTCTTAACCTATAATATGAAATAATAAACATCTGCGCCATGAGCGCATGATACCCCCGACGTCTTGTGTGGAAGTTTTATGCAAAAATCATAAATAGTTTCTGAGAAAGTTTTAAGCAATTACCATTTATTGCTTTTGAGACATGGCGGGACATGTGAACCCCAAAGTTCTTTTTTTACAAATATCACTAAAATAAAATTTTGAATCAAACCAAAAACTATACAGATCTTTAGATTAATTTAACAAAGAAGTGTGTACAGTTTCAAGCAATAATCATAAATCGTTTTTGAGATACGGCACGACATGTAAAAAACCCCTCCCCCTTTTTTACAAAATACTCAATAACTCAAAAATGAAATTTTGAATCATCACCAAAAAGTATACAGATCTTTAGATTAATATAACAAAAAAAGTGTGTAAAGTTTTAAGCAATAATCATAAATCGTTTTTGAGATACGGCGCGACATGTAAAAAACCCTCCCCTTTTTTACAAAATATTCAAAAACTCAAAAATGAAATTTTGAATCATCAACAAAAAGTATACAGGTATAAAGATAACTATAACTAGGAAGTGTGTAAAGTTTTTAGCAATAATCAAGAACCGTTTTTGAGATATGGCGCGACATGTAAAAAACCCTCCCCCTTTTTTACAAAATACTCAATAACTCAAAAATGAAATTTTGAATCATCACCAAAAAGTATACAGATATAAAGATTAATATAACTAAGAAGTGTGTAAAGTTTTAAGCAATAATCAAGAATCGTTTTTGAGATACGGTGCGACATGTGAAAAAAAACACACCCCTGTTTTAGTAACAAAGTGCCGTAACTCAAAAAGTTTAAATCTTATTTTCACCAAAAAGTATACAGATCATTTGATCATCATACAACACAACTATATTAAGTTTCATGAAATTTAGATAAGTCGTTCTCAAGTTACGGTGCGACATGTTTACGCCGGACGGACGGACACCGGACATTTGTATACCATAATACGTCCCGTCAAAATTTTGACGGGCGTATAAAAAGACCTAGAAAGGTTCAACTTTACGAGGTCGCTATCTAGGTAAAGTTGTATATTTATCTCAGGCTATGTAAGCGTTGGGTAATCTTCGGAGGTAATCTCGATAGTTATTTAGTTGGTGTCAAGATTAAAAGAGACACGACATGCTGATAAAAATATTGAGCCCATGCTTTGCTAATTATTTATCTCAGACTCATTGTAATTTGGATAAACATTTTATAATGTTATATTAGAATTCAAAATCGGTTGACATGAATTTGACAGCTACAGGTAATGTCCCTTTGAAACACTTTCAAATAAATCACATAAAAAAATGATTTGAAAAATGATTTGAAAAACATCAACAACCAGAAATTTAATAAATGTTTCAAACATCCTTCTCTACATTCAAAATGAAAAAAATCAAATTACACTATTCAACACACAACAATTTTCTTAAATAAAAAAAGTAAACTATAACACAAATGAAAATTGTTTTGATACTCTAATATATCTTTACATTCAGGTGCATTTCCAGAGATTCATCATTTGGTGGAATACATACTTCGTTATTGCTAGATTTCATTACTACAGCATACCGACAACTGCTTCTTGGAAATCAGCTCAATATCTGCAGACATAGAAAAAGTGAACTGACATCTACAAAATGATATATTATGAAGTTGCTACACTGCTCAACTTTTTTTATGTGTTCATATTTATTCATGAATAATTGTTTTTTTTTCCTTATTATTATTTTAAGCAATATTAAAATCATTAATCATTTTAAATTATTCTTTTTTCTATATTTGAATTATTGTGTAAGCCTGAAGACTCCTATAGATATGTTAATAAGATATATATATATATCAAATTATTTGGCATCACACAAAAGCCGATTAATAGTTGACTACTTTTTTTATTCCTTCCATTAGCCATGAGTCATGTTAATTTTATAACCCTATCTTGTGATTAAAATGAAAAATTTGAAATAGGAAAATGTTTAACTTTGATACTGTAATTCATATGTATCTGATATTGTAACAAGTAAAAATCTCAAGTCATATATCAAAATCAATACAATTAATATGATCTGTATCATAACAAGAGTGCACACGCTAAAATGGCTCGCCTTCTTTACTAATCATTGATAATATGCTGATAGTCCTAAATATAAAGCTGTACTACAACTAACACATAAACTTAACATGATCCAAGAAAATCGGTCCAACGATTTACAGAAAAGAGCGACGATTTACAGAAAAGAACCGAAAAGGACCAAAAAGAACCGAAAAGGTCCGAAAAGAACTGAAAAGAGCATACATATAATTATTGGTTTTTATTTAAAGTTAAAACAATGTATATATCTATGCAATGCCCGCCTCGTAATAAAGGAATGTATAATTCAAATTTAGATTGTACATTTATATGGACATGTAGACTTACAAAAAAGGTTAGATTTCTCTGTATCAGATTAAGGCATTAAAATATTTTTGAAAAAAAAAAATCAAAGTGTCATTTTCGTTGTTCTCGAAATGTAAAAAACATTTGAAGAAAATTTCAATTCCTGCTACATGTAAACCTTGGCAAACTTTACGATTTTCTTGATTCGTTTCAATTTCTTAATTCAATTTACGGTATAAAACGATGGGCTACATGGGAATAAAAGGAGATTAATCAATAAAAAAAATACGTCATTATCTATATATTATAAATTTTGTGCAAAACACAGTCATTTCATTTCGTCTTTCAAGAAATATAAATAAATGAAAAGCGCACCCGCTTTCGGTATAATTGATAATGGTTTAATACTCTTTATATAGCCGCCATAATAGCGTATAGATTAAAGGGTGTGAAAAAGTTAATGGCCTGTTGATTTCTATTAATTTTATCTAATAAACCACTTAAAACAGATATGCAGATTAGTGGAATGATGTCAGATGGTGATCAATGTTGGCCTGTGGTGCTACATGTATCTATAGAGAAACTTGTGCATGGAGATAAACGTGGGGCTTTTCCTTGACGAATTCAAATCCTTGACAGGTTTAACGTGTCAAAGTAACACTGAATGTGTTTTCATTTAATATTTAATACACACACGAAAAGAACGAAATATTCGTATTTATTCAATAACTCCTGAAAAGTTTTCCGTCATGTTTTAAACGATATTTTGTTTTATTTTGTTTTTGTCCGATTGTCCTTGTTATATATATATATATATATATATATTCACTGATGAATGGAACACATTCCAAAAAAATTATAAGGAACTGTTGTAATGTTCGAAATGAATTAGCGACCAAGATTGAACAAAATAATGGCACTTAGCTTATAAATATAATTCACGTAGAACGATTGTTTGACAGTAATGCATTAATATCTTTTATTTTCTTGTCTGTTCTATGTTTTCTATTCCATAAGATAGGCATCCGACCCTACCTATAATTTTTCACATGTACAGTAAGTTATTATATGTAGTCCTGTCGCAGTATAAGGTTTCAAAACCTAAGATGAACTTTGTGAAAAATATCTTTTTATTTATAATAGACTTAAATAATTTTTCAATTTGCTAATTTTCTTCGATTACAAAAAACTTCGATCTCCTTTTCGTTCTTTTCGGTCCTTTTCGGTTCTTTTTGGTCATTTTCGGTTCTTTTCTGTAAATCGTCGCTCTTTTCTGTAGGCCACAGACCACAATTAATTCTTTATCAGTTCTTTATAACCTTTTGCATCATTAAAAAAATTGCACCATGCACTTTTGTCCAATTTTTTGTGTGTGTAATGTAATGTCCTAGTCCAAATATATATATCCAAAATTCAGAAAGATTGAAGCAATCACTTTAACAATTTACAAATTTAGCCAATACACATCCATACCCCTATTGACAAGTCAAGAGATGTTCCGAAAACTGTAAATATCACCTTTTTGCACTTGACCTAATCACTCATTCCATATCAATATCAGTTAAAATACAACCTCCAAAAATTTATTTGACCTCTCTTCTTTCATTTCCACCCAAAAAGATTTAAGGAATGAGTGAGGAAAGGAAAGAAAAAAAATTAAGAAAAAATACACTCTAATTAAAAGGAACTATATTCATGGACAACGAACAGCGGGGTCATTAATTGTGGTCTTGGGCCTGTAAGTCGTCGAACCCAAGAAAATGAGGTCAAGGTCATATAAACCAAACATGAATACATGTCTAACACCTTACAATTGTTCAAAACACTAACTATAGTTGACCTATGTTTATAGAAAAAAATTTACCAAGAAAACTACATTGAATTCTTTCATATAAAATATATTTGACATATTGCTTAGTTTAAGAAAAAAAGAGCAAAACACAAAAACTTAACACTGAGCAATGAACCGGGAAAATGAGGCCAAGGTCAAATAAAACCTGTGAGATATACATGTACATCATAAAATATTTTTTACACCAAATATAGTTCACCTACTGCATATAGTATTAGAATAAAAAGACCAAAATTAAAAAACTAAACTTTGACCACTGAAGCTTGAAATTGAGGTCAAGATCAGATAAGATCTGCCAGCAAGACACGTACACCTTACAATGATTCCATGCACCAAATATAGTTAAACAGACCAACACACAAAAACTTAACTTTAACCAGTGAACCATGACACCTGCCAGTTGGACATGTAAACCTTAGTCCTTTCAGAAACTTTTTTGTGCTGACATGAATTATCATTGATATGGTTATATTTATAAATTAACTGTTTACAAAATTTAGTATTTTTTGAAATACTAAAGCTTTTCTACCTCAGGCATAGATTGCCTTAGCTGTATTTGGCAAAACTTTTAGGAATTTAGGTCCTCAATGCTCTAAAATATCGTATTTTAGTTGGCCTTTTTAACGTTTTTGGATTCGAGCTTCACTGATGAGTCTTTTGTAGACAAAACGCGCGTCTGGTGTATATACAAAATTTAGTCCTGGTATCTATGATGAGTTTATTCATATACCGAATATACTAGACCTTTTGCTTATAGCATCTGAGATATAGACCTGACCACCAAAACTTAACCGTGTTCACTGATTCATGAAGTAATGTCGAGGTCAAGTAAAAACTGTATGACAGGCATGATGACCTTGCAATGTACACACATACCAAATATAGTTATCATATTACTCATAATAAGAGGGAAATTAACAATACAAAAAAATCTTCTTTTTTTCAAGTAGTCACTGCACCATGAAAATGAGGTCAAGGAAAATGGACATGTGACAGACAGAAGGAAACTTCATAACATGAGGCATCTATATAAAAAATATGAAGCATCCAGGTCTTCCACTTTCTAAAATATAAAGCTTTTATAAGAAGTTAACCAACCCTGCCACCGCTGCTGTAGCACCGCCACATCACTATCCCTATATTGACCTTTCTGCTACAAGAGTTGCAAGCTCAACAAAACCTGTAGAAAAGTTTTATGAAGGCTCAAAACACTGAAATATGAATACATGAAAGATTGAATACAAATGTGTATTATTTCTAGGGATGTCAAAAGATCTGAAATTTAATATTCGGTCATGATACTCGAGTACTCGTGAGTACTCGGATGAATCTTAAACGTTTATTAAAAAGTTTAGATTTTAGGTTGGTTTTTGTTATAACCTTTCTTAAACATGTTAACGAAAGACAAACGTATTACAAACATAGCTTGCTCCTCTGGTTTTTGTTGTGTCAACTAAACAATGAATTAACGACCGCCGTTTTAACTATAACCTATCATAATAGCAATTTTTGTTTGTGTACGTGTTCAAGAACAAAATTCCAATTAAATCAAGAATATTTGCATGAAAAGTCCGACTATTTAAAGTAGACAATAGATGTATCATCTGTTCCTGAGGAGTTGGTAATTGTTATAATACGACTTGTCCATAAACAATAATATTGGACAACAATATTGGACTTCAAATTACTTGTACCTGTACTTTTTCTGTGTCGATTTTTGCACTATCGTTGTCCGATTTTCGTTTTTTTAACCATGACGTTGTCAGTTATTTTCAAATTTTGGGTTTGAATGTCACTCTCGTATTTTCGCCGATATTTAAATTGTAAATTAAACAATTATAGTTGAATTTCAAATACAGAGTAATTAAATTAATTTAAATGTACATCTCATACTAATTACGATTACATAAAAGTCTTGATTAACAAACAAAGGTAAGTTTTTACGGCTTGTGATAAGTTAATTATTCATCCTGGAAAGTGTTAATCCGTGTACAAGCACCGTTAGAAATGTCTTTAATCAGTTGCGTAGGGTTTACCGCAGGTCACTTTGATTTTGTTTAGAAATATGATCTGGTCAACAATTTCAGACGAACGACTGATTGCCTTTCTATTTTTGTTACAAGTTGTGCACATGAAAACATTCCCTCGTAAGGAAAGGACGTTGCTGGTACTACTAGTCATCTCATGATAAAGGTAAACATATGTTTGTTGTTAATAGATCTTATTTAGTATTACGAAGGGGATATTTCAACAAAACGTAAGTGAGTGGAAATTTGAAGAGAACAACATGTATCTGAAGATGTGTAACAAGCAAACGAGTATCCGAGTACTAAAACTGTACTCGAGTACTCAGCCTTTCGATCGAGTATCCGAGTACTCGGGTACTCGTTGCCATCCCTAATTATTTCACATTGTTATTTAAATTACAAATTAGTATGGTGGTAAAATATTGCCTGATAAATTTTATTTAATTATACAAACTGGATATGGCAATTTTTAGTCTTTGTGTGCCTGTCCCTTAGTTTAAGTCAGAGTCTTTGTCATTAATGGGTGTTTTGTTTGGTTTTTGAAGAGTTGACTGTTATTTGTCGATCTTATGATTGTTTGTTCAAATTCATTCACAACTTTTTTACACTCCATAGCTAGCTAAACATTTATTGTTCGACTCTAATTTGCACTTCTTATGTCTTTTGGTGATTGTTGTTATTTGGTTCTATCTGCCCATTAGCATAATATGAGATCTCCTTTTATTTATATGCAAAAGAAATAATAAACTATTTATTGTGATATCACAGTGCATTCAATTTTAATGGACTCATAAAACAAAATGACGTATTCAATATCAAACAATAATACCTTCTTATTATATTTATTCAACGAAGAATCATATGTAAAATACACTTAAACAAACATAAAACAAAAACCTCCTTGTTACTCTCTAAACATAATGTCACAATGACAAAACAAGCTCTTTTAAAATATTCCTACATAAATCTATAATTTTTGCAATGGCGTATGAATGCCTACTTTAAAGAGAGAAATCTGGTTCTGAGACGTTATTGCCAGAATAAGTATGTTTTTTCAGTTTAATTTTTCTTTAAAATTGTTCGTTTAGCCATATTCATACTAGAAATGGCCTCATGCCTATCATCACCCAAGTTCTGTACAATGTTAAATGTTTTCACATATAGAAATATCAAAGGTTGATTTGATGTTACCAAACTCAATACAGAAATTTAATACTTAATTAACAATTAGAAGTTTCTGAGTATGCAGAATATCATCTGAGTATGTAAGAAAGTTTAAAATGTGTTACTTCTGTTTAAAATTCTAAAAAATCAAAAAATTTGGATATGAACTTCGAAGATTGGAAGGCTACTTTAAACAAATTGTTCAAATATCTTAAAATTGTTTAATGATTAAAAGTTTAATCAAACTAGCTTAGAAGTTTTAAAGGACAAAAAATAGAGTTACCACTTTTTCAAATATCCTTTTAATCAAACTTGAAATGTCATTTAGCATGCTTCTGCTGTTGTTTTTTCTATGGTCGGGTTGTTGTTTCTTTGGCACATTCCCCATTTCCATTCTCAATTTTATTCCAATTTGAACAATTAGAGTATCATAAAAAATGAATAACAAATCAGAAAATCTTTACAACTGAAAAAGAGCTTGTGAACATTAAACTAAACATTGTGAAAATATTATAAGTATTTACTCAAACAAACTTAAAATTTCAAAAAGCCTGCTCCAGATTAACACACCATCCATGATATAAGAAAATACATTTGTCATTGAAAGAATGTAAAAATTAAATGAACACAAAATAAAGTACAATACAGAATTAATAATTACACCTCCATTCAAATATGACAAAAAAAATACCTGGTCTCTTCCTGTTGTGCAATGGAAAATCTGTATACTCTAATATATATAATTAACAAAGTCTGTTTACATTTTCAGTTTCACACAAATAAAGATAGGATCATTAGAAAATGAATCTAAAGAGACAAATTTATAAAATAAAATTCAGAATAGAAATGGGGAATATGTCAAAGAAACAACAACCCAACCTTAGAGCAGATAAAAGCTCAAATCCACCAATGGTCATTCTGAAAAACCTATTTTGAATAAAAAATGTGATGTTAATTTAATGGGAGGGTTAAGACCTTTGACATTTTGTGTAAATTTATATAAGGGTGAAAGTACAGAGGGTGAAAATGAGGCAAACATTTTTTGACCAGAAATGTTAAAAGGAAAAAAATATATTGCGTGCACCATATGTCCAGGATATACCAAATTTCTTGAATATTAACAATAATATATTTTAAACAATTAATCAGTTAGGCCTCATATCTGTAGAATAAGATTTTCTGACTATCATGTTTTATTTTCAACTTTCTTTTCTTGGCAGTGGAGTATCATATACATGTATATAATAAATTCATTAAAAAAACAACAGTAAACATTTACAACCCAAAAATTAACAAAGCCTTTCTTTAAATTTGACAATTATAAATCAAAGAACTTTATAAGATTTATGAACAAAGGAAGCACATTATAAATTTCATAACAATTTCCTTACTTCTCATCTCTTGAGCGTAATGAAGTGAGAGATAACAAAACATAACATTATATAAAATTCACAATTATAACAGGATCATCTTATTAACATCTATTACGCAAAAAAAGAAATTTGTAGATATTTCTATAGCTTATGCGATCTTAATAAACAAGTGTAAAGAATTCAACAATTTGGATTTAAGAGAAAAAATAGAAATATTGTCTAATAAGGTTGTACTAAACACCTTGACTAAAATTAATTTGGCCTGTAGAATTTGCATAAAATTTTGACAAAATATTTACTTTGACCCTTTGACAAAAATATAAAAATTCAAAACAACTTGAACCACACCCTTATTGAAAACATTTCATTGGAAATATAGCAGTGTGACAAACACTAATTTTGATCATTGAGAAGCTTGATATTTCCTCAACAATATAATGATTAAAAATTGTATTTGATTTTTTATAGACTTATCTCCCTGTAGTGTCATGTACCACCTTAATGTCAGAAATTAGTGCACTATGGATTTACTGTACATCAACTGTCCTTAGTTTTAATCTGTTTACTACCTTCATCAACCACACAATTCAACTCATTATTTGAATTCTTATTACTTGTTTTTCCATTGTTACTATTCAAACTTTTAGAACTTTTATCAGCATCACTTTCCAGTCTCAGACTACCAAATTCACTGCTGAGACTTTCTGTTCGTTGACTTCGACTACTTGTATCTGTTTCGCTACATATACTATAAGATCTTTGATAATCGTAATCACTGGTTACACTCTCAGTAGTTTGACTTTCTGTTCGTTGTTTATCTATATCACTACTAGAGCTGTCCTTTCTCTGTATCTTCACTTTGTCTATATAATACTTCAGTTTGTTCATGATGTCTACGGGTGTGGAATTCGTTGTTGGTGAAGATGGTCCTGCACTGGAATTACTAGAGGATGGCAAACTTGGTCCTACACCTGAAATTGTAAATAACAAGAATGTGTCCCAAGTACACAGATACCCCACCCGCACTATCATTTTCCATGTTCAATGAACCGTGAAATTGGGTAAAAAATCTTATTTGGCTTTAAAATTAGAAAGATCATATCATAAGCAACATGTGTACTAATTTTCAAGTTGATTGGACAAACGGACGGACCAGAAAACATAATACTATTGAAGGTGGGGCATAAAAACTAAAACATCTGAAAGTGGCTGATTGCTTATTTAGACTTTTGTCATCGATTAGTACCATTGCTGCCCTTTAACTGAACGTTAATTGACTGTAAGTGATAATTGTTTAATCGCTATCTCAAATGTTTAACTGGATACACTAGAAAGATCTTCAAGGTATAACTAATTGTCAATATAAACTAGAGGATTGCATTTTAAACTGTTTGAAAAAGCAAATAGTGCTGAAAGAAGTGTAGATATATTTGAACTTGCCCAATCATATTAAAATATTTAAGTTACACAAATTGCTTACCTCTAAATGTCATTGATCCTCCGGGAGATTCAATTGGAGTGGGATTCATGAATTTCTTCGTTGTGGCTCGTCTCAGGAAATCTGACAACTGTGCCATTGTCAAATTATGATGGAGTGTCTCTAATGCTCTGATAGACGGCACCATGTTAAAACCTTCAAAAGCTGAAAAATAAAAAAACTATATACAGATATACAAATGTTTAAAAATAACATTTAAAATAAATAACCTAAACTATATATAAGACTTTGATCACTTAAGTAAGTTTGCTTGTCATGTTTTGGAATGTTTGTCAGATTTTTTGGAATGTTTGTCAGATTTTTTGGATTGGTTTTATCCATTTAAATGCCTTTAAAAATTATGCCCATTGACCCTCATTTTATTTTTATAAATCTTTTACATGCATAATTATAAGCCTTCTGTAAAAGTCTTATAAAATCTTAATTATTTTTAATAGTTTTTGAGAACTTAAACTAGTCAATGATAAAGCTATGAAAAATCAAGAGAGAACATTTCCCCGCCTTCATTTTTTAGATTGTGTATAGTTACAGAATTGGTCAAATTACCAACCTAATTAAAAGAAACAGACTGAAAATTTTGTCTCTTGTAAAGAGTTTTCTCATTGGCAAAAATACCACATCTTCTTTATAAAATGCCAGCAATATATTATAACATAAAAGTATTTGTTGTTTGAACAGAGAATAAAAATCAACAATCTCAAGTTCGTACAAGAATGAAGCAAGGACCTTAGAAAAATAAACTAAAGTCAAACTGTATGCAAGTTTTTGATGCATTGTAAGTTATATATGTATAGAACATTTAACATATTAACACAAGGAAAGGTTGCAAGGTTTTGACATGCAGGGTAAAAATTGTTTTGTATTTTGTATTTCATAAACTTTTGTTTTTGTTTCAGCATTTCTTTCTTAAACTAGAGGCTCTAAAGAGCCTGTGTCGCTCACCTTGGTATATGTGAATATTAAACAAAGGAAGCAGATGGATTCATGACAAAATTGTGTTTTGGTGATGGTGATGTGTTTGTACGTCTTACTTTACTGACATTCTTGCTGCTTACAGTTATCTCTATCTATAATAAACTTGGCCAAGTAGTTTCAGTGGAAAATGTTAGTAAAAATTTACAAATTTTATAAAAATTGTTAAAAATTGACTATAAAGGACAATAACTCCTTAGGGGGTCAATTGACCATTTCAGTCATGCTGACTTATTTGTAAATCTTACTTTGCTGTACATTATTGCTGCGTAAAGTTTATCTCTATCTACAATAATATTCAAGATAATAACACACCAGGTGCTCCGCAGGGCGCAGCTTTATACGACCGCAGAGGTCGAACCCTGAACAGTTGGGGCAAGTATGGACAAAACATTCAAGCGTGATACAGCTCTGAATTTGGATTGTGATCAAATTTTTGACATTACATGGTTTTTTTTTACACAAAACAAATGTCAAGATTTTACAAATCAATTAAAGATTTCTTCTTCAAACTTTTTAAATCTAAAATTAAATAGTTGATCATGACACAGCGTAGGTTTCTGACACAGAACGAATGTGGTCTAATGAACTTAAAAGTTTTTTTTTGCCTTTGAGCAATTCACTATGCTGTTGAATATTAATCCTTTAAAAAAAATGTTTGAAGAAATTTTCTTTTTATTTATGAAATCTGAAATGAGAAAAATTTAACCCCCCCCCCTTTTTTTTTCACATCCCCGTTTCCCTTTTTCCAAAACTGATATCAATTCAAATTTCTAATGGAGTTTGCAACAATAAATACTCTTTTAAATACATCATAAAATATTAAAATGTAAAATAAAGTGCTTGTTATCACTGAATGGTAAAGATTGGTTGGTAGTAAAAGTTAATATACATTGTTTATTGTATAAAACAATAAAAAAAACTTCATCAGCAACATTTTATATTGGCAAATTTCCAATGAAGTTATTTACATAAAGTTATTGGCAAATAAAAATAGAAAATGACATCATAGTCATGTCTGGCAAATGTCCAACATACATTATCTAAAAACATTTTAGATAAGATAAGGAAAAAAAGCTTCATCAGCAACATTTTATATTGGCAAATTTCCAATGAAGTCATTTACATAAAGTTATTGGCAAATAAAAATAGAAAATGACATCATAGTCATGTCTGGCAAATTTCCAACATATATTATCAACTACTATTCTATACAAAGAAAGATAACTCCAATTGAAAATTAATTGCTATTGCACAATATTGTGCAATTAGATATTTCTTGCTATTGTGCAATACTGTGCAATTGAAAATTTCTTGCTATTGCACAATATTTCATATGGAATCCTGATTTGGACCAACTTGAAAACTGGGCCCATAATCAAAAATCAAAGTACATATTTAGATAAAGCATATCAAATAAGCCCGAGAATTTAATTTTTGTTAAAATCAAACTTAGTTTAATTTTGGACCCTTTGGACCTTAATGTAGACCAATTTGAAAACTGGACCAAAAATTAAGAATCTACATACACAGTTAGATTTTGCATATCAAAGAACCCATTTATTCAATTTTTGATGAAATCAAACAAAGTTTAATTTTAGACCCCCATTTGGACCAACTTGAAAACTAGGCCAATAATTAAAAATCTAAGTACATTTTTAAATTCAGCATATCAAAGAACCCCAAGGATTCAATTTTTGTTAAAATCAAACTAAGTTTAATTTTGGACCCTTTGGACCTTAATGTAGACCAATTTGAAAACGGGACCAAAAGTTAAGAATCTACATACATAGTTAGATTCGGCATATCAAAGAACCCCAATTATTCAATTTTTGATGAAATCACACAAAGTTCAATTTTGGACCCTTTGGGCCCCTTATTCCTAAACTGTTAGGACCAAAACTCCCAAAATCAATACCAACCTTCCTTTTGTGGTCATAAACATTGTGTTTAAATTTCATTGATTTCTATTTACTTAAACTAAAGTTATTGTGCGAAAACCTAGAATAATGCTTATTTGGGCCCTTTTTTGGCCCCTAATTCCTAAACTGTTGGAACCAAAACTCCCAAAATCAATCCCAACCTTTCTTTTGTGGTCATAAACCTTGTGTCAAAATTTCATAGATTTCTATTAACTTAAACTAAAGTTATAGTGCGAAAACCAAGAAAATGCTTATTTGGGCCCTTTTTGGCCCCTAATTCCTAAAATGTTGGGACCAAAACTCCCAAAATCAATACCAACCTTCCTTTTGTGGTCATAAACCTTGTGTTAAAATTTCATAGATTTCCATTCACTTTTACTAAAGTTAGAGTGCGAAAACTAAAAGTATTCGGACGCCGGACGACGACGACGACGACGCCGACGCCAACGTGATAGCAATATACGACGAAAAATTTTTCAAATTTTGCGGTCGTATAAAAACAGTAAAATTTCCTTAAAATTACCAATTTAGGGGCAGCAACCCAACAACGGGTTGTCCGATTCATCTGAAAATTTCAGGGCAGATAGATCTTGACCTGATAAACAATTTTACAATTGTCAGATTTGCTCTAAATGCTTTGGTTTTTGAGTTATAAGCCAAAAACTGCATTTTACCCCTATGTTCTATTTTTAGCCATGGCGGCCATCTTGGTTGGCTGGCCGGGTCACCGGACACATTTTTTAAACTAGATATCCCAATGATGATTGTGGCCAAGTTTGGTTTAATTTGGCCCAGCAGTTTCAGAGGAGAAGATTTTTGTAAAAGTTAACGATGACGGACGCCAGACGACGCCAGACGCACAGTGATGAGAAAAGCTCACTTGGCCCTTTGGGCCAGGTGAGCTAAAAAGCAACTGTTTATGATTAGAGAAAGAAAACTGTACATATAATACCATGACAACATGATTTATATTATAAACCTGAAGCATATTGATGAAATCATTATTGTATCTGTTTTACTCATTTCAAAATACAGTATGATAAACACATGCTAAAAACAATCATATTTAAAACGTTAAAATCAGAGCTGCAAGGAGGAAAAACAGTGGGAACAACAAAAAAACAGTCAAAAATAGTAATTTCATAAAGAATAGAACCTTATCAATGACTCTTTTCTGCCTATAATTGTATCTGACATTCAAAAGTATTCATCAGTTTATAGATTGAATCTTTCTTTCTTTCAAAACTTGAAATTATGTTAACGTTACATTCAACTGTCCTGTAGTATAATGATCTATTGAAGTAAGTAAAATGAAAGGACAAAAAAGTGTATACAAAATATGAGGTGCGTCAGATATAAGTGGACTTTAGGCAAATGAATATCAACACATCTGCTAACCCTTTTGGGGTGAAAAATTTTGAGGTAAAGACTCAAACTATTTGTAAATTGGAGTTGTTATGAGAATTCTACAAATTAGATAAGAAAATAAACTCATCATAGACACCAGGACTAGATTTTGTATATATGCCAGACACGCGTTTCGTCTACAAAAGACTCATCAGTGACGCTCGAATCCAAAAAAGTTCAAAAGGCCAAATAAAGTACAAAGTTGAAGAGCATTAAGGACTAAAATTCCTAAAAGTTTTGCCAAATACAGCTAAGGTAATCTATGCCTGAGGTAGAAAAGCCTTAGTTTTTCAAAAATTCAAAATTTTATAACCAGTTAATTTATAAATATAACTATATCAATGAAATTAATGTATGTAGAAATAATCTTTAATTTCATATTTAAATGATCTAAAACCTAATACTCATATGGTCCTGAACATATACATGCACTTGCATAAAGTCCTTTTCTATTCGACAAAGCTCATGTGTAATAATTGTTTATTCAACAATCCATACAACAATTTGTATACTGTGAAAAGGTTTATTTTCGTGGGTACCAATTTTCGTGGATTGAGGAAAACTTGCATATTCGTGGATATATAAACTTGTGGTTTTGAAAAAGTTTGCATACATTCCTTTACAAAATTTGTATTTTGTTTAACATTTAAATTTGTGGTTCTCCTGTTCCCACGAAATCCAGGAAAATTGGTATCCAACGAATATTAATAAATCCACAGAACTAATTTTTGTCCATCTATTACTGAGGGGGATAGGACCTTTATCAGGACTCCAAAATCGGGTGTTTTTAAGCTCGAGATTGACCCTTTCGGAATTCAGGAATTCTTTTTTTCTAATTTCAGGACTTTGGGGATTTAGATTTTTTTAAATCGGGACCTCAAGATTTCGTGTTTTTAAGCCCTGGATTTCGGGATCAGGACCACTCCTACCCACCCCCCCTCATTACCTTTCAAATCACAAAATAACTACGCAAAAAGTATTGATAAGTCTCTTACAAAACTAACATTTTTGACTGTGTGTGAATAATTAATTTAAGCAGTAGTTGTATACTCACAAAGACAAAAAGCCATGCAGTGACACAAACTCCTGTAAATACATTTAAAACCGGGAAAGCAAGCAAACTTACACACACAGCTTAAGAATGTGTTTCACAAGAACCATGCAGATATCAAGGAAAATTTGTTTGGATCTATTGGAGTATGTATAAAGATAATTGGTAAGAGATTTTGATCTATCTGCCAGGTTGAATTTTTTATTGTGTCCAGTGTAAAATATTTCATGCCTATTGCGGATGAAGGAAATGTAACTCATCATTTGAACAAGAATGTTTCTAGACCTGGTTTTATATTGGATAGTGAAAAAAAAAATACACTTCATAGGAGATAACATGTATCCATAATTTATTGATATATTTGTGGTAAGAATTCTAACTCTAATTTGGACTCCCTGAATGTTAAAATTCTTTTTATTTGCCTAAATAATCTTGTAAAATCAGCAACTTTAATGAAAACCTAATCAAAAATTTAAAATTGAAGTTTTTGTTCTTATTCTTCAATTTTTTTTAAAATTACTCGTACTGAAATTGATTTGAAGAATGATCATGAAACAAAATAGACATAAAAACAAATATGGATACTTTATAGATACTTTAACATACAAAATATTGTAGACTCCGAACGACCAGATAAACAGAAATCACAATAAATTACATCTTTATTGAAGACATTGGAGCAATTCACCATAAAACTTTGCAGGCCATGCCATACTCCTTATAGGAATCATTTCATGTTAGACATTATATGTAGTTTTAGTTTTCAAAATAGATTTAAATAGAAGTAGAATTATTCCCCTTGACAGACAAGTTCTAGGCAATGTGTTTGATTTTCTAATTTGAACATGTGGTACACAAGTCTCATAAAAGATTCTTTCTAAATTATAGTAATGGACTATATAAGTCTTAAACTAATGAAAATTGGTCAGTCAACCACTTTTCCTAAAGTTTAATGGTAAAATAACAAGCTCAATTTGTTATTGAAACTTTTGGAAGTTACCTTCAAAATGACAAAAGAAAAGATCTTTCGAACAGTTTCGAACAGTTAAGCAATTTTTTGGCTGTTTGATGGAATTTCTGCTCTTTGCTCTCCAGATGCCAGTCAAGGGAAATAATTCTAACTCTAATAACTTAAATATAACCCTAACTAATGACAACATTGCTAATTTTATTTGATATCTACATGAATTCTTAGTGATATATACCAGGACTAGTGATAAACGAGGCAGACTTGGCTCGAATCATTTCTCTCACGGTCTTGTCTTCTAATCCTGCAGCAAAACAAGACAAAAAACATTTCAAGACTTAGTTCCCTTTCCCTTTTCTTAAAAGTTATCTCCCTTTTCAAATTCTTTAAAGTTATCTACCTTTCAGAAATTCTTAAAACTTCTTCTTTCAAATTTCTTCAAAGTTATCTCCCTTTCAGAAATTCTTCGAAGTTATCTCCCTTATTATATTCCAAAGTGTTATTTCCCTTTCCCTAGTAACCAATCTAACAGATGTATGTCAGTTATTGTTTTCTTTCCTGTAATTTATTTGTGATGCATTACAAATTTAATTTCTGTAAACCAACATATATTTGTACCCAATTTAATTCACTTATTTTGCTATTTATAAATAGAAAAGAAAAGTTAATATAAAGAGTTGGAAATATGTCTTTTAGATGAGTACACAATCAAAGTTAGAAAATCGTTAATGATAGCCTCTAAAAAATTGTATAAAATAGCTAAACGCAAGAAAAATATCTGCTAAAATAAGCTGATTTTCAGCGTCCATAAGATTTCCACCCACACAAATGTTTTCTGCTAAGACTAAACTTTACCACAGTTCAGGTGATTAGTAATTTCAACCTTTTCCAAGTGGCAGCTGGCAAATAGCCAGTTTAATGTCCAAGGAAGTAATATTGCTGATTCTTAATTTGTACAATCAAAATTGACCACGGTTTTAAAAAAGAAATATAAATTTTGAAATTTTATTAATTGTAAAAATTTGAATGAACAGTAGTCAGTTGTATTTATTTTGCAGTTTGTAAAGACAAAATCATCCTGAAATGAAGTTAAATTTACAAATAAAGAATGAGTATTGACTAAAAAAAATTTATACAATGAACCTTAATAAAACAAGAATGTGTCCGAAGTACAAGGACGCCCCACTTGCGCTATCATTTTCCATGTTCAATGGACCGTGAAATTGGGTAAAAAAACTAATTTGACATTAAAATTAGAAAGATCATACCATAGTGAACATGTGTACTAAGTTTCAAGTTGATTGGACTTCAACTTCATCATAAACTGCCTTGACCAAAAACTTTAACCTGAAACTCCCACTTCCATTTTCTATATTCAGTGGGCCGTGAAATTGGTGTCAAAAGTCTAACTTGGTTTTAAAATTAGAAAGATCATATCATAAGCAACAAGTGTACAAAGTTTCAAGTTGATTGGACCTCAGCTTCATCAAAAACTACCTTGACCATAAACTTTAAATCCAACCTCGCACTTTCATTTTCTATATTCAGTGGGCCGTGAAATTGGGGTCAAAACTTTAATTTGGCTTTAAAATTTGAAAGATTATATCATAAGCAACAAGTGTTCTAAGTTTCAAGATGATTGGACTTCAACTTCAGCTTCATCATGTTCATCAAAAACTACCTTAACCAAAAACTTTAACCTGAAGCGGGACAGACGGACGAAAGTACGGACGAACAGACAGACAGATGTACAGACCAGAAAACATAATGACACTCTACTATCGTAGGTGGAGCATAAGAAAGCACACAATCAAAACATAAAAGTTTAGGAATTAATCAAAATCTTTTATTAAATTTGCATTTTAAAAACACTGCTGACAAAGCAAAATTTTTGTGTTTAGAACTGAATTAATGTTGATTAATTATTTTTATGTTGAAAAACAAATTAATGTATAATGAAGTTAGTTGACTAGCCAGTGACATAGTAGTTTAACTACTTAAACCACTTAGAAAACCGAATATGGAATGGAAGGGCTGATTTAAGGAAAACCCCAAAAGACTGGAAATAATATTATAATGCCTCCCTTTTAGATTTGTGCATAAAAAAAACATTCTAAAGTAATCAACATGAAGGCAGTATTTAAATTTACAAAATATAATAAAGAATATATGAACTTTATTTCAATTTAAATTTCAAACAACTACTTCATTTGTAATATTAAAAAAAATATATATATAAAAAAAATAAAGAAGACGCAAGCTATCGCTTTAAATAGTCTTCTTGCAATAAAATATTGAAAATATATAATGCTAAACTGTGATAGAAGCTTGTGATTTTTGAAAGAATTACATAGATCTATTAAAGTTTCAGAAAAGCCTCCTGATACCTCTTGTGTGGCATAAATAAAACTACTATTTTAATATATATAATTTGAAAGTGAAATACTCCAGCAATAATTGAGGGGCCTGATGAGGGGGGGGTCTCATCACAATTCACGAGTTGATTTTTTTGTCAATCGGGATGCACAGAAAATAAATTTCAATGATCACGGATCACGAAATTATAAAAAAAAATCTGTAAAAAAACAGATAAGGATAGCGAAAATGCGCTGATAGCGAAGAACGAAAATAACCCATCAGGCCCCTCATAATTATTTATAGCTGTTCTGTTTAAAGTAGTGCCAACTTGTCAAATCCACCTATTCATTGGAGTGATCTTAGAATGGGCAAGATTTCTAGACTTTCCCCTTTATCCCACCTATAAACTGGGAATTTTATTTACTTTTCAGTCATCATTAGTTGAGTATATCTGATAAATTAAAGAAAAGGTTTATAGATTTTTAATTACAAATTTTTAGAAAACCTTTAGTTACATTAAAGAAGGACATGACAGGTATGACCCCTGTAACAAGATTGAATCAACAAAATCTACCTGAACTGTGGTGTAAGTACAGTGGATTCATTTTCTTGGGTTCCAATAAAATGTATTAACATGGATATTCAATATTATTGTTTTGCCTAAGTATATCCAGGCCTTGCGGTCATAAAACTTTCAAGTCTGTTTTTTGTACTCGTACTCGAAAATCAACCAATCAAAATGCTGGATTTCATGTTTCGAAAATGAATTTGTGCTCTGAGCACTGAGCAAAGTTTTATGACTTCAACCCCAGAAGTGTATTAAAATTTGTACTTTGTTGAACTTGTAAATTTTTTTTATTTACCTATACTTGTGAGATCAACTAAAATTTGATATCCAATCATATAAGAAAAAATCCACAGTATCAGTGGCGGATCCAGGGATTGGAACCCCCATTTTTTGGACGATCAATGCATTTGAATGGGGACATGTAGTTGGAACCCCCCCTTGTGTCCTGGGTTAGGAACCCCCCTTTTTAAAATGGCTTGATCCTCCCCTGAGTATACAACTCTTTGTACACTTTTATTAATCTTTTTATATTTCTAAGCAGTAAAACAAATCTATGAAAGCCTAAGCCAATCACAGTTTAGAAGATTGTTTGTTTAATGAATCAAAATACCGCAAGTAAGTTTATAATCAAAAACTTTTTTTAATATTTGAAATCTTGAAGCTCCATAACATATAAGAACAACTTCCTTCACCCAACTACACTGAATATCTTGATATAGCGGACACGATCTAAACCATAAATCTCACCTTTAAATGCTTCTGGGTTGAGATAAAATAGACTAGAAAATGAATGACGGTGTTTGTCTGTGGCAATCGGTAGATGCACAGTGAGGTATTGTCTCTCTACAAAGTAATCTGTAATAGAAAATGATTGACGGAGTTTATCCGAGGCTGTTGGTAGATGCATAGTGTGGTATTGTCTATCCACAAAATAATCTGCAAGGAAAATAATTGATGATGTAGTAAAATGTAGAAGAATGTTTTAATATCATTACATCATAAATCAAGTATTTTCAGCTTTAAACTTGAGGTACAAAAGTTGACAGAAGGTAAAAAAAAAAGCACACTTAGTAAATCCTGTTATACATGTACTTGCACATAATGGTTGCACTCATTTTCGAAGGTATAGTGACCAACAGTTCTTTAAAAAAATCTATGATAAATAAAATAATAACAATTGTGTAGGAGAATGATATGCAGATATATTGACCCTGAAATAAACTAGATGTGTCAAAACACCATTAATGGCCCCGACAGCAAAAAAAAAAAAGGGCTGATATTTCAAGAACAAGTGTGGACACAGACATGAAAAAAAGTCTGTATAACTGTTATTGTCATGACATTTTTTCAAAGTCTAATGCCTGTAATACCAGCTGAGATCAGCAGATCAAAACGAAACATAAACTTGAACTGTAACTCATCATAGAGAACTCACATACCATAAATCAGCCCAATATCTGAAGCGGTTTTAAAAATAATTCTGTATAATGGTTTGTTGCAGAATGACGGAATGATAGAATGATGGAATGACAGACAAGGGTCAAACTATATGACCCCAACCACTTAGTGGAGGGGCCATAGAGGGGCCATCAAAAGCAGTGTATATCATGTGAGGATTACAAAGGTTACAGTTGTTATATTACTACCGGTATATTATTATTGTCAATATTCATCCTTTTCCATATCGCCCTGGGTATCATACTAAGATCAATATATCAGCATAAGATGTTAGTCAAGGGATGATAACCAGGCCAGTATGGATTGGACACACATGTATTAATCTTTTTATCATATACTATCATATTAATGCAAAGTATATGATAAACAAGAATGTGTCCCCAGTACAGGGATGCCCCATCCACACTATCATTTTCTATGTTCAATGGACCATGAAAATGGGGTAAAAAATAAGAAAGATCATATCATAGGGAACACATGTATTAAGTCTCAAGTTGATTGGACTTTAACTTCATCAAAAACAACCTACTTGACCAAAACCTTTACCTGAAGGGGGACACACAGACGGACAAACAAACACACAGACCAGAAAATATAATGCCCATAAAATAATATAAATAATATTAATATAATATCAATACCTGTCCTAGGATCTTTGGGATTCTTATCTTCCAAACTACGACTTCTTTTTTCTTCTAGACTCTGGGATTTTATGGATTCTAAAAAATAAAAAGAAAAAACTCATATTTTCAGTAATACATATAATTCCTCTGTTAAAATACTTAAAAATTCAAAAATACATATCAGAAACAATTTGCATTCTATAGACCAAAAAATGCTAAAATATTCCTAGAAACAAAACTTACTGGATAAATATATTATATACATCTTATGTTACTTTTTGAATTATCATAATGATCTTGTTATATGACAAATGATATCAAACATGTTTGTAATATAATCAAACATAAATTTTAGATTTTAACACATTTAAATGAAATTTCATAAGAATGCTGCAGTTCACCCTAGTTCTAGATATATATCTGCACATTACATTCCAGATCATGTGATTCATACTAGTTAAGTCAGACAGTTATTTATAAGCCTTTTGTCCAATGATATTAATGAAATATCCCATAATTGTCTTTCTACATTCATTCAAACTAATAATAATTTTGTACTTTAGTACATTTGTTAGCAGCAAATCATACCCGTAGCCAGGGGGTTCGGGGGGTTCGTCCAACCCCCCCCCCCCCCCCCCTTGAAATCAAATAAGCACTGTTAAAGTCAACGTTTTGTTCAAATTGTGACTGTTAAAGTCGAGTTCATGAGTCCAACGAACCCCTCCCCTTGGAAATTCCTGGCTACGGGCCTGCAAATTCAAGTGTTTTAGTACTTTTTCCCACAGCTTGAAGCATTTAATACCCTTTTCCCTTGATACAAGCTTGATTATTAATGAAATGTTGTTATATATAGCACTATGCATTTTTTTTTACCAGATGTCTATTCCACAGCTCTTTATATTCATATTTTTACATTTGAACACAACACACAACCAAGGAGCAATAAATATGTTCAGGTCCACAGTTCTACATACTCTACATTTTTATAAATGAACATAACATGCAACGAAGGAGCAACAATATATTTTCACATTTACAGGTCAAAGTTCTATACACATATGCATACAATTGAAAATTCACCATGCAAGGAAGGAGTAACAATATATTTTCACATTTACAGGTCAAAGTTCTATACACATATGCATACAATTGAAAATTCACCATGCAACGAAGGAGCAACAATATATTTTCACATTTACAGGTCAAAGTTCTATACACATATGCATACAATTGAAAATTCACCATGCAAGGAAGGAGTAACAATATATTTTCACATTTACAGGTCAAAGTTCTATACACATATGCATACAATTGAAAATTCACCATGCAACGAAGGAGCAACAATATATTTTCACATTTACAGGTCAAAGTTCTATACACATATGCATACAATTGAAAATTCACCATGCAAGGAAGGAGTAACAATATATTTTCACATTTACAGGTCAAAGTTCTATACACATATGCATACAATTGAAAATTCACCATGCAACGAAGGAGCAACAATATATTTTCACATTTACAGGTCAAAGTTCTATACACATATGCATACAATAGAAAATTCACCATGCAACCAAGGAGCAACAATATATTTTCACATTCACAGGTCAAAGTTCTATACACATATGCATACAATAGAAAATTCACCATGCAACCAAGGAGCAACAATATATTTTCACATTTACAGGTCAAAGTTCTATACACATATGCATACAATTGAAAATTCACCATGCAACGAAGGAGCAACAATATATTTTCACATTTACAGGTCAAAGTTCTATACACATATGCATACAATAGAAATTCACCATGCAACCAAGGAGAAATATATATTCTACCTAGCTTTTACAAACATGTAGGAAGATACAGTGGATTCATTTACTTTCATTGTGACCAATTTTTCATGGATTGACAAAAAAAAATTATATTGTCATGGATTTTTAATTTTGTGGTTTTACCCAAGTTTGAATACAAACCTATGGAATATTTAATTCATTGAAAATTTGGTATGCATGGTTTGCTTAAGGTGGAACCTAACACTTTCACTAAAATTAATTTGGCTCGTTTAATTTTCTTAAAATTTTGACAAAGTATTTACTTTGACCCTTTAACAAAAAAATAAAAATTTCAAAAACTTTGAACCAACCAATTTATCAGAAAAGTTACCCTGGTTATATAGCAGTTTGACAAACACTCATTTTGATCACTGAGAAGCTTGATATTCCTTTACGAACACAATGTCATTAAAACATTCTGCTGATTTTACAGAATTATCTCCCTGTAGTGTTAGGAACCACCTTAAACCCACAAAATCCATTGGTATCCTACGAATGATAATGAATCCACATAACGTAAGTAAGAACATACCAAAATATTCAGTAATTTCTGGGGCTGGTAATAAGGAATGATATAAAACGAATCAGGATAATCTCTCAGCTAACATAATATACACATTCAATTGAAGTTTACAACAGCTCAAAGAAGAGTGCACAGGCTAAAATGTCTTATAAAAATTAGAAGTTTAGAAAATTGACTATGGGATAACTCTAGATCTCCACCATAGATCAAACCATGTAAAAGTTAACAACTTTAGGTCACTGTACAGCCTTCAATAATGAGTTACACCCATACCCCATTGTAAGCTAGAAAAGTTCCCAAATGCCTGAATGATTGAGTTGTTATTGAACTTTTTGAAGATAAGTGTTTAATACAAGTATCATATAAACTTAACATTATCCATGTAAATGAGGTGAAGGTCAGATGAAGACAGCCAGACAGACATGTACACTATAAAATCATACCAAAAACCAAATATATAAAGCACATTTTGTATGATGAATGTCATGAGTGAAACTTTGTTTGTGTACTTTTAACTATAATAATAGGAGCAAAGTGATTCATGTCAATAAGAAGCCTTTGTACAGCCATGTAAAAAAATTATTTAAAGAGACATTTTAAAATATGCTACAAATATTAATAAACTAAGTTGAAAAAAATTATATAACAGGCATTAAAGAAGCAACAATATTACAGCTGTTATACTTGAGTGTGTGCAATGCATTTAAGATTGCTTTTTTATTATTGCCCAGGTTATCTATATGTCAGTGAAAATGGATTGGTGATTAATGTATAGGGGCTAATATAAACTGCATGTAAATTTATGATAACAAGTTTTAAAATCTTATAAGGATATGAACCCTTCTTTTAAGAAAGACTTATAAGCTGAACACTTTTTCAATTGTGATTGTTTACCAGGTGTTTGAAAGAAGACAACTCCAAGCCAACCAGTCTGTACTGAAACTCCTAAATGCTTAAATTATGGCAAATACCAATTTGTGGTTGACCTTGTTGAAGAGCACATTCAAGGAATCCTGCACTCAAAGAGAGCATGCTATCATTAAACCACCAGTATCAACTTTCAATATTAGCCAATCAAACAGTTAACAAAAGGTTCAGTAAAAATTGAGTCTGAGCATTTTTGAAAATGTTATTACAATAAATGTTCAAGCAAACTTAAATTACATGCATTGATAACACAATCAGACTGAACCTAAAAGTGGAAAAACATTGTTGTGTTCGTGCTGTAAATTCATGCAGGTCACAATTATATGACAAGAACAAATTTAGTCTACTGTGGATTCATTATTATTCATTGGATACCAATTTTTGTGAATTCCAGGGTATAAGGGAAACTATGAATTTAATGCTCAATAAATCACTTATCATCAGTTGAAATTAAAATGCTCAATAAATCACTCATCATCAAAAAGAATGTTGGCTTTCTTATGCTAAACCACAAAATTGAATATCCACGAACAGCAAATTCACCTCATTCCACAAAAATTGGTACCAACTAAAAAATTAATGAATCCACAGTACTTTTTGGAAGGTTTAAACATGATATAATGTACATACTAGGAAAATTAACATCTTCAAGATATACACTGCCTATAACGAAATAATGAAATAAAAGTAAAATAAAATTTAACAGTCACATACGCCATGTAGCTTTCATGCAGTTTGTACATACAGGAATATTTGGAAAAGAGAAATTGGAATTTGGCAGATCTTTGAAAATCTCAATCTCTAATAAGGACAAGTTTAAGTTTTACTTAAATACAGCTTGCACTTTCAACTGTGTCAGAAAATATCAAAAAGGTCTCATTGGTTTTTAAATGGATCTTTTTTAAAAGCCTTAATGATGATGGATGGCTGCTTAACGTCCAGCAGCAAATTAATTTGCATATTCAGGATGTGAACAAGTTAATGTAATATGAATATCAACTCTGATTTGTACTAGACCGACACACTCAGCAGGATTTTATACGTGCTAGTTCAACTAGAGGCTCTCAAGAACCTGTATCGCTCACCTGACTCTACTTGGGTTTTTGAAAACATATAAAAAAAAAGATAAAATTTGGCTACAAAGTAACAACACTTGGCCACCACCTCATTAGGAAAGGAACATTTATGCTATGTTTGATTTCATTCAATTTAGTGGTTCGCTAGAAGAAGACTTTTGTATGCATTTCCAAGAGGGTCCTATGTTAAACAAAGTCACCCCACTGGCGGCCATCTTGGATGTTGGATCGGCTACAAAGTCACAACACTTGGTCAGCACCTCATAAGGAACATTCATGCTATGTTTGGTTTCATTCCATTCAGTGGTTCTCTAAAAGAAGGTATTTGTATGCATTTCCCATAGGGTCCTATGTTAAACTAAGTCCCCCGCTGGCGGCCATCTTGGATGACAGATCGGCTACAAAGTAACAACACTTGGTCAGCACCTCATAAGGAACATTCATGCTATGTTCAGTTTCATTCCATTCAGTGGTTCTCTAAAAGAAGGTATTTGTATGCATTTCCCATGAACAAAGTAACAACACTTTGTCAGCACCTCATAAGGAACATAAATGCCATGTTTGGTTTCATTCCATTCAGTGGTTCTCTAAAAGAAGTCATTTGTATGCATTTCCCATAAGGTCCTATGTTAAACTAAGTCCCCCACTGGCGGCCATCTTTGATGATGGATCAGCTACAAAGTAACAACACTTGGTCAACACCTCATAAGGAACATTCATGCCATGTTTGGTTTCATTCCATTCAGTGGTTCTCTAGAAGAAGTTCAAAATGTAAAAAGTTAACGACGACGGACGCCAAGTGATGAGAAAAGCTCACTTTGCCCTTCGAGCTAGGTGAGCTAAAAAGGTGACAGTTCACAAAAAGACATGTCAATGATCTTTTTTTAGATTTTCTGAAACAAAAACTTCAGGAAAGCCTGCATACTATTTTTTTAAATCTTTTTCATAATAGAACATTATAGGTGCCAAAATCAACATAGCAATGCTTTTGTTTTATTTTTTCCAAGAAAAAAATCTTCAGGAAAAGCTTGACCACAACCTACAATCTAATAAAATCTGTACCAAAAAAGATGCAAAGGTTTATAATGAATACCTATACAAAACCATTTTCTGTATCAGGGGTTGCTGCCAACATTTATCAAGACCAACCAAAGTTGAGATTAATTTATTGCAAATTGTAGAAAAAACTGCTTATCAGATATCAAAATATGAGTTCTTATTACTTCTTAATTTACAGTAAGTGTTCAAAATTTTTTTGTTTCATATTCCATAGTTTGTTTCGCATTCAATAATTTAAGAGTAGTAAACAAATACTGAGACCAGCAAATTTTAAAAACATAATCTCTAAAGTTCTAAAAACTAAAAACTGAAATGCATATCAATCAATAATATGAGATATATTTTCTCAAATCCACATTGACAAGAATATTTACCATGCCTGTCATAAACATAGTCAAAATACTATTTCTAAAATGAGACTATTATATAGAACAGTTTAGCATCTCTCTGCACCCAATATATACCACAAAATAAGATAATATATTTAGGACTGTTCCATATAAAGCAAACAAAATATTTTCAATGGATTTGTTTCAAATAAAACAAACAAAAGAGTGTCTAGACTTTTGCTAAGAGCATTGAAAATAATCTTTTGGAGATGTGCTTTTGCATGTTTGCAGTGAAGGATTAGTGAGGGAAAAAAATGCCATTTAGTTTTGAAACTGCTATCTTTGAACATACAGAAATAGAAATGGTGCTTTTCAAATAGCTTTTAAATTGGTGGTGATATTATCAGTTAACATATCCTTTTCTGATAGAAATAACAAATGAGTGATAGAAATCTATCTTAGGCCAAATAAAAAAGTATGTGTGGTTCCAGTTACATCTGAAAAAAGTTAGGGTAGGTAGGTAGGGATTTTTTTTTATTTTATGTTTTTTTTTTACATTGAGTCTATGGGAGCAACATTCTGACCTTAACAGTGCTTAATGAAAAATGACAATAAAATCTTTAGGGTAGGCTATTTTTAAGACGAAAAGTAGGGACGGTAGGGTTACTGGAACCACACATATATTTTTATTTGGCCTTATGCAAATGAATATCAATACATTTCGTACATCTGCTACCCTTTTTCAGTTGAAAAAAAAAACTCTACAGAAAAACTTGTAACTGTTAGAAAATTGAGCTGTTATAAGAACCCTACTAATGAGACCAAAATTCATCTTTTATTTCATATTAAATGTTTCAAAATCAACTAAATAGATATAGGAAGATGTGGTATGAGTGCCAATGAGACAACTCTCCATCCAAGTAACAATTTATAAAAGTAAACCATTATAGGTTGAGGTACGGCCTTCAACACAGAGCCTTTGCTTACACTGAACAACAAGCTATAAAGGACCCCAAAATTACTAGTGTAAAACCATTCTAACGGGAAAACCAACAGTCTAATCTATAAAAAAAAAGAAAAGGAGAAACACATATAAAAAACATTAACAAAAAGTTTAGATCTTATACTTGTGCAAATGTACACCCAATTGCACTTAAGGATGTACTTAGGTGAGATTTGGTAAAAATTAAGGAAATTAAGAAATTAAAATTGATACTATAAACTTGTAGAGCATCAATTAAGGATAAAGATAAGCTAAAAATTTTAATAGGTCATGGACCTCCTTTTCGAGATATTTGAGATTTAAAATATGGCGGGAAAAGACTGACTCGGACTTTTACCTTATAATTGCATTGGTATCATTTGGGTCTCAAAACAAAAGAAAGAAAATCAAGAATCTTCTACAATTTTGGTAAATGACCTTTCATGAGCTATTAAGTCTTATATGAAAAAATAAATGGGTGTTATGGGGCAAAATATTTTACATTGTATTGTATGGAAAAACACCAAGGAGTCCGAACATTTGACACAAATTCCCAAACTTCACCTAAGTACATCCTTAAGCAGATTTCTATTCGCATTACTCAAATGCATTTGTAAAATTAGATGATTTCCCTAGTCAAAATTTGTCTCTTGTACATATTTTAATAAAATCATACTCATCAGACCAGATAAACACGACTTACTACATAAACTGTTGAAACAATGAAAATATTCAGAAAAGAATGACCCTTGCCTAAACATTTCATTAGAACTCAATTAAGACTAAAAACTACTAAATATATATATGTTGGTACCAAATAAATAAAAGTACAACAAAAAATAAATACATGAATGAAACTACAGTACAATAAAGCGTGCCTCATGTGGCTTACCTAATGTGTGAGTCGTCTCTTTACCTTTGTCTTCAAAAAGTTAAAATAGTATGTGATGATTCCGCAGTGAATAATAAAGTATGATACATGTATGGGCTATTCCAGGAAAAAAATAATTGGGGAGGGGGCAGGGGTGTTAATTTCAATGTGATTCAGCAGTGAATAATAAAGCATGTTAATGTAAGAGCTATTCCAGGAAAACATA
This sequence comes from Mytilus galloprovincialis, assembly GCA_037788925.1. Classification (NCBI taxonomy): domain Eukaryota; kingdom Metazoa; phylum Mollusca; class Bivalvia; order Mytilida; family Mytilidae; genus Mytilus; species Mytilus galloprovincialis. Next base: position 44,330,641 of record CM075338.1, read on the forward strand.
GGGAGGGGGTAACAGAATTGCATATGATTCCACTCTTATCACCCCCAACCCCCTCTTCCCCAATACCCAGGATTTTTTTCATTTATATCAGAACTATTTTGGATTCAACTCCTATTACCCACAGCAAGTAAAATTCATTTTGAGACCTTATCTCCGATACACTTTTTCCTGGAATAGCCCTTAATAGTAAAATTAAAATAAAATTTGGAGATGGCAGTGTAAAATGAGATAGTCTGGATATAAATGAAGGTCAGGATTGTATGTATATTATGATTTAATGTGCAACAAATGTTCTTGACGTTATACAACAGTCACTTTTCCTTTGTGGCATAATACATTATCTATTGTGACATCAAAATTTTTACAGGAGTGGGGGGCACATATTCGCCAGGGACACAATTTCGTCGTTTTATGATTTTGAGGTGTCAACGCTTCAAAGGATGGCTAAAATGGAAGAAATATGCCGATAAACTATAATTTTATAACAAATATGATTATTTTTTAAACTTAAACAAAATTGTGGCACTTACTGCAAAGGACCTAAAAACAGACAACGATTTTTGGTCAATTTCCTGAATGAAAAACACGATTATCCAAGAAGATTTTCGTAGTAATTTTTTTACTGATTGGCCTAAATTTCTGTTTTTTAAATCTTTGAAATATCTGCAGTTCATTTATAATGAAATTTATTTGATAAATATTATATAAAGCTGCAGTTATTTGGTTTTAAATAGATGTGTAAAAACGGCGAATATGTGTCCCCCATTGACAAAACATCAGGAAATTTCAAACACCCTTAAATCTAACTTTACAGATGATTATTTTCAAACAAACATGTTTTCAAGCTTAGGAATGTTTTGCATTTGAAGTTATCTTCATATAGAAATATCAGTATACTTCAAAATCATATAGACCTGAACATAAACTGCAGAAAACATGGAAAGATATGGCGAAAATGAGCACCCCACTCTAGAGATATCCAGTTATGGTAGGTAAATAGCGATAAGATGTATGAAGTATATGTTGCAGTTCATTAAATTCCATGAAAAATATTGAATAAAACTTGAGGGTTAAAGGTTATATACAAAGCTGGTAATGGATAAATCTACAGTGGTTCAAGTTAGTCCACTCAGCTAATATAAAAAAGAAGATGTGGTATGATTGCCATTGAGACAACTATACACAAAAGACCAAAATGACACAGAATTAACAACTATTTTTTTCAATACAGTAGACTCCACCTAATCGGATATCGGTTAATCGAATATATCGGCTATTGTAATATTATTTCAAAACACCGAACCATTCCCTATACATTTCAGTCAAAATACATCGGATAATCGAATATCGGTTATTAGAATATATCGGCTAATTGGATAGGAATATTCATGGAAAATGTGTGAAAACCATGTACAATCGAATATTTTGAAATAATTTCATATTTTTTTTGACAGGAAATGAAGCCGGAAGTTACGCCATTACGAAGTTTAAGAAAACTTCAGTACAGAAATGTTTCCTTTTATCAATAAAAACGATCTTTCATAGTCAAATAAAACATATTTTTTCTTGTTGTCTTGTTTATTTTATGAATTTGATATTATATTCTGCCCAAGATGTGTTTGTTATGTGTTTATCCAAATGTGATCGTTGTCATTTACTTCACAAACAATGACACGACAAAATGATAAACTGTGCGTGATGTTCATCAATGTTTATTAAATATGAATGAAATGTACCTCTTTCTCAACAATTTATTAAAATATATATAGAAGTCCCGTGTAAAAACAAGGAATCGTGTGTCAATAGCATGTCCCAGGTGAAATAGAATTATGTAACTTGTACACACGTACGCCATTTTCCTAATTTACATAATATTCAGCCTTTTATTTTGAACCACGACAGATAAGATAGAAAAGCAAAATTAATTTTACAATTTTATAATCATAAACATAGTTGTATTACTTGAAATTGGAAATGGATTTCATAAATAAAAAAATGTAGAAAATTAGATCCGAGTACGATTACAGGTAGAAGTTTATAGTCGGCATGAATTCGTAGCTATTAATAGAATTTACCTGTGGCCTACTTCCGAGAATTCATAGCTATTTTTAGCTTTTACCTGTTTTAACACACAAATGAAACAAATCACGCAAAAACAACAAGTCACATTATTTAAATGGTACATATTTTATTCAGATAATCAACACATAATTAATAATCAATAGACTGACAGATAAACAAAATACATTATTATCAACTGATTGATCTGTTACTCAATCAACCGAATTATCCGAACTTGTACCTGAAAAAACAATGAGATTAGTTACAAATTGCCATTAATAAAGCAGCTATAATAGCTATTGGTATCTTAGGGTTGTGTCTGTCAATTTTGAAAAAAAACTTGGAGGAATATACGTTCATCGGCTAATTGAATATATCGGACAATCGGATATTTTTAGCTGACATTTTGGGTATCCGATTGGCCGGAGTCTACTGTATCGCAAAGATTTAAATCGCATTTGAGTCTAAAATGACAAAATCGCTATAATAAGTGCACGCAATAATTTCTGAATTTACAGTATTATCTCTTTCAACTTGAACCACTGTTGTAATATTTAATGTTGGTCAAATATTAATTTGGAGATAAAATAAATTATTATTATTTTTTAGTGTTAAGTAAATAAACACCATACCTAGATTAGCTCTAGAATCAATACCAGCTTGTTCTGACTGTATTGGGATGGGTTGGGAAACACTTTTACTGAGGCTTTCTTTCACACCCTGTTCTAAGATTTCATTATCCTAAAAAAAAGAAATGCTTTATATCATAGTTTTGTTCAGAAATTCAAAACTTTTTCTTTCAAAGTAATTCATCAATACACTAGAATTGATTGATTGTTGGTTGTTTGATGTCCAGTGGCAAATATTTCATGCATGTTCCGGACAAGAACACATAAACAATAAATACACTAGTTTGGACCTGTAATCGACAGTGTGGGATGAAAGTTGGAGAAATAGTACACTAGGAAAGCTTTGAACAACAGAATGTATCTGAATGGGATGAGAAACAAAATTACTGCAAATGCTGTTTAAAATGCTGTTCTCAAAAGTTTCAGCTATCCTATACTGAAAACATGTTATACTTCAGAGAGATTCAGCCATAAGTTTGTTCTACTTGCATTTAAAATTAAAGTAATTTAACCGGAAACGGAAGAGTTTAAAATAGAGAATAGGAAATATCAATGTGTACCAAGATCCCTATGTAGCTTTCCATAAAAATAAATGGATGTACAAAGGAGAATTCATAAAATATTCACTATAACTTCTTACCTTGTCTGGAGAAACACTACTTTTCTTAAAATCAGACCCATCTCCCCAGTCCCATTCTGGTATATTAGGGTCTGGAGACTGAGGCTCAATAGAGGTCTGCTTCTTCTGTAATAGAATATTGAATATTTACTTCGGCTTCAATTTATATTCAAAGTTTAAGATGTGAAATTTGTAAAATCATGTTATATATATTCATTATAAAAAGCTTTTTATCGGCTAATTTGTAGTGTAATTATATTTAATTTTGTTTGTTAGGTTCTCTGCATGTCCATTTCAACGCTTTCATTTTTACTTAATTTTAATGAAAACAATTTTTTAAAATGTGCATTTGGTGCATCAAATCAAATGGTGTATATTTTCAATAAATATTTTTTCTTTTCATCAATATCTAAGGGCTATTCTATTATTAAAATGAATTTAATCAATGGGAGACAACTTTGAAACTATAAATACTGAGAAATAAAGAAAATAAATGATCAGAACGAAATATTTCTAATTCTTCAAATTGAACTGTTGAAATTCATTAATGGGAGACAACTCTGGAACTATGAAATTACTACATAGTGTCTTAGAGTTAAATTATCGGAATCAAACAGTTCTCTTTATTCAAACTACAAGGGAGATAACTTTTCAAAATTAATAAATGGGAGACAACTCTGGAACAATAAAAACAAGGAATCATACAAAGTGTCTTACATTCTTTAAATGCTTTCTGATTCTTCAAACTACAAGGGAGATAACTCTTGAAAATTAATGGGAGACAACTCTGGAACTATAAAAACAAGGAATCATATAAAGTGTCTTACATTCTTTAAATGATCAGAATCAAACATTTCTGATTCTTCAAACTACAAGGGAGATAACTTTTGAAAATTAATTAATGGGAGACAACTCTGGAACTATAAAAACAAGGAATCATACAAAGTGTCTTACATTCTTTAAATGATCAGAATCAAACATTTCCGATTCTTCAAACTACAAGGGAGATAACTCTTGAAAATTAATTAATGGGAGACAACTCTGGAACTATAAAAACAAGGAATCATACAAAGTGTCTTACATTCTTTAAATGATCAGAATCAAACATTTCTGATTCTTCAAACTCCTCGTTGGTCTCTTGTATTACCATTGGTGCTGAGAAAGATCTACTCTGTGGCTTTGTTATGTTGACAAAGGTGGGATTCAAGGGTTCAGGTGATTTATTGATAGACTGCAATGAGAAAATGTAATTTATAATCATGGGTGTAACTGAGAAATACAAACAAAGGTTATTATGTTGATACTTTTTGGTTTGATCAGGTCGTCAAAGTTTGATTCAGGTTTTGCCTGTCAAATTTTCAGGTGTTGAAAATCACTGAAGAGACACTAATTGTTGAAATGGAAGGTGGAAGTTATCTTGTAGCTCCACCTTTTATTCAGGAGATTGGTTGATTGGTGGAAGTTATCTTGTAGCTCCACCTTTTATTCAGGAGATTGGTTGATTGGTGGAAGTTATCTTGTAGCTCCACCTTTTATTCAGGAGATTGGTTGATTGGTGGAAGTTATCTTGTAGCTCCACCTTTTATTCAGGAGATTGGTTGATTGGTGGAAGTTATCTTGTAGCTCCACCTTTTATTCAGGAGATTGGTTGATTGGTGGAAGTTATCTTGTAGCTCCACCTTTTATTCAGGAGATTGGTTGATTGGTGGAAGTTATCTTGTAGCTCCACCTTTTATTCAGGAGATTGGTTGATTGGTGGAAGTTATCTTGTAGCTCCACCTTTTATTCAGGAGATTGATTGATTGATTGGTGTTTAACACCACTTTTAAAACTATTGTGCTATATTTATATTGATGATACCTCTGATGTGACTGTTTCTGTAGACTTACTATCCTCTCCCCAGTCCCACTCTGGTGTACTCTGTAGACGGTACTTACCTCTGATGTGAGTGTTTCTGTAGACTTACTATCCTCTCCCCAGTCCCACTCTGGTGTACTCTGTAGATGGTACTTACCTCTGATGTGAGTGTTTCTGTAGACTTACTATCCTCTCCCCAGTCCCACTCTGGTGTACTCTGTAGACGGTACTTACCTCTGATGTGAGTGTTTCTGTAGACTTACTATCCTCTCCCCAGTCCCACTCTGGTGTACTCTGTAGATGGTACTTACCTCTGATGTGAGTGTTTCTGTAGACTTACTGTCTTCTCCCCAGTCCCATTCTGGTGTACTCTGTAGATGGTACTTACCGCTGATGTGAGTGTTTCTGTAGATTTACTATCCTCTCCCCAGTCCCACTCTGGTGTACTCTGTAGACGGTACTTACCTCTGATGTGAGTGTTTCTGTAGACTTACTATCCTCTCCCCAGTCCCACTCTGGTGTACTCTGTAGATTGTACTTACCTCTGATGTGAGTGTTTCTGTAGACTTACTATCCTCTCCCCAGTCCCACTCTGGTGTACTCTGTAGACGGTACTTACCTCTGATGTGAGTGTTTCTGTAGACTTACTATCCTCTCCCCAGTCCCACTCTGGTGTACTCTGTAGACGGTACTTACCTCTGATGTGAAGGTTTCTGTAGACTTACTATCCTCTCCCCAGTCCCACTCTGGTGTACTCTGAAGATGGTACTTACCTCTGATGTGAGTGTTTCTGTAGATTTCAGGGATCTCCATGGATGAAAATTGAACCATGGAGGAACTTTCACCATTACAAACCGTGTATACGCTGTACAGTGTAGCGCGATCAGAAGTATTTTATCCCTCCATACAAGGAATGGTGAACATGCTAATTCATTGCTTATTGAAATTATATTTATTTGAATTTTCATTATAGAATTAGAAGTGTCAATATGTTCATTTATTGCCGTTTTTAACCATTCAAATACCAAGTCTTCATGGTCCCCCCTTAGTCGAGAATGACCAAAAGCTGTCATGAAGGTCCCCATGTAGATCTCTTGTATTTTTGGTAATTGTTATGGGGGTCAAAAATCATATGATGTGGAAGCTTATTTTTCATGGACACTGTCAAATTCAGAACCCATTACCGGTATGGCTGATTTGCAGCAACAACAAAACGATTCGTACGGGTTATGTAAAAGGTTAAAGAGATTTGTAAAGCAAATGATAAGGTTTTTAATGACTTTATCTGACAAATTGATGATGTGCAACATGCATCTTTCGAGTCTGAATAGAAACCGGAAACGCGGATGTATCAATTTGATTGTAATATACGAAATGAATTCGGAATTACGATACGATATTTCTTTACAGGAAATATTTATAAGTTTTTACTTTTAAACTTTTAAAGTCATTTTAAATTATCGTTACAGCAGTACTCGAGTTATTTGTGATGAAATAATATTTACTGTTTTGCGTCTTATTTTGTACTTCTTAAAAAAGGGGGATGCTGATTGCGTAAGTCAAAATAAAGCACGTGTTCGACTTGTTGAACTGTTTTCTTTGTAACTGGATTATTAATTTATTTATTTAATCCAAATTATCATAATCATTTGCTGAAACTTAGTTGATTAATTCGACAAATGGATCGTCTATCCTCAGATAGTATTCTCCTGTCTGGTTTGTTGATCTACCTGTACAAGCTCAGGTACAAGTGATTAGCGATCTTAATCCGGATATCCCTCAGGCGTTAGAACTGTGTTGGATTATAACACAAAAAGCCTGAGGGTTATGCAATTACATGCATTTGATTATAATTGATAAAAAAAAATGGCGTCGGGCTACAAAAAATGATGAAGGTTTGAACGATGGCGGAAGACAATTTAACGATGGCGCAAGATAATTTAACGATGGAGCGAGTCATTTGACGATGGCGCAAGACATTTGAACGATGGCGGGGCGCCATCGTTAAACAGGCCATGGAGATCCCTGGATTTACTATCCTCTCCCCAGTCCCACTCTGGTGTACTCTGTAGACGGTACTTACCTCTGATGTGAGTGTTTCTGTAGACTTACTATCCTCTCCCCAGTCCCACTCTGGTGTACTCTGTAGATGGTACTTACCTCTGATGTGAGTGTTTCTGTAGATTTACTGTCTTCTCCCCAGTCCCATTCTGGTGTACTCTCATCTGGTGAACGGGTACCATGTGCATATTTCTGAAATAAATAGAAATTAAAAAAAGTTTGTCTAATACATAAATTATTTTTAATCTAAGTTTCTTGTGTAATATTTTGAGTTTAGTATGGTGTTCATTTTCACTGAATTAGTATATATATTTGTTTAGGGGCCAGCTGAAGGACGTCTATTGGTGAGAGAATTTCTCGCTGCATTGAAGACCTATTGTTGACCTTCTGCTGTTGTCTGTTCTATGGTCGGGTTGTTATTTCTTTGACACATTCCCCATTTCCATTCTCAATTTTATTAGTAGTGAACTACTGTTTAAAACTAGTCATTATTGGATTCAGGCAAAACAAATCTGGGTAACAAACTAAAACTGAGAGAAACACATAAACTTTAAGAAGAAACAACAGAACAAACCTTCATCATGAATGCCCAAGACTAATATTTTGGAAAGCGTGACAACTGAGACGTTAAACAAGAATGTGTCCTTAGTACACAAATGTCTCATTCCCAAAATCATTTTCGATGATCAGTGGACCGTGAGATTGGAGTCAATACTCTTTTTTGCATTTAAATTTGGCATTTAAATTAGTAAGTTCATATCATAAGGAACATGAATATATGTGAATTAAGTTTCAAGGATTGGACTTCAATTTAATCAAAAACTACCTTGACCAAAAACTTTAATCAAAACTTTAACCGGAAGGGGAACAGACAGACGAACGAACAGAAGCACAGTTTTTTTTTTGTAGATATTTTTATGAAATATCAGGAGAAATCTTGTTCAACTTAAAAATTTCAGAAGCTCTTATAAAGGATAAAGACTGTTATATTGTTTTCCAATAATATCCTTGCATTTTACATTCTTAATTGCAAAAGTCTTCATTTTCAAATATGTTGATATTTCAAATTTCAGCGGCTTTATACATTACTACCCTTTTATCCTTTAAGGTGGTACCTAACACTACAGGGAGATAACTCTGTAAAATCAGCTAAACGTTTTAATTATGTTGTGTTGTAAAGGGAATATTAAGCTTCTCAGTGATCAAAATTGGTGTTTGTCAAACTGCTATATAATCAGTGTAATTTTTCTGATAAAATGGTTGGTTCAAAATTTTTGAAATTTTTATATTTTTGTTAAAGGGTCAAAGTAAATACTCTGTCAAAATTTTATGAAAATTAAACGAGCCAAATCAATTTTAGTGAAAGTGTTGGGTACCACCTTAAAGATATAAATTACTGTAACATACGTTTTTCTTCAGTTTTGATTCCAAAATGTCTGATTCCTCTAACTCCTCTGTTTCCTGGATAACCATTGGTGCAGACACTGGCCTATCGTAATGCTTGTTCTTTACTATCTCCAGTCTTTTCTCATCCAGTGTCATCGGTACTTCATTACTCTTCTTTATCTACAAAGAAAAAAATATATAATGATAATACTAATAATAATTTCTTTATTTAAAGAGCGTAACTCAATTAGAACTAGTCTAATTTTTATTGAGGTCCTCAAATATTATTCAACTTGCATAGAATTTGTAAGAAAATGATTATAGCAATGTTTCTAAATTGGACATAACTACAATTAAACCTGTCTAAACTAAATCTCTTGAAACAAACAAAATTTCGAACCTACTCAATTCTTAGACAAAACCCCTTCACATATACAAATTTATTTTGTCTTACTATTTTTTTGCTGTTATTTGATGCTGTCCTACATCCTGATCCAAATGGGAAAGAGAATGCTTTATCTGTACACGTGTAAGCTCCAGGACTAAAATGAAGTTCTATGTGAAATCTCTCATCTGAAGAGGGATCCTGAAAAGAAGAAAGAATATCATAGATTAAAAAAGTTTCAATTGGAATTTTTAAAACCAATTGGAAATTAAGTTTCTTCTGCAAAATAAACTTTAACTAAAATTAGACACATAAACAATGCTATAGTTTTTTTTCTTTCATTAAATGTACAAATAAAATCAGAATGAATATGTAGAAACAAGAAGCACACCTATCAGTATTGCCAACCTGTTAAAGAATCAAAAGTTTGCTTATTAGGTCTTTTATATGCATATAAAGATATGAGTGCAATGAGACAACAATTTTCATGTTCACCTGTCCTTAATCAGGAACCTGATGTACAGTGGTTGTTGTTTGTTGATGTCATTAACAAGTGTTTCTCATTTTTTTTTTATAGATTAGACCTTTGGTTTTCCACGTTTGAATAGAATTACGCTAAACATTTTTTTTAGCCTTTATAGCTTGCTGTTCGGTGTGAGCCAAGTCTCCATGATACAGACTGTACTTTGGCCTAAAATGGTTTACTTTTGCAAATTGTGACTTGGATGGAGAGTTGTCTCATTGGCACTCATACCACATCTTCTTGTATCTTTTAACCTACCTTTATAGTTTCTTTTAAAATAACAGTAAAAAAACCAACCTAATTTGAATTAAAAATGTGTGCAAGCTGATTTTCGCATGAAATCTAAAATATTAAGAACCGATAAAAGCTCTTTAGAGGAAATCATACCTTTGTGGGATCTTCAAACATCATTATAACAATCTGTGTCATATAGTTCAGTTCTGATGTAGCACTCAGATAATTCATAGCTTTTTCCCATTGCTCATCATTATTCTCCTACAAGTTAAAAATAAAAAATTAATGTCTTTGTCATTTCGTCTCTTCTGGAGAATTGTCTCACTGGCAATCTTACAGGGTTTCCGCTGGCGGTCGCCATTTTCGCAATTTGCGCAAAAATAATAATTGTGGCGATAAAAAATTGTCATTTGCGAAAGAATTTTGCGAAAGAAATATTTATAACGATTTATTTCCTCCATCTTGTTTATTTACTTTTTCCGAGTTTCTCGGACTTTACTCGATCAGACATTACTCGGAATTCACCTTGACCTTATTAAGATTTGGACAGAAAATCAATAATCAGCTGATTGCATTTTATAGCTATCGACAACAAAGGACTAATTAATAAAGGTGTTGATTGTATTGTTTGAAAAAATGATATGGTTAAATGGCTTCCGCTAAATGTCACATACATAATTTATTCACACTTTGCGACGCACATGTTTGAAGCTAACTTTTGACGTCTCCTCTCCTTTTAACGATAGTTTAGAAAAGAAAGCTGTTGTTGTGACGAAAAATGTTCAAAAGCAAGAAAAATCTCCAATTCAAAACTTTAATTATTCTTTGACTTTAATATATGTAATTGCTTAGAGAGTCTACTGTAAAGTCTTTTGAGTGACACACGTGTTTCAAGCATAAAATTACTTCTCAACTTTTTCATTTACGATGGTCAAGAAAAGAAAACTGTCCAAAAGGTTGGGAACAATCCCTCGAATGAGAGTAACCATTCATTGTAATGACTACACATGAAATGAGGAATCAATTTCATGTGATGAAAGCTTTTGTTTTGTTGTAAAAACCACTTCTTAGCTAGTACAAAAGGGCACATCAGTATTTTTCTTTTAAAGAAACTTTCCCAACGAACTATACTGGTATTATATGAAAAAAAGGTAAATTTTAAACGAAAAATATATTTATGTCACTTGGCGAAAAAAATAATCAAGTGGCGAAAAATATATTGTTTTAGCGAAAGAGGTGGTGAAAAAAATAATTGACCCAGGGGAAACCCTGCAATCTTATAACATCTTCTTATTCTTATATGTCAAAGCCACAACATGATATAACAAGAATGTGTCCACAGTACACGGATGCCCCACTCGCACTATCATTTTCTATGTTTAAAGGACTGTGAAATTGGAATAAATTCTCTAATTTGGCATTAAAATTAGAATGATCTTATCAAAGGGAACATGTATACTAAGTTTCAAGTTGATTGGACTTCTACTTTATCAAAAACTACCTTGACCAAAAACTTTAACCTGAAATTTGCACTATCATTTTCTATGTTCAGTGAACCGTAAAATTGGGGTCAAAACTCTAATTTGGCATTTAAATTAGAAAGATCATATCATAGGGCACATGTATACTAAGTTTCAAGTTGATTGGACTTCAACTTCATCAAAAACTACCTTGACCAAAAACTTTAACCTGAAGCCAAAAACTTTAACCTGAAATTTGCACTATCATTTTCTATGTTCAGTGAACCGTAAAATTGGGGTCAAAACTCTAATTTGGCATTTAAATTAGAAAGATCATATCATAGGGCACATGTATACTAAGTTTCAAGTTGATTGGACTTCAACTTCATCAAAAACTACCTTGACCAAAAACTTTAACCTGAAGCCAAAAACTTTAACCTGAAATTTGCACTATCATTTTCTATGTTCAGTGAACCGTAAAATTGGGGTCAAAACTCTAATTTGGCATTTAAATTAGAAAGATCATATCATAGGGCACATGTATACTAAGTTTCAAGTTGATTGGACTTCAACTTCATCATAAACTACCTCGACCAAAAACTTTAACCTGACATGGGACAGACGGACGAACGGACGAACGAACAGACGGACGAACGGACGCACAGACCAGAAAACATAATGCCCCTACTACTATCGTAGACGGGGCATAAAAAGCAATTATGAAACACATGTTCAGGTATAGTTAAATCCCCAAAATTAATTAAGTGATTGGATCTGTGCATGTTTTTGGTAAGCTGTGTTTTTTCCAATTTAACAAAGTGTGACATAGAAGCAACAATCATTATGTTTCTCTTATAAACTTCATATGCTTCTATTTATTTTTTTAATTGCTTAACAGATGTACAAGAACCATGTAATTCATTTGTTTGTTGCTGTCGGCCTTATTTGCTCATGTTTTTTTTTTATAAGCATAATCAGTTTTCACTTTTAAATTGTTAAACATATTCATGCCAGGGACATTTATAGCTTTTTCATTTTTAAATTATTAAACATGTTCATGCCAGGGATATTTATAGCTTTTTCAATTTTAAATTGTGAAACATCTTTTTCAATTTTAAATTGTTAAACATATTCATGCCAGGGACATTTATAGCTTTTTCACTTTTAAATTATTAAACATATTCATGCCAGGGACATTTATAGCTTTTTCACTTTTAAATTGTAAAACATATTTATGCCAGGGACATTTATAGCTTTTTCACTTTTAAATTGTAAAACATATTCATGCCAGGGACATTTATAGCTATTTCACTTTTAAATTGTTAAACATATTCATGCCAGGGACATTTATAGCTTTTTCACTTTTAAATTGTTAAACATATTTATGCCAGGGACATTTATAGCTTTTTCACTTTTAAATTGTTAAACATATTCATGCCAGGGACATTTATAGCTTTTTCACTTTTAAATTATTAAACATATTCATGCCAGGGACATTTATAGCTTTTTCACTTTTAAATTGTAAAACATATTCAGGCCAGGGACATTTATAGCTTTTTTACTTTTAAATTGTAAAACATATTCATGCCAGGGACATTTATAGCTTTCTATACAGTATTGGACAGTGGCGGATCCAGAACTTTTCATAAGGGGGAGTCCACTGACTGACCTAAGGGGGGGCCCTCTCCAGTCATGCTTCAGTGATTCCCTATATAATCAACCATTTTTTTCCTATGAAAGGGGGGGCCTTTTTAAGCTCTGGATTTAAGGACTGATCCTTTGGGGATCCGAGAAAATTTTGAATTTCAGGATGTTGGGATTTAAATTTCCTGAAATTCGAGACCTCAAGATTTCATGTATTTTTATAAAAGTATCACTTTTAAAGCACAGGATTTCCAGATCAGGACCCCTCCGACCCCCCCTCACAGTCAGTAACTCAAACTTACCTCAAAACCAAGTGACAATAACAGATCTTAACACTTTAGTAATAAGATAAAGAATTATCAATGGCATTTCTAAATGTAGTATATTTAATGATGTAGTTTTTTCCCTGGTTATAAATACTTACATTACAGAGTCCTCCAAATCGTAACATATTCAGTAAGGAATGAATGTGGCTCTCACTGGTAAAATACAGCCTTGTCCTCACAAATCTCTCAGGGGAGGAAACTCCTTTGGAATATCTAATTAAAATAAATATATGTGTGTCATTGCAGTTGTGAAGTTGTGAAATTTGAGAAGAAAAATGTTAAACTACCAACATAAACCTGTATTTCATAGATTTGCAGTTTGATATAAATTGTCACTTAAACTTGCTTACTGAAACACCTTATGATTAATCCAGATCTTCCAATTTTGATATAATTGTTTGATGTCTCACTAACAGTGCCAGTAGCAAATAGTTGATATAAATTAGAAAGAGAATTACATGTAGCAGGAAATACCACAAGTAATTTAGGGGTTTTAAGTAATGGCAGACAAATTTGCCAACAAGTGTAAATATATCATATTTTGGTCATGGACAATCAATTAAAAAAAATGCAATGAAACCCTTATTGTGCTCATATCCACTGCTTATTTTCTACTTCATTTGTGTTATCATATATTAAATCACTTCTATGCCATGGAATATTACCATATCTTTATGTAAACCTACTGAGAATTAAGTCTGGTACTTTCATCATCAGGGTCAGGCATAACACATTGTTCTATATCACTCCTGATCTTTCTCATCAATGGTGTACACAAATTCTGGGAAATATGTAGCTTCTCTTCTACGGTTATACCATACTCCTACCGAAACAAAATATGGACAACATATGCACATGGTAAGCTATATATTATGTTTTTTGTGTTAATGGGTTGTTGTCTCATTGAGGATTAACAAACAAGGTCTTGTAATTATATACCAACACAAGTGTTTGCCCTTCATTTCTTATAAATTTAATGGGTTGAGAGGCTATCAATTTGCAATATAAAAAAGACCCAAATATTTGTCTATGGTATATAACAGAAATGTACAATGGAAATCATTATCATTTGTAAAATGATTCTCTTTTTTTTGTCAAGGTGTCGCAGCTAAAAATCCATCAGAGCTTTTGAAATGGCAGAATATACTTTATCATATTCAGATGAAGAGTAAATTTCAAAGTTTAAATCACTATGATATAATTTGAAAAACAGCATCATAAATCTTAACAAAAACAAATTTAAAAGACAATGGCGATAGTTGCAAGTCCGTCTCTGGGTTGCGTGATTTTCTTGCTGTATTAAAGACTCATTGGTAGCCTTCAGCTGTTTGTTTGTTTACTCCTCGCTCAGGTTGTTGTCTCTTTGACATATCCATTCTCAATTTTAAGATTCTGATTAAGATTTTACGAATGAACTGCCCTAGTTGACCTAGTAATTAAGGGGAAAACTTGTCATAGGACATGTAACATACAGATATTTGCTTAGTGACACCCATTCTTTCTGAGATAAAGTACCAATTGGAAGATTATATATTATCATATATATTATAACCATACCTGTGGAATAACTATGTCTGCCAAAGCTTTAGAATATTTAAACAGCTCAGTTGCTCTCTCGTACTGTAAAGTTTTCTGGTTGTGTTGTAAGTCATACTTGATACAATCATAAATATCAGGAATTTTACTGATTTCAAATCGGCCATCTTTCATTCTAAAATCTTTTTCTAGCTTGGCCCATCGTCTTATCAACAATTCCCAGCTTTCTCCATTATATAACTTTAGATCTAGAAAATTAAACAATAAAGCTGACAATAAATTAAATCTTTTTTAAATAAAAGTAAATTCAACAAAATAGTATTTTAAATCCATCAAGATGAAAGATAATGATAATAAAGTTAGATATTCTTTTTATAAAAATAAAATCAACATTTTTATGCCCCATCTACGATAGTAGAGGGGCATTATGTTTTCTGGTCTGTGCCTCCGTTCGTCCGTCCGTTCGACCGTCCGTCTGTGCCTCCGTTCGTCCGTCCGTCTGTGCGTCTGTTCGCTTCAGGTTAAAGTTTTTGGTCAAGGTAGTTTTTGAAGAAGTTGAAGTCTAATCAACTTGAAAATTAGTACACTTGTTCCCTATGATATGATCTTTCTAATTTTAATTCCAAATTAAAGTTTTGACCTCAATTTCACGGTCCACTGAACATAGAAAATGATAGTGCGAGTGGGGCATCAGTGTACTTGGGACACATTCCTGTTTAAAATCCTTTACCCTATGTAAGAAAATACAAGAATTATATTAATGTTATGTTTTTTTCTTTCGTATTTGAATGCAACTATGTATTGCACTTCATTTTCTTGCATTACATGAGTGCACACTCATGACAGTTTTAGACTTTATTTCCTACTCAAAATCATACCTCTGGTTCTGTGTTCCAGCTTCAGATTTCTAACTTTATTGGTCAATTCCTGCACCATTGCATAAACGTATTCACAAAATTTTCTTGGATTCTTAATGTAGTCTAATGCTTTAACTAAAGACTCGTTTTTAGTTGGTGCAAGCTGGAAAAAACAACAGTCATGAAACTATACCAGATAAAAGATGATAAAAAAATGTTAAAAAAACTGTGAGCTAAGCTCTGCAATTCATTCTCTATGCTCCCAATATCTGATAATCCATTTCCTGATTTAGTATTTATGAATACAAAATGCCTAATAACTGTAGCCATGCTTGCAGAAAATGGTTTGTCTGCAACACTTTTTTTTTTTATTTTTTCAAGGAGTTGTGAATAAAAATCGCCTTTCCTCTTATACCACCTTCATTGTTTAATTATTTAGTCATGCTGAAACAGATTCATTGTTTTCACAGGAATTTTGGATGTGACAGTATTTCTGAAACGATCCATTTACTAAATATGAGGAAGTCTATCTATCTTTGGTTTCTACTGATTATTCTTACTTTCTGTATTTCATCTTCAGTAAAATCCTTGTCTTCATTTAGTATCTGTGTCAATCTGGACTTGACACTATAAATAAAAAATACAGAGACATATAGAGTACCATGATATTATTACGTAAGTATTTCTGTATTGGCCTTGTTATTGGCCCGAGGCTTGCTGTATTGGCCTGAGTCGAAGCCGAGGGACAATATAGCTGGCCGAGG
This sequence comes from Mytilus galloprovincialis, assembly GCA_037788925.1. Taxonomy (NCBI): domain Eukaryota; kingdom Metazoa; phylum Mollusca; class Bivalvia; order Mytilida; family Mytilidae; genus Mytilus; species Mytilus galloprovincialis. The sequence goes on from CM075338.1 coordinate 44,346,983, forward strand.
ACCAATAACAAGGCCAATTCAGAAATACACGTAATAGAATCTTTAATTAATTAACTACAGTGTTACAATATTTTTTAAATTTCATTTCAAAAGAGATAAATATTTTTACCTTGAAGTGGAACTATCCAAATCTCAGTTTGTTTCTTTTTATTAGATGCAATACATAATGATCTGGTGCTGTTTCCAGGTGTCTTCAGCATTTTCTCATCTGATGAATTTTTTTACCCTTTTCAGTCACTATAAAGTGTTACATCTTAAATTTAGACGCAACACATAAATAGTAATTGGAAAGGTACTGCCATTGCATGTGTTATGCAGAAACTTATTTAAAATCGATGTGTACAATCGTGAAATTATGAGGTCGTAAAGAAATTAACTTTGTGATAATCTACTCTTTCCCAAACTTGAAATAGTTCTATCGTCTGCTTTCAAAATACCTTTTAAATGAATGTGACCGTCTTTCGCCTGAAATGTATGCCATACTGACATTTTCAGCAGGTTTAAGATAACTATAATGACAACTGCGTCTTCAAAACAACTGTTTACTTTCAGTTTGTGTTTATCATGACTTTCAATGTAAAATCTAGAGACATTCCGAAATCCTGCACTTGTGTCAACTCGGCCAATATAGAATAACTCGGCCAATACAGAAAAAAATCTATATTGGCCGAGTTATTCTATATTGGCCGAGTTTACACATTATATTGCATAGACAGTTTTCATCATATTAAGTACAATAACAGTGTAGTTAATTAATAATAGTTTATATTTGATAACATACAAAAGGTAATGATAACTGGTCATTTAGTTTTGTTAGCTTATACTGTGGATTCATTTATTTTCGTGGATTAAGGAAAACTTGCATGTTCGTTGAAATTTAATTTCGTAGTCTTGACGAAGTCTGTATACAAGCCAATATTAAATTTGTCATTCGTTGAACATTTTTAAATTTCGTGGTTCTCATTTACCCACGAAATCCACGAAAATTGGTATCCAACGAATATTAATGAATCCACAGTACACTAAATGTCTGCTGATTTGATGCAGTATAATGTCTTAGTGGTCTAACTTCCCTTGTTTCATTATGTAAAGGATTATTGGTAATTTCATTGGTGTTACACCCAAAATGCTATCTGAGTATCCATAAGTTAGGCCATTGTAAAATAGAATACGTAGTGTTGAATTGTTAGATGTATGCTTTTGAAAGCTTTACCAGAACAAATTAAACTGGGGAAAGTTAACCACAATAAATTTAAAGACCAATTGATAACTAATAACTTACGATGAAATATTTGTGTCCAATTGTGAGTAGAACTTGTAAAATTTGCAGAAAAAGACAAAAGTGAGAAAAGCATATGTATGCATGTTTGAACAGAAATTAATGATCAAAATATTTTTTTTTTATTGAAGCTGCTTTAGTGCAATGATATGAAGCAACCTTATTTACTTTTAAGCTGACAAATGCCAAATACAACAGCTAAGTACTATCACTAGGTAAATTCTGATCTGAAACAGCCATTTTGTTCTGACCAAATCTTAAAATACAGCAAAATGTGTTCAGATCAAATTGGCTGTATCAGACTAAAATTCATAAACTAATGACAGGCAATAAATCACAAACAATACATAAGGTAAGCAACGTGATGCAGTTGGGTAAATATCCCTAATGCGCTTCAAAATGAACAACTAAAATATGCTATTGATGACAGGCAATAAGATGGGACTAGCTAGGCCATGATAAATAAAGACAACAGGAAATATATCCATTACAGGAGAGGAACACATACACTGAGAGAACAGTATTTACCACACGATTCAACTATTACTTATAAGAAACATGCAAGTTTACGAAATACATACACAGCTTGTTTTGAACAAGACAATCTCCGTAACAACTCAAGAGGTAAACTAAAAACAAAATTAAGACAATGGCTGATTAATTCAATTAAAAGTTTCCCTTTACCAAACATAATAAAACAGGCAGGTAAATAAATACATAAAAATAAACCAGCACATAAAAAATTGGAACAGATTTTACATTGAAAAATACTTTAGAGGATTTAAACGGGGATACATTGTATTTGGTGTTATGACTTATGTACATGGAGCATTATATATAGCTGCATCTGATCGAAATGGACCTTTATAAGTGCACATAAACATGTTTATGAATAAGACTTTTATTGATTTTGGAACATTCAAATACAAATTCTAATGCAACAAGGTTTGTAACGTTCATTTTTATTGGATAATGTCACTTATCTACATGGCATCAATTGGCAATTGATGCTATGGGACGTACGCGCAAGCACAGACGGCATATGGCAAACTTTAAATACATGTTTAACGTTGTTTTCAGTCAGTTTCATTGGAATGGAGATAACAATATTGTATTTTAAGCTCCAACGGCATCAATTGGGGATTTGATGGTCGCAAATACCCGTTTACTGTCCCTGCTAACGTGTAGCCAGTAAACTTAATTTGCGACCATCAAATCCCCAATTGATGCCATCGGAGCTTAAAATACAATACACTTATCTCCTAAATAAATCTCAGTTTTGTAGGTTATTTAACAGGTCAATTTTTCAAATAGTTACATACTTTGCATAGATTTTTTTTCAATATGAGATAAGATAACAAATGCATTGATATCCATTTGCATAAGGTATATTTCTATCCAATATCGCTCATATATAAAAGTAGATGTTTCTTTTGGTTTTTAATGTGCTTGGGTTGCTGTCAATGATTATTGATCATCTCTCGCAAAAGCTTATAGTTAAAATTATTTTAACTTTTTTTGTTTAGTTCTTCTATACCCTGGTACACACTTGTACAGTTACACACGAGTATATATATTATACTATATATGTACAAATAAATGCAATTTTGTAGCATATTCATTAGACATAAACACTTTTTGCATTATTATCAAGAGTAACTTCTACTTGTTTTTTATAAAAGGGTTGTCTTTCTGGAAAGCAGATACATTTACAATGTTTCTGATTTGATTCTTATGTAGAAATGAGTATATCTATACTTTGAGCTACACTTGTAAATATCTGATATCATTCCTGAAATAATTTACCTTGTAAATTTGTAATTGTTTTATGAGTTTGAACAGCGGTATACTACTGTTGCCTTTATTTAACATTAAAAAAGGTTAAAATACTTTTTTTTTAAATTCTGATAATATATTAGTTTCTGGCTTGAACATCAATTTTTGAAATCATGAAATTTCAAGCCATTCCATCAACAATCTGAAAAGTGTGAGAAGCTCTTGTACAAGTGAGAGGTTTAGCTAGCTATAAAACCAGGTTCAATCCACCATTTTCTACATTAGAAAATGCCTGTACCAAGTCAGGAATATGACAGTTGTTATCCATTCGTTTGATGTGTTTGGACTTTTGATTTTGCCTTTTGATTTTTGATTTTCCTTTTTGAATTTTCCTCGGAGTTCAGTATTTTTGTGTTTTTACTTTTTTTTGTAAAGATTCAGATACTAAACAATCCAATTAGACACATAAAATGCAAATGAAATATTTTCATATGTTTCACTTAGTAGCTAAATAAAAATAGAACTTAAGCAGAACAAGCATTGCTATATGTAAAGCATATTTTCATTAACAACCCAAACTTTAACTTGATACAGGATGGACCAAGGGACAAAGGGATAGACATATGCACAGAAATGTAAAAAACCACCTTATTATGTAGGTGAAGCATGAACTTTAGCAGACAGTTATAATATTAAGCATGTCAGAATACTTATATAGTTAGCGACTATGTCACAGTTCACAATCTGTTCCGTTGAATATTTCTTAATATTGACTGAAAATCAAATATACTTAAGCAAGTACAATATTATTTGATTTGCCTTGGTGTATTTATTTACCAAGTAAATGAAACTCTGAAAACAACAATAACACACATTGGTTCCACAAAAGTTGTCTTACTTCACCCAGGTATTCTTTAAAAACTTGAAGCTGCCAAATTTTGAAAATATTTCATTTCTGTTGCATTACAAAATTCATAATAGACCCTATTATGAATTTTGTAATGTAACAGAAATGAAATTAAATAGGGTTGATACATACATGACATATATACATTGAAAGCAAAATTCTGAAAATTTCTGGAAGAATTTTTTTTTTTTTGAAATATTTTTTTATACAGATAGTGAAACTTTTTTAAATAATTCAAATACATCTTTTTTAGAAATAATTTTTTAATGTGTAGTGGGGTTGCTTCCCCTTAGTACAGGTGGAACATCTATAGCCATCCTTAATCAACTGAGCTAGGGAATCGATTCTTTGGCTCAGTGGGTTAACACACTGACTGTCACGCAGACGACCGGGGTTCGAATCCCGGTGGTGACGATATGAATTTGTAGAGTAGATATGTGCTCTCCGGTTACAAATCTCATGATTTATGCTAATTTAACATGGGTAAACACTATATTTGTCAATATCTTAATAATGAGAGTAATGCCTCTGTTTATTGTCAGAATCATCAGTTGTGATAGTTCAGATTTATAAATCCAGGTTGATTCAGAGCTGCTTGATTATACAGGCATCGGTCTATTGTTTAAACATATTTATAGTGCATTGGGAAACAAGTTTTACAACAAATATTAATCCCTTTCCACTTTGCGGGTGCGAGTGCTACCTTGTAGTAGCATTAGCCTGCTCCTTTTTCAAAATCTACAAGGGTGTCTTTAACTTGCAAGAGATATGGCTCTCTCTTAACACAGGTCAGCCATTTATCGTCCCCTTCCGACGGACTATCATCTATCTATCATTTCCTCAACACCATATTCGCAAATGGTGTCAAGGGAGAGCCGAAAATTGAGTTCCTGAAATTTTTATCCCGAACGTCTATTGTAGCATGTTAAAATTGAGAATGGAAATGGGGAATGTGCCAAAGAGACAACAACCCGACCATAGAAAAAAACAACAGCAGAAGGTCACCAACAGATCTTCAATGTAGCGAGAAATTACCGCACCCGGAGGCGTCCTTCAACTAGCCCCTAAACAAATATATACTAGTTCAGTGATAATGAACGCCATACTAATTTCCAAATTGTACACAAGAAACTAAAATTAAAATAATACAAGACTAACAAAGGCCAGAGGCTCCTGACTTGGGACAGGCGCAAAAATGCGGCGGGGTTAAACATGTTTGTGAGATCTCAACCCTCCCCCTATACCTCTAGCCAATGTAGAAAAGTAAACGAGTTACATTGTATTATTGATTATTTGTGTCTTTGGATTACTGTCTCATTGACACATACCCAACATCCCATTTTGTTTGTTTTAGACTTTCCTCAAATATTGCTAGACTGGATAAATTATACTATAAAATAGAAACGATAGGAGATATGGTGTATCTGTAAGTTAGTATAAATTAGTATTTTAAAAAAAATATAAGAATATTCTCTCTGTTTAAAACTTTTCCAGAAATCCATGTATTGAGGGGAGACCAACATGAAGACTTTGAAGGACACTCTTCATTTTTTCCTACAATGTACAAAAATCAAAGTTGTAATTGATATATCATATATGTTTGTACTTTTTCACATAGATTGGGAAATCAATTTTCACTCGGAGATGAGTGTTAAGTCTTTTAAATAAAGTTAACCTCCCCATACAAACATTTCTGGAAAAGCTGTATCTAATTTCCCGTCTTACATGTGCTGATGTTTAGATTCTCCTTCCTTGTCTAGTAGACCATTTGTATTAGCACTTTTTACCATCTGGACCAAGATTGGAGTTAACTCCCCTTCAAATGCTAACATACCCTGAAACAGAGAAAAATCTTTAAAACAATTTTTATCATTTGCAACTGTTGTGCTGTCCCAGGTTAGAGGGAGGTTGTGTGTCTACATACATGTTTAGGCACCACATTATCTATGTGTCTGTATCATGTCCAGGCCCTCTGATTCAGTGTTTTTGTTGGCTCATGTCTGTCATATTTTTCATAAATGGTATTTTTTGCGCCCGTCCCAAGTCAGGAGCCTCTGGCCTTTGTTAGTCTTGTATGATTTTTAATTTTAGTTTCTTGTGTATAATTCGGAGTTTAGTATGACGTCCATTATCACTGTACTAGTATACATATTTTTTAAGGGGACAGCTGAAGGACGCATCCGGGTGCAGGAGTCTCTCGCTACATTGAAGACCCATTGGTGGCTTTCGGCTGTTGTCTACTATATGGTCGGTTGTTGTCGCTTTGACACATTCCCCATTTCCTTTATCAATTTTATTATAGGAATTTGGCCATTAATTTTCTCCTTTGAATTGTTTAACAATTTTCATATTGAGTCCTTTTAAACCTGACTATACAGTATGTGTTTTTTCTCATTGTTGAAGGCCATTGACGGAGTTGAAATTGCTTTTATCTTCATCATTTGAGCTCTGGTGGATAAGGCCAACATTAAAAATATCTTTGTTTCCCCTCCCCAACTGAGGTTATCAGGGTATGGGTAGGTAGGTAGGCAAATTATTTTATTTCTTGATATAATTTTTCTATATTGAATTTTTACAAAATTCAACAGGTAAGATAAGTCAAGAAAAGTGGAGTATTCCCTGTATTCAGTGTACACCCCAGTTTTCAGATGTTAAAAACAGTATACAGGGACCTCCTTTTTCCTATTCATTTTATGGTATGAAATCTACAAAAGCACACATCCTTCATGTGATAACAATGTGTAATGAAAGCAAGTATTTACAAATTCAACTGATGCAGTTTTAATGTAAAACGTGCCCTTTTGTAAATTTCATGCCATAAATTGAAAAATAAAAACACATTTAAACTGGTCTTGTTTACACAAGAGGTGAAAGCAGGGAATTCATGTATCAAACATTTTCTGACTTGTGTCCAACCTGTTCGAAGTCGAAGACAAAGTAGATTGATTTCAAAGCACGATTCAGACCATTTTTACTCAAAGAATTTATCCTTTAAACAGGAACAGAGGTAAAAGACAAAGCCAATCAAGGTGCACTCAGTGGGTTGAAAGATGCTTCAGATTTTTTATTTTCAAATATCACCCTTGCACAAAATACAAATCGTGTAGCAAGACAGTTTGTCCTTGATTCCGAATCATATAGACGCTTCAATGTAAACATGCCTTGATTTAAAACGCTTAATGATTACAGCATCGGAAATGTATGACAAAAATCCAATGCACGTTTACTGGTTACAAGAACGCAATTATTTGTTTACATTTTACCGGCAAGTTTTTTACCCAAGATGGTACTCAGAATATAATCTTATACGGCTTCTGATTAGTTGATACAGGATTGGAACTATAATTAATCGAAAGCTTATTCAATTAGGTTTAAAAATTGCCGAAAATCATATTCACATTTTACGAAATATAGAAAATATCTTCAATTTCTGTACATCAGACCCATTAAAAATATGCCTTTTTCATTAAGTGAAAAAAGTAGGCAATCTTTTTCGACTGCATTTTAAGTCAATTTGAGCCGCCGATGACCCTATGTATTTTTTCAGTTGTAATGCAACACTGGCATTTCTAGTAACAGGAACTGCTACCCGTTTTTCCCAAGTTTGTGTATTCTTCAAGAAAAAAAATATGGAACACTAGTGGTACCCTATGGAAAATGCATTACGAATAATTGCACTCTTGTAACCAACTACAGCATCGGAAAGATAACACCAAAAACCAACATAGCAAAAAAAAAATTTGGACAAGAATGGCCAAAATTTTTTTTTGAGTTGCAGCGATTCTACCGGGTCGGTGGTGGGAGGGGAAACAAACAATATTTTAATATTTGGCCTAATGCCTCATTAGCAATCATACCAAATCTCTTTATTTTCATATTAGTAGTTTATAAGTATCTGCTGCCGATTTTCTTGTCTTTAGCATTATTTGTTTTCTTTGATGATTGGTAAGATTGCAAAAATTGTGCTCATCAAAGACAATGATGTTTCTTAAACATATAGATTCAAAAAGTGCAGTAATGCAAAAATATTCGTAGGTCAAATTTTACTATTATACTTAGCATTATGCAACCTATAATTTTTGCATTAATGTCTTGTTAAAAATGCTGGTTGTTGCATTTTATTCATGAAATTATTACAAACAGCTGATAACAAATGTGCAGGGCATTTTGCTAGAGTGTAGCCTCCTTTTGAATTCTGCTTGAAGACATTAACTGCCAATTCCAAAATTATCTAGAACATTTTATCAATGCGAATAATGAAACTGAATAAGTATTGTGATAATAAAAACTTGCATTCCGATATCTGATACATATTTATGTAACTGTAGATTTTCATGAAATCACATTAATTTATCTCGCATTTTAGTCCACTCTTCTAATTTTGCAATAAATGCACACAATATTTTCTGAATTTACAGTATCAAGTCCTTAAGGTGGTACCCAACACTTTCACTAAAATTAATTTGGCTCGTTTAATTTTCATAAAATTTTGTCAAAGTATTTACTTTGAGACTTTAATAAAAATATAAAAATTTAATCTTTTTTGAACCAACCGTTTTGTCAGAAAAAATACACTGGTTATATAGCAATTTGACAAACACCAATTTTGATCATTAAGAAGCTTAATATTCCTTTTACAACACAACATAATTAAAATGTTTAGCTGACATTACAGAGTTATCTCCCTGTAGAGTTAGGTACCACCTTAACAATGCATACTACATTCCTGACTTACCTTAGTGAAAGCTGCTGCGGTCATCTGAACTCTTCCTTCATCTGATGCATAAATTTTCAGGTCATGTCTGAAGGTGCTGTGTAATCTGAGGAAACCAAGTCCTGGTGTCTCAAACTGACCTGTTCACAAGAAAAAAATCAATTGATAATTAACTGTTCAGTGGCGAATATTTGATGCAGGAAAACAAAATCTAAAGGGAATAAACTAAATAATGAGGTTTAAATTTGACAAATTATGTAAAACAGACCTCTTCAACAAAAAATTTAATTGATGATTAACTGTTTACTTAACATTCAGTGGCAAGCATTTGATGCAGGACAAAAAATATTCTAAGGTAAAAAACTAAATGCTGAGATTTGAATTTGACCTATTATTAAAATCTGTAATACAATTAACACACAGATTTTCAAATGCGTTAAAAGTCAAAAATTTATCAAAGGTATTAAAGACTTCATTATTTAAAAGAAATAAGACAGAGACAATCCTGCATCAACTATTCCAATATAAATACACTACAGGTGCCACAGGTGAACCAGGATCGGCTTACTGATGTAGTGTTTTGAATATCATTGTGTGTCTTTAGGTAGTTCTTCGTTTTTATGCCCCACCTACGATAGTAGAGGGTCATTATGATTTCTGGTCTGTGGCTCCGTTCGTTTGTTCGTTCCTCCGTCCGTTCGTCTGTGCGTCTGTTCAGGTTAAAGTTTTTGGTCAAGGTAGTTTTTGATGAAGCTGAAGTCCAATCAACTTGAAACTTAGTACATATGTTCCCTATAGTATAATCTTTCTAATTTTAATGCCAAATTAGTGGGGCATCCGTGTACTTTGGACACATTCTTGTTTGTCATGGCCTTATATCATTTTTTTACTTATAAATTTGAATTATCGGTGAACCGAAATTATCTTATTATGTTGTCTTACAAATGTTTTTACTATTTTCTGAGTGAAGACATAACTTTGCTAATTGTTGAAAGCCATATGGTGACTGATAGTTGTTAGTTTCTGTGTCACTTTATCACTTGTGTAGAGTTGTCTCTTTGGCAATAACACCACATCTTTTTTATATAAACAGTTTTCCCCTGTTATATACTAGACCAGAATTCCATAGTACTAGGTCACAAAAAGTTCATAACAGATACCTAAATGCAAGACAGCTCTGCACATTTTACCTTAATGTGTATAAAACCAATGCAACTATTTATGTACAACATTTGCTTAAACTTCTATTTGACCAGTCTTTGCTCAATTCTGTTGTCATAATTACAAACAAAAAAACAAAAGTTCTTGAACATTTATTCAAGCTAACAGTTTAAAGAACTGTCTACTTCTTAAAAGTTAACTTTACCCTGACCTCCTGGATAAAGGGTCCTGAATGCTTTTCCAAGATCCTCTGCTTGGATTTTTCCAGCTGGAGTTAGCTCCCCTCCCCATTTAGCAATCAGTAACAAAGATGGCGGTCTAGGAATATCATCTATAATATGCATAAAACAAATATTAAATGTTTTACGAAAATAAAGACACAGAAATATATATTTGTAGATATAATTTGTAGCATGTTCAGATTAAACTCTTTATTAAAATTAAGAATCTGTAAACATCACAATAAAACATAAAACCAAGGAACAAATTATTTACATATTCAAATTCAAATTTCGTTGAAAAATATCATTAATTTTGCTTTTTATTGAAAAATGTATACGAAAAGAATTTCATTCTAGCAGCCTACGCGTAAATCTTTTTTAATATGTAAGTAGCAGTTTTAACAGAACTTTCCTTTAAAATGTTTCAATAATCAAACGCATCAATCAAATGAAATGAGACCTTCACAGATTTATTAATGCTGTTAGAAATGAATGTTTAGGTGACATCAACAACAACATTGTTAACGAAAATGATATGATTTCTTATCTGTTCACCAAGATCAAATATTAGTAAAAGATCAGTATCACTACAGAATCACTGTTCCATTTAAATTGATGATTGCAAGCAAGGTCTAAATACTAATATTCTAAGTAATAATTAGCATGATGAAGCAACCCAGCATTTATGGACCTGTATGAGGCTAAAAGGGAAATCTGTAAACTGAACCCTTTCCAATTTTATTTTTTTTTGTAAAATGATACTATGTCGCACTAAATTGGAAAATCTATAAATTTAACCCTTTCCATTTGTTTGTTTGTGTAAAATGATACTATCATAACTATGTAGGGCTAAAAAGAGAAATCTGTAAATCCTAACCCCTTCCAATTTATGTCTTGTACAAATTATTTCCAAACACATAGCATGAAGCACACAGCATTTATGGATACCATTAGAGGATGATAAGAAAAATCTGTAAACCTATAAACACTTAATTTTTTATTTTTGTTTGTACAAATGAAAAAAATGTTCACACTTAGTATAATAAAGCACCCAGCAATGGTTCCAATAAGAGGTACCAGTTGATAAGGAAAATCAAATCTGATATAAAACCCCTCCATTTACTTTTTTTTTTTTTGGGGGGGGGGGGGGGGGGGGGGTGTTCAAATGGTATTTTTTTTTTTGCATGCTGACACAACCAGCATTTTAGATACCATACAAGATTCTCAAAGGTAAATCTATAAATCTGAAACCCCTCAATTTTGATTGATGTACAAAGGATGTTCCCCTCCTTGGCATTTTGAAGCACCAAATGTTTATGGATACTAGGAAAATCTACAAATATATTTTTACCCTTAACATTAAAAGCAGCATTAAATGAAGGGAAGGATTTTAATAAAAACAATGAAGTGGAGGCGCAGACAAACAGCAATTTATTCTTGTAGTTATATTTTGGTGTTGCCTATTAAGTTACCTTAAGTTTCCGCCAATTCCATTAGTATTATATCAACATGAATGTACAATATTAAAAAAAGAAAATAGTCATGAACAGCTTTTTATCACTTAATGCAAAAATGATAACTTGTAAATATCATTTTCAAAATTATTGTTTTAAATTTTCGATTATTCTTTACCACATACCAGAATTGAATGACAAGCACCAAGGGAAAAAAATGTACTAATATCCAATTTTGTTGAATCTAAGATCCAAATGTTAATGATGAGATTAATGATAAGCTTCAGAAACCAACAGTGATGGCATAAAGCCATAAAGATTAGAATGGATAGTATTTTAATGTTCAGAGTTAATAAAACAGTTAATATTAGCTTGTCTCAAATCTATAAATATATATATAACTATATCAAAAAAATCATCAAAATTGTATTAGGAACTGCTGCTATTGAGTAATAGGATTTAATTCTAACTAAGAAACCCAATATTTCCTAATAAAAGTAATTTCTTGAATATAAAAAAAAAACATCTAGTTTCAGGGTAAAAGGGAGGTAACTTAATAAGCACACTGCAGCAATGATCAATTCTAAAACTAAAATTACCACCGCTGTCTCCAGTTTCAATTTCTAAGTCAAAAACTGAAATGGTATATACATATATATAAGTTGAAGAAAAAAATTATAGCATACACTGCATTCAAAAATACCATTGACATTTTATTGTCTAATTACTGTCTCTTTTTTAAAGTAAAGAATATGATCTAAATCTTCATGAGAGATTAAGAATTCTTTTGGTTTCACAGTGAGAAAATGAACTCATTAAATCTTACTTTAAGAACAGGATCTCTTATGTTTTCAAAGTGTTTTGATCTCATCATGAGAACTAGTTCTTTTTATCTAAACATGAGAATGAGAATTCTTTCACTTTAAGGAGGTAGACCTAGGTTAAGGGAAATAACTCTTAAAATCATCAGTACGTTTGTGTCAACCATTTTCATAAATATGTTCTAAGCTTATGGATACATAGATTATTTCCAATCTGTTTCAGGTAAATGCTTAAAATTCATTGACGAAACTTGACTTTTACAAACGCATAACTGATTTAAAGAGTTATCTCCCTGAACCAAGGTATACCCCCTTAAGCATAAGACAAAATGTCAAAATATATTGATTTTTCAATGATATTTTTACTTGCACTGTAGTTTATATGATGATATCATATCTTGAAAGAAGAAACCAATGTTAAATGAATAAATAATAGATATGTATTTTGCATTTTTTCTACCTATTTTAAGTTATTTTCTCTACTTGGAAAGCTACAAGTTTTAAATTAGAAAATTTAACTGTCTCTAGAGAATAAATATCAAATAATTGACAAAGTTGTAGAATCTATATTTCTATATGAAGACTTGGAATATAAAGCCCCGTGTAATTTTGAGTCTAGGTGAACAAATAAATTAAAATTATGTGTCAGCTCACAGAATGTAACAAACAAAATTAACGTAATAATGGCAAAGTGTATACATCAAATAACAGCATAAAACATATTCATACATGTACGTCATGCATAATTCATAAATATACATACATATATAAAATGTATACTGTGGATTCATTATTATTTGTTTGATACCAATTTTCGTGGATTTCGTGGGTACAGGTGAACCACGAAATTAAATGTTCAACGAATAACAAATTTGCTATAGGCTTGTATACAGACTTCAACAATACCACGAAATCAAATATCCACGAACATGTAAGTTTCCTTAATCTACAAAATCAAATATCCACGAACATGTAAGTTTCCTTAATCTACGAAATCAAATATCCACGAACATGTAAGTTTCCTTAATCTACGAAATCAAATATCCACGAACATGTAAGTTTTCCTTAATCCATGAAAATTGGTATCCATGAAAATAAATGAATCCATATTACATTAAAGATCATATTCATATCTGATAAAAAAAAAATCTAATGCAATAATATTCAATATAAAGAAAACAATTCATATATATAATGAACTTTCAATGTTATATAGAGAAATACTTTTAATAACAATTTTATGTACATGTATATTTATTAAACTGGGAAGGAACAAACAAACAATTAATATTATATGATATTGGTCGCAGATTTTCAATACATTTACTTGCAAACAGCAATTTTATTGGGAAATTAATACAACATTTAACACACCAACTTATCAATTCTGTATTTCAACAATTACGGGTTTTTTTTTAACTCGTAAACAAAACTGTTGGAACCAACTTTAACTAGAAACTAACATTTCAAAAACGCAATCAAGAGTGACTTTTCAGAACTCATTCACTTTGAAAATTGAAAAATCAACAAAAAAGGGTCTAACTGAAGAGCGTATTTAAATTGAAATGTTTTTTTAAGCTGATGCAATTTTAGGTGAGAAAAAAAATTAACACAACAAATAAATATCTCATTTCTCCCCAGATATTTCATTTAGCATCCTAATAAACACGGAAATTTTAAATTCCATCTTGTTACTAAAAATTATAGCATCACATCTATAATACATTTTCAAGAAAATCTATTGAAACAGAATAACATTCAGAAATATAGCATCACAATATCATGATGCTAAACCAAAACCTAGGGGAGAACACTGTTTTCTATTCATTTGTATTGTTTTTGTTTGTTTTGTTCACACATCGCTGTCAATATAATGGAATTATATGCGACTGTCATACAAGTGAGAGGTTCAGCTAGCTTTAAAACCATGTTTAATCCACCATTTTCTACATAAGAAAATGCCTGTACCAAGTCATGAATATGACATTTGTCCATTCGTTTGATGTGTTTGAATTTTTGATTTTGCCATTCGATTAGGGACTTTCCGTTTTGAATTTTCCTCTGAGTTCAGTATTTTTGTGATTTTACTTTTTGAAAAGATGTAGAATGAGTTCTGAATTTGTATTTTTTTATAACAAAACCTGTTAATAGTTAAATTCACACAGTTGTGCCTACAAACCCTCACTTGAAGTCCCCAGGGGTCTCCCTGACGGCTGATGTTTTAGCTGTATCTTACGATGGATACCAGTGAATTTGTACCTACGGGTGTTTCAAATCGAAAGTTTATAATTATAAATTATCTCTATCTTCTTAAATAATAACTTGCATGATATACTGTAATTTTAGAAACTTTTGCTGTTTTTATTATTGCAAATATTACATAGGTTTAGATTGTCAAAAATTAAAAATCCCATCTAAAATTCTGATAGCATTTTTTGTGCATACAACTTCTAGAATTCAAAATAAATTTAGCATTTTTTATCCGTGTCAAACAATTAATTGCTATCATAATAATTTGCATACAAAGTTTTCAGAAATTACAGTATATATGTAAATGATTGCAACTTCATTATGAAGGTTTTGAAGCTTAGCAAATTATAACTGTCCTATGCAGCAATAAATCAGCACACAATTTAGGAGTAAATAGTTTAGCAACATTGTTATTCTACTTGCCAAAATAAAGCAACAGCAACATAAATAAGTTAGTAGATTTGTAATGCTGCATGAAATCTAATTTCTAGAGAAAACTTTGACGAGATATAGGAAGATGAGGAATGAGTGCCAATGAGACAACTCTCCATCCAGGTACATGTAACAACACTAGTACTGGGATCAAAACTTTCACAATCAAATACCATTGTGGTCATTTAACCATGCTTCACAACAAAATAAAAACAAAGGGAAAACAAGGGTTTCAAAATATTATGCAAATAAGAAACTTAATTATGCAAATATAAGGAATGTAAGCAAACAAAATATTAATTCCACACCAAGCAGCTAAATACAGGATACAAACAAGCTTAAAGGTAACGTGATATGTATAAGCATGCCACCTCCATACTGAAACATGCCACCGTTCACCACAACAATATTAGGACTACACTAATGGTAAACATAGATGTGTAAACTGATTGTCAAATTGTAATGATGAAATTATTATTCATATAATAAAAGTCATTTTTCTAAATATCACTTTGATAAAAAAATTAACGGAAAACCTACTTGACCTGCTAAATAGCATGGATTCTGCTAAATTAAACATATAGGAAAGGGTTTGGTGTTTTGAAATAATATTACAATAGCCAATATATTCGTTTAGCCGATATTCCATTAGGTGGAGGCTACTGTAGCATGTTTTATTAAAAATGAAAATAATAAATCACTCATGAAGACACAATTGGATTCTGTCATTCAATCAACATTTTATTGTCCAAGTTTAATTATTTTTAATACAGCTCATTTGAGGGCCTTTTTATGAAGCATATCTTCCCTATTGACAAAATTACATTTTAAATAATATTCTTACATTTTAATTTATATGCTTAAATCTTAATTGATATACTGATATGCTTCAATTCTAATTGATATGCTGAAGTTTTCCTTTTATAATTTTTATTAAAATAATATAAGCAATCAACAAATTAAATTTAAGCTTCTATCGGCATATCTTAAAAATACTTAAACGTCCAAGCCCTGTAGAAACAACTATCATTAAACTGAGTATACAGTAGTGTATAATTCACATTCCCTCTTCTACCTATATGTATTGGGTTAAAAGAGTGTGTATAATACATGACCAACTACGGTACAACTTTTTTTCCCCTGTCCCTGAAATTTAGATAAGTATTTTTCATCATTACAATCTGACTACCATTTATACAGTATAAATATTGATGATAGTACCCACCCTCTTCACTAGATGATTTCTTTGGGTTACCATAAGGTTGATACTTCAGTTGAACCTTACGATTTATTCCAGAAAAATGACCGTACCTAAAGATTTTCAAATCAAATATGGTGGTCATAGTAATCACAGATATCATATATTTTTCTTTTAATTTGGGGTCCCAGACCATTATACAGCTATTTACGATTTACTTCCTAGCCCATACTTAACCCTAGCTGAAAACCATAACCATAACTGAGTCATAACCCTGAAGAGACAAGACCCCTGTAGAGTAAAAGAAGGTCCAATATTTCAGATCTTAGAAAAAAATATCTAGAACATAAACTCCAGATTCAAATTCCCCCAAAATTATGGCATTTGTCATTATTTAAGATACTTAAACTTAAGTGTGAATGTAAACAGATGTTTGCCAACTTTTGATTCAAATATAAAGTTTGATATTTAAGATAAAGCTGATTTGATTCATACTGGAATAATTCTTTAGTACTTATTTAATGAGAATTTTCAGTTCAGATGAGCATTTTTTTCACTTATAGAAAGCATGAATTTGATGACATTTTACAAGTCAAATCATTAAGTAATACGTACATTTCTAGTACCAGTTTGAGTTGTTGTAACTTGACCTTTTTCTCCGCTATCTCAGGATCACTATTAGCATGGTGCTCATCTAACAAAAATCTTGCTATGTCTAGCACTTCCTGTAACTGTTTCGGCTTCTTTAGTTTTAAGTGACCAGTCCTGTATCCGTCATACTTTTTAAATAATTCAAAGAACCTATAAAAAAGAAAAACATGAAAAAGTATTAGCAATTGCAGCAATAAATGGTAGTTTGGAGGGGAAATAAAAGACCACCAGTTTTATGCCAGGAGGAAATCTTTCAATTATTATAATAGTTGAAGTAATCAACATAAAAATTCGTAAGGGTTCCACGGAACCCAATGTCTGCCTACTTTTGCTGTTAATTGCAGACTCAACAAAAATGAGGAAAAACATCAATAAAAATTTCCCTCTCGATACTGTCGTTTGATTGAAAGAAGCTTCCAAGTTTGGTAAAAAATCCAGGATAGTTTATGAATCTAATAAATGTTTTATAAACTTTAACTGCAGACTGTATGCAATGTTACAGCTTTTACATTAATGCTAGCAAGACAAATCTTTGTTTGGCTTGCTTGCTTTGTTTGCATCAATGTTTGCTCAAGCATGGCAATTAAGATAGGCGGGGTTTCAGCTTGTATACATCATACTTAAATTTTATTGGACGCTATGTTTGAGGTTAAGGACACTAAATTTTCAAACATCACATGACAAATATTCTCACATGTTGCCTTACCTGTAAATATACAGTACAGGCAGGATTCTACTTCGTCAAAAATTATCTCCCCATTAAGCCAGTTCATTTTCACAATCGTAGAAATGGAAGCCAATTTTTTTTATTTTTTTTTTAAGATATGCATTTTCATCATCCAACTTAAAGAGTGTCGTCAAGTACTTTTAGTAAAATAGCTATTCGAACACACCTACTCTGATTTTGTGATTCATTGAATAGGTATTTCATCTTTTAGTACTGTGATTTTTTTTTATGTTATAAAGTCAACCTGTAGCTTTGCTATATAAAACTGATAGAATTTGAAGCGAGATGATGTATCAAATACTCTTGCTTTGTACGTTTTCAAGACAAAATATTCATCTCAAACACACCCTAACATATTTTTTCTTGAGTCACATAATGGAAGGGCAGACACGGTTTTAAACTGAACTAATAGATTGATATGTTATAAAAAAAAACAATATTAGGTCAATGTCACAAAAATATTTAAAAAAAATTGTACTCGGCGCAAAACTGTGGAAGGCCAGTTTCAAGAAAAAAGTTTATATTTTTCTTTCATTGACCAATTATTGTATTTTTACAGGTGAGGAAACATGTGAGAATATTTGTCATGTGATGTTTTAAAATTAAGTGTCCTTAACCTCAAACATAACGTCCAATAAAATTTACGTATGATGTATACAAGCTGATTAAGCCCCGCCTATCTTAATTACCATGCTTGAGCAAACATTGATACAAACAAAGCAAGCAAGCCAAACAAAGAATTGTCTTGCTAGCATTAATGTAAAAGCTGTAACTGGAAGAAAAACTAAGTCCATTTATAAGTAAAATACGGAAAAAGTGAATTTTTTTTTCACAAAATTTACTTCTGAATAATATCTTATGATCAGAAACAAGCTTATGTCTAAGTTTGGTAGAAATCCAGGATAGTTTAAGAACATTATAAAAATTTTAAAAACTTAAACCACAGAGTGAATGTTTTGTTTCTGGCCAAAAAAATAAGTCCATTTATAAGTAAAATACGGAAAAGTGGAAATTTATTTTTACAAAATTTTCTTCTTGATACTATCTTATGATCATAAACAAGCTTCTGTCCAATTTTGGTACAAATCAAGGATAGTTTATGAAAGTTATTAAAATTTTAAAAACTTTAACCACAGAGTGAATGTAATGTTTCCTCGCAGAAAAACTAAGTCCATTTATAAGTAAAATACGGAAAAAATGGAATTTTATTTTTACAAAATTTACTTCTGGATACTTTCTTATGATCATAAACAAGCTTCTGTCCAAGTTTGGTAGAAATTCAGTATAGTTTAAGAAAGTTATTAAAATTTCAAAAACTTTAACCACAGAGTGAATATTTGTGGACGTCGCCGACGACCACGCCGACGACGACAGAGTGTAGGATCGCTTAGTCTCGCTTTTTCGACTAAAGTCGAAGGCTCGACAAAAATCAATATACATGTATGTGTCCTAATAAATCCAAAGTTGTCTCATTGGCAATCATACCACATTTTATTTTAATTTTATAATAAATAAAAAAAAAACACCCATTTTCAATACTTTCTGGTACAGCAGTTCAAAAAAAAGTGTGAAACGGATGTTCTTGGACCTGACTTTCATTGGAGTGGATTTTTCAATTTTAAATGACCTACCATATTTCACACTGATACAGGACCATTTAATCTTTATGGAGGACCTTTAGCTAGCTGTGATTCACCATTTCAGAATCTAATTTTATGTAATCTGTACATGTAATGTGATGCTTACCTTTTATGCTTGACTTCCATCTTCATTTTCTGTTTAGGCGTTCTGTCACCATGGCGAATAACAGCTACCACACAACGTAGTTCCATCCTAAAATAGTCAAATGTATTTATCAACTTTCTCTTTTATTCTTCAAGAAATTCAGATATGTACCCAAAACATTAAAACCCTTTTCATGTTAGGTATATTATGTCACATTGCGATAAGACGTGTCACGGTACTTGTCTATCCCAAATTCATGTATTTGGTTTTGATGTTATATTTGTTATTCTCGTGGGATTTTGTCTGATGCTTGGTCCGTTTCTGTGTGTGTTACATTTTAGTGTTGTGTCGTTGTTCTCCTCTTATATTTAATGTGTTTCCCTCGGTTTTAGTTTGTTACCCCGATTTTTGTCCATGGATTTATGAGTTTTGAACAGCGGTATACTACTGTTGCCTTTATTTATGTCAAAAATTGTTTGGGTGGGTCAGGAGCCATTTGATTTATGCAAAATTACACAAAGAAAACATGAAAGTTATGTGAAAATGTGAAGTCCCTTCCGATACTTCTTCATTTATTAAAATAGAATAGGCCTTGATATTATATGCTGTACCTGTCGTTATATGAAGGCACACTTGTTATCGGACAAAAACTCAAAAAAAAAATTCCCAATAATTATTCATTGTTCACTTAAAATCAAATATTTATTTGTTTGCAAATCATTTTTAACCTATAATTGTTACTTTTTGACCAATAATTGTTAACTTATTATAAATTGTGACTTGAACAGTTGTTTCCTTGGAATGTGCACTCATACAACATCTTCCTATTTATATTATGGTATTTTATACTTTACATGGACCCTTATTATTCGCTTGAACAGTCCCTGATTTGAGAGGTACTTTAGTATAAAGTTAAATGGACCCTGAAGACAAAGGAATAACTGAAAGAGACTCAAATTAAGCACACGCTTTAACATACATATACATGACACTTAAACAGACTTTGATCTGATAAACAATTAAACTTTAAGTCATTTTTGACGCTAATGTGGTAAGCTGTGTTTACTTACATGGACCCTGATGTTGTAGGCACCACTGGTAAATATCTTCTGGTGCTGAACCTAGAACCCATGGTATATGTAACTGTGGAGCTTTGGCTCTCGTTATTTACATGGACCCTGATGTTGTAGGCCTGTTTACTTACATGGACCCTGATGTTGTAGGCCTGTTTACTTACATGGACCCTGATGTTGTAGGCACCACTGGTAAATATCTTCTGGTGCTGAACCTAGAACCCATGGTATATGTAACTGTGGAGCTTTGGCTCTCATTACTTACATGGACCCTGATGTTTTAGACCTTATTACTTACATGGACCCTGATGTTGTAGGCACCACTGGTATATCTTCGGGTGCTGAACCTCGAACCGATAGTATATGTAACTGTGGAGCTTTGGGTCTCAATACTTACATGGACTCTGATGTTTTAGACCTTATTACTTACATGGACCCTGATGTTGTAGGCACCACTGGTATATCTTCGGGTGCTCAACCTAGAACCCATGGTATATGTAACTGTGGAGCTTTGGCTCTCGTTATTTACATGGACCCTGATATTGTAGGCCTGTTTACTTACATGGACCCTGATGTTGTAGGCCTGTTTACTTACATGGACCCTGATGTTGTAGGCACCACTGGTAAATATCTTCTGGTGCTGAACCTAGAACCCATGGTATATGTAACTGTGGAGCTTTGGCTCTCATTACTTACATGGACCCTGATGTTTTAGACCTTATTACTTACATGGACCCTGATGTTGTAGGCACCACTGGTATATCTTCGGGTGCTGAACCTCGAACCGATAGTATATGTAACTGTGGAGCTTTGGGTCTCAATACTTACATGGACTCTGATGTTTTAGACCTTATTACTTACATGGACCCTGATGTTGTAGGCACCACTGGTATATCTTCGGGTGCTGAACCTAGAACCCATGGTATATGTAACTGTGGAGCTTTGGCTCTCATTATCATAGTTCTGAATATTTAAAAATAAAATGTAAACATGATTTATTATTCATTAGATGTAAAGGTATTTGCACTGAATCTGTTTTGAAGTAAGTCAGGAATCTAATGTTCAGTAGTTGTCATTTGTTGATGTGGTCTAAGTGTTTCTCTTTTTTAAATAGATTAGACCGTTGGTTTTCCCATTTGAATGGTTTTACACTCGTCATTGTTATGGCCCTTTATAGCTTGCTGTTCAATGTGAGCCAATGCTCCTTGTTGATGACCGTACTTTGACCTGTAAATTTTTTTTTTTACAAATTGTGACTTGGATGGAGAGTTGTCTCATTGTCACTCATACCACATCTTCTTATATCTATTATATAATAACTTGATCAAATTGTTCAGAATTCATTACAAATATGTAATATAACAAGAAAAATCTGTGTATATCTTTGTGAAGGAATTGAAGACACATTTTTTTCTTTAAATCAAAATTTAAAGGGATCGTTTGTTATGGAAAATTTAAACCACATCATTAAAAATCAAGACCATACATACCACTGTCCCAGGTTAGCGGGTGAGAATCCTCCTAACATGTTTAACCCCCCACATTATTTATGTATGTGCCTGTCCCAAGTCAGGAGCCTGTAACTTAGTGGTTGTCCTTTGTTTATGTGTTACATATTTATTTTTTCGTTCATTTTTTTATATAAATAAGGCCGTTAATTTTCTCATTTGAATTGTTTTACATTGTCATATCGGGGCCTTTTATAGCTGACTGTGTGGTATTGGCTTTGCTCATTGTTGAAGGTGACTTACAGTTGTAAATGTCTGTGTCATTTTGGTCTCTTGTGGACAGTTGTCTCATTGGAAATCATACAACATCTTCTTTTTTATAGTGACCTTAAGTTCCTTAAATTTCTTTTGTTATTGGAATTGCTTTCTCATTATCAGTGACCTCATATCTAATTATTCATATAAAACTGAACATTTAATTTTGATATTGTTGATTTTATAGTTATTTATTTTCAAAGAAGAGTCCTTTTTTTTGTGTTACTGTATTTTACTTACCCCAATATTTTGGCACAATCATCGTAATATTTGGTTGAGTTTTTGACAAAACTAAAACCATTGACATCACAAACATAAGACTGACCATTAGCTCTCAGTAAGTCAAATCCACATACATTTTGCTGCAAAAAAATATGTTGTCATTGATATGGTTATATTTATAAATTTACTGTTTACAAATTTTTGATTTTTTTGAAATACTAAGGCTTTTCTACCTCAGGCATAGATTACCTTAGCTGTATTTGGCAAAACTTTTAGGAATTTTGGTCCTCAATGCTGTTCAACTTCATACTTTATTTGGCCTTTTTAACTTTTTTGGATTCGAGCGTCACTAATGAGTCTTTTGTAGACAAAACACGCGTCTGTGTATAAACTAAATTTAGTCCTGGTATCTATGATGAGTTTATTCAAGTTAACAAGTTTTTACAAAAACATGTATGTTTGATTTAGATACCTCTACTTGTATACTTATATAAATATATGTCTAAAGATTTGTGCAATGATACTGATAACAAAAATTGCATTGATTTTCCATGGTGGAATGTAATGATTTTTAACCATATAAATTGTAACTGACTTTTAAATTAACCTGCAAAAAGATGGTATCTTTTTTTTATATGTGACATTATAAGGCATCGTTTCATAAATATTTTTTCTAGACTTCACAATGGAAAATTCAGAGGATTAGAAGAAAATATGAGGTCATATTTGAACTTTGACCAATAAAGAAACAATGCATGATTATAACAAGAATGTGTCCTAAGTACACGGATGTCCCACTCGCACTATCATTTTCCATGTTCAATGGACCATGAAATTGGGTTAAAAATCTAATTTAGCATTAAAATTAAAGATCATATCATAAGCAACAACTGTACTAAGTTTCAAGTTGATTGGACTTCAGCTTCATCAAAAACTACCTTGACCAAAATCTTTAACCTGAAGTTGGGCGAAGGGACGCACGGACAGATGAACGGAGGCACAGACCAGAAAACATAATGCCCCTCTACTATCGTAGGCGGGGCATAAAAAAATTATAAAATTGTATCTATCTATCTTGGTATTTCTGCTATCAGTCACAACTTCTGACTATTACGTGCCGTTGGATGTGTGGCATGCGCATGCTGTAGATAAAGGTATCAATCAGGTAAGAATAACAGAGAGTAATTCACTTACTTTAAAGGCAAGACAGACTTTCCTGGCAAGTAGTTTATCTTTGGCACTAAGTATGACAGGATAACGGATTTCTTTACCACTCTTATCTCTCTCAACCTTCCCATCCAATGCTGGAGATTTCCTGGCTTCAGCATGGGCATAATCTGGGCCAACTGTATAAACCTGTTTTTAAAGTACAGCCAAAATTATGTAAATTATTTATTCAATATGTTCAACAGCAAATATAGTCTGGTGACATTTTAATGTATCTGGACCATAAAAATAAATGCAGTCAAATCGAATGGTTTTACATTAGTCATTTATATACTGTTTGTTGTGAGCCAAGGTTCCATGATGAGGGCTTTATTTTTACCTATAATGGTTTACTTTAACAAATTATGACTTGGATAGAGTGTTGTCTCAGTAGCACTCATTCCACATCTTCTTCTATCTAAATATATATAAATATACTGCCATAATATAGTTAATGCAGATGAAAGTGGTGTTAAACAACAACAATCAATCAATACTAATCATAACGATAATTACCTTGACATCAGTTCCGTCTGTTGGCATAAACTCTTCATAGATATAAGATCCTTTGTTCCGTAAGTAACTACAGTTGGAATATATACTACTCCTTGAACCAATCTATGAAGAAATGAATTAACTGTCTTTAAGCTATAGTGCCCTTTTACTTCAGTTACTACCATATAAACTTTCTACATTTTTTTTTATGCACACATTTCTACTATAAACATGATAAATGTAACTCGATAAATATTTAAACAAGACAATAAAAAGACAGAAAGAATCATTTAATTTCTAAATATCATTTACCAATGCTGACTCAGGTACATATACCTAATAAGGGGGTCTCATTGGGGGGTTCTGATCCTGGATACCGCTTACTGTTTGGTCAGATTCCTGTATCCCACTTACACTATCTATGTACCTAAGCAATTCTCATTTTTTTGTAATTTCCCTCCCCGCTAGACTTCATTTCCTGTTTTCACAGCACAATAATTTGACTTTCACGTGTCACACTTACAAAAAAATCAGCAATCCCTTGTCACGCCTAGACCCCAATGAGGCAGACTAATAAACCTTTATTCATCTAATCTATCATTGGAATTGTGGGTAATTTCATTACCGTCTTTAAGTCTGTTTAGTAGGTAGGCTTTAACCCTGGGATAGATTTCTGTGAAGAGAGGTGAACAGGGTTCTCGTTAAGACACGTATATGGGTCCTTAATGCTTGAAAATCGAAAAAAGATGCATCATTTTTTAAACCCGTGAGTCCCTAAGACCCATCCTCATTGTATCCCCTTAAGGACAATTAAAATTAATTGATAGATTTTCATCCCCTCCCGCCCCTCTGAAATCGTCCCGCCCAGTTTTTTTTTATTTTAAAAAATTTACGATTTCCGGATTTTGTTCATGGCCGTTACCGGTAACCATTTATAATTTTGTAATTACATGTATAACAGTGGTTGCCAATTAGAGATATTTATTCAAGAGTTTTTGTACATGATATAAGCTTATTTTACACTTGCCTTTATGCCCTGCAGTATTAAGAACTGGACACAAGAGGGTTTCGGATGAAATAAAATTTAAAAAATAAAATACTCCCACCCGCCCCAGTTTTTTTTAAAATCTGGATGAAAATCTACTAATTATTTTAGTTGGCCTAATAGTCCCAAACACATCTTTTTGCCTAGACATTTTATGATCGTCAACATTGTTTTGACAATAAAGCTAAACCAGAAGTCGACGTTGAAAAATTTATGTGATGCTTAGATCAATATTTTTGTTTACTGATAACTATTTCTTTTAGATTTACAGTATTTCATCCTTAAATATAATAATGCTGTTCAAACTAATTAATAAGTATGTAATAGTGGCCAATTTAAAAAAAATAGTATTTGAAAAGCGTGAATATTTACATGTGTTGAACATCAGGTAAAAAAAAGTAAATGTCATGCATACATTAATTTTTAGACTTTTTTTCAGGTTACGAAACTCAATTATTAAGCCAGGTGCTGGGGTGGTCAGGAAGAAAATATTTTTGTTATGATTAATATTTAATTGAGCACTAATTTATCAAGATAAATGCTACAATTCATTTATCTATTGTTTATTTAAGAATATTCATAATAAATCTGTATTCTGTACAAGCATGACAAGATTCACAGACTACGATTTGCATTTAAAGAACTTCCTGATAAATTATATCCTGTTGTTTACAATCAAATGCATCTGTGAATACAATAAAGAATTAACCTGGACTGAAGTTCAATTGACCCAGAAAAAAAAAATCGTCTTCAATGGATGTATTTTACAGAGTTTTTCCATAAAGTCTCTGCCTACAAAGCATGAGAAGAAACTTTTTATTCTCAAGTTTCAAAGGTAAAAAGGGGGGTGCGTATTATGCATGGGTGCGTTCTATACATACCAAAAGACGGTATTCCTGTATATCAAAGGGAAAATAATATTACTCCTTTGGTTTGATATGTATAGATTATCAATTAATGGTTCCTCAAACCAATTGGAGTTTCTCTGCTACAATCTCATTGAAGGTTGACATTGATATGAGATGTGGCATAAAAAACAAGAATGTGTCCACAGTACACAGATGCCCCATCCGCAGTATCATTTTCTATGTTCAATGGACCGTGAAAATGGGGGAAAATCTCTAAATAGGAATTAAAATTAGAAATATCATATCATAAGGAATATGTGTACTAAGTTTCAAGTTAATTGGACCTAAACTTTATCAAAAACTACGTCTATCAAAAAAAAACTTTAACCTGAAGCGGGAAAGATCGACAGACAAACATACGAACGAACAGACGCACAGACCAGAAAACATAATGCCCATAAATGAGGCATAAAAAAATAACTGCTATAAAAGTTCCACTAGTGCTGAAAGTGGTGTTAAACATCAATCAATCAATCAAATAAGGTTCACCCTAAACACATATTTTTAAAGATGTTACCTTCCTAAACAACCTCTGGCTGCCTCCCCCCGCTGCAGCAGGGAAGTAAATATAAACATTATGGTCCTCCGCTGATACGGGTTTCTCCACAAATGGTTTATGAAAGACTTGATTCTCAATCTCTATAGCATCTTCATTGTCAGTGATGGTATCTGTGAAGCAAATAAATATCTATTTCAAAGTCATATGAAACCAGTGAGATGTGAAAAATAATGTTTATCCAATTCTTGAACGAATGCATGTATATATCATAAACTTAGTCCTCTGTGCACGATGTTGTCATTTTTTACACAAATATATTGTATAATCGTCAATTTTTTTTTCTCTCTGTCTGTTACGATTTAATAAATATGGCTGCTCATTAAAAGCAGTGTTTTAAAGCTGAAGTTTACCAATTGTCACCTTATAGTAAACACATCACATAAAGCATGGGTATTGAGCACGTGTTTAACATGTACAATCAGATAATTGTTTATTTTAATGACAGATCCATGCGTATTGCGACCACCGGATTTTTACGAGGAGGGTTACGCTCAGGTCACTATGCATACGGAAAATATGTCGGCAAATTGCTTCCTGGAAGCAAGCAATTAAAAATAAGTAAACTTCTTCTAAATGTGGACAAATAAAAGAATTTTCCTCAGAAAAAAGTATATGTACATAAGTTGTATAATGAAAACTATCCATTTAGTTATAAAAAAAACATATGCAGGATTTTTTTTAATTTGAGGTTTCTTATGACTTTAAACAAAATGTAAAAGACACACTATCTTATAAAACACTCCTAATAAAACTTATCTGAGTAATGCAAAGCTACAAATATATTATAACTAGGGGTAATATTAGATGATCTGGAAGGGTACAAAAATCCTGCTCCACATGTGGCAAGCCACCATGTGTTGAATTGTTCATGGCAAAAATAATATTGTGACAAGTTATTGCAAACATGTCAATGTCATCTTCACTTACATTAATAAAGTTGTAATATGTCAAAACAAACAGCCACTAAGTTATCTGGGAAAAAAGTTTTGGTAAGAATAAGTTGTTTTACAGTCTGGTTGAGTTAAACCTGTTTAATAGACTTATCTTTTCTTTACAGTTATACAGTAGACATGTCATTTAACCTTCTTGTTGGACTAAAAGTTAGCTGATAAAGACCAGGTCCACACAACATTATTTTGGATTTTAAAAATATAAAGATTCAACATAAAACAAGATCTTTACAGAACCCTTTTCAAACCCTTTTACCATTGTTATGCAAAAATTAGTAAGAAAACAAGAATGTGTCCCAAGTACATGGATGCCCCATCCGCACTATCATTTTCTATGTTCAGTGGGCCGTGAAAATGGGATAAAATCACTAAGGCCTAAATTAAAATATTGTTTGTTTGCCCTTTTCCGACCCTATGTTTTGAAACAGGGTAGGTAGGTAGGTAAAATATTTTATTTTTTTCCCAAAAAAAATAACTTGGCTCGGTATATTTTTTTTCATGGGTAGGCAGGTAGGTATACTTTTTTATTTTATAGATACAAAATCTGCATAATGTCATTTTTGCTTTTGCTAATAAGTTTCTGGGACTACGTTTTGAAAAAAAATATCATGTAGAATGTGAAGTTAATTCATATGCACTACTATTTTGTTTTCAAATATCAAAATATAGAGCTGTGCCGAATATTTTCAACGTTTATATATGCCTGGAACTTTGAAGAGTTTGAGCTTGCACTAATATTCTGTACTACGTACCTTGTACGTTTACCTCTACCTAAAGGTTTTCTGTAAGAGATAACGTTGTCCTGGTAAAATATGTCCGGGCAGACATACATTACTAGTAGAAAAGGTCCCTAGTGTTTAAATTTCCGAGTGTGCCTATGTTTCCAATAAAAATGCTACAAGACTTAAACTCAATTGTCACGTATTTTACATCGCATTTATAAATGATCTGTATGGAAAACTTGGGCGATTTTACTGCCAAATATTCTCCACTTTACAGGCTTTTGTAACCTTTGGTTCATGTCAGATATAAATAATATAGCAATGCTGGTCGAAGGCATTGGTAACATAATCATCCTGATCACAAAAGGCCATCCCTACATAGAATACAACGTCCGTTTACACAAAATAGTTTGTACACACGTTGATAATTTTGTATTAAACAAACTTTTTTGTAAATGAACCCTGCTCTTCAAGTATAAAGATACAGAGTTAAAGTACGTCATATCATGATTTCAAAGCGTTCAACATCGATTTCAAACAAATGCTTTGAAACTCTAACTGCCAGTGTGCATGTAAAACGCTCACGTGATACCAAACGGACTAGACCTTATACGATAAAGATAAAACCCGAGGATTCCGGTAAAAAAGTTTTGAGCGGGAAATACAAATATAATATTTTTTGTAGAAACGAAAAAATAAAATAAAATAAAATCTTGCTGGTAAATACAAATAAAAGATTTTCAGGCGGAACGAATTTATAGGGTCGGTCGGTAAAGGGCAAACAAACAATATTTTAATTTAAGCCTAATTTGGAATTAAAATTAGAAAGATTATATCATAGGGAACATGTTTCATGTTGATTGGACTTCAACTTCATCAAAAACTACATCGACCAAAAACTTTAACCTGAAGCAGGACAGACAAACGGACAAACAGACAGAGGAACGAACGGAGGGAGGGACGACCGAACGGACGCACAGACCAGAAAACATAATGCCCATAAATGGGGCATAACAACATAAAACAAGACCCTAACTGATAATACTAAAAGTACAAGAAATCAAATGGTCACTATTATCATTCCTTTTACCAATTTTAGGCTAAATATATAAGACCTTTAAAAAAATTTGGACTGAAAAATGAACTATGTAAAAACCAAGTGAACACTTTATTTAGGGAATGATAAACAATACCAGCCACAAACGTACACATTTCTAAATGTAATTTTAAGAACTTACAAGAGGTAGATAAGGCCTAAAATAAAATATTGTTTGTTTCCCCAATCCCGACCGACCCTGCAAAATTGGTGCTACTCATAAAATTTTATTGTCAAAACTAAGTGAAATATTATTTTATTCATTTTGGATTTTCAGGCTTGCCGGATCGTCCGATAATGTCAAGCTTTTTGGAAAAATAAAATTATTTCCCTACCTACCTACCCACACATGGCTTGGCAGGATCGGGATTGGGGAAACAAAAAATATTTTAATTTAGGCCTAAAGGTCCTTTGTCTCTATTGACATTATTGAGAACAGAGTATTGTGGATTGTAATTTTAAGAACTTACAAGATGTAGACAATGGTCCTTTGTCTCTATTGAGAACAGAGTATTGTGGATTGTAATTTTAAGAACTTACAAGATGTAGACAGTGGTCCTTTGTCTCTATTGAGAACAGAGTATCGTGGATTGTGATTTTAAGAACTTACAAGATGTAGACAATGGTCCTTTGTCTCTATTGAGAACAGAGTATTGTGGATTGTAATTTTAAGAACTTACAAGATGTAGACAGTGGTCCTTCGTCTCTATTGAGAACAGAGTATCGTGGATTGTGATTTTAAGAACTTACAAGATGTAGACAGTGGTCCTTTGTCTCTATTGAGAACAGAGTATTGTGGATTGTAATTTTAAGAACTTACAAGATGTAGATAATGGTCCTTCGTCTCTATTGACAACAGAGTATCGTGGATTGTAATTTTAAGAACTTACAAGATGTAGACAATGGTCCTTCGTCCCCATTGAGAACAGAGTATTGTGGATTGTAATTTTAACAACTTACAAGATGTAGAAAATTGTCCTTTGTCTCTATTGAGAACAGAGTATCGTGGATGAGGTATACCATGCTTTATCAGAGTCTTGTAGACCTCTCTTCTATCCAGTAAAGTGTACTGTGATTCTAGATCATTAATGACAAATGGCTTTCTTAGGTTTGTGTATGCAATAGCCTTATCTAAAGGAAATCCTGAAAGTATAAAAAAATAACATATAAACAGTCTTATATGCACAAGTGCTTTAATGTATGAATGCTAAGCCATTTTGTTATTTCAGGGCATTAAGCTGACTATGCAGAATGGGTTTTACTCATTGTTAAAGGTCAAACTAGAATTTACAGTTGTTAATGTCTGTGTCATATATGGTATCTTGTGGAGAGCTATCTCACTGGTAATTATACCACATCTTATTATTTACATCAGGAGAGTTTGAAATGATTTTTTGCTTGATTTACAAGTAATTAAAAAAAATGAAAAAATTGTGGCTTCCAACTCCCTGAACTCAACTTCTAGATCTGTTATTCAAAGGGTGACATAATTGTTTCCCTCAGAGGATCAAAATACATGAACTTTACCCTATACCCTTTGATTTTCTTATAATCCAATGTTAATGTTATATCATTTGATCTCTTGTGAATAGTTTTCTCATTTAATTGGCCACCATACCACATCTTCCAATAAAAGTTCCAATAATATATTTCTAAAAATACTTGACATAAATATTAAAACCTACCTGCAGAAAAGAAAGAGATAAGAACATCAACAATGGGCCATTCTTCTACTGGAGTATTGAGGATTACATCTTCATCAAATAATAGTGTATTCAGCTGCATATGTTTATGGAGTCGAGTCAGGATTTCATTCATAGGCTTGGAGTTGGATTTCTTACTCATAGCACAGATACCTACAGTGATTTTCTTCATTTCATCTAGGTAGTGTTCCTTTGTAATAAAAATAACAAAGTATTAAAATTTAAAGCTGCATTTCAAACTGTCTGAGGATTGACATGTTTCAGATGGACAGACAGAGAGCACATTTCATGTAGCCATCATGGCACACTAATATAGCATAATACTCAGATACTGTGCATTGCAAAGTTTAAACTAAGGTTTTTTAGGTTAATAAAAGCATATTTTAAAAAGTTATGAAAAAAGATAAGTTAATACTAGTTCAGTTATTGTGTAGCAAATATTTATATGTAAATTAGATAAAAAAAAAAAATTTTTACATGCCATGTGTAATATTTCATTGTATTTATTAATTTTTGTCCTGGCTTGAAGATATCCCAAATAAGTAAGTCTACTTGCATTCTGTGGAAGTCCTGGCTTGACTAGGATATCTACTTACATTCTGAGGAAGTCCTGGCTTGACTAGGATATCTACTTACATTCTGAGGAAGTCCTGGCTTGACTAAGATATCTTCTTACATTCGGAGGAAGTCCTGGCTTGACTAGCATGACTAGGATATCTACTTACATTCTGAGGAAGTCCTGGCTTGACTAGGATATCTTCCCCCATAAAGAAGACAGGCCTGACATCCTCCACAGGAGACGTGTCTGCTTTTTCATTGACATCCATATTCTCCCAACCTTCTGCCATTCAACTTTTCCCCATTACTTTATCTGTCATAATTTTATTAATGGTGATTTTAATTTTGTCCTTCTGTAAAGAATTCAGGTACCTGTAATGACAATTAAAATAAGAAATAGAAAAACTTTAGGCTTCAAAATTTATCCAAGCAACCTGAATTTCTAGCAATGCATTATATTAGGCATTAAGGTCATTTAAATGTATTTCAGTTGAACCTCTCATTAAGGATTTTTTAAGGCATTTCAGAGATTGATGACTTTTTAGTCATGGCAGGTCCATCAGTGAATTTATAATTTCCCTCTGCATGACAAAATACAGCAAGGAATGACATAAAATTTACCTTATTTTCAGACTTTTGATATAAAATTAATTTGCACAGTATATGTAGAATATTGGAATCTAAGTAATTCTTTATTATCTTTATCTCTTTATCAATATTTGAAAAAGATTTATCAAACTTTAATGCCCTTAATAATAATATCATTGTTTAAAGTAGGGAGAACAAACTCAGAGGGAACAGAATCAGGGTGAACTGACCCAATTCCGCCCAGTAGCCCAGGCTTGTAAATTGCTGCCAGGCCTGTAAAATAATCACTACAGGCATGACAGGGGCACTGAAGCCAACAGACTTAAGTTTTCCCAAATTGAGCTCCAAAACAGTCAAATTTGCTCAACAAATATAACTTTTACAGACATTGTCCAACTGGGCCAGGCATGAATATTAACACTTTTGTCGACCAGTTGAATATATATGTCATACATGTATTAGCGTACATCGGCGAATATGAAATTTGGGTATCTGGATGATTCGTTCCAACTCAGATTCGTACCAACAAATTTGTCCCAAGTTTCTTCATCAGTTCGTTCCAACTTTTCCAATCAAAGAGCAGATTGCTCTGAGGGATACGATTGCCGTTGTCATTGACACATGTATACATATAGCTGGATAATATTATTTTCAAAACTAATTCAACTGCACATTTAAAATAGTTACAAAATAGCCAATCACGGATAAAAGTGTATGAACGATGTAATCAGCTCTATGTTTTATTTTTGTACTATCAATTCCAAGTTTACTTTCCACAGCAGTCACTGAGACTCAGACTGAGAGAAGGTATTTCACTTCGTATCTTATTACCTATTAATTTCCTACGTTAATTCTAGGAGGAACATTCCTAACTCTTTAAATATTTAATTTCCTTTGGGTCAGTGATCATGACTCCTTTCCGTACACATTTATCGGTTTAAAATGCGATCGTTTTTAATATAATACGTTTATTGACAGAACAAGCTAATACTCAGAATTCACAGCAGTTACTTCCGGAAGGGAGACAACTCGAAACGATTATATGGAAGACTTCATTTCGCCTGAAGGGGTGTTCTACGATGATGACTACATTTATTTTAATTTAAATGATGCATATGATTTAAAATTATGCAACAACAATAACCTTCAATAGCAGACATACATAGAAAAGATCCCATGAGTTATAAATTAATTAATTGAGTGGAGAATCCAGAGCAACCATTCAATCTAAAACCCCTTGAAGTCAAGAAAACTATACGCATGCGCATAATTTCCAAAACAAACCCTGGAGCAAGAACGTATATTAAATGTTTGTTAAACGACCTAGATGGTTCTCTATTTCTTTATGGAAGTACAATCTCAAATATCAGTTTCATAATGGTAACATACAAGAAAAACTCCACTTCAGTTCTTAAATGACGGAAGTAGATTTATCGGAATTCAGAGAACTCTCGCATTTTATCAAAACTGGGAATTCCCTCTGACGTGTTTCTAAATTTATAAAGATACTAAATATAAATACTGCTTAATTCTGATTTTCCGTGTTGTTTAAAACAAGCATATGAGTCAAGGGAATTATCAAACATGAAGATTATGAAAAGAACATTATAGGAAAGTTCAATCCCTTTGTTTGTTTTTACCTTTTAAAGCAAGACAATCATAAGAATCTGAGATATTCCTTAATGTTTAGAATAAAACGATTGACGTGAGGGCAATGCTCTGAGCCACCGGTATAAGTCTACAGATTGCTTGAAAGCAATCGTATCCCAAAAACTGGTCAGTTCGTTCCAACTTATTCAAGAACAGTATTAAACAATATTAACCATTTAAATAGCTTTATTATTTTAATTTTTAATGCTGTACTTATAAAAAATGAATATAAATACGTATCTAAAAAAATTCTATGGTTTATTAATTGGGAAGAACGATATATTGGGCATGATATATATTGAGAATTATTAATTGTTAAGGTAAGTACTTCATGACAAATTTAATATTTTAAATATGAATAAAGTGACTAACTAGTGATATTTTCAAAAAAACAGTTATCATTATAATTGATTATTGTATTTCAATGATGTGCGCATAACAGTTGTTAATGCATTCATCAAAAGAATAATATCGTACTTATCTTGGGTCATAAACGCTTGTCAATAATTATTGAAGGCTGACATACCATATTTGCTATGTTTTTCTTACGTGCATCGTTACTACTCATTAGCACTGGTTGTGTATTTTTTACAATATAAAAATTAACTCAGTGTCCTTGTACGAAACCGAAATTAAAGTAAGCAGCCACAAACAGATCACAGTCCAAGATGATGGAGCTTTGGAACAGCTATAGAAGACAGCAATTTACAGTTACCCAGCTGATGACACTTATCATTGACCAGCAAAATGAAATATGTGAAATACTGAAAGACTATTGAACAATTATCTATGAACTGTTAGGATGAACATATGTTATTGAAAAATGATCTTTAATATGAATAATGCAGAAAAAATGGACAAGGAATTGCCGATTTTTGCTGTGCACAGTAGGTTGATTTACACATATACAGACATACATTATAAAAAAGTTGGAACAAATTGTTTAGTCTGATTTAATAATGAACTTAATCAGGTGGAACACATTGTTAAGTCTGATTAATAATGAAATAAATTAGTTGGAACGAATTGACAATTGACTTGGTACGAATTGTCCAAATATGGAACGAACTGGCTTGGAACGAATTTGGTCAGTCAACTTTTTTGCAGAAAAACTATTTTTTACTACAAATTTTATATTTCCGTATTATATACATGTATCGCTGCAAATTTTATAAATTGCTATTACGACCTTCCCATGGATAGAAACAAGTGCTTGTGTCTGTAGCTGTGGCAAGGACATCTCAGTCGTCTGACAAAATGACTGATACCTGTAAACAGGTAAACGGCCACGGAACTGGCATAATTAGCTTTGTGTTTATAGCTCACCTCAATCAGGATATAAATAAACAGATAATAAACAAATAATACGGTGATCAATGCGTTCAATATAGTATACTGCGTTTTGTCATTGCTTTCGATTATGTTCTGCTACACAGCCGGATGTTTATTCAAGGGACGTAATCACTGTGCAGTGCAATCAAGTACTTTTTGTCGAATGTTGGACAAAAAGTCACAGGATATCCCCGGCTTAAAAACATGAAATCCCGAGGTCCCAAATTAAAAAAAAATCTAAATACCGCCATCCCGAAATTCGAAAAAAATAATTCTGGGATCCCGAAAGCATCGATTCCCGAAATCCCGAGATAAAAACAACCGACGTCCCGAAAAAGGTCCTGCCCCCTTTCAGGAACATATTATGTATGACGTCCAGTTGCTGTTCCCACTAAAAAAATGTCCTATCATTCCAAGATGGAGGTAGATAGGGTGTCTTCCTCCATCTTGGATTTGAAAATACAAGAAAACAAGGTCTAGATCTTTAATAGAATGTGCGAATTTTAGAGTAGTAGGTAATTCATGTGTGAGAACTTCGATATAAAAAATGACATGTTTTATCAGCCTAAAAAAAAATCATATTTATGGTTGTATTTTACAAAAAACAGAAAACTTTTATTTGATCAATTTTTTTCCAACTTTGCCACATAAGGGGAGGCAACTCAAATGCAAGGGCAGATAATTCAGATACTGGTATACTTATACAATAGAATGTGTTAGGAATTTACCTATTTTATAATGTAGCAAGAAAACGGGTCTGGTACGTGACCCCATTGTTTCTTTTTCTTAACGGAAAGCATACTTTTAAAGCCATCTTCTCATATGTTATCTCAAAATTCTATGGTGTAGATTACACTTTATTGCAGAAAATTTGGTTTTCCATGTATAATGGTCTATAATCTATACAAAATTTGTCAATTTTGAACACCGTGTAGAGTGAAAATAAGCCCGGTAACCCATTCTTTTCATTATTATTATTTTTAAAAGCATGACATAAACTACTTTTTGGCAAATTATTAAAAACTTCTATGGAATATAATTTAGACACCCCATCTACCTTAAATCATTATTTTTCAAAAAATTATTACCCAGTAATTTTACTAGCGATTTTCATAAAAATTAAATACAATAAGATGTAGAAATGGATGTAAAAAAAACTGTAAAAAATAGGCAGCTGAAAAAATACAGGAAAATCATAATATTCTTTTCTTGCTTATATTTTCGGACGATTTAAAAAAAAATGGATATTGCATGAATCAGATTCGGTTAAAATATACGATAAATAGAATAATACATGGCAAAATCCGTATCGCATGCTGTATCACCACTCGACCAATATCAGCCCTTGGGACCTTCGGCCCTCGGGACTGATATTGGTTTCTCGTGATGATACAGCATGCGATACGGATTTTGCCATGTATTATTCTATATATATATCTTATTATACAAATCACCGTTTTGATGGCATTATCAAAATCATATATGCTTGTTTTGATTAAAGGATTTAAGGTTAAAAAAAATGTTAGATAACTAAAAATAGGCTTTGATCGAGTGCCTTTTTATACAACATGGACATGTACGATGACCTACAATTCATCCTGGGCTACTGAAACTAAAGGAGCCAGATGCATACAATTGTATACCCAAATATGTATATGTATTAAACATATACCGGTTAACATACAAAAAAAGTTTATTTTATTTCATATTTAAATATTGTGAACAATGCATCGTTATAATATGAACGTATACCCCAATAAAATGGAAGCTTGTAACAACATTGACTGGATATACATGATCCCTCGCACGGTCGGTACACAGGATACCCAAACTTAAATTGAGCATTTTATAGTTCAGTTTCTCCCTTTTCATACGACCGCAAAAACGTTTGTGAGATCGTATAATGGTATGATGTCGTCCGAAGACACATTGGTTTCCGGACAATAACTTTTGTTTAAGTGAAAAGATCTTTATGAAATTTTTTCAGAAGGTTCAATAGGTTCAATACTATTACATCAAAAGGAAGGTTGGGATTGATTTTGGGGATGATGGTTCCAACCGTTTAGGAATTAGGAACACAACACAAGCATTTTTATAGTATCAGGATAATAACCTATGTATAAGTATTTCAATGCTCTGAAATTGTACGACAACGTGTAAAACCACAAGTCAGAGAAAGTTATGATTCGTTTAAGGGGTTATGGTGCTAACAGTTTAGTAATTACGGGCCAAAAAGGGGACCAAAAACAAGCATTTTTCTAGTTTCCAGACAATAACTTTTGTGTAATTGTATTGATCTCTCTGAAATGGTACCACAATGTTTCATATATACGAAAGGTAAAGCTGGGATTGATTTCGGGTTAATTGACCAAAACATGTAGGAATTATAGGGCCAAAATGAAGCATTTTGCTAGTTTCAAGACAATAACTTGTCTCATTATTGGCACTCACACTATATCTTCCTATATCTAATAACTTGTGTTTAAGTGTATGGATCTCTCTGAAATTGTACTACAAGGTTCCATACTACAAAGGAAAGGCTGAGATTGGGTTATAGGGTTATTGCTCCAATTGGGGTTTCAATATGTTTGTGGGGATTTTTTCTTTACAATTTTTTAAAGGGATTCATATTTATTTTTTTTTCAAAATTTTTCAAATTTCGATTCATTTTGAAAAGTTTCAAGAAAAAATCTTCAGTTGCACAGTATTGCGCAATAAATTTATTAGATCTTTGACCACATTTATTATGTGTCAAAAACCTAAATTATGTCAGAAATTTGATCACAATCCAAATTCACTGTATCAAGCTTGAATAGTGTGACCAAATTTGCCCCAGTTGTTCAGGGTTCGACCACTACGGTCATATCAGGCTGATATCAGCGAAGTTTTTAATTGTAATAAGTGATTCCTTAAGATTCGAATGTATCCGAAATCATATAGTTTTAAAGAATTTTCTGTTGTTTAAATTTTTTTCCCATATATAATGTCGTCATAATATATTTTTTGATGATATATGGGAAAAAAATTTAAACAACAGAAAATTCTTTAAAACTATATGATAGTAAGATCCCATACCTTCCCTTACCTGGGACACATTATTAATAAGTTGTTTTGAAAATAAATAACTCGGCCTTGATAATCACAACAATAAATTGTTTGTTCTGTGGTAGTTTGAAAATAAATTACCTGACTTGTAATGTATTGAAAATAAATAACTCAGCAGGTCTAATCGAAAGTATGAGATGGCACCAGATTCTTCATAAATTCATCTTTTTGCAGTGTGTATTTTTTTATGTTGTGATGTTACACTATTGTTTTAGATAAGGGCAAAGGTTAGTACCTATTAAAACATTTAAACCTGCTGCAATTGTTTGCACCTGTCCTCAGTAAAGAACTTGATGTTCTTTTGTTGATGTGGTTCATAAGTGTTTCTTATTCTTTTATATAAATTAGACCATTGGTTTTCCATTTGAATGGTTTTACACATGTCATTTTTTGGGCCCTTTATAGAATTGCTGTTTAGTTTGAGTCTATGCTCCGTGTTGAAGACCAAACTTTGACCTATAATGGTTTACTTTTACAAATCATGACTTAGATGGAGAGTAGTCTCATTGAAACTCATACCACGTTTTATATTTATTCAAAAATATATTTATCATTTTAGTTCAATTTTCTAATTTTATCAATAAACAGTGCACACTTTCCACTCTTGAAATATAATTTAGGGAGCTACCATTTGATTTTTATGAGGGGGGGGGGGGGGGGGGCTAGGATGAAAAATGTTGTCCTGCATTTTTTTTTAGTTGTAATCTCTGTCCTGCCTTTTTATTTTTCACTCTATTCGGTCCTGCCTTGTTTTTATTAGTTTATCCTGACTTTTTTTTACCTAAATTGTCATCATTTTTTTTGCAAAGTGTCTCATCCTGCCTTTTTTTTACTCAAAACTCCTGTCCTGCCTATTTTTTTTCAAATTTCATCCTAGCCCCCATTTTCAGTCTATGTGTCCTTCCACACATTTTACGAAAGCAAGAATTAGAAATATTTATCAAATTTCATGAAACTTAGACTCGACAGCTGTTCAATTTTCTGCAGATTGCCATTTCAGAATTCAGAATTCTGTCAGATTTAGTAAAGGCTTTTTTTCGCAGGTCATCCACAAATTCAAGTATTCTAAGATTATTCAACTTTAAACTGATGACTGTTGTTGTGATTGTAACTCAAGATTCATTTCAATTTTGAATTTAAAAAAAATAAGTATATATAAAAACACAACCTCCAAGGTGATTTAAATATTGTCATATACATACTTTTAATACCATTTAAAGCACAATATTATGTTTTCATAATTTTAATCAAATGCAATCATAAGTTGCTTAATATAAAAAAGAAGATGTGGTATGATTGCCAATGAGACAACTATCCACAAAAGACCAAAATAACACAGACATTAACAACTATAGGTCACCGTACGACCTAAGACTGCTTACAAAGTGAGTGCAACAAACTTGATCAATCCTATACATGCATATCGATTTTTACATGTTTAAATGATTACAATTTTGACAGTGAAATTTATAGATCTTCTTGTGTTTCTAACCATAAAATGATCTGAGAGTTCAAAAATATAGTAAAGGGAATTTCCAACCGATAAGAATCCTCCATCTTTATTATATGGGAGAAAATAAAGAGAATACTTGTAATCAACTTTTGATTTATAATTTCAGTGAGTACTAAAAATTATTCAACATATTTTAAAGTAAAAACAAAAAAGTTATATAACATATTAGTACTTCAAATCACTTGTTTACATAAGGTGGTACCCAACACTTTCGCTAAAATTAATTTGGCTCGTTTAATTTTCATAAAATTTTGTCAAAATATTTACTTTGACCCTTTAACAAAAATATAAAAATTTTAAACATTTTGAACCAACCGTTTTGTCAGAAAAATTACACTGGTTATATAGCAGTTTGACAAACATCAATTTTGATCATTGAGAAGCTTAATATTCCCTTTACAACACAACGTAATTAAAACGTTTAGCTGACTTTACAGAGTTATCTCCCTGTAGTGTTAGGTACCACCTTTACAATAATCTATAATGTAGCAAGTATTTCTCATGATCCTGATTCTATGTTCAAATCAACAATGGACACTCATCAAAAATGATCAATTAGAATCAAGTGCATGCTTTCAGATTAGCATTAAAAGTTCCTTCGAAAATTGTGTGCCATTTAACATTTATAAAGAGTTTGAATTGTTATAGCATGGACATTTTCTACATGGTTTGTAGACAATGGATTTTAACAGGCTGAGGTAAAATGCTAAATAAACTGTTGACAGTAAGACACAGATATATGTCCTGCATTTTGTAATTTTGATAGTATACTGAAATGGTGATATTTAAACAGGTCAACTATTCCAACTATTCAAGGTGAATGAATCATAACTGGTTCCCTTTTACCTATCCTAAACAATAACTATGAATAAGGGGGACAGGCCAAATAATCTCAATGGAAAGATCGGCCAATGCTGAAATGTACAACTACCAGCCATAAATTAAGTATCTATCACTAGCGGTTCACCATTAAACTGACCTAATCAGAAACAAGTATATTGTTGGCGCTGCCAACTGAAACAGCATGCATAACTCTTGTTTTTAAGACTGATTGAAACAAGACAAAAACTATGTAATATTTTCGAAACTGTAGTAATTATATTGTGGAAAATCGAACGCAAAAATAACCAGAGGTTAACATTTACTGAAAATACAGTAAGTCAAAAGTGAGCTTAAAAGAAGTAACACAAAGTCATTTAAATAAATGACAATTCTATGATACAATTTCAAGAAAAACTAGAGGATCTCAAGAGCCTGTGTCGCTCACCTTGGTCTATGTGCATATTAAACAATGGACACAGATAAATTCATGACAAAATTGTGTTTTGGTGATGGCGATGTGTTTTAAGTTCTTACTTTACTGAATATTCTTGCTACTTACAACTATCTCTATCTATAATGAACTTTGCCCATTAGTAACAGAGGAAATTATTTTGTAAAAATTTACAAAAATTTACCAAACTAATGAAAATAGTTAAAAATTGACTATAAAGGGCAATAACTCCTGAAGGGGTCAATTGACCATTTTGGTCATGTTGTCTTATTTGTAGATCTTACTTTGCTGAACATTATTGCTTTTACAGTTTATCTCTATCTATAATAGTATTCAAGATAATAACCAAAAAACGGCATTACCATTTGGCGGGCAGCAACCGAAGAACGGGTTGTCCGATTCATCTGAAAATTTCAGGACAGATAGATCTTGACCTGATAAACAATTTTACCCCCATGTCAGATTTGCTCTAAATGCTTTGGTTTTTGAGTTATAAGCCAAAAACTGCATTTTACCCCTATGTTCTAATTTTAGCCATGGCGGCCATTTTGGTTGGTTTGCCGGGTTACCAGACTCATTTTTTAAACTTGAACATTATTGTTGTTTACAGTTTATCTCTATCTATAATAATATTCAAGATAATAACCAAAAACAACAAAATTTCTTTGATAATTACCAATTAGGTGGCAGCAACCCAACAACCAGTTGTCCAATTCATTTGTGAAAATTTCAGGGCAGATAGATCGTGACCTGATAAACAATTTTATCCCCTGTCAGATTTGCTCTAAATGCTTTGGTTTCAGAGTCATAAGCCAAAATCTACATTTTACAGTTTATCTCTATCTATAATAATATTCAAGATAATAGCCAAACATCGGTATAATTTCCTAAAAATTGCCAATTCAGGGGTAGCAACCCAATAACCAGTTCTCTGATTCGTCTGAAAATTTCAGGGCAGATAGATCTTTACCTGATGAACAATTATACCCCCTGTCAGATTTGCTCTAAACGCTTTAGTTTCAGAGTTACTAGAACACACCCGCGAAATCGCGGGCATTCAGAGCGTAGTTTAAAGTATCAGTATGTAAAGTGTTGTTGGAAGAATTTTGTTAAATACAGAATGACTGGAGAATTTCAGCAAAAGTATCATAAGTCATAGGTTATTGGGGACAGGAAAATGTTTTTTTTTTACCCTCCACCTTTATTTCCAAAGTTCCCAATTTTTGGTTTTCTGGAGCCTGTAATTCAGTGGTTGTCGTTTGTTTATGTGTTACATATTTGTTTTTCGTTCATTTTTTATACATAAATAAGGCCGCTAGTTTTCTCGTTTGCATTGTTTTACATTGTCATTTCGGGGCCTTTTGAAGCTGAGTATGCGGTATGGGCTTTGCTCTTTGTTGAAGGCCGTACGGTAACCTATAATTGTTAATTTCTGTGTCATTTTGGTCTCTTGTGGAGAGTTGTCTCAACATGGCAATCATACCATATCTTCTCTTTTTTTTTTTTTTTTGTAATCAGTGAATTTTGTAAAAGATTTAATGACTGGAGAATTTCAGAAAAAGTATCAAAAAATCACATGAATAATTTTAGCGCTTATCTGTATATTATGAACATTCATTACTATATAAATAAAGCGTATTTACTTTCAATTCTAAGTTTACTAATCGATCCATGGTGATCATTGATATAGTATACAGACCCTCTCTATTTAATAAACTCTGTGACTGCCGTGGATAGTAAACTTGAAAATGATAGCAGATAAAATTCTGAAAAT
Source organism: Mytilus galloprovincialis (assembly GCA_037788925.1). Classification (NCBI taxonomy): domain Eukaryota; kingdom Metazoa; phylum Mollusca; class Bivalvia; order Mytilida; family Mytilidae; genus Mytilus; species Mytilus galloprovincialis. The sequence goes on from CM075338.1 coordinate 44,389,834, forward strand.
ACACTTTATTCGTAGTATATGTATGTTCAAAGTATACAGAAAAACGCAAACCGGAAGTCTAATCTGACTTAAAATTTCGTACAATGACGGGACAATACCCGGATGCCCTTTTTTCTGGTTTTTCTACTAAAATAACTCAATCTGAATAATCATATGAATGGATGACAAATGCGACTTAGCACTGTACCTATAGGACACAGAGGCGTGTTGATTAATTTATTGTGGAAAGAAGAGAAGCGACACCAAAAATGAGGTCTTCTCGTTTAATAGTATAGATAAGCCAGAATCTACATTTTACCCCTATGTTCTATTTTTAGCCATGACGGCCATCTTGGTTGGTTGGCTGGGTCACGCCACACATTTTTAAACTAGATAACCCAATTATGATTGTGGCCAAGTTTGGTTAAATTTGGCCAAGTAGTTTCAGAGGAGAAGATTTTTGTAAAAGCTAACGGCGGACGACGACGATGACGACGACGACGGACGACGGACAACGGACGCAAAGTGATAAGAAAAGCTCACTTTGCCCATTAGGCCATGGCCAGGTGAGCTAAAAATAGCACAAACTCAAGTTTAAGGCTATAAATTTGCAATATGTGACATTTTGCCCCCAAAAAGAATGAAATGTGGCTACTACTGTCTCAAATGATCAGTTAAGACAAAAAAAAAAACCAATTATTTTTTATGTTTCACCGCATTTTGCTTAAAGAGGCAAAAAAGTTGATTAAAAATGTTTTATTTTGTTTCATTCGTAATCCTTAGTCAATTTGTATTTAACAACAGCCTGTCTGAGAATTATGCAACTTATATTAAAAATTTCACAGCTCAATTTAAACTGACTGCAATGTATTACTTTGATAGAAAATACTTAAAAATACATTTTGGGCTACAGGAACATAAACTTTCAATATCAAGATCATTGTTTGCTGATTTTTTCTTGTTTGTTCTACTTCTTTAAAGATTTTCAACAATTTTTGCAATGAATTTAGTAAAAAAAATCCAAGGTATTGAAGTGTCAAGGAATATTGACCCCCTTTTTTTCATCTGGTGTCAGTAAAGTACTACAAATTGATCAAAAGTGCAGTCATGGTCATTTAACTGTGTTTATTTACATCAGTTAATAAAATTTAAGATATAAAAATTTCATTTGGTATAATAAATGGTACTTTTGTGAGTTTCTGCAGTGCTTACATTAGGCTATGCTATCTGCCAAGTACATAGTATGACGCAATGATATAAGGGGTAAAAATCAAATAATTTCATTAAATCTGAATGACAAAATTTGTTTGGGGGTAGTAAACAACCTATGTTTCAATGTTTAACCAATTGTTTTCTGATTTTGATGTTTCACCGCATTTTGCTTAAAGGTGTCATACCACCAATTAAAAGTCCCTATCTGTTCAACCAAATTTTACAATTTTCACAGCTTTCTAAATATTTTACCTTAAGTTTAACTTCATAGAAACCGCGTATATCCTGAATCGTACATGTATCAGCTTTCTACATGCCAATTTTCAACAGATGTTTAAAAACAAGTTCCTTTTTAGAAAAAAAAGTCAATACGTGAACCTTAGAACTTTTTTTTATGCAAATCTTATTTCAACTGAATTGTAAATTATACCTCAGTGTTTTCATTATCATCTGTGTGGAGGATAATATTTTCTTTTTATTGTAAATCAGGACAATTTGGGTATGTTGAGAGTGGTGTTAAATATAAAGTGGGGAGATAATTAATGTTTTTATTTCGATATTAATTTTTACCAACGTGAAAGGTCAAAATACTACCAATGGATGACACTTCTAGGGTTCTTATTGGTAGAGGTAATATTTCACCTAAGTCCAACAGTCATTTTATTCACTTTTCTGTTCTTAGTCAGGAATCTGATGTACAGTAGTTGTCGTCTGTTTATGTAGTTCATACGTGTTTCTCGTTTTTATATAGACCGTTAGTTTTCCCATTAGAATGGTTTTATACTAGTTTTTTTTTTTTTTGGGCCTTTTATAGCTTGCTGTTCGGTGTGAGCCTGAGACTACTATAACACATGTTATAACACATAATATGGGTTTTTTTTACAGAAAAGTAAATAAAATGGCTGTTGGACTTAGATGAAATATTACCTTCAAATTCATTGTTTCTTAGAAATAATTTAACAAATGCAGTTAAACCTTTTTTGTTGGGAATCTTAAAAAGATATTCTTGTGCATCAATTAATTCTACTGCATTAATAACCGTTTCTTTTAAATTAACAATGAACGTATTTGTGTACATTTCCATTGTTCGTTACATCATAGGCAATAAGAAAGCATTCCCTTTTTGTCTTGTGTTTAACTCTATTTTATTAATGAAATCCGTTGTATCTAGAATTCAATTCTAAAGTTATGCCTAGCTCTTCAATAATGGTTTTATATTAGGTCAAATAATTTCTCAATCTCAATCCATCTCGTGGGAGAGTAACACCTATTGATGATCGGTCGTAAGGAACATTTATTAATGTACATTGTATCATACTAGTTGACCAGTTCGCAATGCCTCATTAGTTATTTCTAAATGAATTTTATAAATGTTTGTAAGACTGATGTACATGTGTCCATGTTTTGAATCATTATTATTCTTTAAAAATAAAACGTATGGATAGCTATTTCGTTTTTTTTCTATATAGATTTTCAACTATATATTTTATTATCATATAGCATATAAGTGAGTAAGCAATCAATGTAAAATTCTTTATTGCCATGTTTTAAATATATTGAATACCCGTATGGAAGTGCTCTTATTTGCAGGATGCGAATACAGATAAGAAAAAAAAATGTTTCGAATGAATAAAAAGAAAGTTTCCGAATATTCCTCCATAGACAATATTTCTAACTAATAAATATGCGTGAACCCTCAGAGGAATACACAATCATATAAAAAAGAAAAGGTCTTCCGAATGGAGGTACCACTAAAAATAACCCCTGGTTTTCTGGAATCTTAAATTAGTATACTCTGGAGTGCATTAAAATCCTCAATTTTTAATGCAAACTCATAAACGGGGTTAAGGGCGTATGACATTTGCGCCGATTTTGAAAATGTCCATTCTTTCATTTGCGCCGATTTTAAATTTGCTCCTAATTAGATAAGATTTACAGGTAAGTTAATACTTGTACATGTACTGAACTATACCATTGATAAAATCTGGTTATAAATGTTGATCATACTAGATATATATATTAAACTGTTTGCAATTCTTTACGCAGACGATACTGTATTAATGGCTGAAACAGCCACAGAACTTAATTTGTTATTAGAAAAATTCGAATCATATTGTAATGCTTGGAAAATGGAAGTCAATGTCGACAAAACTAAAATCATGATTTTTTGCAGTGGTAGACAACCTGTTAATCTTAAATTTTATTTTGGTAACTCTGATTTAGAAATTGTAAAAGAGTTTAATTACCTTGGGATTTATTTTTCTAAACATGGCTCATTTAAAGCAAACAAGAAGCACCTCGCAGAAAAAGCAACGAGAGCCATGTATGAAGTTATCAAAAAGGGGAGAAAGCATGGCTTATCCATAAGCTGTCAACTAGATTTATTTGATAAATTGGTTAAACCTGTTTTACTTTACGGCTGTGAAATTTGGGGATTTGGAAATAATGATATATTAGAAAGGGTTCATTTGAAATTTTGTAAACTTCTCCATCTTAAATCTTCTACCCCGAGTTGTGTTATATATGGAGAATTAGGACGTTATCCTATTAGTTTAGATATCAAGGTTCGTATGATTTCATACTGGGCGAAATTGATTTTTAGCAAACCCAGTAAATTATCAGCAATTGCCTACAAATTAATGTTTAGTTTATCTCATGAAAATAATGTTAAACTTTATTGGATGAAATGTATAGAATCTATCCTTAATGAAATTGGTTTATCTTATATATGGTTAACTCAAAGTTGTATAAATGAAATTTGGTTAAAGACTGTTGTAAGAACATCTCTCCAAGATCAATTTAAACAAACATGGTACTCAGATATTCAAACGAACTCGAAAACATTAAATTATCGCCTTTTTAAGGAACTTTTTGTATTCGAAAAGTATTTGGACATTTTGGAAACCCGTGATATTTATACTATGTGTCAATTTAGACTCATTAACCACAGATTACCTATAGAAAGTGGAAGATAGAACAAAATTCAGAGAGATAAAAGAATATGCGAACTATGTGACTTTAAAGATCTTGGAGATGAATTCCACTATGTAATTAAGTGTAAATTTATGGCTATAGAAAGACAAAAGTATATTGCTAAAAAGTATATTGATTATCCAAACATAATTAAATTCAAGGAAGTAATGAATACGACAAAACAATCATATTTAAAAAATCTATGTACATTTATAAGGCATATTAATTCATGTGTGTGTTCTCCTGGCTAAACTTTACTTGTATTTGTAAATAGTGTACATATTATGTTTTTCTCTAATTATAACTGCTATTTATTACATGTAACTTCTATATACCATTGTATTGACGAAGGTTTGTCAGAATAAAGATATATAAATTTATTGGGGTGTAAAAGCGTTGACCGAAGTACATTTTGTATGAAGCGCGGAAGCGCTTCATTCTAAAAATGAACGCACGGTCAACGCTTTTACAACCCTATAAAGTTATAAAAAGAAGCATTCAATACTTATAATTACATTTTCTTTTTAGGATCATGCAAACACGATTTTTATCAAGTTTTATTTAATTCACATGTGCACTTTATTGTGGGACCTCGCGTCATCATGAATGATAAATTTTATTGTCTAATGCAATTGCTTACGGAATAACATGTGATGTACAGTTAGCCAATCAGAATAACGTATTATAATGAAACATACATTTACATCTAATGTAATTATATTGTTATGGAACTTCGTTGTAACATGATGGACATATTGCACACTGAAACGAGCCGAGGAGTCAATTCTTTAATCATCGAGGGCCATACATATCATGAGGTCAGTGTCCTGAAACATAACAACATATCTTACTAATGTACCATAAAATCGTGTAAAGCAAGAGTAACCACGGATTCTATATATTTTCAAAACACAGAACGAGCATAACCATGTGGCAGATGTCCGAAAATCAGAGGCTAAAGAACTACGGGTACGACCAAGGAAAAATTCTGGAGATGTATCTTGTAGGCCTTCTTCCACCTCCCCGTGGTGAGCAGGGGACACCAGTTATATACATTAGATGATTGATAATTCCTTAAATTTGTACAAGTGGCTAACGGAAGAGGTCTATAATGATAGATGAAAAACAAGTTGCTTTCTTTAAAAAAAGAAAAGCAATACATGAACCTAAGACCGCTGACTGCCGGGTCACCAAAAGATTGTTGCTGAATTTGTGTTTGCTTTTGAATTGAAATAATTGACTGTGAATAGAAGAAGCCAGTTGAACGTATATATTTACAGCTTCTATTTGAATAGTTATTTTAAAGCTCGACTATTTTATATATTACTTGGGAATGTACACATTTTTCCGATTATAACCCATTGGCAAATCCTAATTTCTACTAACCAGATGACTTATGCAAATTGCACAAACCTATCGCAATACAAATTTATGCACTCAGTTTGCTTTATATTCTGGAATTCTGGATGCATTTATTTTATCTATCATATCTTTATATTTTGTTTCCTAAATGAATGCCTTTATATTCTCAACCCGTATTTGAAGCTGTCTTTACTCATGGTAGATGTTGTATGCGGTTAAACCTGTGGCATGCAATTGATTGGGACCTCTTATGAAGAGATTTATTTTGGTCTCATAAAAGATCTCAAATTTTTAAGGATTTCCTGATTTTACTTAAATCAATTCAAACATTATACAGAGAAACTTAGTTTTGCCAAATAATTTCTTAATTCAGAAGTTTATGAATACCTGTACACACTTTCAAAATAACCAATTTATATAAAAAGGTATGTAGATATAAAAAAAAAACGCCAGACACGAGTTAAGTCTACAAAAAAACATCAGTGACGCTCGAATGAAAAAAATTAAAAGGCTAAATACATTACAAAGTTAAATAAGGAATCTATTCCTTGGGTAGACAATCCTCAGCTTTTTGAAGAGGTCAAAGTTTATAATAGGACAGTGACTCAAAAAACAAAACAAAAGAGAAACAACTCGAGGTCAGAATACCGTTAGTAATGATGACCGTGCTTGAAAGTCACATGTAAAGCTCTTTTTGTCGTGTCCTAAATTTAGATAACAAAAACGAAAATAAGCTTCCACGAGTGAATTTAATAGTAGTGCATGCAAGTAGTATTTTAGCGCACGAAATAGTAAATATATATAGAAAGCATCTCCGACTGATACTCAGGAAAAGAGTACGCATTTGCGTCATCACATATCTTAATCTAATAGTTGAAATCGAATGTAAAACGGCCTACATTAAATGTTTTGACTCCGGATTAATTGACATTTTATCCGGAATTTTTGAGAACGCAAACCGATATATATAGTGTGCTTTTGAAATGTGAATGAATCAATAAGTGTAGGATATTAAAACAAACAAACAAATATTGAATTAAAATTTTATAATAAACTAACGTTCCTGTTAGTATTTTTTTTCAAATTCTTTTGAATATATATAAAGTATCAATAAAGACGAACGTCAAGTATTTACGGATGGACTTTTTATTTATCGAATGAATCTATTTTTAAATTCTAACATTCCACTATGTGAATATATTACTATACAAAATATAAGCAAAGACTTCTAAATCCTTACTAACAGTATAAAATATTCATCATTGGGGTTGTAATTAAATTTTGTTGTAATTATTGTAAATTATTTTTACGGTTGTTGTGAGCTGCAAGGATTTAAAATCATGCTTTATGAATTGAAAACACACAAGTATTTTTATTCACGACCGTTTAAAATTTAAATATTTAATAAATTCATCTTACTTTCCGTTTTATGGATATATTACAATACAAAAAAATAAATAATAATTACTCATAAACATAAAAACTAAAATGGTATGAAATAATTAATGTAGAAATATAATGATTATTGTTTATACACATTTTTTTGTAGGATGCAAGTCTTATAATTTATTTAGATTTAATTTTTATGTTTCCTTTACAAATGAATATTTAAAAATACCAAATGCAATTCTAAAATATTCTGATTTCAATCATTGTTAGTTTCTCCAGAAACATAAATACAGTATTTATTTTGTATATATTTGTTTGATTCCGATTGAATTAAATACTTTTGATAAGAATATTATCTTTCTGTTTTCCGATCTAATATTTTAACCAGAATGTTATCTCCCGTAAGTCTAGTATGATGAAATACACAGTATCCTTCAAACATAATTAGTTTGCATGTTATCGAGACAACAGACAATACCACATATAATTGACCCAGATGTGAACAGTGGTCGTTTTAAAACAAATATAATTGCGTCGTCAAGGGCCATCAAGGGACCATATCAAAATCGTAGATAACAACCTCTTAAGACCTGTATAAATGACCGAAAACTTTAGAGACGTTCCGAGAATTTTATTCTGACTTCCGGCCGAGAGATATCGAGTGGCCCATAGACACATCCAAAACTCGCCAATATATAAGCATGAACCCCTCAGGGGGTTCATGCACAATAACATGACTTGGATGGAGAGTTTTCTCATTGGCACTCATACCACATCTTCTTATATCTATTCACTTGTAATTTACATGTAAAAAAATCGGCGCAAATGAAATGCAGATCGGCGCAAATGCAAAACGCCGTCATAAACAAGTAAATTTTAGCTCAAAATGGTCTTAATATATTTCTCTTTCACCAACAGTTTCATTTCTGCCAATTTGTTGGTTAGTTTAAGTAAACAATGACATCAAATACACTATTTTTTGTCCGAGTAGGCCTACCCTCTAAATTTGAGAGAGTAATTGGTGGTATGACACGTAAACCCCAAACGCCCGCGCCTATCTTAAAAAAAAACATAGTTGAATAATTATCCCTAGTCAGTATAAGCTCTGAAGTGCAAGGTACGCGAACCATTTGTTTGAGCAGGCAGTCTGAGATATTTGAGAGAACAGATCTTACTCTACTTTTTGCATGCCTTGAACAAAATTTCTGGCCGTATTTGGATTGAAAACAATAATCTTGTCCACTTTTTGGCTAATAGAAACGAAAATTTCCAACAGAATAATATAGCATTAAATGAACATAATGAATAAAAAACTGGCGTATGTTTTTGGGGACGGGGTTTTGCATGAACTGATATATTGAATACTTTTATCAAGATCAGATTGCAACCTGCCTGCTGGGTGTGGCCTTTATGTCTCCATTTGTCGACCGTCATTCATAAATTCGTTGTCATTTCAGACTCATTCGTAGCCTTTGGTTAATTTTCAATTTTGTTGGGTAAAACATATCAACCAAACATTTGTATAAAAATTGCTTGTTTGTTTTTTTTTAACTCGTGTCGCTCGTATTGTAAAATTCATCGAATAGGGCGGTGTGCATCTTGTTTACAACAAGAAATCTGTGAGTTTATGCTAACTTATCATACAACAAGCGAGAATTTTCCATGTCTATTTTTTACTGACAAGTCCCACATCAAATCAGTTCATAGCTTTTGACCCATACTATCATTTTATGATAGACAATTTATGGGAAGTATATACAACATCAAAAATGTCCAACCCTTACACTTAACAGCAACTATAAAATATACATGCCCCACGTCACGAGCCGTTTAAAAAGTGCATTTAATACTTATTTTATGTCCCAAATTTTTTTCGACTCGCTCCGCTTGGCGTATTTAAAAAACTTCGCCACCCCCTCTTTGCAAAATCCTGGATCCGGCCGGCCCCCTGTAAACTAATGCCAACTTAAAAGCAGTATTTGAGTACTATTCATATACATTTGTTGTAAATTTGATTTGCATGTTGAAACAAACTACTAGCTATACAATTTGGTTATATAAGTGATCGACTAATATGATCATTAAAATAAATGTTTTATAATGGTTGTGCTTTTTTTTCTCATTTCTTGATAAAGTGAAAAAAATATTTCTCTTCACTAGTGAAATATCTGTTCGCGGTAAATGATTGGTCAAAATTTTATTATGACGTCAAATTTTCTTTCTTGTGAATGTTCTATTGTGGCGTCATGAAAAAGGCGTCACAGATAAAGAGCACAACTTTCTGCAATTCGATATTTCTCCACTCTCAGCTGTTTAATACTATAATTTAATTATCTCGAGAGGAGAAACTTCGTAACACACGTTTAGTAATATATATTATATATATCTAGGGGTTGGATTCTTTTTCATTGAAGTGAATCAGTAAGATTATTTAAAAGCATATCTTTTGACAATCTCCTGTCTATATTATTAAACGCCTTACGGACAGAAAGTCACATGATCGATCGACAGAGAGTCACAGGATAGAAATTCACATGAAAACCCAAAATTATCAAGCCACTTTTTAACAATTATTTGAACTTTTTTTGTCAGTGACTTTTTGAATATGACTTTTGTCCTGTGGCTTTTAGTCCTATAACATGACTTTGATTATTATTCAATTTTTAACGTTTTTATACTGATATTTTCATTTTTTATTTTTTTTAAAAAGCTCGGGTGGCACATTGATAGTAAAAAAAATATATCAGAACAGTAAATAGAAATAGTAAATAATGCCCCCGAGGTCATATGTTATAGGACTACTATGGCTTTATGTCTTACATTCTTTATGTCGCCCCTTCTTGTGTTTGTTTACTTTTCACTTGTACACACAAAAGGAGATGGGTGTGTTCGACTGGGTATTTGATTGTACAAGTCACGGTAACAGCACGTGTTTGTGGTATTGGTGTAGTAAAAGAGTAATGGTAAGTTTTGTGTTTTTATATCAAGATTCTTTCCTTATTGTGCGACATATTTTTTTCTAAAATTGACAAGTTGAGAATATAATTAGTGATCTACCATTTGATTTATACGAAAAGGGGGGGGGGGGGGGGGAGGGGCTAGGATGAAAAATGTTGGCCTGCATTTTTTTAGTTGTAATTGCTGTTCTGACTTTTAATTAATTTTACACGCTATTCGTTCCCGCCTTTTATTTTATATTTTACCCCGACTTTTTTTCACATAAATTGCCATCCTGCCTTTTTTTGTCAAGTTGCTCATCCTGTCCCCCTATTTAGCTCACTTTTCCTAAAAGGAAATGTGAGCTTTTGCCATCACTTGGCGTCCGTCGTCGTCGTCCGTCCGTCGTCGTCGTCGTCGTAAACTATTTCAAAGATCTTCTCCTCTGAAACTACTGAACCAATTCAAACCAAACTTCATCTGATTGATTCCTAGGGTATCTAGAATAAAGTTTGTGTTTTAATTCCCATTTCATCAAAAAACATGGCCGCCATGGCTAAAAATAGAACATAGGTGTAAAATGCAGTTTTTGGCTTATAAGTCAAAAATTAAAGCATTTAGAGCAAATCTGAAAGGGGTTAAATTGTTTATCAGGTTAAGATCTATCTGCCCTGAAATTTTCAGATGAATCGGACAACCCGTTGTTAGGTTGCTGCCCCTGAATTGGTAATTTTAAGAACATCAGGGATGATTCCAGGTGTTTTCAAATGGGTCCCTTGAACATCAAATTGGGAATTTTTATTCCAATTGGGAATTTTTTATGCATACAATCTTAAACGAAATAATATCATTTTCCTGACCTGTAATAACGAAAAATGTATATTAAGTTTCACCTGTACACTGATTGGAGACGTTATTGGATTCAGACCAGGGAAGTTGTAATACATAAAAACCATTGCACATGATGCATTATCATCTTAACTTTGGTAAACAAGGCATATATACCAGCTAACATAAACCTATGGCACTTAAGCAGTTTAGCTATTTATTCGAATTTCAAATTATCTCATAATATATAAGATATCTTATATAACATATTAGATTTTTATAAGATATTTCATTTAATATATGAGATATCTTATATAATTTATTTTTTTAAAGCTATCTTATATATTATATGAGATATCTTATATTATATGAGATATCTTATATATTTAATAAGATATCTTATATATTTAATAAGATATCTTATAAAGTCTAAAAACTTTATAACATATCTTATAAGATATCTTATATACTTTATACTTAGATATCTTATATACTTTATACGATATCTTCTAAAGTTTATAAGATATCTCATTAAGTATATGAAATATCTTTTATTTTTTATACAAGATATCTTATATAGTTTATTGGATATCATCTTAAGAAAATTATATAAGATATATTATATGAATTATCTTATAATTTCTATACGATGTCTCTAATAATATATCTTATATGATATATAAAATATCTTAAATAATCTTTTTTATAAGATATCTTATATAATAAAGAAGATATCTTATATAATAAAGAAGATATATAATATCGATTATAAGATATCTTATATAGTATATAAGATATCTTATAAATATACTTTATATAGGATATATTATATATATAGTTTATAAGATATATCATATTGTTTATAAGTTATCTTATACAATTTATAGGAACTCTGATAAAGAAAACTATATGAGATATCTTATAAACTATAAAAGATATCTCATAAATTTTATAACATATATCTCATAAACTATGTAAGATACATGTATCTTATAAACTTTATAAGATATCTTACAAACTATATAAGATATCTAATGAACTATTATATAAGATATCATTTCAGGAATGGTCCATCATCAACATTTACAAAATAAGTTTTAATCAAGTTACATAACCGGCTCTGCTGGGCGATCTGCTTTTATAAGATCGGCGCCCATTAAGATTTATTCATCAATATTATATCAAAATTTGAATTTGTTCTTTGCCGAGGTCTGCTTTGACACCAATTTTGACAAAAATCATGTTTTTGATCAACCTGCTGAGCGATCTACTTTTGCGAATTCAAATACTCCCATAAAACTTTATTCAATTGAATCCGGCTGCTAAAATTGTTTACCTGACATTTGACATAATTAAATCGTTGTTAATAAAATGCAATCGTAGTCAGCATTCTTATCCGGATTTTACTACGTTTTGACGACAAACTATGAAAAATTATAGTTGCCGTAATCGGTGACTGAAACTTTTCCGGAAATACCAATTTTTATTTTATTTTCCTGAATTGGGAATTATATTCGTCAACATTTTTTTGGGGCCGCTGGAAGATTTAAGGGCCGCTAAGCGGCCCTAAACTATACAGTGGAATCATCCCTGAAAGGGGCTTCGTTAGTCAAGTGGTCTGAGTGGCGGATAAAAAGGGGGGGTCCCGGGGTCGGAACCCCCCTTTTTTTGACGATCAATGCATTTGAATGGGAGCATATAGTTGAAACCCTCCCTTTACTCTGGGTTGGGAACCCCCCACCCCTTTTTAAAATGACTGGATCCGCCACTTGGTCTCAGTAGTTCTACAAGGTAATCACTAGCCAGTCAACACTGAGGTTTTGAGTTCGAATCCCGCTCGTGCAGGTGTCTCGACTCCAATCTTAATTGAATATAGGATTGTCAGTATTACTATCGAATGTCGTTGGTTTTCACTAAGAACTACGGCTTCCCCCACCCATAAAAACTTACCGCCTTTAAATAGCCCAAAAGTAGCGCTTTAAAGTGACTTTAATACAACAACAATCAATCAATCAATCTTTTAGACAATAAATTTAAATTGAGAAAAAAAATCGCACCTGCTCTTTCTCAAAAAGATTTTTACAGTTAAGTGTAGGCTACTATTTGGACAAATAATATCAAAATTGTAGAAATATCTACCAGCTGTAACTCAAAATATGGACATTTCTATGTTAATGGGGTCTAAAATAAATTCTGATTGGTTGCATTATGATTCGGCTGAGATACAGCAACAGCTATTGACTTAAATGAGATAAAGAATTACAGACTTTTCTCGTCCAGGATAAGATATCAAATGCAAGAAAATTAACTACGTGTATTTCAGTTCCGATTAACTGTCATTAATTCATGTTCGTTTTAGTTATGCATACATTTCTCAGATAAATTCAATATTGAAATATCAATTATTAATACGTGTGTATTTGCTTTGTTACTATAGTAGAGTTAATTTACATGACACATTAAACAGTATAATTTTATAAATATGATTTTCAGTATTTCCAATATTTCATGTTGAAGAGAATTTATAAAGATAAAAGATTTTGCATGTGTAGATTTTAGTTGTAAACAAAAGGTGTTGGATTTAGTATCTTTAGTAGCAGTAGTTCAGAAAAGTTATTAATTGTAATTAATTGTTTATTTCACATGTTATTGGCCACTACTTGAGACATTAAGGATCCTTATATAAATACGTTCTGTCTAATTCAGCATTTCGATTTGGTAATTAAAAGGTCAGAGGTTTAATGCATAAGTTAAATTTAGAATATTAAGTAATAGACCAGTTAATTTAATTATAGAGTTTAGTTTGATAGTTTAGAGTCACTTTTAGAATTGCATTACATTTTGTCATATAAACATCTATTGCTGGAATTATATATTATTGTGAATCTGGAGCCTGTTTATCGAAGCAGTCTTGGGATTAGGACGTGTCCTAAGACCAACTTAGGACATATCTTAGAATTTTATGGACTTTTTAAAACAATCCTTGGCGTAGAAAACTATTTTTTAAAATTAACACCATTCGAACGTAAATTTATTTCAAAATTAAGATGCTGCAATGTAAAAATTCCAGTACAGCTGGGAAGATGGTATAAAATTCCAAAAGAAGAGAGGACATGTAATTTATGTTTATCTGCAATTGGCAATGAATACCATTATTTATTTGAATGCAATTCTTTATTAGTAAAAAATATCAGAAACCAGCATATTCCAGAATACTATGCGAAATATCCGAGTTAAGCAAAAATGAAAGGACTACTGTCATTGGCTAATATTAACGTACTTAAAATGTGTCTTTATTCATTTCAAAGTAAACTAAAATATTATAATATAAAGTAAAGTAATTTTCTATATATTTCATTTCTAAGTTGTTTTATTTATTTCTTTAATTGTATGTGATTGTATTTTGTAATTTACCTCTTGTTTCACATGTCAATGTAACGGAGTGTTTTTGAAATAAAGCATATCAACCTAAGTGGGTTTATCAAACATGTGGCAACTTAGGAAAATCCTAGTAATTGTCCTAACTTTAGGATACCAATTTAGGTGTTAAGATGGTCTTAGGATGATCCTAACTTTAGGATATATTAAGAATGGCTATTTTATGAACAAATATGGCCTGTATTTACTTAAGGTAGCTACCATTTAATTTTTTTTGGAGGGTGGGTGGGTGTGAGTGGGGAAGCTTGGATACAAATATTGTCCTCCTTTTTTTTGTAATTTCTGTCCTTCCTTTTTATTTTCCACTCCTGCGGTTTTTTTTTTTATATTAGCTTATCCTGACTTTTTTTACATAAATTTTTATTCTGCCTTTTTTTCAAATTTTCAAATTTTATCCTAGCCAATTTACCAAAAAGCAAAGAGTTACTCTTTTCCACGTCGTCGACTGAGGAGAGTCTGTGGTTTTGCATCGGTAAAATTTCGTCTCTTATATTCACACGTATGTTAGTTGCAGTAATATAATAGTTATATACTCAGTATATTTATATGAAGATGCACAAGATTTGCCTTTTAACTTTCAAGTATGAAACCGTGACACTTCGAATTCAGCTCACTCAAAGCATATAATGATTTTACCCATTATATATTCAATTTTAATTATTTACAATTAGCTTGTTCAAGTCTTATATAAAACGTAGTTATATATTTTGTCTTATGATCATGATTTGTTTCTTAGAGTCTAAATGTACAATTATAATATAAAAAATATCTATTACCTTTTTTACATAATTAATAATTATTTTCTGATTTAAGAATCTTTTTTTAAATTTATAATAGTTATTGGTTAAAAGTAATACAATATTTTCTTTTTTTTTTTAACTTTTGATTTGCTATTTTCTAAAGGCCAATACTTAGGACAGCAGTTATTAAAGACATCCGAGCTAAGATAATCCTAAGATAGCTTCGATGTGCATGCTGAGACGTGTCGTAAGTCGGTCCTAACTTTATCCTAATTTCTACCCTAAGAAATTCTTAAGACCGATCGACAGTTTCGATAAACAGGCCCCTGTTTTATATGAAATATCAACGATGCATCACTTATGTTTAATAAACAATTATAGTTATAAAATGAAGTACCTAATTAATTCTAGTGAGTTAGACAACTAAAAGACTTTCCCACGTATCACAAATATACCTTATAGGAGCACCACCCTGCTCCTGAGTAGCTCTTAGTAATGGTAGAAACCACCGTTACTACATAATGGTGTATAAGACCGTTGCTACATTACTCTGCAATTTGCACGATTTGCTTTGCTAAACAATGTTTACAAAAATGCATAATCTGTTTTTATAACTTTTGACAATCTAGGCACACCTCAAGAGTCTTTTCTATTTATAATTGTTTAATTTCAACATTTTTTTTTAAAAGCATGGGTATATTACGCAATCTCTGAAAGAACATCAATTTTATATTAATCAATACCCAAAAGTACAACATTTCCAATACTAATTCAACAACCACATGCACACATATTACCTTAATTAGAGTAGAGCGAAGCAGTCCATAGCTTTTTAGAAGGCTCAAACCTGTAAACATTAAGATTCGAATCTTCAGTATCCAATTTTTCTAAACATGCAATTTCAACCCCTTACTAAATATTTCATGCATAAAATATCAAGAAATGAATCGATAAAAAATGTATAAAAAAAGTTATACAATGTTTACACTATATAGACACCAAAGGACGATAAGTGTGTTCTATGGCCCCATTCGTCACAACTCGGGCAATTCCGTACATTCAGGAGTAAAGAAGCGGATTTACCCAAGGATTACCGATTGTCCTCTAACCGTATGGTTGATGTGAGTTGACATCAATATAACAAACAAAAAACAACATTGTATAAAATTGAGAATTGAAATAGGGAATGTGTCAAAGAGGCAACAACCCAACCAAAGAGCAGAGAACATAACCCCAAAAATTCAAGAATAAAACGCCTTTGAAATTGGTCAAGAAATAAGCAATTTATACATTTAGTATTAGAGGGGTATTGTTTTGGCCCCTAATTCCTTTAAAATTTGGGCCATAACCCCATAACCAATCCCAACCTTCCTTTTTTAGGTATGGAATCTTGTGGTATAATCTCAGAAAGATCCATACACTTACAAGTTATTGTCTGGAAACTAGAAAAATACTTATTTTGACCCCTTTTGGGCCCCTTGTTCCTAAACTGTTGGAACCAGAACCCCCAAAATCAATCCCAACCTTCTTTTTGTGGTTTCAAACCTTGTGTTTAAATTTCATAGAGATATATTCTTAACTAAAGTTATTGTCTGGAAAGTAAGTGTGATCGGACGACGCTGACGACAACGACGACAACGACAACGTGGTACCAATATACGACCAATTTTTTTTAATGTTTGCGGTCGTATAAAAAGCATGGAAGACTAACAAAGGCCAGCGGCTCCCGACTTGGACAAGCGCAAAAATGCAGCGGTGTAATACATGTTTTTTTTTTTAGATCTCAACCCCCCCCCCCCCCCCCCTATTTCCGGCTCTTTCCAATGTAGAAAAAACAAACACACACCAAAGAAGAATAAAAAATATGATGAAATTTGCAGGACATGAGTTTTGAGTACAACAAAAAAAAAAAAAAAAAAACGCAGGATGAGACACTTTCCAAATGACAATTTAGGAAAAAAAGTCAGGATAAACTTATCAAAAAGGCAGGACCGAATAGACTCAAAAATTAAAAAGCAGAACATAGATTACACAAAAAAAAAAGGCAGAAAAACATTTTGCATCCTCTCCCATCCCCCTCCCCCATTAAAATCAAATGTTAACTCCCTTAATATAGACAAAACGTTCACAACTATATATGAACAGATGAAGCATTCACTAGAAAAGAAAAATCTACGGAAACGCTGGTACAATAAAGGTGTTATTCTTAGATAGTGAAAAGAGAACCAATTCAAGGGTAACTGTATTCAGTGGTGATAATACAGGTCATTAATTATAAATAAAATAGTCAACTTCATTTTTTTCTAAATGCTTGGATTTTCAACCCCTGTGATAGATAACCGTAGATATTTTCGGCAAACTCTAGGTCGGTAAAATTTAAACTGCCACTAGAAAATAAGAGTACAATTGGATAGGGACAGACGTTTTGCAACAGGCCACCTACGGACTCCTTATAGATTAGTTGGAAGAGTTCTTAACGTTGCATTCTCTAAACGAGGTATCCCCGTTTTGGCAGGTAGTGGCTGCTATATAAAACGACGCTCTAATTTGGCTGATTATTTATTGTCGGTCGGTTACAGACCTGTAGTGACTGCCTCTTGTTCTCCAGTCAGTCACCCTTGTAGTCTGGTGTCAAAAGGAGAGACCAAGACTAAAAACATAAGATTGAGATTTTATGCATTTTGAGATGAATTAAACATTGTATGACATTTATACGTGATAACATATGCATACATGTTGAACAATTATCTATAGGCTGTTGCTTCTTGTACTTTTATTCATTTAATTTGTCAATACTAAAACTTCCTACGTACATGTAATTTAGTAACAACTGTTAGAAGATAACATTTCATTATGTTCATTATAATATTTGTTGAGATAAATAATCAATAAGAACTATAACTAAAACTTAAACATGGTGTAGTGATTAGCGCATCTAGCACAAAAGTTTCTGGTTCGATACCCGTACACGGGAGAAAATTTCAGGTAATTTTGGCTCGCCTTTGGACACATTTGAGAATATGGTCTTGCGAAACGATGCTAGTCCGTCGGAAGGGGGCGATACATTGGCTGACCCGTGTTAAGAGAGAGAAAAAGAGCAGGCTAATGCCGCCACAAGGTAGCACTCGCACCCGCAAAGAGGAAAGGGATTAATACAAGTTGGTAAATATGTTTAAACTAAAACAATGATTAGATGGTGTACATGTTTGACGCAAAAGTACAATTCATACGACAACCATTATTACTGAAAGAGTGAAGAAAGCAAGGTTTGCCGATTAAGAACATATAATAATGCCAAGTTTATAATTTTAGTACCCAGGCCATACCGTTGTTGTATGGTCAATTTCTAGATTCTCATCTGCATATTGATTACGTAGAGTGCATAATGGAAACGAGGAATATGTCAAAAACCGTTTCAAAAACAGAAAACATCACAAGGATAACAACGGGTCTTTAACGCTGCGAGCAATCCCGCACACAAAGGCGGCCGCTTCAGCTGGCCTCGTCACAACAATTAATGTATACTAGTTCAGCGTTTGTGCACAAATACTATTGCTTCTCTCGGTAATTCCATGTTATTCTATTTAAGGATGTACCCTTGTGTTGATTCAATGCTAAACACATGGAAATTTTATAGAAAATCCACAGCCTTTATCCTTGTACTCTCATATTTGGCAATTCGATGACTGATAGATATAGGATTATTGCATGCAGTGCTAGCATTGATTTCCTTAAAACAAGTTTATTAATGTAGTTATTGGTTAAAACAAATATAAATATGGACCAAATAAAGTACACCTATAAGGGTGCGCTCGACTTTAGTGACTCAGCACGAGGTATTTTGGAATTTACAGGTTGGTTAGAACTTTTTGTAAAAAATAAACACTAGCACATCATAGAAAAGCAAGTGAGTAATCTATGTTTCAAATTTTATAACAAAAATCTCTGTGGATTTTCTATAAAAATCTTGGTTTTTTGTCAGACACAAAGTACTCTTTTTCTTTAAAATGCAATGAATCAGTAAATAATAATGCTTTGCATTAAGTTTCCCCTTAATATATGTACAAAATGGCCTATATCTATAGTTTTGATACAATTGAAGTTTGAAAAGTTCGTAAAAAAAATTGGCTACAGAAGGGGTCATAAACCTTAATTCTTTGAGTTTCACAATGTCTATTCGGAGAGTAAAAATGTGTATACACGACGTTTTGTGATATCAAGTCTTCAGGTCCCGATCCAGCCATTTTAAAAAGGGGGGATTCCAAACACAGGATAAAAAGGGAGTCCAACTTTACGTCCCCATTCAAATGCATTGATGGGCCCAAAATAGGGGGGTCTAACCCCGACCCCCCCGATCCGCCTATGATGGGTATTACGCGCTTCATACATTCAACATTAACTTCGGTCGACGCTTTTACACCCCAATGAAGTTACTAAAAGAAACAGCCAATTTTTTAATGCATTTATTAATTCATTCAAATAAAAAAAAATTGAGTTTACTGGGGCAGTAAAAATAGATAAAGAATATACATAATAAATGCAAAACAAAAGGAAAGACAGAAAGAAAAAAAATGCCTTTAAACTAAATATACTTTAAATCTTAAAAATAATATGCTTACAAAATTTTAATGTAATGGATCAGTGGTCAGTTAGAATATTATTGACATGCCTAGGGGTTGAATAAACATTTAAATTTCATATAAAAACATTTTATTTGACCATTACAATTTGAATCGATTTCCTTACTAAATGGAAACGTTTTTCGGATTCAAATATTGGCTGTGGAATTATACTTTTAAGTTGTAAGTAACATTTATAATTTATTGCTTTGAGTTATAAATAAACGAAAATGTACCCTATTAAAGAGGGACGAAAGATACATACCAGAGGAACATTCAAACTCTTAGATCGAAAACTAACTGACAAAACTAAAAAATAAATAGACAATCTGTTAAATAAAAATACACAGTACACAACATAGAAAACTAAAGACTTGAGCAACCCAAGAACCCCACCTAAAACTGAGGGAGGGGGATCTCAGGTGTTCCGGAAGGGTAAGCCGATCCTACTCCACAGGTTTAGATAACATAGTTTACATTCATACTAACAATTGAGATACCATTTCATCTTTTTTGTTGTGTTATCTAATGCCTAAAACACAACACTTGCGGATCCAGAAATTTTCATAAGTGGGGGCCCACTGACTGCCAAAGAGGGGGCCCGCTCCAGTCACGCTTCAGTGATTTCCTATATAAGCAACCAATTTTTTTTCCCAAAAAGGGGGGCCCGGGCCCCCTGACCCCCTAAATCCGCCTTTGCACAGTCTCTATAAACTTTCCTATAATACAAAATAGTCTTAAAATTACCACGACTTAGGGAGCTACCATTTGAGTTTTAGGGGGAGGGTGTCTAAAATGAAATTTAAAAAAAAACACGAAGAAAGTTGATAAAAAAAAAAAACGCAGGACGAGACACTGCAAAATTTTTATATTTTTTTATGTGCAAATTTGTTACATAGATAACATAAATAACCACACAAATAAGATAACGTTAATATACTTCAATCATGGTATTAAGGACAATATTTGCTCTACTAATGTAAATGATAGAAACTTACAGTGGTCAAACATTTTAGTTTTAAAACAAAAATTTAAATAGCAAATATTTGTTTCTAATTTGGGACACAGCATTTATTTCATAACAACCTGTGGCGAATTGGTTTTTAATATATTGATTACGATACGAGTGAAAACACAAAACAGTATTGTAACTTAGGAAAGTACATACATTTCTCTTTTCAATTAAGAAACAGTTTATGATAATAAAAGATATTTTGTATTCATGAAACTTCTGACGTCACCTATTGTTAGTTATGCATATTGTTAATATTGTTTGTAATATGTCGTATGTCTCTATGTGTCTTAAAATACTTTTTAATTAAAAGATGGGCTTTTTGTGTCTTTCCAATGTCTCTCTTTTTTAATAATTCTTTTAAGAGTGGCTCATCTTTTTTAAAATGTATTTTTAAATTAGAAAACTAATAATGTACATGTACTTAAGAATCACATGAGAGAAAAGCATTAATACAAAAAGCACAAAAAATATTTACATAAACATAAATAAATATTAATATAATGATAGTATTTTACATATAAGGGTCATTTTCAAAAAATGTGGATATTTCAGTTGTGAAATAACAATACAAAAAAATATTCAATTTTCAACTTTAATATATGAAATTGAATAGTTTAACAACAATACAACCTAAAATAAAAATATGCAATCTTAAATGCTCCTACAAAAATATTTTGAAAAATAACATAGAAACAAGTATGGGACATATGTCAACTACATAACGGATTTAGTTTCGGTCCCTATTTTTTTTAATAATATTTACATTTTGCTTGATATATATTTCCATAAAAATCATCACACTTTTCAAAACAGTTAAAATAACACTTTTTACATGTTTTAGAAACATATTTTAAAGTGAATTTAATTCAGCATTGTCAACTACATAACGCTTTTTGTCAACTACATAACGATTCACTGCGTTATGTAGTTGACCGTTATGTAGTTAACCTATTTGTGGTGTTTGGATGTTTTTCTTGACCCTAATACTACCAGATAAATGGTTTTTATTGAATTAGAGTCAGTATTATAGACTTTGAATGATTTATGTAAAAAAAAAATATTTATGCCAAAATTTATCAATGCTTTTGCCGTTACAAAGTTGACATAGAATAAAATTACGGAGTAATTTGTACTCACCAAAACTAATCTATAAGGAAATGAATCCATGATGTCATCCTGTAACTTTAAGCACGTCATCAGAGGAGGAAGAGTTAGTAGAGAGCACTTCCTTAGTTACAAGGGATATAATCAGTTGTTTATTGGCAACATTATTTCATTTGTGTTATGTAGTTGACATTTTTTTAAGTACGAAATGAAAAGTAAAAAAAAATGCTAATAAAATCTAATAATTCCCTGTATTTGTGTATACATACCTGCAGTGATACCTATATATTTATAATAACAAAAGAAAAATAATAATTTCCGCTGGGTATTAAAACCAGCATTTAAAAAAGACTAATTTTTCAATTTCGTACAACCAATTTTGGGGTTTTTGGACCCTTTGAAACCCACTGGAAGCAATTTCTGTAGCTAAATTTCATATTGAATTTGCTGGAACTTGTTACACACACCAAAAACTAAATTGTGTATCTAAAAATTGGATAAAAATATTTACACTTTTTTAGAAATATTGATTGTACAAGAAAATCCACCTTTTTTGAAAAAGGCCCATAAATGGACTTAGTTTTTCTGCCAGGAAACATTACATTCCCTCTGTTGTTAAAGTTTTTAAACTAACTCTTAAACTATCCTGGATTTGTACCAAACTTGGACAGAAGCTTGTTTATGATTATAAGATAGTACACAGAAGTAAATTTTTTAAGATGAAATATTCAATTTTTTTCAGTATTTTACATATAAATGGACATTGTTTCTGCCAGGAAACATTGCATTCACTCAGAGGTTAAAGTTTTTAAAATTTTGATAACTTTTTTATACTATCCTGGATTTGTACCAAACTTGGACAGAAGCTTGTTTATTATCAAAAGCTAGTATCTAGAAAGAAATTAAGTTAAAATTTTGTTCTTTATTTCCGTATTTTACTTATGAATGGACTTAGCTTTTCTTCTAGATACATAAGATATAGTCTGCAGTTAAAGTTTTTAAAACATTTATTAGATTCATAAACTATCCTGTTTTTTTTACAAAACTTGGACAATCAAAAGTTAGTATAGAGAGGAATATCTTTATTACTTTTTTCTCATTTTTGTTGAGGCTGCGATTAACATCAAAAGAAGGCGAGACACCAGGTTCAACGGAATCCTTGCAAATTTAATATACAATTAGCACAGTTTTTTTTAATTCAATTTTTTTATCATTAAAGTTTCTGTTATAAAAGTCTGTTGGAAAACATGTTTTTTTGTTCAATTAAACTTTTTTGTGTGTTGCATAATGTAAAAGGATAATTCTGAGGATAATCAGATTATTTAGATTTTTCTAAATAAAAAAAGTTTAACTTTTATTAAATATGAAACAAATAATATTTCAAGAGAAGCAACTTGATTACTTAAAAATGTTTTATTTTAGATTTTTCCTGATTTCACAACTTTTGAAATCATAAAAATGGTCACTTTAATTAAAAATAATAATTCAAGAGAAACAATTCCCTAATTGCAAATCAAATCAAATCAAATCAAATCAAATATTTTATTATAGTCTCACCTCTCTACATGTACAATACAAACATGAATACAATATATACAACATGTTTTAATCAAAAGTACAAAACAATCTTAAAAACATTTGAGAGCCACTCTCAAAAGAGTTATGAGAGACTTTTACATAAAAAAGGACAGCGCGATAAAAATACAAAACATTTTTTATCTATATAAAACATTCTTCCTTTGAATTAAAATATCATGGCAGATTTTGGCAGAATAAAAGCACAAATTTTCATTTGTAAATAAAAATATAAATTTTTCATCATCATTTAAGTCTAAAAAACCAATATTAAAAGAAACTGCTCTAGTAAAAACCTCTTGTCTAGAGCGAAGAACCATATATCTACCTTGTTGTTCTGTCTGTATATCACTAGAGCCGAAGCCAGTTTTCGTGGTATGCTGTCTTAGCAGATGAAATAGCCAGTCGTATATCTGTCCAGTTTTTCCACGAAAACGGAGCTGATACAATTAGGGTACATCACGTCGCGTCGTGATCTATATAGTGTTTAACTGTGGGAACTGGCTTGGTGAATATTATGCACTACTATATGTACTAGTATTTTCGATTTGTTACTTAAGCTTTGGACAATTACTGCAAGTTGACTACGAATTTTGAATAAACTGTATCGGTGATAATAAGCTGCGTTTTGTACTTATAAGATTAATGACTCAAGATATATAAATTCTTAATAGCTCTCAAACTATAAATTGTAAATTTTTATTCAAGATCGCAACATTGTAATCTATAATACATTATTATGAAAAATAGAGAACAAAATTATGAAAAAAAGCAAAAAATTGCTTCCGGCCGTACGGTAACGGATACTGGATGTGTAGTGATTGATAATTTAGTCTTAGATTATTTGTTGCTTGTTTATGTATGTTTTTGTACAGTTCTTTTATAGTTCTGTTGCACCAATGTCTCAATATAAGGGGGAGTTTTGGAGCCTGTAATTCGGTGGTTGTCGTTGCTGTGTAATATATTCGTTTTTCGTTCATTATATTGTACATAAATTAGGCCGTTAGTTTTCTCGTTTGAATTGTTAAACATTTGTTTTCTCGGGTCCTTTTAAAGCTGACTATGCGGTATGACTTTGCTCATTGTTGAAGGCCGTACGGTGATCTATATTTGTTAATGTCTGTGTCATTTGGTCTCTTGTGAATAGTTGTCTCATTGGCAATCATGCCACATCTTCTTTTTAAATGTATAATTGTTAACTTCTGTTTCATTTGGTCTCTTGTAGAGAGTTGTCTCATTGTCTATCAAACCATGCACATCTTTTTTTATATAAAATAAAAAATTACATCACTGTGTTAGACTAGTTAAGGCGAAATGAGAACACACCTGTCATATGTATACACTGTGCATGTATTTGATTACTCTTATGAGCCTTAAGGCTCTAAAGTTAATAACGCCCTTTAGAATTTGAATTTGCATATGTTTAATTCCATAATTAAGTCTGTATGTTCTACTGCTAATTATTATCTAATTGTTCTATAATCCGTTGATTGAATTTGCCACTTATTTAGAGAAATACTTGTCATGTCTATTCAAGTAAATTTTTGTTTGTTATATAAACTGTTCAATTATTTTGATGTGGCAGATTGGATTAAGTATTACACTGAGTGGTTCCTTATCTGTACAATTGTTTTCCACGCCGAACTTATTAAATTATACATCGCGCTAACCAGAGTCGTCTTTTGTTGCAATATTTAGCTCCAGAGTACGCGCAGACTTATCGTGCTGTTTATTGTGTGTGTGTGTGTGGTTCCAGGCCAAACATAACTTAGGCACAAGATACACCTAGTTTCTATTTGTGACAAGTTTCTGCCAGTGCCTGCAAAAAAACCCAAGGTAACTAAAGTGTTCATCTCTTCTTCACAATTTACGTAACAGTATTCAATTCGCCTTTTCAGAAACTATAGGACTATGGGTAATTTCATCGTTTGTACACCAAATTGAAAATAAATTACGTCATTGGTTGAAATTCAATTGTTTAGAACGTATTTTCCCAATCAAAAGTTTTGGTGTACGCTTTTGAATATATTACCCAGAAGGCATTATATTCTGAAACGGCTAATGTGGCTGTGTCGGCCTGAACAAATAATCCATATGAATTTCTCGCTGCATTGGATATCTGTTGGTGGCCTTCTGCTGTTGTCTGTTCTATGGTCGGGTTGTTGTCTCTTTGACACATTCCCCATTTCCATTCTCAATTTTATGTTGTAAATTTAATGAGGTTAAACAATGATAGCATGGACTGGTCGGGTGTATTTTATCCCATTTATACTGGTTACATTGATTACACTAAATGTAATAATCTTAAATATCTCATGCATACGATTTATTGTATTATGTAGTAGGTGATTTGTTTGCAATCTACTTTAGATGATGTCAAATATTAGTATTGGTCATTTTAATTCAAATTGGGAAATTTAATTTAATGGCTGGTCAATTTTGATCTTCGCTTACGAAAGGTTCAATAGTTTAATTATTCATTGACCAGCAGATCTATGATCATGATAATGTATTGATTTGTATATGGACATAAAATAGAATTTTAATAGTAGACATTGTAGCTGTTTGTGTTATATATTTATAAAACACTGTTCCACAAATTGGTGAGTTTACTCAAGCATGATATTTGTTTGTAATTGTATAAACTTGACTATATGTATTATTTCTTACGTGTCTTTAGTATAGACAGAATTTATTGTATGCGCGATACTAGCGTATATTTAGTTTTATAATTTTACGTCACTAGGTATAACCGTATACTATGCTTGCTGGGCTATCGGCAACACTTCATATGTTGTATTCATTCATGCCTTCATTCTAGTGACCTAATACGATATATATGGGGTCAGTAAATACTTTATGGGATGAGAGCGAAGCTCGAATGATATATATTGGGTCAGTAAATACTATATGCATAATGGGGTGAGAGCGCACCGTGTAACGAATTTCTTCACGTGTGGCATTTTGACTAGCGGCCTATCAAAGTGATTAAGTCTTCAATATTTAGTATTAAGATCCTGCTTCAATTTGTCTATATAATACAGAAAGCAAATGTCCACAATAACAATTTTTTAGCTTTATTTTTTTTTATTAATCTATTTCAATCGTGTGTCAATTTCTTCGTCTGTTGAAACCTTCCTGCGATTTCTTTTTTTGTTTTGAAAGGAAAGTAACTCATTAATGCAAACAATAACACTTGTAAGCTTTAATTATGTTTTATAAATTTATTTCCACCTTTCATCATCAATTTCTTCGTCTGTTGAATCCTTTCAGATTTTTCCTCCACACCGTGTTGTTTTTATAAAGGTGTGTGCCATCTTTTTGGTTTGAAAGGGAAGTAACTCCTTACCAACCCCATATGGTAACTAACCCTATATATTTCTTACAACACATGGAAGTTTTTAACGATCTTGACTGGCTATACAGCCCTTGCACGGTCGGGATTTTTTTTGGTTATTTTTTTGGAACATCCTATATCAAATTTACATCATAGTCACCACGTGTAGTTAGCTAACCAATCATATCTCTATAAATCTATAGGAGATAAGATACACATCTTTATCTAGCCTCCTTTAGTAGAGATAGTTATGCAAATAAGATATTAATAAAGGACACATTTCAAATTAAGTTTGAACAGATGAATTAAAACACAAGAAGTTACTTTAAGGATGTACTTAGGTGAGGTTTTGGAATTTGTGTCAAATGTTCGGACTTCTTTGTATTTTTCCATACCATACAATGTAAAATATTTTGCCCCATAACAGACATTTATTTTTTCATATAAGACTTGATAGCTCATGAAAGGTAATTTACCAAAATTTAAGAAGATTCTTAATTTTCTTTCTTTTGTTTTATGACCCAAAAAAATACCAATGCAAATATAAGGTAAAAGTCCGAGTCAGCCTTTTCCCGCCATATGTTAAATCTCAAATATCTCGAAAAGGAGGTCCATGACCTATCAGAATTTTTAGCTTATCTTTATCATTTTAATAGATGCTCTACCGGCTTATAGTATCAATTTTAATTTCTTATTTTTTTTAATTTTTACCTAACCTCACCTTAGTACATCCTTCAGGTCCTTAAGGATGTACTTAGGTAAAATTTATAAAAAATCAATCATTTAAAATTGTTAATAAAAGTCAGAAGAGCTTTAATTAAGGAACAAAACAAGCTTCAAATATTGATAGGTTATGAAGCTCCTTTTTAAGATATTTGATTTTATTTTAAATATGGCGGGAAAAGGCTGACTCGGACGTTCATCTCATATTTGTATTGATACTATTTGGGTCTGAAATCAAAAGAAAACATCTAGAACGAGATTAATTTTCTCGCTTGAGCTTGTACGGCGAAAGTGAGAAAAGCAATCGAGTTTAGATGACCAATGATAATCTGTTTATCGCTATTTTACCCATGACGACGTATTCAATTTCTTATTTTCACGTCAATTTCATTGACAACGCCACGTGCCCCCATTGTTTCTAGCGAAATTTTTTCCTATACTAGACTCCGCTAAGGAAAGAGAATATTCAAACATGCTGACGTTTTGTAAGATAAAAATAAAAAGATCTTTCATTTCATATCACATAATGTAAAACATGTTTGCAGTTCACGTACCAGTAGATTCAAATGACATCTTGAATGTTAACGGAAAGTTGTGGTAACTACCGTACATTCGAATATATTTATGAACAACTACCGTATTGATCTTTCACATTCCCTCTATGTTGTATCTATTCTTCTTGTAAGTATTTCAGTTAATAAAGGTGTTCTGTCTCAAATGGGATTGTTATTTTGAATTTTCTAAACGTTTTGTTTAATTTATATATTTGTCTATATAAACCTCATGATATTATATTTTAATGGCTTTATGTTGTGTTTATACATCAAATACTTTCTGTTAATATTCCAGATGTATTTGAATCAACTGGTACGTTAACTGCAAACATTTTTACATTATGCGATGTGAAGTGAAGGTCAAGGACGGATGTTTTATTTGTCACTGCTGCTTAAGTTACGGTTCAATGACTTTGAACTTTTTACAACATTTACATTATACTAAAATATTAATATCAAGACGAGACTGACATACCTCTGTGTCAACTACTCATTTAATTTTTAAGTCTCCCAAACAAAGTTTGGAGACTTATTGTTTTTGCTCAGTTCTTATTATTTTTATTCTTCTTCTTCTTCTTCCTCTTCTTCCTCTTCTTCCTCTTCCGCCACTTTAAAAAATGAACTTGTCCGCAGCGTTTCTCCAAAACCGCTTGTCAGATTGACTTAGAATTTCATAAAATGGTAGACTAATATGTCTAGGTGAGCCATCAATCTTTCGTTTGTGCATTGGGGTCTATTAAGGGGTATTTTTGGGGGTAGAAAGGAGGAAGGGGTTTACTATAGAACCCTATGGGATTTTATTTTCTAAAATTTTCAAATGAATATAACTTGAAAACTGTAAGTGAAGATACATGCAGTCTTCAGAATTGATTATAGGACAATAAACCAAATCACATGAAATATAGGGGGAGTCCCTGGGAGTTCATCCCACCCCTTCAATTTGAGAATATGCTTATATTTCGTAAACGGTCCAGATCCCCACCCCTAAACCATATATATTATTGAATGGGACGATAAAACAAATCAAATGAAATTAATGGGAGGTCCCAGGGGGTCATCCCCACCCCAGTCAATTTGAGAATGTGCTATTATCTTGTAAACCGTCCAGATCCCCACCCCTAAACTACATATATTCTTGTAGGGGACAATAAAACAAATGAAATGAAATTAAAGGGAAGTCCCTAGGGAGTCATCCCCACCCCCTCTTGTTTGAAAACTTGTAAACGGTCAACATCCCCACCCCTAAACCATATATATTCTTGTAGGGGACAATAAAAAAAAAAATGAAATGAAATTGAAGGGAAGTTCCTAGGGGGTCACCCCACCCCCTCTTATTTGAAAACTTGTAAACGGTCAACATCCCCACCCCTAAACCATATATATTCTTGTTGGGGACAATAAAACAAATGAAATGAAATAAAAGGGAATTCCGTAGGGGGTCACCCCACCCCCTCTTGTTTGAAAACTTGTAAACGGTCAACATCCCCACCCCTAAACCATATATATTCTTGATGGGGACAATAAAACAAATGAAATGAAATAAGAGGGAAGTCCCTAGGGGGTCACCCCACCCCCTCTTGTTTGAAAACTTGTAAACGGTCAACATCCCCACCCCTAAACCATATATATTCTTGTATGGGACAATAAAGCTAATCAAATGAAATTAAAGGGAAGTTCCTGGGGTTGCCCCACCCCGTTCAATTTGAGAACGTGCTATTATCTTGTAAACGGTCCAGATCCCCACCCTTAAACCATATATATTCTTGTAGGGGACAATAAAACAAATGAAATGAAATGTAGGTAAATTCCCTGGGGGTCACCACCACCCCCTCCTGTTTGAATACTTGTAAATGGTGGAGATCCCTACTCGTAAGCCATATATATTCTTGTATGGGACAAAAAATCAAATCAAATGAACATGGGACCGACCATATGAATGGCTAGTTATGGGAGCTTTGTTTGGGAGACTTCGTAACAGCATCCTGTTACAATTACTTCTTGTTACCTTCGTATTTGTAGGTAAATTGAGAAGGCACACGTTTTCTCATCTCTTCTGAAGATAGAATGGATAAAGGCCAGTATTTTAGACTGTTTTAATTTCATATAGTTTCATTAACAATTGGATCATACTTCCAAAATAAAAACACAAAAACGAAACACACTTGTTTCAATTATTTATTTAACTTTGTCTTTCGTATTTATAGGTAAATTGAGAGGGCACACGATTTCTCATCTCTGACGAAAGAATGGATAAAGGCCAGTATGTTAAACTAACAGTTGCTATTATCATAACAGGGATGTGTTTCATGATGTATTGTGGAGTATTCAATAATATAATTGAATTAAAATGGAACTTTAACACCACGTTGATTACATTGAAGTTGAACACACAATTGGTTGAAATGAAGTTGAATACAGAACCGTTCCATTCGTGCACTGGCCTTAATTGTACAAACTTTTTTAAATCCTATTTTTGGAAGAAAAACTATAAATCAGTGGTTTTTCTTGGTGATTCATGTATGTATCGGTTGTTTTTGGCTATATTGGGAAAAAAAAGACCATGCAAAGTTCGAAAACAGGCTGGTCGATGTAACCTTATCTCGTATTTGGGTCAACAAAGACGTTCTAACTGGACCAAACCATCTAGTGCAGAAGGACCTGTTGGGTATGGATTAACACACCCATTTTGTACAGATTGTTCTGGATGTAACAGTGCACTTTTTAGTTGTGGAGAAATCAAAACTGAATATATCTCAGTTGAATATGCACGAGATGTTGAAATCCAGTCAACAATCGGGAATACTACACAAGAAGCCGTTTCTCTGTACTTCAATTCAAACTTTACAAATGTATGCGTGGTTAATTCTGGTTTTCATGACATGGTTCTACCAGCCCTAACAGATCAACTTTATGTTAAGAACGTGCAATTCTATGTGCAACATCTGGTCCACACATGTCAGAATGTAATTTGGATTTCCACGACAGCAGTTAGAGGTGACAAAGGATTTCCTCAAAATAATCGCAGAATTCAACTGTGGAATAGATTAATTAAAGAAATGTTACGTAACAAGTTTCCAAAAGTAGGTTTTATGGATTTTTTCCCTATTTCTAATTCAACAAAAGCGCATAGGGATAATGTTCACTTAACTGCAGCTTTGTATAAGTTGTTAGCAGGTTTTTTTACTTGATTGTGTATATGAAATATTAAAATATTGTTTTTTGTACTGTTCGATTGTTTAGGAGTTTTTATTATATACATGTCTATTATACCTTTATAGCGAATATTTGACAATGACCCTTTCAAAGCCACAGAAAACGTAACAGAGGTTAATACAAATATCACCTTTTAGGTTGCACGTTGTAAATACAGATGTTTCTCAAACCACGCCTCTTTTGGGGAGATATATAATATTCATTCATAATTAATTTTGTTTACGTACACGTCTCCAGATATGATCTATAATTATACAATATTGTTATCTCCATTCTAATGAAACTGACAGAAAACAACGTTAAAACATGTATTTAAAATCGGTCATATGCCGTCTACGCTTGCACGTTATGTTTCATTTCGTAGATACATATATTGGGAATGGTACCAGTTAATACACACATGAATAGTGATCAAATTGAAATCTATGTAAAACCTCAAGTCAAGGTAGGGATAGTACTTGGTAAAAGTTTTAACTATGAGAAGTTTGGGCATATAAACGTTGAAAAAATGCCACACAGCCCTATACCTTAACGACTGCTTCAAATTTTCCCCATTGTGTGTGCAGTTTGCTGCAGTGTAACTGTTGGCAGCCATTGCAAGGCAATGTTAGCGGGTCCATTCCTGTTTTGTAGCAGTCACAAACATGACTGTTGTCTGGATATTGAGACGGTGCGTTAGGTTTGCAGTAGTCTTTTCCAATTCGATGCTGGAATAATATGTCAAATTGACTGAGCTGTTCTAGCCAGCGGGCAAGTTGACCCTGCGGGCTCTCGAAACGGTAGAGCAAAGTTAAGGAGCTGTGATCTGTCCTCAAAAGGAATCTTTTTCCAAGTAAATAATGCTTGCATTTCTCGGTAAAAGATACCAAGACAAGAAGCTCATTACGAGTTACACAATATTTCTCCTGAGCAGGACTAAGACGTCGGCTGGCGTAGCTTATAACTCTTACTGTATTGTTGACAGGACAGCTCCAATTGAAGTGGTTGATGCGTCTGTGTCTAGAATAAATGCCTGTTACGGAAGTGGATAAGCTAAAAAAAAGGCGTTCACGTTAGGAGCGCCTTTGGCGAGTCGAGTGCCATCTGTTTGTCTGTCCTTTATGTAAACGTATATCATTTGGGTAGTAAACCGTACAAGGGATCCGCAATATCGGCATATTTTAAAATTTAATCGCCGGTAGCAATTGGTCAATTCTTAAAACGTCTGAAGCTCCTTAACATTGGAGGGAACTGAGCAACTTTTAACAGTATTGGTAAGTCCAGTATTGGTCATTATATCTCTTGCACTAACATAATATCCCAGAAACAGAACTCTTTTGGAACAGTTTTACATTTAATGGGTATGAATGTGAAACCATGATCACTAAAGCTTTCAAATACATGAGTGAGGTAACTTATGTGAAATTCAAAATCCGGACCGGCTATTATCACATCGTCAAGGTATATAAGGTCCATTTTTTACTGTATCAAGACTTTTTCCATTTTCCATTGAAAGGTTCCTGGTGCTCCTCATATATAGCCCAAACGGCATTCGAGTGTATTCAAACAGTTCGTAACATGCTGTGAGGTTGTTTTGCATCGATCCTTGGGTGCAACTTCTTTTTGAAGGAAACCCACTCTGAAGGCCCAGTGTCGAAAATACACTTGCTCATGCTAAGGTGTCTAAACATTCTTCGATAAACGGAAGAAGATACGAGTCTTTGCTGGTACTACGTTGATTTTCCTATAGTCAATGCACAATCTTATACCTCCATCTTTTTCCTAACCAGAAAAAAATGGTACCTACCATTCAGATTGAGAAGGTACAACTGTTTCACTTTGGAGTAGCTTATCGAGGTGCGCTTTTTCATCACTTTAGAATCCCAATGGAGTGCGTCTGAGGGGCTGACGAATTGTCATTTGCTTCATCAGTCTTTATTTGATGTTGAATACCAGAAACGCAACCAAGATCTTCACCATTTTTATCAATTATGTTTCTGAACTCCATTAAAAGTTAAGGGGATATCAACACAAGCTTTGCTGTGACGTCTGCAGTACTCAAGCTTTATTGATAGAATGAACAACATAAACACTACATGCACTAGTATACAATCCCGAACTCAATAACCGTTACAATACCATTGAAAAGCTGCAGGACACAATTATAATTTTTCAGTTACTATTATCCTATAAAGAAATTACAATTATCAAACAAGAAAAATGCCATCAAATTACGATTTCATCCCGATTTTTGTTACGTCAATTTTCTAATCGCCTAGACAATTATAGCGCACTGTTTCGATACCTTGCAATCTTGCAAATGAGTAGTTTTGTCAACAACATGCTATAATTGAGAAAAAATGACTAAAAAGATTTTACCTATTTCTGCTGTCGTCATATTTGGATCGCCGTAAATCCAGTTATGATTATCAGTTTAACACAAGTGGTTCTAGAATTTTTTTAATTGATAAAAAGGAGGAGTGGTACACATAACCAGCTGGTATCAATTTATATGTTGTAGACCTATACAGTTTGAGGTCTGCAATTATACGTATGAAATTTGTTAAGTCGCAAGATCGGGAAATGAAGATATTCATGAACTGAGATATGCAATGTTAACATGAAAGCATTCTTACTATCGATCAAGAAAAAGCTTCATTAATAGAGTTGGGGAAATTTCATTTTTTGACAGTATTCATATCCGCCTTGGTTTTTTTAATCATTGACTTAAAAATAAAATGCATACTGAGGAATCACTATGATTCTTTAAAATATAAACTTTCGAGGATTAAGTGGGTACAGGTGAACTACGAATTCATAGATACATCAAATAACATGTTTTCTTAATGCAAGTTTGTAGACTTGGTCAAAATATCGAAAACACACCTCAACAAAAAGGAATGTTTTGCCATAAACGTCTTTGGTGCCCAAGAAAATAAATGAATCTACAGTAGTTAATGTTTGTGTTTGGATTATTTGTGACTGCAGCTTTAGTTACGGTAAATTGACTTTAAGCGTTTTACATTATACTCACAAAATAACACAAAAACGAGACATACTTCTGTGTCAGCTACTCATTTAATTTGTAATTTGTATTTTGTATTTGTAGGCATACGATTACTGATCTCATCTGAAGATATCATGGATAAAGGCCAGTATGTAAAACTAACAGTTGCTATTATCATAACAGGGATGTGTTTGTTGATATATTCTGGAGTATTCAATAATATAGTTGAAATAAAATGGGACACCACATTGATTAAATTGAATTGGAACACACGATTGATTGAATTAAAGTCGAATACAGTACCGTTCCATTCGTGCACTGGCCGTAATTGTACTAACTTTTTAAAATCCTATTTTGGGAAGAAAACCTATAAGTCAATTGTTTTTCTGGGTGATTCATGTATGCATCGTTTGTTTATGGCTATATTGGAAAAAAAGCGACCTTGCAAAGTTACAAAGCAGGCTTTTAGATGTAACCTCATCTCGTATTTGGGTCAACAAAAACTTTCTAACTGGACTAAAGCATCTAGTATAGAAGGACCTGTTTTGTATGGATTGACACACCCATTTTGTACAGATTGTTCTGGATGTAACAGTGCACTCTTTCATTGTGGAGAAACCAAGATTGAATATGTTTCAGTGGAATATGCACGAGATGTCGAAATTCAGTCAACAATCGGGAATACTACGCAAGAAGCCGTTTCTCTGTACCTCAATTCAAGCTTTACAAATGTATGTGTGGTTAATTCTGGTATTCATGATATGATGCTACCAACCCTAACAGACCAACTTTATGTTCAAAACGTTCAGTTCTATATACAACATCTGGTTCACATCTGTCAGAATGTAATTTGGATTTCCACGACAGCAGTTAGAGGTGACAAAATATTTTCTCAAAATAATAGCAGAATTCAGCTGTGGAATAGATTAATTAAAGGGATGATACGTGACAAGTTTCCAAAAGTTGGTTACGGATTTGTTTCCTCTTTCTAATTCAACTAAAGCGCATAGGGATAATGTTCACTTAAAACCAGCTGTGTATAAATTGTTAGCAAGTTTTTTTACTTGATTTGTGTACATGAAATATTAAAATACTGTTTTTGTACTGTTCGAAATTTTTTTTCTTATATATAAGATGTCCAAAATCTCTTTAATAGCAGATCTTTATAATCATTATGTTCCGTTCAAATCAACTTATTCATGATTACATTTAATGATTAAGTCATCCTTTTCTTAGCTAGACATACAGATGCGAAGCAAAAAATGGTATATACAATACAAATTAACTGATGATTGTATCATGTTTTACACATTAGATAAAATAAGCTTGCGAGTTGTTATTTTGTTTAACTTAACAGTGACTGACATTCAAGGGTTTATTCTTAAAGTTTTTATGATATGTTGATATGTTTGATTGTATAATATTATTCAAGGGGCTTAATTTTTCTGTTAAATATACCCAGTACACTTTTTTCGTCATGGCCTTCTATCATGTTTATGTAGAGTACTTGCGAATTTAACGAAATTAAACACTCCACCTACCCACTTAGAAAACAAAAAAAAAATGATCTAAAACGCTCATGTTGATCTTAATAACACAAATTAGTATGTCATGTTTGATTTTTTGATACTAACAAACTCCGGTAAATTTAGTACTGTTCCGACAATTCGCCTGCAGTAAGATCTGTTCAGTATATGTTCAAATTATTTAGTAGTTTATATTATCCTGAGCAAATCCTCATCGCACTGAAATGTCCGAACAGATAATGAACAGTACTGAATCGACTACAAGGACATTGTCGAAACAAAGTCCTTTATTAAATGACAAACTCAAAAGCAGTAACACATCGAACGACTTAAAACAACTGTTATATTCGAGAAGTTGTACATGAATTTCCCTATGTAGAAAATACTTATTTGGAACTGTTATATACTTTAGTAGTATCTTGTTTCCATATAGATTTTTATCCACAAGTCTGAAAAAATTATGCTTAAGTCAACATTGATTTGATTTAAAGTTTGAAAAATACACATTCTAACAAACAACAATTATTTCAGAACAGTTTGCCCAAATGTTTCTTTTATTCAAAGTAAAATTGGTTGCAACATGCAAAAGAAAACCAATTCCTCATTTAATAAAACATTAATGCTATATTTTCGAGATATAAGGATGATAAATATATTTGTAAATTATAGTATAGAAACTATGAGAACTACTGGTGACATTTTTGTTAAAAAGGGATATAACTCTTTATTGTCCGTCTACTCAAGTTCAAACCGATGCCATATATATTTATTGAGGATAGTAACGAGTACTCAAGTATTCGACCTTTCGAGCGAGTACTCGAGTGCATTTTTTGTACTCGGTACTCGTTTGCCGTTCACCAATCTAGAGACATTGCCCATTTCAGCTGAGTTTGTTTATCAATTCATACTACTGAACAAGAAAAAAAAATTGCCCTGCACTGAACCCTACATAACCTTTGTAACAGTGTTTGTATGTAATCCAAAAAGTGTCCCATGAAATTGTGTCTACTTGAACTACAATTCACAGTTGATCACATTTGTAAACTATAAAATAGTGTCTCCCTTTGTGAAAAAATGTGCCTAGTACTTGGACATAATTTCATTGATGTTTTATAAAAATATGTCACAAGGGACAATTTTTCACAGTGTAGCTTTTTTTATGTCCAGAAAGAAGGGAAATAATTTAGCAATCATTGAAATGTTTTAATAATTATTAAAATCATAATTGAAATTTAAATTAAGACAGCACAGATGTAAACAAACATGGAGAGTGGTGAATATAAACAACTATGACTTTTTGTGTGACGGGCAATACCCTCCAGAGTGGTTAATATAAACAGCTATATGACTTTTTGTGTGACGGTCAATACCCTTCAAAGTAGGTGAAGATAAACAGCTATATTAATTTTTGTGTGACGGGCAATACCCTCCAGAGTGGTGAATATAAACAGCTATATGACTTTTTGTGTGACGGTCAATACCCTTCAAAGTGGTGAATATAAACAGCTATATGACTTTTTGTGTGACGGGCAAAACTGTCCAGAGTGGTGAATATAAACAGCTATATGACTTTTTGTGTGACGGTCAATACCCTTCGGAGTGGTGACTATAAACAGCTATATGACTTTTTGTGTGACGGTCAATACCTTTCAAAGTAGGTGAATATAAACAGCTATATTACTTTTTGTGTGACGGGCAATACCTTCCAGAGTGGTGAATATAAACAGCTATATGACTTTTTGTGTGACGGTCAATATCCTTCAAAGTGGTGAATATAAACAGCTATATAGATATAGGAAGATGTGGTGTGAGTGCCAATGAGACAACTCTCCATCCAAATAACAATTTAAAAAAAGTAAACCAATTATAGGTCAATGTACGGCCTTCAACACGGAGCCTTGGCTCACACCGAACAACAAGCTATAATGGGCCCTAAAATTACTAGTGTAAAACCATTCAAACGGGAAAACCAACAGTCTAATCTATATAAAAAAATGAGAAACTAGAAACACGTATAAATTACACAAACAAACGACAACTACTGTACATCAGATTCCTGACTTAGGACAGGTGCAAACATTTGCATCGGGATTAAACGTTTTAATTGATCCAAACCTTCTCCCTTTTTCTGAAACAATAGCATAACATCACACCATAGAAAAACACAAGATAAAATATCAGTTGGCAGGCCTAACTCAATCAAAAAACGTAAATTAATATGACTTTTTGTGTGACGGTCAATACCCTTCAAAGTGGTGAATATAAACAGCTATATGACTTTTTGTGTGACGGCCAAAACTCTCCAGAGTGGTGAATATAAACAGCTATATGACTTTTCGTGTGACGGTCAATACCCTTCAGATTGGTAAATAAAACAGCTATATGACTTTTTGTGTGACGGGCAATACCCTCCAGAGTGGTGAATATAAACAGCTATATGACTTTTAGTGTGACGGTCAATACCCTTCAGAGTAGTGAATATAAACAGCTATATGACTTTTTGTGTGACGGGCAAAACCCTCCAGAGTGGTGAATATAAACAGCGATATGACTTTTTGTGTGACGGGCAATACCCTCCAGAGTTTAATAATAATGAAAGAAGATTATTTAGAATGTTTCAAAGGCAGGCCAAGCAATTTGAAATAAAAAACAATGAAATGTTTTATACATAGATATAGAAAGATGTGGTGTGAGTGCCAATGAGACAACTCTCCATCCAAATAACAATTTATAAAAGTAAACCATTACATGTATATAGATATAGCAAGATGTGGTGTGAGTTCCAATGGAATCAACTCGCCATCCAAATAACAATTTAAAAAAAAGTAAACCATTATAGGTCAATGTACGGCCTTCAACACGGAGCCTTGGCTCACACCGAACAACAAGCTATAAAGGGCCCCAAAATTACTAGTGTAAGACCTTTCAAACGGGAAAACCAACGGTCTAATCTATATAAAAAACGAGAAACGAGAAATACGCATAAATTACACAAACAAACGACAACTACTGTACATCAGATTCCTGAATTAGGACAGGTGCAAACATTTGCAGCGGGATTTAACGTTTTAATGGATCCAAACTTTCTCCCTTTTTCTGAAACAATAGCATACCATCACACCATAGAAAAACATACGATTAAATACATGTTGACACAAAAACACAGGAGAAAACATTAAAACATGTTATTCATTAGGACAAACTGAAACAGATGTCGCACCTGACAATCCAAAGATGTTAAAATAATTCATAAATTCCTACTGTATATTTGAAAGCAAAATGTTGATTTAGTTTTATTATTTTTTTAATTTTGAAAATTAGATAATTTGGAATTAGACAAGATGTTTATGCAATTAGACATGATTTCACTATAAAAAAATATCCAACAAAAGTCAAAATAGACTATCTTTTCAAGGGACACTTTTACACAGAAGTGGACAATGTTTATAATAAAATTCTGTCCTGGACAAAATTTCACGGGTCATATCCGTGAAATTTTGTCAAGGGGACATCATTTCATGGGGGACCCCATTTAATCCTACATGTATACGGATCAACACTCTCATAGATCAATAACTCATTAGCCGTAAAATAACATGTAATTGCGAATCAAGAGTTGTTTTTACACGTGATTAGTATGAGAGGTACATTTAATTGGATAAGTATTTATTTCAACGTTATTATTCTTTAATTTATCATTAAATATCGTTTTGTATAAAAATAAACTGGAAGTACAGTACTTTGTTGACAAATTATGGGACAAGTCGATATATCTAAATTACTACCTCCACGGGAACAGATGGCACAGATTGGCTTTTAATTCGGACTTTAATTTAACATATCGAATGATTTTATAGGCAAGTGTCGTATTTTATATTACATGAACAAACAAAAACATTGCCATCATAAAAGCTAATATTTAGAAACGGTGTTCCGCTATTCTACACTGGTGTTAAACTGATAATGGAAACTACAATTACCATGATCCCAATGAGGCGACAATAGGTAAAAACAGATCAGTCATTTGTTCTCAAATGTAGCATGTTGTTATCAAGAATTACTCAGCCGAAAAGTTTTTCTATACCATGAAATCATATTTGAACCGTAATTGTGCATTATAATTGTCTAAGTGCTTAGAAAATGGCCGTTGAAAAATTTGGGATGATAATCGTTTTAATAAAAAAAGGATAGTCGATATTCCGTAAGTTAAATACTGTTTGATAGATATTGACACTAAAAACGACTATCGGATGGTAAAATGTCATCGTAATCTCTTTTGTTTTTATGTTGTTTTTTTTTATATTTTGTTGTTTGTCTGTTTGTCTGGTTGTCTTTAGCTATGTTGTTGTCAGTTAATATTTGACTTATTAATTTGAATGTCTCTTTGGTATCTATTGCCTCTCTTGATAATGTACACGATGTATACGGGTAATTTCTGCCAGCAAATCAATATTTATAATGCACACAACATCTTGAAAAAATATTTATATTTGAAACTGATGTAGTATACTTAAGTAGTGGCCTGTTTCCAAGAATTATATATTTTTACCTACAAGTCTGACACATTATGCTTGAGTCAAAGTAAAAGTGTTTGCAACACGAAAACAAACATAAGTGCTATATTTTTGGGATGTGAAATTATTATCATGATAAATAAATGTGGTGAGCTTATATATGTAAAGGATTCATAAAAATCATCTTTTTTGCAATTTTCAGAAATGCAGATGTTTTAGATTAAATTAAATATATATAGAAAATATGAGAACTACTGGTGACATTCGTATTAGAAAGGGATATAACTTTTTATTAGCCGTCAATCATGTTTAAACCGATGCATTATATATTTATCGATCACTCGATGAATCAAAATTATATAAACAACCAAACAACATTTAACCTGCATACAATGTTTGAACAGCATAATGCCTGCAACTTAATCTGTTAATACCAAACCTGAGCTTAACGTAGACCTTATATTGGAAAACTTATGCAATGTTGCGCATTTTCAAAAAAACGTATTCCGTAGTTGGCTTTAGCGTAGCCCATATAGGACGTATGTTAGAAAACCTATGCACTGTTGCGACTTTTAAAAAAACGAGTTTTATAGTTGGCCCATAGTAAGTCCATCTTAGCACAGGGTAATCCCAACGTAATTATAAAAATGTATACATTCAACCAATGGTATTACGTTAACCAAATGCTAACAAACGTATGAATGGATATTTCATCTGAATTTGTTAAAAATTTCTTTCATTACTTTATATTGCAATTATCCAAGTTTGAGACGATATACTATTGAATATTTTTCAAATGTCAAAGTTACATCGATGCAAATTCGGGACATTATTAGTTACATAGTATGCTAGTGACCTAATACGGTATATATGGGCTCAGTAAATTCCATATGGGGTAAGAGCGAAGCTCGAAAACCCATATGGAATTTACTGATCCATATAAACCGTATTACGTCACTAACACACTATGTAACGAATTGACTTTAGTTACCGACTATCTTAACGTGTGAAATCTAAACTAGTGACCTATCAAAATAAGCATGAAAAAGCTTCATGACAATTCAAGGTTTGTCAGTATTCATATCCCCTTGGTTTATTAACTCATTGAAGGGGCACTATTAGTTTAAACATATTTAATCATAGTGGATTGGGAAACAAGTTTTGCAAATTATATTAATCCCTTTCCACTTTGCGGGTGTTAGTGCTGCCTTGTAGCGGCATTAGCCTGCTCTTTTTCGAAATCTACAAGGGTGTCTTTAACGTGCAAGAGATATGGCTCTCTCTTAACACGGGTCAGCCATTTATCGTCCCTTTCCGACGGACTATCATCGTTTCCTCAAGACCATACTCGCAAATGGTGTCAAGGGAGCGCCGAAAATTCAGTCCCTGAAATTTTCATCCCAGACGGGAATCGAACCAGGAACCTTTGTGTTAGTAGTCCAATGCACTAACCACTACACCACGGCGGCTCTAAGTTTGGGGTATGTTTCTTCGTGCAGTTGAGATATTGTTACAGAACATTAGGGCTGAACGGAATGGGTAGCTGCTTTAACATTTGAAAATGGTAGCTGCAACGTTTGCGATGCCTTTTCATTACCAATCGGACGAACTATACAAGGTGGACACGAGCCTACATATTGGACATGTTGAATCTGTCTGAAACAGTAAAATCTGCCTTTATGTCAGGTGAGTTTTCAATTAGACACAAACACGGAGCCTTAAATAGTATCTGGAGTGATATGGCTACAGATAAAACTATTATCAAAGATTCTAAAAGGTTGAAGAGGCATCGTAGGACTGACAAGAAAAAAAAAACGCTGTACTTCGATGTACATTGTATAATCCGAGAGAAAGTTCATGTATCTTTATGATGATCAAAACAGTTAGAAATCAAAACAAGCATAAAGTTGAAGAGCATTGAGGATATAAATGTTCCAAAAAGTTGTGCCACTATAGTGGAGTTACTAAGCCAACAATTTTTCAACTTTAATGGACCACCCTTCCTGCAGGATCAATTATGACTCTTTTTGGTAAGAAACATGTTTATTCTTTAATTTTTGCCTGGTCGTAGATTTGAAATATGGTGCAATGTTTTTAGAATAAGGTCAAAGGTTAGTTGAATTTTTCACTATTGTCAATTTATTTCACAAGAGGTAGTTAAAAGACTCCAAAATTATCTGAATTGTTACTAAACAAGAAATTCATAATGAAATAAGCTGTGACACTTCATTTTCAACTTAATTTGAAAATAATGAAACCACCAAATGCACATTTTAAAGGGAATTCAGACTAGCAACGAAATAGAGGATGGAACAACCGAATCTCAATTATTTTTTTTACATCGCATGTACTTCTAAAGATATATTTCTGAATTTTACGGCATTTATAAAAAGAATCGAAGGCAATTTGGTTTTTGCTTTTATGTATATTTATTGCCAGTCACAAATATTTCACAAGACAATTAAATCAAATGAGTTTAATGATGGACTAACGTTTCAGCGTATATTCGTGCTCTATGAACTTTTTAGGTTGGTTGTGCCTTTGCCTTACAAAAGCACACATGGACCCCTATGTGGTTGAATGGGCTATTTTAACAAATAAAGGGCATGACAACTTTCGAAAACCTGACATCAGTCATAGTTTTCATCGTCGCCTTCTTTCAATATTGGTCGGTGAGTAAAATAATTTCTACAACCATCAGACCCTAGACATGAACAAATATTGGTATACGCGGATGTCTGTTGGTTGCATACACAGTTGTTCTTGCAAGCTGTTTTCCCTTGTCCGTATACGTATAAACAAGGTCTTGAAGGAAATCTACTGATATAGGTCCCTCAAAGAAAACCGAGAGCCAGCCGTTTTTACCCTTTTAACATGTTTAACAACCAGAGTCTTTGGAAAGTTTGATCACTGGTTTAGCAATATGAGAGTTTATCCAAACTTGCGTTTGAAGCATTGCACGCCGGATTTGCTGTAAAAACGTGTTTTCACATGGGGGAATTTTCACAAGACAGTCATCCTTTATTGTGGCAACCTCCACCCTTAGCTTGTTTACATCATCATGAAGATACCTAAACTTTCCTTTCGGATTATACAATGAGGCGATATATGCACTTCCAATATGAACGGCGATTCCTAATCTCCCGTTTGAAAACTTATCGGATTTGGCACAACTTTTTGGAATTTTTGTCCTCAATGCTCTTCAACTTTATGCTTGTTTTGCCTTCTAACTGTTTTGATCATCATAAAGATACCTGAACTTTCTCTCGGATCATACAATGTACATCGAAGTACAGCGTTTTTTTCCTTGTCAGTCCTACGATGCCTCTTCAACCTTTTAGAATCTTTGATAATAGTTTTATCTGTAGCCATATCACTCCAGATACTATTTAAGGATCCATGTTTGTGTCTGATTGAAAACTCGTCTGACATAAAGGCAGATTTTACCGTTTCAGACAGATTCAACATATCCAATATGTATGCTCGTGTCCACCTTGTATAGTTCGTCCGATTGGTAATGAAAAGGCATCGCAACGTTGCAGCTACCATTTTCAAATGTTAAAGCAGCTACCCATTCCGTTCAGCCCTAATGTTCTGTAACAATATTTCAACTGCACGAAGAAACATAATCCATAATAGGTTGGTGATAGTTTACATGAGTGTATTCTGAATTCTTCAAAAAATGGCAACATATGTTCTTTAAAATTAGGAAAAAAACCTGTGCAATACCTTCAGAGCTTTTGGGTGTTTCAGCAAATGAACTGTGACATACATTTGGTTCAATATTAATTAACGATTTTCACTTAACACCAATTTCTAAATAAAGCAATACCATTAGGTACATAGGACACGTCTTGGATTCTGTCTATTTCCAAATTTGCTAAACTAGCCCGATATATACGTACTTCAGAATAGGATGCACAAAAGACATTGCATTTTCAATATTTTTTTAAGGCCAAACTCATGGTGTAATTGTAATGCCAAAGCAAGATGAAATGGGGTTAACAGGTTTATGTTTAAAGCAAGTATACATTCTGTTATTGCCAGGACTTTTCGCAGTTTGTCGACAGGAAGTTTAGAAACATTACTACGATCTTTCAATGAGCATCAGAATCACGAGGAATTCCATATCATATTCATTGAACTATTATGCAAAGTTAAAAATCCTCATTAAAGTTAAATTATAAGAAATCCGGACTTGGAATGGCTTCGAAACTTTACAATAGGAAGTTTAAAACATTTTAATTCGGAAAATCATAAAATTATCAATGTAATCTAAATTTACAAATGTTGTAACCATTTCGCCATCTGTATACAATGCAAAATCATATGTCAAAAGACATAAAAATGATGATATTCTTTTCCTTGAGATAACAGAACACGCACGAGCCATGCGTTGTCCATCTCTAACTAGGGGTTAAGTTAAAGTTCACATAATTACACATTCAATGAGGTCAAATTATTCACTTGCAAGTAATAATTCGTCATCAATGTTTCTCAGCTACATTTGAC
Organism: Mytilus galloprovincialis; assembly: GCA_037788925.1. Taxonomy (NCBI): domain Eukaryota; kingdom Metazoa; phylum Mollusca; class Bivalvia; order Mytilida; family Mytilidae; genus Mytilus; species Mytilus galloprovincialis. Next base: position 44,434,370 of record CM075338.1, read on the forward strand.
AAAATTGAACTATAATGTCTGTTTAAAGCAATCATTATTCACTATTTCACTTTCATTAATAATTGAACAAAAACAAAAACAAAGCATACTTTAGCTTTTCATATATCTCGCAGCTAGTGCCTCTTTAAAACTTTTGCATACTGAAAATCACTTTCATTCTTAAAAATATAATTTTCGTGGATTAAGTTTGTACAGGTAAACTACGTTTTATAGGTGCATCTTTCATGTTTTCTAAAGGCTATTATGCAGACTGTCAAAACCTCGAAAACACAAATCCACAAAAATGGACCCTTTAAACAAACGGATATTAGTGCGTTAGGATTATTTGTCACTGCACCTTAACATTTTTCCCGTTTGAATGGTTTTACACTAGTAATTTTTGGACCCTTTGTAGCTTGTTGTTCAGTGTGAGCTAAGGCTCCATGTTGAAGGCCGTACATTGACCTAGAATGGTTTACTTTTATAAATTATTATTTGGATGGAGAGTAATCTCATTGGCACTCACATCACATCTTCCTATATCTTTTTAGTGACGGTTGATTGACTTTGAACGTTTTACATTATATTCATAAAATAACACAAAGACGAAGCATACCTCTGTGTCAACTACTTATTTAATTTTTACCTTCGTATCTGTATGTAAATTGAGAAAGCAGACGATTTCTCATCTCATCTGGAGATAGAATGGATAAAGGCCAGTATGTAAAACTAACAGGTGCTATTATCATAACAGGGATGTGTTTCATGATATATTCTGGAGTATTCAATAATATAATTGAAATAAAATGGGACACCACATTGTCAAATTGAAGTGGAACACACGATTGATTGAATTAAAGTCGAATACAGTACCGTTCCATTCGTGCACTAGCCTCAATTGTACCAACTATATGGCTATATTGGGGGAAAAGAGACCGTGCAAAGTTATAAAGCAGGCTTTTAGATGTAGCCTTATCTCGTATTTGGGTCAATAAAAACTTTCTAACTGGACTAAACCATCTAGTATAGAAGGACCTCTTTGGTATGGATTGACACACCCATTTTGTACAGATTGTTCTGGATGTAACAGTGCACTCTTTCATTGTGGAGAAACCAAGATTGAATATATTTCAGTGGAATATGCACGAGATGTCGAAATTCAGTCAACCATCGGTAATACTACGCAAGAAGCCGTTTCTCTGTACCTCAATTCAAGCTTTACAAATGTATGTGTGGTTAATTCAGGTCTTCATGATATGATTCTGCCAGCCCTAACAGACCAACTTTATGTTTAGAATGTACAGTTCTATCTACAATATTTTGTTCAAATGTGTCAGAATGTAATTTGGATTTCCACGACAGCAGTTAGAGGTGACAAAATATTTCCTCAAAATAATCGCAGAATTCAGATGTTGAATAGATTAATTAAAGAAATGTTACGTAACAAGTTTTCAAAAGTTGGTTTATGGATTTGTGTCCTCTTTCTAATTCCACTAAATCGCATAGGGATAATGTTCACTTAACTCCAGCTTGGTATAAATTGTTAGCAAGTTTTTTTTTACTTGATTTGTGTATATGAAGTATAAAAATATTGTTTTTTGTACTGTTCGAATGTTTTGTTAGTTTTTATATACATGTCTATGTGGCGAATATTTGAAATTATAATGACCCTTTAAAAGCCACAAAAAACGTTACCGAGGTAAATAAAGATATCAGCTTTTAGGTTGCACTTTGTAAATACAGTCAGATGTTTCTCAAATCACGCCTCTAAAAAGTCTTTTGGAACGATATATAATATTCATAGATAAGTAATTTTGTTTACGTACTGGTCTCCAGATATGATCTATATGTTTCATCTCGTAGAGACATATATGGTGAATGTTACCATTAAATATACACATGCATGGTGATCAAATTGAAATCTTAGTAAAACCCCAAGTCAAGGTAGGGATAGTATAGAATTTTAGTGTAAGTTTAAGCTATGAAAAGTTCGTGGCATATTAATGTTGAAAAAATGCCGCACAGCCCTATACTTCAACGTCTACGTCAAATGTTTCCATTGCGTGTACAGTTTGCTGCAGTGTTGGCTGCCATTTCATGGCAATGTAAGCGGGTCCATTCCTGCTTTGTAGCAGTCATGAACATGACTTGTCTCTGGATAACGAGACAGTGCGTCAGCGTTTCAATGGTCTTTCCCAAATTCGATGCTGGAATAATATGTAAAATTAACTGAACTGGCCCTGTAGGCTCTTGAAACGGCAGAGCCAAGTTAGGGAGCTGTTGTCTGTCCTAAAAAAGGATTATTTGTCTAGGTAAATAATGCTTGAATTTCTCTGTAAAAGATACCACGACAAGAAGCTCCTTACGAGTCACACAATATTTCTCCTTAGCAGAGATAAGACATCGGCTGGCGTAGCTTATAACTCTTTTTACAACTTCCTGTATCTGTGACAGAACAGCTCTAATTGAAGTGTTTGATGCGTCTGTGCCAAGAATAAATGTCTGTTCCGGAATTGGATAAGCTAAAAAAGGCGTTCACGTTAGGGGAGTCTTTAGCGAGTCGAATGCAATCTGTTGGTCTGTCCTCTATGGTAACGTACATCCTTTCGGTAGTAAACGATAGCACGTATGCGCAATATCGGCATATTTTGAAATAAATCGCCGGTAGTAGTTGGTCAATCCTAAAAAGGTTTGAAGCTCCTTAACATTTGAGGGAACTGGAAATTATCGATTTTTCACTTTGAAATCATAATGGAGCGCGTCTGAGGGCCTGACGAATTGGTCTAGCTTCGCCAGTCTTTAAATGATGTTGAATACCAGAAAAACAACCAAGATCTTCATCATTCTTATCAATTATGTTTTTTAATTCCATTAAAAGTTTTGCAACCTCTCGTTTCTGGTGAGATGTACATATGTAAGGTTGCCTGTTGAATCCTTAATAGGTCTTAAATATTCTTGCAAACTGTCTGTATAATCAGGTATTTCGATGTCTCTGTTGTCGATACCAAGATCCCCACTGTCAATGTCCGCTTCTTTTACAAGCTTTTATTTTATGTTGTGTTGGATTGATAACTCTGATTGGTATTTTTTCTTTCACTTCCGATCCAGTTTGGCAACCGTTTTGTAAAGATGCAGTGTCCAAAACACCAACAACACTTCCTTTGGACAGTCAACCATTCCAATCACATTTGTTTCTGACTTGGGCTCCAAAGTGGTTTTCATTGCAACCGTAACTCTAGGTATTTGGTTATCAGTTTCTTTTTGATACCGTCCTGGAATAAGCTCATCTTTCATCAGCAGACCACCTTGTCTGGCCGTTGTTATACCATTTACGTCTTTCAATGAGTCCATTCCAATGACGATATCGTCTATTATCGGTGCAAGGCATACTTGCCAAATGATCTCTGTCTTTCCCAGTCTAAGCTTTCCAACCACATTCATGTCAGTCCCCATTTGTTTTACCGTTTCCTGCATTCAACAAGCAAGCTTTCATACCCGTTGGACCGCTCAACCTAATATCATTTGAAAAAGATCTTGAAAGTACCGTTACATCTGCTCCTGTGTCAACAATAGCATCGACCTTATTGCCGTTGACTTAAACTAGAATAAATAAACCTCTGCCGATCTTATAAACAGGTCTTCTTTCACAATCAGTGCGAATATATTGTCTCCTAATCCAGGTCTTCTAGGACAATCACGTTTATAATGGCCTTTATCGCCACAAAAATAACATATCGCTGACTGTGTTGTCGAGGAAGTTGGTTTTGAATTTGTCGGCATGGACGTTTCGAAAAACTAAGGATTTTCTTATCCCAGGCATAGATTACCTTAGCCGTATTTGGCACAACTTTTGGGAATTTTGGATTTTTAATGATCTTCAACTTTGTACTTGTTTGGCTTTATAAATATTTTGATATGAGCGTCACTGATGAGTCTTATGAAGACAAAACGCGCGTCTGGCGTACTAAATTATAATCCTGGTACCTTTGATAACTATCTAAAAGATCTCTCAGTGCTTTGATTTCATTTCTGTAAACTTTGATTATCTAGTTTGCGAACTGAAGTTGCCAACTGTCTAACGGTTTCCATCTCTCCATATTGGTCATAACTGTTTTCATCTACGTCATTCTTGTCTTTCCAGGTATGCTATATTGGGGTTCTTTTGGCCCTTCAAAAAGTGTTCCGCCACTACTATTCTGGTAGCTCGATACTACTTTCTAGGTATGCTCTAGAAACTAATCGCCTTACTTCTTCAGCAAATTCTTCATTATTTTCATTGTGTTGTCTAATAACGGATATTTTTTTCCGTGCAATGGTTGGGGGCTCTTTTTGCTTTAACCTGTTTTCCATGTGACGTGACAGGGATTCAAAATGACTATTTTCCTGTCGGGGAATTGCTGTCATAAATGTACTCGCCTGCCCTTGCAGTCATTCAATGTACCTATCTAACTTTAACTCTTATGTTTTTTTTCATTTTTTCTAGCTGCCCTGTTGAATGGGACAATAAACCCCTCATAATCACCCCCTGTCGAATGTGGGAAGTTTTTGGCGAGGAACGTCATTCTTTGCTACTTTTTGTCTTGTCTGCTGCATATTTTTCTACTGTGCAGAGCTTCAATATCACTCGAAAACTGAAGGTTATGCAAATTAATCCAAGGAGTTTGTGTTTGTCCCGGCTGATAAAGCTGCTAATAATATCATTATTGTTTGACATAAATTTTATATTGAGATTCTGCAAAAGGAAATCACGAATTCACCAACATTTAACTGATTTTATTTTCAGAAAACGACATCTGTAACAAACACAAACTTTTAGCTACTTATTTACAAGCAGAACCAAATACAATGAAAGTCCCAACTATGTACTGGCTTCCGATAAAACCTTACAAATATAGATTTATTTCATCTTCAAGCCATTGTTCCACTACTAAATTGTCTATTCTACTTGCTAGTACACTTGGTTCAATAAAAAAACCTGATAATAAATTGTTCAAATCAGGCCTTTGAAAATAGTGGAATTAATTACTTTTGGAATGTCAGAAACTCGTTGGAAGTTCTTGATAAATTGCATGCATATTTTGGTGATTTTGAATCTGTTCAAAGTTTTGATTTTTCTACCCTATATACCACTTTGCCTCAAATTCTCATTAAGAAAAAAATCACATCCCTAATTAACTGGACATTTAAAAAGTCAGTCTTTATGTCATTTTTTAGTGGCAATAAACAGAAGAACTATGTCAATTGGACATGCTTTGATACTATATATGCGCTTGAATTTTTGCTTGATAACAGTTTTGTTCGCTTTGGAGATTCCGTATATCGTCAAGTTATTGGAATTCCAATGGGGACTAACTGTGCACTACTTATTGCGGACCTGTTTTTGTATTGTTATGAGTTACAATTTATGACTAAAATTAGCAAAGACTCATCGAAACAACATTTGATACAGAAATTAAACAATACTTTTAGACATTTGGATGATATATTGGCTCTCAATAATGACGACTTCAGTATGTATACTAAAGAAATTTATCCTGTCGAACTTACTTTAAATAAAGACAATACTAACATTGACCACTGCCCTTTCCTCGATCTTGATATCTATATCATAAACGGGAAGCTTAATACAAAAATTTATGATAAAAGAGATGATTTTTCATTTCCTATCGTTAATTAACCATTTTTAGATGGTGAAGTTCCGCTGTCGCCATCTTATGGTGTTTATATATCTCAACTTGTACGATTTTCTCGTGTATTTAACAACGTATTAGATTTTAGCGAGAAAAAATTATGTATTACTGAAAAATTATTACACCAGGGTTTTCGATATCATAAACTAGTCAAAATATTTACGAAATTCTATCATCGGTATAAGGAAATAATTCGTAAATATAATTCAACATGCAGACATCTTATACATTCAGGTATTTCACATCCAATCTTTTATGGTAATATTCTTTACAAAGAACAAAAATATCAGTATTCACCTCATAAGCTTACAAAACCTTTAAACAGACTCATTAAGAAGGGATATAGTTCCGATACTGTTGTCAGGTCATTAAAGATTGCATATTTTGGCTTTAATATTGATTCACTTAGAGGGTCTTTGTATCGGAACTAAACACATTTATTTAAAAAGCAGTTGTTGGCATGACACGGGTTATGTTCTTCTCATATATTATGATAGTATGATACTAAACCCCTAACGAGAGGGATTGTGCCTGATATTCATATGATGAAGACATAATCTTTCAATCAGTTTAACTGAGGTCTGGAGCTGGCATGTCAGTTAACTGCTAGTAGTCTGTTGTTATTTATGTATTATTGTCATTTTATTTATTTTCTTTTGTTCCATCTTCTGACATCAGACTCGGACTTCTCTTGAACTGAATTTTAATGTGCGTATTGTTATGCGTTTACTTTTCTACATTGGCTAGAGGTATAGGGGGAGGATTGAGATCTCATAAACATGTTTAACCCCGCCACAATTTTGCGCCTGTCCCAAGTCAGGAGCCTCTGACCTTTGTTAGTCTTGTATGATTTTTAATTTAGTTTCTTGTGTATAATTCGGAGTTAAGTATGACGTCCATTATCACTGTACTAGTATACATTTTTAAGGGGCCAGCTGAAGGACGCCTCCGGGTGCGGGAGTTTCTCGCTACATTGAAGACTCATTGGTGGCCTGCGGCTGTTGTCTGCTCCATGGTCGGGTTGTTGTCGCTTTGACATATTCCCCATTTCCTTTCTCAATTTTATGTTCCTCTCATATATGTTATGATGGTATGATACTAAACCCCTAACGGTAAGGATTGTGCCTGATATTCATATGATGAAGACATAATCTTTCAATCAGTTTAATTGAAGTTTGGAGCTGGCATGTCAGTTAACTGCTAGTAGTCTGTTGTTATTTATGTAGTATTGTCATTTTATTTATTTTCTTTTGTTACATCTTCTGACATCAGACTCGGACTTCTCTTGAACTGAATTTTAATGTGCGTATTGTTATGCTTTTACTTTTCTACATTGGCTAGAGGTTTAGGGGGAGGTTGAAGATCTCATAAACATGTTTAACCCCGCCGCAATTTTGCGCCTGTCCCAAGTCAGGAGCCTCTGGCCTTTGTTAGTCTTGTATGATTTTTAATTTAGTTTCTTGTGTATAATTCGGAGTTTAGTATGACGTCCATTATCACTGTACTAGTATACATTTTTTAAGGGGCCAGTTGAAGGACGCCTCCGGGTGCGGGAGTTTCTCGCTACATTGAAGACCCATTGGTGGCCTTCGGCTGTTGTCTACTCTATGGTCGGGTTGTTGTCGATTTGACACATTCCCCATTTCCTTTCTCAATTTTATGTTCTTCTCATATATGTTATGATGGTATGATACTTAACCCCTAACGGGAAGGATTGTGCCTGATATTCATATGACGAAGACATAATCTTTCAATCAGTTTCATTGAAGTCTTGAGCTGGCATTTCAGTTAACTGCTAGTAGTCTGTTGTTATTTATGTAGTATTGTCATTTTATTTATTTTCTTTTGTTACATCTTCTGACATTAGACTCGGACTTCTCTTGAACTGAATTTTAATGTGCGTATTGTTATGCGTTTACTTTTCTACATTGGCTAGAGGTTTAGGGGGAGGTTGGAGATCTCATAAACATGTTTAACCCCGCCGCAATTTTGCGCCTGTCCCAAGTCAGGAGCCTCTGGCCTTTGTTAGTCTTGTATGATTTTTAATTTAGTTTCTTGTGTATAATTCGGAGTTTCGTATGACGTCCATTATCACTGTACTAGTATACATTTTTTAAGGGGCCAGTTGAAGGACGCCTCCGGGTGCGGGAGTTTTCGCTTCATTGAAGACCCATTGGTGGCCTTCGGCTGTTGTCTGCTCTATGGTCGGGTTGTTGTCGCTTTGACACATTCCCCATTTCCTTTCTCAATTTTATGTTCTTCTCATATATGTTATGATGGTATGATACTTAACCCCTAACGGGAGGAATTCGTCTGTCCCCCCCCCCCCAAAAAAAAAAAATCTGTTGTTTATGTCCTCTGTCCTGGTTATAGATTGACACAGAATATGGGGGAATGCAAATAAATTTGTTACTCGTTTTTGAAACAAAGTCTTTAACTCTATTGAACTGGACACATATTTTGCAGTAGCTTCCCCTAATTGTACCTACTGCCAAATGTAACCTTTGGACTGTGAAATTATTTCTGTGATGTCACAAGGTCCCAGGAAAATATACAATTAAAACCACTGGCTTCCGTTTTTCTGTAATCAAACTGTCCAACTTTCTAATGGCGTTGTGAACAGCCTTTTGATACCGCCAGCCACTTTGACAAAGAAATTTCAATGGAACGGTACTGTCTGTATTGACCTTCTCCAACTTTTTTTTCAAATGCAAAATTTCGTCAGCTAATCTTTTGTAAAAATTAAAAATATATCAGTATTTAAAGTATAAAAATCATTTTCAGTTCTAAAGGTATAACATTAATACGATCTCACCGGATTAATTATTTTGGGGTTACGTTTGACGGGGATCCGCTTCTGGATTGCCAAATCGTCGACACACGTGGTTTTCCAAACTGACAACGATCCGATGAATTTTCAAATTTCTCAATCGAATAAAGTCACAATAGTCACTACTTCTGACACCAATGTGATGCCTAAAGCACTTCTTCAATAACGTTGGTCCTATTTGGCACCGCAAAGAGCAGGTATCAACACAAGCTTGGCTGTGACGTCTGCAGTATTCAAACTTTATTGATAGAACGAACATGAAAACTAGTTTACAATCCCGAACCCAATAACCGTTACAATACCATTGAAAAGCTGCAGGACACAATTATAATTTTTCAGTTACTATTATTCTATAAAGAAATTACGATTATCAAACAAGAAAATGCCATCAAATTACGATTATCATCCCGAAATGTTTTACGGCAATTTAATAAGCGCGTAGACAATTATAGCGCACTGTAACGATTCCAATATGATTTAATACATTGTAGTATAGAAAATCTTGTAAATGAGTAGCTCTTGTCAACAACAGGCTACATTTGAGAAAAATGACTGATAAGATTTTTTTAACTATTTCTGCCGTCGCCATATTGGGATTAAGTGGGTACAGGGGAACTACGAATTTATAGATTCATAAAAATAACATGTTTTCTAAATGCTAGTTTGCAGATTTTGGCAAAACTTCAAAAGCACACCTCAACAAAAATGGATGTTTTGCCATAAACGTATTTGGTGCCCACGAAAATAATGAATCTACAGTAGTTAAAGTTTGTGTTTCGATTATTTGTCACTGCAGCTTTAGTTACGGTAAATTGACTTGAAGCGTATTACATTATACTCACAAAATAACACAAAAAACGAGACATACGTCTGTGTCAACTACTCATTTAATTTGTATTTTGTATTTGTAGGCACACGATTACTGATCTCATCTGAAGATATCATGGATAAAGGGCAGTATGTAAAACTAACAGTTGCTATTATCATAACAGGGATGTGTTTGATAATATATTCTGGAGTATTCAATTATATAGTTCAAATAAAATGGGACACCACATTGATTAAATTGAATTGGAACACACGATTGATTGACTTAAAGTCGAATACAGTACCGTTCCATTCTTGCACTGGCCTCAATTGTACCAACTTTTTAAAATCCCATTTTGGGAAGAAAACCTATAAATCAATGGTTTTTCTGGGTGATTCATGTATGTATCGTTTGTTTATGGCTATAGTGGGAAAAAAGAGATCTTGCAAAGTTAAAAAAAAGGCCGGTCGATGTAACCTTATCTCGTATTTGGGTCAACAAAAACTTTCTAACTGGACTAAACCATCTAGTATAGAAGGACCTGTTTGGTATGGATTGACACACCCATTTTGTACAGATTGTTCTGGATGTAACAGTGCACTCTTTCATTGTGGAGAAACCAAGATTGAATATATTTCTGTGGAATATGCACGAGATGTCGAAATTCAGTCAACCATCGGTAATACTACGCAAGAAGCCGTTTCTCTGTACCTCAATTCAAGCTTTACAAATGTATGTGTGGTTAATTCAGGTCTTCATGATATGGTTCTACCAGCCCTCACAGACCGACTTTATGTTAAGAACGTACAGTTCTATGTACAATATTTGGTTCAAACGTGTCAGAATGTAATTTGGATTTCCCTGACAGCAGTTAGAGGTGACAAAACATATCCTCAAACTAATCGCAGAATTCAGCTGTTGAATAGATTAGTTAAAGTGTTGATACGTGAAAAGTTTCCAAAAGTTGGTTTTATGGATTTGTTTCCTCTTTCTTATTCAACTAAAGCGCATAGGGATAATGTTCACTTAACTCCAGCTTTGTATAAATTGTTAGCAAGTTTTTTTACTTGATTTGTTTACATGAAATATTAAAATTTTTTCTTTGTACTGTTCGAATATTGAGTTAGTTGTTTTCCTATAGAAAAAATCCCTTAAATAGCGGATCTTTATAATCATAATAATCCGTTCAAATCAACAGAAAATGTAACAGATGTCAATGAAAATAACTCATTTTATCACGAAAGAGGGACGAAAGATACCAAAGGGATAATCAAACTTATAAATCGAAAATAAACTGACAACGCCATGGCTAAAATGAAAAAGACAATCAGACAAACAATAGTACACATGACACAACATAGAAGACTAAAGAATAAATAACACGAAACCCACCAAAAACTAGGGGTGGTCTCAGGTGCTTCGGAAGGGTAAGCAGATCCTGCTCCAAATGTGGCAGCCGTCGTTATCATGACTTATTCATGATTACATTTAATGATTAAGTCATCCTTTTCTTGGCTAGATATACAGATGCGAAGCAAACAATTGTATCCACAATAGAAATAATTGATGGTTGTATCATGTTTTACAAATAAGATAAAATAAGCTTGCGATTTGTTATTTTGTTCAACTTAACAGTGGCTGACATTCTAGGGTTTATTTTAAAAGTTTTTATTATATGTTTGAATGTATAATTTTATTCTAGGGGCTTAATTTTACGTACTTACCCACTGTGATATTTTAAGCTTTATTCAGACAACTTGCTTGCAGTATAATCTGTTCAGTCTATGTTCAAATTGTTCAGTAGTTGATATATACCTGAGCAAATCCTCATCGCACTGAAATGTCCGAAAAGATAATGAACAGAACTGAATCGACTGCAAACAAATTGTGTAAGTAGTACTGAATCGACTGCAAGGAAATTGTCGGAAAAAAGTCCTTTATTATATGGCAAAATCAAAAGCACTCACACATCAAACGACTGGAAAACAACTGTTATTTTTCAGGAGTTGTACATGCATATTTAGCTAACTTCTTAAAAGCTTTATATTTTAAAAGGCGAAAGACCTGGATCCTTCATACTTTGTATATAGATGCTTCATCTTACGATGTTTCCGTCTGTCACATGTCCATTGTCCTTGACCTCACTTTTATGGTTCAGTGAAGATTTTTTGTAATGTTTATTTCTCTCTTATTATGAGTAATAGGATAATTATATTTGATAAATGCGTACCTTGCAAGGTCTCGTACCCATCAGACAGTTTCCACTTGACCTCAACCTCATTTCCTGGATCAGTGAACAAGGTTACGTTATGTTTGTCAAGTCCATATCTTATATACTATAAGCAATATGTCTAGTATATTTGGTGTATGGAAGGACTGTAATGTGTACATGTTCATCTGGAAGGTGTTACCTGACCTTGACCTCATCTTCATGGTTCAGTGGTTATATTTAAGTTATTGTGTTTCGGTCTGTTTTTCTTATACTGTATTCAATAGGTCTGTTATATCTGGCGTATTGAACGATTGTAAGGTGTACATGTCTTTTCCACATGATTAATAATTGGACAGTATGAGACTTTTATTCGATCTCAGTATATATTTTAATGTATCATACTTACTTCTTATTGCATTTTTATTTCCTTTATCCTTTTTGTTTTTGGAATTTCTCATACTTACTTATTTTTATTGCATTTTTTTTTTAACTCTATTTATTTTTAGACATTTCTTACTTGAAGCTCTTCTGTTGACTTTATTTTTATATTTTTCAAAATTTATCTTTATTCTAAACTTATTTTTTGAAAAATAATTTTTAATTTTCATATATTGTGTTGTATTTTTTACAGTTTCTATTTTGATTCTTTTGAAACATTGACACACAGATTTAAATTTAAAAAAAAAATATTTTACAATTTTATTCTTATATCTTTTTAGTTTATAAATATATGTACTTGTATCATTGTTACGCATTGTAAAGCGCGTAGAGTAAATGTTTATAAGATAAGCGCAATATAAGCACTGCAAATAATAATAATAATAATGATAATCAGTAGTACTAAAGAGGGCTATGATATACAGAGAGAAAAAATTCAGACAGATTATAAGAGTGGTAGTTTGCAGTTACGGGTTCATATTTTATTTCATAATTTGTTTTCAAAATCACGATTATCCAGAAAAAGCAATAATTTATTCATATTGATAAGACAGAATTTAAAAATATGATATTAACTGTGATAAGAACATTAAGAAACTATGTGTTTTTTTTACACTGCATCACCATTAAAATTCTGTTTACAACATATGAGAAATACCTCTATAAAATGTCTCTTCAGTAAAGGATGAGCAAGAAAACCAGTTGTTTTAATTAAAAATAGATTGTAAGTTTTATTATTGTTATCTCCCTAACATATTTGTTAATGTTTTTAATGAATTGGATTACTTTCCTTTTGACACTTTGCAAATATGACAGAAGTTAACAGGCACACTTAAAAATACCAATTATACCAACAACCAATTAAATTTTACATTACTCTATCTATATTTAGGCACAAACAAATTCATTTTCTCTAAAATCATCGGTCAGACTTACAGTTTATTAAAATAGGTAAAGTGGCTTAATAAATATAGCACCAGATCAGAAGGAAAGTTTCAAGCCTGCTCTTTTATATATATCACCAGACCAGTAGTCAGCACTTCGTTGTTGACATGAATATCAATTATGTTCTTATCCCAGGCATAGATTACCTTAGCCGTATTTGGCACAACTTTTTGGAATTTTGAATCTTCAAAGCTCTTCAACTTTGTATTTGTTTGGCTTTATTACTATTTTGATATGAGCGTCACTGATGAGTCTTATGTAGACGAAACGCGCGTCTGGCGTACTAAATTATAATCCTGGGACCTTTGATAACTATTATAAGCTTGTAAATCCCGTCATTTTTGCCGTTATAGGGAATTGAAGGACAAAATAGAGTATTGCAAAAGGTAAGAAATATAATTATTTTTATAACTTAATTACTGATTCAATTCATATAAACAAACTAAGATACACTTATGTTTCTGTTGAAATATTACCAAAAAAAATAATCAAAACAAAACATTGGTCTAATGAAATCATATAATTGAGTTAGAAAGTAAAAGAACAGACTTCGTTAATATGTTCCACGAAAAGTTTACGTCTAATGTAAACAATATTTGAGAAGTGTGGATTTCTTATGCCAATGATTTAGTCCAAATAATGTACCCAATTGTCTGGCCTGGGCAAGTTATGTTGTCCCTATTTGATAAATGGCCTGCTGTTTAATCCATATCGCGCAACTTTGATGCGCACCCTTTATCATACCCTCTATCATACCCTTTATCACACCCCTATATCCTGTATCGCACCCTTTATCACACCCCTACTATTTTTTTTTACATTAACTCCGTTTTAGTTTATGCAAGCTTCTTCAAATTCCCCCCCTCAAAATGGGTTTTTAATGAACGGTCATTCGGGCGTGGCGCAATTTATTGAATGACGTCCATGTTTGGAATGTGTCGTCACAAATGTCGAATTTTCATATTTCTGACTCACGAAATGCAAGTATAAAAAGAACTGAATGAAATATCATACAAAACACACAAACAAATACAATAATCAAAATACTTTTTTAACAACACCAGGCACATTGCAAGGTAACTCAGGTGCTTCGGATGAGTAATTGAGCAGTTCTTTGAAAGCCTTTAAAACAAGACAAAAAAGAACTGAAGGTAACCCAGGTGCTAGGGATCAGAAAGCAGTTCATATGTACTCTCCTGTTGAAATGTATGATAAAGCGTATAAAACATGGCAAAATCCGTATCACATGCCGTATAACCCTCGAACAATATCATCCCTCGGGCCTAAAGGCCCTCTGGCTGATATTGGTATATCGGGATGATACGGCATATGATACGGATTTTGCCATGTATTATTCTCTATACAACGCAAAAGACACACAAAGTAGTACGAAAACAAAAAAAATGTATATGATTGTTGAGAAAGATATTAATGTCCGATTTGAAGAAAAGTTTTGTTAATTCATTTGGTGTCGAATACGATAAAGTAATTGTTCGTATTTTCGACGAATGTGTGCCAAAGTTGATAAAAATCTACTCACTACTAACAAAAGGCTTCAAGACGAATACCAGGGGATTAAAAGGAAACACAAATCAATCATGCAATTGAAAGAGAAAATCAGTAATATCGAAACAGTAACGGACAATTTTGAACGTGCGTCTTAAGTTTCCTTGTCCATGCCAGTATCAATTGCTAAAATATAGTGTAGTAAGATGGTTTCGAGGTTTAAATTGCCAAGAGTGTGTTAAAATACAGATAATTATCTTTTTTCCAAGTGATTTTTGTACCAGTACCTTTTTCACAAGTTCTCTGATCTAACTGATAACGGTCTTAGTTTGAATACTTTTAAAATGCGTATGTATGTTTTGTTAGATATTTTTCTATTTGTATCCATAAAATGGTTTAAGCATTTTTTGAATATTTTTTATGTTGTATTACTACACCACTATCCCAGGTTAAGAGAGGTTTGGGATCCCGCTAACATATTAACACATTCTGTATGTATAAAGTCCGGAGCATGTACTTCAGTGGTTTGTCATTCGTTGCTGTGTTACTTTTTGTCATTTAGGGACCCGACTGTGCGGCAAGGTTTTTTCAAACTGTCAATTAGTTCATTTAGGAGAAACGTCAGGAATAATACAAGAATGATCTTAAACGCAAAGTTTTTTATTTATATTTCGCGTTTAAGATCAGTCTTGTATTATTCCTGACGTTTCTCCTAAAGGAAGTACGTTGCTATTATCGGTTCAAGTTTCACAAATATATATAAATAACGTTAATTAAGAATACCATTGCTTTTTTATGGAATTTGGGTAACGCTTTCGAGTGATTTATCGTTACTCTCTACTTTTCTAAAATATAATTTTAAGATAAACAACTTGTCACGATGTAACTTGGCTGCAATAAAGGTATAAAGGTCACAAGGTATAAGTTAAATTTATTGATCACATGTACAGGGTTTAATTTGAGTGGTCATGCTGACCAATTACAATCTGCTTTGGTCGATTATGAATTGCGCAAAAAAGTTTTTTGTGCAGCACACACTTGTTTACTGATTGATAATGTAGTCATATATGCATGATTTTTTGTTGCATTAGTTGTTAGTGGCTTTGAACTAGCTGTCACTTACTGCGAATACTCTCAGGTCTGTACTTAGTGTATTTTTGCATGTTTAAACCCGCCTTATTCTGTATGGATGTGCCTGTCCCAACTCAGGAGCCTGTAACTCAGTGGTTGTCGTTTGTTTATGTGTTACATATTTATTTTTCGTTCCATTTGTGTACATAATTAAGGCCGTTAGTTTTCTCGTTTGAATTGTTTTACATTGTCATTTTTGGGCCTTTTATAACTGACTATGCGGTATGGGATTTGCTCCTTGTTGAAGGCCATACGGTTGTTATTTTCTGTGTCATTTTGTCTCTTGGGGAGAGTTGTCTCATTGGCAATTATACCACATCTTCTTTTTTTATATTGAAGGAACAGACAAGATATACTAAGTAAAAATGACATGTTACGAAGATCATTCTCGTTGAATATTTCAATGAAAACTATAGAAACCATGAGCTTTTCAATAACAAATCTGGCGATTTCCTTTTAACGTTAGCTCATTATTACATACTTTATCAGCTGTTTTATCAACTATGAATCAATTACAATTGAATACCCTTCCTGAGTACCTGTGAACCTCAGACGGGTTTATGCAGTATTTTCGTTGAAGTGTTATAATGAGTGTAGCTTGCCCGTCATAATTTTTCGCTTTGTTCATGCTGTCATATCGTTTTCTTCGACTGTGGGTTGAGATTGCCGCCATGTTATTTTCTTCCTTCTTATAACCAATAAAAAATAAAACGAAAAAGGTTCAAAGCTGAGTGAAGAAATCAGAACTTAAAACGCAGATCTCTCTCTTTCTCTCTAGAAAACTAACGGCCGAATTAATGTACGACAATTGGAACAAAAAACAAATATGTAACACAGCAACAAACGGCAATAACTGAATTATAGCCCTT
The DNA here is from genome assembly GCA_037788925.1 of Mytilus galloprovincialis. Lineage (NCBI taxonomy): Eukaryota > Metazoa > Mollusca > Bivalvia > Mytilida > Mytilidae > Mytilus > Mytilus galloprovincialis. The sequence continues at coordinate 44,450,778 of CM075338.1, forward strand.
ACACTTATACATACCATTTTATTCGTTTTTTTCATGTCAGCTTGTATAACCTATTATTGTTGTGAGATCTTCGTAACGTTTGAAACCCTAACAAAAGCCAATCGAGCAAAATATGAAAAATTAAGTGAGAAAATCACAAAAAGTCGCTGTGAGATAAACAACAGGGGGCTTAATGCAAAATGAATATCAACAAACATTATGGAAGTTTAGATGACATAAAAACCAATCAAAACAATTCAATTCAACCACAATTGTGTACATATTTTATAATTAAATAACTTCATTATAACCATATGAATTCTTAATGTACATATTCTATTTTATTATGTCGATGCTTAACAGATGTTCTACTAAAATAGCGAGCTGTTTTTTTTCTAAATGCCTTGAATGAAAATATTATGTTACACATTAATTTGTAATAAACATGATAAACGTGGTTCAAATGTATTTATATATCTGTTTCATTTATGCAAATATATTTTTAACATGTAGGTTCAGTGAACATCAATATAACAAAAAAAACTATGTTTGGTTAAAGGTTGCCTACCATCATGAATATTGATGCTAATTGGTAAATTGTTGTTGTGACACCTACACAAAAATTCGTCCTTGATACTAACAGATTTAACTACTAGAAATTTATTATTGACGGGGAGTACCAATTTTCCTGCCGAAGATCGTCGGTTCTTTTGCCATTCCGTAGACCTAAACCAATAAAAAAACTGTTAGCCGCATAATATTTAAGAGCAAAAAGTGCCAAAAATGCTTCAAACACTAACAATCAATCAATCATCTTGATATTACAATGTATTTATATGTAAATTATTCAGGAAGTGTATGTATTGTTATTGCGAATTGCTAGAATTTCAACTAAAAAAAATAAATTATGGCAAATTGTCTAAATTTGTTTACAAGAAATTACATAGTTTGATAGGATTAAATACCTCGGCCTGGCATGAAAAACATTTTCAGTAGACGCTTAGAATAATTTTCGCTTCCTCTTTAAATGCATGATGCAGAATAAGCAACCAAGAAAACATATAAATATTAAAAAAAAATATTGAAATACCACAGTTTCACTCCCAAACTTTACCCTAAAAAAACGATTTTCCTGTGTATTATATCCTTTAACATTTTTGAAATTTTTTTTGTCATTTTCAATGGATTTTTTTTTCTTTATTAAAAAATCCGACAGTAATATTTCAAAGTGTTTTTGATAAGTAACTATTAATATCTCGGCTAACAGATTTTCATAGTTCCAAACAGAATATTATTCTTCAGTAGCCACACTGTGCAAAACAGCTAACATCTGTTAAAATTCGAAATTGTCTGTCCTTGACCTTTCATTGTGATTTGACCGAAAGTGCACCATTCGAATATTTGACGTCCAGCCAAAAAGATAGTACATATAATGTGCTTTCGAACGGTATATGATTTAGCCGTATGATAGTTGGGTGCATAAAAAACTAAATGTTATGATTAATATTACTTGTCTATTAATGTAAAGTTCTCTAACCTATCAAGGTCATCCTGCTGTACTACTTCGGCCTCGATATGGAATTAATTAAAAGTAAGTTATATAATTTAAAAGCAATTGTTTCATATGTAAAACTGTTCAGCTCATACAGTTAGCATTCTCATGGAAAATTTCTTAGTCGATGTCAAGTAGATATACATAATTTAAAAATCGTTTCATATGTAAAACTGTTCAGCTAATATAGTTAGCATTCTCATTGAAAATTTCTTAGTCGATGTCAAGTAGATATGTATAATTAAAAAGCATAAAATTATTAAGCGTGTTGTGTCCAATTTTTCAAAGGATAAACTCAATATAAGCTATTTATTCTCTGAGATTTGAAATTCAATCCAAGGCCATAATGATTGTCAGACAGCGCTTATAAACATAATTTTTCGAAAGTTGTCCTTTTAAAAAATCATTGATTTTATTGTATATATAAGGTATCACTTAAATCTCGGGGTTTGAGCATGTCTTCTTATGAGTTGATTTTTTTCTAAGTGTTTAATTTGGTAGTGTAAAGTAATCGGATTACACATACAAGTCGTGTAAAAAGGAAAGATATAATTTATCTTTAATAATAGGAATACTGATCAAATTTAACTGATAAAGAGAGTCTAGCTGTTGCAAATCCTCGTTAGAATAAAAAAAAACATGAAAATCTCATAATTTATATAAGTATAACAAGCTACGAGTTTAAGTCGAATTCGTTAGTTTTGCTTTGATTTGGATTTGCTTTACCATAGAAACCAGTGTGTATTTTAAACTACTGTGGCTTCTTAGCCACCGAGGTCTTAAAACGGAATTAAAAACAAAATATATTTATATAATTTAAATGATATGTTTGTGTTATAAAACTGTTTAGCTAATATGATCTAAAATGGTTAACATTCTCATTTCAAACTTCTTAAAGGATGCAAAGAAGACATGCATAATTTAAAGAAAAAAAAACAATATACGCTCCATATTTTCTGATACTTGAAATTAAATCCAAGGTCATGATGAATGTCAGATAGCGCTTATAAACATTTATACACATCATTTTTGCTCTGAACACATGTTACACTTTTGGAATACCGATATACTACTGTTGCCTTTATTAATATATATTTGGGTCTCGAACATTTTGTTTTGGAAGATTAAAATATCATGAGAGCTAAACATTATATATTCAGTTTTCAGATAGTTTGACGATGAGCTGATTTACAATGTGTAACTGAATTTAATGGATCAATTTGGAATTATAAGAAACTAATAAGTTGAAAAAGAAATCAAAACAATACCAAAAACTGAAGAAAAATTAATAAAAGAAGCCATAATCATATTAAAAATTGTATTTTCATATGTGTAATTTTTCATTTTTTAACATAATTTGCAGTCAAAACAAGAATTGGAAATCTATAAAACCGAAATAACGTCACAGCTCGCAGATAAACTATATGCCTACATGTACTCCTGGTGAAACTAAAATTTCGGAAGTCTCGTACAGATCACTTGGGTGAGTCGTGCCATCACGACTTCAAAGTGGAATAAAGCGATGGTGCGATGGTCAAGAAGTAAAATCAATTATTGAAGATGCAGACGCAAAAAATTAGACTGAGAGTCAAGGATATAGAGTCGAAACTGATTGAGATGACAGGAGTAGACCCAAGAGTCGAAGGAAGTCGCGCTATTCTTGGACTAGGGCTTAGACTTGGGCCTCTCTTTTTACCCTTTTCAACTGTATTTACGTTTATTTTTGCAGTAGTATTTGCACCCTTATATATAGCTTGGGGCTGGGTTATTGGGTCGGCAGGTGTTCGTAAAAAGGCAGATGAAATTTATAATGAGTGTCCTGGAAAGATATCAAAGTGTGAAATAAAGTAAAGTTTCGAAAAATCATTTGAGGGAAATATCTGATATTTTGAGCAAGGCAATCTCTGCAAATAAACAGGAGCATTCATCAGAAATTAAAACTGTAGTTGTTGAAAAACCTTCTGAAGTACTGTCTATTCCTCCACAGGAACTTTTAGAACTATTTTCAAATGATATGGAACTGGAAGAAGTTAATGAAAATGTCTTGATTGACTTGAATCTAATGCATTGTTTGAACACAATTCATAAATCATGTGATATGAATGACAATCGTACACGACCATTGCAAGAAAGATGCATGAATGTGCAAATGACCAAACCAATCTGGTTGAGTGTTGTGGGTCAAGAGGATGTTTTTCCTTCGTTCCGAAATTTGAAAACTGTTCTGTTAATGTTACAGTGAACAATTATCAAGCCAACTAAGTGAAGCCTATCCATGAAAAAGTTCGAAAACTGTTAAAAAAAACCCCAAAAAACAACAATTTACCTTTTGACACTTGATCACTTTTTTTCCGTTACTCATGAACATACATGACAATGTAGCAACTCGTTAAATACTCCAGTATTCACATACTTTATTATATAACAATCATACACGTGTATTTGTTATAACTTTTGATTTTGTTATGTTGTTATCATTGTTGAAATAAAAAGTTGCAGTTATTTTTTTTATTGTTGTACTTTTTTCATTGTTTTCATATTCCATTTCAGGAAGACAAATGAAGTGTAGATAGTGGAACAAAACATTCATTTCCCTTGCCTTCGGGAAATATTATACAATTATGGCCCGTTGAAAAGGTGAATATCGAAAATTGTCAACACGAGAAGGTTATTTCACTGAGGGCGCAGCCCGAAGTGAAATAACTTTTAAGGGTTGACAATTTTGGATATTCATCGATTCTAAGGGGCCACAATTGTTTTATTATACCGAACTAACAGTGGAAAGGCCTTTCGAACACTTTCTATATATTTTTTACATAACAAAATCAAAGACAAGCTGACGTTTGAAAATACATTTGTGTTCTAGAATTTCTAGAATGTACAACAAAGGTAGAATCTTTTTGTAAAATATTGATGGCCCTGAAAAGGACCGTTACTCTATAAGAGCTATCATCAGCTGCTGGCACTCTATTCATGTCCAATGCCTTATTTCCTCGTCCCTTGGTGAGCTTCCAGTGTAACGTGAACGCTGCCATTTTGTTTATTTACGTTTGTGACGTCATTTTTATGGGAGATAACTCAAGTACAAAACAAGGTTATTCGCCGGTGAATAATAGGGTTATTCACCGCTGGTGGAAATTTTTAGGGTTATTCATCCTTCCTTGCAATTGAATGAAAAACAAACTGAATTATTCCATGTCACGTGATAACGTTTCACCCAATAGAATTGTTTAAAATATATGAAAGGTATAATAAGAAGATTTGTTCACCCTCGAAAAGTAATATTTCCCTCGGGCGATGCCTTCGGGAAATATGACTTTTCCTGGGTGAACAAATCTTTATATTTCCTTCAATCAAGGGAAATAAATGTATAATATCGTATAATTTTTTCTTTTAATTTTTATTGTATGACATATTTTTTTCACTAACTGTATAGTTTTATTAAAATCCAAGTTGATTTGAAAAAGTTATAGAAATAATTAAAGATGACTATCTGAATTTAATTAAAACTGAAAATTCTTGCTATTTTTTACCTATTAATTTACTTCTTTAATTACCAAGCAATGAATCAACTACTAAATAACCTGGAATTTTGTAAGATCAATATTTAATTTAGTTAGATGGGATGATTTAGACCAGTCGATACAAATTTGAAGGTCAAGACTAGTCGAGACAGGTCGAGACAGGTCGAGACTGGTCAAGACTGGTCAAGACAGGTCGAGCCTTGGTCGAGACCATTTCAGACTACACCAAGATCATCAATTACTGAATCAGACTTATTAAGTAAAGTTGAGACCAAAGTCGAGTACAGTTCAGTACAGTTAAGTACTGTCGAGACAATGTCGAGTCTAGTCGAGTAAAATCTGTACTCGACTGTACTGGTCGAGCACAAAAACTGGTCTTTTCAGACTCTGAGCAGTTCGTAGTGTAGTGCTTCGGTATTCATATGATTTCGAAAAGGGAGAAATATATTCACGTTCTTACTTCCAATATAAACCTTGATATGTGAAGGCAATTTTCGCGATATATCCTATGACCTGTACGTGCTTTTGGAATAAAGAATTATTATAATTAATTTATTCTGCTGAGGAGACGCAATGACAAACTATTTTACAAATGCTGTCCTCCCATGGTTCCTTTTTAGACAAACCTGAAAGACAAATTTATCAGTCAATTATGGTCATCAAAATCATATATAATCAATATTAACCAATCAGTCTTCAAAAATAATTTCAATTTTTAATAATTTGTACAAGTGACACACCTATGTAATTCCAACTTGAATTAAAATTTATTGAAGCAATACACTAAATCCAAGGTCGTTGACAAGGTATCGATGATAAACATAAAGAAACATTTATTTCTATTCTGCTGTATATAGCGCCAACACAGGTTTCTTAACAACTTGCTAAACCAGTTATTTGTAGGATATACACACTTGAAATACATGAAATGTCTTGCTAAAAAAGGTAAGAAGGAAGCTTGCTTTACATAATGATAAGATTTTATATACATTAGAATACAGTTACTTTTTCTGCTGAAATCCTCAATGTTATTTGATTAATTATGTCACATAAATTGATTGACAAAATAGAAAAAGATGTATTCTGTTTAATTATTGTTCTTGAAAAAAAGCCTAGAATATCGAAGTGTCGAAGTTACACAACATCGGAGATTTATGTAAATCTACTCATTTGAAATTGACCCTATTAAAGGAAAACCTTATTTGTTTACAAGATTATCAGTATTTTTTGCAACAAAAACACAACTATCCAATTGAAAACATCAAATTAATTGAGGGTGTCCATGAAAACATCATTACCCTATGCTACTCTTATCTGTGGCAATTCATTTATTTAAGTTTTACGCTTTAAGCTTTAGCAAGTGGCATTTTTTGTTGTCGCAAAATTAACGCATAGAAAAAAAATTAAAAAATAATCAAAGGTGTTAACCAAACACATATTCCCCCATTAATAGCTTTGTTTATATACAATATAAATTGAGGAGAGTGCTTTTTTGTGGATAAGGTTTTGTTTCATATTTTTATCTAACAAGGTCTCAAATCAGACTATTTAACCAGTTAATGTAGTTTAATAGGGAATGCAAGCAATTTTGAAGCAATACGATAAATACATTACAAACAATTTAGTTTATACAAAATAAACCTAATATCTTGTGAACACATGCAGAACGTTATATACTTTTATTATTTGTGCATCAAAAGGCCTGTTTAACTGTAGCTCTCCATTCAAACGAAACAAATTTGAATTTAAATCATGGATTTTTACATTATTATTATATCGCAATTTTACGTGATTTAAATGCGACTTTTAAGTTCACCCTGTATAACCCCGATACAGGTGAAACCGGACGTTGACGCGTTCGAATCGAACACATCGTGTAACACTGAGTTCAGACAGTAAGAAATTAATACTTTTAAAGAAAATCCAATATCTATTCTTCGGATATTTTGCTCCAATATATTCTTTGCCATAATACTCATTAGTTACTAAAAGGTTTTTCAAATATGTGGAATTTTTATATACAAACATCAAATAACGCACGACGATATCAATGATAAAACGTGCTTGGTATTTTTAAATGTTCAAAACTTAATGTTTCTTGTACCTCATAGTTTTTATAACATACATTTTTGAAAATTTCATAGTTAAAATTAACAAACTTATAAAGGTCGTATGTTTGTGTTGTGTCTAGAAACAAAAAAATACACGTTTTAAAGTGTCTTTACTTTCATGTTGTGTACGCTTCGTTGTCATTACACCTTTTTATACTGTACGCTTCGTTGACACAATATTGCGTTTGTTAATGAATTTTGCGTGTATGAAATAATGCTTTGATATGATTATAACCAATATGCATGTTTAAAAAATAAATAATTTACCACCATAACATGCAGACAGCAACCCATAATATCCGTTGTATTGTCGAAACACTCTTGGAGGTATTTTGTACATGTAAAAAAATCCTTATGTATACGAAAGTTGAATTGGTAGAAATACATTAACTCGACAGATGCAAATATGACTAAGCATACAGATACACACGTCCGAATATCTAATTTGATAGCATTTTAGAAACTGTTTACCATACGACAGTCAATGTACGGTTAGGGTGGGTTAGGTGCCCGCTAACATGTTTAATCTCGCCATATTCTGTATGTGCCTGTCTAAAGCCAGGAGCTTGTAATCAGTGGTTATATGTATTTTTGTGTTCACTATTTTGTGCAAAAATTAGGCTGTTAGTTTTCTCTTATGCATTGTTTTACATTTGTCATTTCTGTGTGATTTTTTAGCTGACTATGTGGTATGGGCTCTGTTCATTGTTGAAGGCCGTACGGGGACCTATAGTTGTTCATTTTTGTGTCGTCTGGTCTCTTGCGAAGAGTTGTTTCTATACCACATCTTCTTTTTTTATGTAGACGGTAATCAAAAACAATTAATGGATTATAGGCTTTTGGCCTCAATCTCAGAGGCGGGTCCAAGGGGGTCATAGATTACAATAGATAATGATTAAGGCTAGATAATATGTGTATACAATGAACATGTAACTTATAGTCGTCAATAGTAATACAGTTTCTTTAATGTAAAGATATAAAGATGAAGAGAAACTTCTTAATATTAACTGAATTGCTTTCTTCGATTATGTTTTTTTTTTGTTTGTTTAATTTTTAAGGTATAAAGATTATGCTTAGTTTCCTCCAACATTACAGTCTTTCAACTGTGATGCCAAAATCTACATGATTGGTAATTCTGGTACTTTAAGCACCTTAAAGTCTATACCCACCCATATGCATTTCATTCAAATTTTGTCTTATTTCGGAGAAGACCAAAAGGACCACATTTATATTCCCCAGTTACCTTTGGTGTCATCGGTAAATTATGCAATTGAGCAAAGCATCAATCATCAACCATCAACCTAACCTTAGACATGTGCTTTGTTTCTTCTATCATGTCTTAATAGTTATCATTTTTGCGCCTGTCCCAAGTCAGGAGCCTCTGGCCTTTGTTAGACTTGTATTATTTTAATTTTAGTTTCTTGTGTACAATTTGGAAATGCGTATGGCGTTCATTATCACTGAACTAGTATATTTTTGTTTAGGGGCCAGTTGAAGGACGCCTCCGGGTGCGGGAATTTCTCGCTACATTGAAGACCTGTTGGTGACCTTCTGCTGTTGTTTTTTTCTTTGGTCGGGTTCGCAATTCAGATGTGGGGTTGCACCCATACGAATCGAAACCGGGCGCTTCGAACGTTTACCAATGCATGAACGGACTTGCTTTATGTGTGAAAATAAAACTGAAACTGAGGAACATGTACTAATTGAATGTCCACTTTATGACGATTTAAGGAACGAACTTTATGAATATATAAACAGTGTAGATGAGAACTTTAACATGTTGACGAACCGTGAGAAACTGTCTTTTGTGTTGGGATGCCAAAACGTTAATGTAATTTACAAATGTGCCAAAACCTGCAAATCTATTTTAGACAGAAGGAGACGTTTTTTATATCGATAAATTTTTTTAGAATTTAAATTTTTGTAATTTGTTTTAGAAATTTTAATAAGTGCATGTACATAGTTTTATAAAGTCCTTTTATTGTTTGATGAAATTTTACTTTTTGTCTCTCATAATTCTTTTAAGAATGGCATTAATATATATTTATGTTTTATGATATATGTAAATATTGTATTGTGTATATTAATGGTGAGACGTTAATAAACTATCTATCTATCTATCTGTCTCTTTGACACATTCCCCATTTCCATTCTCAATTTTGTCAATAAAAAATTGAAACGTTTCACAGTTGATACTTAACAATTTCTTGACCCCTTTATTTGTTAATGACACGCGTATGTAATAACTGATTGTTGGCTGCTTAACGTTCAGGATAAGCACAAAGTAGCAACACAATATACTACATGTAGGTCCTGGAAGGAGACACTCCGGAGTTACGTCAGGGAAGTTGGGACTGCCACTGGATAAAATGAAGTATATTGAATAAGGACACAAATGTTGCCTTTCAACAGGCCATTTATGGACCTGTCAAAAAGTTTTTCAAGGGTTCGTAAAGTACACGAGACATTGGATCGTATATTCCCATTCGTCCTTTGTCGATATTTTATGTATACTTCTTAATATTAGTCAGACCGTACGCGTACGGTCCGACCGTATGAGTATTTTGAAAAAGTACGCATACGGCCCAGACCGTACGCGTACGGTCTAAATACTCATACGGTCTGGAACATATTCACTGACTAATACTTTAGATACATGATTTACCTCTTAGTTTTAATTCGCTTTGAAATAATTATCAGTTACTACAATTACTCCTTTGTCGATATTTTATGTATATGGTTTTTGTGCCTTGTACCGACATTTTGAGTTGGCCCAATTGCAACTGTACAGGTTTTTTTATGGTTTTTTTATAAGTTGTGCTGTTACACCAGTGTCCCAGGTTAAGGAGAGGGTTGGCGGCTCACATGTTTAATCCCGTCACATTTTTGTCGTGTCGGTCCTACGTCATGGGCCTGTATAACATAGGTTATATAGATCTTTCATTTTTTTTTTCTTTGATAAATAATCCATAAGTTATAAATAAATAACCGTTAGTTTTCTCGTTTTTTTTCACATTTTTTTTTATATTGGTGTCTTTTATAGCCGACTATATGGAAAAGGTTTTCCTCACTGTTAAATGTTGTACATTGGACTATAATAATTGCTTTATTCACCCACTTCATGTAAACTTTGATGGAAAGTTGTATCACTGGCCATCACACCACATCTAAAAAGCTTTATATGTAAAAAAAATAATAAATAAATAAAAATAAACACCCATAGATAAGGCAGTTGGAATGCCATCTAAGGCATTCGGCAAACTAAGTTCAACGAGCTCCTATGTCTGCTTTCGTCTATGCGAATTTGGACCAACATCAGCATTTGGAAGAGCCTCAAATTGTGAAAAGGAAGTCATTAATGTTTTAATGACTGTTCTATACTTTTTGAAACTTTATTTCCTCTGGAATATATTTATTAACTGTTCATTTCATCTGGAATAACGTTGACAGTCCCAATTTTCAATAGAAACATTCCTATCAGATGTACGCTGGTTAAACACTGCAATTTTGGCTTTGGGTGACTGGTGATTTAAGTTCAACTATTTTGACTAATTTAACGGATAAACATTTACAATAAAATACAAAAAAAAGGGTCGCCGACATCATCTCGAATACCTTGGCAAGACAGTGATTTGTGACTGTTTTTGTCAACGAACTGTACAGTGATTTTTTAAGAACGCACAACGAACGCGACACATTTGGTGGAACGAACAATACAGTAAGAGAAAACTTATTTACTATGATATTGCGTTTATTCTTAGTTCTAGGAAACATTTGAAGGCACGTAGTAATTCAAAGTATAGTTATTTGTTATTGCTTAAGGTATTAATACGCAAAGGTGTATGCACGAAAAGATATCCAGCATTGTTTATCTCATAAAACGTATGAAATTGCACCATGTCTGTGCGTTTTGCATCTATCAGTTTTATCAAACGTTCTATGCAATATCTAAAACTAACAACAATTGTATAATTGAATAAATAAACTAGCATGCACATTGACATATTTATATATACTCAAATAAGTTCTAAAGAGGCATTCGAAATTGTTGTCATCCTAAATATTGTCCTGATTATCGCTTCGAACGCGTCAACGTCCGGTTTCATTTGTATCGGGGTTATACGGGGTGAGTTATGACAAGCATTAATATCTTCAAGGATATATGAATATGGAGCACACACAAACAGAGGTAAACATTACTATCGAAAATTGATCACTTATAGACAAAAAAAACATTTAATGTATTGTATTTTCAATACGAAATATATATACCATTACGCTGTAATAAAATTTGAAAATATAATTTGAATGGTAGAAAAATCAATTTCATAAACAATATTTATAGACATCAATATAATGTAATGTTTTAACTGAAAAAAATATATTAGCTACATACCAGTATACGATATACACTATTGACTTTTAGTCTGAACATTTATTGCCAATTGTAAGATAAGCTCATTTATTTAAACTAAAACACTCGTATTATAACGCAATACATGTATATTGCATTATTCAAGGTAAACTAAATCAGAGTGTAATGTCAAAATATAAACTCGCTAACGTTACACTGCAGTAATCAATAAACGGGAGAAATCAATCAAGAGAAGTCGTTTACCAAAACTGGCTTTCTTGAGTGTCGAACACATGTTAACTCTGTTCTCTGAATTACTGACCGTTTTACATTTTCCAATTTATTGGTCATTTTGTTGGTAGCTGCACTGTGGCGTTTTTATGGGCTTAACTTTTTGAACATGAAGCAAAATATTACGTTGATTTTCTTGTCAATCTGGTTTAACACAAATAAAATGATACGTATTTCTAAGCATTTCACTGAACCAGAACAATCGCTTAACCAAACCGTACCAATTTCGATATTTTGGTTATCTTGCGGTAATTTCTTAAAAACAACAATTTGAATTGTGATCGTTTGACTTACAATATAGATTCAAACATGTTCATTGCTTTTTATTTGCTCATTTGAAAATAACTGAGGCAATCGTTCTGGTAAGTAACCTAACTTATCCATTACCAACTTATCAAAACTATGACAAAATCATTGAACTAAACGCTCCTCGATATGACGACCTTACTACCCGTGATTTACTAAAAGTCTGAAAAATAATGCTTTAGTCAACATTAATTTGATTTGTTGTTTTAAAATATACACATTTTAACAACAACAAAAATATTCAGAACAGATTGCCCTAGTGCTTATTTAATTCATAGTAAAAGTGTTTTTAACATACAAAAAGCAATGTTTTTTTATAATAAAATATGAATTTTATTTTTTTTGGGGGTGGGTGGGTTACATAATTTTGCAAAATGTTTTGATAGAGATTGGGATGTAAAAATCGATAGAGTCAATCATTCGACACTTTTTTGACGTCTATAGACATGATAAATCAATGTGGTGACCATAGTTATGTTATATGACATAAGAATAAAACACATCGTTAGCCCATTGTTAGCCCAATGTAAGTATGAAAACACCTACATTAAACCAACTGTATAACTTTTACCAAATGTTGCACAAACGTAAATGAATGGATATAACATCTGGATTATTTTTTTTATTTCTGTAAATACTATAAATTGAAATTATTCATGTTTGAGACGATGTACAATGTATATTCAATAATTGTCAAAAGCCAAAAGTACATCAATGCAAGTTCGGGAAATAAATATTTGCATGAAATTAGATATGCAGTTGTTAACATAAAAGCATCCTATCGATTAAGAAAAAGCTGCATGAATAGATTTGAAAGACTTCAATTTTTTTTTAGAATTCATATTTCTCTTAGTTCATTGACTCTTTGACTTTAAAACATTTGCGTAGAATCACTTTTATTCTTTAAATGCCAATTTTCGTGGATTAAGTGCGTACAGGTGAACTACGAATTTATAGATTCAGCGAATTACATGTTTTTTTATTGGCTTGTATCACTACTGGACGAAAAAACAACTGTCCATACCAGTTACAGTCGTTGTCTTAGTCTGTGAAAGACTGGTGATGACTGTCAAATCTGTCATATTTCGTTGCAACAGCTCATTTATGTCTGTTCCAACTTTTTTACGGGTTGTGAAAGTCAAAAAATGCTACCAACAGTCATTTAAGAACTGTCACAGTGGTTTACGGTGTTGTCACAGTCAAAATCTATTTATTACAGTCTTTCTAATAGTTGTGGCAGTTGCATAATGTCTGTCCCAACCTTTTAATAGTTGGGACAGTTAAAATTTGTTTGTGTCAACTTTTAAGACGTTGATGCAGTCAAAAAATGTTTGTCACAACGTTTATAGAGTTGGGACAGTCGTTACATGTTTATTACAACTTATAAAAGGTTGACACAGTCGTTAAATGTTTAAAACAAACACTTCTGATAATGTTTTTAATTCAAATATTTTAGCGTAACGGTAGTCGATCAGTGTAAAAAAAAAATCACGTCCAACCCGGCTCTCAAGATTTGATATAGTTGTGAAATAGTCCATAACTTATCTATTATCGTCTATTGTGCGGTTGTTACCTTGTTTTGCCGTTTATTCATTTATTTTGCGATCATTGTTTGTCTTTTGTCGTTTTCCATTTATTGCCGTAGCATTGTCCGTTCATTTCTGACATATGTGCGTTTGACTTTAAATAATCCTGTAGGTATCCTTACTTTTTATTTTATAAAATCTGTTTTATAACATTTTCGTTCATAACTGGTTTTAAATACCAGAATCTTTCGTTTAAAATAGAGTTTTAATATTATTGCAGAAGAATAAGAAGATGATAATGGATTCATTCAAATTTATACTTGAAAAAGTTTTGATAAATTCTGCGGAACAGAAAATGTACCATGGGTGTACCTGAAATAAATTTAAAGATTATTACTACCAATATTGTACCGCATAATAAAGCAGTTTTAATTCGAATTACTCCCCGAGGAACATTTCCGATAATTAAAAAAATAAGTAATAAAATCTGTCAAGTTTCATTAAAAACGGAAAACAATTTTTCACCGTAAACGATTTGCCCTCTTTAATTTTTTGTCGGCAAAAAAACCCCCCGTTTTGGACGGCAAAAACCTGAATCTGACAGTTAAAGGTCAACTTGTCGACACAAAAAGGACCCGTATGTAAAATGTTTACGCACACAAACAGCGCCACCTATATTTTTTTCTACGGCATCTTTGAGAACGATGTCCCGTTCTGTAGTAAATCAAAACATTAAATTAACTAAAACATAGAAAAGTAAGTGTAAAAAACAAATTGAAAGATATATTTGCAGATGACTGGTTATGCATGATACGCTGGAAATGTGCGCAATGTCCTTTAGTCCAAGTTTGAAAATTAGTTTGTTTCCTACGTCAAAATGGCGAATTTCAATGTTAACATTTTTTCATCTATGTATAATCTGACACAATTTCTTATCCAATCATTTATTAGCAATTTTATTATTGATTTTTGAAGATCATCCAATTACATTACCGTTAGAAAGTGGCTACACGTTACCAGCCATCATTACAAAGTAGCCATGTGTGTTGTGGGGATACCCCGGGAATGTTGTGTATTCAAAATTTACGGTAAAATGTCAATGTTATCTTCATTATATTTCCATGCATACACATGTCATTACAGCAAATGCATTACTTTGTAATGATGGCTGGTAACGTGAAGCCACTTTCTAACGGTAATGTAATTGGATGATTTTTTTATGTTCTTTACTTTTTCTCACCTCCAACATCAAATACTACAACATATTTTTCTAAAGTAATTTTTAAATGTTTGAGACCACTGGCTATTCAGCCTTAAAAACATATCATTATAATATTTAGAAGGAAATTAGACTATGATAAAATATAGTAATACAGTTAAAGGAAGTATAGATGAAAAAAATAATTTTCAACTTTTTTTTAAAAATTGTATAAAGGTATAAAAATAATGAAAAGTTATTTTTCAAGATGTATTTGAATTTTATTTTTTTATGATTTAATCTTTTTCACCCAAAAAACGTAAATATAAGGAATAATTTTGAATGGTGGCAAAAAAGGGGAAGTAACTCTAGTTGAAATATGTTTGTAAAATAAGTGCAATTTATTTACGACCTAAAGCTAAGGTAATTGGTGTTGATTGAACGTGTGTTTGACACCAAAGCTGTCAAGTGAAGCCATGCACTCAATTGGTCACTTAATTTGACAGTTTACACAGCTAGATGAACTTCCTGTTCATGGAAGAATTACGAATTTGCCGGTATTTCAAAGGAATATTACTTATGAAATCAATCTCAAGGCTGAGAAATACGGGTGAAAACGGGTCATTTTCGGAATTTCCGGGTTATTCAATGACCCGGCGGGTATCCCGGGTGATCCCTCAAAATTGTGAAAATCTCGGATCACACCCGCAGAATACGGGTCAGTTGACAGGTATGCATTGAAAGTGATAAAGGACACCGTTCCCCTCCCCCTATTATCATGTGTATGTCATTTAATCCCTTATTAATTTTGCATACATCACCCTGAGTGGAATAAAAAAAAGGTTACTCTTGATCTTCATCCTCTTACTGTTATACTCTAACATGTGGGGCATTGGTAAACCTTTATTGAATGGGATGGCCTTTTAAGTGACCGATAGCCTGATCCAGTCACCCCCCTTTCTAGGGAAAAATTTGGTCAATTATAATATAGGGAATCACTCAAGCATGACTGGATCCGCCGCCCTTTGGTCAGTCAGCGGGCCCCCTCCTTATAAAAAGTTCTGGATCTGCCACTGACATCATGTAGTGAACATATTGTATGTTAATGTATTGCTAACTCTGGTCCTAAATTTGCATGAAATACTTGTCACTGGACTTTTAATAACCAACAACCAACCAATCTGTACATGTACGTATCCATTTAAATGTGTTTCTTATGCTGGATTACTAGCATTTCCCTGGTTTTGCTTTATCAGCTGATAGTTTTTCGTTCTATTAAGAATGCATTGTGACGTCACAATGAAAAAAACATGCATAGTACAAAAACATATGATTTGATCAAAAAATGTTAGGAAAATTATTAACTTAAAGATTAAATAGTGACTTATTTAGTAAGTGTGCACTTTCATTCAAATTTTAAATAATTCCCAAATCATGGACAACTAAACATTAATTTATTTGATAATATAAGGCATTGAAAGTGAATAGGTATTAGATGGTTTAAAATAGCATTAATCATGTTTATCATCAAAATAAAACAATATTATTAAGTTAATGTTCCTGAAACAATGCACAGAGTCATAAACAGTTGCCATTTAAACACAGTTGATTAAAACAAATTGTGCTAATTCAATTAGTAATTGTTTTATCATGTACTCAAGGATTCATATATATATATATATATATATATATATATATATATATATATATTAAACAAGGGTTGTGAAGGTTGTTGCCTCTTCTCTCAAAATGAAAAGTTACAATGAATAGAATATCTATAAGAATTTCATCATGTTAGTTGCTACATTGTTTTAAATTAAAAAGAAATAAAAAAACACATTTTAAAAGAGCAAAGTTAGCATCATAATTTTATTCTTTTTAGATTTAACATAGAATACTAAATCACTATAATTTGTAAATACTTTGAACCTAAACTATATATTTTCATGTGAAATTTTTATATAAAATGTGCCCTGTTAGCATTGTTTTTCCAAATTCATTTTAGCCATACATGTTATCTAACTTACAAGTATTAACATTCAATGGTCTCTTTATTTATGCCACAATAATTAAAGGACTTTCTAATTATGAGTCATATTTTTCGACACGTGTTCAATTGTGTTTGGTTACTTTATTGTTGCCTATCTGTTGGGTTGATGCATCATTGATATATATCCTACATCTCCTTTGATCATGTGCATTCACATCTGACTGCAGATTTTTTGCATTTTCTACGTAAATATTTTATGTTAACATTCAACATGTTCAATATGTCAGGAAAACATAACAAAAAAATCTATCTGTATGCATATTTTTTATGTTAACATGGTATAAGCTTTTTTTTCAAGTATTTTATGAAGCTCAAAATATTCTTTTATAGATATTGTATTATCAAGTAAGTTGTCATAAAATTTACTGTGTTAACTGCATTGTATGTCATGTATGTACATGTCTACTAATTTAGTCTAAAAAAAATTGTATTCACATTCAAAATAAATAATTAAAATATTTGTATTTACTGAACATGACCATGCAAATGTGACATTAAAATAGGTAATAATCATGATGTTAACACTGGATAGGTAATAATCAGAAATTCTTATATACATGATGTACATGCATGATGTAGCTATGATGTATACAAATTAAGACACAATAGTTTATTGCCTTGGGGATGACATTTATTCTGTCATGGGTATATTGAAGATGATTTTATAATGATGTTCACAAATTTTCATGAATATAATTGTCCTCTTCAAATTTTGATAACTTTTTTCAAAACAAATTATAATTTAAGAAATACATGACATGTATGAAACAGCAGGATATACTACATGTACTATTATTTTGGATATAAAAATGCATATTTTAAAAGTTATCTGAATATTGATTTATTAAAATAAAATTGGGTAAATAACTAAATTAAATAAAGAAAGTGTTGTCTGAGCTACAAAGCATTATTTAATGCAAGCTGTGATAAGTAAAGAGTATACAGGGTAACACAAAAGATGTAAAATTTATTAAACTCAAGGATTTAAAACATTAACTGGGAGGGTTAAGTCTTGGAACAGTATATTTACATCACAAAGGTTTATTCATTCTATGCACTGGACAAAGGGAAAGTCAATAGCTCTATAATATAGTAACAGTGCATTTATTTATTTATTTTATTTTTTCATTCCTTAAACTTTTCTTTGTCATTTTTTGTAGTGTCAATATATTTCATATTAACATGAACAAAATACATATTTGTTTCTGCAACCTTGCCGCAAGCTTGCAGCAAAAAGCTGCAATGTTTGCAGGAGGTTTGCAGCTAGCTGCGAACATCTGCAAACATTATTCAAAAGGTTCCTGCAAGCATTTTGTTTGCAGCAGATCTGCTGCAAACATTTCAGTTATGTAAGGGTAGTGTCAAATGACTGCTTGCTGTACTTTAATTAAGTATGAATTAGAACTAAAAGTATAATTTTATTGTCCCTTCTGCAACAAAAGTTGAAGTATGCAAGAAATAGGTATTACAATCTGGCAGTGCCTACCACGTAACCTTTTGTATAAAGCTTCACCAGATACATTTTAGAAGACCTGGATACCTGTTTATGTTATGAAGTTTCTGTTAGTGACTTGTCCGTTGCACCTAGTTTTCATGGTACATGTATACTACATGCATGACATGTACAGTACCATTCAAACGGATCGATTCGATATCGTTTTTTTTCCGATTTCCGTGTTTCTCGGAATCACACCGAGTACGGCGGATTTCACTCCCAAAGTCCTTCAAAGATTCTCTCCCAACACCGCGTGGCTGTTAATTGGTTTATTGCCCATCGGATGTACTAAAAATTAGCGACGCGTGACAACATAATCGGATTACCCAGATAATTTACCTATGTACATTTAATCGATCTTGATTGCACAGGTGTGCTTTAAAATTACGGTATTAAAAATTAATCAAATGTTTTCCTTTCTTTGACAGATAAAGATGCGACATTATCATTTAGAATAAGATAATTATTATCTTATATGTTTTTGTCCTATGCCATTGTCTTTGAAATAAAACGTACATACGAAAAAGTATGAAGAAAATACTTGTTATTTTGTGTTTCTATTACAGTCCGGTCAGGTCATACATTGTGTTCTTTCAACAAAGACGATTTTGCCACAATTAGAATCTTTTATGACTTACTCAATAAGCAATATCGGTGCATTAATTGTTCATTATTCAAAAAATCAACTGGCTAATAAAATCATGTTGTTTTTACGGTAACACGATTCATCGGATCAACAAATAAACTTAATTTATTGAGCAATGTAAAATATTATGTTTCACCACCTCGGTACATTTATACAGACTTGAATAATTTAAATTACGAAAAGAAACTGCAAAGTGACAACTCTGTTGAACAATGGAAATAACTTCAAGTGATATTGATAGCACTCGTCATTTTTGCATTTTACGAAACGGTTTTCAAATTGACGAAAGTATTTATATCAATTTCGTCATTTAAATTTTGAAAGTGTAAAAATATTTTCACATTAAATTACTATAATTCTACCTGTCGTCATTTGTTTAACAAGTTTATGACGCTCACTCATTTTACGTTTACAAAAGATGTTAACAGTTGTGATGATAAAAACATTTTGGGAGGAAGATCGGAGTTTTTCGGAGTGACTCCGACATTTCTCTTGGTGTAGGGTGTGGGAGAGTTGGTCCTTTTGAATGGTACTGTACATGTAACTGTTTGAAAAAAAAAATATTACTGTTTGAACAGTCATACATGTATAACATGTATATTAATTGAGTTATTGGATAAATTTATATGGTATATATATATATATACATCTGTTGTAGAGTTGTCACTGACTCAGAAGTACTTATAAATATAATTATTTTCTGTGACTGTATATTACATTAATTTGTAGGATCCTTTACTATAGATAATTTAGCTGATCTGTAACAATAACATCTTCATGCCTTATATATCATGTACTGTAGTACGCCGCTAGATTAAAACTGACGTGGAAAGGTAACACACGGCCAGCAAAAGCTCTTTTAATGAGAGCCCAGGTGGTCGTGTGGTCTAGCGGGACGGCTGCAGTGCAGGCGATTTGGTGTCACGATATCACAGTAGCATGGGTTCGAATCCCGGCGAGGGAAGAACCAAAAATTTGCGAAAGCAAATTTACAGATCTAACATTGTTAGGTTGATGTTAAGACGAGTTGTATATATATTTACATTGTTGGGTTGATGTTTAGACGAGTTATATATATATATATATATATATATATATATATATATATATATATATATATATATATATATGTACATTTTGTAGGTATCTTGAAAGGTCTACATGTCTTATTGTCTGTCAGGCAGGGTTCACCTGATCTTGACTTCATTTCATGGATCAGTGATTAAGGTTACTTCAGTTACATGTAATTTGTCAAGTTTGTTTCTCAGACATGTCAAATACTACAAGCAGTAGGAATAGTAGGTCAACTATATTTGGTGTATGAAATAAGTGTAAGGTGAATATGTCTAATTGCAAGACTTACATCAGACTTTGAAAATGTCATGGTTCATTGAACAATGTTTAGTTTTTGTGGTTTGATCTATATTTCCAAATGTTTTTCAGATGCTATTAACTACATGAACATGCATGACATGTATAGCATCACTATTTTTGGCATATTTGATGTTCATAAGTTGTACAAGTTTGATTGTCAGGCTTTAAATCTGACCATGACCCCATTTCATGTTTCATTGAGCAATGTTTAGTTTTCACGGTTTGGATGTTAAGAATGTTAAGTCTATTTCACAGACGCTATAAATCACTAAATTTTGTGTATCGAATGTCAGTTTGTTGGGTGTTCATCATCTGTCTGGCTTGGTTAATTTGACTGTGACTTCATTTTCAAAGGTTATTGAAAATGGAAAGTTTGTGTGATACTTGTACATGTAGTAAAACCTTCATACATGTAGGCAAAGCAATCATGACATTTCACCATGTGCACAGTCACTCTTGTTTACATCTGACACCATTGATCATGTCTACCATATTGATTATACACATATACTAGTAGCTGCTTTTTAATAACAAAAGTCTGACAACTATTAACAATTGTTATAATTAATTTGATAATACTTAGTATTGTTGTCTTGTATAACATGTATAATGTACGATAACCAGAATAAGGAGATGTGGTATGAATTTCAATAAGACGACCATCAACCGTAGACCAAGTGATGTAATTGTTAGTAACTGTACATCCTTCAACAATGAGCAAAATCAGTACATGTACCGCATAAGTGTGATAATGAAAAACCTATAACGGGCCTAGCCATATTGGATGATGTAACACAATGTAAACAAGTTATATGAGAAACCCAAGTTTGATTTTTTATACAAAAGCAACATTGATACATCAAAGATCTTTGACAAATATATTGTTGGTAACCAAAGACTTATTCTGTTATACATGTAGGTGATCCTCTGCCCTTATTGATGTTTTTTTTCTACAAATCCATTCTTTCTGCTTTTGAATAAATGCCTTCTAAACATGCTAAACATATATCCCAAGATGTTTAGTAACATTTTCAATAAACACAATAAGCATTACAAAGTCATACATGTATTATGCACTATTAGAGAGCTGTTTGCTAAAATTTAATTATAATATTTATGTTTGAAAGCATATTTTTGGGGTTTTAATTTGCTACATGGTTTTAAAGCAAAAAAGAAGGAAAAACAAACCTGCAATAATTTTTTTTAAAAGTGGTCTCAAGAAAGGGATGAGAATTGATTTCTTTTTTGGTGGCTGTTCAATTAGAACTAATGTATCGACAATGTTTGTACGTTATATACATGTATAGCATGGTGTGACAAGCCTATGTAAATACAAATAGACTAAAACATATATGATAATAAACTGGTGAAAATGAGTAAACTGCAGTGCTATTTTAAAAGAGACATCAACTCAACAAAAACTAAATCCTAATCTAGAGGTCATTTATTTATACATGATATATATACACACACATTATAAATTTACAGATCTAACATTGTTGGGTTGATGTTTAAACGAGTTGTATACACATTATATATAATATATACAACCCATCACATTGTATATATATACATCTAATGGGACAGCCCCATTATACCGACACACCATTAGTCCGATACCCTTATGGTCTGACGCCCCATTAGTCCGACAACCCAATAGTCCAATAGTCCGACACGAAATGATAGTACAATATTTCAAATAAATAGTCTGTTAAATTGATCTTCATGACAGTCTCAAAATAACATTCATTAATTACTTACAATATTATAATTTTGCTCATTGTCCAGTAGCAAATATTACATGCATGTTTAGGACAAGAACAATTTAACAATAAATACACTTGGTAGATTATTTAAAAGTTGCCATCCGGGATGAAAAGAGTCACTGAATCTTTGACTGAGACTGGACAATGAAAGTAACTACTATATTGAATACGGTCAGAATTTTGCCATTCAGCATGCTCAGATAAGAGGATACCAACGTCCCCTCAAAGAGTTGTTTCAATGGTTCTTAACCTGAAGAGAAGTCAGATATAATGTCACCACTATGATATTTGTGAAAAATTATACATCCTGCACAACCAAACGTACGTCCAACTTTGGCAAGGGTTTACTGGCAGTCGGAAGAAGACCAAAATGACCTCATTTCTATTCCCACTTGCATTTTGTATTAAAAACAAAAAATAACTGCATCTTGTCCATCAAATGACTAAAGAACAGGTAATGCAATCGATCAAGGTTGGTTTTCAGTCCATCCTTCTTTTAAAGTGAGTCCAACAAATTTTTTATGATTCAATTTTTATTTCTAAGGTGAACATAATCAGAATAATGGACCCATTTGCCTAATTATAAGTATGACCATTTTAAAATTTTCATTACTGTACTTTCATAGATATAGGAAGATGTAGTGTGAGTGCCAATGAGACGACTCTCCATCCAAATAACAATTTTTAAAGGTAAACCATTATAGGTCAATGTACGGCCTTCAACACGGAGCCTTGGCTCACACCGAACAAAAACTATAAAGGGACCCAAAATATTGTCTGTACACCTAGTAAAATTGTTAGTTTTCTTTACTGATTGAATAATATATCATTATTGGACAAACATTTATATGATTAAATAATTTGAATTTCAAAAAATTGAAATGGGAAAAATATTTTGGATAAACGTTAGTACGACATCTGGTCACCTGAAACCACATAAGAGAATCCGATGTCAGTCTATAGAAATTAATAAAACCGGAGTCTAAAGAATACAACAAGTTCTAAACCGTGATGTGAATAAATTAAAGAAGATTTGATTTCCCTGTCTGAAACAATGCGAGTTTTCTTGTTTTGAACATTTGGAATTTCACTGGCGCTAGTTATTTTGTCGAGTCTTGTACAGTACGTCCATCTGCTAGTATCTATAAATACTTTTTATTACAAAATATGTATGGTAGATTGGTTGAGAAAAATCCGGTGAAAATATGAATTTTTCTCGCGAGTGATAATATATTGTTTACCTCAACCATGAATGCTGAAGTGCTATTTACATGTATCATATGTATCAAGTACATTTGAACTTCAAATAGACCATTCGGTACAATATACAGTAGAAAGTAGAGTTAATTTTGAACTATTCAAAAACAAAATACGGTAAAATAAAATAAATTAAATTTAGATAGATTTAATATTTTTTTTCCATAGCTGCAAAAGATGTGTTAAATGTTCATCATAGCTTTGATTTTTTTTTGTATGTATAGAAATAAAAATGGTTAATACGGCAATATTTATAATTTTACAAGAAAAAAAATTGTAACCCCAAATATAAGCTTAGAATAAGTGTGTGAAATAAGCCATCAAGAAAATATTAAGTAGTTTGATATGGGGATAAGTTTGACAAGTGTGTATATCAGGAGCTCCCCGCTAGGTTTAAAGTATATCGTGTATATTGACCAATATTATGAAGTAATGTGATTCGTAAAACTACGGGTATTGAAAACAACTTTGTATGCATGAATGATTTCACACCTAACTGATTTAAAAAAGAAAATAATTAAATTTGTTATTTAGATAATATTGAAAAATTGTCAACTAAGGATACATGTACATTTGGTTACGAATATATTTGGTAACCTTTTTCGATTTATCTGTAAGTAGTTATCTATTATCTAGTGAAATTGCAGGTATCTAATGATGGTTCCGATTTTATTTGTTCGAAGATATTAGAGGCGAGGGAGTGTTAAAAAATTATATAAATTCAGCACATTCACTAAATAACCGAGGAATACAAAAAATGTGCTCAGCGGCAAATATTTCAAAATGCTATTTAAAAAAAAAATCAATATCTATCTACAATGTATTAAATGGGAGTGATAGTTGTTTCTCTTTGTCACAACCTTATATTTCACACGGTAAAATTGTTTTACAAATAATTAAACTATATCGCTGACTGTCAGACATTTCGTATCCGTGACTTTTAAGTCGACATGACGATCAATTTTTGGAAGTTGCTACGCTTATAAATTAGCTATGATTATACAATGGTTGTAGCTATCATATTTTTACTGTTACAACCTTTTCAGCGTTTAAACAGTTTATTTAAAACTGTTTCAACGTTTTCCGTGTTCGGACAGTTATTAAATAACTGTTACAACTTTCTAATGGTTGCATTAGTTTTATTACGACTGTGACAACCCTTTAGGCGTTTAATCAGTTTATTTATGACTGTTGCAACGTTTTTCGAATTTGGACAGTTGTAAATCAACTGTTACAACTTTGAAATAGTTGTATCAGTCCTTTATTGACTGTGACAGTTATTTCTTGCGTTGTTGCAGTCGATTTATGTTATAGACAAACAATTTTAAAGTTGGGACAGTTACAAAATAACTGAAGCAGTGAAATTTAACAACTGTTACAACTTTAACAAACATTATCAGTCTTAGAACGACTGTTACTGGTATGGATAGTTGTTTTTTTCGTCCAGCAGTGTATGCAGAGACTTTGGCAAAACCTCGAAATCAAATATCCCCATTAATGGAAGTTCCCTTAAACGAATATTGGTGCAAACGAAAATGTATATCTCTACAATAGTTTACATGATTTTTTTTAACTGCTCCTTAAGTTATGGTCAATTGACTTTGAACCTTTTGCAACATTTGCATTATATTAACAAAATAACATAAATACGAGACATGACTCTGCGTCAACTATTTATTTAATTTTGACTTTCGTATTTGTAGATTAGTTGAGAAGGTACACGATTTCCCATCTCATTAGAATGGATAAAGGCCAGTATGTTAAACTAACGGTTGCTATTATCATAACAGGGATGTGTTTTATGATATATTTTGGAGTATTCAATAATATAATTGTATTGAAATGGGACCCAACATTGATTAAATTGAAGTTGGATACAGAAACGTTCCATTCATGCACTGGCCTAAATTGTACCAACTTTTTTAAATCCTATTTTTGGAAGAAAACTTACAAATCAGTGGTTTATCTAGGCGATTCATGTATGTATCATTTGTTTATGGCTATATTGGGAAAAACGAGATCTTGCAAAGTTCTAAAGCAGGCTTCTAGATGTAGCCTCATCTCGTATTTGGGTCAACAAAAACTTTATAACTGGACTAAACCATCTAGTATAGAAGGACCTGTTTGGTATGGATTGACACACCCATTTTGTACAGATTGTTCTAAATGTAACAGTTCACTCTTTCATTGTGGAGAAACCAAGATTGAATATATTTCAGTGGAATATGCACGAGATGTCGAAATTCAGTCAACAATCGGTAATACTACGCAAGAAGCCGTTTCTCTGTACCTCAATTCAAGCTTTAAAAATGTATGTGTGGTTAATTCTGGTATTCATGATATGATGCTACCAGCCCTAACAGACCAGCTTTATGTTAAGAACGTACAGTTCTATGTACAACATTTGGTTCAAACGTGTCAGAATGTAATTTGGATTTCCACGACAGCAGTTAGAGGTGATAAAATATATCCTCAAAATAATCGAAGAATTCAGCTGTGGAATAGATTAATTAAAGGGATAATACGTGACAAGTTTCCACAAGTTGGTTTTATGGATTTGTTTCCTATTTCTAATTCCACTAAAGCGCATAGGGATAATGCTCACTTAACTCCAGCTTTGTATAAATTGTTAGCAAGTTTTTTTACTTGATTTGTGTATATGAAATATTAAAATATTGTTTTCTGTACTGTTCGAATATTGAGTTAGGTTTTTCTTATATATAAGATGTCCAAAATCCCTTAAATAGTGGATCTTTATGATCATAATGTTCCGTTCAAATCAACAGAAAACGTAGCAGATATTAATAAACATATCACATTTTATCATGACTTATTCATAATTACATTTAATGATTAAGTCATCATTTAGTTAGCTAGATATACAGATGCGAAGCAAAAATGGTATACACAATATAAATTATGGTTGTATCATGTTTTACAAATAAGATAAATGAAGTCTAAAATATATCCATAGTTAATGCACCGTATCAAATAAATATAAGAGACCACCTACTTATAAACTGTTACGCGTCGCATACTATGTAAAGAGACATGCATAATACATCTAAATTAAAAAAAAGAATTCTTAAAGCTTACTTTTACAAAATTTTATACATATTTCAACAAGTTTAAATTACATGTTCTAAAATAGAGCTACAAACAAAACAAAAATGCTCTGCTCTAAAGATTTTCTTTCATAAATGAAGTCTGAAATATATCCATAATAAATGCGCCGTATCAAATGCAAATATTAGAACACCTCATAAACTGTTACGCGTCGCATACTATGTTTACAGACATGCATAATAAATCTAAATTAAAAAAAAAGGAATTCTTAAAGTTTACTTTGACATATTTTAAACTAACTTCATTTCAACAAGTTTAAATTACATGTTCTAAAATAGAGATAAGAATTGTTTGTATTGTAGTAAATCTAAGTCTTTGATATTTTATTCAAATACGCTATTGAACTAAGATCCAATAAATACAACAATTTTTTGTTTGATAAATTAGTGCCTTCAATAAATAAAAGTCGTCATAGAACAGTCTCATTTTCATACCGGTATTCGAAATGACTCGTTGCTTTTACAACAAATATGTCATAAAAACATGACTAGATCATGTAGATCTTCTATATAAATATACAAAAAGCAAATTTTAGACAATGTACCCTTCTTAGCCTTGAAGTGGCTAGTCACATATAGTTAACGGCGTTTTTCTTACAATCACTTTCTACCTCCATAAGTCTGGATATGTCGTGGCTGGTTAATAAAAATCATCTTATTTGCAATTTTCAGAAATGCAGATGTTTTAGATTAAATTAAATATATATAGAAAATATGAGAATTACCGGTTACATTCGTGTTAAAAAGGGATATAACTCTTTATTAGCCGTCAATCATGTTTAAACCGATGAATATATATTTGTAGATCACACGATGAATCAACATTATATAAACAACCAACTACCAACCAATATTAAACCTGCATACAATGTTTGAACAGCATAATGCCCTTAAATAATCTGTTTATACCCAACCTGAACTTAACGTAACCTTATATTGGAAAACTTAGGCACGAGTTGGTTGACCGTTATGGAATAACTGTTTCACAAATGATATCGGATATGTTCCTTACGTCGTAACTACAATCCCTTCCCTTTCATAAATGTGGCCTACCGAATTAGACTATTTACCGGAGTTGTCATCACATAAGCAACACGATGGGTACCACATGTGGAACAGAATCTGCTTACCCTTCCGGAGCACGTGCGATCACCACTAGTTTTTGGTGGGGTTCGTGTTGCTTATTCTTTAGTTTTCTATGTTGTGTCATGTGTACTATTGTTTTTCTGTTTGTCTTATTCCTTTTTAGCCATGGCGTTGTCAGTTTATTTTCGATTAATGAGTTTGACTGTCCCTCTGGTGTCTTTCTTCCCTCTTTTATGCAATGTTGCGCATTTTTTTTATTAAAAGTATTCCGTAGTTAAAGTAAGTGTAGCCCATATAGGACGTATGTTAGAAAACCTTTGCACTGTTGCGACTTTAAAAAAAAGAGTTTTATAGTTGGTCCATAGTAAGTTCATCATTAGCCCAGGGTAATCCCAACGTAATTATAAAAATGCATACATTCAACCTACGGTATAACTTTTACCAAATGTTAACAAACGTATGAATGGATATTTTATCTGATTTAAAAAAAAAATTCTTCTGATACTATATATTGCAACTATCCAAGTTTGAGACGATATATTATTGAACAATTTTCAATAGTCAAAGGTACATCGATACAAGATCGGGACATTATTAGTTACATAGTATGCTAGTGACCTAATGCGATATATATGGGGTCAGTTAATTCCATTTGGGGTGAGAACGAACCTCAAATCCCCATATGGAATTTACTGACCCCATATCTACCGTATTACGTCACTTACAAACTATGCAACGAATTAACTTACCGACTCTCTTAATATGTGAAATTTAGACTAGTGACCTATCAAAATGAGCAAGTTTTCAATACTGTAAGCAAAGTTCGAAAGCAGGCTTATAGATGTAACCTTATCTCGTGTTTGGGTCAACAAAAACATTCTAACTGGACTAAACCATCTAGTACAGAAAGACCTGTTGGGTATGGATTGACACACCCATTTTGTACAGATTGTTCTGGATGTAACAGTGCACTTTTCAATTGTGGAGAAATCAAGATGGAATATATCTCAGTGGAATATGCACGAGATGTCGAAATCCAGTCAACAATCGGGAATACTACGCAAGAAGCCGTTTCTCTGTACCTCAATTCAAGCTTTACAAATGTATGTGTGGTTAGTTCTGGTATTCATGATATGATTCTACCATCCCTAACAGAACAACTGTATGTTAAGAACGTACAGTTATATGTACAACATTTGGTTCAACGTGTCAGAATGTAATTTAGATTTCCACGACAGCCTTTAGAGGTGAACAAATATTTCCTCAAAATAATCGAAGAATTCAGCTGTGAAATAGATTAATCAAAGTGATGATACGTGACAAGTTTCCAAATTCCACTCAAGCGCATAGGGATACTGTTCACTTAACTCCAGCTTTATATAAGTTGTTAGCAAGTTTTTTTAACTTGATTTGTGTACATGAAGTATAAAAATATTGTTTTTTGTACTGTTCGAATGTTTTGTTAGTTTTTATATACATGTCTATGACCCCTTTATTAGCGAATATTTGAAATTATAATGACCCGTTCAAAGCCACAGTAAACATTACAAAAGTTAATAAAAATATCACCTTTTAGGTTGCACTTTGTAAATACAGGCAGATGTTTCTCAAATCACGCCTCTTTTGGGAAGATAAATAATATTCATAGATAATTAACTTTGTTTACGTACCTGTCTCCAGATATGATCTATATGTTTTATCTCGTAAAGACATCTCGGGAATGTTACCAGTAAATATACACATACATAGGGATCAAATTGAAATCTGAGTAAAACCCCAAGTCAAGGTAGGGATAGTATAGAATTTTAGTGTAAGTTTAAACTATGAGAAGTTCGTGGCATATAAATGTTGAAAATGCCGCACAGCTCTTTACTTCAACGTGTGCGTCAAATTTTTCCATTGTGTGTACAGTTTGCTTCAGTGTTGGCAGCCATTGCATGACAATGTTAACGGGTCCATTCCTGCTTTGTAGCAGTCACAACCATGACTAGTCTCTGGATATTGGGACGGTGCGTTAGGTTTGCAGTGGTCTTTTCCAATTCAATTGGAATAATATGTCAAATTGACTGAGCTGTTCTAGCCATTGGGCAAGTCGACCTTGCGGGCTCTAGAAACGGTAGAGCAAAGTTAAGGAGCCGTGGTCTTTCCTCAAAGGAATCTTTGTCCAAGTAAATAATGCTTGCATTTCTCGGTAAAAGATACCAAGACATGAAGCTCATCACGAGTCGCACAATATTTCTAGTAGGACTTAATCGTCGGATAGCGTAGATTATAACTCTTACTGTATCGTTGACAGGACAGCTCCAATTGAAGTGTTTGATGCGTCTGTGTGAAGAATAAATGCTTGTTACGGAGGTGGATAAGCTAAAATAGGCGTTCACGTTAGGAGAGTCTTTAGCGAGTCGAGTGTCATCTGTTGGTCTGTCCGTCATGTAAACGTACATCCTTTGGGTAGTAAACGGTACAAGGGATCGGCATATTTTGAAATAAATCGGCGGTAGCAGTTGGTCAATCCTAAAAAAGGTTTGAAGCTCCTTAACATTGGAGGGAACTGGAACTTATCGAGGTGCGCTTTTGTTTCTCTTTGGAATCCTAATGGAGGGGCTGACGAATTGGCCTAGCATCGCCAGTCTTTATTTGATGTTGAATACCAGAAAAGCAACCATGATCTTCATCATTCTTATCAATTATGTTTTTGAATTCCATTAAAAGTCTTGCGACCTCTTGTTTCTGGTGAGATGTAAGGTTGCCTCCTGTTGAATCCTTAATAGAACCTACATATTCTGGGAAACTGTTTGTATAATCAAGTACTTTATTGTTGTTGTCGGTATCAAGATCCACACTGTCAATATCCACTCCTTCTACAAGCTTTACCAGATGAGTTCCAGATGACAGCATAATGTTATGTTGTGTTGAAATGATAACTCTGATTGGTATTTTTTCTTTCATTTCCACTAAAACCGATCCAGTGTTGCAACCGTTTTGTAAAAATGCCGGGTCAAAAGCACCAATACCACTTTCTTTTGGACAGTCAACCCTTCCAATCACATTTGTCCCTGACATGGGCTCCAAAGTGGTTTTCATTGCAACCGTTACTCTAGGAAGTTGGTAATCAGTTTCTTTTCGATACCGTCCTGGAATAAGCTCATCTTTTATCAGCAGATCACCTTGTCTGGCCGTTGTTATACCATCTACGTCTTTCAATGAGTCCATTCCAATTAAGATATCGTCTATTATCGGTGCAATGCATACTTTTCAAATGATCTCTGTCACAGTCTAAGCTTTTCAACCACATTTATGTCAGTCTCCAGTTCATTCCCGTTTCCTGCTGCTTTCAAAAAGCATGTTTTCATACCCGTGGGACCGCTCAACCAAATATCATTTGAAAAAGATCTTGAAAGTACCATTACATTTGCTCGTGTGTCAACAATAGCATCGGCCTTATTGCCATTGACTTTAACCGAAATAGATAAACCTCTGCCAATCTTATAAACAGGTCTTCTTTCATAATCAGTGCGAATATATTATCTTCTTATCCAGATCTTCTAGGACAATCACGTTTATAATGGCCTTTATCGCCACAAAAATAACATCCCGTTGACTGTGTTGTCGAGGAAGTTGGTTTAGGATGTTTCGGCATGGACCTGTCTAAAAGATCTCTCAGTGCTTTGATTTCATTCTGTAAACTTTGATTATCTTGTTTCCGAAATGAAGTTGCAGTCTGATCAATTTGAAACACAGTACACATATTCCATATTGCAAATTGTGACTTGGATGGGGAGTTGTCTAATTGGCACTCATACTACATCTTCTTACATCTATATAATCTTTCTATCGGTTTAGTTGGGGCCTTGAGCTGGCATGTCAGTTACTGCTAGTAGTTTAATTTATGAATCAGTTTCATTTTGCGTAGTTTCTTTTGTTCCCTATTCCGACGTCAGACTAGGATATCTTTTAAACTGAGTTTTACTGTGCATATTGTTGTGTGTTTGTTTATTCTACATTGGCCAGCTATAATTGTATAGTTGTATAATGGGAGGGTTGAGATCGATCTAACAAAGCATGTTTAACCCCGCCGCATTTTTGAACCTGTCCCAAGTCAGGAGACTCTGGCCTTTGTTAGTTTTTTTTTATGCTCTTTTTTAGTTTAGTTTAGTGTTACATTCATTTTCACTTAAGTATGATTAATTTTTATTTAGAGACCAACTGAAGCACGCCTCTGGTTGCGGGATTTTCTCGTTGTATTGAAGACCCATTGGTAGCCTTCGGTTGTTTTCTGTTTTCTGCTTTTTGGTGTGGCTGTTGTCTCTTTAACAAATTCTTTATTTCCATTCTCAATTGTATTGATTGAATAATTGATTGGTTAATTGATTGATTGATTGATTGATTGATTGATTGGTTGGTTGATTGATTGATTAATTGTGGGGTTTGCTCTTTGTACTACAAACAAAAGTCATGATAATTTGAGAATTCTTTATTTGTATTGCAGTCTTAATCTCACCAATGAAACTGCACATTAACTTTTGCCTTAGTATTAAATTACTTTGTAAACTCTATAGTGACCGTCTGATAACTATAAGACACGTAAGAATGTGAAATAGGAAAACTTATTTGGCCTTCAATGTCTCAACCTTTTTTTAATGTGAGTAACCTCTTTGTTCAGTTATATTTCGATTTTGACATTGATTTTACAAACTACCATAATAGATTTCCGGTAAATGATCTGCATAAAACCCTATGGGAAAGCACATTGACATAATTTTCCAAACGTTTATTGGAGCCCAAAAATTTGGCAAGGTTTTGCAACATGTAATGTAAAGACGTTACAGCCGATTCAGTTAGTGTGTAGGCAAAGGTTGTATCCTTGGTTAGATTGCTTGCTAGCTGTATGGTGAAGTCATTATTAGGTTTGGTAAACTATCCTCCTTTATGAGTAGACTGGTCCGACAGATAACCAATCAATCTGTCTGTAGGACTAGGCTACTTCCACCTGAGGTTAGTATACCTTACCTAAAAATGATTTCACGGTTCATTTAACAAGCAAGGTAACCAATGATATAACCTTTGTCTACACACTCTATGCAATCGGCTGTAATGAAAATGCGGAGTTTGTGAGTCTAGGCTCAAGCAGCCAGTCGGTAGCATCCAGTTTTCAAATATATAATATATAAACACAAATTTTGCATAGGACTCAAACGTACTTTAAATGTTTTTATTAATAAATAACCATTATATCATCAGTTTTCAATATATAGTAAAGCAGTCAAAGACACTATTCAATGATTTTTTAAATTTCATTTCTGGTTCATTAGTTATATAAAGGCAATAGAAATCGCTTTATATATTATAAAGCGTGCAGCACGCTTTACATTTTAAAGAATCAACACTTTTGTGTGTTAATAGAATCGTAAGTAGTTATAAACTTTTTTTAAAATGATGTCAGATTGCTCTATTGTGTGAAATATATAGCTTTGGGAAATTCCATATTCTCGGCATCCTGTGAAATAGTTCATGAACAGTAATAATTGTTCTGCATCAGAAGAAAAGAAAGTTGCACTCGTGCTTTTAACTTTTTGTTTGCCACACAAAACTGTTTTTACAAAACATTCTACCTCGGAACTAGTGGATTTCGATTAATTATGATTAGACCAAATGTTTATTTTTTGTATTCAAAGTATGGTGGACAAGGAAATTATCTATCAGCTTAAAAAAAATTAATCCTAGCTATACCAAAACTTGTAATTTTGATCAAGTAGGCCCTATATATCTAGCTTACGTTTTCGCCTATATAGCTAGTGCAAGTAAAAGTATTGACGCAGAATTTTTTTTATTAACTATCCGGTAA
Source organism: Mytilus galloprovincialis (assembly GCA_037788925.1). Taxonomy (NCBI): domain Eukaryota; kingdom Metazoa; phylum Mollusca; class Bivalvia; order Mytilida; family Mytilidae; genus Mytilus; species Mytilus galloprovincialis. The sequence continues at coordinate 44,484,263 of CM075338.1, forward strand.
GGGTTGGGTTGGGTATCCGACCTCAACTTTAGACATACTTTAGAAGAGAAAAACTAAGCAGAACAACATCCTGAATTTTTCTACTGTAAACCTCTGCTGCCAAGAATAAAAAAATAAAATAAGCCGAACAGCAACCTTGATTGTTTTCTCAGGTAGACATCATCTAGCCTACCCAGCTCCCCTTTACACATTGTGCAGACAAAAGTATTGCCGTTGAAATTTGTTTTATAATCTTTTTGGTACTGATGGGGTAGGATGGTTAGCTGAAGCACACTTGATAAAAAAGTGGACTCCAATGAAATTTTATGCAGAACAATTACCCGCAAATCTATGGTAGTTTGCAAAAAATAAATAGTCTTTTTTTTATAATGTGATCTGTAATATGTTGGCAAATAATGAAAGCTCGTATCTTAATTAATAGACATAGAAATATAGAGAAACCGTATGATAACCAATACAAATCTCCCAGAGACAAACTAACATTGATTAAGGCAACTAGTATGATGGTCTGGATTCGGGGTTCTTAGTTTCTGTATTCTTTGATATTTTAGGCCATTTTTCTGTATTCTTTATACTTTTTGCAATTATTCTCTTCTCTTTATATTCTAACACCATTATTCTAGCTATTTTATTTATCTATTGGTCCATTGTCTCTATTATTTATATTTTTTGTCAACTATTCTCACTTCCATAATTCCCCATCAACGCCCTCTAGTTAAGGTCACCATATAGCCTTCACAAATAAGCAAAACTAAAACCCTATAGTCTCCGAATGTCAAAATAATTGAATGCTTATCCAGATTTGAATTGTGAAATTGCGGAAATTTGTTTTTTAATCAATCTACAATGTATCAAGCAAAACACTTTATCGTCCTCGATGTTCACGGTACTGAAAATACTGGCGGATGGGCGTTGGTCATCATTTCTAATAATCTTAGATCGACCTTTCTTAACTCAAAAGTTAAGTTCACGCACCCGTGTTGTCCAGATTGTTAAAGGGGTAAATTCAGTAAATAAATAAACGTCATCAGGGACCGCCCATTTAGGGGAGAGCTTTCTGTATAACACTGAAGTCATATGCTCTTCTGATTGGTAGATAATGTTTGTAATAAATACTTTTTGGCAGATGGATCAAAACTAGAGTTGAAAAAAAAAAATAAATGCTGAATGTACTATTTTTTTTTACTACAGGGTTGACAAGTAATGGGGGTCAGTATAGGAATTCAGTGCGAATCTACATTGTTTGTAAACAAGGCCATGTGAATGCCCAAAAATGCCGCATGACCCTATGTTTTTATTAGTGCAAAAGATAGGGCTACAGTTGTACTTTCATGAATGTTATATGAAAGTTTCCAAATTCTAAAGGTAAATCAGGTATAAATTTAATTCCATACATAGATTAGCATTAAAGTCGATGGGAGATTTTTTACTGAATTTACCCCTATAGGAAAATATGCACTCTTTCATTGTACTTGTCCAAGGCCACACAATAATCAACAAACTCATTTCCTGTAAATTGTAATGAATTGGAAGGATTTTGGAACCATTTGAAGTTGTTTTTACACAAATTTCTATCTTAGCTGCGGCTATCCAGGATGCACTGAGTGTACTGTGAGAGGAAGCATGGGGTAGATGGTAAAAATCAGTTTTTGAGTGCAGATTGAAAGAAACAATAGAAATTACAGTTTAGAGTTATGATATCAATGAAAGGCATAAATATTCTCCCCATTTACATCACATTTTGCACATATTTCTCCTCATAATGTATATAAAATCATATGAAAAAAATGGATTACCTCCCTTTGACATAGTGAATTTTTTTTATAAGCTGTGTTCCCCATGTTAAGTTGTAGAACAAGTGGCAAATAAGCACTTTTCTAGTAATTTAACATTCGAATAATCTGACCGCATGAAGGTAATCATTTATTTTTACATAACTCATTGCGTTTCTTTATTTAAAAACTATACTAGACAACTTTTCATGATTACGTGTCCTTCATCTAGGAAACTAGTGTTGAAATGTTTGTAATTGGAATTTTATGTTAAATAATTGCTTTTAAATATTCCAAATTGTTACTTTAATCTTCCAAATGCAAATTTCGGTTATACTTAGTCTTATTTATTCACATTTGGCACTTTTTTCTACTTCAGTTCTGGCTGTCTAGTTTTGGCGAAGAATCCATCCTGATGTTGGGGTAACAGGAATTTCTGCAGAGTGATTGTCAATGACATTTTATGAACTTTACAAGTAATTAAAACACAGATTTAGTATAATGAAACATAATTGTTGTTTTATTTGGTATCAAACTGCTTAAAAAAGCCTTTAAAAGGTCTTTTTGTGGTCTTTTCAGGGTATTTAATCAAAAACTTCCATATAAGGAAAAAATTAACTAAGAGTACACCAAGTCTTTAGTTTCTAGGTGTACTTGAAATACTGGTCAAAGCAAACACAGAAAACAATTCATATTTATTAAACATAGTGTTTTACACCATTCTTTTAAAAACAGTCAATGTGCAACTTTATATACCAAATATACATTGGCCGCAGTATGGGCTGTAGTATAAATTTTGCTCTATCTTTACAAATTCAGCATTTATGAATGTTGTATTGAAACTGGAACTTCAAAATTGGATACCTTACATGTTTATTACAAAAAAGGGGTAAAGAAGTAAAAAAGTCCCTTATAAGAAAATATGCACTCTTTCACTGTACTTATCCAAGGCCACATAATAATCAACAAACTCATTTCCTGTAAATTTTAATGAATTGGAAGGATTTTGGAACTATTTGAAGTTGTTTTTACACAAATTTCTATCTTAGCTGCGGCTATCCAGGATGCACTGAGTGTACTGTGAGAGGAAGCATGGGGTATATGATAAAAATCAGTTTTTGAGTGCAGATTGAAAGAAACAATAGAAATTACAGTTTAGAATTATGATATCAATGAAAGGCATAAATATTCTCCCCATTTACATCACATTTTGCACATATTTCTCCTCATAATGTATATAAAATCATATGAAAAAAATGGATTACCTCCCTTTGACATAGTGAATTATTTTTAGCTGTGTTCCCCATGTTAAGTTGTAGAAGAAGTGGTAAATAAGCACTTTTCTAGTAATTTAACATTCGAATAATCTGACCGCATGAAGGTAATCATTTATGTTTACATAACTCATTGCGTTTCTTTATTTAAAAACTATACTAGACAACTTTTCATGATTACGTGTCCTTCATCTAGGAAAATAGTGTTGAAATGTTTGTAATTGGAATTTTATGTTAAATAATTGCTTTTAAATATTCCAAATTGTTACTTTAATCTTCCAAATGCAAAGTTTGGTTATACTTAGTCTTATTTATTCACATTTGGCACTTTTTTCTACTTCAGTTCTGGCCGTCTAGTTTTGGCAAAGAATCCATCCTGATGTTGGGGTAACAGGAATTTCTGCAGAGTGATTGTCAATGACATTTTATGAACTTTACAAGTAATTAAAACACAGATTTAGTATAATGAAACATAGTTGTTGTTTTATTTGGTATCAAACTGGTTATAAAAGCCTTTAAAAGGTCTTTTTGTGGTCTTTTCAGGGTATTTAATCAAAAACTTCCATATAAGGAAAAGATTAACTAAGAGTACACCAAGTCTGTAGTTTCTAGGTGTACTTGCAATACTGGTCAAAGCAAACACAGAAAACAATTCATATTTATTTAACATAGTGTTTTACACCATTCTTTTAAAAACAGTCAATGTGCAACTTTATATACCAAATATACATTGGCCGCAGTATGGGCTATAGTATAAATTTTGCTCTATCTTTACAATTTCAGCATTTATGAATGTTGTATTGAAACTGGAACTTCAAAATTGGATACCTTACATGTTTATTACAAAAAAAGTGGGTAAAGAAGTAAAACAGTCCCTTATAGGAAAATATGCACTCTTTCACTGTACTTATCCAAGGCCAAACAATAATCAACAAACTCATTTCCTGTAAATTTTAATGAATTGGAAGGATTTTGGAACCATTTGAAGTTGTTTTTACACAAATTTCTATCTTAACTGCGGCTATCCAGGATGCACTGAGTGTACTGTGAGAGGAAGCATGGGGTATATGATAAAAATCAGTTTTTGAGTGCAGATTGAAAGAAACAATAGAAATTACAGTTTAGAGTTACGATATCAATGAAAGGCATAAATATTCTCCCCATTTACATCACATTTTGCACATATTTCTCCTCATAATGTATATAAAATCATATGAAAAAAATGGATTACCTCCCTTTGACATAGTGAATTTTTTTTAGCTGTGTTCCCCATGTTAAGTTGTAGAAGAAGTGGTAAATAAGCACTTTTCTAGTAATTTAACATTCGAATAATCTGACCGCATGAAGGTAATCATTTATTTTTACATAACTCATTGCCTTTCTTTATTCAAAAACTATACTTGACAACTTTTCATGTTTACGTGTCCTTCATCTAGGAAAATAGTGTTGAAATGTTTGTAATTGGAATTTTATGTTAAATAATTGCTTTTCAATATTCCAAATTGTTACTTTAATCTTTCAGATGCAAAGTTTGGTTATACTTAGTCTTATTTATTCACATTTGGCACTTTTTTCTACTTCAGTTCTGGCTGTCTAGTTTTGGCGAAGAATCCATCCTGATGTTGGGGTAACAGGAATTTCTGCAGAGTGATTGTCAATGACATTTTATGAACTTTACAAGTAATTAAAACACAGATTTAGTATAATGAAACATAATTGTTGTTTTATTTGGTATCAAACTGCTTAAAAAAGCCTTTAAAAGGTCTTTTTGTGGTCTTTTCAGGGTATTTAATCAAAAACTTCCATATAAGGAAAAAATTAACTAAGAGTACACCAAGTCTTTAGTTTCTAGGTGTACTTGAAATACTGGTCAAAGCAAACACAGAAAACAATTCATATTTATTAAACATAGTGTTTTACACCATTCTTTTAAAAACAGTCAATGTGCAACTTTATATACCAAATATACATTGGCCGCAGTATGGGCTGTAGTATAAATTTTGCTCTATCTTTACAAATTCAGCATTTATGAATGTTGTATTGAAACTGGAACTTCAAAATTGGATACCTTACATGTTTATTACAAAAAAGTGGGTAAAGAAGTAAAAAGTCCCTTATAGGGGCAAATTCAGTAAATAAATAAACGTCATCAGGGACCGCCCATTTAGGGGAGAGCTTTCTGTATAACACTGAAGTCATATGCTCTTCTGATTGGTAGATAATGTTTGTAATAAATATTTTTTGGCAGATGGATCAAAACTAGAGTTGAAAAAAAATAAAAAATAAATGCTGAATGTACTAATTTTTTTTACTACAGGGTTGAAAAGTAATAGGAGTCAGTAAAGGAATTCAGTGCGAATCTACATTGTTTGTAAACAAGGCCATGTGAAAGCCCAAAAATGCCGCATGACCCTATGTTTTTATTAGTGCAAAAGATAGGGCTACATTTGTACTTTCATGAATGTTTTATGAAAGTTTCCAATTTCTAAAGGTAAATCAGGTATAAATTTAATTCCATACATAGATTAGCATTAAAGTCGATGGGAGATTTTTTACTGAATTTACCCCTATAGACTTTTGCATCCGTCGACATTATCTTTGATTAAAATAGTATTGATTTGACAACCGCTGTGCATGTATACTTTGACGACCGGGCTAGTTTTCTTGTCAGTTTTAAAAGTAATTACCTCCCTTGTTATTGTGATATTGTAATCAATCTATTTATTTATACCATCTTTATGTATCGTAATAGAATATTGTACAATTTAAATTTGTGATTCGTTTAATATTTAAATATAATAATTTATTCTTTATCAAAGATATAAACAAGGTAATTTGAAAATCTTTGATTACTATATCACCGTATTTCAATTCAGCAGTCATGCGGTCTATTTTGTCTACATTATGTTAAAAGAACACAGGAGCGTTTACATCGGCAATATTTACAATGACTATGAAACAAGAAAGGAAAACATTTTGCATTATATATCGAGAAATAATTAAAATTAAATACAAAACTCTTCTTTAGTAAAATCAAAAACGAAAAACGGAAACACTTTTATTTTCATTTTGGTTTTAGTGAAATCAAAAACAAAAAAAAGAAAACACTTTCGTTTTCTGTTTTGGATTTAGAGAAATCAAAAACGAAAAACGAAAACACTTTTGTTTTTCATTTTGGTTTTCGAGAAATTAAAAACGAACAATGAAAACATTCTCGTTTTTCGTTTTTTGTTTTTGTTATTTTATAATGAAAAACGAATGGACTCAAATATACACGGATATCAAATGTTAAATGTTGAAAACGAATGTTGAAAGTTGAAAATCGATTGTTGAAAACGAATGTTGAATGTTGAAAACGAATGTTGAATATTGAAAACGAATGTTGAACGTTGAAAATGAAAGTTGAAAGTTGAAAAAAAAACGAATATTGAAAATAAATGTTGAAGGTTGAAAACGAATGTTGAAGGTTAAAAACGAATGTTGAATGTTGAAAACGAATATTGAATGTTGAAAACGAATGTTGAATATCGAAAACGAATATTGAATGTTGAAAACGAATGTTGAAAGTTGAAAATCGAATGTTGAAAACGAATGTTGAATGTTGAAAACGAATGTTGAAAGTTGAAAATCGAATGTTGAAAACGAATGTTGAATGTTGAAAACGGATGTTGAAAGTTGAAAATCGGAGATTGAAAACGAATGTTGAAAACGAATGTTGAATGTTGAAAACGATTGATGAATATTAAAAACGAATGGTGTTGAATGTTGAAAACGAATGTTGAATGTTGAAACGGATGTTGAATATTGAAAACGAATGTTGAAAGTTGAAATTCGAATGTTGAATATTGAAAACGAATCTTGAATGCTCAAAACGAATGTGGAAAGTTGAAAAATGAATGTTGAACAAAATGTTGAATGTTGAAAACGAATGTTGAAAGTTGAAAACGAATGTTGAATGTTGAAAACGAATGTTGAAAGTGGAGAACGAATGTTGGAAGTAGAAAATCGAATGTTGGGAGTAGAAAATCGAATGTTGAAAACGAATGTTGAATATTGAAAACGAATGTTGAATGTTAAAAACGAATGTTGAAAGTTGAAAATCGAATGTTGAAAACGGTCCTTGTATATTTGCGTCAATTCGTATTCCATTTTGAAATATCAAAAACAAAAAATAAATAACGAGACTGTTTTTTTATTTTTGTTTTTGATTTCTCGAAAAATAAAAATGAAAATCAAAAGTGTTTCCGTTTTCCGTTTTTTGATTTGACTAAAAAAAGAGTTTTGTGTTTCATTTTAATTATTTCTCCATTTATAATGTAAAATGTTTTCCACTTGTTTCACAGTCATTGATATTAAATGTTGCCAATGTAAACACCCCGGTGTTCTTTCAAGATAATGTAGGCTAAATAGAACGCATAACTTCTGAATTGAACTACGGTGATGAAGTAATCAAAGACTTTCAAATTACCTTATTTATATCTTTGATAAAGAATAAATTATTATATTTCATATTAAACGAATCACAAATTAAAATTATACAATATAATAAATCTAAAAAGATGTTACAAATAAATAGATTGATGCCAATATCACACGAACAAGGGAGGTAACTAGTTTTACATCTGACAAGAAAACTAGCCCGGTCGCTAAATTGTACATGCACGGCGGTTGTCAGATCAATACTACGTTAATCGAAGATAATGTCGACGGATGCAACAGTCTTTATCAATCTAAACAATAAGGGTGCGTGAACTTTACTTTTAAGTTTGGAGAGGTTGATCTAAGATGATAAGACAGATTCGTAATTAGCCTTTATTACATCTTGCATTCTAAACGTTTCTTTCGGGCCCTTTCTTAGTATGAAGCGCAAGTTTTTTTTAATTTATTTTATTACAATTATTATCGTTTATATAAATATACAAAGTTGATATCAGTTGATTTATGAATCTTTACTCTTATAGATTACTTAAATAAGATATAATAGTTATCAAAGGTACCAGGATTATAATTTAGTACGCCAGACGCGTGTTTCGTCTACATAAGACTCATCAGTGACGCTCAAATCAAAATATTTATAAAGCCAAACAAGTACAAAGTTGAAGAGCATTGAGGATCCAAAATTCCAAAAAGTTGTGCCAAATACGGCTAAGGTAATCTATACTTGGGATATATAACACTTTTAACACTAATATCATTACTCTTATAGTTAAATAAGATATACCACTTTTAAACAAGAATGTGTCCCAAGTATCCGGATGCCCCATCCGCACAATCATTTTCTATGTTCAGTGGACTGTGATAAAATCTCTAATTTGGAATTAAGATTGGAAAGATCATATCATAGGAAACACTGTTAATTAAGTTTCAAGTTGATTGGACTTCAACGTCATCAAAAACTACCTCGACCAAAAACTTTAACCTGAAGCGGGACGAACGGACGAACGAATGGCCTGACGAACGGACGCACATACAAGAAAACGTAATGCCCATAAATGGAGCATAAATACGAATATTTAAGATAATCGTGTAAAAACATTTTTTTAAGGGTTCGAAAAGTTATTGCTCGATTTAACTGTCTATCACGTTTGCGCAGTAACGTAAATAATTTTACCCAAGTAACCCGAGTTAATGAAATCGAAGTTGACCCTGAGGGTTAGATTGGTTACCGATCGCAAGATTACATATACCAATATGAGAGAGTATGGTTATTAGCTAATACCTGGAAAAGTATATATATAAAAAAGATGTGGTATGATTGCCAATGAGACAACTGTCCACAAGACCAAAATGACACAGAAATTAACAACAATAGATCACCGTATGGCCTTCAACAATGAACAAGCACATACCGCATAGTCAGCTATAAAAGGCCCCGAAATGACAATGTAAAACAATTCAAACGAGAAAACTAAGGTCTAATATTTATGTACAAAAGAAATAACGAAAAACAAATATGTAACACATAAACAAACGACAACCACTGAATTACAGGCTCCTGACTTGGGACATGCAAATACATACATAATGTTGCAGGGTTAAACATGTTAACATGATCCCAATCCTCCCCCGGACGTGGGACAGTGGTATAACAGTACAACATAAGAACGCACGAACAACATAAGATGCATGTTTATCAACACCATACAAAAAATAACTGCATATACTCTAACTTTTCTTTTACAGTACTTGGTATACCCCCATCCCTGTTTCACTTGAATTATTGTCAGCTTATTCGTATATGTGCATGTTTTCTGACACATAAAATAAATGCAATTCATCTAATGTTTGAATGTTCATTTATACAGTCATGTAATTATTAACATTAAGCATGTTTAAAAAACAGAAATAAATGTTTATAAGTGCAACACACGGTATTTTGGAACAAGAAATCAATTTTTCTCACACTTTTTAAATTCAAATGAAGTAAAACATTACATGTAAGACAAATCAATATTGTTGACGCAATAATGACATTCTGTTACACAGAATAATAGTGGTGCATTTCTTTCCAGTGGTTCTTAATCAACATTTACAGAAATCTTGGTAAGAAATTAGCCTTAGATTCATATTTTTTTATTAGTTGTTATTGGCTTTGAACAAGCTGTCAGTAACTGCGAGTACTCTCAGATATGTACTTAGTGCCTCTGTTTTTAGGATATACAAGTAAACGGCTACGGCCACTCTGTATATTTGTTAGATGTATTTCTATTTGTATTCAGCCTTTTTCAACTGATTTGTATTGTCATTCTTATGTTGTACTGTTACACCACTGCCTGGTTAGGGAGGGGGTGGTTGGGATCCTGTTAACATGTGTAACCCCACCACGTTCTTTATGTATGAGCCTGTTCAAAATCAGGAGTAATTCAGTGGTTGTTGTCGTTTATTGAAGTGTTACATATATTTCGTTTTTTTTGTACATAAATAAGACCGTTAGTTTTCTCGTTTGAATTTTTGTGCATTTGTCATTTCGGGGCCGTTTCTAGTTGACTATGCGGTATTGGCTTTGCTCATTGTTGAAGGTCTTGCGGTGACGTATAATAGTTTTTGTGTCATTTGGTCTAGTGTAGAGAGTTGTCTCATTGGCAATCATACCACATCTTCTTTTTTATATATACCAGTAGTGGTTAATATTTACTCGTTTTAGATTTTTAGATAAAGTATTTTCAGATAGATTCACACAGCAATTTGTTTTAATTCCTTGATGTTTCTACTTTTTATATCAAAGAAACATCAACCTGACCAAAGAGCAGATAAACATGTTAAATCCCGAAGCATTTTTGTGCCTGTCCCAAATCAGGAGCCTCCGGCCTTTTTTTATCTGGTTTGTTTTTAATTTTAGTTCAATTATATGTTGTGGAGTTTGAAACAGTACACATTTGGTTGAGGGGTCAGCTGAAGCCCGCCTCCAGTTGAGGGATTTTCTCGCTGTGTTAAAGACTCAATTGGTGGCCATCGAGAAATGATTAAAATGAAATACAAAACTCTTCTTTAGTAAAATTAAATTAAAACAAAAACCGGAAACACTTTTGATTTCCATTTTGGTTATCGAGGAATGAATGTTGAATGTTGAAAACGAATGCTGAATGTTGAAAGTTGAAAACGGATGCAAGAAAAAAAAATGAATGTTGAATGTTGAATATTAAAATCGAATGTTGAATGTTAAAATCGAATGTTAAATGTTAAAAATGGATACAAGAAAAAAAATAATTGAATGTTGAAATCGAATGTTAAAAACGAATGTTGAATGTTGAAAACGAATGTTGAATGTTGAAAACGAATGTTGAATGTTAAAAACGAATGTTGAGATTGAAAAACGAATGTTGAGATTGAAAATCGAATTTTGAAAAAGAATGTTGAATGTTGAAAACGAATGTTGAAAGTTGAAAATGGATGCAAGAAGAAAAAATGAATGTTGAATGTTGAATATTAAAATTGAATGTTGAATGTTAAAATCGAATGTTAAATGTTGAAAATGGATACAAGAAAAAAAATAATTGAATGTTGAAATCGAATGTTAAAAACGAATGTTGAATGTTGAAAACGAATGTTGAATGTTGAAAACGAATGTTGAATGTTAAAAACGAATGTTGAGATTGAAAAACGAATGTTGAGATTGAAAAATAATGTTGAATGTTGAAAACGAATGTTGAAAGTTGAAAATGGATGCAAGAAAAAAAAAAGAAAAAAATTGAATGTTGAATGTTGAATATTGAAATCGAATGTTGAATGTTAAAATCGAATGTTGAATGTTGAAAATACATGTAGATACAAGAAAAAAAAAATATTTGAATGTTGAATGTTGAAATCGAATATTGAATGTTGAAACGAATATTGAATGTTGAAAATGGATGCAAGTAAAAAAAAAATGAATGTTGAATATTGAAATCGAATGCTGAGATCGAATGAAAAATGTTGAAAATGGATACAAGAAAAAAAAAAAAAAATTTGAATGTTGAATGATGAAATAGTGTTGAATGTTGAAAATGGATACAAGAAAAAAAAACAATTATTGAATGTTGAATGATGAAATCGTGTTGAATGTGGAAAATGGATACAAGAAAAAAAAAATTGAATGTTGAATGATGAAATCGTGTTGAATGTTGAAAATGGATACAAGAAAAAAAAAAATAAAAAAAAATAGAATGTTGAATGTTTGAATGTTGAAATCGAATATCTAATGTTGAAAATGGATGCAAGAAAAAAAAAACAAAAAAAATTAGAATGTTGAATGTTGAAAACGAATGTTGAAATCGAATATCGAATGTTGAAAATGGATGCAAGAAAAAAAAACAAAAAAAAATAGAATGTTGAATGTTTAAAACGAATGTTGAAATCGAATATCGAATGTTGAAAATGGATGCAAGAAAAAAAAAAAAAAAAAAAAAAAATTAGAATGTTGAATGTTGAAAACGAATAATGAAAGTTGATAACAAATGTTAAATGTTGAAAACGAATGTTGAATGTTGAGAACGAATGTTGAAAGTCGAAATACGAATGTTGAAAACGAATGTTGAATATTGAAAACGAATGTTGGATGTTAAAAAAGAATGTTGAAAGTTGAAAATCAAATGTTGAAAACGGTCCGCGTGTATTTGCGTCGATTCGTATTTCACTTTAAAATATCAAAAACAAAAAACAAAAAAAGAGAGTGTTTTCATTTTTTTTATTGACTTCTCTAAAACCAATATAAAAAAAAAGATGTGGTATGATTGCCCATGAAACAACTGTCCACAAGACCAAAATGACACAGAAATGAACAACTATGGGTCACCGTACGGCCTTCAACAATGAACAAAGCTCATACCGCATAGTCAGCTATAAAAGGCCCCGAAATGACAATGTAAAACAATTCAAACGAGAAAATTAACGGGCTAATATTTATGTACAAAAAAATGAACGAAAAACAAATATGTAACACATAAACAAACGACAATCACTGAATTACAGGCTCCTGACTTGGGACAGGCAAATACATACATAATGTTGCAGGGTTAAACATGTTAGCGGGATCCCAATCCTCATCCTAACGTGAACAGCGGTATAACAGTACAACATAAGAACGCACGAACAACATAAGATGCATGTTTATCAATACCATACAAAAATAACTGCATATACTCTAACTTTTTCTTTTACAGTACTTTGTATACCCCCATCCCTGTTTCACTTGACATTTTGTCAGCTTATTCGTATATGTGCATGTATTCTGACACATAAAATAAATGCAATTCATCAAATGTTTGAAGGTTCATTTATACAGTCATGTAATTATAAACATTAAGCTTTTTTAAAAAACAGGAAGATATGTTTACAAGTGTAACACACGGTATTTTGGAACAAGAAATCAATTTTTCTCACACTTTTTAAATTCAAATGAAGTAAAACATTATATGCAAGAGAAATCAATATTGTTGACGCAATAATGACATTCTGTTACACATAATAATAGTGGTGCATTTCTTTTCAGTGGTTCTTAATCAACATTTACAGAAATTTTGGTAAGAAATTAGCCTTAGATTCATATTTTTTTATTAGTTGTTATTGGCTTTGAACAAGCTGTCAGTAACTGCGAGTACTCTCAGATATGTACTTAGTGCCTCTGTTTTTAGGATATACAAGTAAACGGCCACGGCCACTCTGTATATTTGTTAGATGTATTTCTATTTGTATTCAGCCTTTTTCAACTGATTTGTGTTGTTCATTCTTATGTTGTACTGTTAAAACACTGCCTGGTTAGGGAGGGGGTGGTTGGGATCCCGTTGACACGTGTAACCCCGCCACATTCTTTAGGTATGAGCCTGTTCCAAATCAGGAGTAATTCAGTGGTTGTTGTCGTTTGTTGATGTGTTACATATTTGTTTTTCGTTCTTTTTCTTATACATAAATTATACCGTTAGTTTTCTCGTTTGAATTGTTTTGCATTTGTCATTTCGGTGCCTTTTATAGTTGACTATGCAGTATTGGCTTTGCTCATTGTTGAAGGTCTTGCGGTGACGTAAAGTAGTTTCTTTGTCATTTGGTCTATTGTAGAGAGTTGTCTCATTGGCAATCATACCACATCTTCTTTTTTATATATACCAGTAGTGGTTAATATTTACTTGTTTTAGATTAATTAGATAAAGTATTTTCAGATAGATTCACACAGCAAATTGTTTTAATTCCTTGATGTTTCTACTTTTTATGTCAAAGAGATAATAAATCATTAATGCTATATATTTGTGATGTGAACATTATTAGCATAATAAATAAATGTGGCGAGCTCATATATTAAAGGATTTATAAAAATCATCTTATTTGCAATTTTCAGAAATGCAGATGTTTTAGATTAAATTAAATATATATAGAAAATATGAGAACTACTGGTGACATTCGTGTTAAATAGTTATCAAAAGTACCCGGATTATAATTTAATACGCCAGACGCGCGTTTCGTCTACATAAGACTCATCAGTGACGCTCATATAAAAAAAGTTATGAAGCTAATCAAGTACAAAGTTGAAGAGCAAAAAAAGGGATATAACTCTTTATTAGCCGTCAATCATGTTTTACAGATGTATTATATATTTAAAGATCACACGATGGATTTAAAATTATCTAAACAACCAACTACCAACAAACATTAAACCTGCATACAATGTTTGAACAGCATAATGCCGTTCAATAATCTGTTAATACCCAACCTGAACTTGACGTAGACCTTATATTGAAAAACATGTGAAATGTTGCACATTTTCGAATCAACTTATTCCGTAGTTGGCTTAAGCGTAGCCCATATAGGACGTATGTTAGAAAACCTATGCACTGTTGCGACTTTACAAAATAGAGTTTTATAGTTGGCCCATAGTAGGTCCATCTTAGCCCAGGGTAATCCCAACGTAATTATAGAAATGCATACATTCAACCAACGGTATTACGTTTACCAAATGCTAACAAACGTATGAATGGATATTTCATCTGAATTTTTAAAAATTTCTTTTAATACTTTATATTGCAATTATCCAAGTTTAAGACGATATATTATTGAATAATTTTTAAAAGTCAGAGTTACATCGATTCAAATTCGGGACATAATTAGTTACATAGTATGCTAGTGACCTTATACGGTAAACATGGACTCACTTAATTCAATATAGCTATAGGGTGAGAGCGAAGCTCGAATTCCTATATGGAATTTACTGACCCCATATAAACCGTATTACGTCACTAACACACTATGTAACAAATAAACTTACCGACTATCTTAACGTGTGAAATTTAAACTAGTGACTTATCAAAATAAGCAAGTCTTCAATACTGTTAGCATTAAGAAACTACTTCCTTTGATCCTACTAAAACAGATGCCAACAATAACAACTTGATAGGTTTAAATATGTTCTATGAATTTATTTTGATCGTAATCATCAATTTCTTCGTCTGTTGAAACCTTTAAGATTTTTTCTCAGTACCGTTTTGTACACGCGAATTAATAAATGGGTTTGTAGATTTTTTTGTGTTCTGTTAAATTGTTCCTTTTAAAACTGTTACACAATGATGACTGATGTACCCATATTTTGACTATTTTATTTATCATGCCTGTTTAGTTCACGCATCATTGTAAATATAACGGAATTTGAAGAGACTGTCATCAAAGGGAGAGGTTTAGCGCTATAAAACCAGGTTTAATCCACCATTTTCTACTTTGAAAATGCCTGTACCAAGACAGGAGTATGACAGTTCTTGTCCATTCGTTTTTTATGTGTTTTGTCATTTGATTTTGCCATGTAATTATGGACTTTCCGATTGGATTTTCCTCTGAGTTCAGTAGTTTTGTGATTTTACTTTTTGTTTTTATAAAGGGACGTAACACCACTACTAACCGTGTATGAAAAAAGCCCCTCCTCCCATCGTACCTAATATGGAATATAAAGGGACTTAACACCACTACTAACCGTGTATGGAATAAGCCCCGCCTCCCTACTAACCTAATATGAATAATACACGGTCTACACGCGGACACTTTAGACCGATCATAATCCTAGAAATGTATAGGAGGTAAGATAATATTAGTTACATAGTGCGCTAGTGACCTAATACGATATATATGGGGTCAGTAAATTCCATATGGGGTGAGAGCGAAGCTCGAATCCCCATATGGAATTTACTGACCCCATATATATCGTATTAGGTCACTAGCACACTATGTAACGAATTTATCTTACCGACTATCATAACATGTAATATTAAGACTAGTGGCCTATAAAAGTGACCAAGTCTTCAATACTGTTAGTATTATGAACCAACTTTCATAGGTCTATTAAAAAACAAATGCCAACAATAACAACTTGTTAGCTTGAAATGTGTTACATGAAATTAAATTTCACCCGTTCGTTCATTATCCATTTAATCTTTAAGGTGTTTTTTCTCTTAGTCACCGCCGTGTTGTTTGTATAAAGGGACACAACTCCACTACTAACCTAATATGAAACCTTACTAACCTAATATGGAATATACACGGTTTCCACGAGGTTGCTCCTAACCAATCATATTCTTAGAAATGTATAGGAGGTAAGATAAAAAGATATACATGCAATGAGATATGCAATGCTAACTTGAAGGAATCCTATTGATCAAGAAAAAGCTTCTTGACAAAAGTAAAGAAAGTTCAAGGTTTGTTAGTATTCATATCCCCTTGGTTTATTAACTCATTGAGAGGGCACTATAGTGGATTGACTAAGCCGACAATTTTTCAACTTTAATGGACCACCCTACCTGCAGGCTAAATTATGACTCTTTGGAAAGAGAAATGTTTATTCTTTAATTTTTGCCTGGTCGTAGATTTGAAATATGTTGCATTTTTTTTAGAATAAGGTCAAAGGTTAGTTAAGTTTTTCACTATTGTCAATTTATTTCACAAGAGGTAGTATAAAGACTCCAAAAATATCTTACTAAACAAGAAATTCATAATGAAATTAATTGTGACCATTTATTTTCAACTTGATTTGAAAAAAATGAAACCACCAAATGCACATTTTAAAAGGAATTCAGACTAGCCACGAAATAGAGGATGGACCAACCGAATCTCAATTAATTTTTTTTTACATCGCATGTACTTCTAAAGATATATATATTTGAATTTTACGGCATTTATAAAAAGAATCGCAGTCAATTCGGTTTTTGCTTTTATGTATATCTATTGCCAGTCAAAAATGTTTCACAAGGCAATTAAATCAAATGGGTTTAATGATGGACTAACGTTTCAGCGTATATTCGTGCTCTATGAACTTTTAATTAAGGTTGGTTGTGCCTTTGCCTTACAAAAGCACACATGAACCCTTAGTGGTTGTATGGGCTATTTTAACAAACAAAGGGCATGACAAATTTCAAAAACCTGCATCAGTCATCGTTTTCATCCTCGTCTTCTTCCAATATTGCTCGGTTAGTAAAATAATTTCTACAACCATCAGACCCTTCACATGAACAACTATTGGTATACGCGGATCTCTGTTGGTTGCATACACAGTTGTTATTGCAAGCTGTTTTTCTTTGTCCGTATACGTATAAACAAGGTCTTGAAGGAAATCTACTGACATAGGTCCCTCAAAGAAAACCGAGAGCTAACCGTTTTTACCCTTTTACCAACCAGAGTCTTTGGAAAGTATGATCACTGGTTTAGCAATATGAGAGTTTATCCAAACTTGCGTTTGAAGCATTGCACGTGGGATTTGCTGTAAAAACGTGTTTTCACATGGAGGAATTTTCACAAGACAGGCATCCTTTGTTGCGACAACCTCCACCCTTAGCTTGTTTAGATCATCATAAAGATACCTGAACTTTCTCTTCGGATCATACAATGTACATCGAAGTACAGCGTTTGTTTCCTTGTCAGTCCTACGATGCCTCTACAACCTTTTAGAATCTTTGATAATAGTTTTATCTGTAGCATATAACTCCAGATACTATTTAAGACTCCATGTTTGTGTCTGATTGAAAACTCACCTGACATAAATACAGATTTTACCGTTTCAGACATTTAACATATCCAATATGTGTCCACCTTGTATAGTTCGTCCGATTGGCAATGAAAAAGCATCCGGCAACGTTACAGCTACCATTTTTAAATGTTAAAGCAGCTACCCATTCCGTTCAGCCCTAATGTTCTGTAACAATATCTCAACTGCACGAAGAAACATATCCGAAAATGCGACGGTTGGTGATAGTTTACAAGATTGTATTCTGAATTCTTCAAACAATGGCAACATATGTTCTTTAAAATTAGAAAAAAAACCTGTGCAATACCTTCAGAGCTTTTGGGTGTTTCAGCAAATGATCTGTGACATACATTTGGCTCAATATTAATTAACGATTTTCGTCTTAACCCCAATTTCTAAATACAGAAATACCATTAGGGACATAGGACATGTCTTGGATTCTGTCTATTTCCAAATTTGCTAAACTAGTCCGATATCTACGTACTTCAGAATAAGATGCACACAAACCATTGAATTTCAATATTTTTTTTAGGCCAAACTCATGGTGTAATTGTAGTGCAAAAGCAAAATGACATGGGGTTAACAGGTTTATGTTTAAAGCAAGTATACTTTCTGTTTTTTGCTAGGACTTTTCGCAGTTTGTCGACAGGAAGTTTAGAAACATTACTACAATCTTTCAATGAGCATCAGAATCACGAGGAATTCCATATCATATTCATTGAACTATTATGCAAAGTTAAAAATCCTCATTAAAGTTAAATTATAAGAAACCTGACTTGGAATGGCTTCGAAACTTTAAAATAGGAAGTTTAAAACATTCTAATTCGGAAAATCATGAAATTATCAATGTAATCTAAATTTACAAATGTTGTAACCACTTCGCCATCTGTATACAATGCAAAATCATATGTCAAAAGACAAAAAAAGTGACAAAATTCAATTTTTTTCCAATCTTGAAATTTAAAAAAAATTTCCAAGTATCTTATTTTTTCTTACCATTTTATAAAAAACTGCACCGCATGAAATATCAACGACCGGTAAAAAAATTCATCTTAAGGTATTGGCTTTGCAAAAAAATCGTTTTTAGACTGCAGGTATGCCGGTCCATTAAAGTCGTAAAATAAGCATTTTTTTTTCTGTCACTTGACTACTAGCTGTCAAATTAATGATCACAGATTTGACTCAAATTTTCATAATGTGATTTATAACAATGTAAAGCATTTATCCAAAATGATAAAAGTCTTAATATGTATCTTCGTTTTAGGTGTATTTATGTCTAAACGCCATCTAATAAACTACCTCCAAAGACCTCTCATGGTCATATATTAGTAAGCAATATAAACACAAATATATATTGAACTTTTGCAAAGAGTTTTTTCTAGGGATGCTTAATTTCATATTATAAATTTAAGATATATTTTAATCATAATTTGTACCTGTATTAGACATGTTAGAAGGATTTTGTATGGATCGAATCAGTCAATATAATGATTTACCTTTATTTCATTTTCAATGATGATATTCTTTTCCTTGAGATAACCGAACACGAACGAGCCATGCGTTGTACATCTCTAACTAAAGGGTTTAGTTGAAGTTCACATGAATACAGATCCAATGAGGTCAAATTATTCACTTGCACTTGCAAGTGAATAATTCGTCATCAATGTTTCTCAGCTACATTTGACAAAGATGAACTATAATGTCTTTTTAAAGCAATTATTATTCACTATTTCACTTTCATTAATAATTGAGCAAAAACAAAAACACAGCATACTTTAGCTTTTCATATATCTCGCAGCTAATGCCTCCTAAAAACTTTTGCATACTGAAAATCACTATTATTCTTTAAAATATAAATTTCCTGGATAAAGTTTGTAAGGTAAACTACGTTTTAATAGGTGTTGCTTTCATGTTTTCTAAAGGCTATTATGCAGACTTTGTCAAAACCTCGAAACACAAATCCACAAAAATGGACGTTTTATACAAACGGATATTAGTGCGTTAGGATTACTTGTCACTGCACCTTAACATGCTTTAGTTACGGTTGATTGACTTTGAACGTTTTACATTATACTCCGAAAATAACACAAAGACGAGACATACCTCTGTGTCAACTACTTATTTAATTTTTACCTTCGTATTTATAGATAAATTGAGAAGACACACGATTTCTCATCTCCGAAAATAACACAAAGACGAGACATACCTCTGTGTCAACTACTTATTTAATTTTTACCTTCGTATTTATAGATAAATTGAGAAGGCACACGATTTCTCATCTCTGACGATAGAATGGATAAAGGCCAGTACGTAAAACTAACAGTTGCTATTATCATAACAGGGATGTGTTTCCTGATATATTCTGGAGTATTCAATAATATAAATAAAATAAAATGGGACACCATATTGAATAAATTGAAGTGGAACACACGATTGATTGAATTAAAGTTGAATACAGAACCGTTCCATTCATGCACTGGCCTAAATTGTACAAACTTTTTTAAATCCTATTTTTGGAAGAAAACCTACAAATCAGTGGTTTATCTAGGCGATTCATGTATGTATCATTTGTTTATGGCTGTATTGGGAAAAACGAGATCTTGTAAAGTTCGAAAGCAGGCTTTCAGATGTAACCTTATCTCGTATTTGGGTCAACAAAAACGTTCTAACTGGACTAAACCATCTAGTACAGAAGGACCTGTTGGGTATGGATTGGCACACCCTTTTTGTACAGATTGTTCTGGATGTAACAGTGCACTTTCTAATTGCGGAGAAATCAAGATGGAATATATCTCAGTGGAATATGCACGAGATGTCGAAATTCAGTCAACAATCGGTAATACTACGCAAGAAGCCGTTTCTCTATACCTCAATTCAAGCTTTACAAATGTATGTGTGGTTAATTCTGGTATTCATGACATGTTTCTACCAGCCCTAACAGACCAAATTTATGTTAAGAAGGTACAATTCTATGTGCAACATTTGGTTCAAACGTGTCAGAATGTTATTTGGATTTCCACGACAGCAGTTAGAGGTGACAAAAGATATCCACAAAATAATCGCAGAATTCAGCTGTGGAATAGATTTATTAAAGAAATGTTACGTAACAAGTTTCCAAAAGTAGGTTTTATGGATTTATCCCCTATTTCTAATTCCGCCAAAGCGCATAGGGATAATGTTCACTTAACTCCAGCTTTGTATAAATTGTTAGCAAGTTTTTTTACTTAATTTGTATACATAAAATATTGAAATCTTTTTTTTTTGTATTGTTCGAATGTTTTGTTAGTTTTTATTATATAACATGTATAACATCCCTTTTAATAGCGAATATATGAAATTAAAATGACCCGTTCAAAGCCACAGAAAATGTTATCAATGTTAATAAAAATATCACCTTTTCAACCAGGTTTCTTCATAGATAGATAATTTTGTTCACGTACTGGTGTCCAGATATGATCTATATGTTTCATTTCGTAGACATATCTTGGAAATGTTACCAGTAAATATACACATGCATAGTGATTAAATTGAAATCTGTGTAAAACCTTAAGTAAAGGAAGGGGGAGTACAGAATTTTTGTGTAAGTTTGAACTCTGAAATGTTCGGGCATATAAACGTTGAAAATATACCACATAGGCCTATATTTTGACCTTTGAAAAAAAAAAGAAGTTCATAATATGAACTTTCCATTCGAGGATATATTTTTTTCAAAACTTAGGAAAAGTGGTACAGTATTTGCCGTTAAAGGAGTTCCTAAGGGAAATGGCATTGTTGGTATTTACAAAAATGCAATCTTTTATCATGAAGTTAAATCACATGTCTTAGATCTTTTTAAAAGACGTGTGCAATGACGATGTACTCAGGTAAATAACAATTTCGAAACAATTTGAACATAGACTGAAACATGTAACATGTTTGACCCAGCAGTATTCCGTATGTACGTGTCTGTCCTAAACCAGGAGCATGTAATTATGTAGTTGTCGTTTGTTGCCTTGTACATGTTGTTTTCGATCATTTTTTTGTACATTAACCCCTTCCCATTCATGCATTTTTAAGCAAAATTTACACTTTTAAAGGTGTTCTTAAATATCACATAATTTATAATAAAGCATATCTTTTTGTATCCATCTATCTCAGAACAGATATGGTGGGGCTACAAAATGAACATATTAGATAAATGATACCATAGCAACAGATCACGTGACACGTCTCTAAGTATTGAAATTTCCCGCTTTTTCTTGTCATTTTATGGAAATTTTGAATTTCGTGATAATTTCTGAATATGTTTGAAATTAAAATAGATATAAATCTTACCCGTTAAAGTAAGCTTGGAAAGTCAGCTTTTCAAATCATGTCAAAGTTAATGATTATTTTCATAAATAATGTATTTTTTCTGTTGCTAAGCAACATTCCAATTTAAAAAAAAACCTGATTCCATCGTATTTTCTTCATTTTCCAGATTTTTGAGAGTTGTTAAGATGAACATTCATCAAGTACTTACTAAATATGGGATAAACAATATAAAAAATACAGAAAATATTTCACTCTGTCAAATGGTTCCCATAGCAACGGTAGTCAAATGGGAAAAAAATACGAAAAAATTGCCATACATTAAAGGATTTCGGGATTTTGATAATAATAATTATATATTAACATACGCAAATGAAGTTTAATAGAATCAGATACAAACTTTAAAGTGTAATACAAAATAATACCAGTTGTTATGGCAACAGTCTTCTAAAAATGTTGTAAAATCTCTCATATTGATAACTGAACCTTATTTCAAAGGTGAATAACTTTATGGAAATAACTGTTGATTTCAACTGGAGTACTACCTGTATGGATTATCAACACTTGCAAGTGGACAAGAAAACTGCTTTAATTCATATACATTGTACATGTATAAATTAACAAATGAACAAAAAGTATCAATTAACAACTGGTTAGTCACTAATGAGGAAACAGCCACATGCACAGTATCCAAATAACCGGAATCAAGTTTCAAGTTTTCTTTTTTTTAATTTTCCATTTTGAGAGACATAGTTTTGAATATTTACTTCTGTATGCCAATTGTAAATACAGTTTCTTGTTGCTGAACAATAAAGTGGACATTACAAGTATTACAAACTGAAAATACTTTGTGGCTAGGTGACGGTAAACCATCCATACTGGCTTTTGCATTACAGTAAACGCAATCCTTTCTGATACTTAGAAAAGATGGCATATGTTTGGCGACAATGTTTTCAACAGAAGGTCTCCCGATATTCATTAGCTCAGATGTTATCGACTCTCTAAACTCTAGTTGACCAAACCTAGAATCAAATGTTGTGTTTTCAAACTGGGCAGGATACTTTCCTATAAACTCCTGAAAAACTATATAGGAGTTTACTACCATAATGTCAAAGCAGTGAAAATTAATACCTTCCACCAATGGCTTTGGGTTCTAATATAAGATGAATACTTGTTTAAATATTGGTTAGACAAGTCCACTCCGCCTATATTAACATTGTAATCATGAATAACTTGTGGCTCTTTTACATTCTGCCCTTTCCATGCACTACGGTTGGAAATAGTTCTAAAACAGGACGTTACATCAGAACCTTTGTGCAAAGGGGACATAAGAGTAACCGTCTTACAATCCTTCCATTGAATAAAAACAAATGAATCTTCCTTATGCCATCTAAAATCACCTCTGGACACAAGTTTACTCCAGTCTACACTTTGTTTGAAAACTAGAGGCATTGCTGTGCTATTAGATCTGATAGCTCCAATTAAATACACTTTGTTTGTAAGTAGGTCATTTGCTAAACGTAATGTTGTGTAAAAAGAATCAACATATAGCCTGAATCCTTGTCCATATAACTTTTCACACAAAGTGATAACAACTATGAATGCTAAGCCCTTTGATTTGTCAACTATGTTTGTTCTCTTTTTACCCAAGTACACGAAGAAATTCCATGTATACCCAGAAACAGAACATGCCAGAACCCACAATTTTATCCCAAATCTTATTGGTTTGTCTTTGATAAACTGCCGAATGGCAGAATATTTATGTTTAGAAGTAACCATCCTTTCATCTGCAGAAATATCTTTGTGTGGAAAATATAAACTTTGTGATATTTCCTTTACATGGTCCAGCAAATACCTCATTCTTGTTAACTTGTCACCTGTAAAAACAGACAGACATGTACACCTTACAATGATTCCGTACACGAGAACTGAAACCATATTGCTTACAGTATAGAAGAAACCTAACACAAGAACAAAACTTGTTTACTGAACCATGAAAATGAGGTCAATGTCGCATTAAACCTGACAATAGGACAATCAACATGTATACCAAACAATCATTCCATTTACCAAATATAGTTCACCTATAGCTAATAGTGTCTGAGAGATACAGAATTGACCAACTGAACTAAGATCCATTAAATAAAAATATCTTGAAATATTAAGCCTTTTACAGAAAGTTTGCAATGTTTCTTCTGCTGCCAGATCATTTTCCAGATATATTGCATTCAGAACAAAACACATGCTTTGGATAATTAGCTAACAATTTAATAAGAATAACAATTCACAAAATGCAGTGATGTAATATGATAAAACATATATCTTTAACATGTTTAATGAATAATTCTTTCTTTTAAATTCAAGTAAGCAGTTTAGTTATTCTATGTTCTTAATCATTATCCATTATAGACATAAGCTTTTTAAGGACCCAGATAAACTGGTTAGCAATGTTAAATATAACATTTCACAATCGTCCAGCGATGTGTTCTCCAGTCAATCATCATAATACGTTGATTTTACATCTTACTGAAAATAGAAAAAAAAAAAAACCAGAGAGGACAACAAAAGTACAGAATCGATTATATTCTACAATACTACATATAAATTTGTAATAAAAGAATACATGTATATATATTGAATAAATGTTTTCATTTTTTTTTTTTTTTTTTTTAAATTATTTCAGCAAAACATAAGTTTGAATCCCACATGAATGTAATTCATAGATTCTAATATCAGTTTTTCATCAACAATATAGTTTTGGAGATTCAATATTTTTCCTGCATTTATTCAACACCTATTTCTAATTTTTGATGTTGTTATTAACAGGTAAAAAAGCTTTCATCTCAAACTTAATAATTCTTAAAAGTTTTATTGTTGAAGGAGAATAAACACATTGTAGGTAATCATTTTCTTCATGTAATTGATTTTTGTACATAAATAAGGCCGTAAGTTATCTTGTTTGAATTATTTTACATTGTCATTTCAGGGCCTTTTATTGATGACTATGCGGTATATGTTTTTGTCATTGTTGAAGGTTGTACAGTGACCTATAGTTGTTTTAAATCTGTGTCATTTTGGTCTCTTGTAGAGAGTTGTTGCAATCATACCACATCTTTTTTTATATTTCAGTGGACGAATGAAAGGTTTGTAGCAAAAGACATATCTATTCTTTTAATAAGACATGTCCCCTATCCATTATAATATTGATACAGAATTTATCTTTTTGAAAAATCATGGCCAAATGTAAAATTTTAAATAATGTCATTAAGCATAATAATGAAAAACTACATAGCTTGCAACTGTATTTCTTGTTTACAACATTAAGCAATCAATATATGTAATTCTTTTTCAAATATTGATTATATTCATTTTAATAAAATACTTCACCTGTATCAACTTCAGCTGGAGACGTCACTTGAATAAATGATAGTATTGCAAGGAATCTTTTCTTTGACATAACATCTCGAACTGGACAGCTCTTGTATAACACATCAGTTGACCAATATTTATCAACCGTGGACAGCTTTATAACTGCCATGTAAATAGCAATACCAAGAAATCTGTAAAAGATAACATTAGATAAAAAAGAAATCTTATATAATACTCTATTTTCACTTTTCAAAATAAAGAATGCCCTTCTATTATATTTTTAGTGTATATAAAATGTTATAATAAATATATATATATATATGGTTCCTTTATAATTTGGTTTGAAATAAGGCATGTTATTTCTTACTTCCGGTCTCAAAAATGTCACTTCCCGTATTATTAGATAGTTTATTTGACACTGATTTCAAAACCGTATTGTTCTATATACTTTAACATCAAATGAGTTACAAAAAAATACCTACTTCTGGTTTACACAAGGGCACTTCCGGTTTGCTTTTTCACAGCCATATGGCTGTGTAATCTAATGCACAAAGTCTTATATGGCTTGATAATGTATAAATATCAAAAATCAAAGACAAAATCAAGGACGTCAAATTTACCTATGACCTTGACCTCAATTTATAAACCAAGGACCTCGAATAAAAAAAACCTAGGTTTTTATTAGATATGGTTCATGAATTATATCATCATACGTGTAATAATAACTATCAAAGGAGAGAAACTCCCATTAAATGTCAACGTACCCTTTCTACCAACATACATGTGTTACTACATGTCTCAACTAACAATTTAGTAAATATATATGTTGTCGATATATTATACGGATTTTGAAAAAAAGTGAAAATAAGCCAAAACGTTGACCTTATTTATTTTTTATTTTTTGGGGGAACATGAACCTCAAATCAAAAGACCCTAGGTATCTATAACTTATGGTTTACCAGTTTCGTATGCATATCACTTATATATCAAATGCATAAAGGGAAATAACTCTCATATGGAATCTCTATACTGCTTCGGTTAGAATTAACGTTTTGAGGATATAACGAGCGATTTGGTAAAAAATAATTTCTCGTTATCTTTTACGGTTGCAAAAAAGTAGTACACACAAGAAAAACAGTGTTTCGGGAGATCATAACTCTTACAAAATATAATATTTGTTTAAGTAGTGTCAAGTAATAAAGTGTATAAACATGTCGATATCAAATACCACAAAATCTACGCGGCAAATATTGAAAAAAACAATACAGGAGAAGGAAAAAAAATCAGATCAAATGAATAGAAAACGGTAAAGTGGAAAGACCTAATAAATACCCAAGTACACCCACGGATAATTCTATCGTATTTATCCTCAAAATCTATCATGAATTTACACTTTTTCTCACAATATAAAACAATAAATGAATAAGTTAAAAAGAACTTAAAATTAACTCATCAGATGAATACCAAGCACAACAAAAAATAAAAACAGCACAAAAGAAATAAAGTACAGATCTGAGAGTAATTGCAGTTACTGAAAGTATGTCAAGGAAATTTGTGATATTTATGCACTATAGCGTTTGTATCTCGGATTTTTAAAATTTAAGAATTTTCATCGAATTACTCTTGATACAAAAAAAATGTCATATTCATCGACATCTTTTACAATTGATTAACATTGTGAAAGTTTTATATTGAAGGCTATACGGTGACCTGAGTTGATTACTTCCACAGGTTCTACGCTAGTCTCTTGGATCGTTGTCTCATTTCCATCGTAACACATCTGCTTATTTTGTATCTATATTTCAAACCATAAAATAAATCAAATATACTGAAATGAGTGTATGTTTAAAACCAATACAGTGTACAGAACATAATAATTCGTCAATAAACTTAAAATGTATTACTTAAAACAAAACGTTTAAAACTTTGGAACACATATTCACGAACATGATATTTAAAAATGCCTGGATATACGTTTACCAATTTAATATTGATGAATTCAATTAGAAAGCGTAAAATCCCCTACTATAATAACCTCAATGGACATATGTATTATTTCCGCGTTTAGTTTCACAAAAAATATTACGACTAAAATTATCGTAAGTATACTGATTTCTACAAGACTGATGATCAATTTTATTGCATTTTGTGAAACGTAGGTCAGATCAAAGAGTATGCTTTTGAAAATGTTATATAACACGGACTACATTTAATGACAAATCATATGTATAGACATTTGTTCCACAATAAATTATACCAAATTATTCATAGCATAGTGTATCTCTTTCAACAAATTTAAACATAAGATAATCTCCAGTAATGCATTTTATAAATCCAATAAGTGAATTTTTTGAAAATTAATAGTTTTAATGGAACGCCTTTTGATTTTCCTTTCATTAAAAGTAAAAATATAAGTTAGCCTACTCTTACTTTTTGTGAAAAGAAAATCACACAAAAAGCTGCTTATTCTGTGATGTCATATTATGCCAAAACATTCATTTGAGTATTTCAAATATAGACAATATGTCAGATTAGTCGTTGAGGTTGCAAATGTAGATGTATAAACTCTTTTAACGGTTCAAACTTATCTACTTTTACATTGACATTTCGTATATTAAACACATTCTAGGAATGAAAGATTATTTATACTACAATTGAAAAACAAAAAGCGTTTAACACAGTATTGACATCATAAGTCTTTAGGATTATTCTATTTGCAACTTTATGATTGTTGTATGATATTATGTAGTTAATTATTATACGTATTATATATTTTAATGAAGTCATTAATAATAAATGTAGATGTAACATTTATTATATACCGTTTGTAAGGTAAACCAGTATTGCATACACATACACAGTTACACGTAAATACATATCACATTCCGATTTAGTATATAGACAATATCAAGCTGTTGTAAAAGTACACGTGACACCCGATGTCAATTTCATAGAATGTAAACATTGAACATTTTCTACTTGCAATACATTTTTCTTGCTACTGAGTTAATAACAGTTAAAGGTATTATTTATTATAATTCTGTATTATATAATCTGTGATATTTTGTAAAAATATATATTTATATTATACGAAATAGCTTGTTATTTATATATGTTGTATTGCTATTTCAGACTTGTTATTTATATACTGGTACAATAAAGCATCAGAACCCTAAGCTCTTGTTGGTGTTACTCTTTAGCGTAGAAAAACCACCTACTACAAATGTAGACAATACTTTGTTTTCAACATTTATATGCCTCGAACTAATAAGAGCCTGAACTTCGATTACATTTTGTAGTATTCTCTCCTCCAATTCGGGTTTCTTCAAAATTCATTTTAGACGCAATCCCTGTTCTTTTATACTGGTTATATTTCCAATTTGAGGTTCTACGAGGGGCCATTGTGATCCTATTTTGGAATCAGTTGGTAATGAATATTTGTATTTCTCTCCAAAAGAGGCGTGGTTTGTGAAACCGCTATATTAACAAAGTACAAACGTAATCTAGTGTCTCTTATCAATTACAAAATGTGTCTCAAAATGTTGTTCTTAAATTCGTTTTTAATCCTATAGTAAGTTTGAATATGATATTAAGCATCAAAACGTAAAGTAATGATACTTGTTTCTACATATTACCAGATTTATGAGAGAAACAATGCTAAACTTATTTTATTCCAAAATGTTGTCGAAAATAGAAAAACTGAGGTTTTTGTATACCAAAAACAAGATGTATACTGCATTCGAGAGAGTAAACCAATGTCAGTGTCAATCAGGACAGTAATATTATGCTACAAAGTATCCTGCGACAACAAATGAAAAAAAAACAAAATTAAAAAAATTACACTCAATACAACACTGCCCTCAGGACAATAAATCGATAGAAGTCAGCATAGTAGTAGACTTATGCTGCACATTGTAAATGTATTATTCTAGAGTAATCAACCATATATCAGTTAGACGTTTTATTAGCTATAAAACAGGAATATAGCCTTCGTTTTGCTTAGGAAATAACTGTAGAACGATATGACAGTAGTTTCCCGTTTGTTCCGTTGGTTAATTTAGTCGATATTCAGATATTTTCAGGTTTATAGGCATCTCCTGTTTTTAACTGACTTTAGAGTTTAGTTTTTTTGTTTCTTCCTTTTTTATATTTTTCACCTATCATCACTCAGACTTCATATATCCCTAGGAGAGAATGATCGGCCAATTTAGTTCCGAGCACATGCGTTGATGTCTTTTTTCCCCTTTAAATCAATTCTTGCTGATTTAGCTGAAATGACAATGTTGTTGTATGTGCTCCTTTATTTTATGCTAGTAAAACTGATTTGTGAAGTTTCAAAATTAATGTGCATTGTTAGTGGAAGATGAAAGATATAAAAGAGACATTTGAACTCATAACTGTATCTGTCTAAGACAAACGAAGATCAAGACAATAAACGTAAGACGACAAAGACAAGTTTGCATAGAACAGTAAGTAACAGAAATGTTAGCTCAAATGGTAAATCAGAAACACGTTAACACTCTTTTATCATGATTGTTGATCTAGTTCAAGCTGAATATGAAACATGGATATTTTGGTTTTAACATAATATAAATTAAATGATTGTTTATTTAATTCCTTCAACACATTTGGCAAATATTTCTTATATGTTCAGGACGAGAATAAAAAAATAAATCTAATAGGTAGGTATTGTAATAGTGGTCATATGGCTAATTGAACTGCCAGTTGAAAATAAGGTTAAATAAGATAGGGACATATATTTTGGCTTGCAACTGACCACCTAAATGTTCAAGCTAAAGTTTGTAATAACGGTTGAAATAATATCACTTATTCAAAAGAGTTCAGGTCGATACTTATTAAAATTGGTTATGTATGCTAAATATATGGCGCTCATACCACATCTTCTTATATCTATATAACATACTCTGTTTAGCTAATTACAAAACAGTATTTCTTTATTTTCCTGAGAGAAAAAAACTATGCATCAAGTAAACCTACTTGAGATAATTTATAATGTTGCTGGAATAACACTTTACAATAATAACCGTACATGTAAGGCGTGCCAAAAAGTACACAGAGATATAAATGATAGTATATTTAAAAAAAAAAAAAGAAATTGGTATGCATTGTAGTTATGGTCATTAAAACTGCAATATTAAGTACGGTAAAGACTTTAGCAAAATATAGCAAAAGTGGAAACACACTATCAAAATTTTGCATTGGTTTAGAAGTATTAGTTTACAAACAGTATTGTAAGCAATAACAATGAATAATGTAGTACCTGAAAATCATTTTGAAATGGCGATCCGATGAGATAAAAATGGCAACAGTACCTTACAACTCCTCCGAGAAGGATAAGGCATGATGGACGTGTATGCGTACAAAAGTGCTGTACCTATGCAGTGGATAAACCTCCAACAAAAAAACATGGTAACTTATCGGTTCTGTCAAAACTCTTAGTTTGACAGAAAACTTTTTTAAATTAACTCAAATGCTAATATTGTGAAGATTTCAGTAATTTAGCATGACTAAATGATGCTAGTACCCGATATACGTGTATAATCTTGTAAAAAAAAACGCCCTTCTTAATGTAACAGAAGTATTCTACTTTCCAATAAATAGCTAAACGTTTACATAATAACAATTTGGTAAAACTGCTTTATGTTGGGGCTAAAAAGGGGTCTTACTGAAATAAGAATATTTAAATTCATATACATTTTTTTTTCTAAAATATTTAAACTAATTTCACACGAAGAAACATGGTGTTAGGTCAAACATTTATTTTGTATATATAGTTAAATGAAACGAATGTAAGCTACTTGTATGCAGTATATTTTGGAAAAGTTAACGATCAATTGTCGACAGATTGAAATGGTTTACACGTATAATTATACAGTTACAAAAACAGTAATATTATCAAAAAGTGAAATCATACTTAAAGGTTGTTTTTCTAGCAATGGACACTAAACATTTATGCAAGTAGCGTAACAAATGCATGAAATGAAGTAAAACCAGCAAATTTGAACATGTATAACATTATCATAAGAGTGTATGGGTTATTGTTAGCTATAGAAAAACACCAAAGTATGAATGATTCGTGTGATGCAACATGCGAGACATAAATCTTTTGTGGTTGAAACGAAATTGTAGAAAATAGCATAATTCAATATTAAAATGTCGTACAAATACAAACGAACACAATATTTAGATTGTTTTCCATTGTTTTTTCAACAGGAGGAAGTTATTGTATAAAGTCCTTTTCTGACACATATTTGTTAATAGCTTTCTCATTCCTGGATACGGTCCATTCTTCTGTAGAAAAAAAATATGATTTTGTTGTTATTTTAATTATTGCATTATAATCGTGGTATTTACTTTTCAAAACTACATGTATAGAGATTGGTACAAACTTGTGGTAATGCATCGTGTCTATCTTTTTAAATGCATTTTCAGTTTTAACTTAATTTGTCAAAAGTGTGAGTGCACATTTCCTGCGATTTTAGTAGTGTGAGAGTTTTCTACTTTCGTATTTTTAGTTTGTAAATAAAAAGAACCTGGTTAATGCATTGAAAAAATCATAACAGAAAAGTTTCAGAAGAAAACCGACATAGCTAGATAATACATGTACTGTGTTGATTCACTTGACGTTTGATCATTCATTTAGTCACGAAACAAAACAGTTAACAGTGAGGAATGTGTATTCGCTTTCAATTGTTTTCTTG
This sequence comes from Mytilus galloprovincialis, assembly GCA_037788925.1. NCBI lineage: Eukaryota > Metazoa > Mollusca > Bivalvia > Mytilida > Mytilidae > Mytilus > Mytilus galloprovincialis. The sequence goes on from CM075338.1 coordinate 44,516,157, forward strand.
AATAACAGTTATACAAGACAAAGATTCAAATGAATTCAAATTATAACAAAGTGCATCCTTCCTTTATACTAATGCTACATTAAAATAAATATAACTTATACATTTACTGTATATGCTGAAGTATGTATCCGCTTTTATTACCTTCTAATGTTTTCAAATGTTTTATTACAGAGACTATCATAAATGAAGCTATTAGACTGACATAACAGAATAGTGTCCTCTAAGGCAACATACTTGTGAATGAAAGGCTTGTCCCATATGTAAAAGTAAAGATAAAAAATCGTCGAGTTCATTTATGTAATTTTATTTGTTTAAAGCAACTTTGTGTACACGATTTGTTTGTGTAACAGTTTGTTTTAGACACAATACCGACATAGCTAGATAATACAATTAATTATCTAAATACTAACTAAATTCTATATTAAAAAAGAGGGATGAAAGATTCCAGAGGGACGCTCAAACTCATTGATCGAAAATAAACTGACAACGCCATGGCTAAAAATAAAAAGGACAAACAGACAAACAAAAGTACACATGACACAACATTGACAACTCAAAAATAAACAACAAGAACCCACCAAAAACTAGGGGTGATCTCAGGTGCTCCAGAAAGGTTAGCAGATCCTGCTTCACATGTGGCACCCGTCGTGTTGCTTATGAGATAAAAAATCCGGTAAATAATCTAATTCGGTTGGTACCATTTATGAAAGGGATATGGATTGTAGTTACGACGTAAGGAACATATCCGATATCATTTGTGAAACGGTTATTTCATACCGGTCAACCAACTCGTGATGGCGTCCGTAAAATTTACGAAGAGATGATTTCAACGTCACCATTTGGAACTCTTGAGTTAATAGCTTCCTTGTGAACAACAACCCTCTATCCAGAAAATCATGATAGGAAATGGACGCATGGGAATATCGTATCAATTGGGAGATATATAGACCGTATGCAGGTGCTGCTAGGATGTTGCTACTTAGAAATGGAAAGTTAACAATCGGAAAGCTGAAATCATCTCTTTTGTCGTAAAATTTAGTTTCAATCGACACTCATTGTCAATTTCTAGATGTAAGTCAAGATATGAGGAAGACTTAACTGTATCTGTTGTATCCTTTATCTCTAGTTCAATGGGATAGATGCGTTCGACCATATTAATATTCTTGTAATTGTTATAAAATACATCAAACAACATAATTACAAACCTAATCTTGATGTATATCCATTTATTTGAAATTTACCTGGACGTAACTTTTTTGGCTTAGATCCATTCATGTGTTGGACAACCCGTGATATTATTGTGATGTTTTTGTGTACTGTCCTAAATTATATTAAAAAAAATGAATTTTCCTCGGGGATCGGTATTTTTGAGATTGTACGTTTTACGTATTCCTTATTTTTCTGTGGTAACATGTCGAGATGTACTTATATATTATTTAATTATGTATTTATCTGTCCTGGTTGTTCTTTTCAGGAAAAGGGCAATTTTTATTTTAAAGTTCATTTCTATTTATGTTGCATTGTCGTTTGTTTTGGTTGCACTTCAGTGTTTCTGTTTTTTCCGTTGTTTTTCCTGTTATAGTTGATGCGTTTCCCTCGGTTTTAGTTTGTAACCTGGATTTGTTTTCAATCCATCCATTTATGACTTTTGAACTGAGATATACTACCATTGCCTATATTAACTGCAACAAAATGCTAATCTCTGCATATGCTTGTCGACCAGCGTACTAGTTGCAAACAAAACACAGGTCATACTTCGTTTACAGGTAAAACTATCTCTTTTACACTGCGATCACTACTTCTTTTCTTGACAAATTCATAATATGTACTGCTATGACATAGAAGAGACATATGTGTCGCTAGTTATATTTACAGAACTCACCCTCCACAGGAGCATCTAAAAAGAGACATATAATATGATTTAAAATAGTCGCTCGGAAATACCTATCGGACCTGTTATATCTATCATTTTTAGTTTTCTTATTTGATAAGTGTCACATGGTGCCATTTAGGGATAAGCTAACTACATGGTATTCTAGCGCCAGATATTAAAGGCCGTACGGTGACTTATTGTTTACATGTAATATAACGCCAAAAAATGTACAAAAAACACGCAGTGTCCAACTAAACGTTTTAACAAGACGAACGATGGATTGAAGATTTACTATTCAATTTTAAATAATAATACTTTAAATTGTTTAAATATTAAAGAAACAATTGCTTTAACACACGCATATAAAATCTTCTTTAAACAGTAGTTGCTTCTTCAAAATGCCGTATCAATAATGATATAATATGAAGCGTTGTTCTTTCTGACATTTTACATTACAAATGTGTTTTTACTTATTTAGTTCAGTTTGTATAATGTTATTAAGAAACCTCCGAACTTGTAGTTACGATAAATCATTAATAACAAAGACTATATCAGAAACAATGTGTTAATGGTCTTTACCAAATGTATTAGACAATGGTCGTGTTATTCGTGGAACATTTGACAGTCTACAGTATTGATTATTTTTTGTTGGTAAACTAATCACAATATACCTTTCTGTATGGTTCATAATACTTACGGTTTCCTGCAAAATAAAAAAAAAAAAAAAATACAAATATAGTTTAAACATTATGTATAATTCCAGACAATCACGATACATCAAATTCTCATCTCAAAAACATCAGTTTATAAATGATTACTAAATATGTTCATAATGTTGATTGGAAGCGGGTTTGTTTTACTTGGTAGAAACTGGATTCGGAAATGTACTAGTTATCCAAAAAATAGTGAACATGAATATTTATCTCCCAAAACATTGTTGTAAATGGCAATTTAAACCATAATATTATCTTCACTTTTGGAAATATCAAATCATTAGAACATGTACCTGTACTGTTGTCTTGTTGTGCTAAGTATCTATGGGGTCATATCGAAAATTATATGACAATCATTCATGAAGTAGAAAAACATAACTAATTATGTCTGATGTGTTCCGCCTTGTCAGGTACGCTACACTCTTATATATAAAAAAAAACCAAACTCCGACGCATGCCCTGTTTCGAAGTTTTGTTTACATTTTCTTCAAGGCAAATTGAATAATAATGGAATTCATAACGTATAATTTGCTGACACTCTTCTCATCATATCTATACAAAAAGGTGGTAGTACGCGATGTAACATTAAACATGGATATGCGTCACATTAGTCTTTTTTCTTTACAGAGATATATTAATGTTTATTATAATTAACAAACTAAAAGGCTAACATTTATAACATTCATGTGCATGTCATACTAATTCGAAATTTATATTTTCATATTCCAATACTTGTTTATATATATACTAGAACACACCCGCGAAATCGCGTGGTTGAAAATATGTAAAGTGTTGTAGGAAGATTTGTGTAAAAGATTTAGTGACTGGAGAATTTTCGGAAAGGTATCAAAAGTCATAGGTGCTTGGGGATCGGACAATTGTTCTCCCCCCTTCCTCCTTTTTTTCAAATTTTCCATTTTTTTTTTGTTTTCTATTAATTTTAATATGAACATACATTTAGTGTAATATGAACATTCATTACTATAAAAAAGGGTATTTGCTCTTTGCTATCCGCAATTCTCAGTTTATAAATATATGATTTTTTTTTGAATGGAGAACTTCAGAAAAGGTATCAAAAGTCATAGGCACTTTGGGACAGGACAATTGTTTTTCTTGCCCGGCTCCTCCTTTTTTCCGACGTTCCGATTTTTTTGGGGTTTCTATTAATTATAATAACACAGGAATAATTTTAGCGCTTATCTGTATATATTATGTTCATTCATTCCTATAAAGGTATAGAATAAAGTCTATTTGCTTTTTACTATCAATTCTCAGTTTACTAATCGATCCACGGCGGTCATTGATATATTATACAGACCCTCGTTATTTGATAAACTCTGTAACCGCCGTGGATAGTAAACTTGAAAATGATAGCAGATAGCAAATACACTTTTAATATTCGTAGTATATTGCAAATCGGAAGTCTAGTCTGGCTTAAAATTTCGTCCAATGACGGAAACAATATCCGGATGCCTTTTTTTTTTGTTTTTCTCCCAAAATAGCTCAATCTGAATAATCTTAAGAATGGATGACAAATGCGACTATGCACTGTACCTATTGGACACAGAGGCAGGATGATTAATTTATTGTGGAAAGAAGAGAAGCGACACACAAATTGAAGTCTTCTCGTTTAATAGTATAGATTTTAGATCCATTTAAAGAACGCATATAATAGTTTTTTTACCAACCCATTGTAAAATACTTATTTTGACAATTTCTCTTCTAAAATGAAAGGTTCATAGTTTTACTTTACTACTCTACTAACACCATTGTATATAATTATCGTTATATTATGAATTGGATTATATGTAATTGAACGCTATACTTATTTGTTTGCTACTTGACACTTACAAGCTGAAACATCCATATACATAATCATAGAATACACCATACCATTTAGCAATGAAGGATATGAAAGAGAATGGAATTAATTGAGTAAGTAGTAAAGTGATAGTAGAACATGGTTAAGATGACATTTTATATTGTCTAATTGGATATATAGTAGTCATTTATTATGCCACATATGAAAATGTTTTATTCTTATGATGTCAATGTTTCGCCTTATCATTTTACAAATTATAAAGACAACTAAGTAGTAAAGCGATAGTATAACATGTTGAAATGATATTGTTTTGTAAAGTGTATGTTATGGTTGATTTGATTATTTTTGTGTATAGTCATATACTTCGCATAGTGTTTTTATACATCTTTAGATTTGAACATTTCTGTTTTAAACATGTTAAATAAAGGTAAATCTAGAAAATACCAAATGAAATCACCCACGGTTTTTGTTTGTTGAATATTGCTGTTTATCATTTTGTATGGTAAAGTTTTTGGCATCTCTTTGTCAGTTTATACTCGAACAATGAGTTTGAATGTCTCTTTGCTATCTTCCGTTTCTTTTGTAGACGGAACGCGCGACTTATGTACACCACTTTAATATTATGTTTATTGTTCACTTTACTAATCTAATCACATCTTTGTAATAATATCGTTATGTTAAGAATTTCATAGATAATTATACGCTATACTTATCTATCTGTTAGTGTACACTTACCCGCTGAAAAAAATCAAATAAATAATCATAGAATATGGCATTCCATTTAGCAATGAGTTAATGAGTTATAATATCAACAACGGAACTAATTGAATAATCAGTTACATGATAGAACACTATGTTGAGATGGCCGGTTGTTCTGTCAGTTAAGTCATTTAGCATGTAATATATTGAAATGTGATTTGCGTTAAAGTGTCGCTAATCAATTTAGAAGTAATAAAGAAAATTATGTTTTCCATTAAAGTAGACGTTAGGTTGATATAATTATTTTCCTATATGTTCTCTATGATAACATACTTCAAATATTTAGTTTTTTTTACATGTCTTTAACTTTAAACATTTCTACTTTGAGTATTTCTCATGAAAGTAAATGTAGAAAAAACACAAGCAACCAGCCCTTGTTGTTTTGTTTTTTGTAAACTGTTGTTTATTCTTGTTTTTGTTTTGGTTTTTGCCATGTCGTTGTGCGTTTATATTCTACTAATGAGTTTAAATGTGTTTTGGGTATTTTCTGCCTCTTTTCAATGGTATGTTTATTTCTACTTATACCATCGTATAAATATTGTTATGTTATGAACTTTATATGTGTAAGACTCATGCCATCCCAAATCTATGGCTGATTTTTTACAATCCTAATCTATGGCAAGTTTTGTAATTTCCTAATCAATGGCAAATTTACGTCATTTCCAAATCTATGACAAACGTTGTGGAAGACAGTGCAGTACATATACGACTAATGACTTGTCTTAATTAAACAAGTAGTCATGTCCGACAACGGAAATCTTTAAACATTTGTGAACTGAAAAACATTCCATGATGGTCAACCAAATCGTGATGACAACCAAAAACAGAAATGATCAGTTTGAATTTTCAAATAATATTTATTTAATCGTTAATACATCTTTATTTGATGATTTTAATCAAATTGTATCCGATAATTTTATCTTTCACTTCATAAACTTTGCTAGCCGTAGACAGTAACATAATTACTATAACTACTTTTCTAAATTATCCAGTACTGAAAAAAGAGCTGCCCTTATTCTTCGCGGGCGTACAACACATTATATCCTTCTTATCCCTCTTCCGGATAATAGTTCATATCTTCCTTTAAACCATCTGTAAATTTTGGTCCAGGTAAGTACCTTTATCTGGAATGGAATTCAAATGGGTTTGCGATGACAATGTTATACGGCGTTATTCAATTGGACCTCATATGTTACTCTTTCCAGGAAAAGACGCAATTTAATGATCTGCCATAGATTAGAAGAAAACAAAAATGTACCATAGATTTGATTTGGTCGACGTTTGTAACGTCGAATTTGCCATATGTTAGGAAACTGCCATAGATTTGGAACCCGCCATAGATTTGCGTTCTACATGTATAAATGTAATCTATACTTATCTGTTTGCTAGTTGGCACTTACAAGCTGTAAATTTGAAATACATAACCATAGAATACGGCATACCATTATTTATCTTGATTTATAACAACGACAATGGAACTAATGGAACAAGTAGTAAAATGATAGAAGACTATTTTAAGATGACCTGTTGTTTTGTCAGATTATAGAATAGTTAAGTTATTTAGCATGCCAGATATTTGAAATGTGATTTTTTTTATATGATTTCAATGTGTCCCTTTTAAACTTAGAAATTATATAGAAAGTTAGGTTTTAACACCATCAAGTTGAGTTGACATTTGGTTGATATATTGTATTTTAGGTCTGGTTTCTGTGATAACATACTTTAACTGTTTTGGTTATTTTACTGACTTTAAACAGTTTAGTTTTGAATGTTTCCAATAAAGGTAATGTAGAAAACCAGCACATGCCAACATCCCTGGTTGCCTTTTTTTTGTACACTGTTGTGTTTTTGGTCTGTTTGGATTGATCCCATTGTGGTGTCAGTTTATAGATGACTAATGAATTTGAATGTCTCGTGGTATCTTCTGCCTCATTTGTAAATATAACGCGCGTCTAGCATACATCATATTATTGGTATGTTTATTTGTTTACTTTACTTCTCTACTTACAAAATGAGAACATATGTATACATATATTATATAATGAATTGCATAGATTATTGTACGCTATACTTATCTGTTTGATACGTGACACTTACAAACTGAAAAGTATAACAAATATTCAAAGAATACTGCAAAGTGCTTTGCAATGATGAATAACGACAATAAAATGAATTGAATATTTAGTAAAGTGATAGTAGAATATTCATATATGACAATTTGTTCTGTCAGTTTATTGAATAATATAGTCAATAAGTTTGCCAAATATTGAAATGTGTTATTTGTGTAATTTTAAAATTGTCTCTTTATAAATCGTTAAATTACCAAAAAAGAAATAAAGTTTTATCACCCTCAAGGGAAGTTTTCGTTAAATTGATATTACTTTTTATGTTTATTTTCTTTATAACCATGTATTTCAACTGTTTTTGTTATGGTGTTATATATTATTGTATAGCAATATAATATTTCCCACAGAAAGTAACCAAAAGTTAGCTTGCTATAAATTCCAATATTGCAATAAATCTTCAAATTCATGACGTCATCAACGTCAAAATCTTAGTTAAAACCAATTTTATACTTTCAAATATTATATTGCTATACAATAAAAGGGTTATTGCATGAATATTGGGGAATGTTGTCCCTCGTAGAACATATATTGCACTCGCAAGCTCGTGCAATATAAAATTCTACTAGGGACAATATTCCCCAATATTCATGCAATAACCCTATATTACTAAGGCTAATGCATTGTCATTTTTCATGCAACGAATGAATATATCCGTAAGAATTTGGTCTATACAAAATTACCGACTTTTTTAAAAAAAAAAACATTATTCGTTTGATTAAAGACACTTAAAGAACTTCGGTTTCTAAACAAAAAATTGCATTGAACGGTTTAATAATACAATTATCACTTAAGCAATGTTTGTCAAAATAAAACAGAGAAAAGGGCAATTGTTCCACTTTTTAATTTATCAATATTGTCCAATTATTTTGTTTGAATTTTAACTACCTTTTCGTAAGAAGTATATTACTGATACCAAATTGACTGATGGTTTGGGTTATATTTTCTGATCTTATTATATTACTTTAACATCATTTTGTTCTTTTCACAAGGAACAAAGGTAGTGAATAGCAAAGTTTTAAGTCAAGACATAGGAATAGTTTCAATTGAAAACATGTTTTTTTTTTATAGATTTTTCATCGTACAACAACAACCGTTGTTGGTTGCAATAAGACAAATGGATGGTTTCTTATTGATGTTTTATTATCTGAATTTGATATGGTATATTTCAAAAACACCATTGCACACTTAACCGAGATCAAAATGTCTTTATGATTCTCATATTCGAAGAGTGTTTTAACTTTAAATTTCCCGACCACTTTAAAAACATCGCAGCTAAAATTTAATGTGTATATCATTTCATTCCTTATTTTGTTTGTAAACTATTCTAACAATAATACTTATCTATTTTTGTACATAACACTTACAATAGGCTGGAAAATAAAAATGCAAAAGACAAGATTCAAAAAATGTATGGAAACATCAATTTAAAAATTATATCCCTTCTTAATACATCTGTTTGAATGTTTTGTTAGCTTTTAAAGTGAACATCATATCAAAATATATGATTAAATATGTTGTTTTAAAGTGTCCATGGTTTGTTTTAGTTAAAATGCGATTTTGTGTATGTGGCCGCTATTAAATAGTAGGATATATATATATATTCAGATGTTTGTTAAATGAAACTGAAACATGTCGACGATTTTCATTATTTAATATCAAACCATAAGTACCGCATTTATTTAATCATGATTAATTGAAATATTCCAGAAGTCTGTGACAATTAAAACATAAGATAAAGCAGGCACAATAGTTATGAAGAGTTATTATTTTATTTTCTATTTTATCAATAAAACAACACATCAATTTCATATACACCATGCTCTCATTCTACAATTGTATGCACTTATCACAGTACACTTTGCTGTTTGGTGAATAACACTTTCACTCGGTTTAAAAATAACAGAAATTCAAGTTCAATATCTCAGATATAATTGTTAGCCATTCACAATGCAAAACCCTATTATCTAACAAACACTTACTCATATAATTTATGAAATATACTCAACTGTTGTCTGTTCTTTGGTTAGGTTATTGTCTCTTACAAAAATACCAAATAAATTTGTACTTTACCAATGCATTGATCATTTGTATCACTGTCTTTTTTAAAACAGTACGCAGATAACTCAATTTAGCGAAAACATAATCACAACAACATCCATATCATGCACAATTTCTTTTGCTGTAGTTTTCTAACCAGAGACATGAATTTGATTTGGTTTAATTGATCATACGTCTTATGGATAATATATTGATATTAATAAGGAGCTGCTTGCCAATGAGACAACCGTCCATCAGAAGTCAAATAAAGGGGATGTTAAGTTATGTATTGCAAGTATGAAATACAATGTTATTTTTGTTTCAAAGGAAAACCGAACATGCAAGGGCTATACAGCCAGTCAGGTTCGTTATAAAAACTTTCAACATTATCAAAGTAAAATGATAATCCTAAAGATTTGTTTTCCTTTAAATGGAAAACCATACATTTTCATCGATTGTGTCATTCTTTATGAATATTATATAAGACATAATTGTAAAAAAAGGATATGCTCTTATATTAATTATCATCCCTTCTCCTATGGCTAATCATCTTAACCAAATTTTATCAAAAAATAGTTTGGCAATTGCTTAAGAAAAATCTCTCTTTATACTTATTTTTATATTGCACAATTATAAAATCTAAAAAATCCCCTCAGAACGAGAAGCATACAATTACTATTTAGGGGGAAAATAACGTATAAAAGAACAACATTCGTTGATATAACTCAACATGCAGACATCTTATACGTTCAGGTATTTCACATCCAATCTTTTAGGGTAATATTCTGTACAAAACACAAACATATATTCAATGTCCACTTTAAAGCTAACAAAACATTAAAACAGACGTTTTAAGAAGAGATATAGTTACTATACTGTTGTCAGGTCATTAATGATTGCATATTTTGGTTTTAATATTGATTCACTTATAGGGTCTTTGCATCGGAATCAAACACATTTCTTTCTAAAACCAGTTGTTGACATGATACGGGTAATATTCTTCTCTCATATTATATAATTGTATAATACTAAGTCCCTAACAGGAGGGATTGTGCTTGATAATTTTTTGATGAAGACATCAGTTTAATTGAGATCTGGAGCTGGCATGTCAGTAACTGCTAGTAGCTCTTTGTTTATTAATGTATTATTGTCATTTTGTTTAGTTCCGTTTGTTACCCATTCTGACATCGGACTGGGACTTCTCTTAAACTGAGTTTTACTGTGCGTATTGTTGTGTGTTTGTTTTTTCTACATTGGCTAGATGTATAGGGGGAGGGTTGAGATATAAAAAAAACATGTTTAATCCCGCTGCATTTTTCAGGAGCCTTTGGCCTTTGTTTGTCTTGTATGATTTTCAATTTTAGTTTCTTGTATTCAATATGACGTCCATTATCACTGTCCTAGTATACATGTTTGTTTAGGGGCCAGCTGAACGACTCCCTCATGTGCGGGAGTTTCTCGCTGCATTGAAGACCCATGTGCGGCCTAATGCTGTTGTCTGCTCTATGGTAGGATTGTTGTCTCTTTGACACACTCCCCATTTCCCTAAAAGCTTTTATTGCTACACTTGATTAACTGTGTTTTTATCCACTGAAAACTTTATATTTTCCAAATTATGATAACTAGCACGATATGCAAAATTGACTATAGCTTATCCTTTCATTTTTATTCTGTGTAAATTAGTTACGACAAATTAATTTTGAACCAGGAAATGTCAACAGGAAGTGCCAGTAAATGTTTTTCTAGCATAACAATTTGGTTGAGATTAAATGGTTCACCAGGCGTGAATATACTTATCTGGCTTAAACATAATACTTACTATTTACTGAAAAATTTAAAAATAAACAAGGTGAAATGTTTTGTATAAAGGTTTAAAACAAGGCGTTCCTTTGTTACATTCTTTATATAAAGTATTTCCTAACATATTGCATACAGATTGACGACATAATATAAAACATCATCGGTCCGACAGTAAATTATATGTAAGCAGACTTTCTACCAAAATTTGATCGCATCTAAATACCCGTTTAAGGGAATCCACTTACATCGTATTTGGATTCAATGTCTTCAATTTGCATGTATAAAGTGCTAGGTTGAAATTAACGATAAAGGAGATGAAATCTAACAAACCTAGTGAAACACACAAAATATTAGATTCAATGACTGAAAAAAAAAAACGTTAAACATGGTAATCTTCCACCATATCCAGCTGATGTCATAAGGCTTTTGTTATTAGCGTATATTTAATGGTAAGTGATTCATATGTTATATATAGATTCTTACATTGATACCAGTGGATTAACAGATTTTTCCAATCGAGATAGTTAAATTATCAAGTTTAAAGTCCGAGCCTATGACCCTTAAAATCATCAAATCCTCTTTAGACATCACTGGCAACCACACGTTGATTACATTTGTTTATACAATGGGTTCGGAAAGGGATAAATGTCCATAGATTTTGGAAATATGTTTACAAGGTGCCTACATTGTGTCCAACCTACACCGGCATAAAATGTTTGGACTCGATGTAATCTAACATCCTATACGGTGACGGAACATCAATATACACACAAAAGGTAGTTTTCGTTTTCATATGGTATCGAAGAATATATATACATTTACAACTAATTTCTTTTGTGAAAATTAATGTTTTCTACAACCGTTCTAGATTAACGGAGAAATAAGTAAAAACGCACGTTAAAATGACGAATTGAGGGAACCTTGCATCGAACTTGTTTAATTTCTCTTTAAATTGTTCACATTGTACGGAAAGATAGATACGGAAAGAAAAATACTGAAATGAAGAATGCAAATCTAGTCACTATGAGCACCTCAATACTCTGATTTCTGTGTAAGGAATGATATTTTTGAAAAGTCGGGATGCGAGACCAAAAGATGCAAATCCGTAGCGGCTTGAAGTGTTTGTATGTAGCTACATGACAATAACAATCAAAACCAAGGAGTAAACTAAGACTAACAACACCAAAGAACATTTACATCAACAGTAAAAAATAATAAACAACACGAACTCCACTAAAAACCGGGAGTGAAATCAGGTGCTCCGGAAGGGTAAGCATTTCCTGCACCGTATACGGCACCCGTCGTGTTATTTATTTGTTCAGTTCGGTAATGATGAAAGGTTATTATGACTGAGGAAGAATATCAGATATGATTTTTGACACACTTTTGTCATAATGGCCAATCATGATCAGTTCATGATGGCGACCGTACAATTTCTTGAGTGGTGACTTTAATTTGATTGATTCATATCCCTGTCTTATCAACTTTGGGGAAAGCAGTATTCCTCGTTCAACAAAATCAACGTACTATGAACTAGCTCTAGAGTAACGTATCAATTGAGACACATTTACTCCATATGCTGGTGCCGCTGGGATGTTGCTACACAGAAATGGAAAATTGACTATAGTAAAATTAAAATCATCGCGTTTGTCATAAATTTTGGTATTCAACCTACCATCAGTAGTCATTTCGCGAAAAAGGTCTATATATGAAGCAGATGTATCTGTGTCGGTAGTATCTTAAATTTCAAGTTCACTTGGATATTTCAAAGGAAAGTATTCACTTTACCCACTCCGAAAGAGTGTCAACCACAACCTTTTCTCTTTATGCCCAGTCTTTTGCATAAGCCTCAACAGAATCCATTAGAAGTTTGAAGTAATGCTTCCAATTGATTGGCTGCGGCTATCTGTATTTCGGACCCTTGTACAAAAGTTGTCTCAACTTGTAGTTATTGACTATGTTTAGGTCTCCAAAAATTACATGGCCAGCAGGATTATACACGAAATGGGAATGTGAACAGGCACAATCAGGTGGTTTACCTTTAAGGTCATCAATATTTAGATTCTGCAACACTTTTTTGTGATTGAAAATTTTAGATGCCATAGGCTTGGTGTAGGAATACGATACTATAGGAGAAGAGTGATCCTTAAAGTAAGAAGGAATGTTGCTTTTAACTCTTTTATGGTGAAGAATATTACTTATATTTATAGCATCAATACCCATGTTTGTGAACTTCAAATTGAAGAATGAAGGTTTTTGCAGTTCCTCCGAATGATCAAAAGCAGGTCTGAATAATCTATGGTTAGCAATATCCATCAAATATGTCAAATATGCCCTTTTAAAATAAATTTTAACACGACAGGTTTATTTAACAATAACATATACATGTACGTTTTTGTTGTTTCGTTGTTTTCCTCTAATAGTTGACGAGTTTCCCTAGACCTAAGTTGTAATCTGTTGTTTTTTTTGTCAATCGATTTTTGACATTCTAACAGCGGTGTATTGCTGTTGCCTTTTTTATATGTATATTGAAATTGCTTCGATAGACAATGTTCAGTTCCGTGTTGACGTTGTTTTTCATAAATTATTGTTTAAAAAATAAAACGGATGATATACAAAGAAAATAACCCGGGTGATTGTGTAGTAAACAACATTTACTAAACCGGCAACTTCAATTTTGACATGAGCCACTTCTGTCGTTCAATACACAAAACTAGTCTTGTTCTCCATAAATGGAAACCGAACCCAAAACCGAAACCGAAACCGAAACCTAAAATAGGAGTGCGGTAAATGGTTAATGTCTAAATGTTTAATTAACTCAACCAATTAAAGCCATTATATTGTTTGAAATTTGAATACACTAGATGATGTATTAATCTAATTCAAAAATTCAAATGCATTTATCAAAAAAAGCAAAGTGAAATGTAACGAGTATTAAATACACTTATGGAAGTTATATATAATTAAGATGTGGATGAATGTTTCGTCGAAGGTAAAGAACTGTACATACACGTAGTTCCACAATATGTGAAATAACTTTTCGTCTATAATAACGGGTGTAATTTTACAATTACCACTGTATTTCCAAAATGAAAATGAAGAAACTAAACAAAAAAAAAAGAGGTTAGTAAGATTGACATAGTAAAAATGTAATCATCAAAAGTACAAACATAATAAGATTATGTTTTAGTAAGAATTAATTAATAATTATTAATCAACATGATAAATTGACACATATAGACAAATGTAACCTTAGTTAGTGTGCATCCTATAGATATTATATATATATATATGTATGTAAGAATTAAATATGTGTTACTATGTTATGATAATAGAAGTCAAAATACTGTTTTTTTTGTATATAATTTCCAGATATTGTTGGGAGAAAAAATAACAACAAAATATAAAAGTATGTCACTATATATATTTACTTTTTGTTATTATGAGTACATGAATAGAATAATCGTATAGGACTATAAGTCAATGATTTTTTATATTTATTTTATTTAATTTTTTTTTGCTTGTTTTTTGTACTTTTTGTACTTTTTGTTTTTTTGTTTAATTTTTTGTTTTTTGTTTTTTGTTGGGTTTCTTTTTGTTTGTTTTATGTATAGGGAGAGGGGGGGTGTTAATATAAGCACTGATACTGACAGGTCAAGATGAATAAACATGTATTGTATTCTTCTTTGATAGAAAAATGCATATAAATAGTGTATGAGATGAAGAAATACAAAATAAAGAATTATAAAAAAACTTTTTTGAATAATTTTGAACGCTTTGGTCCCGTTAACAAGTTTGTGTTGAAATATAAACATAATATGATGCACTCGATACATAGTTTGTTGCAAGTAGATATAGGAATATGTTGTATGAGTGCCAATGAGAGAAATCTCCATCTCAATAACAATTTATAAAAGTAATCCATTGTAGGTCAAGGTACGGCCTTCAACAAGAAAAGGTCTGCTTGATGGTTTGCATCCAAACAATAAAATTTAGAAAGGAAATGGGGAATGTGTCAAAGCGACAACAACCCGACCATATTGCAGACAACACCCAAAGGCCACCAATGGGTCTTCAATATAGCGAGAAACTCCCACAACTGGAGGCGCCCTTCAGCTAGCCTCTAAACAAATATGATACTAATTCTGTGATAATGGACTTCATACTAAACTCAAAATTATACACAAGAAACTAAGATTAAAAATCATACAAGACTAACAAAAGCCATAGGCTCCTGACTTGGCACAGGCGCAACCTTGCGGCAGGGTTAAACATGTTTTTTGAGATCTAAACCCTCCCCCTATACCTCTAGTCAATAATATATGATTAATTCGATTTTCATAACTATTTTGAGACAAAGAAAATAATATGTATTGGTTTACCTGCGTTTCAGAGTGAAATAATGTGTTAGTTGATGACATAAGCCCCATACACGAGAAGAACAAAAACACATTCAAAAAAGAAAATAAGAAACAGGTCTTTCACTTATTCCGTAATTCCGACAGGTTTTTTTAAACATAAAAAGGGCAAATGGAAATGGAAACAGTGGTGTTGTTATTTTGAATAGTTTCCCAATTCATTGGATGAAGAAAGACTTTCGAGCCCAATTCATTTCAATATGGATGCTTTCGATTAACACGAGTTATAACCGTTTCCTCGTGGTGGTTGTTATTTTCCATACATCCATCTGAACATTCTATTGCAACACCATGTACTGTAATGCAGATACGTTATCAAAAAAGCAATAATCTGCGATCAATGCAAATGTTCCAATGAAAAGATTCGTGCAAGAAAAGTTTATGTAAACCATTCCATAAGAGAATAAACATTTATAAAATGATAGGTTTTCATTTAAGTCATAGTCGGAACGATATTGTACATACACTATGTGCTGCTTTTCCCTATGACGAAACCTGCCACGTGATTAATGTACATCATAAATAAATTGTATCAACATCTTAAATTGTATATGACTTGCATATAGTGTATTTAATAATGGTTGAATTTAACTTTGCTTGTTTTGATAGACTCATGTGCATTAATGAATTGAAGTACAATATAAATCCCAATCTAGTGTATTCAAATTTTCAACAATATATTGGAGAAGTAAAAAGAGTTGAGTTGATTAACATACTAAACATTTACCATTTACCTTACTACTATTTTTTGTTTCGGTTTCGGTTTCGGTATCGGTTTATGGTGAACATGTATAATACAAGTATTGAGGCTCTTAAAGTGACTAGTTTTGTAATCTCTGTTTTAGTATGTTTCATTCCGTACATTTCTTTCCGTTCAATGTGAATGATTTAACGCGAAATTAAACAAATTATAGGCAAGGTTCACTCAATTCTTCAATTTCATTCGCATGTTTACGTATTTCTTCTTTATTCTAGAACGGTTGTAGAAAATATTACATCTCACAAAAGAAAATAGTTGAATATATGTTTATATTTTCTTCGATATCATAAACAAAACAAAAATAAGCAGAAACCTATCTTTTTCCTATTGATGTTCCGTCACCGTGCCAGATGTTAGATAGAGTCCAAACATTTTATGCCGGTGTAGTTAGGACACAGGGGTTGCGCTTGTATTTCCTATCATGATTTTCTTGATAGAGGGTTGCTGCTCAAAAAGAATCTATCAAACCAAGAGTTCCAATTGGTGAAGTTTAAATTATCTCTTTTTATATTTTACGGGCGCCATCTCAATGTGGTTGACCGTTATGGAATAACTGCTTTACAGGTGATATCGGGTATATTTGTTTATTACGTCGTAACTACAATCACTTCCCTTTTCATGAATGTGACCTTCCGAATAGGACTATTTAACGGATTTGTAATAACATTATCAATACGACGGATGCCACATGTGGAGCAGGATCTGCGTACTCTCTTGGAGCACATGAGATCACCTTCAGTCGTTATATTTATATGTGGTTTCTTTTGAACTTTTATTTTTCTGTTTGTCTTTTTCATTTTTGGTCATGGCGTTGTCAGTTTATTTTCGATTTTTTTTAGTTTGACTGTTCCTAAGGTATATTCTGTCCCTCTTTTTAACTTAAGTATATGTTACAAACTTGGTTGTATTAGATGACTGATTTGAATATTCGTTACTAATAATTAACGTCGACAATAATCACCTGTTTGTTCTTTCTTTCTTTCTGAAAGATGAAAACTATCATTATTTCAGTTACACATGCTTAAGTGATACTGTGGAATCATTCATTTTCGTTGTATGCTAATTTTTGCGGATTTCGTGGGTTCAGGTTTACCAAGAATTAAACTTTTCAACGAATTACAAATTCTTCATTGGCGTATATGCAAACTTCAGCAAAACCGCGATATTTGATATCGACGAGATTGAAAGTTTCTTATATTTTTTTTCTCAACTAAAATAATGATAGATGTGATCGTTACTCAGTAAGCATTTTCAAAGCAAAATAATTAGTTTTAACTTGGGACTGACACGTTCATACATAATGTGGCGGGGTTAAACATGTTTGCGGGATCCCAACCAACCCCTAGCCTGAGACAGTGATATAACGGTACAATATAAGAAAAGAGCTAAACTCATCAGATGCTTCTTCTGATTACTCTTCGTAAAAAAGGTTAAAATGAAGGTTGTGAAGGATTTCATCTTATTAGGCAAGCCCTTACTTGTTTATTCGTGGTTTCTACGCAATTGAAACTACAGGCTGGATTATACAAATATGCTGATATGAGGAATGTTGCTATGGAAAAGGATTTCCACTACAATACGTTATACTTTATGTTTTTTAAACGAATTATGTGAAAGGACAAGTTTTGAAAATTTGCACTTCATTGCACTTAAATTATATGATAAATATGTCTTTAACACCATTTAAATGTGGTTTCTAAGGTTAAAATATCTGATTTTCACTGGCAAAAATTATAAAGTATTTTAAAGCAGTTCGAATGAAATCTATATTGTTGCATAATCTCTCAATCAAAATGCATTTTAAGACATCGGAAATTGTATTGAATGATTTAACAGTGACTGTGTATTGTAAGTTTAGGTTATAATAAGAAATTGTATCTATGTTGGGGCTTGTGAAGGTATACTGGAAAAAATCAATATTATGCTCAAACATTGTACTCAAAATTAATGAATATAGGTAAATAAGGATCCTTGCCGTATATTTGTGAAATAGCTTTTTTTTTCTTTCAGAAAAGGACTAAAGCTCACAGAATTATTCATATATTCAAACCGATGAAGTAAATCACAAAACACCTATGTGTAGTGATATTGGACATGTTTCTATTTCAATAAGTGACTGGGCGTAATCATTTTTATTGATTTGGAAAGAAAAGGACCATAGACTAAAACTGTTAAAGCTATGGAGCAGTTCAATGTTTTCAAAGTATAGAATTGTCAAATAAATTTATTGTGTGAAAAAAAAAGCCGTATCACAAACGAATGTCGGGGTACTAGTATACTGAATTACAGAAAATTAATTCAATTTCGCACCCCGATATTTTAACTACATAGGTGAAAATGTCTCAGCTTCGAAACGAGCCACTATACACATTCAAGTTTTCGATATGTACTGAGCTATAGAATGAAACGTTACCATTACCACCTTTGGAGAAAAACAATTACGTATATTGATCCAGCTGTCGAAAAACCATATGTGTAGAAAAAAATATATTTCAATGTTAGAATATGAGATTTGCCGTTCATTAGTATGGTTTGTTCTTTTGTTTTAAATGATCAACGCATTAAAACAACAAAGTTTTACCCAAAAGTAAGTATATATTTTTATGATCTTTTCCTCACAATAGTTTTTTTTTATGGAAGTTTGATATCTTAGTAACCATGAAGACTAGTGTAAGTTCATGATTATGTGATAATACATCCCGTCATTGTGTTGTTGTTCTATGCTATTTTTTTGTGTTCTTCGTTTCTGCTAATGTTTCTTTGTCTATATGCCCTTTTCTGTTACTCTGACTCTGTACTCATACTTCCCGTCATTGTGTTATTATGTAATGGTTATTTTTGTATTCTTGGCTTTAGTGTTTTCTTGTGTGCTTGGCCTATATGCCTTTTCTGTGCGTCTTTGTTACATATGTGTTTGTTTGTAGTTATTAAGATTATAACACATTTATGACTGCTATACTCCTTTACTTGACATTTTCACCTATTATGGCTGTGTGTTTTGTTCACACATCGTAGTCAATATAAAGAAATTTGATGCGACTGTTATACAATTGACAGGTTTATCTAGCTATATAACAATACTTCATATCTCGCTTTCTATATTAGAAATTATCTGTACCAAATCAGAAATATAACAGTTATTATTCTTTCCTTAAAGTTTGATTTGTTTGAGCCTTTGATTTTGCTATTTGATTAAGGATTTTCCGTTTTGAATTTTTCTCATAATTCAGTAGTTATTTTACTTTTACCAAATTTCAGTACACATGCATATGTGTTTATGACCTTATTAAATTTTTTTCTCACATGTCTTTTAAAGTTTTTCTTTCTTAGTAACTAGAGGAAATCCATTTTTATATTTGATGGCCTCATCGAACCAATGTTGCTTGTCACCGGCATATTTTTGTTTCAAATATCAAAATATTTTTCAGTAATAAGGCCGATTTCACTTCGTTCAATTGGTTTTTGAAAAAACATATGTGTTGCCTTATCCAAATATAAATGGTAGCATTCGCATAATACGAGAAAAAAAACCCAGAAATTCCGCACTTCTTTTAAAATTAAAAATAAAAAAAAAAGTTTCTGCATACATTAGATACGCCATATTATATACATGTTGTACATCTGTTCGTCATGTCCACAGAAACAATATAATTGAACTTACCCACAAGTGTCACATCTGAACAGGTATCCCTTGTGCTCTTTTTGTTTAATATTCTTTTTGTAATCACTAAAATGAAAAACATAATATATATTAAATTTAGATTGAACTCTTCTTTAGATGATGATATAAACACTGAACTATAACTTACTAACTTATACACACAAAAAAACAAAACAGACTGTAAAAAAGCATTTGAATAATCATGAGGTACTTAACAAGCCCTTTATTATCTAGTTTAATAAAACACAACCTATAATAGTTATCAAAGGTACCAGGATTATATATTTAATACGCCAGTCGCGCATTTCGTCTACATAAGACTCATCAGTGACGCTCATATCAAAATATATATGAAGCCAAACAAGTACAAAGTTGAAGAGCATTGAGGATCCAAAGTTCCAAAAAGTTGTACCAAATACGGCTAAGGTAATCTATGCCTGGGATAACAAAATCCTTAGTTTTTCGAAAAATTCAAAGTTTTGTAAAAAGGAAATTTATAAAAATGACCACATTATTGATATTCATGTCAACACCGAAGTGTTGACTACTGGGCTGGTGATAGCCTCGGGGACGAAACGTCCACCAGCAGTGGCATCGACCCAGTGGTGTAAACAGTTATCAAAAGTACCAGGATTATAATTTAATACGCCAGACGCGCGTTTCGTCTACATAAGACTCACCAGTGACGCTCATATAAAAATATTTATGAAGCCAAACAAGAACAAAGTTGAAGAGCATTGAGGATCCAAAGTTCCAAAAAGTATAAGCTACTCACAGTATGTCAGATATACAATTTTTGAATCAAGGAGATAAAATTCTTGAAAAAGGAAACATTTCTGATGATGTCACTTCAGGACACGGCATTAAAGACAGCTACTAAAACAATGTAATACAGCTAATAAATATAACTAGTAAAATGCATATCCTTAATCAGTTCTCTGGTTCACAATATAAGATACAAATTCAAGTAGAATCGAAGATAAAGTGGCTTTATTACGTAATATGAATAGGTATACATGCATAATTTACCTATAAAATTGACGAAGATGTTACGTTGTCATGCGAGTAAATTTTACACAACATACTACCATACCTCTTTGGTTTCTGTAATTCACTCTCTTTGTGTCCAGTTTGTCCTTTATGTACACCACTGTAAAACAAATTTCAATGAATTTGATTTCATGTATATGATTTTCTTTTTGTCATAATATCAAAACAAAACAATTTCACAATTAAAGAAACATACTTATCGTTACCGGTTTGAAAATTGAGTATTCCTGGATTACTTCATCATTCTAAAAAGTATCAATACATTGTTGTTGTTTTCCACAATGGACATAATTATTTGACACGTCTTTTTTTAACTATATTACATTTGGCGTGTCCTGTACCAAGTCAGGAATATAACAGTTCTTGTCCATTCGTTTTTGGTGTGTTTTGTTATTTGATTTGCTATGTGATTATGGACTTTTCGATTAGATTTTCCTCTAAGTTCAGAAATTTTGTGATATTACTTTTTACGTATCAATGATGAAAACTGAAATGATAAGTTAAACATCTTTTGTTTTATTCTTTTGTTTCCACTTCGTACTTAATGCGACTCAATAATGCAGAAATACATAATTTTTTTAAAACATATTAATTATTAACTAAAAATACGGACCAGACAATCATCCTACAAAAATAAGTGTCTCATTAAAGTTTTCAAGCCATATACAGCATATGTTACGACTGCAAAAAGCAGTGGACTAATTTATACTCTGATCACGTTTTACTAAATTGATTTACCTTATTTTAAATGTACCAAACAGTTGTAGGATGTCATGATCGGTAACGGACTTAGCAGTATAGTGTACGTCGGGATCCTCAGTTATAGGTTCTATCGTCAGATTTGCAATATCATGTGTAAGCTTCTGTAAAGACTGTAACAATTTTCCATCGTTCCATGCCTTGTAGAGATCATATAACTTCTTGTCTAAGTCCCTTCCTGCCTTCAAATATACTTTTGTATCTGCCATTTTCTGTGTTAAATTGTCCTTTTCCTTCCTAGATTGATCCTTGACCGATGCAATCATCTGTCCGATACACATATCAACCATCGCCTTTATCTTTGTACCTTCTTCTGTAATAGCTTTGACTACTCTTTCTACCTTCACATCAAATGCCTGTATACCTTTTTCTATCTTTTCCAAATTTGTGACAGCCTCTTCTACCTTACTATACAGTTCCGCTTCATTTGATGCTTTCAACCGTGAGATACTATCACGGAGCTTCGACAAATCGTGCCGTTTGTGACTTCCTGTCACACAACTGCTACAAACTGCCACGTTGCAGGTATTACATACAAAATATATGTCTTCATTATGGTCTTTACATTTTGATATACCTTCCGGGATCACGTCTGATGCGAATTGAAATCGGTGATCTTTCGATATTGTTTGTCTTTTATGAAATCCTTTACAGTTGTCACAAAAGTATTGTTCACATTCCAAGCAGTAATGTGTTCCTGCAGCTCCAACACAAATATCACACGTTTTAGACGCAGTCTGTGCCATGTTATTATGTGGTCATTCGCATAAATAACGCATATACAATAAATAAACGTTTGATAAAACTATTCTAATTACATCTGAATACTTATGTTGGTATATACGCACATTGATTTTAAATGTTAAATTGCATTCGCTTTAATGTTTATTTCAATGTTTGTGTTATGTAATAAATAAAGATAAAAAATATTTAAAAAAAAATTGTAACCATAAATGTTGTTATAATGCCCTGTATATACCTACATATGGATAAACCGGGAAATGTTGTTCCCAGATAAATGAGGATGCAACATGTCAGTAAATATGTTGCTTGTCATTGCGATTTTAAACACGTGTGTTGATTATGATGTGGTATGATGTGATCAACATCTAAATAATGTAATTATACCGTTGTATGTACCTGCTTATTCAACATATATATGCGTACACAGGCTATGATATAAATTTCTAATGAAATTTGTTTCAAGGCAAATAATGTGCACATATTTTTGAATAATGATATCTATTACGAATATAACTGTTGAAATAAATAGGTCATTTTCTGAAACGAATCACGTATACGTGTTACCTTGTACAACATGGTGAATAATTAAATCGTTTTTCACTCTTATCTGACATTTATGTACTAACATTCCTTTTTCAACTGGGTGAATAAGTAGATAGTATACCAACCAAATAGATTTAACATGGATACATTCCTTTTAGCATGTTAATGTGAGGTAAAATGTAGAAATAATTCTTCTCATATTGACCAAAAAGTGTTCGTGATAGAGTATAAATGTTTAACAAATGCAAAACCCAATTATCAAATTCAAAATTGTATCGCCTGAACATAGATTTGAAGACGTACAGCCCGTAACAGAGAAGTGATCGAATTCGCGTTTCTTTACCGTCAGAATAAGTTACGTTATCGACAAACTTATTTCAGAAGTGACATAATTTAATGTTCTTCATCGACAACATATTCCATGTCCAACGTGTAAGTTTTCATTGTTTAAGTCGAAGTTTTTTTAACACAGTAAACCATTTTTTATAATCAACCTCTGTCATTGGTATTTTCATTTTAACGGTAAAGGATCAAAAGGGACCTCCGAAATTTCTATCATTTGTTACGAGGAAATCATTATTCAATCGAACATATGTCTTTGTTTATGACACATATTATGTACTAGAAAGGAGTTGAAATGATCAAATACTTTCGAACTGACGGAAACAAAAATACATAATCTAGAATGTGTGTTCTGTCATAAACAATGGCTTCGTCGTGCGAATCGACGAGATCATGTTACATATAACTGATTTTAGCTGTAGAAACAGTTGGTGCGACCTCGATAAAATCATTATCAATTTAATATAAGCTATAAATATTCATAACTACAATGATAATGAATTTATTGGAGTCATATCCACTGTTTCTACTGTAAACATGAACTCATCGGTTAGTGCAATGAAGACACTTTTAAAGATTGAGATTGTTGGTTTATTCTTTACACCTTCGAGCTATTAAAATTATTTCAGTGTTTATTTAAAGTTAAATTTATTTTCAAATTTCTTCTGTTTAAAATTGTCGAAACTTCCGTTTAAGAGGAAGTTTAAGATTTCTGTGGTTAACTTTCTATTCTATAGTTAGGACCATTTTATAATAAATACCCTTTTGTACAAGAATACTTTCATTATAGAAGTATAGATCTGCTGGTTATAGATTTTTTTTATAACTTTCATTTTTTGACGACGCGCTATGAAATTCAGATTAATTTATAAATGAAGTTGTATATAACTTTTTGGTCATAAACACAAATCTTTTAAACAGTTCGACGAGTGCGTCAATGTTACAGTAGTCTGTGTTCTGTAAGTTACTAAGCTTGGCCCGATTCATCTGTCATTTATGGAAACTAATTCACCACTTTCTGAGACATTCATTTTTATTTCACCATCAGACATGGAGCTACATGTACATTTGTAACTAAAAGAAAACTCTCCAATTAAGGAAATTTGACATGATATACTGAAACTTTCTTATAATCAATTAAACGACTGCTTTTCTTAGATATGTGATTTTTCATGGTCAAACTTTTTCATTGTTAACGGACATGTTGAGAATTTTTATTGTGTTTTTAAAGAAATCAACATTCAAAATTTAGAACTTCTTGAACATGTACAGGAAGCTGAGTTATTGCACATCTATGAACTACTTAAAATTTTACTTCTACCTGTTGCGTCCTTAAAATGTTCTGGCCGTCCTAAGATTTAATGTACAGAAATGTTTCGGTAAATTAAATTCAAATCCGAATTGACTGTTTATGACACACAAAAAGAGAAACCAGAATCTCTTGATGACCAAACGTATGTACACGTTGGGGCGATTTAGAGCTTTTCAGAAGAAGTGAGATTCCACCCTTGTTGAAAGCCTTGTGGAGACCTCTAGATTTTTAAATTCCCTCCGTTTTTTCTCGTGGATGGAGTGTGGTCTCTCTGTAAATTACCCCATATCTTTTCATTTTCCTATTTACCGAAGGTTCCATGTGAAAATTTCAAAGGGATCATATCTGTTAAACTAAATGTACAAAACAGGCTCAAGAAAAGACGAAATTTCTTTTTCAAACCCGAACTAGAAATCCATTTTTTTTTCTAATAGAGCACCTTACATTATCGTCAATGAGTTCAGGCATGTGAAAAATTATATAATCATACACAAGAAAGAAACCCTGAACAGGCTTTCAGCAATAATTTTACCTATTCAATATTAAGTAAATATTAACATGTACATGTATTTGATAAAGTACAGATATAACAAAGAAGCTGCCCTGTATCCGACGTAAGAGTACACTTTTTACTACACGCGTAGTCGGGTGCGTTCACTACGAGGACACTTGTACTCAACTACGCGTGAAGTATGAGTACAGAATCGTCCCATATAGGACATTTTCTATGTTATCCTAGTATATTATCCGACAGTTAAGAATAGAATCTGGTCAAATTTTGAAGTTGAACATGTGGGACTTTTTTATTTTTGCCACGGACCATTTAATTTTCATGGACGAAGGGGCCTGGTAGTTTTTAGAAAACAGTATTCTGACCCTGATTTCGACTTAATACAAGTACAAATACCAGTCCTCCCTTTTGTGTATACATATGAGAAAACATTTCAAAATTATTGATTGAATTCAAATCCATCACACATACGGTACACATTGTAGTCCGAAAAAATAAAGGACTTCATTCCTATCAAACATCTTTTTCAATTGTTTACCAGTATATTTCTTTTAGTTTTGGGTAAAATTATAAAGGAAATAATACTATCAAGACGTCCTTCCATAACTCTTTTTTTTCTGTTCTTACTTTGAAGAAATGACTACTTTTCGCCCAATCGAATGGTGCATGGACATATTTTGTTTCATATTATAAGAATTATTTTCAATATTATCGTATTAAACTTGATTATCGACACATGAAAGTTTGTCAGCATTGTCAATCTTTTTAACGTTAAAGTACCAATAGTTTGGTCACTACTCAATTAAGTTTGTCGATAACGTAGCTAATTTTGACGGTAAAGAAACATCAATTCGATCACTTCTCTGTTACGGGCTGTATATGTATTATGAAACGTTTCATGTTTAATACAGGCATATCATAGAGTCAAACAAGCAACACATCTTCGTTTCCTAGGATATAATGATTTTGTCTTTATAAACTTAATAACCAAATGCAATATTATAGTGACATATTATAATATCGGACTCGGACGTCCTTTCAACTTCATTTTGCTAGGCGTATTGCGGTGTGTTTTTTACATTGGCTAGTTGTATTCGGGGAAGGTTAAGATCTCCAAAAACACGTTTTACTCCGTTGTATTTTTGCACCTGTCACCCGTCCAGAGCCTTTGACCTTTTTAAGTCTTGAATGTATTTAATGTATTATTTTTTTTTTATAAATTTAGAGTTTAGTACGACGTCCATTATCACTGAACTTGTGCATAAAAAAACTAGTATGCTATTTGTTTGGGGGCCAGATGGAGCCCGCCTCCAGATTCAGGATTTCCTCTCTGTGTTGAAAACCCATTGGTGGCCTTCGACTATTTTCTTCAACTTTGTATTTGTTTGGTTTATAACTATTTTGATATGAGCGTCACTGATGAGTCTTATGTAGACGAAACCCGCGTCTGGCATACTAAATTATAATCCTGGTACCTTTGATAACTATTCTGCTCTTTAGTCGGGTTGTTGTGTCTTTGACACATCCTCTATATCCATTCTACATTCCCTAACATTGCTTGTAAATCTGACCAACCGGCTATAAACAACTATTTAACAAAGACGATATGATCACTGTACGTGAACCTTGATAAGTCTTGCATAATTTAGTTGTTTCGAATGGGTTACTGAATAAGCGTGTCATTGAGCTTACATCTTAAAACTTTAAAATACATTACGTAATTCTTCAAAATATATACATGCGACATATCTGTTTTACTTTGTTCATTTGATTTCTAAATATGTTAGCATACACTTACAGTAATCATGTTTTTTACATCAAAAGTATCACACCTTCCCTTTTTTTGTGCTTCGGATTTTAATCTCCTAATGACTTGTTTTTGGTCTAAGTTGTCGATATGACATATAGAATAGATTAATTTCAAGATCGCTATTTCCTTAAATGGTTATCAGGGTACAGGCTTTGTTTCTGTCGAAAATGGCGGATGGACCTTGGTTTAAAAGTAATAAAAACTAAACCTCTTACTTGTATGACAGTCTCATAAAATTCAAATGATGTATCTGTACGTGTTTGGAAGTCCATCGTTTGTTCTAGTCCGTTGACCGTTAAGAGCTCTAAAAAAGCCTGGTTGCTCCTATTGGATACTGTCTATGTCCGTTTGTTTGTTCTTTCCAGTTGATATCTGGTTTTGTAATATAGAGCGTCACTGATGAGTCTTGTTTAGACTAAACGCGCAACTGGCGTACTAAATTATAATCCTGGTAAATTTGATAACTATTTTTAAAGTGGCCTCTATTATTGATCACTTCGTATCATGTTTCATCCTGATGGCATGCATTTCGTCATTCTTTTGATGAGATAAGTTTCGTCAGTTTTATCTTGTGGTCTATATGATGCACCTGTCAGCATTGTGTTTCTTTGTAACTGAATAGTAAGATTAAGCAGTTTTACATATGTGCTTCAAACTATGTTGCCAAGCTGATCAGTTGGTTTGCAGCTATAATATCTGAGAAGACGGGGTCTATTGGGGCGATTCCATTGTTCCATATCATCACGAAAATGGTATGTTATGGTATTGCCGGGTGTGATAATGAAGTGTGTTTATGCTTCTGTTCCTAAAATTCGATATGTCGCAATGAACGCAGTACTTGCTTCAAGCAGCTCGACATTTGTTCCTAGTTTTTGATCATTTATATTCAATAACGTTTGCTGCATTTTGCCGGTTGGCTTGGTTTGAGTAGGTGTAAGTGATTATGTCATGGTCAGAACATCTTCCCTCTTCCAGATGTTAATTGAAAGTTAGGAAGTGAGTGATTGAATTTAATAATGAAATGATTGATACATCAGATATACCGACCGCCGTCAGTTTGAACCTCTACTGCCTATTACGTGATGCCATCTCCCTTCTAAATACAGTGTCTTATGTTGATGATTTGTGTTGTTTGGCTTGAGTGCTGTTTTAAGGTGATACAATCATTATTTTTGACTGAAGTTAGTCTATGATTTGGTCAAGGTTTGATTGCATATTATTGATGAAAAAAGTCGGTTTCAGTTTTATTTTAATTTATCTTAATCATTTTGTGGAAGGAATTTATTTTAAAACAATTGATTGATTTTAAGCAACTTCGGTATTTCAAATTTCATAAGAACATTCCCACTTCATCTATTAACAAATCATACATTTTCCTTATCTGTTGCAATTATTCAAACATAATGTATCAGTTCATCTTCAAATTACTAGAACCAGTACGCCCATTCTTAATATTTGAAAGAAAAACAAGTTTACAGGACACCACAGCAACTAAAGTCTCTCATTTGAAAGTATAGAACAACATTTAAGGAATTTGTTGCGACTGTCGTACAAGTGAGAAGTCAGGAATATGACAGTTGTTGTCCATTCTTTTGATGTGTTTCATTATTTAATTTTGCCATTTGATTAGGGAATTTTTGTAATGAATATCCCTCGGAGTACTGAGGTTCTCCTATATACAACATCTCATTATTTGACAAGGTTGAGATTTTGGCAAATCAAGAGTTATTCCAGGCTTTTCTGAACATTACATTGAACAGTTAATATAAGGAACTACCTTGGTTGAGTACCCAAGCTTCACAAACATTGTAACACAACAAAATGAATGTTCATACAAATATTTATTATAGAATATTTATGTTAGTTTTGCACGTCATATAACAAATGTAAGATATAATAGGGTCTAAATGTACATAATATTGAGTACAAAATACGAACACTTCCGATTAATCAAATAGACGTCTAAATTTTGATATCGTGTAAGGTATATACATCTACCATTTACATTGTGTACATTCGAACAGTGTGTTGAAGATACTTGTATTTCTGTTCATGTTTTTACATGTTTAGACTCACTTGCGTTAGCTTATACGACAGATTATAATGAGTTGTATTACGTAACAGTCTACATGTGCAAAAATGAGTTTTAGAAAAGTGAAATCGATTTTAGATATGTCTAGCAAAACTAGCTGATTCAAAAATAATTAAAAACCAAACCGAAAAAAATCCCAGTCATAGTAAAGCTATTGCATTACATTGTTATCTGAAATAAGACAATACGAACATAAAACAAATACTTATGGTACAACAAGTACAAAATAGCTGATGGTGTTAGGTGGATAGAACAATATTGTAGTTAACTGTTTACGAAAAACCTGGGGTGATGTAATCAGAATCATGATATAATTTAACATAAAGATAACATGCAAATACAACCAGAAAATATTATAACCATATTGTATCTCAATGTTTATACGTCAGATGAAAGTGTTATATTATGTCTTTTGCTTGTAAATGGCTGTCTCTTAACTGTTAGTCGATCCTCTCCATATACCTGCAGATACGAATAAAATGGTTTTTCATTTCAATATATAAACCATACTTAAAGTATTTCGCTTTTAATGTAAATGTATATACATGTAGTTGTTGTTATCAACTGCTTCTTGAATGCAATGTTTCCACTATTCTTAAAAGCATTTCAAACCGATTTCGTCAACGATCTGGGTGAATGATTTGCTAAGATTGGACCAGACTTTCGGTTTCAAAAGTAACCTTCAAGTTTTCGGTTTTGAAATAACAAATTGGTTTGATATACTAAAACATAGGTATGCTCTTTTGTTTATTCATTTATGTTGTATTGCGCGTGATCCTTATATTAAACTAATAACAGTTTATGTCAGAAACAGCCATCAGAGTAAATCAAACAAAAAGTGTCTCTGATAGAAGTACTTGTTATTTTTATATCCGTCAATCTACCAAATAAAAAAATTTAAAAGAGAAAACCTCAAATATATAGAATTTTGTGCATATTATTTTGTATCCTTTAAGTAATAAAATGTATAATACTTGTAAATGTAAAGTTTATGTATCGAACACATTAAAAGCAAATGCGCATGTTATACTTCGTGTGTTTAAAGTACGATCCCTTTTTTTCAATGACTCACTCATGTCTTGTGAAGCAAGTCATAGCAGACGAATATAACTCGTTAGTTTTATTGTCAATACTTACATGTCACAACACCTAAAACGAGAAAGTAGTATTTCATTTAAAACGACTTTTGTCAGATTTTACTTGAATTTCAGCGTACGTTTTCTCGCTTGCATTACTCATCATATTATAACGAAGTGATATTTGTATTTGTCAATACGAAAATAATTTTGTATTGTAAACGTTTGACCGTTGACGTATACGCTGACCAATAACCGCTATTTCGGCTCTACTGGGTATATGCTGCATTGGCACTTAAATTTGAATTCTTGTAATTCAGATATAGCTGTTAGAAATTAATATACCTTTAGTAGCAAACTTATATTACCAAGAGATGCAATGCTCATTTGTAATTAAGTTCTTCATTCGTGGTATTGGGCGTTTCAGTGGTTTGATAAATCTTAGTTTTTGGCATCAATTTGTTTTGTTTTATTGAAATAGTCATACTAAATGTATTTAAACACGTGTTTTTCTTATTTTCATTTGCAAAATATCTACCGATAAGTGTGTCATGTTAAGTCTGGAGTATCTTAAATGTAGGATAGGATTCATTTATTGAAAACTGCAACTATCATCGGCTTTTGTATACAATGTAGATCATGGGACACGTTTAAGAAAGAGGAAACACTATGTAATTCATTGTAAGAACTTGAACGTCTGTTTTCGTTTGCAATATACAAATAAAGGACAAAGTAAACATAAGCAATAGTTAGATTACATGTGTGTACAGTTATGTTTTCTGTTGTTTTTTTATTTTTGTTTTGCGGTATATGCAAGGCATCACTAATTTGTTCCAACCCTTGCGTGTTCGACAAATGTATTGTACAATCGTCAAATGTCACCTATATTCAAGTTGCACAACAATTAAACCAGCACATATTTATCCTGCCATTGATTGCCTTACTTTATTGATACAGCCCTAAATATATCGCTATACTGTATATATATACTATACAGATATCGCGTTTTAAACTCCGCCCCTTGCGGGACTAAGTTCGAGTATTGCAGTTGACGAGTGTTGTATGAACTTGCGTGACCTTACAATGTGTATTGCAGTCGCATTCCAATGACGTATTGTTTGACTTTTTTACGAATTAACAATTACTTGTATACGGTATGCGTGTTTTCAAATATTTCTGTAGAGCAATAAGAATGAAACCAATTTTCTGATAACAGACAGACATGATCAGCAGTATTTTCTACGATAACAATTATCGATATCAAAACTTTAAAGTGTACATATGTAACAAAATCAATCGTGTCAATTTCAGCATGCATGTTAAGGATTGTGCCTGATATTCATATGATGAAATCATAATCTTTTAATCAGTCTAATTGAAGTCTGAAGCTGGCATGTCTGTTAACTGCTAGTAGTCTGTTTTTATTGATGTATAATTGTCAATTTTTTATTTTTATCTTCTGACATCAGACTCGGACTTCTCTTGAATTGAATTTTAAATGTACGTATTGTTATGCGTTTACTTTTCTACATTGGCTAAAGGTATAGAGGGAGGGTTGAGATCTCATAAACATGTTTAACCCCGCCGCAAAATTATGAAGCGTATGGCAACTCGTACACTTCTGATTAAATTCGACAATGTTTTGTTATTTGTTTATACTGTCCAAATTAGTTGTTATGTTCAAATAGATAATTATTATGTGACTATTAGACATTCTTTATTTCTTTATTTTTTGTGTAACCCTGTCTTCATCTGAATGATTAATTTTAGTATTATTAGTATTATTACTCGGGCCTCAATGGATTTGAAATCGAAAATAAATGTAAAAAACGTGGGTTTTTGTGTCCTTTAAAAAAAATCATATGTTTTATCGTAAATTATAGATTTCATTTTCCCGTCATGACGATTAAGTACAGAACAGTGTTCATTTATAATATTGGCTTTATTAAATGTCAGTTTAGCAGTATAACTATATCCATTGTACATACTGAAATCGTCGTTATTGAGAGCAAAAATATCATCCAAAATATCTAAAAGTGTTTTTAAATTTTGTATAAATGTAAGATTTATTTTCGGTGGATTTTTGCTGATTTTAGTCATACATTGTAACTTATAGTAATACAGGTTTAGTACGAAATCAAAAGTGCACAATGAGCAAGGCAGATCAAGTTAAATTAACTATTGTGTATGTTTCTACTGGTAAATGAAATTATATAGTTTGAGCACACATATTAGCACATTATAAGTTCAAAATGTTCATATAAATAGGTATTTTGTTTCTTTTTGAGGTAATTGGGCAATTTGATAAATAAAACAGAAAAAAAAAAACTCTAAACCGATTCAACATTACTTATTTCAGTGTACTAAGTGCATGCACTAGTAATTCGAACAAACAGTTAAGTAGTGACACGATTACTTGAAGACGAACTAAACAAATATTTGAAAGAAGTTCTGCGCAGCTTCTGACTTGGACAGACGGAACCCCCTTACCGTATACCTCTCGTCAATGTAGGAAAATAAACACATACCAATCCGCAGAGTAAAACTGGAGGAGTCGGAACCCGATTTCAGAATAGGTAACCTAATAAACTAAACGAAATGACAAAACAAAAATTAACATAAGACTACTAGCATTTACTGACATGCCAGCTCCAGATGTCAATTAAACTAAATGAAAGATTATGATTTCAGTTAAAAAAGGTGCAGAGATGTGTTTTGACGTGTGGCCATGTTATTCTAAAAAAAACACACTCAAGTCGAAGTATCGTGCTGTATCTAAGGGTTTTAATAGATTTGGTACTTCTTTATGATTTCGTCATTATTTATCATAACATTTTTCATATTTCCCCTTTAAATTAAAATATCACAAGATTTATTCTTTTGTCAACTAATCACACTATACTTATCTCTTCTTGGCACATAACACTTACCGTGGACTGAAAAAAAAAGAAAATACAAATTCAATTTAAAGTCTGAATAATAATTTAAGACAATCACGATACAGCAAATACCCAAAAACATGAATTTTATAAATGTAACTTAAATTTGTTCAGCATATTGCATTACATTATTTGGTTTGATATAGTATAAACGTAATATGATAGATACTGAAGCGAAATACAAACAAAATGATAAACATGAATATGTATATCAACCAACAAGTTGTAAATGACTGTTCAAACCAAATCATTTTCTTTTGTTTTGGAGATAATTAAAAAAAAACGTGAAAGCATCAACAGTTTCTTCTGTGTTTTATTTCTATGAAGCTAATTTGTACAACAGGTGGCGGGTTTAAACATGTTAGCGGGATCCCAAGTTTTAATCTTGAGCTTAAATTTGTATATCAAATTTTGAAAAAAAAACAACATTTAGAAAATCAGACAGATACTGTGTGACAAGGTACTTAATCGGTGTGGTACTATACATTATGTGATAATCAGATCAAATGGTATTGCACGACTATAGCCCTATTCACAAACACGAGTGCACTGATATAAGTCTGGCATATATAGTATTTTCTAAACCAGTAAAAATTATAAATTATCCTGTAAGTAAAAAAAGACATGAAAGTTTCGTAGAATCAGGTCTTTTACGATCCATTTCCAATAAGCGATTTTCGATCTTCGCGATAGAAAAAAAAACATTTTGTAAAATTATTTTGATTATGCAAACACAAATTAACATTATGACCATTTGAATGACTTAAATCATTTGAATCACTTAAATAGAATAACTTTAAATACGAAAAGTTGGTTAGGCATTCGAATTATGACAATACAATCTTTGTTGTTTACATATGTATTGTTAATACAATGTCGAGGACAAATTTGCCTTTTGTAATTTAAAACAAAACGTGCACATTTAAACCCTAAGTTTTCTGAAATATTGATCATTATGCTGAACTATTTTAAAAAAACAGTTTATTTTTGGGGGTTATTTTAACGATTAGTTCATTAAATTAGATTAGTATTTGACATTAAAAATGGCTTCTAGATATGATTCTATTGTAGATACCAGAGCTGAAACGATTTTTTTTATATACCGAATGATACCCGTGAAACTGCTATGACTTAAAACATTGATGTCTTTTGTAATTGAAAAAATAAAAGTGTGTCGATAGACATAAATAATTTTAATTTAATTTTTTGGTTAACCAAACAATTCATATTATCTAAATACTATTTTTTGATAAATGTGAGGTTTTTTTTGCTGACATCTGTTGATGCATAATCAAGAGTTAATACATACGAATAAACAAGATGAAACATCTAGTCACAATTAACCCGTATGGTTAACTAGTGTCTCCTTAGTCATATTAGTATTAGACCAAGGTCATGCAATGGGAGTGACACTAGAAACATTATTATGCGTAGTTACCACATTTAGTGTTATATCAACCTGCATAAACAGGCTCGTGATTCATACTAAAACAATTAAATATTAGAATCATGTTTTGTCATTTCACAATTTATTTTAATAGTTGAAAACAGTAATTTAAAAATACAAAAAAAAAAAATCGCAGTCAAAGAAATTTTCGGACTAAATTTTATCTTCGGTATAAAGACATCATTCGTATATATAGCTCAACATGCACATGATGCAGACTTCGTATACGTACAGGTATTTCACATCCAATATTTTATGGAATTATTCTTTATAAAGCACACAAATTTCAGTATTCACCACTGAAGCTCACAAAACCTTTAAATAGACCTATTAAAAAGGAACATAGTTACGATTCTGTTGTCAGGTCATTAAAGATTGCATATTTTGTCATTAATATTGATTCGCATATAGGGTTTTTGCATCGGAACTATACACATTTATTGTGATTGTTCTTCTCATATCTGTATGATGGTATGATACTAAACCCCTCACGGAAAGGGTTGTGCCTGATATCAATATTATAAAACATAATCTTTCAATCAGTTTGATTGAAGTCCGGAGCTGGCATGTCAGTTGACGGCTAGTAGTCTGATGATATGTATGTATTATTGTCATTTTGTTTATTTTCTTTTCTTTGGTAATATCTTCTGAGATCAGACCCGGGCTTCTCTTGAACTGAATTTTAAAGTGCGTATTGTTATGCGTTTACTTTTCTGCATTGACTAGAGATCTCATAAACATGTTTAACCCCGCCTCTAGCCTTTGTTAGTCTTGCATTATTTTTTATTTTAGTTTCTTTTGTACAATTTGGAGTTAATTATAGCGTTCATCATTGAACTAGTATATTTATTTGTTAAGGGGGCAGCTGAAGGACGTCGTCTTTTTACTTTTGTGCCATGGTGTTGTCAGGTGAAATTCGATCAATACATTTTTTATTGTTGCTTTGGTATCTTTTGTAGACGGAACGTGTTTCTGACATACATGATTTTAAATGTATGTCTATTGTTGACTTAACCACATTAATCAGTTGATCAATATTGTTACAAAATGAACTGTATCGATAATTAAAAGCTATACTTATCTGTTTAGTACACTTACTAGCTGAAAAATTAAAACAAATAATTATTGAAACCTGCGTAATTTTTAGATTATTAACAAAAAGGATAAAACAATGTATTATACCAACAACAATGAAATTAATTATAAGTAAATAATTTAATTAGATGTATGTTTCATTAAAACACGTTATTCTGATTGGCTAACTGCGCACCACGTGTTATTCCTTAAGCACTACTCAATAAAACTTTTCGTCACGATGACATGAGGTCACACAATTAAGTGCACAGGTGAATCGAATAAAAAATTGATAAAATTCCTGTTTTCATAAACCTAGCTAACAAAATGTATATTATAAGTATTGAATGCTTCTTTTTGTAACTTCATATGGTTGTAAAAGCGTTGACCGTGCGCAAAATGTACTTCGGTCAACGCTTTGACACCCCGATAAAGTTATAAAAAGAAGCATTCAATTCTTAAATAAATTACAGTCGACTTTTATTGGATGACTGGCTGTTCTGTCAGATTATCGAATACTGAAATCATAAACCATTGAAAATATTGAACTGTTATATCTTTATGATTTGAAAGTGCTGCGTGCTTATTTAGAAATTATAAAGAGTTTAAGGTATTTTTACACCGAAAGTAAGGTTGATATAAGGTTGAAATTATTTGTTGGTTTTTGTTTTATATAGTCATAATACTTCGACTGTGTTGATTATCATAAATCCTTGACTTGTAAACAGTATAATCATAAAAATACGGATCTCCAAGGAAAATTCAAAACAGAAAGTCTCTAATAAAATGGCAAAATAAACAGGATAAAACGCATTAAACGATAAGACAACACCTGTCATATTCCTGACTTG
Organism: Mytilus galloprovincialis; assembly: GCA_037788925.1. Lineage (NCBI taxonomy): Eukaryota > Metazoa > Mollusca > Bivalvia > Mytilida > Mytilidae > Mytilus > Mytilus galloprovincialis. Next base: position 44,552,676 of record CM075338.1, read on the forward strand.
GTACAGGCATTTTCAAATGTAGAAAATGATGAATTGAACCGATATTTATAGCGCTAAACCTTTCAATTGTACGACAGGCGCAGCATTTCCATTATATTGAAAATGATGCGTGAACAAAATGTCACAAATAGGGGTACAAACAGAACACGGACACAAAAAAAAAAAAAAACAAGTAAGGATAATTTCAGATGATCGGAGTATTTCCGAAAAATGTAATTTAGAGATTCATGAAATCAACCCCGTGTATTTGCTTTTTTATACAATTTGTCGTCTTTTTTGTTTAAAACATGTACTACTTTCTTGCAATTTCTTTCCGACTTGGCCTTCTTTAGTGGTCCTTTCCCTATAAATCTTTCAACAATGGTTCTACCGTGATCCCAAGTTCACAAACTTTCAATTGATACAAACACTATTCCAAATTTGTCCGTTATTGACAAAGGTACAGATATGCGTAGCAACTATTTTGTTTAAAATATGTACTGCTCTATTGTACGTTCTTTCCGACCGGGCCTGGATAAGTGGTTCTATACCTAGTAGGTCTGCGGTAATAGCTAATGCTGAGATGTGTAAGGTTGCTTAATATTACATACCAGATTTGCAACTTTAAGTGTGACTGTTTAAGCTATGTTTTAGCAATAAGTTTTGCGTCCCCAGTCAGATAAATTAACCCTAAAATCACATTAAAACCTGGCAGACCTATAGTAGATATATTTTGACGATCCGACGGATCAAACCGATTGACCTTTCTCTCAACACTATTCGGGTGTATGATGACTTTAACAAATTATGTTAGTTTATTTTTATTTGATTACATCACATCACATTGTGCAAATACTTTTATATTATGATTTGCTTAGATACTTGAACGCTATACTTATCTGTTTGGTACGAGACACTTACTGGCTGAAAAACAAAAAATACATTTTCATATACTACTGCAGAATATTTTGCAATGATATACAAGACCAACAATGAAACGTATTGAACTAGTAGTAAAATGGTAATATATTACTGTGAGATGACCGGTTCTTGCATTACATTATCAAATAGTAAACATTTCTTTGAGTGTTTCAAACTGCCAACCAAACTTTGATTTTATCCTCAAACCCATTTAAGGGAAGACACTAACGTCGGTTTTGGATTCAATGTCTTCAATCATCAAATTACATGTATTAAGTGTCTTTTGGAAATCATTAATAAAGGAGATGAGAGAACTTACAAACGTAGACAAGCATCCAAATAATGTGATAAAGTGATAATGTTTGAATCTATGTTTAGCAATTGTCTATGATCTGAGCGTGTTACATGTTACAACCTTGTCTCAAGTAGATGACTGATTGGAATATACTCACCGGTCTGTGCTCTTTTCGTGTCTGAAAGATAATAAAATCAATTGTTTCAGTTACAAATGCATAAGTGGTATTATGGATTTATTTATTTTGGTTGTAAACACATTTCGTGGTTTCGGATGTTCAGATTTACCACGAATTCCCAAAAATCAACGAATTACAAATTTGTCCGTGGCTGTATGCAGACTTTGAAAAAACACGAAACTTGATATCCACAAGTCAATACCAATCAAAACCATGTCGTAAACGAAGACTCACAAAAGCAAAGAACATCGACAGTTATAAATTATAATAAAGAAACAACACGAACTCCACTAAAACATTGTAAACACCGGGAGTAAAATCAGGTGCTCCGGAAGGGTAAGCATGTCCTGCACCGTATAAATATAAAAATATATAGAACTTACCCACACATTTCACACATGAACAGATATTGCCCTTTTCGTTTCACATTCTTTTCGTAATTACTGTAACGAAAACACTGATTAAATTTGAATAAAACGTTTCTAAGATAACTATATTAACATTGAGCTATTACTTTATAAGTGATAAACAAACAAACAATGTAAAAACCATACGGCATTGACATATACATGATGCACTTTCCAAGTCGAATTAAATTGAACACAACCTACAATCTACACATATCTAGATAGACGAGCACCATTTTGCGTCAGAACGATATGTTTCTAAACTTAAGTCAATTTCATACTGTTTTCACGAGGATTCAAATGTTTATTCTTCGAAAGTACCAAAACTTACAATCGGTTATTTATGTCAACACGGAAGTGCTTCCTACTGGGCTGGTGATACCATGCAGGACGAAACGTCCAAAAGCATGAACCCGTGGTGTAAATAGTTATCAAATGTACCAGGGTTATAGTTTAATACGCAGGTAATGGTATCGACCAGTATGGTGTATTTTGATTATACTATGTTGAACGGGCCGTAGTATTGCCGATAATTTCGATGAATGCCTTTCAGATTCAATGTAATGGTTATATTGAAATTTAAGGTATCAATTGGTTCTTAATCTTTCGAACAGACGAGTAGACACATTTTAACGCGCAATATATTCACGAAAAATAAGTACCAATAAATTTAAACGCTATTCAAATAATTTATTCTGTACGATGTGTTATTCACTCAAACATTTGATGAACATTTCACATTGTCAAACGCGTAAAATTAAAACTGTTGAAAATGCAAACGTATAGCCCTACCTTATGGGTGAAGGTATTTCTCTTTCTCTGTTGATGAGTTTTTGTGTTTCCACTTCACTGATAAAAGAAAACTGAAATATTTACTTTTTTTGTTCTAAAAAAAGTCTCTGTGTGTTTGCTTTTGTTTTTGTTGCAAATCAGTGTTTATGTTTTTCCATTGTTTTCCACTTGATGTTTCCTCAGTTATGTTTGAATTTGTTTAAATTTAATCGATTTATGACTATTGAAAAAAAACCGATATATTACTATTTCCTGAATTTCATCATATTAAAACAAAACCTTGTAATAATGAATAAAACACAGATTGACATGATCTTGTTTGCAAACATGTATTTGTGTATTAGTAGCGTCAAGTGTTCTGTGATTACCATTTGAAGTGTATTCATTGTGACATACCACATATACGGGAGTTAATTGTTAATCAATTATAAACATTTCGTTGTTAATGACCACATCTTTGTATCGAATGAAGTATCTTCCCTTTGTCTTTCAAAATATCAAATACATACATACGTAGATATATCAAAAAGAGAACCTTCTTTTGATTTTGCCAAAAAAAAAAAGAAAAAAAAAACACCTGTCTCATTCAGATAATATGATTATATCAAAGTATGTATTACGACTATAAAATGCTCAGATATTTAAAGTAGATTTACCTTATTTTGAAGATTCCAAACAGCTGTTTGATGTCGTTATCTGTTGCGGACATAGCAGTATACTTTATGTTAGGAAACTCGGGTATAGGCTTTACCGTAAGCTTTGCGATATCGTCTGTAATCTTCTGTAAAGACTGTAACAATTTCTCGTAGTTTCGTGTCTTGTCGACTTCATACAACTTCTGATCCAAGTCATTTCCCGCCTTTAAATCCAAATCAGTTTCTGCAATTATCTTTGTTAATTTCTGATGTTCTCTCATGGAATGATCTCTGACTGTAACAATCATCTCTGCAATACATTTATCAACCATAGCCTTAATCTTTGTACCTTCTGCTGTAATAACTTTGATTACATTCTCTAACTTCACATTAAATTCCTTCAGACCTTCTTCCATATTTTTCATGTTTTTAGATGCCTCTTGTACTTTCCCACGCAAGTCTTCTTTATTCTTCTCCTTTAGCTGTGATAAGCTGTCCAGAAGGTTTGAAAATTCATGCCTCTTGTGATTTCCGGTCACACAACTGCTGCACACTGCTGTGTTACAGGTAATACAGAGAAAACACAGGTCTTCATTATGGTCCTTACATTTCGATTTACCTTCCGGGATAATGTCTGAGGAAGATTGAAACTGGTGATTGTTTGTTACTTTCTGTCTTTTATGAAAGGTTTTACAATTTTCACAAAAGTATTGTTCACAATCTAAGCAGTAATGAGATCCAGAGGCACTAATACAAATCTCGCACGTTCTGGAGGCTGTCTGGGCCATTGTGTCAATGAAAATTGTCAATGTAGAATACACATGTAAGGTAAATAACCAGCGAAAAAAACAACATTATAAAATCAACACAATTGACGGTTATGAATGTATGACGTGTCGCTTAAATATATTAACTTGTGAAACAATACAATTCTTTATACAAAACTATAGTCTGGTTGAATAGTTTACCGATTATGTTCAGTGCTTACTTGAATTTCATTTAGTTGGGTATGTTTAAGGATTGTGAACATGCAGATCCAAACGTAAAAGATAATCTTAATTATCCAATATATCTTGCTATATATACCTCGACATAAATATTGGTTTACACTATACTTGATCAATATATGTGTACGAGGTCATGATCAGATGTTGCATATCACAAACTTTAATTGTATTAGACATAATTGCGACTCCCTATGTGTTGGTTCTATTTCCTTATAGTTAATAAAATTAAACATAAAAAAAAAGCTATCTGAGAGTCTATTTAAATCGCGCAGAAATACTCTTCTCAAATTCGATGAAAAGAAAAATAGATGTGCGGTGATGTAATTTCGATAACAGCCATTCTCAACTATAACACTATAACACTTAAAGTATGTTAAGGGGATATCGCACATGTGGAATCGTAGTTTCCTCAAGTATTTTTTTTTAAAACGCCATGGCTTCAATAGACAAATGATTACAATACAAACAAAAGTACACAAACCACAACAACGACAATTAAAGACAGAGAAACACAAAACCCACCAAGAACTGTGATCATTCGATCCGAAAGAGCTCATCTAATTGTTCATTTAATGTATTGAATCATTTCAGAATAAAAATGATTGTAAACGTTAGTTTATAATATCTCTTTTCAAACTCTTTGCATGTGCTAATTTAGTGAAATTAGCTGTCATTCAGACAACATGTCACCGTTGGTAATAGATATGAGAAGATGTTGCATGAGTAATAATGAATCAACTCTCTATCGAAGTCACAATTTGTAAAAGTAAACCATAACAAGTCTAAGTCAACACGGAGATTTGGCTCACAGCAAACTGCATGCGAGAAAGGCTAACAATAATAATTAACATGTAAGTAAGTTGAGACACATACTTTATGTATTAGTGCATTAATTCACTATAGTGACCATTTATGTAAGTTGTTTTAGTTAAAGTCGTTTTTCCTCAAAATTATATTTAAGAAATGTTGGCACACTTATCTCAATTCTATCAATGAGTTCATAAAATTTTAAACACACATACGTGTAACATAATAATAGGGTTATAGAAATATTAAAAGATGAAGCAGATTAGATGTCCATGCTGACCAATATCAAATTGGCAATATGAAATAATTATATTAATATATTGAATCAAGGAAGATTGCTAATAAGACAACTCTCCAAAAGATACAACATGACACAGAAATTATGATCTTTGGGTCCCGGTTCAGCCTTCTACAATGATAAAGTCAATACCGTCAGCTCCGAAATGACGAATGCAAAACAAAGTTAACCACAAAACTAACGGCCTAATTGATTTTCAAAATTATGAAAGAAAAGTAAATATGTAACACAACAAACGACCAACACTAAGTGATAAGAACAGATTTAATGGTAAAACGACAATTCATTAATTTCTTCACATGCCCTCTAAAAAGTATAAAAAGGAAGATCAATTTCAAATTAAGTTTTATGTGGGACGATTATATGATGTGAATATAAATAAAACATTGTGGATGCTGACAAAAAGTTATCCACAAAACGACGTGTCATCCTACGATGACACATTATTTTGACTCCGATCAGACAAAACATTGTTTCAACCCATGCTTGTGTTTTGGAATAGCAACACATCAAATAAAGAAGGGAAATGGGTAATGTGTTAAAGCGAAAACAACCCGATCATATTGCAGACAACAACAGAAGGCCACCAATGGGTATTCAATGTAGCGAGAAACTCCCGCACTCGAAAGCGCCCTTCAGGTGGCCTCTTTCAAATATTTATTTTGGTTTTGATGTTATTTTTGTCATTCTCATCGGATTTGGTCTAAAGCTTAGTCCGTTTGTGTGTGTGTTACATTTTAATGTTGTGTCGTTGTTCTCCTCTTATATTTGCGCCACCTGATTTTCAAAACTATAGGTATCATTTGCGACAATAAAATAAACCTATTATCGCGCCAATTTTTTTTAATATAAGAACTAAATGATTGACTAGGTAAGTTTCAGTAAAAAATTCCTCTGACATAGCCTCGCATACAAGAAAAATTATCCCGCTTTGTGGATCGTCTTTACACAATACAAAGTCAAAATTTGACGTTCTTATTTCTGGAGACTGATAATGGAATAATCATATTTCTTTTTACAAAGGAAAATGTGGTATTGTATACTGCCAAAATCTGCTGTGAAATTTTCATAAAGTGAAAATGCATTTTATACTCGTGATAGTTGACTTGTATTTGTATTATAATTTTAAGAAAAAGTGTTTTATAGTCTCTCACAACTCTTTATAGAGTGTCTCTTGTTGTTATCTTGTGTTTTAAAAAGCTGTATATTTTTTATGTAACTAGTTATCAAAAGTAACAGGATTATAATCCTGTAATAATCCTGGATTATAATCCTATAATAAAAGTGGTGAGACTTTCATAAAGTATTTGTCTTGTCTTGTCTTGATATAGATAAAACATGTACAAGTATGACATAGGTAAAACATATTAACAGGTAAATGTATAGTGGATAGGACAATAATATCAGCAGTTAAATATCTAATATACACAGTGTTGTGAATATGAAAGGAGAATAAATAACATAAATGAAATAAATTGTCAACATGAATTGATGAATTTAAAAACAAATTGTATACCAAACCTATATAACAATGACAACTACTTCAATTGTTTAAATCATACAAAACATAAATAGTTACGCCGTGATAGTTTAACTGTATACACTGTCGGATATATTTCACAATAAGGTGAAAGAAAACGCCGCTCTTTTTAAATATGTTTTTCAATTGAAATAGCAAAATGTAATCTATTTAAACCAAAGAAAAATGTTTAAAATAAACAAATCTACAATTCAACTAGTACACACAATTGTCAATTAAAGGCGCAGGTAGATTTCGAACGTACGCAATTCTTTCTAAAACCATGAAAATAGTTATAACTTGCTATCAAGTTCTTCAATATTTATATAAACTTCGCATTTAATGTTATGGTTAAATTATGATAATAAATTAATTACGTGGGTGCATTTAACTGTCTCTTGTTAGTAAATACAACAATCGCTTCACACTGTCAATCAGAAGAGGACATACGTTGAAACTAACTAATTCAGTTGTGCTTATTTTCATTGAAGAACTCATAGCATGCGTTGTAATTACGTCAAAGATGATCGGAGTACTTACACGTTCAAAATATTATAATGGAAACAAAGTAAATTAAAACGTGTAAATAAAGACAAATGTTTTAAACATGATAAAAAGTTATACGTCCAGTTAGACAAGATCTTAGTATATGTATCAGTATATATCGTATGCCAATGGTTTAGTTTAGTCTTGGATGGAAGTATCAAGTGTTTTAACTATCGCATCACCGTTACAAAATCGCATGACATACAATGTCACTTAACTGCCATACATCAGTGAACTTAGGGGAACCTCTTTTCCATGTTAGGGGAGGGTTGGGATGCCATTTACATGTTTAACCCCGCCACACTCTTTATGTATGTGCCTGTACGCAGGTAGGAGACTGTAATGCAGTGTTTGTCGTTTGTTGATGTGTTACATATTTGTGTTTCGTTCATGTTTTATAATTTAAATAAGGCTATAAGTTTTCTTGTTTGAATTGTGTTACATTTGAAATTTCGGGGCCTTTTATGACTGACTATGAGTTACAGGCTTTGATCACTGTCAAGGCCGTACTGTGAACTGTAGCGGTTAATTTTTGTATCATTGCTCTCTTTTTAAGAGTTGTCTAACTGGCAATCATACAGCATCTTCTTTGTTATATTAGATAAGTGTATACTCTGAGCGACAAGGATATATTAAAGATTTCCGTTCCAATAGGTTCTGATTACTAGTGGACCACAAAATAACACAAAAGAAGTCAATTTGGAACATTTCGAGAAAATCGAATCAATGAGAGATGTTTCTGATGAATCAGTGAAGTTAAGCAAAAACAAAAACCCAGCTGTTTAGAGACATTTTAATAACAAAGTATAAGAACGAAGGACAAGCGATATGTTGCAAAACTCCATTGTAAGGAAGATTTCCCAGAGTTGCTTAGTAGTCACAATATTACAAAATAGTGTACACTTGGAATGATGACACATTAAGTACGAACCAGCATCATATGATTCTGAGCCGTTAACATTGTTAGTTCTTCTTATCTTCTGTACCACCATTTTTCCTATATCTAAGGAAAATTCCTATAAACCTGAATCATGGTCTACATCTACTCCATCATTTTTTTTCTCGATTTAACAGAATCCTCCACCAATTCATTTGTTTTCATAAAGATTCAGTTTTCAAATCAACTTCTGATCTGATTTAATGATAACCATATTTGTATGTAGATATTTTACTGATATTAGCATGATTAGGAGTTGGTTTAATAAACGTGTTCACAAATGCCTTCATTACGAGATCTTTTAAAAGTTTAGTTCTCTTTGGAAACATACATATACCTATACCAAACCTATTGCAACTAACATGTTCAATTACAAGCGCGTTTTGCAGGATCTCGATATTGACGACTTCAAGTCTAAACCTCCTGATTGCACTTGTGCTAGTTCCCAATTCACATATAATCCTGCTGGCCACGTTATTACCGGTGACCTTATCATTGTTAATAACACTTCTCTACGAAATGTGTTATCGAAAGGTCCGAAATATCGTGAGCCTAAATCCATCAATTGGAAATACAACTTTAAAACTTTGATGGATTCAGTCGAGGATTATGCCAGGCAATGGGCTAAGCGCGAGAAGGAAGACGTAGACACTCTATCCAAATGGATTAAGGCAGTGAGGTCGTTAATACAAATCAGAATTAAGAAACTGAATGGGTCCATCAATGCCCATGCTACGTCAATATTTAAAGACCCAATTGTTGCTAAACCCCTATGCGATCTCCATGCTAAATATGTTGTTGTCCCCGCAGACAAAGCCCCAAATAACATCGTTTTTTGTCTGTAGAAGTCATTACATTAATTGCTTGATAAACGAATTAGGTATAGACAATTCACTTGGAAACTCAACATATACCCTCACGACACTTACCAAAGAGGAAATCCTGGATAATCATAGGTCTGTTCTTTGTTCCTTTGGTATTTCAACCAAAGATGCAGAACTGGATCTTCCATCACTGTATTAGATACCTAAACTACATAAGTGTCCTTACAAACAACGGTATATTGCTGGGTCTTCCAAGTGCTCCACGAAACCTCTTTCTTAATTATTAACTTCTATTTTATCAGCAATCAAAGACGGGCTTCAAAGTTATTGTGAAACTGCCTATTCTAGAGGTGGCGTGAATCAGATGTGGATACTTAAAAATTCCAAAGATCTTTTAGAGTACATACAATCTAACTCTCTCTCATCTTGTAACAGTGTTAAAACATTTGACTTTTCTACTCTTTACACAACTATTCCACATTCCAAACTAAAAGACAAATTGAAAGAGTTGGTATTACTTTGCTTCATAAAAAAGAATGGCCAACGTAGATACAAGTATATTGTCTTAGGGAGGAATAAATACTACTTTATAAAGAATCACCCTGATTCAAACAAAAAATTCTCTGAAAACGATAATATCAATTTGCTTGATTTCTTGATTTCCAACATATTTGTTACGTTCGGAGGACATGTTTTTCAACAGATTGTCGGCATCCCAATGGGAACAAACTGTGTCCCTATACTTGCCGACTTGTTTCTTTATCATTATGAGGCTGACTTCATGCATGAACTTCTTAGGAAGAAAGATAAGAAGTTAGCAATATCCTTTAACTCTACTTTCCGCTATTTAGATGACGTTCTTTCACTAAACAATTCAAAAATTGCTGATTTGTGGACCGCATCTATCCCATCGAATTGGAGATAAAGGATACTACAGATACAGTTAAGTCGGCTTCATATCTTGACTTACATCTAGAAATTGACAATGAGGGTCGGTTGAAAACAAAAAATTTTACGACAAAAGAGATGATTTTAGCTTTCCAATTGTGAACTTTCCATTTCAAAGTAGCAACATTCCAGCAGCACCTGCATACGGGGTATATATCTCCCAATTGATACGATATTCCCGTGCTTTCATTTCCTATTATGATTTTCTTGATAGAGGGTTACTGCTCACAAGGAAGCTATTAAACCAGGAGTTCCAAATGGTGAAGTTGAAATCATCCCTTCATAAATTTTACGGACGCCATCACGAGTTGTTTGACCGTTACGGAATAACCGTTTCACAAATGATATCGAATATGTTCCTTACGTCGTAACTACAATCTCCTTCCTTTTCATGAATGAATGTGACCTACTGAATTAGACTATTTACCGGATTTGTAATCACACAAGCAACACGACGGGTGCCACATGTGGAGCAGGATCTGCTTACCCTTCCGGAGCACATGAGATCACCCCTAGTTTTTTGTGGGGTTCGCGTTGTCTTTAGTTTTCTATGTTGTGTCATGTGTACTATTGTTTTTCTGTTTGTCTTTTTCATTTTTAGCCTTGGCGTTGTCGGTTTGTTTTAGATTTATGAATTTGACTGTCCCTTTGGTATATTTCGTCCCTCTTTCATACAAATATAAGGATGTGGTATTTTAACAAGTACTGTTCCAGTTTTTGGGGAAATTTTACAATTTCGTGGGGCTTTTCAAAATCAAGCCTTTATATATAAAATCTTCATGTGTTTTTAGTTTATTTGGGAAATATATCAAGCTTACTTTTACATGTACAATATATGTCGAAGCTTTCTGATCAAGACCTTCATAAAAAGTTCCTAAAAACTATTTTTTTACAATATGATTACACCACAGATTTTAGTTTTTTTCGCCTACTATTTTTTTTTACATTTATTTCAACCTTAAAAAGGGAGGAGGGCATTATATATAAGAGGGAAAGTCAAACTCGTAGATAGAAAATAAACTGACAATGTCATGGCTTAAAAAATCAAAAAAAACAACAGACAAATAAAAGTTCGTAAGTTATTTTTTGAGGCCCTTTAAATCATACTGTTCGGTGTGAGCCAAGGCTCCGTGTTGAAGGCCGTACCTTGACTTATACTGGTTTACTTTATAAATTGTTATTTGAATGGAGAGTTGTCTCATTGGCACTCATACCACATCTTCCTAAATCTACATAAGACACAACATAGAAAACTAAGGACTAAGCAACACGGTCCCCAAAAAACCAGACGATTTCAGTCGATCTGGAAGGATAGCAGATCATGCTCCACATGTGGCACCTGTAGTGTTACTTAAGTTATAACAAACTCGTTATATAATCTAATTCGGTAGATCACATTCGTAGTGAAAAGAGACGTGGATTGTTGTTACGACATAAGGAACATATCTGATATAATCTGTAAAACGGTTATTCCAAAACGGTCAATATGCTCGTGATGGCGTCCGTAAAATTAACGAAGGGATGATTTCAACTTCACTTTATGGAAATCTTGGTTTATTAGCTTCCTTGTGAGCAGCAACCCTCTATCTAGAAAACCATAAAAGAAAACACAAACCCGGGAATTTCGTATAGGGAGATATATACTCCGTATGCAGGCGCTGCTGGAATATAGATATGGAAAGTTCACAAATAGGGAAGTTAGATATCTCTTTTGTTGTTAAGATTGTTAACTGGTGGTTGGTTTGTTAAAAGCTATGTCATAAATTGTATCCACATTAGATTACGAAACGGACCTATGCTCTGACGGAGATACATACGAACAGCAGTTATTTATTTCCGACCGCAGTGTAATGCTGAGGGGAAACCAAGTACAGTATTTGATATATTTGATTTCAGAAGTGTACTTTAAAATATATGTGTACCCATGCAGGGGTCGCAAAACAATCTGCGACAATCTGGGAAACCCCGCACCATATAGATAGACTTTGTTTAAACAATCTGATATTTTGGACGGTTATCAAGTATATTAAATAGTAATAATTCATACATTAAGTTCTGAATTCACAGTATTTTAAATTGTTCGTCAATCGGTCAGATTTCCGTCAAGGTATCTCTGAAATTAATAAAAACAAGGTAGAACCAATTCCGTGAAATACAATCAATGCCTCAACATGTTTTGAACGACAATTGTTATAAACAACACTCCAAATACTAGCTACATATAACCATATCAAGCATATTCGGAGTAACAGAAATTGTTATTTTTTGTTGAGATTTTGGAAAATGAGCCTTTTCCAATAGATGGCGTTGCTTAGAAACTAATCATCATTATGATGCTACAAACAAGTTATAAAATCGTTATTAAAATAAAACACGAAAACTTTGTCGAAGGTTTACTACTGAAAAAAATGCTGGAATTATGGATCTTTAGACATAATAAAGCGGTTACTAGGTCTGTGTTTGATGTCTAAGAAGCAGAAAAATACATATATGGTATTAACCAGTTCCAAAGTTTATTTCGTTTAACAATACAAGAATATCTACAATCACATTATCTAAGATATATATTAGGGTTTTTCGCGGTTGAAATATACAATAATTTGAATCTACATAATCGTCATATGCACACGAAGATATACATCGTGAGAGATAGAAATGTACATGTCAAATTCAAATTCTGTATATTTTGAGCGATAACTTACAGTTCCACTGTGCATATTTAATCATCTCGAACCAAGTCGATGTAAAATAATGTTTTTACATGCATACAAGTTTACATTCAGATTATTGGGAAAATTATTTGAAAAGTGAAACCAATTCAAAAGAATTTCTTTTTTTTAGCAACGGATATTAACACATTAGTATGTGTAGTGTCATAATTGTATTCATCAGAGTGTGAGAGTTTAAAGTTAGTTATATAAGACAATTCCAAAGAACTGTGTGATGCAACACGTTCGTGGTCAAAACAGCATTCTAGCAACGAAATACATTCTTAAAAACAATTTATTCACTTTGAAGCAAAAATGTTCATACTACATCCTTAGAATGTAATTGGAATCTTTGCAAAAGTCACAATAAAAAGGCATTTAAAACCGAAAGCAGTAGATATTTTTCACAGTTGTTTCATTTGAAGGAAGTTCCTGGATTATTTCTGCTTCTAGCAAATGTTTAGTTTCTAATTGTCTCTTTACTGGACTATATTCATCCAACTGCAGAAATAAATATAATTGTTATTTTGAAATCATTAAAATCTTTTGTTCGTTTATTTGTTTTGATGTATATGTAAGCTAACTTACCAATTATGCTGTGATCGGCAAGGCTTAGATTGTAGGTTTAAGTATTGTCACTCTTAAATGCTCTCAAAGAGTCTCTGCAATATATCTGTGACACTCGTCTGCACTGTCTTTCACACCAGGACGATTACTCCGCACACATACTTCCGGTTGGCCTCTCTGGTTCTCTCGTCCCAGCCCGTACTCGTCATGTCTAGCTTACGTAAGCTTACCACACCCTCCCCCCTTTTTAAAGACGGAGGGATGATCCTGCATCTTCTTTTATTTTTTAAACAGACTTTCTATATGAACACTATGAGCACTAGAGCTTTATCCTAGAAATAAACTTAATCTGCTACTTATCACATTTAACTACAACGGATAAAAAAATTCCAACGCAAAGAAATTTATTTTCCCCGTGTCAAATACCTAACATTTCTTCATTTCAACGTTATATACTTCGCAAAACATATACATTTCCTCCTTTGCTCCTTTCGCACTGAGCATGGAATAATTAGCGTTAACTGTGTCAGCTGTGAAAACGGGGGTCCATGTAAACGGGTACATTTCACAAACTTACATCACCTAACGAATACGATTCACTATAAATCAAAGTACACATTACCCAATCCAAAAGAAGAAATACTCCAACAATCACATTGTATTGTCCTATACATATGAACTATTTACACAAAAACACTATTGGCATCAGCTCGGCCTGTTCACTTGTATTATACCTTTTAATCCACTGATTATTACACAAGCAGGATAATCCATACATATATTTACATATATGTATACCACTATTTGTTCCGCGCATACATCTTATGCACTAACATTTTATATACACAACACAATAAGTATAAGACACTTAAACAAAAATTCTCTGTGTATTTTCCAAGGTTGCCAATGCCATTGTCTGGAGGTCAACGTACCTCAGTGTTGTTAATTTTTCAACTACTTCTCCAACATATATTGGGGTGTTTATTCGTATCCCCCTCGGTGGCATGTACGGTGCATCAGTTTCTGCCAGTAGTCCGTTGACTGGGATGTAGCGAAGAGCCTGAATCTGTTGTTGGTTGAATTTTGTTACGAGGTGTGTAAATCCAAAATATGTGTTTCTAAAATTTGAAAGCCATGAAGTTATTGTCTCTTTATCGCTCGTAAAACAGTGTAATATAAAAATTTGATCCGGATGACAACGGTGTTTAAAAATTTGTAAAGCTCTGTAATACAGGGTTCTGGAATACGCATCTTGTCTATTGCTTCTAATGTGTAAAATAAGTGGCATTGTTGGTTTAATCCATTCGGTTATTTCTTTTAAAAATTGTTCTTGTCTATCTAAATTTGCCCTGCCAGGATACATGCTGCTGTCCAGCCCCACCTCACCTACTGCTGAAACACGCGAGTTGGTCACATATTCAAAAAATCTACCTACTGACTGTGGTAATGCTTCATATATTTTCTTGGGGTGAAGTCCAATAGCCACTTTCCATTTTGAATCAAACGGTACTGTCTCCGGATATGTTTCTGGGTCGCAAAATATTAATAGGCCACCCTTTATATTTACTGGCACTACTGGAGGTCTTTCCATTTGCTCTCCGAGCCAACGCTCTATGGTAATAGCGGTCGGATTACCAGATATTCTAGTACTGGCACGATCCAGATGAAAATGAGAGTCAAACACATCAAGCACACTCCTCTTCTGTACACGTAGTTCACTGGAGTGCTCCTGTTTGGGTCTTTTTACAGGGATAACTGGTTCATTTGGTGTCCCTCTTTTAAGTTTTACTATTCTTCTGTCGGACTCTACCAGTGTTGTAGCCTGTATTGTCGGTGTTTCTATCTCATTTGTCTCTTCATCTATGTCGACATTCAATTCTTCTCTCATGGCAAGCACTTTAGCAATGAGAGAGTATGTCTTGGCATATTCAAGTGGCGATTTTTCCAAGTTTTCAATATTGTTCGTGAATTCCAGCCCAAACACATATATGCTGATAACTGTTCATTTAGCAAATACTGGCTAAACAAAACCTGGTATCTCCAGTGAACTAACACACAAGGTGACACTATTGGCCGAAGAGCATACCTGTCTGGTTTGTGCCATTTAAGCTCCTCACAAAGCCCTTCCATCTCGATCCTTGCATTAGAGAGGATCTCACTTCTCTTGGGTATCATTTTGGCAATGTTGTTATTTGCCCATCTTATAAGCTCAGTCATAGAACTGTGCCCAGTCAGACACTGACTTAGATACTGTAGTTCATTACCCCTCAGTTGATGGACCTCTGCTAATCTTTCTTGCCTCACTTTTGGTTGTGGATTGTCCCACAAGATGCGCGGCATGTTGATGTGCTGCACATGAAACTTGAGTTTTCTTCCCACAAAATCGCATCCCTCAAATGGCCATGGTGAGTTACGAGGATCATCCTTCTTTTCTTCAACTTGTAAATGCAAGTTACCTTCTGATATTTCTTCATATACCGAGTTGTTATTATCATCCCTCGAGCTTTCATCCTAGTCGCTATCACTCTCAATCGCATCCAGCTTGAACGTTCTTCTTACTTCAATATTCTCTGTCATCTTTGGAAACCAACGAGGTTCTGTTGTTTCAGATTCTGATGACTCAATATTCTCACACTGAGACAGTAAATTTCTAATATTGGTCAAGCCTTCCTTAACAATGCATGTACGCTCCTTTTGAATGATTTGTTCATACGTCCATGTTGGTAATTTAGATGGTAAATCTGACTTGGGAATCTGTTCGTTCACTACAATGTCCCCAGTGGTTTCATCATAGCCAATATGAGGATTATCCTCAAACTCATCAATATCCGCCACAGAATCTGTCCCGATACTCTCTGCATCTGAAAATGTGTCTTCCGAACTTGAAATGTCCTCAAAAACTATTTCCGCCTTATCACTATCCATACTAAAAATTACCACTTCCCTCGAGTGCAGTATGTGACCGTCTACACGGTAAAGCACTTATTACTAAATCAAACTATCCGTATATATATATTTACACTACGCCAAAAAAAAAAATAAACGCAAACGCACACAAATATATGAAAAAATGTCAATAAAATGTCAATGTCAACACAGTCAAAACTGAATAAATCCTGAAATATAAAGAATACAATAATTATAACTCCTATATACACTATCACTCTGCACGGCCCACTATACATCATTCGATGTTTGAAATTTCGGACAGTGATACGTCGCGAAAGTCTCGGCCACTTCTGGAGTGACATTTACGCAAGTCCCATGATACCAGTCGTCGCAAAGGTCGCACTGTATCATGAACGCACCTTGATCCCCTTTTCTACAAATGCAATAAATGTCTCCATTATCTACTAAAATATTTTCCCCATCCCGTAACTGATTTTGCGCTCTTTTCAGCCAAACCGGAATATTGCGATCATTGCACTTTTTCATTCGGTCATGATTTATCACGAACGCTGACTTCTCTAGTTTCACTCTATAAACATATGACGTAATTTTCTCAACTATTATACCTGGCCCTTTCCATGGAGGGTCAAGTTTCTTACTACGTCCTTTGACACTTGCAGTATCTATGATATATACTAAGTCACCTGGAACATATTCATTTTTTCTCATCTTTATATCATAGTCCCTTTTCATATATTCCTGCGAAGTTTTATGTTTTTGACGCGCGATTTCATGCGCTTGTCTAATATCTGCAACCAACCGACTGAAATATGCCTCCTCGCTTTCATCACTCTCTTCTGTTGGTGGTCGAAAAACTAAATCTATTGGCATGTTTACTTCCCTTCCAAGCATCATTTTATTAGGTGTCATTCCTGTCCTTCTGTTATCTGATGATCTAATAGCACTAGCAAGTTGTGGGAGATATTCGTCCCAATCCTTTTGTGATTTGTTCACGAAACATCTTACAATGTTCATCAGAGTCCGGTTAAACCTTTCTACCTGACCATTTGCAGATGGTCTATAAGCGGTGGTTCTTGTTTTATGTATCTGTAGAGTTTTACACACTGATTTAAACAGATCTACGTTGAGCAGGTGACAATGTGAAGCTTCCATAGGCCACAACACGTTCCTTACCATCTTGCACTTGCAATAACTCAGCGCCTATGGTCAAATCAGAGGCATCCGTATCCAAAATGAACTGGTCAGTTGAATTTGGCAACGTTAACACTGGTGTGGTCTGTAGCGCACTTTTCAGTACGTCAAAAGCCTCCTGTTGACTTTGGTCCCATCTAAATGGTTTCTTTCCTGTTATCTCTGTTAATGGTTTAGCTATTTTAGAGTAGCTCTTAATAAAATTCCGATGGTAATTAACAAAGCCGAGAAACTGCTCTACTTCTTTCGTGTCTTTCTTCTACATACTCCTCACCGATTGCAATACCTTGCTTGTTGACTGTTCGGCCTAAAAAAACTTACTTCCCTTTTGCACAAATCACATTTCTTCGGTTTCAACGTTATTCCGTACTCACGGAAGCGTTCAAACACAGCCCTTAGATTTTGGATATGATCACTGAAATTTCTCCCCATGAAAAGAATATCGTCCAAAAAACACAGTACAATTTGCCAAGTAAGACCCCGCAATACCATAGCACGTGCATACGTGGATGGTGCATTGCAAAGTCCAAAACTCATGCGCGTAAACTGAAAAAGTTCGTACTTTGTTATGAAGGCGGTCTTTGCTTGGTCTTCCTTTGCCATTTTTACCTGCCAATACGCGCTATTAGCGTCTAACTTCGAAAACCACTCATTTCCGACGAGAGTATCCAGACATTCCTCGATTAATGGTAATGGATAAACATCTTTTTTCGTTACAGAGTTGAGTTTTCTGTAATCAATCGCGTATCGCACCTTCCCGTCTGATTTTCTGATCAAAACTGGCGCTGACGCCCATTCAGACATACTTGGTTCAATCACTCCAGACTTTAACATTTTTGCTAATTGTTGTTTTTCTTCTTCCACAAATTGTAACGGTGTTCTTCGCATTCGTTGTTTGATTGGTTGTGCTTGTCCCGTGTCAATACTATGTTTTATTCCTCTGAATGTACCAATGTCAAATTCATCTTTTGAAAATATGTCGGTGTATTCTGACAATAGCGCTTCTAACTGTTGTTTTTCATTTTATGATAAATTCACACTAGAGCTAACTAATAACTGTCTTATTTCAGGAGATAACTCTACCTACCCTCCTTCACTAACTTTGGTGATTTGATTAGTTGACACACAAGGTTCAATTTCATTAACCACTTCCGCTTTTGCAATTACAGAATTTTTCTTGAGTGTATAATATCTGTCACTAGCGTTAACCAAACAGATACTAGGTTTATCCTGATTGTTATAAAGACATCTTGGAATTAATATTGGCAAATGTTCATCACATGGTTCAATTGTATACCTTTCAAGTTGGTTTTCTAACTTTGCCTGCACGTGTACAACTGAATGCGGCGGAACTACAGTCCTTTTTCCAATTACTACTTTGGATACAACAGGTATACTTCTTTTCGGTCCAGGGGACATTTCTAACATTTCTTCTCCTATATTGAATGTGAGCTTTTCTATGTCAACCGTTACACCATACGCCACCATGAAGTTCAAACCTTACAACATGTCATCATCTATTAGCGCAACATACACATCTGTTTCATAAAGTTCTGTACCAATCCTTAATTTCACTGAACCTACTACTAAGGTCTTCATTTTCATGCCCCGGCCGGCAGCATGCATAACCGTCTCTCTCAACATTGGCGGTTTCTTCTTAAGTAATTCAAAAACTTTATCTGAAATAATGGTCACTTCAGCAGCGGTGTCTACAGCCGCCACCAACTCTAAGCTCAATCTCAAAAGAGATGAATTACCCAGCTGCATGGTTGTGAATATCCTCTCGGAGCCATCAGTCACTGTACTTGTCACACTGATATCCACCTGCTTACCTACGTCTATTCCTTTTGGTGGATGGACCGTAGTTAACGGTTTCACACAGTTTCCACAGTTGTATTTTGTCCCTTTTCCACTGAATTATTTTCAAAAACATTGTCAACTTTATTTCTAACACTTTCCTCCTCACAAACTACTGGTTTTCCACACACAGTTGTATCGGTGTCAACATTGTTAAATGTTGTTTTATCTGTGTGAACATCGTTAAATGTTTTATCCCTTTGTACATCGTTAAATGTATTTACACTCTTAACATCGTTAAATGTTTTTTTCTGTGTCAACATCGTTAAATGTTGTTTTCTTTAAATTGATCTTTTCATTTTGGCGATTTTCAACAGTGTGGGACGGACCAACGCCTTTTAGCCCGACCCCTTTAAGTTTAAAATCTCTTTTGGTGTTTCATTTGACTTTGGACAAAACTTTGCAATGTGTCCCAACTCGTGACAATTATAGCACTCCCATGTCGATCTATCTCTTCCTTGATTTTGTCGCGGTCTGTACTGTGACCTACCTTGACCGCTTGTTCCGGTTTTCTTGATTTGATTGATGGTATCCTTCATGTATTCCATTTCATTTTCCCATTTTTTCTCCACCCCTTTCATTTCTGCTTGCACAGCCTGGATGTTTATAACGTTGCGTCGTTTGTTTTCTCTTATTTTTGAGTGTAAATTGACATTGCGATAAGACGTGTCACGGTACTTGTCTATCCCAAATTCATGTATTTGGTTTTGATGTTATATTTGTTATTCTCGTGGGATTTTGTCTGATGCTTAGTCCGTTTCTGTGTGTGTTAGTTACATTGTAGTGTTGTGTCGTTGTTCTCCTCTTATATTTATGCGTTTCCGTCAGTTTTAGTTTGTTACCCCAATTTAGTTTTTGTCCATGGATTTATGAGTTTGAACAGCGGTATACTACTGTTGCCTTTATTTATCAACACTGCTCTGAACATCACCAATATTTGACTGAATGTGCTTCAAATGACGGTCCACATTATCAGTCAATTTATCGATGCTCTGGACTAATTGCTGTTGAGAATCCATCTTCACATTATTCACTTGGAATGCATTTTCCTCAAAATTTTCACTATTTGGCTCTTGGATCTCCCGTGTATTACGGGTACGCACATCCTGATCAAACAAAGCTTTGTCATTGTATTGTTGCCACTTGATTCGTTCCAATGCCTCATCTACTGTTTTAGGTCTAAAAGATGCTGCTACACTTCCTGCATGCTTATCCACAGTACCATGGCACAATTTCGTGATAACCTCACTTGTGACAAATTCTTCTGGCAACTCTCAAAATGCTTTGTCTGCCAAACTCAAAAGACGCTCTGCCAAATCATCTAGGTCTTCTCCAGGGGATTGTCTTGCACTTTGGAACTGGATTCTTACTGTCTCTGTGAATTTTCTCAAATTAAATCTCTTCTCCATACATTTCACCAGTTCGGCATATGATATGTCTTTATTACGGCGCACACGCCCCAAGCAAAATCTTGCTGCATTTCCTGTTACTGCCCAACACAGATGTGCCCGTTTATCTTGATCACTTAATCCTGCCACCTCTGCATACATTTCAAACTTGCCCAAAAAAGATACCCAATCATCTCCCTTGTCTGTGCCATCATACTTAAGAGATTTCAACGGGGTAGTAGAAGCCTTATTTGTCACAACTGATCTTGAAATATTGGCCGCTGTACTTGGCACAAATGTTTGGCTTGGATATTGACTGCCTATTTCATAACCAGATGGTTGTTGAAAAGTTGTCATAGTTGGAGCTGTTGTAATAATTGGTTGTGCATTGTAACAGTAAGTACCTGTTGGTGCTTGTCTCTGAGTACTCCATACTGTGCTTGGTATTCCTGGCATATTTGGTGCTGAAAACACATTACTCCCTGCTGAAACTGAACCTGGCAACATAGTTTGTAGTTGTGGTGTAAGTGTAAACTGCGGGGGTGCGACAGGGCGCATTACTGACTGTCCCACTTTACGCTTTCTCTGTGCAATGCCTATGCTTACTGCTTTTGGTTTAATTTCATGCATGTCTACCGGACTTGAATAGCTTCTAGGAACCACTTGTTCAGATTTTGGTACACTATCAAGAACTTTGCCCGTTGTCACGGAATTTTGCACAAGATCAAATTTTATCTTCTTCTCTTGAGATTCTTGACCCAGCTGCATTTGTTGATATTGAAAACTAAATGCCTTTGGAGGTATCAAGGACTCACTCTTGTCAATAATTGTCTGCAAATTATGACATTTTGTCTCCTCCTCTTCGCCAAATTCATTTTACTCCTCGCTGGAAAAGATGGAACACTTGTCAGCAAAATCCTCCAAATCATCCTCGACATGGTCCACAAATTTAAAATCACAAAGAGTGGTGTAGTCAATGAATTGGTGGACAACATCCATTCTTATATGCGGGATAGTCACTAACATTTCTGATGTTATATCCGCTTGTTTACGCAATTCCCAAATACGGTCTGCGGTAATCTGACCAACGGACGGAATTAACAACAATTCATCATAACCACAAAAATTAACACACACTTTGTCCATATTGATGTCACGTTCTAAATAAGACATTAATAAATTTTATATTTCCCTTTACGCACTCAAAATTCACTCAGGATGTATTATGCGAACTGTATACACGAATATAATATTTCACCTTTACTCTTTGAAAAAAAACCACTTTATAATCCAAATTTTAGAAGAAGAAAAATCAAAGTCCCATTTAATAAATTGTTCTCTGAACACTCTTTTTTTTTTTATCAAAAAAAAAATTCATTTTTTCCCATTTGACCGTTCTCACGGTGATATGGTTAAAAAAATTTAATGTTCCGGCTAACGGCTACAAAAAAAAAGACAAAAGACTAAATTTCCAAAAACGCCTAATAATAGGATACTGTGGTTAATTTGCCCGCTTTTTGGTGAAAACTATTTTTCCGTGACAAATTTTTTCAAACTTTCAAAAATAACACAAAAATACTCACTGTTGTTGCAAAATGATATAATTAATCACAATTATCCTTTATTCATGAATTTCACACAGTTATATCCTGTTAAACTGTCGGTAGATCATACAACGTGTTTGCGCTAACGAACTATTTTTTTCTGCACTTTCCCTTTGAAAAGCTTTTCACAACACTTAAACCCAGCTCGCAGTCGCCATTTGATGTATATTTAAGCTAACTTACCAATTATGCTGTGATCGGCAAGGCTTAGATTGTAGGTTTAAGTATTGTCACTCTTAAATGCTCTCAAATAGTCTCTGCAATATATCTGTGACACTCGTCTGCACTGTCTTTCACACGAGGACGATTACTCCGCACACACACTTCCGGTTGGCCTCTCTGGTTCTCTCTACCCAGTCCGTACTCGTCATGTCTAGCTTACGTAACCTTACCACAGTTTAACTAAGCATTTATGCACGACTTAAATCAGCAGACACTATGGATTATGTTCGCGTTCAATTATCTTATTGAACAGAAGTCATACAAGTAAAATCTTCCAATGTATTCAAACTTCAATAAGAACTGCCTCTGTCCCTAGTACTAGTTGAACTATAGACTATGGTCGGGTTCTATGGTCGGGTTGCTGTTTCTTTGGCACATTTCCCATTTCCATTCTCAATTTTACTATTTTTTAAGTTGTATATATTGTTCCGTTGCTTTACTCTTATACATATTATAGTTCTGAGTTTCTCTCGGGTTTTGTTTGTGATCCAGATTTGTTTAAGTTAAATCGATTTATGACTATCAAACAGCAGATACTACTGTTGCCTTTATTTAATGTATATATCTAATATATTTACTGTAAGTGTTTTGAAGTAATTTGTGTTCGACAAGTATGTATTCAGTATGACAATGTACCAATGTTTTAAAATATTAACGATTTGTTACAGAGACAGACATAAGACTGAAATAGACAAAACAGTGTCCTCTAAGAGACCTACTTGTAGAATACAAGTTCTGTCACGCGTTATCTCTTAAGAAAGCAACTAAAAGAGATAACTGCAGCAAACTGCTGTTCTCTGCATATTCGTTGCGACTAATGTTGTAATTAGACTAACGATTTCATAATCATTGTTGATCGAAAGTAGCAAACACAAACAAACGTGATAATCGTTTATAGGTCATATTAATTCTTTTAAAATTACGATCTCTACATCTTTGCATGACTAAATCATGATATGTACTTTCAAGCAATAGAAGAAAAAAAAATATGATGATGTTCAAAAATATGGATCAAAGTTTTATCTGCAGTACTTACCTTCCACATGAACAGCTAAAATTAGAAAATATCATAATTATTATTTAGGATGAGTCGCTCGGACTTACCTATCGAATTTATCTGGGAGAGTTACAAATTGAATTTACATCATATATTGTCATGTAGCGATCTGTTTACCTTACAATATGGTACTTTAGTGCCCATTGTTCAAAGCCGTGGGGTAACATATTGTTGAAATTTGTTTTACCACTAATATAGATACGCTTTTCCTTGAAAGCTTTCAAATTGGCAATATTTAATCACATATTTTCTTTACTTTCTTTTTTCCTGATAAAGGATTTGTAATTAATGTAATTAAGGCGTAATAAATTTGATTATAGTATCCACGTTTATTTGATTTCCAGTAATTTAAGTAATTCTCAGTAACATTGTTCGATATGTTGAAAATATATATCAACAGTCCAACATACTGCCAGTTGTCATTAATATCCAACCTGTATATAAAAAAATGCGTAAAGCTATTTGTATAATAATTGGTTGGTTAAATGACACTTATCCACAAAAAAAAATCGAAAATTGATGTGTTGAAATTGTCAATGTTATTATACTTGTATTACACCATGTAAACGACGAGTTCATCGTATTTGAAGACAGTAAAAGGTCCCGCATGAACCAATTTAGTATCGAATTAAAAAGTAAAAAAGTCGGTATAATAAGTTATAAACGACACCAGTAGTATAAACCTTATCGCTATTTGTCCGCCATTACTGGATATCACACAAGTTCCCGTAAAATTTTGACGTCACAATACAAAATATCTGACGCCACAATAGAAAAGTGATTGTTGTATGCGAACAAACTATATTCCCTGTATTGAAGGTGGTGGATTTTGAAAATGTTCATAGTTATGTGGCTTGACATCCCCTAGCCTTGGATTGACAGCATAGTAAATATGTCAAACGTCAAAAACAATTGTAAAAGGCTTTATCTATTATTTAAATACATAGCAAAACAAGAAATCACACTGTCAAATGCCTTAATATACCGACCATAGAAGATAAGAAGTAAGCTTGTACATGTATAAATACACTAATAACATAAACTATATGATAAACAAATATTTGATTACTGTACAGATATTTCAGAAAAAAAGTCATGGTATACATGCCTGTATACAGAAGTAACGGTGCAATTATAGGAATAGGAATGTGTGGTATGAGTCCCTATGAGACAACTATCCATCTAAAGAACAATTTATGAAAGTAAATAATTGTAGATCAAGTCACGGCCTTCAACACGGACAACACGGAGCATTGGCTCACACCGAACAACAAGCTATGAAGGGTCCCAACATAACAAGTGCAAAACCATACAAACGGGAAAACCCACAGTCTAAGCTACATAAAAAAACGCGAAACGAGAAACATGTATTAATAACATGAACAAACGACAACTACTGTACATCAGATTCCGGACGTAGAAATATAGACATGCATTAAATGTAATGCTTTTGTAAGGCTAAAGGCATGAATGTACTTTCATAAGTTACAATTAACAAGTCATAACTAGGAAATTCCATTCTTTTATAATGTGAGGGGACTCGTCTTTTATGAGAAATCATCTGTAATAACATAAACGATACTAATTTTCTACACGAGGTGTGCATTTCGACAGTTAATGTTTCTTCAGTGATGATCGAGGCCAAAATATTTGAAAATCCAAAGCCAATTTAAGATATGAAGAGTTGTATGCGAAATAAAAAAAAGTATAGCCAAAGCTTGACAAGTGAATGCTTCTTTCGTACGAACGTGTTTCGTTACTTCTATTCAATTGTGTCTTTAATTACTCGAACTTTTTTTTAATATATTTTTCTATTTAATAAAAACAACAGATACAATTTTCAATATCACATGGTCTTTTATTTTCATTTTGTTTAAACTGGTATCTGGTTGGTACTTACAAGTCACTGAAAAAAGAAATATAAATACAGTTAAAATCTGATGAATAATTTGAGAGAACAACGAAAGGGGAAATACTCATCTAAAAACACCAGATACAACGTTTTATTTATGCATTTTAGGTTTAGCATTTTGTCTGGAAATGTTAATCATATTTAGAAGAAACTGTAGTTTTCTGAATGTGTGAGCTATTAAAAAAAGTATAGATATACATATTAATGGCAAATCAAATGATGAACATGAATATGTTTCTCCCATAATAATTGTAAATGGATATTTCAACCTCCAGATTAATTATATATGGAGATTATAAAAATCATGATAAAAACAAATATTTCTGTATGTTTTGTATTCTATGGTAATCAGTTGTAAATTATATAACAAGTAATTAAACTTCATTGGCTTTCATCGTCTCTGCTGGCAGTATATCCCATGCAGAAAAGTGCAAATAAAATCACCCCGTCTTTTTGTTTTCACTGTTGTTTGTCTCTTTATACTTTTGCCATGGTGTTGTCAGTTTACATTTGACTAATGATTTTGAATGTCTCTCTATTATCTTCCGCCTCTTTAATGGTGGAACGTGCGTCTGAGATACATCATTTACGTTGTGGGTTTATTGTTTTTCTTAACTATGTTACTACAACCATTGCATCAAAAACCTTATATTATGAATTGTATATGTAAATGTTCGCTATACTTATCCGTTTTCTACTTAAAACTTACAAGCTTTAAAAAAATACAAAAACATAATTATAAATTACAGCATGCAATTCTGCAATGAATTAACCAATATTAATGGAGTTACTTGAACAAGAAATAATAAGATAGGAAAACCTTTTGTTAGATGACAGTTTGTTTTATTATACTTCAGGTTAAAATGCCTGATTTTGATTGACTAATATAAGGGAGACAACTAACTCTATCACAGGGCTTAGCAGGAGACCATTTCTTTGAATGTCACCCTCTGGTTATTTAAAGGACAATCATATATTGTAGTCCAGTCGATTTGTGAAACAATTGCTCAGATTGGGGTAAAAGCATACAATTTGGCAGAGTATTAGTTGATGTCATAACTAACATTTATAGTTATGGCCCCAATTCAGAAAATCAAAATGGCGGCTCTGGGCGGCCATTTTGAAATCATGTCCAAAAAATTAATAAAAATTATTAAAAAAGATATGGAAAATATATTACTTTACCAATTTTGATAAACTTTCGTATATCTTATGACAAAGGTTATCAACTGAGGACTGTTGAAGTATTAGGTGGCCATCTTGAATGGTGGCCATTTTGGAAACGTAAATTTCAAATATATCATTATTCGCTATCCTAAATTGGTTTTGGAATTAATACTAAGTTTTATATGCATTTACAACTAGTTATTCTTACAATTTATTTTCTACGACTGTTGCTATTCATAAGGATATATTCACCAAGTGCTGAAATAAGGCATACATATGTTAACTAATAAACGTATTTAAAAAATATGCGTAAATTCTTTTAATTGCAGTTTAGCATGTAGGGCTCAGTTACTTTTTACCACCAAAAAATGCGTATATACAAGTTATGACCACTGTATCTTGAAAATGAATAATACGTAGGTATTAAGTCAATGGAGCTGAAAAAATAATAAATAGACTGGAAAATAATCCGTAACGCCAAGAGAGGACACATGAGGATATACAATGTCAATCAAATACAAAAAGAGCAGACATATACATTTGAGCTGGTAATCAGTCATTTTCTGTAAGCATACAACTGTTCCAAGTTGATGAAGGCAATGTAATGGGAGAATCACAAGGCAAAAGGTACTTATCCTGTCAAAGCAAATCTTAAGATCAAAATATATTTTGTCAGGAAAAAAGAAAAAAGTCTAAGATGAGTCACGGATTGAAAATACCAGTAAAATAACCAGCCACGGTTGTGATGAATTAACAAGACCAATATGATTGCAGGAATTTTTTTCTTTCATTGTGATGAGGTATCTGACTATCATCATGAAGCTTCGACAATTATGATCGACAATAGAGTATGTGACTGTCAATTGAACTACTAACCATTGTTCTTTTAGCAAGACTCAGTGCAGGAGATTAATATTTCAGGAGCAGATATCATGCTAAATGTTTGTTAAAACTGCACGACAGGACAATTAGACAGAATTCGAGACACAGACAAAAAGTCAAGAAACTGTTATCCATGGAATGGGGCTCACCAAATTGATAGAAAACAGTGACCGCTCACACTATGGAACAGATATTGTTTTGATATTTGAAATTGAGTATATTGGTAAATTGTACGGTAAACGTTCTTAGTAAATATGAGTTGTCATGGAAGGAATGATTAATACAACACTTCTGAAAAATTAAATACTAGCTAACATAGATGATATGCAAGCACACATGAAAGGTTGCGTCTTTCTCCGGATTCTCAACGAATATGTTGGGGAAATTAACATAAAATAAAACATAAGATAAAATTGTGGGTTGAACCTGGTTTTGTGGCATGACAAACCTCGCACTTTAATGGCAATGTTAAATATAACATTGAAATGACAACATAATATTACAGGACTTCAAAACAAATAAATAGGAGAACGTTTTAGACAAAGAATTACAAAATTAATAGATAACAAAAGGCATCTGGTTTAAAATTCAATACGCCAAATCGCGTCAAAAACAAAGTTGTACAGCACTGAAGATCAAAAGTTGAAAAAGGTTGTGTCAAATACGGCTATGTTTTTATGCTTGGAATAAGAACATCCTTATTAAAAGAGTCTGATGTCAGAATAGGTAAGTAAAAAAACCTATGCGAAATGGCAATGATGCATATGTCAACAAAGACTTTTAGCAGTTACTGACATGCATGCTAGCTCCAGACCACAACTGAACTGATTAAAAATGAATTTCTCCATATTATGCAAATCATGCACAATACTCATAAAGGATTTAGTGTCAAACCACCAAATGCGCCCTATGAGGGATTAAATATGAGTACCAAAATATGCCGTCTAGTATTATTATTATACATCCATTTACATCACTGTTGACGCAGGCGAACCTATGTTGCACATTACCTTCATACATATGTGTAAATTATTTACAAGTCAACAGATATAATGCTGCTCAATATCACTCTTATTGGTTTGTTCATCAATGTTTCTTATTTCTTAGTGCAAACATCTGTACAAATGACAACAGTTGCATTAAAAAAAAAAAAAAAAACCCAGTTATTATGCACTTCATTGACGCTTGGAAATCATACATTTTATACAGACGATTGTGAATGTAAATGCTGAAGTGGTTGAACTCTTCAATGACAGTCGATTGCGAATAACTTTGTGAATCGATAATATTTTAAAAAGAGGTGAAAATATCACAAAGAGGACATTTCCATATGAGAAAAGATATGACATAAAAAGACTATTTACGAATTGACAAACTACACTTAACAAAACAGTATGACTTCGTTATGTTGTTGTAAACATGTTGACTTCTGATTATACTATGTACAACGTGCCTCAATCATGTCAATAGTCCAGATAACTTTGATGAATGCCTTTAATATAGACAATAACTGTCTTTAAATATCAGCTGTATTTGTACGAGGCTAGGAAACAAGGTGAAATTTCAATAAAACTTCTTTGGTGTACTGGGGTACTTCAGGGTGTTAAAATATCCATATCTACGGATATGAACGTAGATAACTTATAGTATATTGTCAGTTTTTTTATCCATTCATTTGATGTGTACGTGAGCTTAAGATTTTGAAATTTGATTATTGACTTTTAATTTTAAATTGAGATTGTAATTTTTGCTTTTTTACTTTTAATCAAATATGTGTCAGAATATTTATTTTACATGTTGTGTATAACTTGAAAAAAAAACAGGTTAAATTACTATTATTTCTGCACATTTTTAATCTGGTTTCGAATCAATTGATTATCGAAATACCCAGCATATAAAGTTATGCTGTTTTCATAGCGTATATATCTACAGTAATAATGATTATACGAATACCAGGAACCTGAAATCAACTTTTGGGCTGCAGTTTTTCATATACCAAAAGATACTAATGCATAAATTTAGTTGTGTAACATTTTGTACAATCAATTTAAGCTAGCAAATTCTAAACAGGATACAGTCATAGGATTAGATAAAGTTCATATTAATTACTAATATAGGGAAATACCAAAAAGTTTGAATGATTCATATGGTGCAAAGAGTAAGCTTCATACATATGTGGTTAAAACCTCAATGAAGCTAACTATTTGAAATGTTTTCATATAAAATTATGTAACTAGAATCATATATATTTATATCATCAAAAGAAACATGCAAGCATACATAAGCTTCAAATTGTGTTCTATTGTTCAAGAAATACGTTTATGTTCCTTTTTCTTTGCTATTCTGCTATTTGCTTATACCATGTATACCGTCTGCAATAAAATGAATAAAATTAATATTATTTGATCTTTTAACATGTTTAAATATGCATCAAAATAACATCATTATGGTTATTTTGATTTAAAAGTAAAAACAGCTGTTTTAGATCTTATGTGTAGCCTTTGCTTTTCGGATGTAAATGGTTCACCCTTCATGTATTCCGAGTTCGATAATAGTTTATGTGTGCATATTTTGCTCAAATATTAGGAGCATTTTCAGTCTTCAAATTCATTTTTAGTGTTTTTTAGTTTTTAAGTGCCAGACTGTGGCTGTGATGAAATCATGACATACAAAACACCCTCAAGTTGACAATGTATATTGGTGCACGAATATCTCATTTGATTCTTTTTCCCGTGCTTGTAATTCAACTTATAGTTATGTTGAAATGCATGAGAATGTAAAAAATAAGAAGAGCTTACTGTAAATTTTTGCTATCATACAAACTAAAATTTATATATCTATTTCAGGAGTTACCAGACCAGCAGAAATGAAAAACCTATCAATAGTGTCATTCAAAAGAAATTATTGGTAAATAAGTTTAATCTTTCATGAACCCTTACAAACAGAAGTTAAAAGGACTACTGCAGGACAAGTCTATTCTCTCCACATTCCTATTGTGCCTTTACATAACTAAATTAAATAATGCGTAGTAAATGCTAATTGGAAGATTCAAACAAAACAACTCAAAATAAGCATGTCGTATTTCGTTTAACTATATTACTAATACTTTTAAAACTACGATCTCTACGTCTTTGTAGGACTTATTCATAATATGTAGAAGAGAAATATCGATAGTAAATTTTATCTAAAGTACTTACCCTCCACACCAACAGCTAAAATAAGAAATTATTATATTATGTAAAGCGAGTCGTTCGGACTTACTTCTTGTTCTGCATTTTGAATTCGATTTTCAACATTACATCATACAATTGCACCACATCTTAATATTGGCCGTTTGTCATATATTGTCTATAACAACAAATGCTCAAATCTATTATTCATACTTATCGGTTTGCTAAGTGATTCTTACCAACAAAAGGATATGAACATTAAACATTGAAATTGTCAATGATATAATACTTGATGTATGCATATTCAATCTTTGTGATCGATGATTATATAAATTGAAGTATAAGTGCCATAAAGATACTCACAGGGACGAACACTAAGCTGTGTCATCACACAAGTGGGTATTATAAGTCATACACCAGAAATATAATTTAGAAAACTGTCCTGAGATAATGCTTGCCCCAAAAAGTGATAACATTTTACAATACAAACTGTAAACGTGAGTTGTAAAATTGACATATTTGATCAGTACATGTACACAAACAAACTATTAACACTGTATTGCAGGTGGTGGATTTGGGAAAAGTTCATAGTTATGTTGTTATACGTCTCTCTAGCCTTGGATTGACAGCATAATTAATATGCCAAATGATAAAAGACAACTTTAAAATACACGGTTAAATGCCTTAAAATACCAACCAAAGAATACAAAAAGTAAGCTAGTACATGTATCAAGCTCAAAGTATGAATTTATCAATACACACATGGTTTCTTAATGCTGAATAAGTCTCCCTCATGCAAAATACGGATTGTTTATGTTATTAAAATTTGCTGTTACAAAATGTTAGAAATTATTATAAATTAAGGAATGTATCTCCCTCATGCAAAGCTCTGATTCCTTTCACGGATTTGGCTATATTATTTGGAACGTTTGGATTATAGCTCTTCATCTTTTATATAAGCTTTGTATTTTACATATTTTGGCCACGAGCATCACTGAAGAGACATGTATTGTCGAAATGCGCATCTGGTGCAGAAAAATTGGTACCATTAATGTTATTACTACCACTGGGTCGATGCCTCTGCTGGTTGACTGTTAGTCCTCGAGGGTATCACCAGCCCAGTAGCCAGTACTCCGGTACTGGCATGAAAATACGGATTTTTTGGGTTATGAAAATTGCTGTTACAAAATGTTTAAAAATTATTATAAATTAAGGAATGTATGAGACAAACAAACGAAAATAGAATATAGACAATAGAAATGTGGTATGTGGTTTGTAAAAAATATGATTTTAAAAACATCTGTTTTTCACATGTTTTCCTTTTTTATATATATATTCGAAAACATATGTTTTCATGTCGGGCCTAAACATATGTTTACATATGTTTTTAAAAATATTTAAAACATATGTTAAACATATAAAAATATATGTTTAACATATGCAAACATATGTTGCAACTTTGCTTATGTACCTTAGCCATATTTGGTATTTTGGGTCGTCAATGCTCTACAACTTTGTACTTAATTGGCTTTATAACTATTTTCATCTGAACGTCACTGATGAGTCTGATGCAGACGAAACGCGCGTCTGTTGTATTTAATTATAATCCTAGTAACTTTGATGACTTTCAACATAAAATTTTCCTATTTCGGGAAAAACACCACATACAGCATTCACTATTACTTGTTCTTATTTTCTTTACTTTTGTCTGCTAATCACAATATACTTATCTGGTTGGTATATAACACTTACCCTGCCCTGAAAAAAAAATCCAAATTAGTTTGAAGTATGAGGAGTAACATAAGACAATCATGATACACCAAAAAGTTTACCAATTTTACTAATACGTTCAGGAAATTGTTTTGAAGTGTATCTTTTTACTTGAATGTGGTTGCTATTAACACGAAGCTTAAATAAAATATCAATTAAAGTGGTGAACATGAATATCTCCTTTAAAAAATCTAAATGGCTGTTCAAACCTTATCATTTTGTCTTTTGGAGATCAATTTTTAAAGTTGTTTTAAAATTTTTGAAAGACAGAATGATAATGAATACATAATGTATACAATTGCGGAAATTCTTCTCAACATATGTATACACAACATACTGGTAGTATTCAATGAAACGTTCAACGCGGATATATGTTATATTTAATTTCTTAATAAAGCTATATAAGTGTTTATGATAAATAACAACCTAAAATTGCAGGATTTAAAACATTCTTTTGGTATTGAAAAATGAGAAATGAGAAATTATAAGTGTGTCGTTAGACATACAACATTTGCTTTTAATTGATTGGGTACTACAAAACATACATATTATCAACATCCTATTGCATTGATAATATGAGTCGCTTTTGCTGACCATCTATTGATGTTTAGGTACTGACTGCATAGTCAAAAAAAGGACACGCAAGAGTGTGACATAGGGAACAAAATTGAATATTTGGGACGTAACTACCACATTTAGGCTTACACCAACCTGCATAAATAAGCACACGCTTATAGCTTTACAAACTATGTCTCGAATATCATAATCATGTCAGATTATTTCAAAAGCTGGCACAAATGCTGTGAGTTTTTGGTCGAAAAAATAATATGTGTGATTCCATTTACACCTAAAATAATAGTTATCTAAGGTAGATAATTGTTTTTTCTGTTCTTTTATGTATTTGTTTTTACATTATGTACATGGAAGTAACATTTTGACTTTAAAAAGCGCTTTATGGAAAACAACAAAAAGTTCTTTAGGGTAGGCTGTTATTCAGACTTAAAAGTACGGGAGGTAGAGTAACTGGAATCATACATGCCTCTTTTTATTATTTTCCTCATAATCTTTCCTAAGAGTCATTTTAAAAAACACAGATAATGATAATTAACTAATCAATGTTTAAACAATTTTAGAACATTTCTCTCTTAAATTGCATTTTGATAACTAATCTTTGCTACTCCATTTTATAAACATCGTTATATCATAAATTGCACTTATAAGTGTATGCTATATTTATTTCTTTGTAACTTAACATTAACCGGCAAAAAAGGGAAATAATTAATCATAGAATACAGTATACATAGTCCTATTCACAAACACGAGTGCACTGATATTAGTCTGGCAAATTTAGTATTTTCTAAACCAGTAAAAATTATAAATTATCCTGTAAGTAAATAAAGAAATGAAAGTTTCGTAGAATCAGATCTTTTACGATCCAAATCCAATAAGCAGTTTGCAATCTTCACGATAGAAAAAAAAATCATTTTTTGAAATTATTTTGATTATGCTAACACAAATCAACGTTACGACCATTTGAATCACTTAAATAGAATAACTTTAAATACGAAAAGTTGGTTAGGCATTCGAATTATGACAATAAAATCTTGGTAAATTACATATTTATTGTTAATACAATGTCGAGGAGCAATGTGCCTTTTGTAATTTTGTAAAAACCGTGTACATTTAAACCCTAAGTTTTCTGAAATATTGATCACTATGCTGAACTATTTTGAAAAACAGTTTATTTTTTGGGGTTATTTTAACAATTAGTTCATTAATTAGATTAGTATTTGACATTAAAAATGGCTTCTAGATATGATTCTATTGTAGATACCAGAGCTTTTTGTAATTGAAAAAGTAAAAGTGTGTCGATAGACATAAGTTATTTTCATTTAATCTTTTGGTAAACCAAACAGTGCATATTATTAAAATACTATTTTTTGATAAATGAGAGTTTTGTTTTTGCTTACATCTATTGATGCATAATCAGGAGTAAATACATACGAATAAACAAGATTAAACATGTAGTCACAATTTACACGTAGGTTAACCAGTGTCTCCTTAGTCATGTTCGTATAAAATGAAGGACATGCAATGGTGTGACGCTAGACACTTTTTTTATACGTAATTGCCACATTTAGGTTTATATCAACCTGCATAAAGAGGCTCGTGATTAATAATAAAGAATTTAAATATTATTACCATCTCTTGTCATTTCA
This sequence comes from Mytilus galloprovincialis, assembly GCA_037788925.1. Classification (NCBI taxonomy): domain Eukaryota; kingdom Metazoa; phylum Mollusca; class Bivalvia; order Mytilida; family Mytilidae; genus Mytilus; species Mytilus galloprovincialis. The sequence continues at coordinate 44,587,393 of CM075338.1, forward strand.
CAATTTATTTTCATATTTCAATAGTTGACAACTGTTACAGTAATTTAAAAATACATGAACAAATCGCAGTCAAAGAAAATTTGGGACCAATCATACCAATATGTCGGACCTAATTTCTATTTAATCGATTTGGTTTGGCCACAGATGACTTTAGACATGTTTATATCATTAGAAAAACTCTAAATTATCTCTCTTTGGTGCAAAAATGTCATTTTTTGACGTTTAAATTAAAATAATTTATTTTAACTCATCGGTGACCTATATTTTGTATTATTGTTTTCAAACAACCTGTACATAAACTAAATAATTGTTGAATTTAAGCGATTTCTGTAATTATGTTCTTTTTTTATTTTGATATTACCAATATTTCTCCTATTAGTTCAACAGAAAAAAATGGACATTTACAAAAATGTATGCTTCTTTCGGAGGCAGATTGTGAGCTAAATTGAACGGTGACCCCACATTTTTATTGTATACTTCTATAAGATATAAGATAAAGTTTTATTATAGAAAAAAATAGAAAAATTCTATATTAGAAAAAAAGTTGATTTAGACCCCCCAGCCTCCTTAAGGAGACTCGCGGGTTTAAAAATTACCGCAAAAAAATAAACATTTGTTTTTTTCATTACAAATTTTATTTATTACACTATTAATTATTACTTTATGATATGGTGCAAACATGCATTTGTTTGGCATTAAAATTGAAATTTCTTTTTTTAACTCATCGATGACCTATATTTTCTATCTTTGTTTTCAAATAAGCTACACATACACTAAATAATTGTAAAATTTCAGCAATTTCTGTAATTTAGTTATTTTTTTAATTTTGATATAACCTATATTTCTCCTATTAGTTCATGAATGAGTATTCAACAGAAGATGCGTTGTTTATATCTAAATAAAATCATGAAATAAAACGATGGGGTCACCGGAATGGAAAAAGAGATATGTCTAAAAAAGTGTTAACAATCTAAATTGGCGAAAACACATGGTGCCAATTCTAAAACAACGTCGAAAGACGTTCGGTCGGTCTTGGCGACATTCTTACAAATTACGAACAACACAGTTCTCGTTATTTGCTGTTTTGTTTTTTGTTTGTTTTCAACTACAATAAATGCACATCAATTTACACATACTAGTACTTAGTTTTCAGTCAGTTTTACAAACACGTAATTTATATTTATAAATGCAGTGGTTGGAAAACAATGCGTTGTGCAAATGTACACACGAATGCTTCTATACATTTCTACAACATTTCTTTTCAGGTTATTTAGACAAGTGATTATGTGATGAACAGAAATTCTTAAAATAGTGAAAACATTTTTTATGTATCATTTTATAGTTTAGTCAAAGTATATATGAAAGACAAGACAGACGTTTTCTTTTGATATCATGAATTTTAATGTCGGTTAAGAATGTTGTTCCTGTTTATTTTGATGTTAATTACTTAAAATCAATAAAAATTTAAGACCCCGCTTCCACTTACAATAAATATCGCCGATCTTTATTATTGTAAAAATGAGAACGATTGGTTTCCATCGGACATACCATCCATACCACCTCCAGGGTCGCGTTCAATATCGTAACTACATGTACGTAGTCAGCTACGTAGATTTTGACTATAGAACGTGTAGTTATAGACTAGCAGCTGCTACATAGATATTGATAGCAGCTACGTAGCTGCTACGATATTGAACTCAACCCTGATGTAGTTTTAAAAAGATCGATTATTTTATAAGTAATTTTTTAACAGAACATGAAGATAAAACAAAAGCGAAACATATACGACGTTTTTTGCGTCATTCTTCTAAAAAATATATAGAAAAAATGAAATGTGGCATGATTGCAAATAATACAATTTTCCACAAGAGACCAATTGACACAGGAAATATAGGTCACCGTACGGCCTTTACCAATGAGCAAATCTCATACCGCATATAAAGCTATAAAAGGTCCAGAAATGACAAATATAAATCAATTCAAACGAGAAAATAACTGCTTAATTTATGAACCAAAACAAAAATGAAAAACAAATATGTAACACTTTAACAAACGACAACCACTTAATCACAAGCTCCTGACTTGGGACAGGAACCGTTTCAGTGCTCGACTAATACCATTACTTATTCGTTTCTTATTTGCTAATTGCACATTGTCATATATCATGTATATTGCACTTTTAAGTAAAAATCGTTCTTATTGTTTTCTGGTCTCTGGTGTTATCAACAATCCCCTTCTATTTCATGAATGTGACCTACCGAATCAGACTATTCACCGGATTTGTTATCACATAAGCAACACGACGGGTGCCAAATGTGGAGCAGGATCTGCTTACCCTTCCGGAGCACCTGAGATCACCCCTAGTTTTTTTGTGTTGTTTATTCTTTGGTTTTCTATGGTGTGTCATGTGTGCTGTTGTTTGTTTGTCTTTTTTTTATTTTTAGCCATGGCGATGTCAGTTTGTATTAGATTTATGAGTTTGACTGTCCCTCTGGTATCTTTCGTCCCTCTTTCAAAGAGATAGAAATATGAAAATAAAATATAGAAAATACAAATGGATTATGTCAAAGAGACTAACATATGAAAATAGAATATAGACAATTGAAATGAAATATGTCAAAGAAACACACATTAGAAAATAAAATATAGACAATAGAAATGGGGTATGTCAAAGAGACAAAAATATAAAAATAGAATATAGACAATAGAAATGGGGTTTGTCAACGAGACAAACATATGAAAATAGAAAATAGACAATAGAAATGGGGTATATTAAAGAGACAAAAATATGAAAATAGATTATAGACAATAAAAATGGGGTATGTCGAAGATACAAGCAAACGAAAACAGAATATAGACAATAGAAATGTGGTATGTCAAAGAGACAAATATATGAATATAGAGGAAACAACTTAAGGTAGCACAATAACAAAGAAGTAAAATTCATTCAAATATAGACATCACAATACGGCAACTAATTACATAACAATTAATGATGTAATAATTATGTCATAATGAAATTATCACAATTTGAAAGATTAATCTTTCTTCTTTCTTTTGGTATCTCATTTATAAAATATAAAGAAGGATGAAATGAATTACATCAGTTTAAAGTTGTCTGATTGGGAGTGACAAAATCTTTGTATTGTGCTACCTTAATAAAAAAAAGTTCTACTTGATATAAAAATTATGAAGCACTGTTATTTTTCTGCATAAAAGAATGCCTGTATACAGTTTTCTTTTTTTTATTTCTTTGAACTTTTGATTTTGCCGTGTATTCTTGTGGAGTTTGGTATTTTGGGTTATTTACTTTTTAAAGCAACAACTTATCACAATGAATTGTTTATACTCAAAATGAATTCCTGACAACAACAAAAAGGCAAGAAAGAAAAACCTATTAAAATTTTACCCTTAAAAACACACAACATATATTAGGCCAGATATAAAAACATATGAAAAACGTATGTTTGTAAAATATATGATTTTAAAAACATATATTTGTCATATGTTTTTCCTTTCTTTTTATATATATGTTCGAAATCATATGCTTTCATGTCGGGCCTAAACATATGTTTACATATGTTTTCAAACATATGAAAAACATATGTTAAACACATGAAAATATATGTTACACATATGAAAACATATGTTGTAATTATTCCTATGTACTTTAGCTGTATTTGGCACACATTTTTGGGATTTTGGGTCGTCAATGCTCTACAACTTTGTTCGTGTTTGGCTTTATAACTATTTTGATCTGAGTGTCACTGATGAGTCTGATTCAGACGAAACACGCGAAACGCGCGTCTGTCGTTTTAAATCATAATCCTGGTACCTTTGGTAACTTTCAACATAAAATTTTCCTATTTCGGGAAAAACACCACATACAGCATTCACTATTACTTGTTCTTATTTTCTTTACTTTTGTCAACTAATCATAATATACTTATCTGGTTGGTAAATAACACTTACTGTTCCCTGAAAAAATAAATCTAAATTAGTTTGAAGTATGAGGAATAACATAAGACAATCATGATACAGCAAAAGCAGTTTATGAACTTTACTAATACGTTCAGGATATTGTTTTGCTATTAACACGAAGCTTAAATAAAATATCAATAAAAGTGGTGAACATGAATATCTCCTTTAAAAAATGCAAATATCTGTTCAAACCTTATTATTTTGTCTTTTGGAGATCAATTTTTTAAGTTGTTTAAATATTTTTGAAAAACAGAATGATAATGGATACATAATGTATACAATTGCGGAAATTCTTCTCAACATATGTATACAACACACTGGTAGTATGCAACGTAACGTTAAACGTGGATATGTGTTATATTTCATTTCTTAATAGAGGTATATTAGTGTTTATAATAAATAACAAACTAAAATTGCAGGATTTAAAACATTCTTTTGTTATTGAAAAATGAGAAATGAGAAATTATAAGTGTGTCGTTAGACATACAACATTTGCTTTTAATCGATTGGGTACTACAAAACATACATATTATCAACATCCTATTGCATTGATAATATGAGTCGCTTTTGCTGACCATCTATTGATGTTTAGGTTCTGACTGCATAGTCAAAATAAGGACACGCAAGAGTGTGATATAGGGAACAAAATTGAATATTTGGGACGTAACTACCACATTTAGGTTTACACCAACCTTCATAAATAAGCAAAAGCTTGTAGCTTTACAAACTATGTCTCGAATATCATAATCATGTCAGATTATTTAAAAAACTGGCACAAATGCTGTGAGTTCTTGGCCGAAAAAATAGTATGTGTGATTCGCATTTCACCTAAAATAATAGTTATCTAAGGTAGATAATTGTTTTTTTTCTGTTCTTTTATGTATTTGTTTTTACACTATTTACATGAGAGTAACATTTTGACTTAAAAAAAGCACTTAATGGAAAACAACAAAAAAGTTCTGTAGGGTAGGCTGTTATTCAGACTAAAAAGTACGGGAGGTAGGGTAACTGGAATCACACATGCCTATTTTTATTATTTTTATCTTTCCTGAGAGTCATTTTAAAAAACACAGATAATGATAATTAACCAATCAATGATTACACAATTTTAGAATACTTCTCTCTTAAATAGCATGTTGATAGCTAATCTTTGATACTCTATTAACACCATTTTATAAACATCGTTATATCATAAATTGCATTTATAAGTGTATGCTATATTTTCTTTTTTGTAACATTTCCCGGCCAAAAAGGGTAATAATTAATCATAGAATACAGTATACATGGTATACTATTTAGTAATAAAGTATAAAAATAGCATTATAATTATTTAAATAAGCAGTAAAGCAATTGTGGAGCATTTTGAGATGTCAGCTTGTTCTTTCAGACTAGTGATTATTATAGTCCTTTATCAGTTATTGCAATGTGAAAAGGTATAATTTCAAAGTGTCGATTTATAAATTCATCAATTATAAAGAAATTTAGGTTGACTTGACAAGTTTTATATATGTTCTCTATGGTCATATAGTTCTTTAAAATGATGGTTATTATTCGTCCTTGGGTTTCATCATCTCAGCTTTCAGCGTCTCCCATGCAGTGAAATCTAGGAAATAGTGCACGAAATCTTCCCGTTGGTTTGTCGTTAATTTGCTGTTGTGTATATTTTTGTTTGTCTCTTTATGTTTTTGCCATGTCGTTGCCAGTTTGACTGATGAGTTTGAATCTCTCTTTAATATCTTTAGCCTCTTTTGTAGACGGAACACGCGTCTGAGATAATCATTTAAAATGTATATTTATTGATTTACTTCAGTATTCTACTACCACCATTGTATAAAACGAAGTGCATATGCATTTGTACGCTATACTTATCTGTTTTGTATTTGACACTTACCCGCTGAAAAAAAGGAAATAAATAATTATAAATACAGCATACAATTCAGCAATAAATTAATACAACGTCAATGGAATAAGTTAAATAATTAGTAATGTGAGAGAAAAACATTTTAAGATGAGAGTTTGTTATGTCAGATTATTAAAAAGTATTTCTGTCAATGTTGATATGGGATATTTGTATGATTTGGCGCCTTATGATAAAGAATGTGCAAATCAAATTTGGTTCATCATTCTCAAGAAAATTGACGTAAACACGATATAATCATATTTTTGCATGTTCTCTATGGACATAAATTTCAACAGTTTTTGTTATTATACGTCATAGGTTTTATACATTTCTGATATGGGTATTTCCTATGAAGGTTAATCTAGAAACCATCGAATTTCGCCGTGACGTAGACAGTTTACATTGGATAATTATTTTGAACGTCTATTTGATAGCTTCACCCTCTTTTGTAAAGGAATGGACGTCTGGCATTCATCATTGAAATGTTATAATTATTGTTTAACTTTACTACACCAATCACACATTATTTTATTGTAAATTAATAAAGAAAATCAAGACATGCAATGTTGGTATTTTTAAGACATAACGCGCGTCTAGCATACATCATATGCATGGTATATTAATGTTTATACTTTACAGCTTTGTTTTAATATCTTCATATAATGAAATTCATATATATATATATTTATCATATACTTAGCATTAATATGATAGCTTTTGCATATGTGTAATGGGCGGAAGTGCACAAGCCATATCTTCCCACCGGGCTGATAACCCATATCAAGTGCCTCTCGTGCAAAAAACCCATATCAGTGCCTCTCGTGCAAGTTACTTCCGGTGTTTCCTGTATCGGTTGTTTACTTTTCCATTGTGACGTCAGATGTTTTTTATGACGAAGTCAAAATTTACGGGAACTTTTATGGGGATAGTATAGTACTTGCTAACAAATGCCATTGACAATTATGAATCATTTTATAGTACAACAAACATGGATTAGTAATGATCATAAAACTTTTTCAAATTTTCAATGTTTCAAAATGCCTCTATAGGAAATGTTACCATACATATATAAGGAGGTAGTGATGCTGTTGTTGGACAATTATAGTATATTTGATTCATAATTTATTTACTTTATAAAGTTTTTGACTGTTTTAGTTATTGCATTTGTTTATTTGCCTTACATAAAACTATTGTCGGAAGTATATGATAAAGCGATTAATACATGGCCTTTTCCATATCAGCCTGGGTATCATCCCTCGACCCATATCAGCACCTCAACTCCGTCTCGGGCTGATATGGGGGTCTCGGGATGATACCCAGGCTGATATGGAAAAGGCCATGTATTAATCTCTATTTATATGTATATTCAGAAATAAATTATACCAACACCAATGCAATGTATTGAATGAATAGTGAAGGTCAATTTACAGTAAATTGGCTGAATACAGCGACATCTTTGGCTCGTTGTAATTTAACTGAATATCGTAAAATAATTTATTTATCTTTTCTTATTTTTGAAATATTACCGATTAAATTAATTCAAAATTGGTAAACATTTTTTAGAAATCACATAGACAAAAAACTATCCTAAATTTGTTTTTAAATTTTCCAATCTCAAATGTCTATTCCATAGATTTTTCTTTAAAAAAAGCTATTTGTTGTTGGTACAATAATTTCTGTTTAAATGATTTACAATAATCAAGGGGCACCGACTTCATTTTTACGGTTTATATCATTCAAAGTATTGTTCTAGGTAAAAAAAAATGGCACTTAATGTCACAAAAGAGTAACATCATCGTGTTAGAGGCCATAAATTGTCGAATGTGTAGGTTTTTATCAAGCAACTTGATAACGGACTGGTAAATACCATAAAACAAAGTTGATGACCCCATGATTATTTTACAGATTAATTAAAACGGAAATTCGTGTTCCAACATCATTACGTTTTTGAGGGTAAATCTATAAAGTAGAAATTTCAGTTGAAAGGATTTTAGACAACTTAAAGAACGTTTTCGTTTCTTTTAACTGCTTGCTACATGTTCTATAAAAATATTTGTTTATTTATAAAGAATACAATTAGTATTATTTCAGACAATAAAAGAGATGAATGCCTTTTTTTCGATGTTCAGGTTTATTTTTAAACGCAAAATTATACCAGAATCTGTGACATGGCCAATTTACTAGTTTACTAAACTCACAAAAATATTGAATTCAAAACGGAAAGTCCTTAACCAACTTGCAAAATCAGAAGCTCAAACACATCAAACGAATGGATAACAACTGTCATATTCTTGATGTGGAAAAGACATTTTCTGATGTGAAAAAATAGCGGATTAAACCTGGTTTTATAGCTAGTAAAACCTCTCACTTGCATAACCGGAACATTTGGTGTGGAAAAGACATTTTCATTTTATAAATTCATAAATTATGAAGAAATGTAGGTTTAAACACCCTTTAGGAATGTTGAACTTCGGTTGATTTGACCAGTTTTATATATGTTCTCTATGGTCATATAGTTCTTTAAAATGATGGTTATTATTCGTCCTTGGGTTTCATCATCTCAGCTTTCAGCGTCTCCCATGCAGTGAAATCGAGGAAATAGTGTACGAAATCGTCCCGTTGGTTTTTTTCGTTATTTTGTTGTTGTGTTTGTCTCTTTATGCTTTTGCCATGTCGTTGCCAGTTTGAATTTGACAGATGAGTTTGAATCTCTCTTTAACATCTATTAGGCTCTTTTGTAGACGGAACACGCGTCTGAGATAATCATTTAAATGGTATATCTATTATTTACTTAAGTATTCTACTACCACCATTGTATAAAATGAATTGCATATGCATTTGTACGCTATACTTATCTGTTTTGTATTTGACACTTACAAGCTGAAAAAAGTAAATAAACAATTATAAAATAAAGCATAAAATTCAACAATAAATTAATACAACGTCAATGGAATAAGTTGAATAAATAGTAATGTGAGAGAAGAACATTTTAAGATGAGAGTTTGTTATGTCAGATAATTAAAAAGTATTTATGTCAGTAATGATGCATAATATTGCTATGGGATATTTGTATAATTTGGCGCCTTATGATAAACAATGTGTAAATCAAATTTGGTTCATCATTCTCAAGAAAGTTGACGTAAAGACGACATATTCATATTTTTGTATTTGCTCTATGGACATAAATTTCAACAGTTTTTGTTATTCAACGCCATAGATTTTATACATTTCTGCTATGGGTATTTCCTATGAAGGTTGATATAGAAAACAGCGAATTTCGTGGTGACGTACACAGTTTACATATGACTAATTATTTTGAACGTCTATTTGGTAGCTTCAAGCTCTTTTGTAAAGGAATGGACGTCTGACATACATCATTTTAATGTTATAATTATTGTTTTACTTTACTACACTAATCACACCTTATTTTATTGTAAACTTATGTAGAAAATCAAGACATGCAATGTTGTTTTTTTTTAAGACATAACGGGCGTCTAGTATACATCATATGTATAGTATATTAAAGTTTATACTCTACACCTTTTTTTTAATATCTTCATATAATGAACTTCATATATATATATATATGTGTATGTATATTCAGAAATAAATCATACCAACACCAATGGAATTTATTGAATGGATAGTGAAGGTCAATTAACAGTAAATTGGTTAAGTACAGCGACATTTGTTGCTCGTTGTAATTTAGCTGAATATCGAAAAAAATACATTTATCTTTTTTTATTTTTGAAATATTGCCGATTAAATTAATTCAAAATAGGTAAATATTTATTAGAAATCACATAGACGAAAAACGTTCCTCAATTTGTTTTTAAATTGTCCAATCTCAAATGTCTATTCCATAGATTTTTCTTTAAAAAAAGCTATTTGTTGTTGGTACAATAATTTCTGTTTAAATAATTTACAATAATCAAGGGGCCACCGACTTCGTTTTTACGGTTTATATCATTCAAAGTATTGTTCTAGGTAAAAAAAAATGGCACTTAATGTCACAAAAGAGTAACATCATCGTGTTAGAGGCCATAAAATGTCAATTGTTAGGTTTTTGTCAAGCAACTTGATAATGGACTGGTAAATACCATAAAACAAAGTTGATGACCCCATGATTATTTTACATATTAATTAAAATGGAAATTCATGTTCCAACAACATTAAGTTTTTGAGGGAAAATCTATAAATTAGAAATTTCAGTTGAAAGGATTTTAGACAACTTAATGAACGTTTTTGCTTCTTTTAGCTGCTTCCTACATGTTCTATACAAATATTCTTTTATTTATAAAGAATACAATTAGTATTATTTCAAACAATAAAAGAGATAAATGCCATTTTTTTTAATTTTCGGTTATATTTAAATTCAAAATTATACCACAATCTGTGACAAAGCCAATTTACTAGTTTACTAAACTCACAAAAATACTGAATTCAAAACGGAAAGTCCTTAACCAAATGGCAAAATCAGAAGCTCAAACACATCAAACGAATGGATAACAACTGTGATATTCTTGATGTGGAAACGAACTTTTCTGATATGGAAAAATAGTGGATTAAACCTGGTTTCATAGCTAGTAAAACCTCTCACTTGCATGACCGGAACATTTGTAATTACAATTTACAACTTGTTGTGTCCAATTATATCATAGTATACCCTACAAACAAAAAGGAGTCTGAAATGGTTTAGATCTGTAGTCGATTGTACTATTTTTTACACGACAAGTCTTTATTGGTCCTAAATTTACTCGACATTACTCGCCGCCAGTCTGTATCATACTCTAATATTCATTTAAAATATCACACCCGATCAGAGAGTATTTAATTCAGAATAACATACATTCCAAATTGCAACATCCCATTTAACTTAAATCACAAGGCCTTTTGACTCCACTAGATAAGTAAAACACAAGTTTATAAAAAATGGGATTTCTTTTTACCTGTAAATTACAAATATACTGAGGTAATTACACCTTATTCAAGTGCTTCTTGTGTGTCATGTCCTTAATTTTGACAATAAAATATTTAAATTCAATTGAAATAAATGTGTACTGTAAAATTAGAACGCATGTCCTTATCTAAAATGTAATAGATGATTACTATATTGTTATATATAGAATCTAAAGAAAGTTATCATTTTCTAAATTTATGAAGTTGCTTTATATACTATGTCATATATATATATATATTTAAGAATAAAAGATGTTCACTGTATTATGAACTAAAATCAACTGACACCATTAGTTTATACTAGGCTTAAATTAATAGTTAAAACAGTAACCATAAAATATATCTGAAATATTCATAAAATTTTGAATAAAATAATAAAATTCATGTTTTGATCAGCTTGTTTTATTTTTATTTTATTGTGATTTATATACATGTATATGTATATGTTGATAATGAGGTGTTCAAGTAATATTATGTTTATCGTGAAATTTTCGGTTCAATACTATATTTAATCTGCAATTGTTAATTCAAATTGTTATTCAACTTACTAGTCAGGGAAAGTAACAGTTGTTAAAACAGTTCATTAATTGATGAAATACAATAGATAGATACAAAAACAAATAGATCTATGTTGGTTAAGAGTAGGTCGAGTATTGTTCAGACTAGATGGAGTATGGTTCAGACAAGGTCGAGCATGGTTCAGTCTAGGTCGAATATGGTTCAGACTAGGTCGAGCATATTTAGACGCGTATAAAATGGTGAAGTACTTGTCGAGTAAAGGTCGAGTATAAGTTTAGACAGTAAAGTCTATACAGTCGAGTATTATAAAATCTATTTTAGCCTCATTTAGACTGGTCGATTAAAATCAGTACAGTCGAGAACAGATATAGGCAATTTCATACTTTTTTCTGGTATGTCGTGATAGCTAACAATTTGTTATAATCTACATGGTCATATATTTCAAATGTTCGCCTTTAGCTTTAACCGTTTCTGATATGAGCGTTTCCCACTAATGTATACCTACATTCAGAACAGCACATGGAATAACCGCGTGTAATTTGATTTTTGTATACTGTTATGTATGTATATAGGTTCATACAATGGCATTGTGAGTTTAGATTCGACTTAAATGTTTAAGTGTGATTGGTATATTTTACCTCTGTAGATAGATGTTTTTGTTTTCTGTTAAATTGTTCCTTTTACAATTGTTATATGATGATGACTGATAGTGGAATTAACTATTTGTGGATTCTTATAAATACTACATATAACTTTTGGACTATTTTCAATCTCGGTCTATTTTTGATATTTATTCTTACATACTTTTGATTTGTTAACCCTATATGTTAAAATTTCATATGTAAATTTAAAAATTGTTTGCATGCACATTGAACGACAAATTTATGTGACGTATAAAATTTTCTGGCGTCAGATACACAAATCAATGAATGTGTTTGTAGGTGGATGTTTTTTGGTGTTCTGTTGGATTGTTCCTTTTAAAATTGTTATATGATGATGACTGATGTACCCATATTTTGACTATTTTATTTATTGTGTCTGTTTATTAAACGCATCAATGTAAATATAACGGAATTTGATGAGTCATCAAAGTGAGAGGGTTAGCGCTATAAAACCAGGTTTAATCCATCATTTTCGACATTTGAAAATGCCTGTACCAAGTAAGGAATACGACAGTTCTTGTCCATTCGTTTTTAATGCGTTTTGTTATTTGATTTTGCCATGTGATTATGGACTCTTCGCATTGATTTTCGTCTAAGTTCAGTATTTTTGTGATTTAACTTTTTTCTGAAGACGGGACACACGTTTGCAATCATCTTTTCAATCCTGGTATCTTTTTTGAATTAATTCTATATTGTACATGTAATATGTTGGTACTGGCATTGCATTGTTAATTTTCCCATGGATAAATTAATTAGGATGCATTTGGTCTGTCAAAGGTTAACGTTCTGTCTCTAAATACACCATTTGTTGGATTAGAAATATATTTGCCTATTTGCATTGAGCGTTTTAATAACATTTATCACTTAAACCATGTTTTTTATATACACAGAGAAACGGAATGGCTGTATTGGTATTGTTCATTTTTCCGTATGAATTTAAACTACGTAGGTCTTTTGAGAAGATGTGTGAGGGATACAAGAAATGATTTTACAAGAAAAATGTAAATCTCATTTAACTTTTTTCTTTTCAAATTTCTTTGATACATATTTTGTTTCAATCATTAATAACAGAAAAGTTGAAGTAATTTGTTCGTAAAACAGAGAAAACCACAAATTTACCAAATTGACAGCATGGTAAATGTGACAAGAAAAAACATTAAAATATGATAAAACTTTCTTTTATTTACACTTATCGTTAGTTTTTTAAAGTAAAATTTATACAGATTGTTCTCCATCATCTTTATTGAAATTATGGAAAAAAGTTTATTTAGGGAATTGTGATTATTTTCAGGATAATAACACATAAATGGGTAAACAAATTATGAAAAACGGGAAAATCAACACAATTGAGTACTTTCAAAGAGCGTAACAAAGCAAAAAGTGAACCACCATATGATTTTATCTTCACCAATAATTTTGTTCAGTCATATAACCAAAAAATCAGGTTTTTAAAGAAAAAAGGTTAATTCTAGAACAATAACATGTACAAAAATCTCTATGAATTCTACTTCTGTGCAATTGCGTCTTCGTCTTCTGAAAAGCTTTTTTTCAATTTCAATACAAATACTTAAAAATATTTACTGTGTATTATCGTTTCGTTCATATCTTTTGTGTAACTAATTACAATATACTTATCTATTTGGTACATAATACTTACCGGTAACTGAAACGATAAAAACAAAAATGCAATCTTAAATAAGTATAAGGAAACATCACTTTGTATATATGGCTAATTATTGTTTTGAAGTGTTTTTAGATTTAACTTTAAAGATGTGCTTATAATGTATCGAGTTACACTATTTTTTTTTTGTATTAATACACTCCCAATAAGGGATAATATGTGCAAAGCAATACTATGAGGTTTGTTCGAGTTTCAGTATTAACAGTTGTTAGAGAATATTAAATTATTTATACAATCATCACATTTTATTTGATATGCTTCTTGTAGCTAGATATACAAATACAGGTACATAGAGACGGTCTGGAGTTTCTTTACAATGGCAAAATTTTTTACAGAGTTCAGTTCATTCAATAATTTAATAAGTCCATGTGTTTAGTAGTTTTTGATATTTGTTGAATATTTTGATACAAAAGAGTAGACCTCTCTTTATTAATTTTCTTTATCAAAATCAATCCATGCTAACTATATCTCGATGGAAACATGTTTAACTGGTGATCAAATCTCATCAGTTCGATAAGGAGATCCCGGTAATTCAACAACAAACTTGAAGAATTACATGGTATCTTATCGATGTACGTCAATGGACTAAATTATGTCTGATGTACATGTTTCACTTGTAATGCAAATTATAATTTCGTCAAAATAGCGTCATCTGGAATACGATACGAGTGGTAAATTTGAGAATCAGACAACTGTTATTATAATTAAAGATCTAGGAAAACCTTTGACATGTCGTAATTGAGATAAGATCCATCAGCCTTAGTTGTGACTGTAAAGTTATGTGATGTCGAATCAGTATGTTAGTGCTGAAAAATGGGAAAATGATCAATGGATAGTTGAAATTGTATGTAACAGTTACTACATGGTAGATGTCAATTCAAAAAAAAAAAATCAAAATAAGAAGCAGAACTTGTTCTTTCGGGGTATTATCCTTAATTTTAAGTTCCCTGTGATATATGAGATATAAGCACACATTGACATGTGGTTTATTGATTTACAAGACTTCATCGATATACTTAATTGTTAAGTAAAAGAACATTGCATTTTTTACATCAATGCCTTTGAGATAATTTTGAAATCAAAGTTATGATTATTTTTTTTTTCTAGTTAGATCAGACATATATAGCAGAAGGTGTACATCCTACAATGTTAAACTGTTTTATACTTAGAAATGTGACACGAACACGAAATGACACTTCTATAATCTGTCGCAGTTTGATGTTGTATCACCTTTGTTACATAACTATGGAGATGTAATACGATTGCTAATAATATTTCTCTGTACGGGCTTTATAAACCAGTTTTTTATCACCCAATTTAAATCTAATACATGCATTTTATGATTGTTTCATTGACTATTTTTTTGTATAATAAGCAAACATTGGTTTGTTGTAAGTTAATGCAAGCCGAGGAAATAAATAAAATCCGTTTTTAAACACTTAATGCCAATGTAAAATACTTGTAAACACATTTTAAAATTATTTAAAAAACAAACAACAAAGGACAACATAACTTCGAAATCATCATCAGTCCCGAATAAACTAAATATAACAATGTTAAGTTCCACTCGGATTTCACTACTGCAATAATTGTCACGTTAGTATTCCTTGTTCCTTTATATTCAGGTTAAAAGGTACTGTCACTTTATACCAACATACAAGACAATAGATAATTCAAAATGGAAAGTCCTTTATCAAATAGCAAATCAAAACCTTAAACATATCAAACGAATAAAAACATTTGTCATATTCCTGACTTGGTACAATCATTTCCTCATACGGAAATGAGGGAGTAAATTTGGTGTTATAACTTAACCTGTAATCTGTATGACGGTCGCATATAATTCCCTTTAATTGACAACAATGTGTGGGCGAAACAAATATAAAATGTTATAAGGGAATCTTTTTTTTTTAATTCCAGTATAATAGATATGAATTGAAAATGTTCTCAAAAGACATTTTCAACAAGATACAATGGGGATTCGAAAATCATTTAAACCAATGAAAAAATACAACATCTAGACAAAAAAAAGACAACAAGCCAATTAACAATTTTAAAACAATACAAAGAAAACTCAGATGTAGCATTCGTCCTGTTGCTCATGTAAAGATCTAGATTTTTGGGGAGTAAAACAAGACGAATTGTTGTACTAACAAATGTAACATATCCATGGTAATATGTCATAACAATATTTCCAACGGCCACAACATTTGATTTAATGTACTCATCTTGCTTTTTGGGGAGTAAAATGTCCTCTTTGCTATTAGTATTCCGCAATCAAGTTATCATGAAAGTTATTAGTTACCTGGTTGAAATTAGAAAATAAAATTGTTGAAAACTAACAAACCTAATTAAACACTTCAAAAACTAAATCAAATAAAAAGAAAATATCGTAAACGGGGTAATATTCAACCATATCCAGCTGATATCATAAAGATCTTGTTTTAATATTACAGTAGGTATCTCATGGTCAGTGTTTGATATTTATTCTTTTATAAAATGTGTAGTATAGAACGATCAAGTGATTGAGATACACAAAATGTATTTGTAAAACTTGTCTGTAGTAGATGACCGTTTTAAATATTTGTCATTTACAATAGACGTAGATAATACTTACCAATAAGTTATCACTTCCCTTCTGAAAGATGAAACAGATCAATGGTGTCAGTTATATATATATATAAGTGGAAGATGTCTTAACAAACAGACCAGTATATTTGCTTCTGTTCAATGTGAAAATGTGATGTGTCGTTCATTATTGAGGACTGAGGCTGTTCAATGTTGTTCTGGAATTTTCAATCAAACAGACATCAATGGTTTATCAAGAGCTGAGTATTGTATTGGACGACCTTTTTCTAAATTGTCCTCGCATCACACATGTTTCCCTTTAGGCATGTCATCTATATAAAATTGAGAATGGAAATGATGAATGTGTCAAAGAAACAAAAAACAGACTTAAGAGTAGAAAACAGACGACGGCCACCGATGGGTCTGTAACACAGCGAAAAAGTCATGCAAGTTCTGTGAAAATAGACGTCATACTAATCTTCAATCACATTAATGAACTGAAATAAAATTAATAAGACAAACAAAGACCAAAGGCTCCTGAATTTAGAAAGACGCAAAAATGCGGCGGCGTTAGAGAAGTTTAGTGAGATCTCAACTTTCCCTATGCTTCAATATCAAAGTATTTACAAGTTGAGAGGTAGAATAATGCTCATAAAAACTCTTTCTGTTTTTTTCATCAATGGGTTTAAAATATTTATGAAACATTGCAATCATCTACAATGTATGTGGTTTTAAATAAGAACAAAGGACAGAAGTTGCATATTCGAAGTCCAAACATATTCTGCACTTCATTGCAGTTAAGGAATAAAAACGTTTTGTCTTCATACTTTGGATACACCATAAAATGCATAAATACATCTTTGTGTCATGTCCATAGATACAAGGAACTTACCCACACTTGTTGCATTTCCACGGGTATTCCTCTCGCTCTTTTGGGTTCACTTCCTGTTTGGTATCACTATAATTAGCAAAACTAAGCTATTACTAACTGGTAGACACATAATCAGTGCAAAAATAGCAAGCAGCATTTGAAATATATACAAGAGTCATATAGCAAGTTAATGAATCTCAAATTAATTAAGAAAGACAGAAAAAGATCCGCGCACACACAGACAGAGATATTTTTTTTACAGGAAGATATACTGCTTGAATTGAGAGAAGTTTTCTATGGTTCAGTGTAGAAGAGAAGCTGTTTACCCACCAAGAGTATCACAATTCACCATGTGTTGTAAGTGGGGGTTGCCGTTACGTAGTATTCCTAATTTTTTGACAAGACCTTATAATTAATTTCGACTTTTTATTTAGTCTTATTGGTGTGTGTCGTTCCTTTAAATCAAATTGGATGACATCATCAAAACAATATAAGAGTTTACACCAACAAGGAAACAATACATTTACGTCATTCTTTTTTATATTCCAAATCCTTATAGAATTATTCCTGATTTGTATACCCTTTTCCCTCATTTTCCCCGTCTTTCTTACAGACAATAAAAGACTGAATGAAATGACGAACTATTTTAATTTACCCATTCATAAAACAGCATATTTGTAATCTCGTTTCAACTTGTTGAAGAACTATATACGAGTATTCCAATTATTTTGTAATAACTGATATTTCTCATATTATACAATCAAAATCCCTTGTACAAACTTCATCTGCATTTCGGAAATGTGAATGATAAAATCATTCACCACATCAAGAAAAGTCGATTGTGAAAGTGACTAATGGATTCGTTAACCTCTTAATCTACAATCGATTGTGAATGTGAATAATGGGTGGTTGAACTCTTCATTGACAGTCGACTGCGAATAACTTTGTCAATCGATAATATGTTAAAAAGAGGTGAAAATATCACAAGGAGGACAATTCCATATGAGGAAAGATATGCCATACAAAGACTATTTACAAAAGGACAAACTACCCTTAACAAAACAGTATGACTTTGTTATGGTGTTGTCAAACAGTATGGCGTATTTTTATTATACGTGCCTCAATAGTTCAGATTCAGTTGTGATGAATGATTTTTATATTTTCCTTATATCGTATAAGTATAAAGAAGTTCTAAATATTTCAACTAGACAGGCAGGTACATTATAACAAGCAGTATATTTGCGAAAATTAAATGCAACAAAATCTAAACACTATTGAAAATAATTTATGATACTTGTATGCGTTTGCATATCATAAGAATATTTATTTACTTAAACGCAATCGTGATCGAGCCATTGTGTTCTAACGTACGTAATGGAAAAAAGAGGAGGGACATAAACCAGAGAGACATTCTAATTGATTTATCGAAAATAAAAATAAACTGGTGTACACAATATATAAACAAACTTAATCAGAACCGTTGCAATCTCAAATGGTGATGTATGCAAGAAGATAATGTGTAATTCAATCAAACATTTGATAACAAGTTTACATTTATGAGTTTTGAACAGCGGTATACTACTGTTCCCATTATTTGCATTGTCAAATACGTAACTTTAAAAACTGTATAATATACAAATACATTTCCCTACCTCTTTGGTGAAGGCAATTCTCTTTCTCTGTTCATTGTTTGTTGTGTACGCATTTCCCTGATAAAAGATTTACCTTCCGGGATCACATCTGAGGAAGACTGGAACTGGTGAGTTTTTGATATCTTCTGCCTACTATGAAAAGTTTTACAATTTTCACAAAAGTATTGTTCACACTCCAAACAGTATTGGGATCCTGTAGCACTTATACATATCTCACATGTTTTAGAGGCTGCCTGTGCCATTTTGTCACTTATCGTCCGCAATGTATACTACACAGGTAAGGTATATAACCGTTGATAACAACGTTCTACATTTGAATCAATATCGGTTATCTATGTATGTTGTGTATTTAGATGATAAATTGTGAAACATTAAATTTAGATAATCACGTGAATATCATTTGAACATTTTAGATAAAGAATTGTTGTATTGACTATACATAGCTAGTGTACAGTTATGTAAATGACATTAGTTATTGACCTGCATTCTTGACTCGGTAATCATAATTTAAATAAACAACACAAACTATTGTATTGAATTATTCCATAATAACTGGAATATGTATAGATGATATAGCAAAATAATATTTGATATGATTGCCAATAAGACAACTCTCTACAAGAGACCAAATGGTACAAGAACTAGTAGCCAACGGTCACCGAACTAGAGATAAAGGATACAACAGATGCAGTATTTCGGCCTCATATCTTGACTTACATCTGGAAATTGACAATGAGGGTAGGTTGAAAAAAAAACTTTACTACAAAAGAGATTAGTTTAGCTTTCAAATTGTGAACTTTCCATTTCTAAGTAGCAACATTACAGCAGCACCTGCATACGGGGAATATGTCCCCCAATGGATACAATATGCCCGTTCTTTTATTTCCTTTCATGATGGTTACTGCTTAAAAGGAAGATATTAAAACAAGAGTTCCAAATGGTTAACTCTCATTGTTTTTTTTATTATTATTTTTTTAACTTAAATAAGGCCGTTAGTTTTCTCGTTTGAATTGTTTTACATTGTCTTATCGGGGCCTTTTATAGCTGACTATGCGGTATGGTCTTTGTTCATTGTTGAAGGCCGTACGGTGACCTATAGTTGTTAATGTCTGTGTCATTTTGGTCTTTTGTGGATAGTTGTCTCATTGGCAATCATACCACATCTTCTTTTTTATATTGAAATCATCCCTTCGTGAAATTTACGGACGCCATCACGTGTTGGTTGGCCGTGGTGGAGCGACCGTTTCACAGATGATATCAGATATGTTTCTTACGTCGTAACTACATTTCCTTCCCCTTTCATGAATGTGACCTAGCGAATTAGACTATTTACCGGATTTGTAATAACATGAGAACATGACGGGTGCCAAGTGTGGAACAGGATCTGCTTTCCCTTCCGTAGCACCTGAGATCACCTCTTGTTTTTTGGTAGGGTTCGTGTAATTTCATGATGTTTTCTATTGGATGTGTATTTAATTTCATTGATGTGTTGAAATATGTCACAAAAATCTTTTTGTCATTGGAGATTAAATAATGGTTGCAATATTTTTGTTTTGTTTTGTTTTATCTAGATTAATAAATAAATATAATGTTGAATGATTTTGTATACTAGTACAAATGTATACTTATATTTTATGTATGGTTAAATTTTTTAATTTAAATTTCTTTGTCTACAGTTCGAGGGACACTGATTCCCTAGTGGTTTTCCACGTGGATTGTAGGCAAAGGGATTTTTCCTTTTCAAAGTGTGACTAATGCTGTTTTTAGTACAGATAAACAATTTGTTATTGGTTAATATATTTTCAGCAGACATGTGAAGAATCGAGTGGAAGTACAATTGTCAATGTTCCTGATTATGAGGAAAGAGTTTGTTTGATTCAACAACAGTAAAGAAAGAGACAAGCCAGCATAGTTTACACTTGGAGGTTAAGTCCCTTTGCTTACAAGCTTTCCACATGCTGAAGATGTTATTAGAATAATGACAATGTTCATTTTGATATGAGTTCATTGCCTTAACTCAACTTTTAAATGTCCGTATGTGGTCCAATTCATGAGAATTTATTGAATTATGAACGATTTATAAAGAACTGTTTACATGCATCTTTAAATGTTTAGAAGTGTTTTAAAGTAATTTTAAAAGGAATAATATTTAATAAAAGTGTTGAATTTGTTTTGAGTATTGGGAATACTATTTCTTAAGGGAAAGCCTTGCCAGTGGTGTAAATCATGATTATTAAATGATTAAATATAAGAAATGAATAAATTGGTTACTTTGTTTTAAAACTTGTAGAGGTTGACACTGTAAATGTTTAAGAAGGGTAAGCAGATCTGACTTCAAATAGTTAGCACTTTCGAATTCAACTGTTTTGTCTTCCGTACTATTATTTGTCTGTTTGTCTTTTAATTTTTATTTTAAATCTATGAGTTTGACTATCCCTCTGATATTTTTTGTCCCTCCTTTGTTTATATTAAGAGGATTATAGGTTTTAAGCCAATATAATACATGAATAACATTTAAAAGACAGTTTAAAAAGGTTCGTTGCATTGATTTAATTCGTGATATATTAAATGAAAATGTTTGATGAGTGGTTCACAGCTCATTCTAACTCAAATCATACAGTGCTTGATTTATTGCATATAAACTGTGTTTAGTTTTGGATTGGTAGATTATATGTCATATTGAATATCAGAAATTCATAATAACATCTTAAGGTGCTACCTAACACTACAGGGAGATAACTCTGTAAAGTCAGCTTAACGTTTTAATTACGTTGTGTTGTACAAGGAATATGAAGCTTCTCAATGATCGAAATTGGTGTTTGTCAAATTGCTATATAACCAGTGTATTTTTTCTGACAAAACGGTTGGTTCAAATTTAAAAAAAAATTATATTTTTGTTAAAGTATCAAAAGTAAATACTTTGACCAAATTTTATGAAAATTAAACGAGCCAAATTTATTTTAGTGAAAATGTTGGGTACCACCTTAACATTGTCCATTTGCTGATGTAAGTAAATATGTTGTATGTAATGGAATAACTGGAAAAAATAAAACACAATACGATAAAAAATATTTATAGTAAACCAATTACATGACTGTTTTGTTAAGGTATACATAAGTCAATATCAAAGTAACAAAGAAAACATCAAACGTTTTTTTTTGTTTTTTTTTTAGATTATTCATTTTTATCAATATTTTTGTTCTTCTCTGTGTCTGCGTTGTCTAGTGTTATTTTACACCATGTAAATGGGCCATATACCTGAAAGATAGAGGAAATAACATTAATGTTTTGCTAATTTAATTCAAATCATTTATCTTTCACATGTTTTATATCATCTTCGTCGGCCATTTGTGAATGTTGTGATGTATACTATTTAATATAGTTTAAGTATCTCTGACCACTTTAAGGCTGTCAAAGTGAAGGGTCACGTGATATGTTTTGCTTGAAAGAAAACAGTCACGTGATATGTAAAATATATCATTACATGTATTTGTTTAGTTCTTACAACAAAAATGTCAAGTATACTGATCGACACATAGCCTTAAGGAATGTGGGAAAGGTTTTGGAGTTTGACGTGGTTCAATTTTGACACATCAGTTATATCGTCAATATGTTCGATATGATTTATGTAAAAGAGAACTTCATCTCCATTATGGTATATAATATCAGCTGTGACAAGGTCATATATGTATTCAAATTTTATTTTAATTAAATGGTTTATTTAATCTTGTGTTCTAAGTACTTATCCGTTACAGGTAGCAAAGCTAAAATGAGGAAATATTGTAATTAATTAAATAATAACAACCTGAGGACCTTCGACATGAGTAAAAGTTTACTAATAAGATCTATTATGGATTTGCAATGGAAATTGTTCTGTTTTTGTTAAGATTTGAATAATAGAATTGTACATTTGATATGTTTTGTTTTTTGAACCAAGCAAAGTACATACATTTACTTATAGTTCTGAAGTATGAACTCTTCCTAACAAGTCGTTACGTGGCACTATTATAACTTGATACAACATGGCAAATATTTCTTTTAGCGTCACTCATGTGTGTATTTATGTAACATGCTATGTAGTGTATGTATGTTCATGATTAAGTTCGATAGTGTTGATGAAATATAACACAAACTAACATTATATTTTTTATAACCTACTGCTGTTATTAAATTCTCTTTTGATGCAGTGAGATATTATTTTAAGAAGATGTAGTTTTACGTCCCTGTTTATTTTTCAATTATGATTATGAGGGTTATTTAGACGCCAAAATTTGTTTTTTTCATATTTTTGTTTATTATGTCGACATCACCATGAATAACTGGTCGGTTATAGAGCATACTGGTTTAGAATACTGTATTAGAACACTATTATGTATGGACCAAAATGATTGAAAGTCAACAGTGAAATTAACATTTTAATAAAATCGTCGCGTACTAGGCGCTCTGAAGCGTTTTCCGAATTGACCGCAAAAAGACGTAGGCTATACTAAGGACATGCACTACTCTTAAGTGGAAAGAAATGAAAATACAATGCCAACAAAAAAAGCACAAAAAAAAACAAGTTCACAAAATTCACGTAAAAACCTGTGATGATCACAATTATCCGAAAGGGTATAAGATTAACAGAAATGCTTTAAATCATATCAACATAGAAGAACTGGTCATTGAACTGATGATACTCACAGCATGCACAGAGACTATTAGCAAAAATACCCCATCCGTGGTTATACTTAAAAAAACTTAGTAATAATTTGTGTAGTTAAGATTCATAAACAAATTCGCTTATTGAAAACGGTGTTCTGTCATAAAATGAAGACAATATAGTTTGATAGATGTCTGCTATCGTATGATATGAAGACACAGTGGTTGAATCTACTTTCACATGTTGCAATCAAATGACGTAATAAATGATTTGAGCTACCAACGATGAGGTTATATTGAGAATGTAAAAAGTGTTCTTGCTATCTTCAAAAATGCCCCTTTGAAGGTAATGGTGTTTCAAGTATGTTCAACAAAATATAACGAAATTTTGGAAAGTCGCTTTTTCAGTTGATACTCCCTTACACATTGTTGGTTGCTCTATCGGTCAGTGCATTTACAGAACTCTTCCCTAATACCATAACGTTGACAAACATTTAATTAAGTGCATCAGTTACCCTTTGATCGATATCATGACTTGTATGTAGAGTATAAAAGATCTACACGTAGAGGATTCGTAAACCATAATATCGTTTTCGAGTCCACTACTCCTTCGAGATTCTCAAACTTAACACAGTGTGGTTATACTTATCATAGTTAACTTATCTGTTTGGTACATAACACTTACTATCCACTACAAAATAACAAAAAAATAAGTTTAGTTAATGGGAACATATTATCACTAAACAGTAATTAATCATCTCATTAATTCAACAACATATTTACATTCTCAGAACTCTAAACAATATTTTGTGATTGACATATCTTCTAAAAAGAAGTATATATGTTCAGTTATGTATGCCGTATCAATACATACCTCATATAAGATATTAGACGATGAGAAAGAGTGTTTTACAATTGTTTTTTCAGAGACAATCTATCAAATCCAGTTCGCTATGAAGTTTGATTGACAAGCCTTGTGACAATTGAATGATACATTATGCTATTATAGAATTAGGACAATAATTCTCCTTTTTTATTTCTTCTCTTTGAAAATTATACCACATCTCCTTATTTTGATATCACAAAAAAATAGGCCAAATGCAAAAAAAAAAACTTTCACTTTCAGAAGGCATTGCTGCTATCTCAGTAAGCCTGTTTTTTTAACATTAATCAATACTTAAGCCTCATTTACACAATTATCAATGTCTATTTTTTGTTCACACTGATCAATTTTGTTTTCTATCTGGTATGTAACACTTACTATTTGCTGAAAAATAAGAAAACTACACGTTTAATATCTGAAGAAATATATTAGGCCATTAATTTGTTAATTATTATGTTATTCGATATTTATAATTAAAGCTGTTTAAATACATGTTGATTAATTCATTTCAAATTGAGTTTATATTGAAACAATATTACTTAAATCATTGCAGATAATATAACACATACCTGTTTTTACAATAGGAAAGAATATCATATTTTTCTTTTAAACTCAGAGCAATCATCAATATTGAAAACATCAATGGCTGATACCTTGTTTAGAAGATATCAACGATAACGCATATTAAAGGTTTAACACACCAAGGGGTGTCAGGATTGATCAATAGTTGATGCCTTGTTTAGAAGATATCAAAGATAACGCATATTTTAAGGTTTAACACACCAAGGGGTGTCAGGATTGGTCAATAGTTGATGCCTTGTTTAGAAGATATCAAAGATAACGCATATTTAAAGGTATAACACACCAAGGGGTGTAAGGATTGGTCAATAGTTGATGCCTTGTTAGAAGATATCAAAGATAACGCATATTTAAAGGTATAACACACCAAGGGGTGTCCAAATTGGTCAACCGAAAGACCGACATTAATGTGTGTAATGCGACACGATAAACCTTTAAAATATGCAGCGTGTGGTTATTAATGACTTTAACCAAAATGTAATGTTTTAAGGGTTTCTGTATTGAATAATTTGTGATGGCTTATAGAATCTATTGTATAGACATCTACTAACGAAACTATCTAGTGCATAATGTATATTTCAAATTTTTTTCTGTAATTAAAAACAGAAATTATATGTTACATACAAATTTAAAGAGGAACGAAAGATACAAGAGGGACAGTCAAGCTCATAGATTGAAAACCATTGAAAACAAATTGACAACGCCGTGGCCATGCAAAAACAAACAGACAAACAGACAAACAATAGTACAGAAGACACAACGTAACTAAGGCTAAAAACTAATCAACACGTACAAACCCACCGAAAACTGGGGTGATATCAGGTGATCCGGACGGGTAAGCAGATCCTGCTCCATATGTACTTCCCGTCGTGTTGATTATGTAATTACAAATACTTACCGTTTAGATCTTGTCTCCCATCTGAAAGGTACAACAGACCAAACTAGACAGGTACATATATATACGACATATCCCCTTTATCTTTAAAAACACTAATATTATGAACTCGTTGCATCGTTGGAACCGATGTATACCGCTGTTCGATAGTCATCAATCGATTTGTGAGAAAACAAATCCGGGTAACAAACTAAAACAGATGGAAACATATCAACTATCATAGGAATGCACAAAACAACAGAAACACCAAAGTGCCAAAAAAAAAAACAAAAAAAAAAACGACAATGTAACACACACAAACAGATCTAGATACGAATTACAAAATAATTATCTACCCTTTTCCTGACATGATACAGCACATTTTTCATGGCTAATTTCATTGATTCCAGCAAACCGTTGATACCGGTCCAAAATGTGTTAGGGATGCGGAACAGTCATACTTAACTCCGAATTATACACAAGAAACACAAATTTAAAAATCATACAAGACTACCAAAAACTACATAAATAAAACATATAAACAATAGATATAACGTCTCGGTACAAACATTACACCGAGTACCCAAATTACACCTATTAGTAAAAGTAACAGCGGTAATCTTGCATATCTTTTTAGAGATGAAACCATCAGTATTTTATTATTTGACAGTATGCACGTCTTTGAACATAAGTAAATACATGTATATTTAAGGATGAACAAAACTTTAACAGTATCATCAACAGATGAAGTATAACTGAAAATGGTAAAATGTAGAGAAACGTCTGTTATACACTTATCCAGGAACTACTTTTAGCCCGATAATATACTCTTACGAAATACTCTTATCCTGGAAATTTCATTTTTTAAAATAAATATACTTAAAGTGTTAACAGGCGGTTTGTTTTATTTGAGATCGTAAGTTATATTGATGAATTGTATTCTTTATGCATTTACTATTAATATTGTTACAAATTCATTTTAATTATACCGAAATAGGAATCATAGCTGCACAGATCTAAAATAATGTCTCCCGTGTATCTGTTATCCCCTTAGAAAATTCGAAATAGGAACCAGCACTAGTTCGCGCTATTTCCGAAATCCGTAATATCAAGATGAAGTTTTCAACAATATTGATGCTGTTTATTTTTTTATTATTTCTTCTGATGAAAAATGTCAACTCTCACAGAGATGAAAACGAAAAGGTATGTATTAATTATTTGTGGATATTTTTCAATTGATAAAAACCTTGCACACACAATTCAGATCTATTAATCATCATAGTGCAAGTAATATGCCCAACTCGTTTTGACAAATAAAATTCACTCGTGTCAGAATATTTAAATCCAAATGATTAGAGATAAACAACATCCTTTTTTTTTTACTTATTACGCTCCAACCATTACCCAACTTTATTTGATTATATTGACATGTTCTCAAATACCGAAAATATATTTTGAGGGTCCAAGAAAAAAAACTGTATGGTTTGTCCAGGAAGAAAAGGTGGTAAGTTTAGATAGGTAAGTGTTCTAATACACCTAATAACTCATTGAATCAATTATTTTTAACATCAAACTCTTACATTATATGACAATGGGACGATCATTTTATTTTGCGAGGGTGTAAAAGGGGGAGGGGATTGAAATATGTGTAACTTAAAACTTATTCTTGGTGGATAAGAGAATAGGAGTGGATACAATACTTTCAACTTGATATTTCAATTTTGTCGGTGATTAAACAATTGTAGCAATTAATATATCGGAGAGTACAGCCTCAAATCCTGTACAGCAACACAAACATTATCACCATTTTTATTTTTATTCTGTGATTTTATAATATTACTGATCATTATTTAGAGGATACACCGTGTATACATATAATACATAAACGAAAAATAGCAGATCGGTTGGTTTGGGCGTGCTCGTATTTAAATGAACTCCTGGTAAGCTCATACTATTTATTTTTTCCTTTCTCAATAACTTTACAAAAACGACGGATTTTTGTTTTAATTAAAAACGTGTTTTCTCATTTAAATGTGTATTTTGATATATATGAACTTTCGTATTTTCCTAGAATAAAAATCAAATAATGTAACAGCATATTTTATACATTAACAGTGTTTACAAAACAATTTTGAGCTAAGCTATAAAGGTACCACCGCTCTAAACCCCCTTGTTTGTTTTAATGTATCGAAATAAGCAGTATATGCAACTGAACCTACCATCACAAAATTAATAAATCTGTCAACAACCAGTCATTACTAATTAGCCTTCAAATGAATAAAGTGAATGGAGAGCCATTAACGACCTTGTAATCTAGCATCGTGTTTCAAACATTTTAACTTTTTTCAATAGGTTATCATAGTGACGATTAAAACTATATAGTTACACTATGTGTTCCGAAAAAAAATCTAAATTCTGTGTACTTATATAATTTTATGCATTGCTGTTGTCTGCTCTATGGTCGGATTGTGTCTCTTTGACACATTCCCCATTTCCATTTTCAATTTTATTTCTGTAAATGTTTAGCAAAATCGTCTGCAAGGTTACTTTGTAATACTTAATTTTCTGTAGTAGTTTGAAATTTTAATTCATAAACTCTGTTTTTAAATTACTATGTAAATGCTGTAGGAAAAATCATAAAATATCCCAAAGTTGTCTACTTTTAAAAAACGATAGTTAATGTTTCAATTCCTGACATACAATCGTTTTATTGCTGCTCCTTCTTAAATCAAACATTAGCAAAAGTTCGCATTTGAAGGGTTTTTATATTTTAATATCAAATTGTTAAATTTTCGGCACATTTCGAACGAAAATCTAGTCTTTTGTTTTCTCTGAAGTTACTTTTGATCTCCTATTGTTGTACCTCATATTTGAAATCAATGTGACTGATAATATATATTTTTTTCAACGCCTATGTGTATGCAAAATTAAATTGAGAATGGAAATGGGGAATGTGTCGAGGGAGACAACAACCCGACCATTAAGCAGACAAAGGCCACCAATGGGTCTTTATTGTAGCGAGAAACTACCACACCCGGAGGAGTTATTCAGCTGCCCCCCAGACAAATGTGTATACTAGTTCAGTGAAATTGGACGTCATACTGAACTCCAAATTATACACAAGAAACTAAAATCAAAAATCATAAAAGACCAACAAAAGCCGGAGGCTCCTGACTTTGGACAGGCGTAAAAATGCGGTGGTGTTAAACATGTTTTTTGAGATCTCAACCCTCCCCTTAAATACACCATGCCAATGTAGAAAAAACAATACATTTTTACAATTTTAATTTGGTCTATCTACTATTTAGAAGTAGTATGTACATAACAGTCCTATAAATGATAAAAGATCGACTTAATCTATGAACTATATAAGCCTTTAAAAGATCTCCCAAAAATATACTTTGAATTCATATGGCGACGTCCACAAAAGGTATCTTTTATATATGAGCAATTGAAATATGTTACAAGCCTTCATTTTTTAAGAAATTAATTGTAAGCATAGGTTTCTGTCCAATTGATCTAAATATGTGAAGAAATAAAAAAAAAGTTATCCGTTATTCCATTTTTTAAGCTTTCAATTCAAGCATGGATACAATTTGATTAGATCTTCTTTTAAAATTATGGATCGTTTGCAGGTCTATTCAAACTCATTTGTTTACGATTCAGTATAGATTCAAAATGGAACCATATAGAGAATAATCATACATCTACAAAATGAACACAGAATATGAACGCACGCCTTCTATTTCTAGTTTAATACAAAACATTAATCTGAACTTATATTCTCCATGTCAGGCATGTCCATGTTAGTTGACTCATACTGAGTAACGTCATAACGTTGTTTTACTTTGCTAACATCCATACTTTAGCGAACATACGTACTTACTTGAATTGAATGGTTGACCGTTATGGAATAACCGTTTCACAGATGATATCGAATATGTTCCTTTTGTCGTGACTACCTTAGCCTTCCCTTTTCACGAATGCGATCTACCAAATAAGACTATTTACCGAATTTGTAAGCAACACAACGGGTGCCGCATGTGAAGCATGATCTGCTTACCCTTCCGGGGCACCTGATATCACCCCTAGTTTTTGGTTGGGTTCGTGTTACTTAGTCTTTAGTTTTCTATGCTGTTTCTTCTGTACTATAATTTGTCTGTTTGTTTTTTTTTTTCATTTGTAGTCATGGCGTTGTCAGTTTATTTTCTATGTATGAGCTTGACTCTCCCTCTGGTATCTTTCGTCCCTTTATTTGAAGCCTCGGACTTAAACGTGTTTCTTTGAATAGCAATGCCCTTCGTACTTTAGCTTATTTAACTATTGTACTTGAGCGTGGACAATCGAATATTAGTAGGTTCATCGGGTTTCAACGTCCCTATCGAACTTTAAGGTCCTATATAAATATGTATGTACATATAAATACACAACTTAACACCACGCCAGAACAAAAAAAATATTAAGTAACTTACCCACATCGTTAACATCTGTACAGATAATTCCCTATATCTTTCAGCTACCACAAAAATAATGGTTTGGTCAAATTTTAAAATCATTATATTACAAATTAAAACAAAATACTAATCTAAACAGTATCAATATAGTATTAGACAAATAATTTAGACAATATATTAACAATGATAACTCGACCTTCAAATTGAAATAAATTATTTATGTTCCCTCTATACCAAGATTTTGCAATTCTTATTTGATAAAACAAGAAATACTGTAAAAATAAACAACATTTCTACCCAATGATCGTTCTTATATGCCTATATGGAGTTATTTTCATTCAGAACGACTAATCATTCTTTCTGAATTTTTCTACATTGAATAGAGGTATAGAAGGAGGGTTGAGATATCAAAAAAACATATTTAACTAGTTTTACGTCTGTCCCAAGTCAGGAGCCTCTGGCCTTTGTTAGCGTTGTATGAATTTCAATTTTAGTTTCTTGTGTATAATTTACTTAAGTATGACGTCCATGATCACTGAACCATTGTATATATTTGTTGAGGTGCCAGCTGAGGACGCGACCGGATGCGGGAGCTGCATTGAAGATCTATTGGTGAACTTCTGCTGTTGTCTGCTCTATGGTCGGGCTTTTGTCTCTTTGACACATTCCCCATTTCCATTCGCAATTTTATTTCGACGAATCAACCCGAACGATTCAATTAGCTCCAATGCATAACACAATTACCTGTATAAGTCATTATTGTCTTGTTTAAAATGCAAACTTTAATTTACTTAAACATTAAATGGGTTTGGAAGCTCTCGTATGTTGTTGCAAATTTACGGTTTACTTATTTTAATTATCCATATTTCACAGGTTTAATGCAGAAACAATCTTTTCCATCGTTTATTAGACTGAAATATCAAAAAATACCAAAAAATGATGTGGATATAATATCAAATGTACGTGATTTAATTTAAAAGAAGAATTTATAGTATTTTTTATAAAAACAAACAAAAGATTAAGAACAAATCCAGGTGACTGAAGAAAACAGAAAAGAAAGATATTATTTTCCCTGATTTTTTTCAGTATTTTCTACATTTGAAAATGCCTGTATCAAGTCAGTAATATGACAGTTGTTGTCCATTCGTTTAATGTGTTTTATTCTTTGATGTTGCCATTTGATGAGGGACGTTCCGTTTTGAATTTCTGAACGCCGAGGAAAATTCAAAACGGAAGATCCCTAATCAAATACCTAGGCAAACATGTAGTAAAACATACTTAACTTCCATAAAACAATAACACAATGGCGGAATGTATTGATACCGAGTCACGCCAAAAAGATATCTCGAAAAAATAAACATAACAGTAAATTAAAAAGGAATGACCAAAGTGGTATCATGTATAATGGAGGGATACATCGTTCTTTGTTAGAAATCACTCTATTTCAACAAAATATTCCCTGAAAAAATGAAGATCTTTTCTGGATTTACCTCCATAAGAAACGGTAAAAGCCGAAAAAATTGAAAACTAAGGATGTTTAAGGACCGAAAACGTCAAAGAGATAAAATCAAAACGGACATTAATAAAGCTAAATCTCTCTAAGGCAAACGTTACCTGAGGTAGTTAAAATCTTAGTGTCTCTATGATTTCAAAATGTATAAATGGGCAATTGAAGAAATAAAAAAAGAAGATGTGGTATGATTACCAATGAGATAACTCTCCACAAGAGGCAATTTAAGATAGTGTTTTGATTAATTGGGTTCGTGTTGGTGAGTCTTAATTTGTCTATCGAATAATTTGTAAAATTGTCTATCGTTTCGTACTGGTATGTATTATCTTGAAATAGTCACTTAGGAGATAACTGTATTGTATTTTAAGCTCCGACGGTACCAATTGGGGATTTGATGGTCGCAAATTAAGTTTACTGGCGACGCGTTAGCGGAGACAGTAAACGGGTATTTGCGACCATCAAATCCCAAATTGATGCCGTCGGAGCTTAAAATACAATATTGTTATCTCCATTCTAATGAAACTGACAGAAAACAACGTTAATACATGTATTTAAAATCTGTAATATGCCGTCTGCGCTTGCGCGTACGTCCCATAGCATCAATTGTCAATTGCTGCCATGTAAGAAAGTGACGTTATCCAATCAAAATGAACGTTACAAACGTTGTTGCATTAGAATTTCTCTTTGATCGACACATTTCAAATGTTCCCTTTGTGACGTTAGCCTTTTTTTGAACAAAGGTTGGTATTTGTACATTGACAGTCACACAACATCTCCTTATTGTAACTTAATGGTTATTCTGTGTTGAAAATTAATCAAATGTTGCACTTTGTAAATACAGGTGTTTCGCGAACCACGCCTCTTTTGGGGAGATATGTATTATTTATATGACGCCCGTCAAGCAAAAACCACCCTTATCGCATTTGACGTCGTTATTGGTAGTCAACGCTAGAATGCAACGTAGAACAAACCGATAAATTGCACGTTGAAATTGGGATATTTTTTCTAAACATAGCGTTATACATGCGAACTGAATAGTATATTTTTATATTACATATAAATACTTCTGTAAAAGAATGCCGTATTTACGATTTAAAATTTAATTTTGTGATAAATTTCTATTCAAATTTTTCAAATGCTTGTTTTGACATACGCTGTATATTCTTATTGTCTTGAGAGTAATGATTTATAAACAATATAATAAAATTCAACACATGTGATGATACACGAATTAACCTTCTTCAATATATAAACAATATCAATGTTGTGTAAAAAAAAAAAAAATTAAATAGTTTCTAAAGTTTTTTTCCGCAGCTGGATTTCTTTTATGCTTTTAATATGGCAAGTAATTGTATGAAGAACTTAAGAAAATAATCTAATATTTGGCGCAACATTATGCATGCCAAATGCGGAAAATCGTGCATGGTTAATAACACGAGAGAGTTTGCTTACAAACATGTACAAGAAATTAAGTACGAAAGAGATGAGAAAGTCTGTCTGAAATTTTTCGTCTATTATTTTGCCACGCTTTAAGGAACATGTGTACTAAGTTTCAAGTTGATTGGACTTCAACTTCATCAAAAACTACCTTGACCAAAAACTTTAACCTGAACTGGGACGAACGAACGAACGGACCCACAGACCAGAAAACATAATGCCCTCTACTATCGTATACATTTTGTTTTATTTTACGTACTGGTTCCCAGATATGATCTCTATGTTTCATCTCATAGAGACTTAACTTAGGTATGTTACCAGTATAAATACACATGAATGGCGGTCAAATTGGATTCTGAGGAAGATTCAAAGTGAAGGAAGGGGCAGTGAAACATTTTAATATAAGTTTACACTCTTAGGAGTTTTGGGCATATAAATGTTGAAAATATGCCGAACAGTCCTATGTTTTGACAATTGAAACAAAATTGTGAATATGAACTTTCCGTTGTAGGATATATATTTTTACGAAACTTAATAATAAAAGTGCTACAGTTTTAGTCATAACAGAAGATCCTATGTGAAATTGAATTGTCTATACTTACAGAAGTCAATCTGTAAGGGGGTGAATATTGTCAGTTTTTTTATCCATTCATTTGATGTGTACGTGAGCTTAAGATTTTGAAATTTGATTATTGACTTTCCGTATCACTGAGCACCGAAATCCTTACTCAGGCGCTTCCGGTTGTCCTACTGATCTCTGTGTTTCATCTCATAGAGACTTAACTTAGGTATGTTACCAGTATAAATACATAGGATATATATTTTACGAAACTTAATAAGTGCTACAGTTTTAGTCATAGAAGGTGCTATGTAAAATTGAATTGTCTATACTTACAGAATTTTTTTATCCATTCATTTGATGTGTACGTGAGCTTAAGATGTTGAAATTGGATTATTGACTTTCAATTTTAAATTGAGATTGTAATTTTTGTTATTTTACTTTTAATCAAATATGTGTCAGAAAATGTATTCTGCATGTTGTGTATAACTTGAAAAAAAAACCAGGTTAAATTGCACATTTTTAATCTGGTTTCGAATCAAATGATTATCGAAATACCCGACATATAATTATGCTGTTTTCATAGCGTATATGTCTACAGTAATACTAATTATATGAATACAAGGAAGCTGAAATCAACTTATGGATTGCAGTTTTGAATGTACCAAAAGATACTAATGCATAAATTTAGTTGTGTTACATTTATGTACAATCAATTTAAACTAGCACATTCTAAATAGAATACAGTCATGAGAGTGGATAAAGTTCATATTAGTTACTAGTATAGGGAAATAGTTTGAATGATTCATATGGTGCAAACGAGTAAGCTTCATACTTATGTGGTTAAAACCTCAAGAAAGCTAACTATTTAAATGTTTCCATATATGTAACTAGAATCACATATATTTATATCATCAAAATAAACATGCAATCATACATAAGCTTCAAATTGTGTTCTATTGTTCAAGAAATACGTTTATGTTCCTTTTTCTAGTAAATGATACAGGCTTTTTCTTTGCTATTCTATTATACGCCTAAAGACTCTGAAATAAAATGAATAAAATTAATATTATTTGATCTTTTAACATGTTTAACTATGCATCAAAATAACATCCTAATGATTATTTTTATTTCAAAATAAAAACAGTTGTTTTAGATCTTATGTGTAGCC
This sequence comes from Mytilus galloprovincialis, assembly GCA_037788925.1. Lineage (NCBI taxonomy): Eukaryota > Metazoa > Mollusca > Bivalvia > Mytilida > Mytilidae > Mytilus > Mytilus galloprovincialis. Next base: position 44,622,294 of record CM075338.1, read on the forward strand.
TTTGCTTTTTAAATGCAAATGATTCATCCTTAATGTATTCCGAGATCGGTAATAGTGTATGTGTGCATGTTTTGCTAGGATTATTAGGATCATTTTCAGTATTCACAATTATTGTCAGTGGTTTTTAGTTTTTAAGTGCCAGACTGCCTAGGGATTAGGCTGTGATGAAAACATGACATAGAAAACCCACTCAAGTTGACAATATATATAGGTGCACAAATATAACATTTGCTTCATTTTCCCGTGCTAGTAATTCAACTTATAATTATGTTGAAATGCATGAGAATGTAAAAACTAAGAAGAGCAAACTGTAAATATTTGCTATCATGCTAACTAAAAATTATCTATATATTTCAGGAGTTACCAGACACGCAGAAATGAAAAACCTATCAATAGTGTCATTCAAAAGAAATAATTTGTAAAGAAGTTTAATCTTTCATGAACCCTTACAAACAGAAGTTACAAGGACTACTGCATGACAAGTCTATTCTCTCAACATTCCTGTCGTGCCGTAGTTGAATAATGCGTAGTAAATGCTAATTGGAAGATTCAAACAAAACAACTCAAAATAAGCATGTCATATTTCGTTTAATTATACTACTAATACTTTTAAAACTACGATCTCTACGTCTTTGTATGACTTATTCATACAATGTACTGCCAAGCAATAGAATAAAAATATGGATAGTAAGTTTTATCTAAAGTACTTACCCTCCACACTCACACCTAAAATAAGAAAATATTATATTATGTAGAGCGAGTCGCTCGGACTTACTAGTCGAACTTATCAGTGAAAGTTTTCACGTTTCAATTACTTCACATACTGTCATGTAGGGATCTCTTCAACTTATAATACGGTATTATAATGCCAATTATCAAAATAAGTAGGCTGACTTTTTGTTACTACCACCTAATGTCATTATGCTTCTTCTTGATAGCTGCCTCATTGGAAATATTTAATTACATGTTCTTATTTTTACCTCCTGTTTTTTTATAAAGGATTTGTAATAAAGGCGTAATCAATCTGATTAAAGTATCCACGTTTATTTGATCCCATGGAAACGAAATTGTCCCGTTGGTTTTTCGTTATTTTGCTGTTGTGTATATTGTTGTTTGTCTCTTTATGCTTTTGCCATGTCGTTGCCAGTTTGACTGGTGAGTTTGAATCTGTCTTTGGCATCTTTAGCCTCTTTTGTAGACGGAACACGCGTCTGAGATAATCATTTAAAAGGTATATTTATTGATTTACTTAACTATTCTACTACCACCATTGTATAAAATGAATTGCATATGCATTTGTACGCTATACTTATCTGTTTTGTATTTGACACTTACTGGCTGAAAAAAATCAAATAAACAATTATAAAATAAAGCATACAATTCAACAATAAATTAATACAACGTCAATGGAATAAGTTGAATAAGTAGTAATGTGAGAAAAGAAAATTTTAACATGAGAGTTAGTTATGTCAGATTATTAAAAAGTATTTATGTCAATGTTGATATGGAATATTTGTATGATTTGGCGCCTTATGATAAAGAATGTGTTAATCAAATTTGGTTCATCATTCTCAAGAAAGTTGACGTAAAGACGATATAATCAGATGATTGTATGTGCTCCATGGACATAAATTTCAACAGTTTTCGTTATTATACGTCATAGGTTTTATACATTTCTGACATGGGTATTTCCTATGAAGGTTAATCTAGAAACAGAGAATTTCGCCATGACGTAGACAGTTTACATTTGACTGATTAGTTTGAACGTCTATTTGGTAGCTTCGAGCTCTTTTGTAAAGGAATGGACATCTGACATTCATCATTGTAATGTTATGTGTATTGTTTTACTTTACTACACTAATCACACCTTATTTTATTGTAAATTAATGTAGAAAATCAAGACATGCAATGCTGGTTTTTTAAGACATAACGCGCGTCTAGCACGCATCATAGTATGCATGGTAAATTAATGTTTATACTTCACACCTTTGTTTTAATATCTTCATATAATGAACTTCATATATATATATATATATATATATATATATATATGTATATTCAGAAATAAATCATACCAACACCAATGGAATGTATTGAATGACTAGTGAATGTCAATTTACAGTAAATAGGCTAAGTGAAGCGACATCTTTGGCTCGTTGTAATTTAACTGAATTTCGAAAAATGCATTTATCTTTTCTTATTTTTGAAATATTACCGATGAAATTAATTCCAAATAGGTAAATATTTATTAGAAATCAAATAGACGAAAAACGTTCCTAAATCTGTTTTTAAATTTTTCAATCTCAAATTTCTATTCCATAGATTTGTCTTTATAAAAGCTATTTGTTGTTGGTACACTAATTTCTGTTTAAACGATTTACAATAATCAAGGGGCCACCGACTTCGTTTTTACGGTTTATATCATTCAAAGTATTGTTCTAGGTAAAAACAAATAACACTTAATGTAAAAAAAGAGTGACATCATTGCGTTAGAGGCCATAACAAATCGATTGTTTAGGTTTTTATCAAGCAATTTGATAACGGATTGGTAAATACCATAAAACAAATTTGATGACCCCATGATGGCTTTACATATTAATTAAAACGGAAATTCATGTTTAAACAACAGTAAGTTTTCCAGGGAAAATCTATAAAGTAGAAATTTCAGTTGAAAGGATTTTAGACAACTTAAAGAACGTTTTTGCTTCTTTTAGCAGCTTACTACATGTTCTATACAAATATTCTTCTTATTTTTTTTATAAAGAATACACTTAGTATTATGTCAGACAATACAAGAGATAAATGTCTGTTTTCGATTTTCAGTTATATTTAAATGCAAAATTATACCACAATATGTGACATAGCCAATTTACTGGTCTACTCAACTCACAAAAACACTGAATTTAAAACGGAAAGTCCTTAACCAAATTGCAAAATCAATAGCTCGAACACATCAAACGAATGGATACCAACTGTCATATTCTTGATTTGGAAAAGACATTTTCTGATGTGGAAAAATAGCGGATTAAACCTGGTTTTATAGCTAGTAAAACCTCTCACTTGCATGACCGGAACATTTGGAATTACAACTTACAACTTGTTGTGTCCAATTATTTAATAGTATACCCTACAAACAAAAACAAGTCTAAACTGGCTTAGATCTGTACTCGACTGTACTGTTTTTTACACGACCAGTCTTAATTGGTCTTAAATTTACTCGACATTACTCGCCGCTAGTCTGTATCATACTCGAATATTCATTTAAAATATCACACCCGATCAGAGAGTTTTTAATTCAGAATAACATACATTCCAAATTGGAACATCCCATTTAACTTAAATCACAATGCCTTTTGACTCCACTAGATAAGTAAAACACAAGTTTATAAAAAATGGGATTTCTTTTTACCTGTAAATTACAAATAAACTGAGGTAATTACACCTTATTTAAGTGCTTCTTGTATGTCATGTCCTTACTTTTAACAATAAAACATTTAATTTCAATTGAAATAAATGTGTACTGCAAAATTAGAACGCATGTTCTTATCTAAAAGGTAATAGATGATTGCTATAGTGTAATATATAGAATCTAAAACAAGTTGTCATTTTCTAAATTTATGAAGTTGCTTTATATACTATGTAATATCTATATATAAACGAGTCTAAATTGAAAACTACGTTCAAACCTATGATTGTGTTGGATAAAAACCGCAATTTTTATACGTGTGCATGTAAAACAAATTTCGTTGTAGAAAGGTCTAAATACAGCACAAACAACATTTTCCAAAAGACCACAAAAAGTGAAGAAGTATATTTAAACAAAACGCATTGGATAAAAGGTCGAACAACTGATGTGCTTTAACCCCGCTGAATGCCATAACAAGATGTAACAAAATGGATCTTAATATAAATTTAATATCAAACAGAAAACAATTAACTTGTGGCCACGATGTTATGTCACAAACATAAGGTGTTTATATTTTTTTGTACACCAGATCCGGATTTCGACAAGTAATGTCTCTTCAGTGATGTTAGGGATCGAAACGGTATTTGGAAGGCTAGATAAAATTTACCCTCATTTTAGATAGACTCTTGAATTGTAAGAGTCAATATAGGATGAACGGATCATATAAACCGGAAGGAAAATATGATACAAACCCAAACGAAAAAATATAAAAAAGTCAAAATGGAAAACTACGTTCAAACCTATAATTGCGTTGGATAAAAGCCGCAATTTGTATACGTGTGCATGTAAAACAAATTTCGTTGTAGAAGGGTCTAAATACAGCACAAACAACATTTTCCAAAAGACCAAAAAATTGAAGAAGTATATTTAAACAAAACGCATTTGACAAACAGGTCGAACAACTGATGTTTTTTTAACCCTGCTGACTGCCATTGGCGATTGCCAAATAAAATTGATCACAAGATGTAACAAAATGGATCTTAATATAAATTTAAATTTAATACTAAACAGAAAGCAATTAACTTGTGGCCACGATGTTATGCCACAAACATAAGGTGTTAATATTTTTTGTACACCAGATCCGTATTTCGACAATAAATGTCTCTTCAGTGATGTTAGGGATCGAAACGGTATATACATATTAACATATAAAATGACCTCTTATTTTTAGATAGACTCTTGAAATTTAAGAGTCAATATATATATATATATGTATATATATCGTCTTAACATCAACCCAACAATGTAAGATCTGTAAATTTGCTTTGGTAATTTTTTTGTTTTTCCCTCGCCGGGATTCGAACCCATGCTACTGAGATATCGTGACACCAAATCGCCTGCACTGTAGCCGTTCCGCTTGACCACACGACCACCTGGGCTTAATAAAACTGAAGCTTTCGGTGGCTGGATGTTACCTTTTCACGTCAGTTTTAATCTAGCGTCGTACTACAGTACATGATATATAAGGCATTGAGATTTTATTTTTACAGATCAGCTAAATTATCTATAGTAAAGGATCCTACAATTTAATGTAAGATACAGTAACAGATAATAATTATATTTATAAGTACGTCTGAGCCAGTGACAACTCTTCAACAGATTTATCCATCGGATCACAAGCAGTGGTGGTGATACATTATGTATATACAATTCTTCTAAACATCAACCCAACAATGTTAGATCTGTAAATTTGCTTTTGCAAATTTTTTGTTCTTCCCTTATCGGGTTTCGAACACATGCTACTGATATATCGTGACATATAATAGCCTGCACAGTAGCCATCCTGCTAGACCACACGACCACAAAGGCTTCATAAAAATGAAGCTTTCGGTGGCCGGATGTTACCTTTCCACGTCAATTTTAATTAAGCGTTGTACTACAGTACATGATATATAAGGCATGGAGATTTTATTTTTACAGATCAGCTAAATTATCTTTAGGAAAGGATCCTACAAATTAATGTAAGATACAGTCACAGAAAATAATTATAGTCATAAGTATGTCTGAGCCTGTGACAACTTAACACTAGTGGTAGTAGTAGTGTCTAAATATCAAACCAACAATATTAAATCTGAAAATTGGCTAATTGTTAATATATAGAATAATAGAGTATAGACATATTTTCATGGTTCAATAGTCAATATTAAATTTCTCTTGATTTGGCTTATTTTAGATACTAAAAGTTAAGGTGAATTACTTTATGTTTATGGAATGATTGTAGGGTGTTTATATTTGTCTTGCCAGATTTAACTTATTCTATAGGTTAATATAAGTATATTCAAAGTTTTATAATTTTGGCCTATCAAATTTATTCAAAAGAGTTATGCCCCTTGTGTCAAAGAGACAAACATATAAAAATAGAAAATAGACAATAGAAATGGGGTATATTAAAGAGACAAAAACATGAAAATAGAATATAGACAACAGAAATTGGGTATGTCGAAGAGACAAACAACCAAAAATAGAATATAGACAATAGAAATGTGATATGTCAAAGAGACAAACATATGAATATAGAAGTTCTACTTGATATAAAAATTATGAAGCACTGTTATTTTTCTGCATAAAGGAATGCCTGTATACAGTTTTTTTTATTTCTTTGAACTTTTGATTTTGCCATGTATTTTCTGTGGAGTTTGGTATTTTGGGATATTTACTTTTTAAAGCAACAACTTATCACAATGAATTGTTTACACTCAAAATGAATTCCTGACAACAACAAAAAAGACAACAAAGAAAAACCTATTAAAACATAAACCCTTAAAAACACATCGCAAAAAAAAAAACACACAACATATACTTAGGCAAGGTATGAAAACATACGAAAAACATATGTTTGTAAAAAATATGATTTTAAAAAACATATGTTTTTCATATGTTTTCCTTTTTTTTATATATATGTTCGAAAACACATGTTTTCATGTCGGGCCTTAATATATGTTAAACATATGAAAACATATGTTGCAATTTTTCATAAGCCGTATTTGGCACAATTGTTTGGAATTTTGGGTCGTCAATGCTCTACAACTTTGTACTTGTTTGGCTTTATAACTATTTTGATCTGAGCGTCACTGATGAGTCTTATGCAGACGAAATGCGCGTTTATCGTATTAAATTATTATCCTGGTACCTTTGATAACTTTCAACATAAAATTTTCCTATTTCGGGAAAAACACCACATACAGCATTCACTATTACGTGTTCTTATTTTTTTAACTTTTGTCAACTAATCACAATATACTTATCTGGTTGGTATATAACACTTACTCTTTCCTGAAAAATAAATTATTTTGAAATATGAGGAGTAACATAAGACAATCATGATACAGCAAAAGCAGTTTATGAATTTTACTAATACGTTCAGCATATTGTTTTGAAGTGTAATTTTTTACTTGAATGTGGTTACTATTAACATGAAGCTTACATAAAATATCAATTAAAGTGGTGAACATGAATATCTCCTTTAAAAAATGTAAATAGCTGTTCAAACCTTGGAGATCAATTTTTCAAGTTGTTTTAATATTTTTGAAAGACATAATGATAATGGATGCATAATGTATACAATTGCCGAAATTCTTCTCAACATATGCATACAACACACTGGTAGTACATGTATGAAATGTAACATTAAGCGCGGATATGTGTTATATTTGATATCTTAATAGAGGTATATAAGTGTTTATGATAAATAACAACCTAAATTTGCAGGATTTAAAACATTCTTTTGTTATTGAGAAATGAGAAATGAGAAATTATAAGTGTGTCGTTAGACATACAACATTTGCTTTTAATTGATTGGGTACTACAAAACATATATATTATCAACATACTATTGTATGATAACATGAGTCGCTTTTGCTGACCATCTATTGATGTTTAGGTACTGACTGCATAGTCAAAATAAGGACACGCAAGAGTGTGACATAAGGACCAAAATTGAATATTTGGGACGTAACTACCACATTAAGGTTTACACCAACCTGCATAAATAAGCACACGCTTATAGCTTTACAAACTATGTCTCAAATATCATAATCATGTCAGATTATTTCAAAAGCTAGCACAAATGCTGTGATTTTTTGGCCGAAAAAATAATATGTGTGATTCCATTTACACCTAAAATAATAGTTATATAAGGTAGATAATTGTTTTTCTGTTCTTTTATGTATTTGTTTTTACACTATTTACATGGAAGTAACATTTTGACTTAAAAAAGCGCTTTATAGAAAACAACAAAAAAGTTCTTTAGGGTAGGCTGTTATTCAGACTAAAAAGTATGGGAGGTAGGGTAACTTGAATCACACATGCCTTTTTTTATTTTTTTTCCCTCATAATCTTTCCAAAGAGTCATTTTAAAAAACACAGATAATGATAAATAACCAATCAATGTTTAAACAATTTTTGAATATTTCTTTCTTAATTAGCATGTTTTTCGTTAAACTTTGCTACTCTATTAACACCATTTTATAAACATCGTTATATCATAAATTGCATATATAAGTGTATGTTATATTTGTTTGTAACTTAACATTTACCGGCCAAAAAGGGAAATAATTAATCATAAAATACAACATGCTATTTAGCAATGAAGTATAAAAATGACAATACAACTAATTGAATAAGTAGTAAAGCGATTGTGGAGCATGTTGAGATGTCAGCTTGTTCTTTCAGACTAGTGATTATTATAGTCCTTTATTAATTATTGAAATGTGAAAAGGTATAATTTCAAAGTGTCGATTTATAAATTCATCAATTATAAAGAAATTTAGGTTTCATCAGCCTTTAGAAATGTTGGACTTGGGTTGATTTGACCAGTTTTATATATCTATGGCCATATAGTTCTTTAAAATGATGGTTATTACTTGTCCTTGGGTTTCATCATCTCATCTCAGCTTTTTAGCGTCTCCCATGCAGTGAAATCTAGGAAAAAAGTGCACGAAATTGTCCCGTTGGTTTTTCGTTATTTTGTTGTTGTGTATATTGTTGTTTGTCTCTTTATGCTTTTGCCATGTCGTTGCCAGTTTGACTGATGAGTTTGAATCTCTCTTTGGCATCTTTAGCCTCTTTTGTAGACGGAACACGCGTCTGAGATAATCATTTAAAAGGTATATTTATTGATTTACTTAACTATTGTACTACCACCATTGTATAAAATGAATTGCATATGCATGTGTACGATTTACTTATCTGTTTTGTATGTGACACTTACCCCCTGAAAAAAATCAAATAAATAATTATAAAATACAGCATACAATTCAGCAATAAATTAATACAACGTCAATGGAATAAGTTAAATAATTAGTAATGTGAGAGAAAATCATTTTAAGATGAGAGTTTGTTATGTCAGATTATTAAAAAGTATTTATGTCAATGTTGATATGGGATATTTGTATGATTTGGCGCCTTATGATAAAGAATGTGTAATAAAATTTCGTTCACCATTCCCAAGAAAGTTGACGTAAAGACGATATATTCATATTTTTGTATGTGCTCTATGGACAAAATTTCAACAGTTTTTGTTATTATACGTCATAGGTTTTATACATTTCTGCCATGGGTATTTCGTATAAATGATAATCTAGAAAACAGTGAATTTCACCGTGACGTAGACAGTTTACATATGACTAATTTTTTTGAACGTCTATTTGGTAGCTTCTACCTCTTTTGTAAAGGAATGGACGTCTGACATTCATCATTGTAATGTTATAATTATTGTTTTACTTTACTACACTAATCACACCTTATTTTATTGTTAATTAATGTAGAAAATCAAGACATGCAATGTTAGTTTTTTTAAGACATAACGCGCGTCTAGCATACATCATATGCATGGTATATTAATGTTTATACTTTACACCTATGTTTTAATATCTTCATATAATGAACTTCACACACACAAATATATATATATTAAAACCATATACCAATTATACAACAACCCTAAAGTTAATTTAAACATCAACAACAGTCAACAGGTTTCTTAAAGGTGCCATATTTTTTCTCACTTATATTAAGTCTTACCGTAGTAACTCATTTAATGTGAGTAATTCCAAGGCTCCATTAGATGTGTATGAAGTGCACTTTCCTGCCCTCATTAAAGTTCTTGCCTGGTTATTTGTGGCAATACAAATCAGAGTAAGAAGTTCCACTGTACGAAAGAGTTTGAAGAAATCTGCTGGTGATTTAAGTCCTTGTAGTTGTTTCCTACCAATATAAAATAGTAATATTTAAAACAAAACATATACTGAGAAAATATTACAGACAAGCCAACATAAGACAAATTAATTTCTTTTAATAAATTTCTTGTAACAATTCTAAGACATTTCAATATACTTCTTTAATTCATTAAAATACAGGGTTTCTAACTCTAAAAAATCATAAAAGGGAAAGTTTAACCTGTAGTGAATATTTTCACATTTTTTATGATTGGAAAATGGAAATGGAGATGGAAATATTTCTTAAATGAATAGTGAAGAATAGATAACAGAAATATCCATTTAAAGTACGAATTCATACAACATATTCATTTACCTAGTGAAGTTAGCAAATTTAAAACCTGGAGTTTTTTTCTGGTTTGAAGTCATTTGTTCTTGAGTCTGGAGCTGAATCATCTAAGGTGTTTTCATCTTTCCAATAAACACTCTTGGCAAGTGTGTCACCATATAAACTCTGAGAACTGTCTTGTGATAAACTAGAAAATACTAACATTTATAAGAAACAAAATCAAACTGCTAATTATATTTATGATAAGTTAATGTATAATATATAGACAGTTTTACCAGATTAACAGATATTTGCAAATACAAATTTTCCAATAGCATACTTTCATGATCATAAGTTTATTATCTACTGTGAATGACCACTGGACATTCTGAATATACATGTACACCTATAGATCTACAAATGTATTGTGTAGAACAGTAAGATGAATACTGTACACTATATTTTGTTTTTTTTTTGTTGGACTGCTGGCTAACTGATTTACAAACCACATGCACATCTGCTTTCATCCAAAAGAAGTTTAAAATATTGATGTCTGTTGCAAATATTGCTTCAAATGCTATTCTGCATGATTTTTATAAATAATGCAAAACCAATCTTTTGAAATAGTCCAAGACAGATTTCATAAATGTAATTTAAGCCTGCAGCATATGCAATAATATTACATGTTTACCCCATTTTTGTTTATCTGTTTGTATTTTGACTCCAGGCTGACCAACATTTCTTATGTTCTGTTTTGTTGTTGTTATTTGTGTGTACCAATGTACATTTTTTCTACACTTTCAATCCTTTATTGAATTAAACATTATTAATAAATACTGATTATTTTTTCAAACAATGGTCAATGCTGATTTAAATATAAAGGAGATGTGGTATGATTGTCTATGAGAAAACAATTATTATTTAGCCGAATACAGGCTCCTGATTTTGGACAGACACTTTTAGAATATGCAGGGGTAAAATATTTTTTTTGGCACTCAACTTTGCTCTGACATGAGTATCAGAACAAAATATAAAATCATGAAAAAGTATAATTCAACTAGATCTAGTTGCTTTTATTTCACAATATTTTATTTCAAGCCTAATACTTCATGTTAACCAAAGCTGTGTGACTAAATTGCTAAGGGGTTAATATGGGGATGAAGTCCCCTATTACAGTAGAAAATTCAATAAAAAAAAAAAAAATCGGGAAAATTTCAAATTTCATTGTACTAATGAATTCAAAATCGTTCAAAAAAAATTTTGTCGCGTTTTTGAATTTGCGGATGTGCGCAGAAATCTACTTCCGTTTCCGGTCTTGTATGCATGAGACTTTGAATAAAATGTATATTTATCAGTCAAAGAAAGGAACTCAATAAAAATTCCTTTTTTTAAAATTGTTTGTTATAAAAAAAGACGTTACCTAATGACAGCGTTTCTTTGTTTACATAGAATATGACGTCATAACTTAAATAACGTCACAACTAAATCCCTAACAACAGAACCAAGATCGGAAACGTTACGGTATTTCCGTTTCTCTTTTTAACATGTTTGATTTAAAAAAAAATCATACAGACTTCGTCCCCATTCACAGGTAATGCCTGCCTCATATTAAGAATTGAGTATGATAAATATGATACTCCACAAAATACATGTACCAGATAATATTTAGGTACAAATTTGAACTTGTTATTGCTGAAGAAGGAACTTCCATTTGTCACTATTGAAAGCAGAAGACTTTGCGTTCATGGTGTTAATTTGGAACTTACAAAACTTCTTGTTCTGTTGTGTATGACTCAGTATCGTCAACGATGTCTCCATCCTGAAGTAACAAATCCAATTAATCCTCTTCGTCTGATGAAATTAAATCGGTATCCATTTGTCCTTGATTTTAACACTGAGGTCATGAACCGTAAAATCAAAACCTTACAATAAACCCGATATCGGAATGTATCCGGGTGACCGATAAAAAATTTAATTATATACGAAATTCAAAGAAGTAAAGAATTAATTGATTATTTCTCCAAAAAAACTAGATTAAAGCAGGTGCGAGCATAAATGACCCTTAAAAGAAATGATTTACTATCGTCATAAAAATACTCCAAAGTTTTTCACTCATTTTTGACGGCGATCATCAAAAAATAAATAAATTTGGTGTTTTTACTGTCTTTTGATTGGTTAAAATTATTAGTTTTATTTTCAATGTTGTCAATTTTGATGGCGACACGCCCATTCTGACGTTGTGTATTCATACGCCAACATGGATGTACGTTGTTATTGTTAATATAAATAATATAAAAAGTTCTTTTAGCCTTATTTTTGATAGAAATTTATTTATAATGAATGGCAATAATTTATTTTGATTTTATTGAACCATAAAACTAATTTTTGACTCTTTAAATTTTACATAATCCGCTTCGCGGATTATTCAATGTGAAGAGTCAAAAATTAGTTTTATGGTTCAATGAATTCAAAATAGATAATAGCCATTTATTAAGTAAAGACTGGTAACTTTTGAAGTCCCCGGCCGATTTTAATAAACTTTTTTCAGTTTTGGAAGCCTTAAAGTCCCAAGTTTATTCGTGTATAATCCTATTTCATAGTTTAAGTATTGATGTTTTTTTTCCTTCGTAAAAATTTTGAATTTCTCAAATTTCTCTTGGTTAAGTCGTAAACAAGTACTTTATTATGGACAAACAACTATGCTTAATGGCGTTTCCCCCGCATAAAATATACATCTTTGTCAAACAAAATGTCGAAATAATTAGCCTGTAATTTTGTAAAGCCAAAATATTTCACACAGTGAAGTTTCGACAGTTTAGTTTCGACATTGACAAAACGGGAAATCCCCGTAAATTTCGACGTAAAATTAATTGTCAAGTGCAGGTTCATCTCTCTGAGAAATTTGTTGTTAAACATCCACGATATTATACCAGATGAAAGCTTTAATTCTTTGCTTTAATTTCATCTAAGTATTATGTTTATACACTCAAAAATAAAATTTTCTTTGACAGTGTCCACATAAATGGACAATTGGTAATGCTTAATCATTTTGAACATTTGCTCTATTTAAAAGAGTTTACTAAAACATTTACAAAACTTGCATTTTATTCCTATGCTCTATTTTTTGCCATAACGGCCATCTTGGGTGGCAAGCATTTTTAAACAAGCTATCCCAAGATGATTATGGCAAAGTTTGGTTAATTTGGTCCAGTAGTTTCAGAGAAGATGATTTTTGTAATAGTTTACGGACGACAGACGAGTGATTAGCTCACTTGGAAATGTGTGCTAGTTGAGCTAAAAATGAAGTCCCTTTAGTAGAGAGACGAAAGAACGCAAACAGATATTTAAACGCATTAGTCGAAATGATGTAATGAATGAGAGTTGGAAAGTCTCTCTTTAATAGTTTAAAATTAGTATTTTCTTAATCAAATATTTTTTTTATGTATAATTTGACCTACACTTGCTAAAATATCAAGTATCTTTACTAATTAAACTACAAAAGTATTCAAATTTAAAGTCACTCTATATATTTGATGAATATCGTTTCTTCAATACCATATATTTCATTATTTTTTAGAAAGTTTTTATTTAAAACTTGCCATGATCAGGAGTTGCTCCGGTAGGAAGTAGTTCACTCTATAAGTGTCTATATGAGCCGGCAATGTAACACTGTAACACTGCCACCCTCCTCTTAGATACAGCTCGCAGGAATCTATCGTTTCAATTCGAGTTAGTTTTCAATAATATTGGGATTATTTTGGTATGATATACTAAATTCTAACACTCAACGCGAAGTATACGGTTCATTTTCATTTCATCTTTGCTTTTAAATTACTATTCTTATTTCCAATTTCATATGACTTGTATTCATTTTCCTTTTGTTTCCTTTTGCGAAAAAGTACTATTTTATTACGTTTCGTTTTTTAACATAACATTTGAAATACTTTTCTTTTTTTATTTCATTTGACTTTGTTTTACTTGAAAGCTGTACATTTGTAAATAAATTGTTTGAGTTCTATCTAATATATTTCTCTAATCTGCCAAACACTGATATCATATTTCAGACCACTACAAAATATAAAAACCTAAAGACTGGGCAACATGAACATAAAAAAACGGATGAGGAGAACCCGTCTTGGTGCTCATGCGAATACAAATTATGTTTTTGCACTAAATGATAATAATTACGATGAAATAAAACACGTGGAAATAAAAAGAAAATAAATTGCAAGCGGTATGTAATAAGGCATGATTAGTTGATACTAAGACATTTCGAGTATATAAATTGTTGTGCAACGTGTCTTTTTTTCGTCTGCTTTATCTATTGAGATGATCTTTTTTTAACTGATTCTACGTTCTTTTAAGTTACTTTTATAATCATGTAAATCGAAATGAGAAAACTGTGATTGAGGGCTCAATTTACTAAACCTACTAACTGTCCATGTGTTTTTTTAAAGTCAGAAACCTAGACAGTTTTTGTAATGAATTACATTGTTAAATGTTCCCTTTTCAGAATTTTGTAAATCTTTCATAGTATCTGCTCTTATTCCGTACGGCAATAGAATAGTAAAATTCATATAAAGGTTCTATATATATTTACCTTACCTTCTATAGATTTATGGGGGAAGGGGGGGGGGATACATCTTTTCAAAGATTGACTGTTGACAATCTGCAGATATAAGATGACTACGACACGTTATTAATTTTATGCGTCCGAAGCGGTTTTCTGCATTTACCTTCATAATGAACGCTCAAAGCCGTCTATTAGAAAACCAATTACGTATAAGAACGCCAGAAGAGAGGTGAAAGATAACAATGGGACATTCATACTCATAAGTGGGAAACAAACTGACAACGCCATGGTAAAAAAAAAGAAAAATACAACAGTACAAAAAAAACACAACACAGAAAGCTAAAGATTGAAAAACACGAACACCACCAAATCTGCGTGTGATCTCAAGTGCTCCAGAAAGGTCAGCAGATCCTGCTTCACATGTGGCACCCGTCGTGTAGATGTTCAATATAATTAGATATGTGACAGTTAGCTTTTGGTTTCAATTTTTTGTGGAACAGTCCTCTATTTTTATGTTTATATATTTTTTTTTATAAATAATACAAAATAAGTAACACCTTTAAAACCAAATGTCAATGACTGAATTGATTTAAACCTGACCGTGCTTTGTCGGTTTTCGCATGGATATCATGTATCCTGGTTTTGGTGGAAGCGAAAAGATGCATTTGAATCATTGTTTATGTTGCAGT